>CM066034.1:99492950-100957835 GCA_033557465.1 Ichthyophis bannanicus | reverse complement strand
GCTCTGGTGACTCCCTCTAATAACCGGCTTCCACAGATACCTAGTGATACTCTTGCACCATCACCGTTAGAGGGTGATGGCAGCCATTTTGGTAAAGAGAGCCAGAGGAGCAAGAGTGAGGGGGAATTGCACTGCCACCCATGTTTCCTGAACCAGGGTAAGTTAAAGATCTTGAGGGGTTGGGCCAGCCTTCAGATTTGTCAATGTTAGGGGTCAGGTCTTAAGGAGATGGGACTTGAGGGTTTCTTGTTGACATTTTTGTCCTGTATCAGGGCTGAGGAGAGGATTGTGGAGACTTCTGTCCCATCAGAATGGAGAGACCTCCCCAGGATAGCAATTTGGTCAACAAGAATGCTTTAAATAGGAGCCACAAAGAGAATTAAGTACATTAGAAAGAGGCAAACCCACCACAATGATATATACCATAAAACAATAGTGATAGTCCAAATCAAACAAAAAGGACAAACACATTTACTACAAAAAATTAGATATACACCATAAAAAACATACATAAAAATGTTTTACAAAACAAATATTTAAAATTATTTAAATCCCGCCCAAAATGTTTCAGCAAAAAGGCTGCATCAGGGACATATAGTATACAAATAAATAAATAAAAACAATATGGTGAAAAAAATACAATGATGCAAAGCAAAATCTACAAAACAAACAAAAAAAAGATTTAAAAAAATTTGTATAAGGATATATAAATGAAATATAATAAATAATAAAAATCAACCAGAGATGAATCAAATGAGAACAAAACAAAAAGGCAAAAAATAAATATCACTAGGAGACATCAAATATCCTCATTGATGGCAGAGGAATCACCAGGGTGATACCCCCTTCGATAAATAAATCAAATTAGTGGTAGTAACCTTGCCTAAAAAAACAAAAACAAAAGTCACCAAAGACCTGTGTACTCACTTTCAGGGTATCCAAATGAAAAAAAAAACTATCCTACATTTGAATAATGAGTCATAGGGCATCAAAATGGTACAAATGTATTTTAAAAATGGGAGCTGAATTACTTATGATGTAAGCCATTTTGAGTATTATTTGGAAAGGTGAACTAAAATACCATAATATTATGTTTAAAATTTAAAACACACAAATACATTTGCTAGTAAATAAGACCCTCAAGTAAGTAATTCATAAAGGGGAAGTGAATGCAAATCCTACTTAACTATCTGAAACCCAGTTTTGCATGTAAAATATGCAATCTGTGCATTTGAGGCAGTGCTGACTCCTGGTGATCCAGCAGCAACTGGGTTTTTGTGACAGTATGACTGGAGGTAGATTATCCAGGCCTTTCTTCCCAGGCAATGGAGGGTTAAGTGACTTGCCCAAGGCCACAAGGAGTGCCAGTGGGAACTGCTCTAAACATTAGGCTACTCCTCCACTCCAATACACAGAGCGCTACAGAAAATACCTCTGTATATGATGGTATACAGCAGAAAAAAACATTAACACGTATAAAAAACGGCATCACACTAGGGATTTGCAATGACGAGTATAGCTATTCTATTTTAAGTTGGTTGTTCTTTGTTCATACATATTGTGTGCGTTTTTTTTGTGAGCCATATTAGATGAGCCATATTGGCAGTTGTGGTATGAACATTTTATAAATCTTAAATATTTATATTCGAAGCAATGATTTTGCAACCTCTACGAGTAAGCAATATCGCCTACATGTGTCAGCAGCGGAGTCTGTCCTGTGCTCATGTTGTATTTCCTGATGCAACACTATACAGTACAAGCAGTTAAACCAATTCACATCCAAGACAAAGATCCAGTCTCTTACAATCCAACTGTTCCTTGCAGTAAGTAAGATTGAAGGACTTTACGGTGAAAGCTGAATAACGAGGCACTACACTCCTGGTTAGACATGCAGAATGCTGAATCTGTCTGAATTATAGTTGAAGATGAATTATGGAGATGTCTGAATGGATACAAACTGGAGCAGGTTGAAACGTTGAGAACATAGCAAAATGGGACTTTAAAATATAGATCAATGGGAATAAAATTAAATTATGCGATTTGTTGTTGCAAATTTGCATGGATTTGAGTTGGTAAAAAGAAGATGCAAACCCAAGGGGAAGAAATAAAAAGCAGAGGGCTGTAGAGCTTTGCTCCCTGCCATAAAATGGAGAATCTGCACTAAAGGGAGATATGTATTGGAAAATTACCCAAAGGGCAGAGGGCGCTTCAATAGCCCAATGGGATTACAGGTTGTACCTAATAGAAAGGCATGAAGCCAGGCAGGTATTAAGGAGACTGGAGGGAGTGGGTCACATGCACCTATTAAACCTATAGGAGCAAGGATTACCAAAAAGCATGAAGCTGCTTGCCCTAACTCACAATTGACAACAATACAGAATACTATGAAAACATCCACACTCAACTGTGGGAGCAGAACAGAAGCTGCAAAACTGCCTGGACAACAGGTGCCAATTAAGGAGCTGAGTTCCAAAACCCTCACCTATTTTATAGGCGCCGAGGCTAACCGTGCAGCATTCAATATCGCGGTTAGCCTCGGCGGCTTCCAGGCAGCACGGCCAGACCCAGATATTCACTTCCGTTGCCGTGGAATTTTGGGGGTTGGAGGACAGGGTTAATGGTTACAGCGCTTAGCCCTGCCCAGTTGAATATTGGACCCAAAAATAATAGAACGGTAAGAGTAGTTACTCACCTGTAACAGGTGTTCTCCAGGAGCAGCAGGAATCAGTCCTCACATATGGGTGTCATCGGCGCCAATGAAGCCCCAGCGGAGCATTTCCCCAGCTTTCTATGAAAGCCTTTGGGAATGCAGGCACGCATGCGCGGTTCCCTTCCTGCCTAAAGGTGCCATCTTACCTCAGTCAAATGACATACCTAAGAACAGCACACAAAAATGAAAAATAAACTATGTACAACTGCAACTGCAAGGGGAGGAGGGAGGGTTGTGAGGACTGATTCCTGCTGCTCCTGGAGAACACCTGTTACAGGTGAGTAACTACTCTTTCTCCAGGACCAAGCAGGAAGTCAGTCCTCACATATGGGTGACTCCCTAGCTCTGGGCTACCAAGGAACCCAGGCTGAACAAGAGAACTCCCTCTAGTCTCAGCAGCAAAGAAAGGCTTTTCAAGGACACAACCTCCACCGGTAGCCAAACAGAGGGCAGGAGTTGCCTAAACCTCAAAGAGATTCCGGAGTACTGCTTGGCCAAAAGCACTGTCCCTATGGGACTCGCTCTCCAGACAGTAATGGGCCGCAAAAGTCTGGCTTGAAGACCAAGTTGCAGCCCTGCAGATGTCTACCAAGGGCACAGAGTGGAGATGAGCCACTGAGGCAGCCATTGCCCTGACACGATGGGCCGTGACCCGACCCTGCAAGGGGAGGTCAGCCGCCTTGTAAGCCCAGGTGATACAGTCAGCCACCCAGATGGACAAGGTATGCTTGGACACAGCCAACCCCAACTTATTATGGTCAAAGGATACGAAGAGCTGAGTAGCCCTCCTATGCCCCTGCGTACGGTCAAGGTAGAAGGATAAGGCCCACCTACAGTCCAGGGTATGCAGAACTGCTTCAGCCTGGCTTGCATGAGGCCTAGGGAAGAATGTTGGAAGAACCACCTCCTGATTGAGGTGGAAAGAGGAGACAACCTTTGGGAGGAACTTTGGATGAGTCCTGAGGACTACCCTGTTCCTATAAATCCTGGTGTAAGGCCTGTCACAGACCAGGGCCTGAAGCTCACTCACCGCCTAGCCGAGGTAAGGGCTATCAGGAAGAGTGTCTTCCAGGATAGGAAGTGTAGTGGACAAGTAGCCATCAGCTCAAAAGGTGGGCGAGTCAGTTGCTGCAAGACCACATTCAACTCCCACTCAGGGGCAGGAGGACGGATTGGAGGCTTGAGCAAAAGCAAGCCCCTGAGAAAGTGGGACACCAAGGGGTGACCTGACAGAGAATGTCCCTCCACCAGTGAGTGGTGAGCAGCTAGAGCTGAGAGGTGGACCCGATCAGAATTGGACTTAATTCCCTGATTTGATAAGTGCAGTAAGTACTGAAGCACTACTGGCACAGTACAGGAGAAAGGATCCTCTGAACGTAGCTGACACCACACAGAAAACCTTTTCCATTTGAGAGCATAGGTTTTCCTAGTGGACTGTTTCCTAGAGGCTAGGACAACCTCATCAACTTCCTGAGGTAGGCACCAGGGAGCCAAAACTACCCTTGCAGCCTCCAGGCCATCAAATTGAGAGCTTTGAGATTGGGGTGCAGAAGGGAACCCTGCTCCTGTGAGAGAAGATCGGGTTGCAACCCCAGAGGCAGTGGGGGATCCACCGCCAGTTGAAGCAGAAGAGGAAACCAAGGCTGTCTCGGCCACCTGGGAGCCACCAGCAGGACCGAGGCCTTGTCCTTAAGAATCTTGAAGAGAGTTCGGGCCACCAAGGGCGTGGGAGGAAACGCATACAGGAGGCCCTGAGACCATGGAATCAGAAAAGCATCCGCTTCTATTCTCAGAGGATGCGGTTGCCTGGAGCAGAACTTTGGCAGTTGCTTGTTCATTGGGCTGGCAAAGAGATCTACCAAAGGGAGACCCCATTTTAGGAAGATCTTCTGAACTACTGAAGGATGCAGCTGCCACTCGTGGGGCTGCAGAATTCTGCTTAATCTGTCGGCCAGGTAGTTGTCCTGGCCTGGAAGGTACAAAGCCTTGAGGAGCATGTTGTGCTTGAGGGCAAATGAACAAAGGTCCTGAGCCTCACGACAAAGGATTCTGGACCCAGTCCCGCCCTGTTTGTTCACATAAAACATGGCTACTTGGTTGTCTGTCTGAACCAGGACAGATTGGTGAGCCAGGGTAGGAGAGAAAGCTTTGAGTGCTAATCGAATAGCTCTGAGTTCGAGAAGATTGATCTGCTGCACAGCTTCCCAAGGAGACCACAGGCCCTCGGTGCACTTGCCTAGACAATGAGCTCCACAGCCCTGCAGGGAGGCATCTGTGGTCAGTACCACCGTGTACCCATGAATCTGAAAAGGCACCCCCTTCAGTAGATTGGGTGGGTGCAGCCACCAGTTGAGGGAGTTCAGAAATTGTCTTGACACCCTTATCCTGTCTCTGAGGCCGCCTGTGGCCTGTGACCACTGAGTCCGACGGCACCACTGTGCAGGCCTCATATGGAGCCTGGCATTGGGGGTCACATGCACTGTCGAAGCCATGTGGCCAAGCAGCTTCAGGCAGAGTTTGGCGGAGATCAGTGACCTGCTGAGAAACTGATTTGCCAAGGCTATCAACCTTTGGGCCCTGTCTTCTGGCAAGAAAGCCTTTGCCAGCAGAGAGTCCAGCCTTGCTCCTATGAACTCTAAGTTCTGGGAGGGGAGCAAAGTGGACTTTGCGAAGTTTATGCAGTCAGCGAACGCTTAATCTCTATTCGTCTACGAGGATTGCCTATCAACACAACTATAATTCAAGTATATGCCCCAACAACAGCCGCAGAAGAGAATGAAATTGAAGAGTTCTATGAACAAGTACAAGCTGAAATTGGCAGAACATGCAAACAGGATATCCTGATAGTCATGGGTGACTGGAACGCAAAAGTTGGCAACAAAGAAGAAGGCAAAGTAGTTGGAAAATATGGACTTGGCAACAGAAATGAAGCTGGAGAAAGACTGATAGAATTCTGCAAGACCAATGATCTATTCATCTCAAACACCTTCTTCCAGCAACACAAGCGGCGACTGTGCACATGGACTTCACCGAATGGATTATATAAAAATCAAATTGACTACATCTGTGGAAGTCAACGATGGAAAAGCTCTGTAACATCAACAAAGACAAATCCTGGAGCTGACTGTGGTACAGATCATCAACTACTAGTATGCAAACTCAAGCTAAAGTTGAAAAAGAGCAAACCACTCATGAATGCAGCAAAATATGACCTTCAGAATATACCACTGGAATTTAAAGACTGCCTGAAAAATCGATTTGCTGCTTTAGATACAAATGACAGAGCTCCGGAAGAGTTATGGAATGACATCAAGAAGGTTGTGTTGGAAGAAAGCGAGAAGTCTCTACAAAAGGTGAAAAAGCAAAAACGGCCAAAATGGATGACGGAAGAAACTCTGAAAATTTCCCAGAAACGCAGAGAAGCTAAAGCCAGAGGAGAAAGAAAGACAATCGCAGAACTCAACAGAGATTTCCAACGTGCAGCAAGACAGGACAAGGAAAAGTACTACAATGACACTTGCAAGGAAATAGAAGCAGAAACTATTAGAGGAAGAACAAGATCGGCTTTCCTAAAGCTACGAGAGTTAAAGAAAAAGTTCCAGCCTCGAATTGGAATATTACAAGATGCTCAAGGTGCTATGTTGAATGATGCTGAAAAGATCAAGAAAAGGAGGAAGGAATATACAGAGTTTTTATATGACAAAGATCAAGTGGACCAACAGCCGTTTCAACCTGTACCTTATGATCGGGAACCATTGGTGATGAAAGAAGAAGTTGAAGCAGCATTGAAAGCCTTATCAAAGAACAAAGCACCAGGCATTGATAGCATTCCCATAGAAGTATTGCAGCAATCTGATGCAGCTGTTACCGTACTCACAAGGCTCTGCCAAGAAATATGGAAGACAACATCATGGCCAACTGACTGGAAAAGATCTGTGTTTATACCAATACTAAAGAAAGGTGATCCAACTGACTGTGGAAATTATCGCACAATCGCTCTGATCCCACATGCCAGCAAGATTCTACTGAAGATTATTCAAAAGAGACTACAACCATACCTGGAACAAGAACTACCTGAAGTGCAAGCAGGGTTCAGGAAAGGGCAAGGAACGAGAGACATCATTGGGGATGTGAGATGGATCCTCGAAAAGACTAAAGAATACCAAAAGGATATCTATTTGTGCTTCATCGACTATAGCAAGGCTTTTGACTGTGTAAACCATGAGAAACTCTGGGCCACATTAAGAAGCATGGGTATACCAGAATACCTGATCGTTCTCTTGCGCAATCTGTACATTGATCAAGAAGCAACAGTTCGAACGGAACAAGGAGAAACAGAATGGTTTAAAATAAGCAAAGGTGTAAGACAAGGCTGCATACTTTCCCCCTACCTGTTTAATTTATATGCAGAACAAATCATCAGAGAAGCAGGATTGTATGAAGACAACAGAGGTCTGAAGATTGGTGGAAGACTCATCAACAACCTTCGCTATGCTGAAGATACCACATTACTGGCTGAAAGTGAAGATGATCTGAAACATTTGCTTCTCACAATCAAAGAACAGTCTCAAAATGGGCCTGCACCTTAATGTAAAGAAGAAGAAGATCATGACAACTGGCATAATCAACAGGTTCATCGTTGAAGGAGAAGAAATTGAAATTGTGAACAACTTTAACCTACTTGGATCAACTATCAATAAAGAAGCAACAAGCAGTCAAGAAATCAGACGACGCATTGCTCTTGGCAGAATGGCTATGAAAGACCTAGATAAGATTCTCAAGAGCAGAGATGTCTCTCTCCATACAAAGATTCGACTTGTTCAAGCCATGGTATTTTCAATAACATCATATGGATGTGAAAGCTGGACAGTGAAAAAGATAGACAGGAAGAAAATTGATGCCTTTGAATTATGGTGCTGGCGGCGAATACTGTGTATACCATGGACTGCCCGAAGAACAAACCAGTCGGTACTAGAGGAGATCAAACCTAAGCTTTCTTTAGAAGCTCAGATGACAAGACTTCGACTTTCATACTTTGGACACATCATGCGAAGAGAGAGATCATTAGAGAAAGACATTATGCTTGGCAAGATAGAAGGTCAACGCAAAAGAGGAAGGCCAGCAATGAGATGGGTCGATACAATAACAGCAGCTACGGGTACCAGTCTGTCAACAATGAGCCGCCTGACTGAAGACTGAACACAATTTAGGATAGCTATCCAGAGGGTCGCCATGAGTCGACTCCGACTCGACGGCACTTAACAACAACAACAACATGACAAACCCCAAGCTTTGAAGAAGAGCAATAGTTCTGAGGGTGGCTTCTCTGGCCTCCTGGCACGTCTGACACCTGATGAGCCAGTCGTCCAGATAGGGGAAGACAAAGATTCCCTGATTTCTCAGGTAGGCCGCCACCACTGCCAGGCATTTGGTAAAGACCCTGGGAGCAGAGGTGAGGCCAAAAGGCAGCACTCTGTACTGATAATGGTTTCCTCCCACAATGAACCTGAGGTACTTTCTGTGGTCTGGATGAATAAGGATGTGAGTGTACGCATCCTTTAGATCTAAGGAGCATAGCCAATCTCCCTGCTGGAGGTAGGGCAGAAGTGTTCTAGGAACTTGTTGAGGTTCCTGAGGTCCAGAATGGGTCGAAAGCCACCGATTCTTTTGGGCACCAGGAAATACCTGAAGTAGAATCCATGACCTTGCAAGTGGGGAGGCACAGGCTCCACTGCCCTGTCCACCAACAGACCTTGAAGCTCTTGCAGGAGAAGGTCTGTGTGCAAGGGAGGCCTTGGAGGCTCCCCTGGGAAGTATGGAGGAGGCAGTTGGTGAAAATGCAGTGCATAGCCCCTGTGGACTATGTCCAACACCCAACTGTCCCCGGTGATGAGGGGCCACTATTGGGCAAAGAGGGCGAGGCGACCTCCTGTGCAGGGTTGGGAGAGCAGGGATGGAGAGGCCATGCTCAAGGAGTCAAAAAAAACCCCTTGATGATTCGCATTTATCCTGATCTAGCGAGAGAAACACAGAAACGCAGAAGGGATTTTCTTCTTCTGCGCCCTGGAGTTTTGCAATTGGGGGGGCTTTTCTTTTTGAAACATCCGTGTAAGTGTTTGGTTAAATACCAGTCTGTTTCTTATGTGTTTTATGATCCCCCTCAATTGACTGCTTTCATTAGTGCTAGGAGGTCTGAGTCCCCCAGCGAGGATCCACCTGTGCTCACTTGAATATTAAAATTGGGTTATTTGGTGTATCGTTTGATGCTATTTCTTTTTTTGTTGTAAATAAGAAGATAGTCCCCCCCTTTCCTTGTGGTGGGCTAGTGTGAGCAGACACTCTGAATAGTTTGCTTATTGTATCTGTAGAGTATGATGAATCTCTTGTTTTCTTTTTCTTGTGTTTTTGCTCTATTATTGTCAAGAATAGTTTGTAACTTTCATGGATTAAATTTGAATAATTTCATAAATAAAAAAAAAAAATTAAAAAAAAAACCACCCTGCGGGGTGGTAGCAGGGGCCGGAGGCTTGGGGGTCATCTGCCTACGGGGCCCATTACCCTGCCCCATGGCTTGCTGACCCTGGGGAGCAGCTTGGGCAGTCTGATATTGAGGGTACTGTTTGTAGGCAGTGCCCTTCCTCGGGTAAAAGGGCTTTTTACCAGCCTTGTCCGTGTAAGGTGCTCAGTTTCGAGCTGGGCGGCCTTCTCGGTCATGGGCTTGCCAAACAGGTTCTCACCTCGGCAAGGGACATCGACCAACTTGTCCTGAACCCATGGCTCAAGGTCCGATGACTGCAGCCACGCCTGGCATCGAGCCGCGATGCCGGCTGCCGCAACTCGGGCCGAAGCCTCGAAGCCATCGTAGGCGGCGCGGGATATGAACTTCGAGCAGTCCCGAATCCCCGAGGACAAGGACTTGAATCTCTGCAAGGGTTCCCCGGAGAGTCCAGCAGAGAACCCGGCCAACTCCTTGGCCAGGTCCCGTAAGTACATGCCCATGTACAGCTGGTAAGACTGGACACGGCAAGCAAGCATCGAGCCCTGGAAGCACTTTCTACCGACGCCATCGAGGTTTCGGGCCTCCCTGCTGGGGGGCACCGCGGAGTGCATCTTCTGGCTCTTCAGACGATGCATGGCCGATTCCACAACCATGGAATGGTGTGGTAGCTGTGCCTTTTGAAAGCCAGGGCTCCTTCTGAGTCGATAGATCGAGTCGACTCGCTTGCTCAAAACCGGCGCCGAGGCTGGTGCCTCCCACATACGGAAGAGGAGCCGTTCCAGCATCGGAGGAACCGGGACAGTAAAGGCCTCCTTCGTAGGAGAGTCATACTGCAGTGCCTCGAGCTCTTCAGCTCGAGGCTCTTCCTCGGGGTCCGCCGGAATAGCCAAGGCAGTGGCCATATCCCGGACGAACTCCGAGAACCGAGTATCCTCTGGAGGGGATCTACTCCGGGGCTCAGACTGCGGTGAGTCCGACGGGACACACCGAGTCTTGAACGTATCGGGAGACTCCTCATCCTCCGTCTCCCAGGCGGACTCGTCCAACGAGGAGTCAGGGTCCGACCCCGCGGGGCACTGGAGCACCCGCCCCGATGCCGAACGGGAGGTCGACTTCGAGCCATGATGGACTCGAGTATCGGCTCGGTCTCCGGGGTCGACTTCGAAGTCGATGTCCCGGTGGTCGGGGCAGATGCGCCATACAGGCTGGCCATCAGTGCCCGCTGCTGCTCCATGAAGGCGGACAGTCTGCTCTCCAAGGCTGTCATCCTGAGACTCAGCTCGGGAGATGCAGCAGCCACTGACTCGGGCCCCAGCGGCGCCGGGCCCGACATCGGCTCTCTGGGAGGAGAGTCCTCGAGGACTACGGGGCTTACGTGTCCAGCAGACTCTGGCTCCACGCGAGGAACTTTGGCAGGCTTCTCTTGTTCCAAGGGCCCGGTGCGACAGTCGGGGGTCTTAGACCTGGCCCTCGAGGAGCCAGGGACCTCCTCCAACGATGCCCTCGCGAGCCGCTTCTTCTTCTTGCGTTCCCAGTCGGGGGACCCCCTGTCCGAGGATCTTCCACGGCGGTCGGGATCCGAATCCCGAGATGTCGAGGCCTCAGACGAGGTCCGGGCCCGGCCGGAGGCTGAGTCCGAGAAAAGCCTTTCTTTCTGCTGCTGGCGACTTCGGAGTGCCTTGGAAGACATCTTCCCTCATGGTCCACACGACTTAGGGTCGTGATCAGGACCGAGGCACCGAAGGCAGCAGTCATGTATGTCGGTGAGAGACATTAACTTCTTACACCGATCACACTTTTTGAAACCGCTGGAAGCCATCGGGGAAAAAGAGTCCCCGCGAGGTCAAAGGACCAGCCTTCCAGGGAAAAAAGGAAAAAAAAAGGGCGCGAACACCAGCCACGAAGGGCAAAATCCGAAAAAGTAGAATCGGGCTCGATACCGGTGTACCGAAACCGGCGGGAGGGGAATTGGCGTCGAACCGGGAGAGAAAACAGCGAGAATCGCCGAAAAAAATCAACTTTTATCCGGGATGACAGGACACACGTCCGGTGGGCTTCTCGGAAAAAAAGAGACTGAGATAAGATGGCACCTTTAGGTGGAAAGGGAACCGCGCATGCGTGCCTGCATTCCCAAAGGCTTTCATAGAAAGCTGGGGAAATGCTCCGCTGGGGCTTCATCGGCGCCGATGACACCCATATGTGAGGACTGACTTCCTGCTTGGTCCTGGAGAATATAAACTATCATATTTATAAGATAAATTAAAAGAGCAAATTAGTATCTACTTTGCCTTCCACTTTATTTAAGCAATTAGAAACAAAAAAACAACCAACCCTCAGTTGCACTGTAATATTATTATTACAGTGTAATAATGAGTCACAAGGACATCAAAATGGGACAAATAAATGTTAAATATAGGGGGATAGTTTGAATGGCAAAATTCTGTCTTTACAGTTAAGGAGGTTATTTTAGAACTGTTGCCTGGTACCCACATGTGTATTTATCTGCACCGACACATATATTGCTCCATGTAATACAGCTTTTTTTAAGATGTGTATTTTTGTGAAAGCAACGCTCTCGATGTACATGCTGCCAAATACACATGAGCCAGTCAATATAAATATTTTACAGAAGGCTCCACGTTCAGCGAAGCCTTTTGGAGAATACTCAGGGAACTGTAAATGACCTGACATGGGTATCCTGGTTCCTACCTAGACACCCTACATAAAACGGGTTCTTATTGCACTTCAGAACAAAAATGTTCAAAAATGCTGAAACCCCGTACAGTCGATCACGAAACATTTTCACTTCTCCCTAGTTTATGGCACTATCATAGATATTGATAAATATATGAAGATGAAAATCTGATACAGAAATCATAATGTACTGCTGCTGTTACACCATAAACCCTGCATTTAAATCTGGAAGATATACAAAGAAAGTTCACCCAAAAAGGAGGAAAGGTCAGAAATAAAGAAAAGGAGAAACTGTTGCAAGTTGTCTGATTGGACAAACCAAAGTAAAGATTAGCTAAGTGATGACATTTTAGAAGAAGTGAGAGATTATGTAGAAAGAGAAATAAAAAAATGATATCGTGAGAGGAATGCAAGAGAAAGAGAGGTGCTGAAACAGCTGGAAAATACCAGAAAAAGGATACTTGAAAAAACAGGAAATACCAGAGGACTGCCCGAAGAACAAACCAGTCAGTACTAGAGATCAAACCCAAGCTTTCTTTAGAAGCTCTGATGACAAGAATTTGACTTTCATACTTTGGACACATCATGCGAAGACAGAGATCTTTAGAGAAAGACATCATGCTTGGCAGGTAGAAGGTCAACACAAAAGAGGAAGGCCAGCAATGAGATGGATCGATAAAATAACAGCAGCTATGGGTTACAGTCTGTCAACAATGAGCTGCTTGACTGAAGACCGAACACAATTTAGGACAACTATCCAGAGGGTCACCATGAGTCGACACCAACTCAACGGCACTTAACAACAACACCAGAGGAAAGATGCTAAAACAGCCAGAGCAACTGGAATAAGTAATAAATGAAAAGAAAGGGTGAAACATAGAATGAGCATAATATAAGAAAGGAAAGAGAGCAGAATAAAGAGGAAAGACTGAATAAATATATTGATCAAATTCTGACAAAGGACAGGCTGAAAAAAGGTGAACGTAAGATGAGAGATTGATCATGGCAGTGCAGGACAGTGGTTTGCAGAAGAAAAATGGTAAAACAGACAAATGCAGTTTCTGTAAAACAGAATAGGAAATAGTTTCAGATTTTGCTGCTTGCTGTGACATGCTGATGTCAGATGTCTTATATACAAAAAGGTACAATAAGGTAGTATGGCTCATCCACTGGAAATTGTGCATATAC
Source organism: Ichthyophis bannanicus (assembly GCA_033557465.1). Lineage (NCBI taxonomy): Eukaryota > Metazoa > Chordata > Amphibia > Gymnophiona > Ichthyophiidae > Ichthyophis > Ichthyophis bannanicus. The sequence continues at coordinate 100,944,744 of CM066034.1, read as the reverse complement.
TTCAGCATTGCAGCACCAAAAAAACGTAAGAAAACTGTGAAGAAAGAAGAGGTTGTGATCACCTGAGTCATTCCAATTCCCACTTAAATTACTTAATGCAAGAAAACTGAGCATAGTGGTAACGGAGGAAAACACAAAAACAGCATTACTAATAAAAGTATCATTGCCAAGCAATCACTCTATGCCATGAATGGAGAACCAGAAAATCCTCAAATACCAAGAAAACGTAACAAACAGGATCAGAAATAGACCCAGTTGTATTGGGTACCACTGCCCTGATTTAGAAGCACTTCCAAGTGTACCTCGACATGGTGCTCATATACATTTTCTTAGGGATGCGCATGGCCAAAGAAAGGTTTGCTTAGTCTTCCAATTTTCTTTTTTTTAAATGTTTTTGCACACATACATCCTATGATTTTGAGAAGGAAGCTCTCTGATACAATGCAAGCTCTGAGGTTAGCATTAGCAGTAAACTTGAGGGACTGAGATATTACCCAAAATATTCGCACTTGGGAGTAAAGTTCATTACTATCACGGTATGCCTAGAGCGCTTGTGTGGTCTGCTGCCTGGGGTGCAGGATGCTTTCTTGGATTTGGATCCCGTGCCGACTGGGCATCTTAAGGGGGCACTAAAGCCCATGTTGGAGAGGCTGTGGGAGCTGGTCAATGTGTCTTTAACACAGGGCCAGGTTCTGCGGCAGCTGAAGGAGGCTATGGTGACTCCGATATTGAAGATGGTTGGAGGGGACCTGCGGGATTGCAGCAACTACCATCCCATCTCAAACTTACCCTTAGTGACTAAATTGGTGAAGGAGGTAGTTGCCTAAGTGGGTAACTATCTTGAAGATTTTGCGCTTCTGGATGAGGGGCAAGGTGGTTTGCATCTAGGGAGTAGTGTGGATGATCTTTACTAGTGGCACTATTAGATCGAGTTTATGTTTGCCTGGATAAGGAGGTATTTATTAATTTTATTTATTTATTTAAAAGGATTTATATACCGCCTTCTCCTGTAATCAAGGCGGTGTACACAGCAACCAATCGAATTATCTTGACATTTGTGTGTGCATGCAGTGTTATACAGTGAATGAGTGTGTGTGTAAGTTGGCGTTGATTCGTGGTGGGCTATTTACAGCGTGCGCTACTTTACAATGCTATGTACATGAGAAAGAAAGGGAGGAGGGGTTGGTATGTAGTCCAGGAGCTGGAAGGCAGAGTTATGTGATATCACCGTAGTGCTCAAGGAAGAGCGTCGTCTTGAGCTGTTTCCAAAAGTCCTTGATGTCCTCTGTCGATCGTAGGTCATCAGGGAGGGCGTTCCATATTGCAGGTGCCACCAGCGATAGAGCTCTTCTTGCAGTATTCTTGCGTACCGTGGTATTGGTGCGTTTAGTATCTTTGGATTTGTCATCAGCATTCAATTTAGTGGAACGCCAGCTGCTTCTGAAGTGTTCAGAAGTGTTGTCAGTTATTGGGGATGGGGGGAGATTCTTGAATGGTTGTGTTCTTTTATGAGTGATAGGAGTTTTCATGTACGGCGACTTGCAGGTTGTTCTCAAGTGTATTGTTGGGAATGGCATGTGCCACAGGGTTCCCCTCTTTCCTTTTTATTGTTTAATGTTTATTTTCAGCCCTTTTGGTTTTCATTTTTATGCATATGAGATGATCTGCAAATTTTGGCTCCATTACAGGGCAATCTGGGAATAATTGTAGGGTACCTTGTCTACAGCATGTGTCTGCCTGGCTGGCTAATAGTGGATTAGTGATGAACGTTGATAAGACAATATGGGCCCCATTCCCAAATGTGGGTTGCAGGGCTGCACGTTCCGGTGGGACATGAAATCCCGCAAGCCGTCGGGCCAAATTCTCCCACCGGCTCTCCCTGTACGTCCTGTGCATCAGGACAAGGAGAGCCAGCGGGAGGCGGGAGGGGTGGGATTGGGGCAAAGTGGGGGCAGGCCAGCCCAGCAGTACGTACAGAACCAATTCAGGTCACAGCCCTGAATGTGCTGCCAGGCCCATGGGGACACGCTGTTTATTCCACCTAATTTTACCATAATCAGGGACGGGTGCGGGGTGGGGGGGGGGAGTCTCCGCCACTTGATTCAGGCCACGGCAGGCCAATCTTGGGTCAGGCAGTGGAGAAAAGGGGGGGGGTCGGGAATACTGGAGTCAGAAGCGCCTGCAGGTAGGACATCTCCACATGCGGCAAGGGCATGCTGGGCCGTCCTCGGGATCGATTCTGGCTATCACAGGAATGTTTTGTTCATACAGTCCAGAATCGGGTCCAAATGGGCCCATCTTGCTTGGGGCCATCCGGATGGCCCGGACATGCCCCTACCAGAATCGGGCTCTATGTCTGTGTTTTGGGACTGCAGAGCATGACAAACTAAAGGTATTACCAAAGGTGTACAGTTTTACTTTTCCATGGATGGAGGATTTGAGGTCATTAGTGGTGATTTTGGAATGGGTAGGGGGATGGGTACAAACAAATCAACTGGATGGTTTGGGCTGCTTAGTTGAAATTATGGTTGGCACGTCAGTTACGCCCTTATTTGGAGGATGAACCATTGTGGGTTGTTGTGCAGGCTGTGGTGCAAGAGACTCTGGATTCTTGTAATGCCCTTTCGGTTGGGATGTCACTTAAAGCTATTCAGCAACTGCAGGTAGTACAAAATGCGGCAGCATGGCTGCTGATGGGGACAAGATGGTAGGAGAGTGCATGTCTGTTACTGCTGCACCTGCACTGGTTACCAGTGTGGGCGCATTGTCGGTTTAAGTTGTTAGCGATCATTTTTCGGGCCTTGGTGGATCAGCATCTTGAGTATTTATGGGAGCTCCTGCAATGGTATGATCCTCCGAGGCTGCTGAGCTCCTCACAAGGGTGATTACTGGCAGCTCTTGGTTTGAAGATAGTTAATAAGACGTTTTGGCGAGGGAGTGTTCCAACTGGTGGCAAGTGAACAATGGAATGCTCTACTTTTGGAGCCTAGAGCTCAATCTTCTCTGTTGGCTTTTTGCAAAACACTTGGAGACTGCCCCAAAAGTACCAATAGCAAAAGACTTCCCTACCTCAAAAAGCAACGAACCTAAGTATAAGTTGGTGGAAAATTACTCATTTTTCTTTTCAAACCATCAGATTGTCATTTCAGAAGAGATAACCATTGCATTATTCCATTCCTCTCATTGACCTCTTTCTTCAGTCCCTTCTTGTCTTCTGATCCTGAACACTGCACAGTACAAATATGAATCAAAACTCAGTACAAATATGAATCAAAACTCAGTTTCCTGAGACAAAGGACTGATGTCTCCTGATTTTTACATACATTTCAGATCAAACTGACCTAAGCTGGAAAAATTTAATACAATTTCAAGGATGATCAAAGATAGGGGTTCACTAAACCCTAAATCCTCTTGGTTCTTTCCTACTCACTGAAATTAATGCAAGAAAAAAGGCATAAACATTAACAAAAATCTCCTCCTAGGTTCCTGCTGAACTAATTCCAGAAGTGTTACTTAGGCTATTAAAAAATATACAATTTACAATGGAGCCGTGGCGCCATGGCATCTGGTTACCATGGCACTGTGGCTCCATTGTAAAGCCACGATCCCAGCTGTCAGGTTGACAAAGGCGTTCCCCGCAGCCCAACCCCCAATCCGGCCTCCTAAGGCCTGGGTCAGGCTGTGGGGAATGTCCTCTGGCCCCTCCTGTCCCATCCGTGCCCCGAGTCCACCGAAAAAAAATGTCCAGGGACGTTCTTCCACCTCGGAGGTGGAATAACTTCCCTGCACAGATTGCCGGCCCTGGACATACAAAATTGACATTAGAAATGGCCATGTACATCCAGGGCCGGCAACCACCCTAACTCCACCCCCAATCCAGCCCTTCCCCGCCCCCATCTAACTTCCCCGTACAACCGGTGGCGAGGGCCCAAATAGCAGAATCGGGCCCTTAATGTCCAATATCTCCTAAAAAAGTGGCTTTGAACTATATGTGCACACATATTTGACGCATAAAAGAATCAAATAAAACAAAACCAATTAAAAAAAGAAAAACAATAGGAAATAGTATAAAAACTGGGACACAGCCAGGTCATGATTATTCAAAAACCTACCATTCACAAAGCAAAAAAATGATATGAATATCCACAAAAACGTATTTCACTCCACTCATCAGAAAGACACCAGATAGGACATTTTTAAAAAGTAGAAAAGGATCTCAGACCATAAGAGCACTGGTCATGGGCATAAATTATCATAGCCCTTGACCCATTGCTCAGTTGCATCAATGATCCAGAAAACCACACCATGAAAGCTGTATTGACAAACGGAAAGTAAACTTATCTGCTTCATTCCAGCATCGTTGCTCTTTCACTTTCCCCAACGCTAATCTAGATGCTGCCAATAGCATTTTGCACCAGCCTCTTAGGGAGTCATACACTCAAATGGTGCAGTGTGGGGTGAAAGGTGCCACTTCAGTTTCTTTTTTTATCAAAGTTACTTTTTCCATAAAAACCCAAATAGATTGAAACCAGAAACTACTGTGTCATTCATAAATCAAGGAAGAAAGCACAGAAACCAATAAAAATTACAACATATAACTTATTCACTTATACTCATGTGTCGGTGTATATTGGCAAAAATACCTCTACATTTCAGAAGTGAATGGGAGAACACAAGAGTCGGCTGTCACGGGGGATTAGAGGGGCACCTTTGGTACCTGGGCCATATGTTCATTGATCTTAGATGGTTTTTGCATTGATCATGTGCCTCAAATAAAGGCTGGTTTAAGTAGTGAAGGTGCCTTCTTGAAGTGTGAACAGAAGCCAATTTATATTTTGAATACTATGCACCCTTCTAGATTATATGCTCAAATTGAGTGGGGTGCATATTTATGAGGGGTAGGTAGGTTGGATAAGATTAATATAGTAACATAGTATATGATGGGAGATAAAGCACAGTTACTTACCTGTAACAGGTGATCTCTGGGAACAGCAGGAATACACCGCTTTGACCTGGTGAAAAGCGGTATATAAATACAGTTAAATAAATAAATAAAATAAAATAAGTCTTCACATATGGGTATCGTCGGTACCGACGGAGCCTGCGCGGGAACGCTCCCCAGCGTCCAAAAGGAAAGCTTTTGGGAGCATCCCACAGCACCTGCGCGCTGCCTTCCCGCCTTTCCTAACCGCCTCTCTCCAGTTCGAGTTTTAAAGCTGAGACAAAGAGAGAGTGATGAAAGGAAAGAAAGATAGAGAGATACAACTCCTAGGGGAGGTGGGTGGGTTGTGAAGACTTATTCCTGCTGTTCCCAGAGATCACCTGTTACAGGTAAGTAACTGTGCTATCTCCAGGAACAAGCAGGAATGAGTCTTCACATATAGGGACTCCCCAGCTAGAGATGCCTGGGAGATCACCCAGGTTGTGAGTCCCTGGGAAGGGCTCTACCTCCACCCATGAATCTCAGGCATCCAGCCAGGGATGGAGGGTAGGAGTTGGTTAGGTATGAAACAGGTGTTTGAGAACAGCCTGACCAAACAAGGCATCCCGGCAGGAGTCCTTGTCCAAGCAGTAATGGGCTGTGAAGGTATGAACCGAGGCCCAGGTGGCCGCTCGACAGATCTGGTCGATGGACACAGAATTTGGATGAGCCATAGAGGCTGCCATGGCCCTCACATTGTGAGCTGTGACATGGCCCTCCAGAGAAAGGTTCTTACTCTGGTAGGCGAAAGAAATACACTGAGCAATCCAATTGGACAGAGTTCTCTTAGAGACTGGAAGTCCTAAATGAGAGGGATCAAAAGCAACAAAGAGTCGAGAGGACTTTCTATGTTGCTGTGTCCTTTGTAAGTAAAAAGCAAGAGCTCTTTTACAATCCAGGGTATGAACATTCCTCTCTGCACTTGAAGCATGAGGTCCTGGAAAAAAGACAGGTAAATAAACCTCCTGGTTCAGATGAAAAGGTGAGACCACTTTAGGCATAAAGTGTGGATTAGTCCTGAGGACTACCTTGTCATGATGGAACCTTGTATAAGGAGGATTAGCCACCAAGGCTTGCAGCTCACTGATGCGGCGAGCTGAAGTGACTGCAATGAGAAAAATAACCTTCCAGGAAAGGAATTTCAAGGAGGTAGTGGCTAAGGGTTCAAAGGGTGGCTGCATAGGCTGGCCAAGAACCAAATTCAAGTCCCATGCCACTGGAGGTGGTCTGATGGGAGGTTTAGTCAAAAGAAGGCCTCTCATGAATCTTGCTATAAGAGGATGAGAGGAAATAGGCTGTCCATTGAGAGGTTTAAGGGATGCTGCAATAGCACTCAAATGGACTCTTACTGAATTTGTTTTAAGGCCTGCATGGGATAAATGCAGCAAATACTCTAGTAAAGAATTCAGAGGTATTGCAAGAGGGTTAAGACCCTTCTATGCACACCAAATGGTAAACCTTTTCCATTTAAAAGCATAGGAACGTCTAGTGGAAGGCTTTCTGGAAGCATGAAGGATATCCTTCACTTGCTGAGAAAGATGCAAATCTTAAAGGTCTAGGCCTTCAGCAACCAGGCTCTGAGGTGAAGAGACTGGGGATTTGGGTGCCACAACGTTCCCTCCTCCTGGGACAGGAGGTCTGGAGCAGATCCCAAGTCCAGGGAGGGAGCTTGAGACAGATGCAGAAGTAGAGGGTACCACACTTGGCGTGGCCAATGTGCTGCTATGAAGATCATAGACCCCTTGTCTCTCTGAAGTTTGAAGAGTGTCTTGGGAATTAGGGGAATGGGTGGAAAGGCATAGAGGAAGTCTTGCCCCCAATGGAGGAGGAAGGCATCCCTGGCCTGAACTCCCTGACACGGAATTCTGGAACAGAACCGGGGAAGTTTGGCATTCCACGTACTTGCAAACAAGTCTATGTCTGGGGTTCCCCAAATTCGAAAGATCCTGGCTATCTGGTCCCCATGGAGGGACCATTTGTGTGGAAGCAGAACTCAATTGAGTCTGTCTGCCCAAGAGTTTTGAACCCCTGGAAGATACACTGCCATGAGATGAATTTGATGCTCTCTGGCGAAGGCCCACAATCTCAGAGCTTCGTTGCAAAGCGACAGAGAGCCAGTCCCGCCCTGCTTGTTCACGTAGAACATGGCTACTTGGTTGTCCGTGTGGATGAGGACTGTCTTGTAGCTGAGCAAGTTGTGGAAGACTCTGAGAGCTAGAAAAATTGCTCTGAGCTCTAAGAGGTTGATATGTAGAGATGTCTCCTGTAGAGACGAGATGCCTTGAGTGGAGAGATCTTGAAGATGAGCTCTCCAACCTCTTGGAGAGGCATCTGTTATAAGGGTTGCTTGGGGTAACACCTGTTGAAAGGGGGACCCCAGCAACAGATTTTGAGTGGACTTCCACCACTGGAGGGACCAAAAGAGGCGACTGGAGGTTGCTATTTTGTCTGATAGGCAACCTGATGCCTGGGTCCATTGGGTGGACAGAGTCCACTGAGCTGCCCTCATGTGAAGGCGAGCGTAAGGAACCACATGCACAGTGGATGCCATGTGGCCTAACAGTTGTAACATCTCTCGAGCAGTTAAATGGGATTTTAACTGAACTTGTGAGGCTAACTGCACCAAGCGTAGGCAACGGGCCTGGGGAAGATAGGCCCTTGCAGTTGTGGTATCCAGGAAGGCCCCTATGAACTCTAGAGACTGAGTAGGGGTGAGATGGGATTTTGGAAAGTTTATTACAAGTCCCAGATACTGAAGGATACGCCTTGTGCAGGTTAGAGAAGTCTGGGCCAATGACTGGGATGGAGCTTGGATGAGCCAGTCGTCCAGATATGGGAATACAAATATCCCTAGAGTGCATAGAAATGCAGCTACTACTGCCATGCATTTTGTGAACACCCTTGGTGCAGAGGCCAGACCGAAAGGAAGCACTCTGTATTGGTAGTACGTCCCTTGATAAAGGAACTGAAGGAACCTTCTGTGTGTTGAATGGATGAGGACATGGGTGTACGCATCCTTGAGGTCTAGAGAGCAAAGCCAATCTTGACTCTGAAGGTATGGAAGGAGAGTACCGAGAGAAATCATCTTGAATTTCTCCTTGCATAGAAACTTGTTCAATTCTCTGAGATCTAATATGGGTCTGTAGCCCCCTGTTTTCTTTGGGATAAGAAAGTAGGGGGAGTAGAACCCTGAGCCCTGTTGAAGAAGGGGTACTTCTTCTATTGCCCCTTGGGCAAGAAGGGTAGCAATCTCCTGACCCAGAAGGTCGAGGAGAGATGTCTGAGAATTGAACTGTCTCACCATAGTGTGAGGAGGAAGGTTTAAGAAATGAAGCTTGTACCCCTCCCTTATGATGGAGAGGGTCCATTGCTCTGCTGTGATTTGTTCCCACCTGGGAGCAAAGTAAGCCAACCTTCCTGGAATGGTGAGAGGCTCTGGATGTTCTAGAGCCATAAAGGCTAAGCTCTCTAGTTGTAAGTCAAAGGCCCTGAGGAGGCTGAGGCTGTTGGGCCGTAGCAGTCCTAGCAGCCTTAGGCTTGGCCTGTTTAGGTTGTTGCTGTCTCTTTGTAGCAAAACGACCTGCAGAAGATGACTGCTGACCATAAGCAGAATAATATTTCCTTTTTTGGGGAAAAAAACCCTTTTTGAACAACCTTTTCTTAAAAGGAGCAGAAGTAGACTTTGAAAGTCTATCTAAAGCAGAATTTTCAGCATCCATTTGGGTGGCCTTTGCTTGCCAATCTTTGCCAAAAAGGTTTTCACCTGTACAAGGAAGGCTTCCTAGTCCATCTTGAACCCAGGGTTCCAAATCAGAATCTTGTAACCAAGCAACTCTGCGTGCACCTATGGCAATGGCCGAGGCTCTGCTGGCACCTTCAAAAGAGTCAAAGACTGCACGGTTGGAAAACTTGGAAATATCCTGGGCATGTTTGAGCCAGGTGAGGAACTCTTCCCTTTTATCTTCTGAAATAAAAGGAAATAAAGTTTGCAGGTGATCTGTAACTTCTTTTAGAAACATCCCCATATAGAGACTATAGGAGTTGATTCTGGCAACAAGCATACTGGCCTGGCCTGCCAAAGGCATCTAAGGTTCTGCATTCTCTTCCTGGAGGAGCAGAAGAGTGCCTTTTTGTACTCTTTATCTTCTTCATAGCAGACTCCACCACAATGGAGTGGTGAGGAAGCTGAGTCTTATGGAAGCCAGGACAAGGAGGAACACGATACTTGGTGTCCAACCTGCGAGAATGAGGGGAAGTGGTGAGAGGAGTCTCCCATATGCCCAACATGTGATCATAAAGAATCTCATGTATTGGTAAAGTGGCTGCCTTTTTAGGAGCCTTAGGATATTGTAAAATATCTAATTTTTTGGCTCTAGGCTCTGTCTCAGGGGCCACTGAGATGGAAAGGCCCCTGGCCACTTCCCTAATGAAGTCTTGAAAAGACAAGTCTTCTGGAGGAGACATTCTCCTTTTTGGAGAAGAGGGCTCCTGAGGATGGATCACCGATGCTTCGACAGAGACCTCTGATTCATCAGAGTCTTCAGAGGAATCGAAGTATCGCCTGTCTGGATGCTCCTGCAGAGCCCGATACGCGTACCGGGTGGTATCGACATCGGGAGTGATCGGTACCAATTTAGTACCGATGGGCATCACAGAACAGTGTACCGCTGCAGTCGACACCGAAGCGGATGTCGATGCAATCGGTACCGGCACCGGAACCGATGTCGGTACCGGTGCCAGAGTCGGTACCGGCAACGGAGTTTGTTGTGGTACCGAAGGCGTCGCAGCTTGTATGAATGCCGTGATGGCATGCTGCATGGTCAGGATATTCTGATCCATCGACGCAACCAATGTCTGGATGTCGGTACCAGTGGGAACCACTGGTACCCCAGAACATGGCAACAGGTGATCGGTCGAGGCCGAGCCATCGATGTCAACCTGTGACCCCATAGATAAAGCTTTGGAAGCCGGAGCCTCCCGCCGGGGTAATTTTGCCGGTGCGGATTCCTCGAGGGCAAGCCCGGAGGCATCTCAATACTTAGAGGGAGATTTACCCTTCGAGGACCGGCTAGATTTAAGTTTGGTTACCTGAGATCCATGTGAGGAAGAAGAAGCCCTGGAAGACGTCGATGCAACCGAAGCTGCATCCGAGGGAAACAGGGTACTGAGCTTAGCTGTTCGATTCTGTAGACCTCTTTTAGACATCATGGAGCAGGACTCACAATCCGCAATGGAGTGGTCAGGACCTAAACATTTTAGACACCATTCATGGGTGTCGGTGACAGAAATAGTGCCGCTGCACTTCGTGCATTTTTTGAACCCAGAGGCAGGCTTTTCCATGAGGAAAAATTTCCTAGGCCTAAGGCCAAAGAAGAAAATGCACTGAAGTGAGAAAAACAGTAGGTTTTTTTTTTTTCTTTTTTAGAATAAAGAAAGAAAAGACCGGCGGTACCGGTCCAGCGTCGAGAAGGCAGACGCACGACCAAAGAAATTAAATAAAATAAAGAAATTCTTCAGCGGTGACAGGAACACGACCTGCTGGCTCCGCGGAAAAGAAGAACTGGAGAGAGGCGGTTAGGAAAGGCGAGAAGGCAGCGCGCAGGCGCTGTGGGATGCTCCCAAAAGCTTTCCTTTTGGACGCTGGGGAGCGTTCCCGCGCAGGCTCCGTCGGTACCGACGATACCCATATGTGAAGACTCATTCCTGCTTGTTCCTGGAGATAGACCATCATGGTCTATCTAGTCTGCCCAGCTAGGTGGCAAGAGTAGGTGCTCCTGCCGCTCCATGGACATCACTCTTCCCCATGCCTTTATTTAGGGGTGTACCCACCGCTCCATGCAGGTCACCCATATTTCTTGAGCTAGCTCAGACAGTTAAGGTTATTCTGATTTTATCCTGTTGCTACAAAGGAATCCACTGTATCTGTCCCATGCCATTTTGAATTGTCACTGTATTTGCCCCCACCACTTCCATCGGGAGGGCATTCCAAGCATCCACCACCCTTTCAGTGAAAAAGTATTTCCTGACATTGCCTTTCAGTTTACCCCTTTGAAGCTTCATGTTACGTCCTCTAGTTTTGCAGCTTCCCTGTCTTTGAAAAAGGTTTGTTTGTTCATTAAGGTCTGTATCATATCTTCCCTGTCCTTCCTCTTCTCTAGAGTATACATATCTAGGTCTTCAAGTCTCTTTTCATATGTCTTTTGGCACAGGCACCAAATCATTTTGGTCGCTTTCCTCTGAACATTTTCCAGTCTTTTTATATCCTTTTCGAGATATGGTCTCCAAAACTGAACACAGTATTCCATGTGAGGCCTCACCAGCGACTTGTACAGTGGCATTAGTACTTCCTCTTTTCTGTTGGTAATTCATCTCTGTATGCAACCAAGCATCCTTCTGGCTTTAGACACCACCTTGAGATCCTCAGAAACAATCACTCCGGTCAGTGCACACCAACCTCTTGCCCCCATCACATACAATTTCCTTGGATTTTTGCATCCCAAGTGCACGACACTGCACTTCTTCACATTAAATCTTAACTGACAAGCATTACGTAAAGACCATGCTTAGAGCTTTCGCAGATCTTTCCTCATGTTGTCCACTCCCTCAGGGGAGTCCACTCTGTTACAAATTTTCATGTCATCTGCAAAAAGATAGACTTTTGAATACAGCCCTTCAGCAATATCACTTATAAATACATTGAACAGTACCGGATCCAGGACCGATCCCTGGGGCACGCACTAATCACCTTCCTTTCATCCAAGTGAGTTCCATTTACCATCACCTTCTATCATCTTTCAGTCAACAAATTTCTGGTCCAGTTCATCACCTTGGGACCCATCCCTAGGCTATTCAATTTATTGGTAAGCCTCCTATGAGGAACAGGATCAAAGGTTTTGCTGAAATCCAGATAGATCACATCCATTGCATGCCCTTTATCTAATTCTCTGATCACTCAGTCAAGGAATTCAATCAGATTTGTCTGGCATGATCATCCTTTGGTAAAAACATGTTGCCTCGGATCATGCAACCTATTGGTTTTGAGAAAGTCCGCTATTCTCTTTCAGGAGCACTTCTATTATTTTTCCGGCCACCAAGGTAAGGCTTACTGGCCTGTTTGCCACTTCTTCCCTATTATCATTTTTGTGAAGAGGTACTACATCAGCCCTTCTCCAGTCCTGTGGAATGTCTCCAATTTCCAAGGATCTATTAAAAGCATCCTTTAAAGGCCCTGCCAAAACCTCTCTGAGCTCTTTCAGTATCCTGAGATGTATCCCATCTGGTCCTATGGCCTTGTACACTTTCAGTTTTGCAAGCTGTTCAAACACATCATCTTCTGTGAATGGTGTGGTATCTACACCATTCCCATTTGTATATTTGTCAATCACAGGTGGTCCTTCACCAGGATTTTCTTTAGTAAAAACAGACCAGTAGTATTTGTTTAGCATTTTCACTTTTTCAATGTCACTTTCCACAAATCTGTTCTCGGCACTTTTGAGACTTGCAATTCCACCTCTGATCTTCCTCTTCTTCTGAATATACCTCAAAAAAGTTTAGTCATCATGCTTTACATCTTTAGCCATCTTTTCTTCTGCCTTAAATTTTCCTATATCTTATTTCGCTTTTTGTCTCTTATCCTGTATTCTTTTCCGTGTTCCTCTGTTTGCAAACTTTTGTGGTTTTTGCCTTTATTTGTGCAGCCACTTCTTTGGAGAACCAAATAGGTTTCCTTTTCCTCTTGTTTTTATTTACTTTCCTTACATATCTATATGTTGCTCCTTTTATTACCTCCTTTAGTTTAGCCCACTGCAGTTCCACTTCCCTTACTCCTACCACCCTGCCAACTCAGCTATTTTACTGAAGTTAGTGTTTTTGAAGTCTAGGACTTTGAGCTTGCTGTGATTGGATTCTGCCTCGGCTTTTATCTCAAACCACACCGTGTGATGATTGCTGCTGTTCACATGGGCACCCATCCGGACATTCGACGTGCTATCTCTGTTGGAGAGTACTAAATCCAGCAATGAACTTTCTCTGGTCAGTTCCATCACCATTTTTCTAAGCAATGCATCTTGGAAGGCATCCACAATTTTTTTACTTCTTTTCAGAATTGCAGGAGGAATACTCCAGTCCACATCAAGTAGATTAAAATCATCCAATATGATCACTTCACCCTTCATGGCTACCTTTGTAATATCAATGATCAAGTCACTATCAATTTCTTCGGTATGAGTTGGAGGCCTGTAGACTACACCAATATGGATGATCTCCTCTTTCCAACACAATCTACAGTGCTTCTTCTTTTCCCCATGTCCCCTGCATTTCAGCAGCTTTAATATTGCTTTGACATATAGGGCCTCTCCTCCTCCTTTTCTGCCTTCTCTATTTCTCCTAAATAAATTATAGCCAACTATGGCTATATCCCATTCATGTGATTTGTTAAATCATGTTTCTGTAATGGTCACAATGTCCAAGTCAGTTTCCACCATTAAGGCTTCCAGGTCAGAAACTTTGTTGGCTAGGCTTCAAGCATTTGTGCTTATTGCCTTCTAGCATTTGTTGACTGGCTTGTCTCTATTTTGCATAGATTTTGTTATACATGCCTCTTCCCACTTGCCATTGATGTGTGGGTTGATAGTGTAGCTGTTTCCAATGCTATTATGTTTTTGCTGGGAGTGATATCATGAACTTGTTCCTCTCCATCTGTCACCGTCCCCGTCCCCGTCCCCCTTTTCCCTAGTTTACAGTAGTGGCCAAAAAATTAAGCCAGGTATCTTTTTCTACAATTTATTGTAAATAATATACTGTGGAGATGTCACACGTGCTTACTTATTTAATCAGCATGGTGATTAGTCACATCATCCGTCTGGCATCCATTTTAGTTTACTTACACTCTGTAGTAGATTTCTTGGATGAAGTTTTGAATTTTTACAACTAGGAAAAGATTGAAAGTTACATGTAAAATATACAATCAAGATGGGTAGAAAGTGTGATATTAATGACTTTGTAAAGGGACAAGTTGTCACATTTCGTGCTGAAGGATATTCGCAATGTGCTATTGCAAAACATTTGCATATGTCAAGGTGTGCAGTTCAGAATGTTCTAAAATCAGGTGGCCATACCCGTCGTTCGAAATGTGGGCACAGACGAATAACTACTGGACGAGATGACCGATTCCTCAAAAGCATTATTACATCTAGTCCACATACTTCATCTCAACGTGTGGCTCACTTAGCTAATGATCGAGGAATAAAGATAAGTGCCAGATCTGTCCGACGACAGCTTGTGGATGAATTCAAACTCGTGGCCAGAAGACCTGCCAAGAAGCCTATGATGACCAGGAAACAATTGCTGCCCGCATACAGTTTTGTAGCAAGATGAAAGACAAATCTGCTGAATGGTGGGAGAGGGTAATGTTCATAGATGAAAGTACATTTCAACAAGTACGTGGGAGTGGTGACCACTACGTCCATCGACCAGCAGGCGAGAGACTAAATCCGAAGTATACGATCAAGACTGTTAAACACCCACCATCGGTCGTGGTATGGGGTGGTATCTTGGCGAATGGACGATGTGGCCTGCACATTTTTGAGAAAGGTGAAAGAGTAAATGCTGCAAAATACATATCTGTGCTGAATAGTAAAGTTAAAATACACATGAATGTTTCTGGCACAACTATATTTCAGCAGGACTCAGCACCATGCCACACTGCAAAAACAGTCAAAAAATGGTTCGTGGACAAGATCGAACTGCTACCAAGTTAGCCATCAAACGCTCCAGAACTCAATGTAATTGAAAACTGTTGGAATCTTATGAAGAAAAAGGTGGCAGCACACCGTCCAACTTCAGAAGCAGATTTAAAGGACATACTCAAGCATGTATGGGTCAATGAAATCACTCTGGCATACTGGAAAAATGGAAATTACACTAACCTGGTAATTGTAGTTCCTGTAGGATCCAGTTTAGTCCTCCACAATCGGGTAATGCCCCTCCTACTGCAGCCTGGAGACTGGACCAATCAAATCTTCTGTAGTACATATCCAGCAGGAGCTCCCAGAAGCCCCCCAGTGTACTAGTAACAAAGCAAACTTAACGAAGCAACACATCAGATTATTATTAGGCTATCATTAAACTATGTACTTCCCCCCCTGGAATAACCAACTCCCTCCCCAAACGAGGAAGTCAGGACACTGCACGGCGCCGACATCGACGCCTTTAAATTTACACCGAGCTTCCCCCCGAAACTAAGGAGCTGACTGAACTCCAAAATAAAGGGAAGAGCCATAGCGATAAGCACGACTGTCGACAGAGTCCGAACGGGACGAAAACCATCCTACAGGCACCCGCTCGGGACAGCGCGCCGCAAAATCATACAGATAGTCGGGAGGGAAGGAGGACTAAACTGGATCCTACAGGAACTACAATTACCAGGTTAGTGTAATTTCCATTTCCTGTGCGGATATCCAGTTTAGTCCTCCACAATCGGGATGTAACAGAGCAGTTAAGACCGGGCGGGACCTTGCAGGCCGGCGCGCAAAACCGCCGAACCAAAACAAGAATCCCGAGCCGCTGACACATCCAAGCGATAGTGCCTGCTGAAAGCATGCAGAGACGACCAGGCGGCCGCCCTACAAATCTCTGCTGGTGGAACCAGGCTATGCTCCGCCCAAGAGGCCGCCTGAGCCCGAGTAGAATGAGCCCGGAGCCCCTCCGGGACCGGCCGCCGCTGCAACCGATACGCGGACGCGATCGCTTCCTTGAGCCATCGAGCAATGGAGGCCTTAGCCGCCGCCTCCCCTTTTATTGTACCCCCAAAGAGCACAAAAAGCCGATCAGTCTTTCGAAGGACTCGGTAGACTGCAAATACCGCCGCAGCGCGCGGCCCACATCAAGCCGGAGAAGACCCTTGTCCACCGACTCGACCGAGCTCGCCGAAAGCACTGGCAGAAATACCGCCTGATTTAAGTGAAAGGGAGACACCACCTTTGGCAGAAAGGAAGGAACCGGACGGAGCACAATCCGCTCCGTAGAGAAAGACAAGAAAGGCTCTCGGCAGGACAGGGCCTGCAGATCCGAAATACGCCGTGCCGAGCAGATGGCAACCAGGAACACCGTCTTCAATGTGAGATCCTTCAAGGACGCCCTCCGCAAGGGCTCAAATGGTTCCCGAACCATAGCCCGCAGAACTAAATTCAAATCCCACGAAGGAATCACCGCCCTGCGGGAAGGCCGTAAATGGAAAACGGCGGTCAAGAAACGCCGCACATCCGCATGAGCACCAAGAAGGCGGCCCAAGACCTTGCCTCTATAACACGAAATCGCCGCCAGCTTGACCTTCAGGGAACTGGCCGCGAGACCTTTCTCGAACCCATCCTGGAGGAAGCTTAACACGACGGGCAGAGAGACCGTCGCCGCCCGGACTCCCCGCCGGGAGCACCAGTCCTCAAAAATCCTCCAAATCCGAACATAAGTGAGAGAAGTGGAGGACTTTCTCGCCCGCAGTAAGGAGGAAATCACCGCGGGCGAATAACCCTTCTTTTTCAGCCGAGCCCTCTCAATGGCCAAACCATAAGCGAGAATCGAGCCACCTGGGGCATCCGCAAGGGGCCCTGAAGGAAAAGGTCCGGCAACGCCGGGAGGCGCCATGGCACGCCGTCTTGAAGCCGGACGAGGTCGGCATACCAGGGCCTCCGGGGCCAATCCGGAGCCACCAGCAGCACTCGGCCCTGAAGGCACTCGATGCGCTGGACGACCCGGCCGATCAGCGCGCAAGGAGGGAAGACATACAGTAGCCCGGACGTCGGCCACGGCTGAATGAGAGCGTCGAGTCCTTCGGACATTCGCTCCCGCCGTCTGCTGAAGAAGCGACTCGTCTTGGCCGATTGGTAGGTCGCCATGAGATCCATGATGGGCGGACCCCACCGCCGAACTATTTGCGCATACACCTGTGGATTTAACTCCCACTCTCCGGGGTCCACCCGCACTCTGCTGAGGAAGTCGGCCTGGACATTGTCTGCGCCCGCTATGTGCGCCGCCGAGATCGCCGGCAGGCGAGTCTGCACCCAGCTGAATAAGGCCGTCGCCTCTGTCTCCAGGGCCACACTCCCTGTGCCCCCTTGGCGATTGATGTACGCCACCGTGGTCGCATTGTCCGACCAGACGCGGACCGCCCGACCCAGGACCAGAGGCCCCAGGGCCAACAGGGCTAGCCTGACCGCCCGAAGCTCGAGACGGTTGCTCGACCACGCAGCTTCCCGAGAGGACCACACCCCCTGCGTGAAGCGGGCCTCGCAGTGAGCTCCCCAGCCGGCTAGGCTCGCATCCGTAGTGAGGGGAACCCACAGAGGAGGCTCCAAGGGAATCCCCCGCGTCAAATCGCACTGGTTGGACCAGCGGCGAAGGAGCGCCCTCTGGAGCGGGCGCATGTGGAACCGTGCCCATGGCACCACCTCCAAGGTCGCCGCCATCGTTCCGAGAAGCCGTAGGTACCACCACGCCGACGGAGCGGGCAGCCCCCGAAAGAGTCGGACAAGAGCCCGCAACGCCCGGACGCGGCGCTCGGGGAGACACACCAGTCCCCGAGCGGTGTCGAAGCGCACTCCCAGATACTCCAGGTCCTGCGAGGAACGCAGACAACTCTTTCTTTCGTTCACCACCCAGCCGAGAGATCGCAGCAGAGCCACTACCCTGCTCGTGACTCGCAGGCACTCCCGACTGGATTTTGCCCGTATCAACCAGTCGTCGAGATATGGATGGACCAAAATGCCCTCCTTGCGCAAGGCCGCCGCAACGACCACCATCAGCTTTGTGAACGTGCGCGGAGCCGTAGCCAAGCCGAACGGCATGGCCCTGAACTGGAAGTGGCCCCACGGAAACGCAAAGCGGAGAAACCGCTGATGAGATGGATGTATCGGGATGTGCAAATAGG
This sequence comes from Ichthyophis bannanicus, assembly GCA_033557465.1. Classification (NCBI taxonomy): domain Eukaryota; kingdom Metazoa; phylum Chordata; class Amphibia; order Gymnophiona; family Ichthyophiidae; genus Ichthyophis; species Ichthyophis bannanicus. The sequence continues at coordinate 100,926,841 of CM066034.1, read as the reverse complement.
CCTCGGTGAGATCGAGGGACGTCAAAAACTCCCCCTGTCGCACCGCTACAATGACTGACCGCAAGGTTTCCATACGGAAATGCGGCACCCGGAGCGCGCGATTCACGCCTTTGAGGTCCCAAAATCGGACGCAGGGAATCGCCCTTTTTGGGAACCACAAAATAGATGGAGTATCGCCCGGCGCCTCTTTCCAAAGGAGGAACCGGGATCACCGCTCCCAGCGCTAACAACCGATCCAGGGTCACGCGGAAGTCCCGCGTTTTTTGCGCTCCCCTGCTGGGAGACAGAACAAATGAATCTGGAAGTGGGAACGCAAATTCCAGAGCGTAACCCTCTCCTATAATTTGTAGCACCCAGCGATCCGACGTGATTTGGGCCCAAGAGGAAAGAAAGTCGCGCAAGCGACCCCCGATAATCGGGCCTCCCTCCAGAGCCTGCCTCGCGTCATTGTGGCTTGCGCCCAAAAGAAGAGCCCGAGGAAGAGGCGGCTCCGGAGAAGCCTCTGCCGGCTCCCCGAAGGTACGAAACCCTTGATTACGGGCTCCAAACCTGCCCCGCTGCGAAGTCCACAGGCGGGAGGGAAACCTGCGCTGATCCCGAAAGGACCCCCTCGCCGAGGGGGAGGACTTGTTGGACCTTGGCCTATCCTCCGGGAGCCGGCCCCCCTTGGACTCACCGAGATCCTTTACCAACTTCTCGAGAGCCTCCCCAAATAACAATCTGCCCTTGAAGGGCAGCTTACTGAGGCGGGACTTGGAAGAACCGTCCGCCGCCCAGTTGCGCAACCAGAGGGACCGTCGCGCCGCAACCGCGGATGCCATACTGTTAGCCAACGCGCGGATTAAATCATAAAACAGATCCGCCAGATAGGCCGAGCCGGACTCCAGCCGGGAAACCTCCAACAGGCCCTGCTGGTCTAGCCCGGGGCTCGAGCGCAAATGCTGCGACCATCGCAGACACGACCGAGCCACCCAAGCCCCACAGATAGAGGCCTGCAATGACACGGCATCAGTATCGAAGGTTTGCTTGAGCAAATTATCAATCTTCTTGTCCTGACCGTCCTTGAGGGCAGCCGCCCCCTCAACCGGGATGGTGGTTTACTTGGTCACTGCGGAAACCACAGCGTCCACCCGGGGGGACTTGAACAAGTCCCTGTCCTTGTCGGCAAGGGGATAAAGCCGAGTCATGGTCCGAATCCCCTTCAAGCCGGATTCCGGGTGCTTCCACTCCGCCTGGATCATATGATCCACCACGCGGTGAACGGGAAAAACCACCTGGGAATCCCTGACTGTCTGAATTAGAGGATCCTCAAGACCCTCCTCCTCCATGGGCCGCACCGCCGAAAGGTTAAGCGCCTGCAGGGACTCCGTGACCAGAGGAACCAGCTCGTCCCTACGGAACACGCGAATGATCCGAGCCTGGTCCTCCGGCTCAAGGATCTCCCCATCCTCCAACTCCTCCGCTTCAGTCTCAGGATCGCCCTCTGCCTCGGAATCCAGGAGACCTAGGGCGTCCTGCTCCTGTTCCCCCAACCGAAGTCGCTTGCCCCCGGGTTGCGAGGTGCATTGAGCCGCCCCCGAGGACCCCGGGGGGATAGAGGGGGGCCAAACTGCCGGCAACTGACCGGACCTGCTCAAGCGAAACGCCTGATGCATGAGGAGCACAAAATCCGGGGAGAAATCCATAGACGGTGCAGCTATAGCCGCCTGCTGGAGCGCAGCCACCGACCCGCTGGCCGGTGGAACCGACCCAGACTGAGGGAGGCTCGGGGAAAGAACACTGTCCCCTGAATTAGAAGCATCCCCAGGGGTAGGCTGATCCGGGAGACTCACAGATTGCTCTAACTCTGCAGGCACTGCAGCACAGCACCTGCAGATGCCAGAGTCAGTCCCTGCTGCTCTGCGGGACCCACAAATCACGCACTGGGGCTGGGAAGCCATCCCAAGGCCACCTCTGCCCAGCGGGATAGAATACAACAGTCACAGGGAAGCCCACACCACAGGGGCAATCCTATGCAAATCAGCCCCGATTTGAAATTAAAACGGTTTTTTTTTTTTTTTTTTTTACAAGAAACAAAATATGCCCCAGACTCCCTGGGGTGCCCTGAGCAAAATCGCCAGCAAGAGGAACCCCAAAAACGCCAGGGGAACCTGTGCACAAGTGCTCAAAAGTGCCTCTAAAAGCACACTTTTAAAATCCAAAATGGCCGCCGGACTTTTTCACCCGCGGTAAAAAACGGCGCGAAAATACAAAAGCCACCAAATAATATGGAAAAGAACTAAAACGACCCTCTAATACAGGGCAAACGACCAAATTTAAGAAAAATTGCCAAATGGGCTCAGGAGAGCCTACAGAAATGCTGGCAGCTCTAACAGAGCACTGCACACAAGAAGAAATGAAATGAAAATCTCCTACCAGCTCAGGAACCACCAGGATTCAGCCAACATCTCCCAGTGCCAGCCACTACTGTATCAGGTATGGCTTTACCCCGTACTGTCCAGGGGGAGCTCACCCAGGGCTGTGAAAATTGGCTAGGCAGGAACACAGGAGCCAACAGGTCTGACTTCCCCCTAGTCTCCTGTGGCAGTGCTCCAGAGAGACAGGCTTCTTCTTTTGTTCTCCTTTTAAAGATACAGCTAGCTATCAAAGAAATAGCAAGGAAATGCCCCAAAACAAACCCTAAAACAACTAACTAACAAGTGTTGCTCCTGCAATAGTCACTCAGTGTGCCCAGGAGGACACACTTTTACGTCTTCAAGCTGCTAGAGACTGGACACACTGGGGGGCTTCTGGGAGCTCCTGCTGGATATGTACTACAGAAGATTTGATTGGTCCAGTCTCCAGGCTGCAGTAGGAGGGGCATTACCCGATTGTGGAGGACTAAACTGGATATCCGCACAGGAACGCTAGTTAACAGTATGCCTACAAGAATCCAAGCTGTGCTGAAAAATCATGGACACCCTATCAAATATTGACACATATATTGTTTCCTGAATAAAACTTTGAAAATGACAAATATATCTTTGGTTCTTAAAGCTTTTGACCATGAAAGTGACAATAACACATACTTTTCTAATAAAATTCTGATATTTTGAACTCTGCCTTAATTTTTTGGCCACTACTTAAATGCCTGTCCACATAATGCCTGAATTTTTCGCTGAGACAGAGATGTAGTCCATCAACACAGATAGCCTCTTGTTGTTCCATCTACCTAAATCCTTCTTGTTTGCACCAGGTTTGGAGCCATGTATTAAAGTTGATTATGCGATACAGCCTTTCTGCCCCTTACCAAGAGGTAAAACTTCTGAGAATGCTATAGTGTTAACAATGGGTTTGAGTTTCTCTCCCAGAATCTGGAAATTCCTTTGAACTGCAGAGGCACTGTAACTAGCCAGGTCATTTGTACCCAAGTGGATGATAACATCAATTTTGGAGTGCTCACTTTCTGCATATTATTGCTGGCTGGAGAACCTGGGAGGCATTTGACCATCTTCTCTCCTTTGAACTGTGTTCCCAAGTTGGTGCTCTGATGATGGAATCTCCAAGTAGTTGTTGTTTCCTGATTTCTGAATTTTTCTTCATATTTGGTGCATTATCAGTAGATTGGGCATTAACCTTCCCATTTAAGGGTGCTTCCATTTCCACTAATAGGGCACTCTGATTTTCCAGGGCAGAAAAGGCATTATGCAAGGATAGAATAGTTACTCACCTGTAACAGGTGTTCTCCAGGAGCAGCAGGAATCAGTCCTCACATATGGGTGACATCGACGTCGATGGAGCCCTTGCGGAGCATTTCCCCAGCTTTCCATGAAAGCCTTTGGGAATGCAGGCACGCATGCGCAGTTCCCTTCCCGCCTACAGGTGTCATCTTGCTCAGTCAAATGACATAGCTAAAAACAGCACACAAAAATAAAAATAAACTATGTACAACTGCAACTCCCAGGGGAGGAGGGAGGGTTGTGAGGACTGATTCCTGCTGCTCCTGGAGAACACCTGTTACAGGTGAGTAACTACTCTTTCTCCAGGACCAAGCAGGAAGTCAGTCCTCACATATGGGTGACTCCCTAGCTCTGGGCTACCAAGGAACCCAGGCTGAACAAGAGAACTCCCTCTATTCCCAGCATCAAAGAAAGGCTTTTTACTGACAGAACCTCCACCGGTAGCCCAACGGAGGGCTGGAGGGCAGGAGTTGCCTAAACCTCAAAGAGATTCCGGAGTACTGCCTGGCCAAAAGCACTGTCCCTACGGGACTCCCATTCCAGACAGTAATGGGCCGCAAACGTCTGGCTTGAGGACCAAGTTGCAGCCCTGCAGATGTCCACCAACGGTACAGAGCGGAGGTGAGCCACTGAGGCAGCCATTGCCCTGACATGATGGCTGTGACCCGACTCTGCAAAGGAAGGTCAGCCGCCCTGTAAGCCCAGGTGATACAGTCAGCTACCCAGGTGGACAAGGTACGCTTGGACACAGCTAACCCCAAGTTATTAGGGTCAAAAGATATGAAGAGCTGAGTAGCCCTTCTATGCCCCTGCGTACGGTCAATGTAGAAGGATAAGGCCCTCCTACAGTCCAGGGTATGCAGAACTGCTTCAGCCTGGCTTGCATGAGGCCTAGGGAAGAATGTTGGAAGAACTAGAAAGGGGGCCTGTTACTTCTGGAGAGAAATCTTCAACTGTGAGTATATACTTCTGGTAATTTTCTAAAAAGAATTATTTGTATTAAAGCTACTTAATCTGTGAACCCACTGTTTTTTGTTGGATCAGTTAGGGCCTAGTAGCAGCAATTAAAGTTTGCATTTAAAACACAGAGGAGAGCTTTATGGTTACATTTCATACCCAGCAGAGAGCTTGTAGTTTAAATTTAATAGTCACTCAGGGCCAAGTAACAGCAAAGTACTTTTAATTTAAATTTAAACACAGAAGAGAGCTTTCTGATTAAATTTAGTACCCAGCAGAGAGCTTGTAGTTTAAATTTCATAAGAAGTTAGAGCCTAGCAGCAGCTAAGAGCTATAATTTAAATCAAATCAGAATTTAGCTTACCTCAGCAGCACAAGACAGGGTACTGTGTAGCAGCCCTCTTTTAATAAGTGTTATTACCCTCCCACCCCTGGGATAATCATAGCTTTATAGGTACTTACACATCTTAAAAGACAGTAGGTGCTTTCAGGTATTAGGTACAGTTTTATTGCTATAAGTACCCATAGCAATCACTAGTAAGTAAGAACTTAAAGATCTAGACACAAACTTAAAACTAAGATGCAGACAGCAGTCCAGCAGCGGGATGGGGGCTTTCCAGTCTTTTGCATTGAGTGTCACATGTATGATTTTCTCCCAGTTGGTGAGAGGTCTTACATATGCACTAGGTGCAAGGAGCTCTTTGCTCTCAGGGAACAAGTCCGTTCTCTAGAGGCTAAAGTAGTAGACTTGGAAAACATAAGACAGACAGAGAGGTACATAGACGAGACCTACAGGGATATAGTCCTGAAGTCCCACCTCCAGTCTGGCAGCACCCCTGTTGCCATGGAGGAGAGAGGTCACGTGACAGGAGAGCATCACCCTGGTGTGGCAGGAAGTGATCCTGTAACTAGGACCTGTCCTCCAGGTGATGTAAAACCCTCTCGCACCGAGGAAGTTTCTCCATGGCCATGTGCCCATGAGGGAAGGGTTAGGACAGCCGTTATAGTTGGTGATTCGATCATTAGGCATGTAGATAGCTGGGTGGCTGGTGGACGTGAGGATCGCCTGGTAACATGCCTGCCTGGTGCGAAGGTAGCGGACCTCACGTGCCACCTAGATAAGGTCTTAGATAGTGCTGGGGAGGAGTCTGCTGTCTTGGTACATGTTGGTACCAATGACATAGGAAAATGTGGTAGGGAGGTTCTGGAGGCAAAATTTAGGCTTTTAGGTAGGAAGTTGAAATCCAGAACTTCCAAGGTAGCATTCTCCGAAATGCTTCCTGTTCCACGCGCAGGACCCAAAAGGCAGGCAGAGCTCCGGAGTCTCAATGCGTGGATGAGACAATGGTGCAGAGATGAGGGGTTTGGATTTGTTAGGAACTGGGGAACATTCTGGGGAAAGGAGGGGCTCTTCCGAAGGGATGGGCTTCACCTTAACCGGGATGGAACCAGGCTGCTGGCATTAACCTTTAAAAAGGAGATAGAGCAGCTTTTAAACTAGATATTAGGGGAAAGCCGACAGTCGCCCAACAGCGGATGGTTCAGAAGAATGTATCCTTGAAGGATACTACCAAAAGCAGAGAGGTTCCACAAAAGAGTAAAGTAGCCCAAATGCCCTCAAGTATGGAGGTGACAGAGCTTAAAGATAGCGTAGTTACTCACCTGTAACAGGTGTTCTCCAGGAGCAGCAGGAATCAGTCCTCACTTATGGGTGACGTCGGCGCCGACGGAGCCCTCGCGGAGCAATTTTCACCAGCTTTCAAAGAAAGCCCTTGGGAATTGCAGCGCGCATGCGCGGTCCTCTTCCCGCCCAAGGGTGCCATCTTAGCCAGTCAGATGACATAGCTAAAAAAGACAGCATAAAAATTTGCAAAAAACTAAAGCAGACGATTGCAACTCCAAGGGGAGGAGGGAGGGTTGTGAGGACTGATTCCTGCTGCTCCTGGAGAACACCTGTTACAGGTGAGTAACTACGCTTTCTCCAGGACCAAGCAGGAAGTCAGTCCTCACTTATGGGACTCCCAAGCTCAAGGCTACCGGAGACCCTAAGCACAAAAATGAGCTCCCTCTAGCTCAGCAGCACAGAAGGAAAGAATCTTCGCTGAATTATCACCCACCGGTAGCCCACATCCGGGATGGAGGGTAGGAGTTGCTCAGACCTCAAAGAGATTACGGAGGACTGCCTGTCCGAAAGCACTGTCCCTGCGGGACTCCCTCTCGAGGCAGTAATGGACCGCAAAAGTCTGGCTCGAAGACCAAGTAGCGGCCCGGCAGATGTCTGCCAGTGGAACAGAGCGGAGGTAAGCCACAGACGTGGCCTTTGCCCGAACGCAATGAGCCGTGACTCGACCTTCCAAGGAGAGTCCGGCTGCCCCATAAGCCCAAGTGATACAGTCCGCAACCCAGATGGACAGTGTACGCTTGGAGACCGGGAGCCCCAATTTATTGGGGTCAAGAGACACAAAAAGCTGAGCAGCTTTACGGTGCTCCCGCGTACGGTCAAGGTAGAAGTTCAAAGCCCTTCTACAGTCCAGGGTATGGAGGACCGTTTCAGCTCGGCTGGAGTGTGGCCTGGGAAAGAAGGTCGGAAGTACCACCTCCTGATTGATGTGAAAAGGGGAGACCACTTTTGGAAGAAATTTAGGGTGAGTCCGTAGGACTACCCTATTTTTGTAGAACCGAGTGTAAGGGGGATCAGACACGAGGGCCTGCAATTCACTTACGCATCTAGCGGAAGTGAGGGCTATCAAGAACAGTGTTTTCCAAGACAGAAAACGGAGAGAACAGGTAGCCATAGGTTCAAAAGGCGGACAGGTGATCCGCTGCAAAACCACATTCAGGTCCCAGTCAGGCGCTGGCGGGCGCAGAGGTGGTTTAAGTAGAAGGAGACCTCGGAGAAACCTCGCTACGAGAGGGTCGCTGGAGAGAGGTCTGCCGTCCACCGGCACATGATGTGCCGAAAGAGCACTGAGGTGAACTTTGACGGAGTTGGACTTAAGTCCCAGATTAGAGAGGTGCAGCAAGTACTGCAAGATCACCGACACCGGGCAGGAGAAGGGATCCTGAGACTGTTGGGTACACCAAACGGAAAAGCGACGCCATTTAAGGGCGTAGCATTTGCGGGTAGAAGGTCGTCGCGAAGCCAAGATGACCTCCTCCACCTCTGCCGGCAGGAGAAGGGGAGCAAGGACTACCCTCTCAGCAGCCAGGCCATTAGGTTGAGAGACCTGAGGTTGGGGTGTAGCAGAGAACCCTGATCCTGAGTGAGGAGATCCGGTTGACACCCCAGAGGGAATGGATCCTCCACCGCTAATTGCAGCAGGAGCGGAAACCACGGCTGTCTGGGCCAGCGAGGGGCCACCAGGATCATGAAGGCTTTGTCCCGGAGAACCTTGAAAAGAGTCCGAGAGACTAGCGGGATGGGAGGGAAAGCATACAGAAGGCTTCCCGACCATGAGAGTAGAAAAGCGTCCGCCGCAACCCGACGGGGGTGGGGCTGACGAGAGCAGAAGCGAGGAAGTTGCCGGTTGTGAGGACTGGCAAAGAGATCCACCGTGGGGAGGCCCCACTTCAGAAAGAGCTTCTGAACTACCAAGGGATCCAGACGCCACTCGTGCGGCTGAAGGATCCTGCTGAGTTTGTCCGCCAGGTAATTCTCTTGGCCTGGGAGATAAACTGCCTTGAGGAGAATGTCGTGACTGACGGCCCAAGAGCAGAGCTTCTGTGCCTCCCGGCAGAGGAGGAATGAGCCCGTGCCCCCTTGCTTGTTCACGTAGAACATGGCCACTTGATTGTCCGTCTGGACAAGGACGGACTGATGAGAAGTCAGGTGGGAGGAAGCCTTGAGAGCCAGGCGGATCGCCCTGAGCTCCAGGAAGTTGATCTGCTGAGCAGACTCCCATGCGGTCCAGAGGCCCTGAGTACGTGCCCCTTGGCAATGCGCACCCCAGCCCAGGAGGGATGCATCTGTCGTCAGCACCCGGGCCGGCTGAGGCGACTGGAAAGGCATTCCGAATATCAGGTTCGGCTGCTGAAGCCACCACCGGAGAGACGAGAGCAGCGGCTCGGAGACGCGCACTAGGTCTGCTAGGTCGCCTGTGGCTTGTCGCCACTGCTGGCGGAGACACCATTGAGCAGGCCGCATATTCAGGCGGGCATTGGGGGTCACATGGACGGTGGAAGCCATATGGCCGAGTAGTCTCAGGAAGCGCCTGGCGGAGACCAGGGGCTGGCTGCGAAAACGGTCGGCTAGGTCCATGAGCCGTTGAGCCCTGTCGAGCGGAAGGTATGCTCGTGCCTGAGGAGTGTGCAGTCTTGCGCCGATGAACTCGAGATCCTGTGATGGGAGCAAAGTGGACTTTGCGAAGTTTATAACAAAGCCCAAGTGCTGCAGAAGAGTCACCGTGCGGCGCGTGGCGTTGGTGACCTCCAGAGCGGACGCTGCTCTGATGAGCCAGTCGTCGAGGTACGGAAAGACATAGAGGCCGTGAAGCCGGAGATGGGCCGCCACCACCGCGAGACATTTTGTGAAGACTCGCGGTGCGGAGGACAGGCCAAAGGGCAGTACTCTGTACTGGTAATGATTTCCTGCCACCACAAACCTTAGGTATTGTCGGTGGCTTGGGTGGATAAGGATGTGCGTGTAGGCATCCTTTAGATCCAAGGAGCATAGCCAATCTCCCTGCTGGAGGTAGGGCAGAAGGATTCCAAGGGTAAGCATCTTGAACTTCTCTCGCACGAGGAACTTGTTGAGGTTGCGTAGGTCCAGGATGGGTCTGAGGCCTCCTGTTCTCTTTGGTATCAGAAAATACCTGGAGTAAAAACCTTGACCCTCCAGGTGGTGGGGCACTGGTTCCACCGCCTGTTCCTGTAGAAGACCTGCTAACTCCTGAAGGAGTAATTCCCTGTGCAGAGGGGGTCGTGGAGGTTCTCCCGGAAAAAGGAGGGAGGGACCTGGTGGAAGTGGAGAAGATAGCCTTCTCGCACGACTTGAAGCACCCAGGCATCTGAGGTGATGCTGGACCACCTGTGGGCGAAGTGAACCAGCCGGCCTCCGGTGCTGGGAGGAACCAGCGGGGGGGGAGAGGCTATGCTTAGTGAGTCAAAAACCCCCACCCTGCTGAGCAGGGGCTGGTGGTGCAGGCTTGGGGGCTTGCTGCCTACGGGACCCGTTACCCCGTCCCTTGGCCTGCTGGCCCTGTTGGGGAGCTGCAGGGGCCTGATAATGTGGGTATTGTTTGTAGGCAGCCGCCTTCCTCGGGTAAAAGGACTTCTTTCCCGAGCCCTTCTTTTTCTGGGAAGGGGCGGAGGTCTTCCTAGAAAGCCTAGTCCTGGTGAGAGTCTCCGTCTCAATTTGTGCAGCCTTTTCCGCCATGGGCTTGCCAAAGAGGTTTTCGCCTCGGCAGGGGACATCGACCAACTTGTCCTGCACCCAGGGCTCAAGGTCAGACGACTGAAGCCAAGCCTGTCGGCGGGCACCGATGCCGGCTGCGGCCACTCGAGCCGACGCTTCAAAGCCATCGTAGGCTGCTCGGGATATGAATTTTGAGCATTCCCGAATACCAGTGGACAAGGCCAGGAACCTCCGCAAGGGTTCCTCGGACAAACCAGCGGAGAATCCGGCTAGCTCTTTAGCCAGGTCTCGGAGATACATGCCCATGTATAGCTGGTAGGTCTGGACACGACACGCAAGCATAGAGCCCTGGAAACACTTCTTGCCAAGGCCATCCAGGTTACGGGCCTCCCTGCCAGGAGGCACCGAGGAGTGCATCTTCTGGCTCTTAAGACGATGCATGGCCGATTCCACTACCATGGAATGGTGTGGCAGCTGTGCTTTTTGGAAGCCAGGGCTCTTGCGGACTCGATAGATAGAATCGACCCGCTTGCTCAGGACCGGCGAGGTGGCCGGACTCTCCCACATGCGGAAGAGTAGTCGTTCCAGCATGGGAGGAACCGGTACAGTAAAGTGTTCCCTTGCGGGAGAGTCATACTGGAGGGCGTCGAGCTCTTCGGCTCGAGGCTCCTCCTCGGGATCCGCAGGGAAGGCCAAAGCCTTGGCCATATCCCTGACGAAGTCCGAGAACCGGGCATCCTCCGGGGGGGACTGCTTCCGAGGCTCGGACTCCGGTGAGTCCGAGGGGACACACCGAGTCCGGAAAGAATCAGGCGACTCTTCCTCTTCAGACTCCCAGACCGACTCCGACGAGGACTCGGTGGGGTCGGCCCGGGCAGGGCGCGGCGCCTGCCGCCCCGACGCCGAGGGAGTCGGCGTCGGCGACCTCGGTCCCGAACGGGAGGCCGAGGGTGACCTCGACCGAGGATCGACTCGAGTTCGCATCGACTCGAGGATCGGCTCGGTCTCCGGGGTCGACTTGGACGTCGACGTCCCGGCGGTCGGGGCAGCGGCGCCAGCGAAGCCAGCGAGCAGTGCCCGCTGCTGGTCCATGAAGGCAGACAATCTGCTCTCCAAGGCCGTCAACCTGAGTCTGAGCTCAGGTGACCCAGCAGCCCCCGACTCGGGCCCCGACGGCGTCGGGCCCGACGTCGGTTGTCTCGGAGGCGAGTCCAGGAGGACCACAGGACTTACCCGAGCAGGCAGCTCCGACTCCAGGCGAGGTCGCTTCGTGAGATGCTCCTTCTCCAAGGACCCGGGACGGCTATCGGGGCTATGCGACCTGGCCCTCGCGGAGCCAGGAGCGTCCACCGACGCCGCCCTCGCGGGTTTCACCTTACGACGATGGTCCCCGGAGGGAGAACCCCTGTCGGAGGAACTCCGGCGACGGTCCGAGCTGGAACCTTTGGACGCGGAGGCCACCGACGAGGTCCGGGTACGGCTGGGGTCAGCGAAGATTCTATCCCGCTGATGCCGCCGACTTCTCAACGCTTTGGAGGACATTTTGCCGCAGGGCCCACAGATCATTTCTTCATGATCCGGGCCCAGGCAGCGGAGGCAAAAGTCGTGTGTGTCAGTTAGTGACATATTTCGGTCACACTGACCACACCGCTTGAAACCACTGGCAGCCATCGGGGGAAAAAGGGCCCCGGCGAGGTCAAAGGACCGGGCTGCCAGGGAAAAAACCTAAACGAAAAACTGACTAAGTCAGAAAAACCGAAAAATAAGAAGAGGACTCGAGACCGGCGTCGCGAGTCCGGCGGGAAAAAGACCGGCGTCGAACCGAATGGAAAATAAGAGAAATTCTGAAGAAAAATCAACTTTTTCGCGGGGACACGACGGGTACGTCTGTAGGGCTCCGCGGAAAAAAGAAGACTGGCTAAGATGGCACCCTTGGGCGGGAAGAGGACCGCGCATGCGCGCTGCAATTCCCAAGGGCTTTCTTTGAAAGCTGAGGAAAATTGCTCCGCGAGGGCTCCGTCGGCGCCGACGTCACCCATAAGTGAGGAATGACTTCCTGCTTGGTCCTGGAGAACCCAATTTACCCATGTCTAACAATAGCCAAATTAACATGAATAAAATACATTCTCTAAAATGCTTGTATGCAAATGCTAGAAGTCTAAAGAATAAGATGGGAGAGTTAGAATATATAGCACTAAATGAAAGGTTAGATATGATTGGAATATCAGAGACATGGTGGAAGGAGGACAACCAGTGGGACACTGTGATACCTGGGTACAAACTATACCGTAATGATAGAGCTGATCAAATTGGTGGAGGGGTTGCGCTCTATGTTAGAGAGGGCATTGACTCAGAAAGGATTAAAGTTTTGCAGGAAACAAAATCTGCTGTAGAATCTATATGGATTGAAATTCCATATAAAAGGAGGAAGGCAATGGCAGTGGGGGTGTACTATCGAGCGCCTGGCCAGAATGACCAAATGGATGATGAAATGCTCAAAGAAATCAAGGAAGCTAACAAAAGTTACAGCGCAGTAATAATAATGGGTGATTTCAATTACCCCGGTATCGACTGGATCAGTGTCACGTCAGGACATGCTAGGGAGATAAAGTTCCTAGATGAAATAAATGACTGCTTCTTGGAGCAGCTGGTTCATGAACCGACCAGAGGGGAAGCCATATTAGACCTAGTCCTTAGTGGAACACCAGATCTAGTGCAATAGATAAGGGTGTTGGGGCCACTTGGCAATAGTGATCATAGCATGATCGCCTTTGATTTAATTAGTGGAGGAGGGATAGTAAGGAAATCCACAGTACTACCTTTTAACTTTCGAAAGGGAGACTATGATAAAATGAGGAAAACAGTTAAGAAAAAACTAAAAGGAGCAGTTGCGAAGGTTAAAGACGTACATCAAGCTTGGGTGTTGTTGAAAAATACTATCTTGGAAGCCCAGACCAGCTGTATTCCACGCTTTAAGAAAAGTGGAAGGAAGTCCAAAAAACTGCCAGCATGGTTTAAAGGTGAGGTCAGAGAGGCTGTTGTTGCCAAAAAAGCATCTTTCAGGAAATGGAAAAAAAGAGCCAAACGACGAAACCTGGAAACAGCACAAGCACTGGTAAGTCAAATGCAAGGCGTTGATAAGGCAGGCAAAGGGAGAATTTGAGAAGAAGCTTGCTGCGGAAGCAAAAACGCGAAATAAAGACCTTTTCAAGTACATTCGTAGCAAAAAACCTGTGAGAGAGTCAGTTGGTCCATTAGATGATAAAGGGGTTAAAGGAGCACTAAGAGGCGACAAGGCGATAGCGGAGAAACTGAATGAATTTTTTGCTTCGGTCTTTACTGAGGAAGATGTAGGGATATTACCCATGACTGAAGTGGTATTTAAAGGTGCGGAAGAATTGAAGGAAATATCGATACATCGGGAAGATGTCTTACAACTATTAGATAAAATGAAGAGTAGCAAATCACCTGGGCCGGATGGTATACATCCAATGGTGTTGAAAGAACTGAAATATGAGATTGCAGAACTGCTATCAGTAATCTGTGAACTATCATTAAAATCATCTCTAATACCTGAAGATTGGAGGATCGCCAATGTAACACCAATTTTTAAAAAGGTTTCCAGGGGTGATCCGGGAAACTACAGACCGGTGAGCCTGACGTCAGTACCGGGAAAAATGGTAGAAACCATCATAAAGAATAAAATTACTCAGCATGTAGATAGTCACAACCTAATGGAAGACAGCCAACATGGCTTTAGACAAGGAAGATCTTGTCTTACTAATCTGTTATGTTTTTTTGAAGGAGTGAATAAACAGGTGGACAAAGGTGAGTCGGTTGATATTGTGTATCTGGACTTTCAGAAAGCCTTTGACAAGGTCCCTCATCAGAGACTTTTGGCAAAACTAAAGAGTCATGGGATAGGAGGCAGTGTACTATTGTGGATCAGGAACTGGTTAAAAGATAGAAAGCAGAGGGTAGGGCTAAATGGCCAATTTTCCCAATGGAGAAAGGTGAATAGTGGTGTACCCCAGGGATCTGTGCTGGGTCCGCTGCTTTTTGACATATTCATAAATGACCTGGAAAGTGGAATAACGAGTGAGGTTATCAAATTTGCAGATGACACAAAACTATTTAAAGTTGTTAAAACCCAAGAGGATTGTGAAAAATTGCAAGAGGATCTTGATAAATTGGAAGACTGGGCATCAAAATGGCAGATGAAATTTAATGTGGGCAAGTGCAAGGTTATGCACCTAGGGAAGACCAACCCAAACTATGGTTACACGATGCAAGGTTTCACATTAGGAACCACCACCCAAGAAAAAGATTTAGGCGTCATTGTGGATACCATGTTAAAACCCTCGGCCCAGTGTGCAGTGGCGGCCAAGAGAACAAATAGAATGCTAGGTATGATAAGGAAAGGAATGGAAAATAAAACAAAAGATATTATAATGCCTCTATATCGATCCATGGTGAGACCGCACTTTGAATATTGTATGCAATTCTGGTCGCCGTATCTTAAAAAGGATATAGCGATTTTAGAAAAGGTACAGAGAAGAGCCACCAAAATGGTAAAGGGGATGGAAGGATACTCCTATGAAGAAAGGCTAAAAAGGTTAGGGCTCTTTAACCTGGAAAAGAGACGGCTGAGGGGAGATATGATAGAAGTCTATAAATTAATGAACGGAGTGGAACGGGTAAACGTAGATCGATTGTTTACCTTATCAGAATATAGAAAGACTAGGGGACATGCAATGAAGCTACAGGGTAAACTATTTAAGACTAATAAAAGAAAATATTTTTTCACTCAACGTGTAATCAAACTCTGGAATTTGTTACCGGAGGATGTAGTAAAAGCTGTTAGTGTAGCTGGGTTTAAAAAAGGTTTGGACAAGTTCCTGGAGGAAAGGTCCATAAACCATTATTAAGAAGTGACCGAAGATATCAATGCTTGACCCAGTACAAGCATTGTGGAACTTGTGTCTCTTGGGGAAACTGCTAGGTACATATGACCTAGATTGGCCACTGTTGGAAACAGAATACTGGGCTTGATGGACCTTGGTCTGACCCAGTATGGCATTTCTTATGTTCTTATGTAACCACCTCTTGGTTAAGGTGGAAGGAGGAGACAACCTTTGGGAGGAACTTTGGATGAGTCCTAAGGACTACCCTGTTCCTATAGAAGCGGGTATAAGGCCTGTCACAGACCAGGGCCTGAAGCTCACTCACTCTCCTGGCCGAGGTTAGGGCTACCAAGAAGAGTGTCTTCCAGGACAGGAAGCGGAGAGGACAAGTAACCATCGGCTCAAAAGGTGGGCGAGTCAGTTGCTGCAAGACCACATTCAACTCCCACTCAGGAGCAGGAGGACAGATTGGAGGCTTGAGCAAAAGCAAGCCTCTGAGAAAGCAGGACACCAAGGGGTGAACCGACAGAGAAGGTCCTTCTACTTGTGAGTGGTGAGCTGCTGGAGCTGAGAGGTGGACCCGAACAGAATTGGACTTAAGTCCCTGATTTGATAAGTGCAGTAAGTACTGAAGCACTACTGGTACAGTACAGGAGAAGGGATCCTCTGTACGTAGCTGACACCACACAGAAAACCTTTTCCATTTGAGAGCATAGGTTTTCCTAGTGGACTGTTTCCTAGAGGCTAAGAGAACCTCTTCAACTTCCTGAGGTAGGCCCCAGGGAGCTAAAACTACCCTTGCAGCCTCCAGGCCATCAAATTGAGAGCTTTGAGATTGGGATGCAGGAGGGAACTCTGATCCTGAGAAAGAAGGTTGGGTTGCAACCCCAGAGGCAGTGGTTTGGATGAATGAGGATGTGAGTGTACGCATCCTTTAGATCTAAAGAGCATAGCCAATCTCCCTGCTGGAGGTAGGGCAGAAGTGTTCCAAGAGTAAGCATCTTGAACTTTTCCTTCTCCAAGAACTTGTTGAGGTTTCTGAGGTCTAGAATAGGCCGAAGGCCACCGGTTCTTTTGGGTACCAGGAAATACCTGGAGTAGAACCCTTGACCTTGCAAGTGGGGAGGCACAGGCTCCACCGCTCTGTCCACCAACAGACCTTGGAGCTCCTGAAGGAGAAGATCTGTGTGCAGGGGAGGCCTTGGAGGCTCCCCTGGAAAGTATGGAGGAGGCAGTTATTGGAAGTGTAGCAGATAGCCCTTGTGGACTATGCTTAACACTCAACTGTCTCCAGTGATGAGTGGCCACTGGTGGGCAAACTGGGCAAGGCGACCTCCTGTGCAGGGTTGGGAGAGCAGGGACGGAGAGGCTATGCCTAAGGAGTCAAAAACCCCCACCCTGCTGAGTGGGAGCAGGGGCCGGAGGCTTGGGAGTCCTCTGCCTACGGGGCCCATTACCCTGCCCCTTGGCTTGCTGACCCTGAGGGGCAGCTTGGGCAGCCTGGTACTGTGGGTACTGTTTGTAGGCAGTGCTCTAGCTCGGGTAAAAGGGCTTTTTACCCGAGCCCTTCTTTTTGTGAGAAGGGGCAGAAGTCTTTCTAGACAGCCTTGTCCACGTGAGGTGCTCGGTTTCGAGCTGTGCGGCCTTCTCGGTCATGGGCTTGCCAAAAAGGTTCTCACCTTGGCAAGGGACATCGACCAACTTGTCCTGAACCCATGGCTCGAGGTCCGATGACCGCAGCCATGCCTGGCGTCAAGCCGCGATGCCGGCTGCCGCAACATGGGCCGAAGCCTTGAAGCCATCGTAGGCAGCGCGGGACATAAACTTGGAGCATTCCCGGATCCCCGAGGACAAGGACTTGAACCTCTGCAAGGGTTCCCCGGAGAGACCAGCAGAGAAACCGGCCAATTCCTTGGCCAGGTCTCGCAAGTACATGCCCATGTACAGCTGGTAAGACTGGACACGGCAAGCAAGCATCGAGCCCTGGAAGCACTTTCTACCAAAACCATCGAGATTCCGGGCCTCCCTGACAGGGGGCACCGAGGAGTGCATCTTCTGACTTTTCAGGCGATGCATGGTCGATTCCACCACCATGGAATGGTGTGGTAGTTGCACCTTCTGAAAGTCAGGGCTCTTCCGGAGTCGATAGATCGAATCGACCCGCTTGCTTAGAACCGGCGCCGAGGCCGGTGCCTCCCACATCCAGAAGAGGAGCCGTTCCAGCATCGGAGGAACCGGAACAGTAAAGGCCTCCTTTGGAGGAGAGTCATACTGTAGGGCCTCGAGCTCCTCGGCTCGAGGCTCCTCCTCGGGGTTCGCAGGGATAGCCAACACAGTGGCCATATCCCGGACGAACTCCGAGAACTGGGTATCCTCCAGGGGGGATCTACTCCGGGGCTCAGATTGCGGTGAGTCCGACGGGACGCACCGAGTCCGGAAGGTGTCGGGGGACTCCTCGTCCTCCGTCTCCCAGGCGGACTCGTCCGATGAGGAATCGGGGTCCGACCGTGCGGGGCCTATAAGCACCCGCCCCGACGCCGAAGGCACTGGTGTTGACGCCCTCGGTCCCAAACGGGAGGTCAAGGGAGACCGCGACCGAGGTCCACCTCGAGCCTTCATGGTCTCGAGTATCGGCTCGGTCTCCGGGGTCAACTTCGATGTCGATGTCCCGGTGGTCGGGGCAGATGCGCCAGACAGGCTGGCCATCAGTGCCCGCTGCTGTTCCATGAAGGCAGACAGTCTGCTCTCCAAGGCTGTCAGCCTGAGACCCAGCTCAGGAGACTCAGCAGCCCCCGACTCGGGCCCCTACCTCGGCTCTCTGAGAGGAGAGTCCACGAGGACTACAGGACTTACGTGTCCAGCAGACTCAGGCTCCACACGAGGTACTTTGGGAGGCTTCTCCTGTTCCACGGGCCCGGGGCGTCGGTCGGGGGTCTGAGACCTAGCTCTCGAGGAGCCAGGGACCTCATCCGACGACACCCTCGCGAGCCGTTTCTTCCTCTTTCGTTCCCGGTTGGGGTACCCCCTGTCCGAGGAGCCCCGACAGTGCTCGGGATCCGATTCCCGAGATGACGAGGTCCGGGCCCGGCCGGAGGCCGAGTCAGAGAAAAGCCTTTCCTTTTGGTGCTGACGACTTCTAAGCGCCTTGGAAGACATTTTCCCACATGGTCCACACGTCTTAGGATCGTGGTCAGGACCGAGGCACCGAAGGCAGCAGTCGTGTGTGTCGGTGAGAGACATTAGCTTCTTACACCGATCACATTTTTTGAACCCACTGGAAGCCATCAGGGAAAAAAGAGTCCCCGTGAGGTCAAAGGACCGGCCTTCCAAGGAAAAGAAAAAAAGGGTGCGAACGCCAGCCACGAAGGGCAAAAACCGAAAAAAGAAGATCGGGCTCGATACCGGTGTACCGAACCCAGCGGGAGGTGAACCGGCGTCAAACCGGAGAAAAAATAGTGAAGGAATCACGAAAAAATCGAACAATTTTCCGGGCGGACTAGGACACGTCCGATGGGCTTCACTGAAAAAGAGAGACTGAGCAAGATGGCACCTTTAGGCGGGAAGGGAACCACGCATGCGTGCCTGCATTCCCAAAGGCTTTCATGGAAAGCTGGGGAAATGCTCCCCAAGGGCTCCATCGACGTCGATGTCACCCATATGTGAGGACTGACTTCCTGCTTGGTCCTGGAGAAATCTCTTGATGGAGAGGGTGTCTCCGTGTTACAGGTCACAACCTACCAGAGCCCACTGTGATCCATTTGTTCCTGGGCCGTTTGATTCTTTGTGGGAGTGGTGGTGGATTTTTTTCAAATTTGTATCCTAGAGATGGTGGGCCCGATTCTGATCCCGAGATCCAACTCCTTTGAACATCTGGGCTGAGCCGGACGTACAAAGGAGAACGCGATTTTGATCCTGTGAGGCATGTCTAGCCCCGTGGGATCAGAATCGCAAACAGGCCTGTATGTGCAGGCTGGGACTGCAATTCAGTCAAGGCTTTAAAATGGAGCCACGGCGCCATGGCATCCTGTTGTCATGGCACCGCAGCTCCATTTAAAAGCTGTGATGCCAGCCGCTGCTAAAAAAAGTTAATTCCTCACAGCCTGAACCCCGATCTGGCCTCCTAAGGCCAGGATCAGGCTGCGGGGTATTAACTTTGCCCCCACAGCCCCTTCCACTTTGCCCCCACAGCCCCGAGTCTGCCAAAAAGAAATGCCCAGTGAAGTTATTCCACACCAGGGGTGGAATAACTTCCCCGGCCATTTTGTCAACCCTGGATGTACAGTGCCAACATTAGAATCAGTCCTGTACGCCCAGAGTTGGCGAACACCCACTGCCCACCCACTCTCCACCTCTGGGCCGCCTCTTCCCCGTCCTCAACTAACTTCCCCGCACAACCGGTGGGTAAGTTAGTCAGGGCATGCAGCCGGCACGAATAGCAGGGATGGGCATCCCGTTGGGGACGTCCATCCCTGCTATTCGTGCCTCAGAATACCCCCCGGTGTGTTTAATTGCAGCAAATTCTTCCCTTAACAGAATCAATTCTTTGTGCATAGCAGATAACTTGAGACATATAGGGCAAGCTCTTAGGCTCCAAATGATCATTCTTAGAATGAAGGCGCCACAGCTATTGCACTGAATACACAACATGCTGATTAAGACTGCGATAAAGCAGTGCTAGGACAAGGCGAAAAAAGGGAAAAAAAGTGGGTGTTACACCTTATTGGAGGGCAGATATCAATCTATATGACGACTATATAGGCAATGCAACCCCGGGGTGGGTAGAGTGAGGGCTAGGGTGGGTGGGAATTTAAGTGCCCTTGGCCAGTAGACCTTATAGGACTGAGGGATATAGACAGAAAGATAGGAAGAGCAAGGGGTTTTTTTTGTTTTGTTTTGTTTTTTTCTGTGTTTGTCCCCCTAACCCACCACAATGCCTAAATAGTCTTATAAGAGAAGAAAACAGGTTTAGGCAAGGAAAAGTTATGAAACTTTATATCAAACACCAGCCAACTAGTAAAGTTTGAAAGCTGAGTTTTGCAGAATCTCTTGGAATAAGCTTGCTCAGGCAGCAAAGACTGATTGAAGTAACCACACCCTGTAAGGCAGGCTTCTAACAATGGGAACTTTAGAATGTCAAAATTAAATCTTACTCCCACTATACAAAGAGCCCTGAAACTTTCAAATGTATAGCTTTACTGCAAAATTAAGTAGGAAATCAGGTCTCTGCAAACCTAAAAATAAATTTATACTTCAATTCCAAGTAAAATAACCTCAATTCCAAGTAAAATATCAAGAATGTAGTGCCCCTGGCCAATAGACCTTATATGACTGAGGGCACACTCAGATGTCTGATTTAAAAAGGCTATGCAAGGAATGAATGTAGGCAAGCAAAAATATTCCTAAACCTATAATCAAAAGTTAGGTTATTTGCCACTAGATTGTAGATCAAGGTGACTGTGAACAGACAGAAAAGGGATACAGACAGAACATAGGAAGAGAAGGTTTTTTTGTTTTGTTTTAGTTTTTTCTGTGTTTGTCATCTAACACCACAATGCCAAAGTAGTCTTATAAGAGAAAAACTGAAGTTAGTGTTTTTGAAGTCTAGGACTTTGAGCTTGCTGTGATTGGACTAATACTAAGGGGATAATACATTTTATTATACATTTTACTTTAACATCTTAAGTTGAATCAGTTTATTCATGGGATAGTTTGTTACGGAATATGGTAATATAGCTACGTGATGTGGTGGGCTATGCCTTGTTAGGAAATGATTCCAGTTTTTAATAGTGGGAGTATGATTGAGGTCTCCTTTTGAATAAGAGGATGTGGTTAGATGTGATGATGCTGTGCTTCGGGGAATATGCTGCATGTTTGACTAGATATGGTGGGATGGTATCCCCTTGTGAACTTTCTGGAGCATTGTGATGCCTTTTTAAGATCTGGTCAAAATATCTTTTTCAGTGTTCATTTGTAATGTTAAGTTCAGTTCACTTTCACTTTTGTGTGGGGTAGGTTATTAGTGGATAGAACCTAATTAGTTAACTGATGGTGATAAGATGCTTGGCCATAAGAAGAATGATCGAGTAAATCTTCTCCCGTGTAGAGAAGTAGTGGCTTGTTTGATATATTTATGGTCCCTTGGAATGAGGGACGTTGTCCATTATATTAGATGCACCGGCACGGTGTTCTTTTGGGATTCCTATGGAGTACTGCTGACAGTGGTCTCTGTCTTATGCTGCATTATTTGACATAGTAAAGTAAGTGGAAAAACTGTATCGTGGTGATATCTGGGGCTTCTTGTGGTTTATATTGTGATTATGATGTGATTCTTAACTGTCCCTGAGGAAACCTCTTAAGCATTATTGGAGTGGTCTATGCCTGAATCTTGAGTGTATGTAATAAGTGAATAAGTTCTATGTTGTAATTTGTATTGGTTTCTGTGGTTTCTTGCTTGCTTTATGAATGACACAGTGGTTTCTGGTTTCAATCTATTTGGGTTTTTATGGAAAAAGTAACTTTGATAAAAAACTGAAGTGGCAGCGTTCACCCCACACAGCACCATTTGAGCATATGACCCCCTGAAGAAGCTGGCACGAAACGTTATTGATGGGTTCTAGATTAGCGTTGGGGGAAATGAAAGAGCAACGATGCTGGAACAAAGCAGATAAGTTTACTTTCCCATTGCCAATACAGATTTCATGGTGTGGTTTACCTGTATGGATTTGGGCAGGATTGAAGAATAGTAGAATGAATACTGTATGAAACACAGTGTGCTCTGTGGGATTGAAGGATTCTGCAGGAAAACTGTCACATATTAATAACTAATTTAAACACATTAGAGCTCATTCCATCCTGGACGTCCAGCCCCTCTGTACGTCCAGTCTGAGCCGGAAGTACAGAGGAGCTCGTGATTCTGTTCCCATGGGGCACATCTAGCCCCGCAGGATCAGAATCATGAACAGGCCTGTACGTGCAGGCCAGGACTGCGAATCAGCTCAGCCTGCTCATACAGGCCTGATCCTGGCTAACTCAGTCAGGGATCTACAATGGAGCCGCAGCGCCATGGCATCTGATTGCCATGGCACTGCGGCTCCATTATAAAATCGTGATCCCGGCCTCCAGACTTCAAAGGTGATTTCCCCGCAGTCTGACGCCCGATCTGGCCTCCTAAGACCAGGGTCGGGCTGCGGGGAATGCCTCCCGTGCCCCATCCGTGCCCGGGCTCCAAAAAATAAACGTCCAGGGAAGTTATTTTACCTTGGAAGTGGAATGACTTCCCCGCACAAGTCGCCCGCCCTGGACGTACAGAGTTAACATTATAATCCGCCCTGTACATCCAGGGCCAGCGACCATCCACCACCTGCCCAGACTCCGCCCCAGAGCTTCCCCTTTCCCAGCCCTGTCTAACTCCCCCACACAACCGGCAGGAGATAGAGCAGCTTTTAAACTAGATAGCCGACAGTCGCCCAAGAGCACATAGTTCGGAAGAATGTATCTTTGAAGGATAATACCAAAAGCAGAGAGGTTCCACAAAAGAGTAAAGTAGCCCAAATGCCCTCGAGTATGGAACAGACAGAGCTTAAAGATCCCAAATTACCTATGTCTAACAATAGCCAAATTAATATGAATAAAATACATTCTCTAAAATGCTTGTATGCAAATGCTAGAAGTCTAAAAATAAGATGGGAGAGTTAGAATATATAGCACTAAATGAAAGGTTAGATATGATTGGAATATCAGAGACATGGTGGAAGGAGGACAACCAGTGGGACACTGTGATACCTGGGTACAAACTATATCGTAATGATAGAGCTGATCAAATTGGTGGAGGGGTTGCTCTCTATGTTAGAGAGGGCATTGAGTCAGAAAGGATTAAAGTTTTGCAGGAAACAAAATCTGCTGTAGAATCTATATGGATTGAAATTCCATGTAAAAGGGGGAAGGCAATGGCAGTGGGGGTGTACTATCGAGCGCCTGGCCAGAATGACCAAATGGACGATGAAATGCTCAAAGAAATCAAGGAAGCTAACAAAAGTTACAGCGCAGTAATAATAATGGGTGATTTCAACTACCCCGGTATCGACTGGGTCAGTGTCACGTCAGGACATGCTAGGGAGATAAAGGTCCTAGATGAAATAAATGACTGCTTCTTGGAGCAGCTGGTTCATGAACCGACCAGAGGAGAAGCCATATTAGACCTAGTCCTTAGTGGAACACCAGATCTAGTGCAAGAGATAAGGTTGTTGGGGCCACTTGGCAATAGTGATCATAGCATGATCGCCTTTGATTTAATTAGTGGAGGAGGGATAGTAAGGAAATCCACAGTACTACCTTTTAACTTTCGAAAGGGAGACTATGATAAAATGAGGAAAACAGTTAAGAAAAAACTAAAAGGAGCAGTTGCAAAGGTTAAAGACGTACATCAGGCTTGGCTGTAGTTGAAAAATACTATCTTGGAAGCCCAGACCAGCTGTATTCCACGCTTTAAGAAAAGTGGAAGGAAGTCCAAAAAACTACCAGCATGGTTTAAAGGTGAGGTCAGAGAGGCTGCTGTTGCCAAAAAAGCATCTTTCAGGAAATGGAAAAAAGAGCCAAATGACGAAACCTGGAAACAGCACAAGCACTGGCAAGTCAAATGCAAGGCATTAATAAGGCAGGCAAAGGGAGAATTTGAGAAGAAGCTTGCTGCGGAAGCAAAAACGCGAAGTAAAGACCTTTTCAAGTACATTTGTAGCAAAAACCCTGTGAGAGAATCAGTTGGTCCATTAGATGATAAAGGGGTTAAAGGAGCACTAAGAGGCGACAAGGCGATAGCGGAGAGACTGAATGAATTTTTTGCTTCAATCTTTACTGAGGTAGATGTAGGGATGTTACCCATGACTGAAGTGGTATTTAAAGGTGCGGAAGAATTGAAGGAAATATCGATACATTGGGAAGATGTATTACAACTATTAGATAAACTGAAGAGTAGCAAATCACCTGGGCCGGATGCTATACATCCAAGGGTGTTGAAAGAACTGAAATATGAGATAGCAGACCTGCTATTAGTAATCTGTGAACTATCATTAAAATCATCTCTAATACCTGAAGATTGGAGGATCGCCAATGTAACACCAATTTTTAAAAAGAGTTCCAGGGGTGATCCGGGAAACTACAGACCGGTGACCCTGAATTCAGTACCGGGAAAAATGGTAGAAACCATCATAAAGAATAAAATTACTCAGCATGTAGATAGTCATGACCTAATGGGAGACAGCCAACATGGCTTTAGACAAGGAAGATCTTGTCTTACTAATCTGTTATGTTTTTTTGAAGGAGTGAATAATCAGGTGGACAAAGGTGAGTCGGTTGATATTGTGTATCTGGACTTTCAAAAAGCCTTTGACAAGGTCCCTCATCAGAGACGTTTGGCAAAACTAAAGAGTCATGGGATAGGACGCAGTATACTATTGTGGATCAGGAACTGGTTAAAAGATAGAAAGCAGAGGGTAGGGCTAAATGGCCAATTTTCCCAATGGAGAAAGGTGAATAGTGGTGTACCCCTGGGATCTGTGCTGGGTCCGCTGCTTTTTGACATATTCATAAATGACCTGGAAAGTGGAATAACGAGTGAGGTTATCAAATTTGCAGATGACACAAAACTATTTAAAGTTGTTAAAACCCAAGAGGATTGTGGAAACTTGCAAGAGGATCTTGATAAATTGGAAGATTGGGCATCAAAATGGCAGATGAAATTTAATGTGGACAAGTGCAAGGTTATGCACCTAGGGAAGAACAACCCAAACTATGGTTACACGATGCAAGGTTCCACATTAGGAACCACCACCCAGGAAATAGATTTAGGCGTCATTGTGGATACCATGTTAAAACCCTCGGCCCAGTTTGCAGCGGCGGCCAAGAGAACAAATAGAATGCTGGGTATGATAAGGAAAGAAATGGAAAATAAAACCAAAGATATTATAATGCCTCTATATCGTTCCATGGTGAGACCGCACCTTGAATATTGTGTGCAATTCTGGTCACCGTATCTTAAAAAGGATATAGCGATTTTAAAAAAGGTTCAGAGAAGAGCCACCAAAATGGTAAAGGGGATGGAAGGATACTCCTATGAAGAAAGGCTAAAAAGGTTAGGGCTCTTTAACCTGGAAAAGAGACGGCTGAGGGGAGATATGATAGAAGTCTATAAATTAATGAACGGAGTGGAACGGGTAAACGTAGATCGATTGTTTACCTTATCAGAATATAGAAAGACTAGGGGACATGCAATGAAGCTACAGGGTTAACTATTTAAGACTAATAAAAGAAAACATTTTTTCACTCAACGTGTAATCAAACTCTGGAATTTGTTACCAGAGGATGTAGTAAAGGCTGTTAGTGTAGCTGGGTTTAAAAAAGGTTTGGACAAGTTCCTGGAGGAAAGGTCCATAAACCATTATTAAGAAGGGACCCAGGATATCAATGCTTCAACCAATACAAGCATTGTGGAACCTGTGCTCCTTGGGGAAACGTCTAGGTACATATGACCTAGATAGGCCACTGTTGGAAACAGAATACTGGGCTTGATGGACCTTGGTCTGACCCAGTATGGCATATCTTATGTTCTTATGTTATGTTCAGGAAAGTTTGACGCCGGTGGGGAAGGTATAAATAACGGGGAATTGAAGAGAATGAATATATTAACCTTAACATAAGGTGTTTTTCTGGAACATTGATGCAACTGAGCAATGGATCATGGGTTAAGATAATTTATGCCCATGACCAGCACTCTAATGGTCTGAGGTCATGATTATTGGCACCCTTATAAACAATTCAAATTACTTTGAATAGACAAATCATATTCCCACTGTAGTAACATCAGATGCACCTGTAATCAATTGTCAGTACTCGCACAACTTGAATTAACCAATGAATGATGGCTCTAATGTTTAAAATGGCCATATTCACTCCCTGTTCCATTTCAGAATGGTGAAGACAAGAGAGCTGCCTGAGACTGTCAGAAAAGCCATTAACACCAAACATCAAACTTCAAAGGGATGCAAGACCATTTCTAAAGACCTTGGGATTCCTGTGTCTACAGTTCACAATGTTATTAAGAAGTTATCTGCTCATGGAACGGTCAATTACCTCCCAGGATGTGGTGGGAAGAGGAAAATTAATCCAAGAAATCTTTGAAGGTTATTGTGAACTGGTGGAAAAACACCACAAACAACATCTAAAGAGTTTAAGGCTGACCTGGAGCAATGTGGAGTGGTTTTAACCCGCACCATACACTGCACACAAAACAAAGAAGGACTTCATGTGTGAAGACCAAGGAGGACCCCACTGCTCAAAGACAGACATAAAAATGCACACCTGATCTTTGCCCAAATACACGTTGAGAAACCACAATCCTTCTGGGAAAATGTTCTGTGGACAGATGAAACCAAACTTGAGCTCTTTGGCAATGCAGACTAGCAATACATTTACAGGCAAACAAAACACCCTTCCTACAGTGAAATATGGTGGAGGTTCCATAATGTTGTGGGGCTGTGTTGCTGCCTCAGGAACTGGAGGCTTGGAATGTATTAAAGGAATCATGAAGTCAGAGGACTACCAAAGTATTTTGGAGTGAAATGTGCTACCTAGTGTTAGAAAACTAGGTCTGGGTCAAAGGTCATGGGTCCTCCAGCAAGACAGTGACCAAAAACATACATCCAAAAGTACAAAAGAATGGTTAAAAAGGAACAAATGGACTGCTTTAAACTGGCCAGCAATGAGTCCTGATCTCAATCCAGTCAAGAACTTTTGGAAAGATATGAAATCTGCCATTGGTAAAAGGAATCCTGGAAACATTTATGAGTTGGAACAAATCACAATTGAAGAGTGTGAGAAACTACCAGCAGACAGATGCATGAAACTTATAGATGGCTACAAAAAACATTTAGAAGCTGTCTTCACTGACAAGGGTTGTGCAACCAAATATTAGTGAAGAGTGCCATTAATCCTGTCAAGGTCATATTTTGTTTTTCTCTCAAAAATTACTACATCTTTTTTTGTTGTATGCAAAATACCTTTGAATATACTATTAAAATATTATGATGACATACAATTGGAATATTTCCAATTATTTCTCAAGATATTGTGCACAACATATCTAAAATGCAAAGGTGCCAATAATGTTGACCACAATTAGCTCGCACCTTTCTTAGATGCTCAAAGTGAGTTATATTCATGTGCAGTAGATGTTTTTCTGTCTCCAGGTGCTTACAATCTAAGGGGCCTGTATACTAAAGGGGAAAATGCTTGGTAAACAGAGCCCCAAGTTGGTACCTGAGGTAATGGAGAATTAAGTGACTTACCCAGGATTAAAAGGAGCAGTAGCAGAATTTGAACCTGGCTTCACTTGTTCACAGCCCATTTTCCACCTTTTACATAGAGATTCTCCAGTTAATGACCATGGTAAAACTATTAGGGATAAGAAATGCCATTTGTTGCAAGCTCTTAGTTCTCAGTACGGTGGACTATATTTTGTCAGTAAGTACGTGAGTTTGTTCATAAGTATCATTCTACCGCAGCTAAATTTGCCACAGTACAGCAGGTTAGTGACTCCCACAGTAAATACAAACTTATGTTGTTGCAATAACACCGACAGGCGTGGGGCTGGAATTAATGTAAATCCTGTGCCCACTCCATGATCTCATGCCAGCAAACCCCCCCCCCAGGTCAGAGCCTCCTCCAAAATACAACCCACTACTCTTGAAACAGACCACCTCCCAAACTCTCCTTCCTCCTCTCCCCCCTCCCAAGGAGACCTATACCACCTCCAAAGACACTAGTGTCTAACAGCAGGGGCAGGAGCAATCTGCAGTCAGTCCTGCCTTGTCAGGTGCCCAGGATCAAAAAGGCGTTTCTGATCCCTAGCAGCAGTCTCATGGAACTACTGCTAGGAATCAAGCTGCCAAATAAGGAGCAGGCATGGGATTTACATTACTTCTGGCCCAATTAAGATGGCCTCTGGGAGCATCAGGCCATGGGTTGATGTCCTGATACTATCAGGGAGGAACAATAACGCCATATCAAATTTAGTGTTACTTTTCCATGAATAACTCAGTTTGCAAAATTAAATGCATGCTGCATCATTGCAGTTGACTAATCATGAGGTGCTTTGCATACATTTGCATGCTTTGAATCTCATTATTTAACATGCATTGTGGTACAGTGCGGTAAAAAAAATAATGCCCAATTTTGCTATTTAATGTGCATAATTTGGTTATTTCCTTAACACTTTAGTGTGGATCCTAATGAATTTTGATGTATTCCAGTAACTATTTTTGGAATGCATGCATTCTCCGGGAACAAGCAGGAAGTCAGTCTTCACTTACGGTGACATCAGCGCCAACGGAGCCCGTGTGAAAGCATCTTCCCAGCTTTCAAGAAAAGCCTTTGGGAGATGCACCACGCATGTGTGGTCTACTTCTCGCCCAAGGGTGCCATCTCGCCTCAGTCTTTCTGCGGAGCCCTTCAGAATTGTCCTCGTTTCCCTAGAAAAAGTCTGTTTTTTTATTGTTTCATTTTGTCTGTTTTGCATACTGGTTTCTTCCCATTCCTGAGCCAGCATCGCTCCTCTGGCTCATCTATCCATTTTCCATTTTTTTTTTCCATCAAGATCCGCCTTGACTGTCTTTCGCATCCTTTTTCAGTCAAAGGCCTCAGTCCCCTTCCAGGAGGCAGGTACCCCCTTTTTCTGATGACCTCAAGTGGCTGCAAAAAGTGTGACCAGTGTGGCAAAGTTATGTCACTTATCGATTCACATGACTGCTGCCTCCAATTCCTTGGCCCAGAACACGACTCCAACTGCAAACTCTGCCCCCAAAGGCCTAAAGCATTGCCATCAGCAGCAGGAAAAATGTTTTCATAAGTCAAACTCCACCCTGGAGTCTCAAGTAACAACACGCTCCGGGCCCCCTCCGATACCTCGATGCCCCGCGAAGCCAGAGCCTCCTTGGAGATCCACAGCCACGGTTCCTCCTAGATGAAGTCCCCGGAGGTGCAGCATATGAAGAAGAAATCCTTGAAGACCGCCTCAGAGAACAGATCAGAGAAGATGGTGAAATCTGACTCCAGGTCCTGCAGCCCCAGGCATGAGTCCAAGGAGTCGGGGCAGGAGCAACCCTTCAAGTCGCCACGCATGAAGTCGTCAGCTCTCACCGATCAGCCTTGGGCCTCTGAGGCCATCCTCATCAAGGGCTCCCTCTTGACAGTATCAATGCTGAGCCTGAAGTCCTTGGTGCCTGTGTCGAAGGCTGCAGAGTCAACTGGCATGTAAACCAGAATGGCAGCCCTAGAGAGCAGTATATCTGCCCTAGCAGCCTTGCAGCAGACATTTATGTCCGGCTCATCTGGTTCATCTGCCCCGATGATGGGACCCTTAACATCGAGAGCTTCCCCGGACATTGAGCCGATCCTCGAGTGCCATCGGCCTCGAGAGAGCCCCCGGCCCTGGCCGAGGTCCTGGTCCCATTCTTTGGGCACTGGTCCTCCCAGTGAGTGCCCATGGCTTTGACCGATGATCCTCCTGAGAAGGGTGATCATGCAGCATCAGACTCGCACTCCAACTTTGAGTCCAAATGGGAGACTGAGGACAAAAAATCCCTGAACATGAGGCAACACTCTGACATGCTCTCGGACCCATCTCCCCCGGCAACTTGACACCGCTCCCCACCCGAGGACATTGTGTTCCTCAGTTTTGTGACGGATATGGCCAAGGCTCTCGCGATCAAGACTGAGGCTGAGGAGGACCCACGAACCAAAGAATTGAAGATACTCCAATACAAGGCACCCCTGAAGGAAACCCTTATGGTCCCAGTGCCTCCGATCCTCAACCACCTCCTCCTCTGGATGTGGGAAACAGCAGCATCTGTACCAATTGTCAGCAGGCACCTCCTCGCCATGTACCGGGTACACCGGAGCACTGGGTTTCAAAAGGCCCAGCTCCCCCACAACTCAATGGTCGTGGAGTCGGCCATGCGCCGGCTTAAGAGCCAAAAGATACGCTCATCAGTACCACCCAGCAGGGAGGCCTAAACCCTTGACGCCCTTGGCCAAAAGGCTTTTCATGGCTCGATGCTAACATGCCGAATCCACTCATACCATCTCTGCATTGGCATGTACTTGAAGGAACTGTCAAGAGAGCTTGGGGGGATTCTTGGCAGGCCTCGATGGAGAACCCCTACAAAGGTTCAAGACCCTAACCTTGGCAGTAAAGGAATGTTCAAAGTTCCTGTCCCAAGCAGCCTATAATGGCTTTGAGGCATCGGCTAGGGTGGCTGCTGCAGGCATCAAGGCACAATGCCAAGCATGGCTGCAGTCATCTGATCTGAAACACCTGTTCGGGAAACCCATGGCAGACAAAGCAGTGGAGATAGAGACAGAGTATGTTACGAGAACCAGACTCTCAAAAAAGACCTTGGTGCAACCCCAAAAGAAAACCCTGGGAAAAAAGCCCTTCTTCCCGAGGAAGAAAGGGGACTTCAGTACTACTCTGCACTTCCAAGCCTTCTCGGACCCTCAACAGGCCCAGCAACAAAAAGGCCAGGGACATGGTCCCAGAAAGCATAAAGCCCTGAAGCCCCAGGCACTAGCTCAGGCCCAGCCCAGGGGACGCTTTTGACAGCTTGACCACCACACCCCCAGGGGGTCCTTTGCTGTCCACAGGGGGGCCCTAGCCCTGTTTGCCCATAGGAGGACAGCTATCATCACCAATGCCTAGGTGTTACAGGTAGTCAAGGAGGGTTACCTTCTCCACCTACATCAGACACCGCCTCCGTTCTTCCAGGAGAGCCCACCAAGCCTCTCCTTCACCAGACCCTGCTCCTCACCGAGCTAGTAGGAATACTCTGGGACAATGCAGTGGAGCCAGTCTCAAAACATCTCTGGGGCACCTGCTTCTACTCCAGGTACATCCTCGTCCCCAAGAGTACTGGGGGCCTCAGGCCCATCCTGGACCTGCGAGAGCTCAACAAGTTTCCGGTCAGGGAGAAGTTCAAGATGCTCTCCATTGGAACACTGCTGCCATTCCTCCAGCAGAGAGACTGGCTTTGCTCCTTAGACCTAAAGGATGCTTACACTCACATCCTAATCCACCCCAGCCACAGAAAATACCTCCAGTTCATGTGGAGTGGAGGAGTGGGCTAGTGGTTGGGGCAAGGTACTTCAGGCCGGAAGGTCGGGGGTTCAAATCCCACTAGAGGACACAACCTTGGGACGGAAGGACTGGGGTTTCTAGTCCCACAGGTGCTCCTTGTGGTCTTGGGCAAGCCACTTAACCCTCCATAGCCCATGTTCCCTGTAAAATAGTTATCTCCAAGTTATAATGCCCTGTTCAATGTAATTTCAGTTTCTCCAATGTAAACCGCACTGATGCAGAATAGCGCGGTATATAAGAGAATGTAAATAAATAAATAAATGGTGGGGAGACAACACTATCAATACAGAGTACTGCCCTTCAGGCTAGCCTCATCTCTAAGGGTCTTTAAAAAATGCCTCACAGTGGTCGCAGCCCACCTCAGGCTTCAAGGGGCCTTTGTCTTCCCCTACCTGGATGACTGGCTCATAATGGGGCCACAGCTGCAGAGGCCCAATGGGCCACCAAACACATCATGAACGCCCTGTAGTATCTGGATTTCATCATAAACTACTCCAACTCCCACCTCATTCCCACTCAGAGCCTAGAGTTCATAGGAGCACAACTGGACACCCTTCAGGCAAAAGCCTTCCTCCCTCTGGAGAGGTCAGCACGCCTCAGGGAATTAGTCGCAGAGGTGCAATGGCACAGGGCACTGCCCTCCCGTCTTCTCCTCTGCCTGCTGGGACACATTGCCCCCACGGTCGATGTGACCCCAGATGCCCGCCTACACATGAGAGCAGCCCAGTGGTGCCTCCACTCTCAGTAGACCCAAGTTAAAGGCAGGCTCAGGGACAGGATGCACGTGATCCACCAGCTGGCAGACTCCCTCATATAGTGGCAGAATCCAGGTCACCTTCAGGCTGGGATGCCCTTCCAGGAACCCACCCCCCGGAAAGTCCTCACCATGGATGCCTCTCTAATGGGCTGGGGAGCGCATTGTGACAGCCTCCATACACAAGGCTGCTGGTCCTGTAGGGAATCCGAAATGCAGATCAACCTGTTGGAAATGAGGGCCACATTCTTGGCCCTCAAGGCCTTCCGCCACCAGCAACAGCATCACGTGGTGCTAATCCAAACCAACAATCAGGTTGCGATGTTGTATATGAACAAATGGGGGGAATGGGGTTCATACCTCTCTGCCGGGAGGCGACAGCCCTCTGCTCCAATGCCATATGCAGAGGGATGCTCCTGAGAGAAGTTTACCTCCCGACCAGGACAATATCTTGGCGGACAAGATGAGCAGGGTACTCCAGCCACACGAGTGGCATCTAGATACAGCAATAGCCTCACAGTTGTTCCGGCTCTGGGTCGTCCCAGTGATGGACCTGTTTGCTAGTCCAGACAACGCACAGTTGCCCCTTCTGCTCCCACCGACTGTACCCATCTTGTGTAGCTATGGATGCATTTCTCATCTCGTGGTTGGAAGTTTCCTGTACTCCTTCTCCCCAGAACTACTGATAGCTAAGACCCTGTTCAACATGACAACATCACTAGTGTTGATAGCCTCTTGGTGGCCCAGACAGCCCTGGTTCCCACTGCTCCTCTCCTTATCTATGGTACCACCGATTCCCCTGGGCTGAGCAGGGTACTCTCCTACACCCCAACCTGGTGTCCCTCTCGCTCATGGCTTGGATGCTGAAAGGGTAGCATTAGCCCCCTTCAACCTTCCATGGAACATGGAAGACATCCTCCTGGCCTCAGAAGACCTCCACAAGAAGGGTGTATGCCTTCAAGTGGTGACATTTCTCACTGTGGTGCACAGAGAAATGGACAAACCCATTCTCTTGCTCAGTGCACATGGAGCTCCAATACCTGCTCCACCTATCACAGGCGGGACTGAAGTCCAACTATACACCTAAGCGCCTTTGCAGCGCATCAGCACTCCATCAAGGAGAAGCCCCTCTCAGCTCAGCCCCTTGTATCTTGGTTTTTATGGAACCTCATGTTGTCCAAACACTCTGTCTGTCCCCCGGCAGTGGAATGGGACCTTAATGTGGAGCTTTTGCAACTCACAAAGCCTCCGTTTGAGCCTTTAGCTACTTACCACCTGCGGTACCTCTCCTGGAAGGTTGCCTTCATGGTAGCACTCACATCAGCTCACAGAGTTAGTGAGCTCCAGGCTCTGATGGCAGAACCTCTTTACACAAGGTTCTACAAGAACAGGGTGGTGCTCCGCATACACCCTAAGTTTCTACTGAAGGTGGTGTCCTCATTCCACCTCAATCAGGAGGTAGTGCTCACCAACCTCTTCAAAGATATAAACAGGATGGAGTTGATCCAGAGGGAAGCTACTAAAATGTTCAGTAGTCTTCATCGTAAGGCTTATGGGAATAGACAAAAATCTCAAAATGTACTGTATACCTGGGAGGAAATGCAGGAGAGCAGTGATATGACAGCGATATTTAAATACCTCCGTTGTTTAAATGCACAGGCTCTGTCATTTAAATGAAAGCTCTGGAATGAGGTGAAGGATAAAGGTGAAAGGAGATAGTTCCACAGATTACTCCTGAGTCTATATTTTTATGGAAAGGGTAGTGGATGTGCGGAACAGCCTCTCAGCAGAAGTGGTGGAGACAAGAACTGTATCTGAATTCCAGAAAGTGTGGGACAAATAGAGTTCTCATGGATGGGTCGACTGAAAAGGCTGTATTTATTTATTAAATGGAAATTACACTAACCTGGTAATTGTAGTTCCTGGAGGGTCCAGTTTAGTCCTCCAACATCGGGTAGTGCCCCTCCTCCTGCAGCCGGGAGACTGGACCAATCAAATCTTCTGTAGTATATATGCAGCAGGAGCTCCCAGAAGTCCCCAGTGTACTAGTAACAAAGCATACTTAACGAAGCAACACATTAGATTAATATACAAAATGACCTAATTAAAGAACAATTTGTTGCCCCCCGGGGTATATCCAACCCCCTCCCCAAACGAGGAAGTCAGAACACTGCATTGCGCCGGCACCGACGCCTCAGGAATCAAAACACCGCTCCCCACCAGAAGTTCAGGAGCTGCCTGAACCCCCGAGACAGGGAAGAGCCTCTGCAAAAAACGCGGCTGCCACAGAGGGACCGAACGGCAAGAGGAACCGTCTTAATATCAACCGTTCGGAAAGGCGCGCCGCACCACATTAGCAGATAGTCGGGAGGGAAGGAGGACTAAACTGGACCCTCCAGGAACTACAATTACCAGGTTAGTGTAATTTCCATTTCCTGTTCGGTAATCCAGTTTAGTCCTCCAACATCGGGATGTAACAGAGCAGTTAAGACCGGGCGGGACCTTGCCATCCGGCGCGCAGAACCGCCGAACCAAAACAGGAATCCCGAGCCGCTGACACATCTAAGCGATAGTGTCTACTGAAAGCATGCAGAGACGACCAAGTGGCCGCCCTACAGATATCTGCCGGTGGAACCAGGCTATACTCCGCCCAAGAGGTCGCCTGAGCCCTAGTAGAATGAGCCCTCAGACCCTCCGGAACAGACCGCTGTTGCAACAGATACGCGGACGCGATCGCCTCTTTGAGCCATCTAGCAATGGAGGCTTTAGCCGCCGCTTCCCCTTTACGCGCACCCCCGAAGAGCACGAAAAGCCGGTCAGATTTCCGAAAAGACTCGGTAACCTTTAAATAACGATGGAGCGTACGACCCACATCGAGCCGGAGAAGACCTTTGTCCGTTGACCCGACAGATTGCGAAGAAAGCACTGGAAGAAACACTGCCTGATTCATGTGAAAGGGAGACACCACCTTTGGCAGAAAGGAAGGAACCGGACGGAGAACGATCCGATCCGCGGAAAAAGACAAGAAAGGCTCTCGACAGGACAATGCATGCAGATCTGAAATGCGCCGTGCCGAACAGATGGCTACAAGAAAAACCGCCTTCAGCGTGAGATCTTTCAGAGACGCCCTGCGCAGGGGCTCAAAAGGTTCACGAACCAGGGCCCTCAGAACTAAATTCAAGTCCCAAGGAGGAACGAAAACTCTGCGGGAGGGCCGCAAATGAAAAACAGCCGTAAGGAATCAGCGTACATCCGGATGAGCCCCGAGCAGACGACCCAAAACCTTGCCGCGGTAACACGAGATAGCCGCCAGCTGGACTTTTAGGGAACTAGCCGCAAGGCCCTTATCGAAACCATCCTGAAGAAAACTTAAAACGACGGGCACTGAAACCGTCGCCGCCCGGACTCCCCGCCGGGAGCACCAGTCTTCAAAAATCCTCCAAACCCGAACGTAAGTAAGAGAAGTGGACGTTTTCCTCGCCCGCAGAAGGGTAGAAATCACCGCGGGGGAGTAGCCCTTCCTTTTCAGCCGAGCCCTCTCAATGGCCAAACCGTAAGCGAGAATCGATCCACTTGGGGCATCCGCAAGGGACCCTGAAGAAGAAGATCCGGTAGAGCGGGCAGGAGCCAAGGAACGCCGTCGCTCAACCGGACCAGATCGGCATACCAGGGCCTCCGGGGCCAATCCGGGGCCACCAGTAACACGCGACCCCGGTGGCTCTCGATACGTTGTACGACCCGGCCGATCAGAGCCCACGGAGGAAAGACATAAAGAAGACCGGACGTTGGCCATGGCTGAATGAGAGCGTCGAGCCCCTCGGACATGCGCTCCCTTCGCCTGCTGAAGAAGCGCCCTGTCTTGGCTGATTGAAAGGTCACCATGAGATCCATGATGGGTGGACCCCACCGCCGGACGATTTGTGCGTAAACCTGTGGGTTTAGCTCCCATTCTCCGGGGTCCACCCGCACTCTGCTGAGAAAATCGGCCTGGACATTGTCTACGCCCGCAATGTGAGCCGCCGAGATTGCTGGAAGGCGAGTTTGCACCCAGTTGAACAAGGCCGCCGCTTCTGCCTCCAGGGCCACGCTGCCGGTACCCCCTTGGCGATTGATGTAAGCTACAGAGGACGCATTGTCCGACAGGACTCTCACCGGCCGTCCGAGAACCAGGGTCTCCAGGTCCACCAGGGCTAGCCGGACTGCCCGCAATTCGAGACGGTTGATCGACCAAGAGGCCTCCAGGGGAGACCATTCCCCCTGAGCAAAGCGGGACTCGCAGTGAGCCCCCCAGCCGGTTAAGCTCGCATCCGTCGTGAACGGAACCCACAGAGGAGGCTCCAAGGGAATCCCTCGCGACAGGTTCTCGGCAGAGAGCCACCACCGGAGGGATCGGCGAACCGTCTTTGGGCAAGGCAATCTCTTGTTCAGCGAGTCGAACTGGTTGGACCAACGTCGCAGAAGAGCACTCTGCAGCGGACGCATGTGGAAGCGCGCCCAAGGCACCACCTCCAAGGTCGCCGCCATCGTGCCGAGGAGCCGCAGGTACCACCACGCCGACGGAGCTGGCATCCCCCGGAAGAGACGGACCAGAGCCCGCAACGCCAGCACGCGTCGCTCCGGAAGGCACACCAAGCCCCTTGCTGTGTCGAAGCGGACTCCCAGATACTCGAGATCCTGTGACGGAGACAGACAACTCTTGCATTCGTTCACCACCCATCCGAGGGACCGAAGGAGATCCACCACCCTGCTCGTGACTTGCACACACTCCCGACTGGACTTCGCTCGAATCAACCAGTCGTCGAGATATGGATGGACCAGGATGCCCTCCTTGCGCAACGCCGCCGCGACTACAACCATTACCTTTGTGAAGGTGCGGGGAGCCGTGGCGAGTCCGAACGGCATGGCCCGGAATTGAAAATGGCCCCACGGGAGCGCAAAGCAGAGAAACCGTTGATGGGAGGGCCAGATGGGAATGTGTAAATAGGCCTCTGTAAGATCGAGGGATGTCAAAAATTCCCCTTGACGCACCGCTACGATGACTGACCGCAGGGTCTCCATGCGAAAGTGCGGTACTCTGAGAGCGCGATTCACGCCTTTGAGATCCAAGATCGGACGAAGGGAACCGCCCTTTTTGGGAACCACAAAATAGATGGAGTAGCGACCTGCGCCTCTTTCCAAGGGCGGGACCGGAACCACGGCCCCCAGAGAGAGAAGCCGATCCAGGGTCACGCGGATGTCCCGCGCCTTTTGAGCTCCCTTGCTGGGAGACAGAACAAACGAATCCGGAAGTGGGTGCGCAAACTCTAGGGCATAACCTTCTTCTATAATCTGCAGCACCCACCGATCTGACGTAATTTGGGCCCAAGAAGGAAGAAAGTCGCGCAAACGACCCCCGATGACCGGGTCTTCCTCTAGAGCCCGCCTCGTTTCATTGTGGCTTGCGATTAAAGGAAGAGGCCGAGGAAGAGGCGGCTCCGGAGAAGCCCCTTCCCGCTCCTCTGAAACCACGAAACCCTTGATGACGGGTTCCAAAACGACCGCGCTGCGAAGTCCACAGCCGGGAAGAACGAAATCTGCGCGCATCCCGAAACTGGCCGCGCGCTGAGGTGGACGACCTATTAAGCTTAGGCTTATCCTCTGGAAGCCGACCACCCTTAGACTCACCGAGACCCTTCACCAACTTATCCAGAGCCTCACCAAATAACAACCTGCCCTTAAAGGGTAGTTTACTGAGGCGAGACTTGGAAGAACCGTCGGCCGCCCAATTGCGCAACCAGATGGACCGTCGTGCCGCTACCATGGAGGCCATGCTATTAGCTAGGGAGCGTATTAAATCATAACACAGATCCGCCAAGTAGGCCGATCCCGACTCCACGCGGGTAACGTCCAACAGCCCCTGTTGGTCCATACCGGACCCCGAGCGCAGGTGCTGCGACCATCGCAAACAAGCTCGAGCTACCCACGCCCCACAAATAGAAGCTTGTAACGATAAGGCGTTGGTCTCGAAGGCTTGCTTCAACAAATTATCAACCTTTTTGTCCTGAACATCCCTCAGGGCCGCGGCCCCTTCAACCGGGATGGTCGTTTTCTTAGTTACTGCCGAAACGGCAGCATCCACCCATGGAGACTTAAACAAGTCCCTGTCCTTGTCTGCAAGGGGGTAAAGACGATTCATGGTCCGAATCCCTTTCAAAGCGGATCCCGGTTGCTCCCATTCCGCATGGATCATCTGCTCAACTACTCGGTGCACAGGAAAAACTACCTGGGCATCCCTGACCGCCTGAATGAGAGGATCCTCGAGACCCTCCTCCTCCAGCGGCCGCACCGCAGAGAGGTTAAGTGCTTGGAGAGACTCCGTGACCAAAGGTACCAGCTCGTCCCTTCGAAACACCCGAATGATGCGAGCCTGATCTTCCAGTTCTGGAAGCTCTCCGTCTTCTAACTCCTCCGCCTCAATATCCGGATCCCCCTCAGTCTCGGAATCCGGGAGGCAAAGGGCGCCCTGATCCTGGTCCCCCAACCCGGGCCGCTTGACCGCGGGTTGGGAAGACCGCTGAACCCCCCCCCGCGGATGCTGGGGGGAGAGAGGCGGGCCAAGCCTCCGGCAAATGACCAGACCGGCTTAAGCGGAAGGCCTGATGCATGAGAAGAACAAAATCCGGGGAAAAGTCTATAGGCGACACTACCATAGCCGCCTGCTGGAGCTCAGGGACCGACGTATTAGACGCCGGGCCCAGACCAGAAGGAAGGATGCTTGGTGAAGGGACACTGTCCCCCGAAAGGGAAGGGTCCCCGGGCACATGCTGTTCCTTAATTTCAATAGGCAGCTCCAGTTCTGAAGAAACTGCAGCACAGCTCTTACAGATTCCAGAGTCAGTCATTGTACCTCTGCGGGAGCCACAAATTACACACTGAGGTTTGGCAGCCATGCCCAGGCCACCTGCTCTCAGGGAAAAATAAGGCAACAGGAACAGGGAAGCCCACACCAAGGGGACTAACCTTATTCAATTCAGCACAGTATTAAATTTAAAACCTTTTTTTTTTTTTTTTTTTTTTTACAGTAAACAAAATACTCCCCAGAATCCTAGGGGTGCCCTGAGCAAAATCGCCAGCAAAAGAAACCCCAAAAACACCAGGGGAACCCGTGCGCAAGTGTTAAAAAGTGCCCTTAAAAAGCACACTTTAGAAATCCAAAATGGCCGCCGCACTTTTTCACCCGCGGTAAAAAACGGCGCGAAAATACAAAGGTACCCAAATAATATGGAAAAGAAAGAAAACGACCCTCTAATACAGGGCAAGCGAAAAAAAGCAGGAAAAAGTGCAATTTGGAAGCCAGGGGAGCCGACAGAGCCTCTGCCCAAGCAAAGAACAGAGAGCTTAAAACAAGGAAAATTCCTACCAGCTCTGGGAACAGCAAGGAACTCAGCCCACTTCTCCAAGTGACAGGCAATGTTGCAGCCGGTATGGCTCTTCCCCGAACAGCCTTGGGGAGAGCTCAACCCAGGCTTCAGAGATTCCCAGGCAGAAAGGCAGGAGCCCAAGGCAGGTCTGGCTTTCCCCAGAAAGTCTCCTGTGTCTTTTTCTTTTTTAAAGATACAGCTACCTAGCAAAAGAAATAGAATATAAAGGACCAGAAATAAACCCCAAAAGAACTAACTAACTAGTGTTGCTCCTTCAAGTGTCACTTAGCGTGCCCAGCAGGGGCACAGAAGTCCTCCAGCTGCAGGGAGACTGGACACACTGGGGACTTCTGGGAGCTCCTGCTGCATATATACTACAGAAGATTTGATTGGTCCAGTCTCCCGGCTGCAGGAGGAGGGGCACTACCCGATGTTGGAGGACTAAACTGGATTACCGAACAGGAAAAGCATTTGCTATACTGCTAGTAACAACCACAAAGTCATGCATCTCAGTGGTTTACAATACCAAAGAAAGCCAGCTATAAACATACAACTATCATGCATAGATATAAATAAAAAGACTCACAAGGAAGGTAATGTAATGGTGTAACAGCAAATCTCCTGAACAAAACAAACTACTGTCAAGAACAAAAGGAAAGACAAAACAGACAAATGTTTGCTCAAGACACCTGGTGAAAAAGCCACGTTTTTACGAACTTCTTAAATTTCTTATATGAAATTTTCAAATGAATCTCTGCCAGAACAGAGTTCCAATAAACTGGGGCAATACGAAT
This sequence comes from Ichthyophis bannanicus, assembly GCA_033557465.1. NCBI lineage: Eukaryota > Metazoa > Chordata > Amphibia > Gymnophiona > Ichthyophiidae > Ichthyophis > Ichthyophis bannanicus. Next base: position 100,886,777 of record CM066034.1, on the reverse strand, counting down.
AAAAGGTGGCACGCCTAGTTTGAACCGACGACAACCGTCTAAAAGAAGGAACAAGCAAAAGATAAGCTTGTGAAAATTGCAACTGCCTAAATGGTATAAAGAGCACAAGATAAAAAGATAAGTATTGTGACAAGCCAGTATAAAAAGCACAATGTGCTAACATCAAGATTTTAAATATCAACTACTAAGAAATCATAAGAACATAAGAAATGCCATACTGGATCAGACCTAGGGTCCATCAAGCCCAGTATCCTGTTTCCAACAGTGGCCAGGCCAACAGGTTCCTTTTTAAGATATGGCGACCAGAACTGCACACAATATTCAAGGTGCGGTCGCACCATGGAACGATACAGAATCATTATAATATCCTTGGTTTTATTCTCCATTCCTTTCCTTATGATTCTTAGCATTCCATTTCCTTGCTTGGCTGCCGCTGCACACTGGACTGAGGGTTTCAAAATATTATCCACGATGACACCTAAATCTTTTTTCTGGGTGGTGATTCCTAATGTGGAAACTTGCATCATGTAACCATATTTTGGGTTGTTCTTTCCTAAGTGCAAACTTTGCACTTGTCCACATTAAATTTCATCTGCCATTTAGACTTCCAGTCTTCCAATTTATCAAGGTCCTCTTGCAATTTTTCACAATCCTTCTGTGTTTTAACAACTTTGAATAATTTTGTTTCATCTGCAAATTTGATCACCTCACTTGTTATTCCCATTTCCAGGTCATTTATATATATGTTAAAAAGCAGCAGGCCCAGCACAGATCCTTAGGGTACTCCATTATTCACCTTTCTGCAATGAGAAAATTGGCCATTTAGCCTTACCCTCTGCTTTCTATCTTTTAACGAGTTCCTGATCCACAATAGTACATTGCCAATGCTCACTTACTAAAAGGGGAGTCACATGGTCCAATCTCCTAGCTCCATGAAGCATTTTTTTTACGGCCATATTCTTAATTAACTGTAAGGAACTGCAATAATCCAATTGATTAATAATCAAAAGTAAAATAAGGGTTCTTAGTGCCTTTATATCCAAATGACACCTTATTGAACGCAACATACAAAACATGCAAAAAGACTAATGCACAAGAGGTGAAATTTGTGACCCGAAATTCAAGTTGTTATCTAATGTAACTCCTAAGGTAGTAACCTTCTTAAATAAAATAGGAGAGCTACACACAAGAGGAAAACTTTGGCAATGAACCATCCCTACTAAACCAGTCTGGAAAGTCGAATCCCATGTGTTATGGCTAATGACAATCTGAATGTCATCCGCATAAACATAAACCCCAAAACCCCTATCCTGAATCAATGATGCAAGAGGGGCCAAAAAAAATGTTACACAACACTGGAGATAGAATGGACCCCTGAAGAACCCCACAGGAGAAAAAAAGAAGGTTGGTAGACTTCATTGCACACCACGACCTTATAAGAACGATGAGAAAATTAAGATTGAAACCATGCAAAAGCAATCCCATCAATTCCAATATCCCGTAACCTTTCAAGCAAAAAAGACTAACAAAACCTGTCTACCACCATCAAGAGATGTAAGAATATCATTATGCATAGCCACCAGCAATGTTTTCATACTATAATTCGCCCGGAACCCAGACTGACTAGGGTGGAGAATATGATTTGCATCTTAGAATGACTGGAGATAACTAGCCACAATTTTCTCTGCTAACTTTGCCAAAAATGGAAGAATAGAAATAGGCCTATAGCTGGATAGCAAAGCTGGATCCCAATCCAGATCTTCCAAACAAGGCTTAATAACAGAACGTTTCCAGAAATCCAGAATACCCTATATGGTCTTTATCTGCCATTGTTTCAATCATCTCCATTTTTGGATCAACTATTTTTATATCTGGAAAGTATTACATAGGAAACTGGAAGGAAAAATTCCTCCAGTTCCTGCTAGAGTCTTTATGTCTATCTATCTGAAGAGATTTGTTTTTTTTGTTTACTATCCCTGCATTAATTTTCTTTGCTATTTTTTTCTTCATCTGTTTCTTTGCATTCCACCTAGCAATGTAAACTGCTCCCCTGCACGCTGCCTCTTAAGTCAGAGCAAAAGCAAGCTGTATTAAACGGAACTACGTGGTCGTCCACACACCATGCCGATGTGGATGCTTCCTGGGCTGCAAGGTTTTGCTTTCAGTTGCAGCTTACTTCAATGGGCTCCTTGTCGTCTGTTTAAGCCCCCACGGGGCACACGAATACCATCTCAATTCAATAGTCTCTCTCTTCACCATTCTCTTTTAATATAGGTTTATAGTCTCAAGGATATATGTTGCATTACAATTAGTCATAATGTCCAACAGTTACTTAAAGCGATTTGTAACAAAGAGTTTATTGCCTGTTCTAGGGCTGACAAAAGCATCCTTGTCGAGAGGTGGATACAACAAGCAAATACAATATGTGCATTCCTCAAGCACATGAAGAATGAAATCAATAGTAGGTGAGCAAATTGTTATGCTATTGGATAAAGAGCCAAATGTTTTTCCTGCTGTTCCTAGCTTGATTCATCTAACCTACACTTTAGAAAGAAAGAAAAATAAGCATTAATCAAGCACACAGTCTCTCTTTTCTCTACTTTAGATGAAAACAATTTGACTAGAAAGATTTACATTTGGTAATCTGTATGTCATCTCCCAGACTCAAAGAAACTCTTTTACGACAGATGGATGATGTATTCAAAAATGAAAAGCTCTGAATGAGAGCAACACTTGTGGTCCTGAAATAGCAAATATGGTAATTTCCTATAGCACCACACACTGGGCCTTAAACATGATTTCTTTTCACAGAATTAGACCCATCGATTTCAGTCTCTCCTGCTTCAAGTGTGATGTTATATGTCATACAAGTTCTTCCTTTGGGCTCTACTGGTTTATATGTGGCTTCATTAATCACAGCTACTCAGCCCAGTGCATTATTAATATTATTATATTTTCCATTAATAAATGAGAACACTGGTCTCAACATCTTCCTTCAGCATTTTGATTGCTTCCCGGGGTGTTACATGTAGGGAAGGGGGTCAGGCTAGATGGGGGCTATGTGAAGATGCACACATAAAAGGTCCATTAGAAAATTCAATAAACAGATAAAAAAAATTATCTGCTGTAGAAAATAAAGGAAATCTGTATTATTTCTGAAGAGCAAATTACACCTAGCAAAGTGTGCTATGTTTAGTTTTAATTCTTTAAGATTCTTCCCTGCATGTTCTCCAGATCATCTGGGAGAAACTGCATCAGGTGAAAAACCACAAACACATACTATGGACATGAGGTTTGACTATGCAAACCAGCCTGGTATCATTACATCCAATGCAGTTTGTGATTCTCTTTCAAATCTGGCACCTTTCAAAAGTGTGGAGGGATCTGTGGGGACAAAGTTTAATTTAACTTTTTTGAATACAGTTGCTTATCGGTGCCGAGAGCAATGTTTTGGTAGTTAGAATTATGAAATGGGAATCTGAAAACCTGAGCTCAAATTCTAGTTTTGCCCCTAACACATTACTTCAGATACCCACTTAGATGCCTAGTTGTAGGCAGTAACAACACACCTTACTAGTGTTGGAAGCGCATAGGAACTATTGCATAAGGAAAAGTAGGGGCCTACTTTTCTTTATAAAATACGAGTGAGCGTGGTGGAGATCACACTTTCAGTTAAAAGCAAGGACAGTTCCACCAACCCTACAGCTCCTGTAAATGATCGTGCCTACATTTTACAAGTACACACTTAAATATGCTATTTATTATCAATGCACATGCTTACTTGAAGCACACGTGCTCCACCCATATTCCACCTATGTGCATGGCCACAGTGAAAGTGCGTACCTTTTACACTGGGTGTTATTCTATAAAAGAGGCCGTTAATGTGTGTATGCAGGGCCGGATTTACCTTGAGTGAGGCCCTACGCCAACAAAAATTGTGGGCCCCCAGCAGGGGCGGCCCAAGGGGGGTGCGGGGCCTCATTTGCATAATGGGCCTCATTTGCATAAATATTTGCATAATGTTACCATATACTAACTTTTAGTAAACGTGCCTCTTAATGAGTGTATGGATAAAGAAAGACTAAAAGATTTCTACATTACTATAATCCAGTGCCAACCGCCAGGTGCATTAGGAACTACTACAAACACTGCCCATTTAGAACCCATAGTAAACCCGCCGTATCCTAACAGCACTACCAGGACTCACAAAGCACCATACTCTACCAATCAAAAGGCAACACTGCAAATATTAAACCAATACATTTCAGAGAACAACAATACATGACCTACTGGGGAAAGAGAACAAGTGGCAATGTCAAATAGGAATTATATAAACAGAACACCTCAGCTCAGTTACACATGCAGAACATAGACCATCACCAAACAAGTAATCACAATTTAGAAACAGGAAGACAATAATTAAACTGGGAATCCCAAAAGCCAAACTTGGAATGTACAACACTGTAGAAATAAAGCTATACATTAATTTGCTCTTGTACTAAACAAAGCGCAGACGTTAATGATGCACATTTACCAGAGCTGACATATTCCAATTAATAAATTCAAAATAAAGAGATATTTTTCTACCTTTTGTGCATTTTTTTCAGCTGCAATTGCTCCAGCCACTTTCTTCTGGTTTCTTCGTGTCTTCTGCTAACTCTCCATCGTCTGCTGTCCATTTGTCCTTTCTTCTCTCTTCTAGATTTTTTTTCATTCTCTCTCTACATCTGCTTTAACATACTAATCTTTCTCCTTTTGCTCTTTCCTCATTCCTATTTCATCCACTCAAATTTTAACCCTCCATCCTCAATCCCCACTTACTCTCCCAATACCCGGCCAATTGTAGATTTTTTATCCCTCCCACAGAAAATATTTTTCCCTTCTCCATTTTACTCTTCCAGCCCCATCCCATTCTAATCCTCCCCCAACATCAGCTCCCTTCTAGTTCCAGCCTCACCCAGCATCCATTCCCTTCTAGTCCCTGCATCAGCCCATTTCCAGTCCTAGCCATCCATCAGCCCATTTCCAGTCCTAGCAACCCCCCAACCCAATACCAGTCCTAGCCCCCCATCAACCCACTTACAGTCCTTAACCCCCCATCACCCCATTTTCAGTTTAAGCCCCCCCTATAACCCATTACCAGTCCTAACCCCCCATCAGCCCACTTCCAGTCCTAACCCCATCAACCCATTTCCAGTCAGCCCCCCATAGCCCATTGCCAGTCCTACCCCCCCCATCAGCCCACAGCCCATTACCAGTCCTAACCCCATCATCCCACCTCCAGTTTTAACCCCCCAGCCCATTTCCAGTCCTAGCCCCCCATAACCCATTACCAGACAACCCCCATCAGCCCACAGCCCATTAACAGTATTTAGACCGCATTAGACAAGTACGAGTTCTATCACTACCCAACAGCCCATTACCAGTCCTAACCCCATCAGCCCACCTCCAGTCTTAACCCCCCAGCCCATTTCCAGTCCTAGCCCCCCCATAGCCCATTACCAGACAGCCCCATCAGCCCACAGCCCATTACCAGTCTTAAGCCCCCCCAAAGCCCATTGCCAGTTCTAAGCCCCCCCAACAGCCCACAGTCCATTACCAGTCCTAACCCCATCAGCCCACCTCTAGCCTTAGCCCCCCAGCCCATTTCCAGCCCCAGCCCCCCCAATAGCCAATTACCAGTCCTACCCCCCCCCATAGCCCATTACTAGCCCTACCCCCCCAGCCCATTTCCAGCCCCAGCCCCCCAATAGCCCATTTCCAGTCCTACCCCCCCCATCGCCCATTACCAGTCCTACCCCCCCCCCCCGTCGGCCTAAAGTAAAATTTAATTTTAAAAAAAAACCTGGTGGCTGCCGCCGCGGGGCCCCCTCTGCTGCCGCGGCAGCACGGACTGACCCGCGGGGGCCCCGTCTACAAGCTGAAGCCGTCGGTTCGGTTCGAACCGACGGCTTCAGCTTGTAGACGGGGCCCCCGCGGGTCAGTGCGTGCTGCCGCGGCAGCAGAGGGGGCCCCGCGGCGGCAGCCACCAGGTTTTTTTTTAAAAATTGTATTAAAAAAAAATGAACTTGTTCTTTTTTTGTGGGCCCCTGCCGGCTGTGGGCCCTACGCCATGGCGTACATGGCGTATAGGTAAATCCGGCCATGTGTGTATGTAGCCACCTATGCGCATTAAGAACTAAAACAGCGTGATTTAGTCGTACTTTACTGCTTGAAGTATGTACCCTTTTATAAAATCACCCCCTCTGAGAGCAAGTTTCCAAGCCATTTGTCCAGATAATGAAGAAAACCTGGATACCTCACACAATCAGAGGTCAGGAAACCCGCCAGCGAGAGACGCAGATGCTTCTGCTTTGAAAGAAACAAAGAGGCTGATAGGAGTTGTACTTCTTATAATAGGAAACAAGAAGGGATTGGAGTTGTGATCCCAAGAGGAAGGTTGATGGGAAATGCAGTTCCGGGAAGTCTTAACCTCAAGCTAGTCAGTGACAAGACATTCACACCACAAAAATAAGGCATCAATTGGTAAATACCCATGAGAGTAATTACGAATACACTTAGGAATATGTTCACTAAAGGGTGCGCCGGTAGTGCTTGTTTGAGCTGTGAAACTAGCGTAGAGGCCTGAGCTAAATTTAAGAGGTGCATGTATCTGTGCCCCTGTAGTTAGCGCATTGTTAATAGCTGGCACCGTGCTAACCAGCATGCAGGTGCACTTAACGCCATCCAGTACACCTGTGCTAATAGCAACATTTGTGGTTAATGTGCACTCAAAACATTTGTACTAAATGCATTGTGCCATCAATGCCCATGTTTTACCCTTAACCCAGCCATTTCTCTCCCAGTTGTGCCTACTCCACCTGGAATTTCTAGAGCGTGGCATGCTTATTATGAAGCAAACTGACAAAATCTGATTAGTACACTAGTAAACATGCCCTTTAGAGCAGTTTCTGTTTAAAAGAGGATTTTGCCCGGGAAGTAGACAGAGGGCTTCCTGAGAAACAGACCCTGGTCAGAGAAGATTGTGAAAAACTAAGATCTGCCACTAGAATAAGGGAATTTCTCAGTAAAGGAATTTTAGAGCATTCTGCTAAGGGCTAATTACGTAATAAGGGATTGATTGATTTATTTAGCAAATTTTATACCGCTTTATTTTATTTATTTATTTATTTATTTATTTAACACTCATTTATATACCGCATCTTCCAGAGATCAGTTGCGGTGTACAATCAAGAACAAATTAACAAAGCGAGGTTTGTTTTACATAGAACATCTTAAATTTTACATAGAACATCTTAAATTAAACAAAGCTGAGTCTAGTAAACTAAACAGTATATTTAAAATGGAACAGTGTGAATAACAATTAACTAACAATGTAGTGTCTATAAAGCGTAAGACAGTACATAACAGATTCAACTATATACATGTGGAGGTATTAGGGCATGAGAGATTGGGTCGTCAATTCGTTTCAGCTATGTGTGTTGTCCATTTAAGTGGGAGGGTTTGTACTTTGTGGTCAGATACCTGTTTAGCCTTTATCTAAGTTGAGTGCAAGGTTTTCCATGGTATTATAGTGTTTTGTGAATAGATATGTTTTTAATTTTTTTCGGAATTCCATAATCTCTGTTAGTGATCGTAGATCCTCTGGTAGGGAATTCCAGATAGTTGGAGCTATGTGGGAAAAGGCTCTATTGTTGGTTAATTTATGTGCTTTTTTGAAGTCTTTCGGAATCTTTAGTTTATTTAATTGTCCTTTTCTGTGAGTAGGCTTAGTTGGTTCTTTGCATATTAGATTACATAGTGTAGTCGGAGCCATGTTATTTAATGCTTTGAATGAGGTTATTATTGTTTTGTATATTATCCTGCTTTGTATTGGTAACCAGTGAAGGGATGCTAGTATTGGTGTAATGTGTTGGAGTGAGTTTATTTTTAAAATAATTCTAGCTGTTGCATTTTGGGCTAGTTGAATTCTTTTAATGTTCTGTTTTGAACTGCCCATTAGTATTAGGTTGGCGAAATCGAAGTGAGGGGTTATGGTAGCCTGTATGATATTAATAAAATCTTGAACAAATACTAGCGGGCGTAGTTGTTTGAGGATTTTAAGTTTGAAATAAATTTTCTTTATAGTATTTCTAATGTGGGTTTCCATTGTAAGGTGTGTATCTAAGATAACACCTAGATATCTTATTTCGTTTTTTATTTTAATTTCTTGGTCCTGTAGTGTTATGTGAGTTGGAGGGATGAATGATTGATTTTTTGTTACAATTAGGACTTCAGTTTTAGCATGATTTATGTGGAGGTTTTGAGTTTTTAGCCAAATTGTGATTTCGTTGTAACAGTCTGAAAGGAGTTGTAACGGTAGGTTAGGGATCGTAAATGGAATGTACATCATAATATCATCTGCATAGAGGTGATATTGTACTCCAAATTTTTTAAAGATATTGCAGACCGGTTTTATGTAAATATTGAAAAGTAGGGCTGATAATGCTGAACCTTGTGGTAAACCTATTTCTTGATTATATGTAGTGGAAGTTTGATTACCTATTCTTACATTTTGTGTTCTGTTATTTAAATAAGAGGTGAACCATTTATGTACTGTAGAGTTTATGCCTATCTGACTTAGGTTGTTGAGCATTATTGAGTGATGTACACTATCAAAAGCCGCTGATATGTCAAAGCCGCTACGAGTAAAGCGGTGTACAATTAACTCAAGTTAAGGAACGTTCACAAAGAACTTGAAATGAACAACTAACCCAAATAGTGGATAATAACTTAGATAGTAGCATATGTACATTAGGTAGACCTGCAATAGAGGAAGTATAGGGGTCACGTTGGACCAATGGCTGGACACGAAGACCCATGTAAGAAACACAGTCAAGGTAGTCTACCACAAGATCCGGACACTCCAGCATCTACGACTCCTGCTAGATCCAGACGACTTCCGGACAATCTACCAAGCACTGGTAATCCCCCATTTCGATTACGCCAATGCCATTCTGCATGGTCTCCCACAATCCACGCTGCATCCACTTCAACTTGCAGGATACTACATGGAGCATCAAGGAAGGATAACGTAACACCAATCCTGAAACAACTACACTGGCTGCCGATTCACTGCAGACTCTCTTTCAAGACTCTATTAATGACCTTCAAGGACATCAACAAGTACTCCTCCACCTCCCTCACTGAGCTAATCCACCCCACGCCCCCTAACAAATCCAGACTATCAGCAGCCGTAATCCCAAAGGCAATAACTATATACACTCAAGCAACGATAAACAGGGCATTTACGCTTTACGCACCCAGAAGTTGGAACGCCCTTCCTACCACCATCCGGGCAATCACCGACCTCGCCCAGTTCAGAAAGGCGCTGAAGCATCACCTTTTCCTCATGCACCTCTCCAATAACAGCTCACAAACAGTCAACCCCCTCCAGGAATGTCCCACAAGCATACCCAGCACGCAATGATACAGTCACACCCACCAGTGCCACCACACACCATGAAAATATTAGTATGTACTGCATCTTTATTATTGTAAGTCTCTAACCAATCACAGTCCTCACTTTGGACCTGTGACTTGGTTACCAACCTGTATATAGGTTATGTTATGTCCAAGTTACGGCACCTGTTTTATTGTAAATACAGTGCAGCCTCAACCACACTGTATAAGTTACTGTTGTATGTAAACCGCACTGATTTTAAAGAGTGCGGTATAGAAGAGACTAAATAAATAAATAACTAAAATAAAATAAAATAAAATAGAGTACACAGACAAGGGGTATAAAAAGTAAACAATTAACTTGAACAAAAAGTGAATAATAACATAGGAGGTAAGATGTGTGCAATAAGTGGAACTGCGGTGGAGGAGGAATAGGGAACACAGGCAAGGGGTATAAAACAGAAATACATTTGAGAGAATATACAGGGGAAATTTAACTATTTGAAGCAAAGGAGTGTCTTGATGAGATAAAATATTGCTTAAAGGATTATTCACGGAAATTTAATCAAGGGATGAGTAAATATCCTTATGAGCAGCCATAAAATTAGGGCTCGCTTGGTTTTAGATGTTAGATCCATAGTATTCTGTAAATAGGTGTCTTTTTAGTCTGTGGCGGAACTCTGCAACAGTGTTTGAAGTTTGTATTTCGATGGGGAGTGAATTCCGGATAGGGGTATGAACAAAGAGAAGGCCCATATGGAAGTAGAGTGGTTTGAAGGGTTGGGATCATTAGCATCTCGAGTGGCTCTCAGTCTTCTCCTTGTATCGGGAGGGCTTCAGAATGAGAGGTTGAAGATTTTTATCTAATATTTTTATTGAAAATTTCCAATATATATCCAAGACATATACAATAGGAAAAAAATGATGAAACAAATATATCATAAGAAATAACTGCACATCAAACCGGGACTTTTCTGTGCAGACGGTGTCAGGGAGGGTGACTGCATTAAGGCCAGCACCATTCTTCGCTGGATATTCTGCTGCAGGGACAGGGGCAGGAGTAAAGCCACGGTAAGAACGCGCTTAACAGCCATCATCCCTTTTGCCAAAGTAATAGGTAACTGGAGCCCTTCGGCGGATTTCGTCATTGCAGACCTGCAGTTCTAAGATGGACCCCACGAAAAGGGAGGCCAAATTGCCATGGTCACCCCTGCCAGGAAACCGCACATGTCCAGTGTGGTATTTTGAGGATTACAGATGATTACGCATGACGGGAGGAGAGCACTATTGGTCCATGTGGGCAGAGCACCCCTGTCTCGCTTCTGGCTCACCAGAGTGCAGAAGCCAGTCATCGCAGATGCGGACCTTGAGATTGGCTCTTACGGCACTCATTCCTTCCGCATTGGGGCATCCACCATTGCAGCTGTGTTTGGCATTGCAAGGGAAAAAATCGTCCATGGGCAGGTGGCATTCTGATCGTTATAACCTGTACGTTCACCTAGAAGCAAGGGATTGACGAATGTTGCAGTGACTAACCTGACCTTTCTTGTGTTTTTCTTTCGATGGTTTGCCCTAGGTGCAACTTCCCAGGAAGTGTGGATATGAGGCCATCCATATGCCCACTGAGTGCAAAGGAGAACCCGGAGCAGAACGCAGGCTTTAAATTTGGACCTGAATCCTGCAGAGGTGTTGATCATCTGGATGGGGGTGCAAGGAATGATACGGGACCTGCTGGTTCCATCCCTTCCGCCTCTTATGCACAGAAGGAAGGTGGCCAAGAACCTTGGGTCTTAGTAGTAATCTGGAGAGGGAATGATTGGCCAATACCCACAGTGTCGAATTAACTGGAAGATGCAGCTGGCTGACATTTTCTCTGGGACTAGGGTGGTGTGGCCCCATATCGTACCATGGAGGGTCTCAAAAGGCAAAAAGATCACACTGGGCAGTGGAGAAAATGAGACGAAAGGCAAATGGATGGTTGGCTCACTTTATCGAGGCAATCAAGGGGGGGAGTTGCAATGGGCATGATCTCATCAATGAAAGTTGCCTTAGCCTGTGTCGCGCAGCTGACGTAACCTGTTGGATATCGGCATGGACATCTTCCTGTGTGCGACCCAGGACACGGTAGAAATTCTGTTGGCCACAGCCGAGTACCAGGTGGGGGCCCCCTGACAAGCGAAGAGTCAGTGCCGGTGGGGTGTCACCAGAAGTTAAGGGCCATTGGACTTAGCGCACAGTCGTACAGTTCAGTATAGGGGGAGTGGCCACAAGGAAATTGTCCTCCCCCTGATGGATTCGCAGCAGGATCATCAGGTAATGAGCCTCCCCATGCTTTGATGGTGGGGGGAGGGAGGGACACACCTCACTGCCATATATTAAGTATGCAGCAATCCCGATCTTTGAGGGGCCGGGCCAGAAACCGAGAACGACGCTGCTATGACTGGGAGTATAGTGTATGTTTTAACAGCATGCTGCCCCACTCAGCGTAATATGGATAATGTGTATCAGTTATGACAGCAATAGTTAAGAAGTGTTTTCAGGTCCAGGGGCGGACTTTGATGGCACCTCCCTTTGGCAAGTATGGGCTGTGCGTCTTGAGGATAAGTGTCAGAGAGGTTTAGGGCAATTTAATCTTGTATATATGTTTGAGAATTGGTCACTGTGAATTTTGGTTATATGTTGTTTAAGGTTATGTTGTGGCCAACATTATCCAATAAACTCTAAATTTTTGTGGCAGAACTGGTTGTCTGTGCATTCTGTCAGCAGTGAGGGACAACTTAAGCAAGGGGACATGGGGCAGGGCAAAAGGGTGGGAAAAGGGGTGAGGGGCAGTTGGGGAAGGGAGGAGGGGCAGGGAACATGATCTAGACTTGGATGCCACTAGCTCGGCTGATAGTTATGATATGAAATTATATACCGAAAAGAAAATCTCAAAACAAACCCCTCCCCCCACACCTATGGAGAGGACCCTTGGCCTAAGACCAAGGAATTCCTTCCTCCTGAGTAGTGCAAGATAAATCGGGGAAAATATGAACATGAGAACCAAAGAATTGCTCATTAAAGTTACTAAAATAGGATTGAAGAATAACAGATTTATCAGGTTCCAAAGCTAGAGTTACTAGCAGGGTAGTACACTTAGGGGGTTATTCTGAGCCATGAATAGCGGGGATGGACAGCCCAACAGGACGTTGATCCCCACTATTCATGGCTTCACCTGCACCAAATAACTTCCCACCGGTTGTGCAGGAAGTTAGATGGGGGGGCAGGAAATGGACAGCATGGGGTCGGAGAGTGGGCAGGCAGTGGGCAACTGCCGGCCCTGGACATACAGGGTTGATTCAAATGTCGGCCCTGTATGTCTGGGGCTGGCAAAATGGCCGGGGAAGTCATTCCACCTCCCTGGACGTTTTTTTTCTACTGCTGGGGCGCAGATTGGGCAGGGGGAGCTGAAGGACATTCCCCGCAGCCCAACCCTGGCCTTAGGAGGCCAGATCGGGGGTCAGGCTGCAGGGAATGAACTTTATTCTCCGGCGGCCGGCATCATGGCTCTTCAATGGAGCCATGGTGCCATGGCAACATGACGTCATGGTGCCACGGCTCCATTGAAGAACCTTGACTGAGTTAGCTGGGTGCAGTCCTGCACATGCAGGCTAGACAGACTCGCTGTCCCGGCCTGCACATGTAGGACTGTTCGTGATTCTGATCCTGCGGGGCTAGATATGCTCTGCGGGATCAAAATCGCGATCCCCTCTGTGCATCCAGTTCAGACCAGATGCACAGAGGGGATTTACGTCCAGGACAGAATCGGGCCCTCAGTGATTACCTCTGAAGAACTTTCCAGGAACCAAGTCAGGTCCCCAGGAACATGAGAGGTATCACTAACCCCAGCACCCCGAGAGCCATCATTCAAAGACAAATACTGACGAGAGGGGGTAGGTTTTCTGGAGAAAACTTAAGAACCTCCTGGAAATACCTACGCACCATCTCTAGTGCGGACAGAACAGGTAATTTAGGAAAATTAAGCAGTCTCAAATTCTTCCTGCAGACTTGATTGTCCAAGTATTCTGTCTTCCTTGAGAGCAAAGTTTTGTCTTTTGACCTGGACTGCACAGAGGCTACGGAGTTGCATCAGCTCTTCTTCCATGTGAGCTATCCTCCCTATTTGCTCTTCCTGCAACTGAGAAACCTCCAAAACACTAGTTTTCACTGACGACAACTCTGTAGTCACAAACCCCACAACAGTTTGAAGAGAGGAGTTCTTTGTACCCAGAACATACCATAGTGCTTCCAACATAATTCTGGAAGATCTTAGCAACACCCCAGATATCAGAATCAGCACTTCACCACCACTTGTCCCAAAGGAATCCACACCAGTTGAAGCTGGTCCCGCCAATCCTCCAGCACCTCCCAAAGACCCTGTGGTGGGAGAGACAGTCACCAGCAGGGCCATGGAGCCCTCTTCACTCCCCTTCTCTGGCATGCTCATCGGCAAGCCAAGGGGAAGCACGACATTGGCCGCAGCTGCACTTCTGGGTGTCAACGAGAGGGCTCACTGCTCTAGCAAAAGCCACACTTCAGATGCACTCAGGTTTACTGAAGCAGCAGCCGGCGGTCCTGCCAAAGACATTACTCCAACCTCATGAGTGGCAAAACCGCACACCATCAAAGTCGTTTGCCCTGCAAGCATGTTAACTGCCAAGCCCAACGGTAGGCCGGCCTGCTTTTGCTTATGCCTCCCCATTTCTCCAGCAAAAGCACCCGCAAGGCTATGGACCAGCAGGTCAGTTCAAAGTAGCCACTCAGAAGGTACTCCCTGCCGCCATTTTGCCTCTTTTGGCTGAGAGGTTGAAGATTCTGTGCTGATAGATTGTGGAGTATCTTTAATGTGCTTAGTATAACCTTATATTTGAGTATCATATGTACTGGGAGCCAGTGCAGATGATGTAAAATGGGGGTGATATGGTTTCTTCATGCTGCTTTTGATATGATCCTAGCAGCTGCATTTTGCACCATTTGCCTTTGGGAGCCCTGATAAATAATGTTATAGTAGTCCAATATTGGTTATGAGCGCCTGACAAACGTATCTAAATCGGTATGATCGAGCAATAGTAGGAGCCAGTGAAGTATTCTCAGTTTGTGGTATACTGCTTTTGTGACTTTTTTGATATGGGATTGGAAGGTTAATCTTTGGTCGAGGGTAATTCCAAGATATTTGATCTCTTTGACTTCCAGATGGTGGCATGATGGTGGGAGGTGGGGATGGCATGATGGTGGGAGGCAGGTTTTTTGCTTCCTTGAGGACTTCCGCTTTTTGTAATTGATGGCTAGGTTGTGTTCGGAGAGTCAATTGGCCATGGCCTTAAAGCATCTTCCTATTGTCATGTATTCTGGGTTGTCAGTGGAGAATATTGTGTAGATACCCATTTCCCAGGATACGGCATATATGTGATAGAGAATCTTGTATTTTTGTATGATTGCACATAGTGGCCATATGAAGATATTGAAGAGTAGTGAGGATAGAGCCGATCCATGTGGGAGACCTTGGTACTGTTTTTTTTTTTTAAATTATTTATTGATGCATTTTAGAATAAATCAAGCAACGCTTGTACAGAATAATAATGCTTGCAAGTAACATTGATAACAAAAAAAAAGAAATATAGGAAATAACTCAAATGCAAGAATTATAAGTAGTCCCCTATAAGGGGGGAAAGCTAACACAAAATTACAGTATCAAACACAAAATTTTAGGAAACTAATGGAAACAGCATTCCAAGAAGTCCTAACACTAAGATGGAATCATATTACAGGAGAGGAAGAACCTGATATGTGAGTGCTCAAAAAAGCAGAAAGATCTGCAGGAGAAAAAAAAAAACATACTTATGAGCTTTATAGGTGATCAAACATTTGCAGGGAAAACGGAGAGCAAACGTAGCACCCAGACATCCCACCCCAGGCTTTAACAATAGAAAGGCTCTACGCCGCTTCTGTGTTTCCCGTGCCACATCCGGGAAAAGTAAAACTTTTTTTCCATAAAACAAAGCAGCACGTTTTTTATAAAACAATTTCAGCAACCATTCCCTGTCGGAGGAGAGAGCCAATGTGACGAGTAAAGTTGAAACTGCTATCTCTTCTTCCTTAGGAGTAGAAAGCAACTCGGAGACATTGAGAAAGTCCATTTCCAAACCCCCGGTAGCATTCTTTCCTTCCCGTTTTCCTAAAGGAAGATAATATATTTTCGACACCGGAGGCATCAAATCTGCTGGTACCAGGAGCACTTCCTGAAGATATTTCTTGAATGTATCTATCGGCGCAGTCCCAGGGACAACTGGAAAGTTCAGTAAACAAATATTTGATGCGCGAGCCGCATTTTCCAATGACTCAATCTTGGAATGAAGAACTGTATTATCTTTAACTAATGAATCAGTTAAATCAGCGATTTTAACAAGCTGCTGGTCCGAATTTTCTTGTTTAAGATTAACATCCGCTAAAGCTGTCTGTAACGGACGAATAGCCTCCTCAGTAGCTATAACCCGGTCAGAGAATGTTGAAAATTGAGAAGCCACCATTGTAGACAAATGTGAAATAGCATCCCAGATACTTTCGAGGGTAACAGATGCAGGGCAAACCAAAGCAAAGGAAACAACCAAAGGTCGGGGCAGAGCTGAGTCCACACTACTACTCGGTAAATCAGGAACTTCACCAACTTGAACACCCCCGGAAGGAGGCAAAGATGTCAACTCTGAGGCAGCCAGGGCCTTCAATACCCCCACTCGATCCCGGGCACTCACCAGAGGCGAGTCCCACTCGGAGGATGCAGCCAAGTCCACACCCGTCGACGGCACGTCATCACTCAGTGACTGGGCAGCCCGAGTAGCAGGGGGAGAACGTCCATCCGGAGAGAGCGAGATATCCTGGGCGGAGGACGCCGAGCCAGAATCCATCGGTGCCGCCAAGCCTGCTCAAATCCCCTGAACTTGCTCCTTGGATAACCGAACAAAGCGGTCCATAGGCCCCTCAACAAAAGGTAAAGGCTCTGCGGGAGGAGCTTTAGCTTTACCCTTCCTCTTAGGCATAGTCGGTTAGTTCTCTACTGCCGCCATCTTAGACAAGCCACTCCCCCATCCCCAGAGCACTGCTTTCAGATCGGTACTGTTTGTATTGGTGAAAGTTGAGAGATCATACTTTCACTTGTTGATGTCGGTCCTTACGGCACAAAAAACTACAGTAGTTCCAATCGATTGGAATAGTAATAAGAGGTTGTGATGGCTTATTGAGTCAAATACTGAGGAGATGTCTATGAAGATGAGTACGAATCCCTGCATTGGTTTTTCTATTCCTTTGGTCAGGTTTTCTAGAAGTGATGTAATTAGGGTCTTAACACTATGAAACTGAAACAGTGTTGTTACGAATCTAGGTGGGCATGAGCATCTATGTGGTCCCACAACTGGAGCTGTACTGCTTTTTCAATAATTTTGGCAATGAAGGGAATGCTGGAGATAGAGTTGTAGGAGGTTGGCGACTTTGGGATTAGAGTAGAATTCTTTAGAAGAGGCTTGATTAAGGCACACTTGAGGCTTGTCACGCCACCACCACTCAACTCTAGATTAGAGGGGCATGAAGGAACTTTCTGCTGTATGCTTTTTCAGCTTTTTTTTTTTAACTATTTCCCTGCAATGCCCTCTGGGAAATGTAGTCCTTATTAAGCTGTATGAGTGCACCATGCAGAAAGCTGTAGTCAGGCTCAAGAGGTAAGGCAAATGACAGAAATGTATTATTTTTATATACACAATGGTTCGATCATACCACTCATAGGACTGTTGGTTTCAGGACTCTTGGAAGCAAAAATTGTCCAAAACATATCCAACCACAAAATGCAGTTTTAAAGGTTCTCTCTATTGCAGGATACACAGTCTTTACCAGCAAGCCTATCGTATTCCCTTCTTAGCCTTGCTGGCTAAAGCACAAAACAAGAGCCACATTTAAAGTCTGTGGTAAACTTCCCCTTTATAAACACATGGGGCTCTCAGCCACCCTGCTTGTGGTATAAGGGTACCTTTTTCCTGGGAGACCTTCTTTCAGGACTGGCTTGCTTTTTCTACGTTCCCCAGGTTTATAGCTTGGCACAAGGAACAGTCGATGGGAGTGTCCTCCTCAATCAGCTTCACCTCGGGCTCTCCCAGCTGCATAGGCTCTGACTCCTCGTCCTGCTCAGCATGCTCAGCTAACAGCCTTCCGGGGGATTTTGGAGTCTCTCTTGTTCCTGGCTCCAAACTGTCCTACATGCTACATGCCAAATAGCACTCTCTCCAGCTGGAAGCTCCGTTCCTCTGCTCTGCTCAGCCTGGCTTCCTGCTTCTCCTCTCCTCCTTTCACTAAATCATACTCTGCTCTGGGTTTATACTTCCAGGGCTCTAGCTCCAACCCCACCCTACTCAGGTGACAGCAATCAGCCTGACTCCGGTCACCTGAGTGCTTGAAGCATTCACTGCCTAAAGGGTTCTGAGCCTTGTATCCTCTCCCCTTCCTTTCACTAGGGGGAGCCTGAAATGTTTTCCACGTGGAAGTTTTCTGATCCTTGGAGGTGTTTATGGCTTTCCTACCCTGATTTGAGTAGGAATGTATACTAAATAAATAAATAAATAAAGGGGACCCTTTACTAGGGTGAATTCCCTGTCTCTTTGTCCTCCCCTGGACTCTGGATAGGCCATATATCCTAGGGATAGGGAAAATTGTACTATTTTGAGTAGGATTGGACAGAGCTCCTGTGTTTCATGAATTTAACCCATAAGACTGGGCAATACTCTAGAGGTGAGGTTGTAGTGTTAAGAATTGAAATGACAGCTTCCAGTTGTTCTGCGAAAATAGTGTGGAAAGTGGACAATTATGGCCGAGAGGGTTGTTGTTTGATTCCAGTGTTGGTAAGGATGTTCTGGTGGTATTTCTGCTTAATTTGACTTGGAGGAATTTGGCCATGTCATATGGGCACAAAGGTGATGACTGTTTTGTTTGAGCTGAGATTTCTTATTAGCTGCTGTGCAATATCAAAAAGCTCTCAGGGGTGATTTAGGGATGATTTAAGAAGCTTCGTGTGGTATTCTCTTTTGCGAGTGTTAGTCATGGAACAGTATTCAGCTTGGGCTGAAACGTATGCTTCTTGATGGCATGGGTCTTTGGATTACCTCCATTTGCGATCTAGCTGTCACAGCTTGCACTTAAGTTCTTTCAGATCAAGGGAATACCATAGGGCTTGGCGTAGCCTCCTGTTGGTGTTTGTTGGGTGGGAAGCTGTGGCATAAGATGAGATGATGCTGTTCCAGTCACTGATAATGCAGTCCAGATCTGTTTGGTCTGAAAATGCTAGAGGGAGAGCTTTGCGTAAGAAGGGAAGAGTGGCCTAGTGGTTGGGCCAAGTTACCTCAGGCCGGAAGGTCAGGGGTTCAAATCCCACTAGAGGACAGCAACCTTGGGCCAGAAGGACTGGGGTTTCTAGTCCCACAGGTGCTCCTTGTGGTCTTGGGCAAGCCGCTTAGCCCTCCATTGCCCATGTTCCCTGTAAAATAGTTATCTCCAAGTTATAATGCCCTGTTCAATGTAATTTCAGTTTGTTCAATGTAAACCACCTTGATATCATGAAAGGCGGTATATAAGAAATGTTAAATAAATAAGAATGACTTCTTATCAAAGTGGTGAAATCTGCATATGTTGTGTTGTGGGCAATTATTCAAGTCCACAGGTATGGTAAAAAGAAGGTGATCATGCTAAGACTGACCATGGCATTGGAGTGAATTTTGTGGGTGGGAGGAGGTACTGATAGGGCAAGTTGGTTGGAGTGAATATGAGGTGTAAAATCCCTCCTTTTCTGTGGGTTGGGACTGTAATGATTTGTTTGAGGTGGAGGGCTTCCATGGCGTCAAGAAAAGAGGCGGATTGTTGGATGGTTGAGGAGGGTAAGTTGATGTCTCCTAGTAGTATGACTCAAACAAAAACCGCCTAAGGGAAAATTCCAACAGACAATATCTACAAAACCCCTTAGTATCCACCAATGATACACTCAACCTTTAAATAATATAATATACTTATAAAATGAAGCTCTCAACCACTATATGCAGCATATAAGGACCTTAGGTTTAGCCTTACCCCTACATTTGGCGAAACTTGTCACCATAGGGGGATGGCAGACACTCACATCTTGGGTCCATAGCTTTATAATTTCACAGGTCTGCAAAAACATTTTTTCAAGAGCTGTTTTGGTTATTCCACGTAATCTTTATGTTTTTTGGTGCGCTGAATCCGAAAATGACCTCCATTTTGTCATAGGACATCATGTTTCCTGACAATTTAGGTAACTATGTTAAATAAGGCAATACCTCAAAATAAATGGAAATAGACTTATAAAATTAAAGTTTTATTACAATATTTTCATGAAAATCCTTTTTTGAACTGAAATGAGCTCACCTACACACACTAAACTTGATTGTTCTTCCTTGTGAGGCTCCTCTTGGTGCATTTACGCTTGTGAGTAGCATCTGGAATGTCTCTCTGAAGCATCCAACAGTAGTCTGCCATCATTGTAATGCTCTATTTTCCCTGGTATCTCCTTTCCATCTCTTTAATGTCTTGGTGGAATCATTCACCTTGTTCCTCACTCACAGCTCCCAAATTTTCAGGAAAGTAGTCAAGGTGGGACTGGAGGAAATGCACTTTCAAAATCATCAGGCAACCTAAAGCTTGAAATGCTTGAAATGCTTGAAATGTCCGACAATCTTTTTGTAGTGAGGATCTTTGTTATTGCCTAAACATTTCTGTACGACTTCTTTAAATGCAATCCACCTTTCTTTTTGAGGATCTGTCATGGTATTGACAAACTCTTGATCAACTATAAGCCTAATGTCTGGTCCGACGAACACACCTTCCTTCAATTTTGCCTCCGACAGGCCTGGAAACATGGTGACCAAGTATTTGAAGCATTCTCTATCTCTTGGAAGTGATTTTACGAATTGCTTCATCAATCCCAATTTTATGTGGAGAGGTGGTAGGAGAACTTTATGGGAAGGTACCAAAGTTTCTCGGAGGACATTTTTTTCACCGACTGTTAGTACCCTCGGCTGCCAACTCTTCTTGGTCCAGTGATTTTGTCGGTCTCGACTGTCCCATAGACACAGAAAACAAGGATATTTGGTATACCCAGCTTGTTGCCCGAGCAGCATGCACAAGACCTTCAAGTCCCCACACACTTGCCAACCATGGTCTTCATATTTAAGTTTACGAAGAACCAATTACAAGTTCTCGTAGGTTTCCTTCAAAGTGTACGGAATGACCTACAGGTATGAAAGCATAAAACCCGTTGTGGAGTAAAACTGCTTTGAGACTTCTTTTTGAAGAATCTATAAAAAGACGCCATTGCTCTGAATCATATTGGATTTTAAATTGACCCATCAGACCTTCGACATCGATGCAATAAACCAACTTGTCTTCCTGGGCGAAGTAAGGAACAAACTCCTTTTCACGATGTCTGAACCATGAAGATGACACTCCTGGCAACAATAAATTCCTGCTTTTCAGCCTTGATCCGAGTAACTCAGCGGCATCTTTGGGAAGATTCAAGTCTCTTACTAGAAAGGGGGACTGTTACTTCTGGAGAGAAATCTGCAACTGTGAGTATATACTTCTGGTAATTTTCTAAAAAGAATTCTTTGTATTAAAGCTACTTAATCTGTGAACCCATTGTTTTATTGTTGGATCAGTTAGGGCCTAGTAGCAGCAATTAAAGTTTGAATTTAAAACACAGAGAAGAGCTTTCTGGTTACATTTCATACCCAGCAGAGAGCTTGTAGTTTAAATTTAATAGTCACTCAGGGCCAAGTAACAGCAAAGTACTTTTAGTTTAAATTTAACACACAGAAGAGAGCTTTCTGGTTAAATTTAGTACACAGCAGAGAGCTTGTAGTTTAAATTTCATAAGAAGTTAGAGCCTAGCAGCAGCTAAGAGCTATAATTTAAATCAAATCAGAATTTAGCTTACCTCAGCAGCACAAGACAGGGTACTGTGTAGCAGCCCTCTTTTAATAAGTGTCATTTCCCTCCCTCCCTCCCCACACCCACCCTCCCCTGGGATAATCATAGCTTTAAAGGTACTTACACATCTTAAAAGACAGGAGGTGCTTTCAGGTGAAGCTCATTACCCAAATCAGTCATACACTAAGGACCTGAGATTAATTAAGCTTCAGGTGAACAAGGTATATTAAACGTATTAGGTACAATTTATTGGTATAAATACCCATAGCAACCTCTAGTAAGTAAGAACTTAAAGATCTAGACACAAACTTAAAACTAAGATGCAGACAGCAGTCCAGCAGCAGGATGGGGGCTTTCCAGTCTTTTGCATTGAGTGTCACATGTATGATTTTCTCCCAGTTGGTGAGAGGTCTTAAGTGTGCACTAGGTGCAAGGAGCTCTTTTCTCTCAGGGAACAAGCCCGTTCTCTAGAGGCTAAAGTATCAGACTTGGAAAACATAAGACAGACAGAGAGGTACATAGACGAGACCTACAGGGATATAGTCCTGAAGTCCCACCTCCAGTCTGGCAGCACCCCTGTTGCCATGGAAAGAGAGAGGTCACGTGACAGGAGAGCATCACCCTGGTGTGGCAGGAAGTGATCCTGTATCTAGGACCTGTCTTCCAGGTGATGTAAAACCCTCTCACACCGAGGAAGTTTCTCCAGGGCCATGTGCCCATGAGGGAAGGGTTAGGACAGCCGTTATAGTTGGTGATTCGATCATTAGGCATGTAGATAGCTGGGTGGCTGGTGGACGTGAGGATCGCCTGGTAACATGCCTGCCTGGTGCGAAGGTAGCGGACCTCACGCGCCACCTAGATAAGGTCTTAGATAGTGCTGGGGAGGAGTCTGCTGTCTTGGTACATGTCGGTACCAATGACATAGGAAAATGTGGTAGGGAGGTTCTGGAGGCAAAATTTAGGCTTTTAGGTAGGAAGTTGAAATCCAGAACTTCCAGGGTAGCATTCTCCGAAATGCTTCCTGTTCCACGCGCAGGACCCAAAAGGCAGGCAGAACTCCGGAGTCTCAATGCGTGGATGAGACAATGGTGCAGAGATGAGGGTTTTGGATTTGTTAGGAACTGGGGAACATTCTGGGGAAAGGAGGGGCTCTTCCGAAGGGATGGGCTTCACCTTAACCGGGATGGAACCAGGATGCTGGCATTAACCTTTAAAAGGAGATAGAGCAGCTTTTAAACTAGATATTAGGGGAAAGCCGACAGTCGCCCAAGAGCAGATGGTTCGGAAGAATGTATCCTTGAAGGATACTATCAAAAGCAGAGAGGTTCCACAAAAGAGTAAAGTAGCCCAAATTACCTCAAGTATGGAGCAGACAGAGCTTAAAGATCCCAATTTACCCATGTCTAACAATAGCCAAATTAACATGAATAAAATACATTCTCTAAAATGCTTGTATGCAAATGCTAGAAGTCTAAAGAATAAGATGGGAGAGTTAGAATATATAGCACTAAATGAAAGGTTAGATATGATTGGCATATCAGAGACATGGTGGAAGGAGGACAACCAGTGGGACAATGTGATACCTGGGTACAAACTATATCGTAATGATAGAGCTGATCAAATTGGTGGAGGGGTTGCGCTCTATGTTAGAGAGGGCATTGAATCAGAAAGGATTAAAGTTTTGCAGGAAACAAAATATGCTGTAGAATCTATATGGATTGAAATTCCATATAAAAGGGGGAAGGCAATGGCAGTGGGGGTGTACTATCGAGCACCTGGCCAGAATGACCAAATGGATGATGAAATGCTCAAAGAAATCAAGGAAGCTAACAAAAGTTACAGCGCAGTAATAATAATGGGTGATTTCAATTACCCCGGTATCAACTGGGTCAGTGTCACCTCAGGACATGCTAGGGAGATAAAGTTCCTAGATGAAATAAATGACTGCTTCTTGGAGCAGCTGGTTCATGAACCGACCAGTGGGGAAGCCATATTAGACCTAGTCCTTAGTGGAACACCAGATCTAGTGCAAGAGATAAGGGTGTTGGGGCCACTTGGCAATAGTGATCATAGCATGATCGCCTTTGATTTAATTAGTGGAGGAGGGATAGTAAGGAAATCCACAGTACTACCTTTTAACTTTCGAAAGGGAGACTATGATAAAATGAGGAAAACAGTTAAGAAAAAACTAAAAGGAGCAGTTGCGAAGGTTAAAGACGTACATCAAGCTTGGGTGTTGTTGAAAAATACTATCTTGGAAGCCCAGACCAGCTGTATTCCATGCTTTAAGAAAAGTGGAAGGAAGTCCAAAAAACTGCCAGCATGGTTTAAAGGTGAGGTCAGAGAGGCTGTTGTTGCCAAAAAAGCATCTTTCAGGAAATGGAAAAAAGAGCCAAACGACGAAACCTGGAAACGGCACAAGCACTGGCAAGTCAAATGCATGGCATTGATAAGTCAGGCAAAGAGAGAATTTGAGAAGAAGCTTGCTGCGGAAGCAAAAACGCGAAATAAAGACCTTTTCAAGTACATTCGTAGCAAAAAACCTGTGAGAGAGTCAGTTGGTCCATTAGATGATAAAGGGGTTAAAGGAGCACTAAGAGGTGACAAGGCGATAGCGGAGAGACTGAATGAATTCTTTGCTTCGGTCTTTAATGAGGAAGATGTAGGGATGTTACCCATGACTGAAGTGGTATTTAAAGGTGCGTAAGAATTGAAGGAAATATCGATACATCGAGAAGATGTCTTACAACTATTAGATAAACTGAAGAGTAGCAAATCACCTGGGCCGGATGGTATACATCCAAGGGTGTTGAAAGAACTGAAATATGAGATTGCAGAACTGCTAATAGTAATCTGTGAACTATCATTAAAATCATCTCTAATACCTGAAGATTGGAGGATCGCCAATGAAACACCAATTTTTAAAAAGGGTTCCAGGGGTGATCCGGGAAACTACAGACCGGTGAGCCTGACGTCAGTACCGGGAAAAATGGTAGAAACCATCATAAAGAATAAAATTACTCAGCATGTAGATAGTGTGACCCCGCTTCTTTAGTGCCCTCCAGCAAGAGCAGGTAGGGTTTAAGCAGGTTGTTTTCTTCCTGAACAGCTACTCTACAAGTTCCTAAAGCAAAGCCTCTTGGGATATGTAGTTTCTTTCACAGTCCAAGGAAGAGTAGTGTGACTTCAAAAAAGTGGTTAAAGCAACAAGGATTTATTTCCCCTCCCGGGGCGGATTTTCAACATGGAAATAAAGGTAACACCACCAGACACCTCTGGCAAAAGGACAAAGTAAAGTTTCCAACATAAACAGCTTTCCTCAGCACAAACAATTGCTTCTCAGCAAACAGAATGAAACAGCTCTGTTTCCCAGCTCTGTACTTTTTATCTCAATACCTCTGTACTTCTCTGCAAGGCATACATTCAGCGCAGGGATAATACTTCATCAGAGATTGTAAACGTACAGTCCATCATATCTTCAGAGACACTTTCAAAACCTGGCTCTATTTCCATTAAGTCCTCCTGAGAGGTAGGAAATGTTTGTATCGTGGTTTCTTGGGCTCCGCCCTTCCTCCCTGCTTTAAGCTTGGTATTATATTCTTGAATCATGTACTGCTTAAAACAGTCCTTTTCATTACAGTCATTATAATCAATGACCCAACCTTCTGGGTAAGTAGAATCACCTTGATTATAAAAGTCCCAGCCTTTGGGCTTACCTCTGTGCCT
The DNA here is from genome assembly GCA_033557465.1 of Ichthyophis bannanicus. Lineage (NCBI taxonomy): Eukaryota > Metazoa > Chordata > Amphibia > Gymnophiona > Ichthyophiidae > Ichthyophis > Ichthyophis bannanicus. Next base: position 100,861,595 of record CM066034.1, on the reverse strand, counting down.
GGCTGTAAATGGTTTTCTCTGGGCTTTGGACCCGGTTGTGTATTCCACACCTGCTTTGTGCAATAAGTGCTGAAACTGCCTTCCTGGCTTTCTCTCCTCTTGGTAATCCCCAGGATATTGCAGACAGCCTGGCTTGCTTCTGCCGTATCCTTTTCTAGAATAAAGCTTTGTAAAAGGTTCTCCTTTTAACTTTGGACTTAGCTCTGGCCCTGAGCTTGGAACCTGGACTCTTCCCTGGTCCTCCTCCTGGGTTGTTAGCTGGCCTCTCACTGGAACCCTCGGCTGGCCTTGTAAGTAACCTTCCAGCTGAACCTGTGCTGGAACTTTCTCTGGAACTTCTACTGGACACTCCCTTCCAGCTTCTAACGGATCTCTCCTTCCAGCTTCTAATGAACACTTCCTTCCAGCTTCACATGAACCTGTTCTTTTTCCCACTGAGGCCTCTTTTTGTATCTGCCCTTTAGGGTAGTGCCTGACTCCTCCCCCTAGCAGGTGCTCTGAATTAGCTCTTGAGTCCTGAGCTAAACGGTAGCAAGGGCGTGTTTCTTTCACCTGTGCTTGGTTTCCTTGGTAACTACCAGCCATGTGCTTTTGTTTATACTCCAGCACTGCCTCAGGTTCCTCCTCTTTGGCTCTTTCTACAGGGCTGGAGGAATCCACCATGTCACAATAGTCACAACCTAATGGGAGACTGCCAACATGGCTTTAGACAAGGAAGATCTTATCTTACTAATCTGTTATGTTTTTTTGAAGGAGTGAATAAACAGGTGGACAAAGGTGAGTCGGTTGATATTGTGTATCTGGACTTTCAGAAAGCCTTTGACAAGGTCCCTCATCAGAGACTTTTGGCAAAACTAAAGAGTCATGGGAGAGGAGGCAGTGTACTATTGTGGATCAGGAACTGGTTAAAAGATAGAAAGCAGAGGGTAGGGCTAAATGGCCAATTTTCCCAATGGAGAAAGGTGAATAGTAGTGTACCCCAGGGATCTGTGCTGGGTCCGCTGCTTTTTAACATATTCATAAAATGACCTGGAAAGTGGAATAACGAGTGAGGTTATCAAATTTGCAGATGACACAAAACTATTTAAAGTTGTTAAAACCCAAGAGGATTGTGAAAAATTGCAAGAGGATCTTGATAAATTGGAAGACTGGGCATCAAAATGGCAGATGAAATTTAATGTGGACAAGTGCAAGGTTATGCACCTAGGGAAGAACAACCCAAACTATGGTTACACGATGCAAGGTTCCACATTAGGAACCACCACCCAGGAAAAAGATTTAGGCGTCATTGTGGATGCCATGTTAAAACCCTCGGCCCAGTGTGCAGCGGCGGCCAAGAGAGCAAATAGAATGCTAGGTATGATAAGGAAAGGAATGGAAAATAAAACAAAAGATATTATAATGCCTCTATATCGTTCCATGGTGAGACCGCACCTTGAATACTGTGTGCAATTCTGGTCGCCGTATCTTAAAAAGGATATAGCGATTTTAGAAAAGGTACAGAGAAGAGCCACCAAAATGGTAAAGGGGATGGAAGGATACTCCTATGAAGAAAGGCTAAAAAGGTTAGGGCTCTTTAACCTGGAAAAGAGACGGCTGAGGGGAGATATGATAGAAGTCTATAAATTAATGAACGGAGTGGAACGGGTAAACGTAGATCGACTGTTTACCTTATCAGAATATAGAAAGACTAGGGGACATGCAATGAAGCTACAGGGTAAACTATTTAAGACTAATAAAAGAAAATATTTTTCACTCAACGTGTAATCAAACTCTGGAATTTGTTACCGGAGGATGTAGTAAAGGCTGTTAGTGTAGCTGGGTTTAAAAAAGGTTTGGACAAGTTCCTGGAGGAAAGGTCCATAAACCATTATTAAGAAGTGACCAAAGATATCAATGCTTGACCCAGTACAAGCATTGTGGAACTTGTGTCTCTTGGGAAAACTGCTAGGTACATATGACCTAGATTGGCCACTGTTGGAAACAGAATACTGGGCTTGATGGACCTTGGTCTGACCCAGTATGGCATATCTTATGTTCTTATGTTCAAATCATTCATCTCCTCCTGAGAAAACAATTTTGGTCTTGTATCATCTTCAAAGTCAGAACTTGATTCGTCATCTGGTTCAGGTATGACTTCACCTTCATCGGAGCTAGGTATCTCTTCCAAGGTAGCGGGGGCTTGGGTACTGGTATATCTGTGTCATGGGGGATGGGACGAATTGCCGAGTGAAGATTGGGGTATGAAATGGAATGCTTCCATTTGGAATTAAACCCTTTCACATCGCATGAATAAAAGTAACAGTCGTCACTATGGTTCTTTTGCTTTCGCCATACCATAGGAATCCCATAACAGAAAGATTTTTTCTTACCCTTGAACCAGTTTCGGAAGTCCTCAACACACCTTTTGCACACTTTATGAGGCGCCCAGACTTTATCTTGATCTCCAATTTTTAGTCCAAAGTATGAAAAGTATACTTTTTTCACAAAGTCTGTAATATTCTGCTGTTGCTTCAACACTGTATATTCACCACAGGTGAAACAGAAACTGTCTGGCGAATTAATATATTGTCACGGAGCCATAACATAACTGTTGAAGAATGACGAGCTAACATGAATTGCGATGAAAAAGTGTGAACAGCTTAGAACCAAGAACCTGATGATGATTCATGCACAAGTGTGGCATGCAGAAGACAGCAGCTCTGTGTCTGTACACGAGACGTCACAGTGCTGGCCACGCCCCCTGCACTGACCGGAGCTGCTGCTGCTATCTGCCCTGTGTCTCCCTCCCACTGGATTCTTCAGGAAAGATTAACCCCTTCTACCATTAGAAGCACGGACTTAAAACTTGCTTAGCTTATGTATATATTGCTGACCATCAGATTTACAGTGCTATATATTTTTTTACTACATAACTCCTTTAAGGTTTTTTTCGCATTTTATATCTTAAATGCACTTATGTGAATTAATAGTAATTTGAATTAATTAATAGTACAGTCAAACCTCGGTTTTCATGATTAATCTGTTCAAAAAAGTCTGACTAAAATCGAAACATATGAAAACTGAAGCAATATTTCCCATAAGAAATAATGTAAATCCAATTAATCCGTTCCAGACACCCAAAAATATTCACAAAAAATACATTTTATAGAGAATAACTATATTTTTACATACAGAAAACAATGAGAAATAAATATAAATGACTAATGAAATGGATAAATGAACATTTAACATCACTGAAAGCAAGCTAAGTACAGTACTGTACAGTATGTTAACATCTGGCCTTAGCCACCCCTGACAAGCTGCTGTGCCCAGCTCTCTTCGGAATCACATTGGATTCAGCCCATTAAAATACCTTTACATTATCTGCTCAATGCTTCAGAATGGCAGAAAATCTTAATGATATAGCTTCAGACGTACCCTGCAAGAAAAAGAACTGCCTCCCACATTCATGCAACATCTCCTGCTTACGTTGACAGCTTTTCTTCCCTGCTACCTCCGAGCCTGAGGGGGCGCTCCAGAGAACGGGCAGGCGGTGGACGAGATCGGGGCCTTCCTCTCTGCGCAATCCTTGCCTCTCTGACTCTGACCAGGCTCGAGGATGTGTTTCATTTACGTGCTCAGCTGGCTTTCGCTTCTCATCACGCTGGCGATCGGTGAGTCCGGGGGGCAGTGCTGCCGGGACCGGGCGGGCGTTCCGGCAGTGTATACAGACCGGTGTGCAGCACGAGGGTGTATGTATTTGCAGTACTGTACTTTACGAAAACCGAGGCGATGTACGAGAACCGGGACAAAATCTCAGTCAAAAAAGACGTTGAAAACCGAAGCGATGTATGAGAACCGGGACAAAATCTCAGTCAAAAAAGACGTTGAAAACCGAAGCGTATGAAAACCGGGGCAAATGAAAACCGAGGTTTGACTGTAATTTGAAAAAAATTTGATAAATTTGAAGACAATTTTGCATGTTGTGGCAAATCATGACGTCTAGGAGTTTTTTCAATATTTTATTTGTTTTCAGCACATCAAAATACATGGAAATTAGATGAAAATAATCAAACAGCTTTTTATATTTTCTTTCTATACTCAATATTTTATTCTCAGTTAATCCAATTAAACACTATTCAATCCAAAAAGTACTTTCTGGGATTCAAATCAGTACAAAAAACTAAACACACTACAACATATAACAATATAAATATTCTAATATAAAAGAAAGTGTCTGCTCTGTTATACAGTATAGCGAAGCCTGTGACGCGCCGAAAACACTCCGTACATAAGGAATGCTATCTCCTTCACCAACTACACTCCGTTTTCACGGAATGAAGTCCACTCTCACAGATTGAAAATCTCTTGTACCTACAATAAAACAGAGATTAACTCTCAAAAAAGTCAGCACTTCAGTGCATTCAGTGCAAGCATACAGGCACTTATCTGTGTATTGTAGGAAGTCGACACGTCGAATTAATGATTAGAAGCTATCTTCTTCCCAGGATACTGCATGCCAAAAATAATTATCCAACAAAAGCTCTTGTTTCGCCCTCAGGCTTCATCAGGGAACATAACTATATTCAACCCACCACACCAATCTTCAGCGTCTGATGTCAGATGTTTTAGGTACAAGATATTTGCAATCTGTGAGAGGAGTTCATTCCCTGAAAACGGAGTGTAGCTGGTGAAGGAGATAGCATTCTGTATGTACGGAGTGTTTTCGGCGCGTCTCAGGCATCGCTATACTGTATAACAGAGCAGACAGGAGGAGGGGACGAGTTTGTCTGGGGGAGGGGGCAGACATTGGTGATGCCAGGGCGAGGGGGACCGCCAGACCGCCAGTCTTCTAGCAAAAGTGCAGCCACTTTAGTAAGCTTTAATGCATCTCGCAATGATTACCTCAAGCTGCAGTATTCATATGAATACTGATGAGATCCTTTGCATACTTTTGCATGCTTTGCATCTCATTAGTATTCAACACATGTTACAGTGGAAATTTGTGTGTTGCAGTGAAATAACACGTTATTGCCCTGTAATGTGCATTAAGTGCCAAATATCATGCATTACTGCCGTAATGCACTTTAGTAACTACCCACTATGAGGCAAATATCACGTGCTATTCCTTTAATGTGCATTAGTAACTACCTCCCTATCCTGTTATTTTAACTTTGCACAAATCCTGCATAGTCGGCCCTACCCTCAGCTGCAGGATTGATGATTCTGCTCTCAAGTTTGCCATAATCATATTTTGCTTCCCTGTAAATCCTGAATTTCTGAGATTCCTCTCTATGCTTAGAAACATAGAATCTGATGGCTTATTTCAGTCTGCCCAACTTCTTTCCAGGTGCATTGTTATAGATTGCAGCTGGTTTCTAGCTTTGCCCTCACTTCTTCAAAACTATGAATCCTCTCAGCATATTCAAGGCTTTCTTGAATTTCATTAGTATTCTTTTTTCCTTGACCATCTCCATTGAAGGTTGATATCTCAGAACATTATAGCTGTTCCATGCGCCCACTACCCTTTCTGTGTAGAAAATGTATGTTGATTAAAAGTAGGATAAGTGAATAACATGGCTTTTTCTAGAAATGGGCATTGAGATAATGCTATAACAAAGACCTAACACATGCTTAATATCCTACCTTGGATATTAAGACCACAAACATGACAAGTCCCAAAATTACAGAAAATAAGCAATCTAAAAAGGAAATAAAACAGGGAGAATAACTGTGTATTTTGTATAGGTAGGGAAATGGACCTCCAAGTCTTCTCATTTACAGCTAGACCAATTTTTGGTAACCAACAGTCTAGTTGATAACTTTAACTTACTTGGATCAACAATCAATAAAAAAAGGACTAGCAGTCAAGAAATCTGGCAATGTATTGCTCTTGGTAGAATGGCTATGAAGGACCTAGACTCAAGAGCAGAGATGTCTCTCTCCATACAAAGATTTGACTTGTCCAGGCCATGGTATTTTCAATAACATCATATGGATGCGGAAGTTGGACAGTGAAAAAGATAGACAGGAAGAAAATTGATGGCCTTTGAATTATGGTCCTGGCGATGAATACTGTGTGTATATCATGGACTGCCCGAAGAACAAACCAGTCAGTACTAGAGATCAAATCTAAGCTTTCCTTAGAAGCTCAGGTGACAAGACTTCAACTTTCATACTTTGGATACATCAAGCGAAGAGAGAGATCATTGGAGAAAGACTTAATGCTTGCGAAGGTAGAGGGTCACCATAAAAGAGGAAGGCTGGCAATGAGATAGATCGATAACAGCAGCTAAGGATACCACTCTATCAACAATGAGTCGCTTGGCTGCAGCCCGAACAGAGTTTGGGTCAACTATCCAAAGGTCGCCAGGAGTCGACACTGACTCAATGGCACTTAACAACAACAACCTAGCCTTTTCCTAAACATATATGGACTTTTCCTAAACATGCATGACTAGGCAGCTGTAAATACCAATGGGGAAAAATGCCAAGGTTTATGTATATTGTGTTATAAAATATGGCAGACATGGATACTCTGAAGAACATCCCCAGACCATGCCTCCTTTCCCTATTCATATATGCTGCTGTACATGCATAGAAATAACGTCCTTTCTAAAATCACCACGTACATACATATGCCATCTCAGACCTCAAATCTGCTGTTTATATGTGAAAATGGTGCCTAACGTTTCTAGAATGACCCTCAAAATATAAACAATAACTAAGTGCACAAATTTCACTGGACATTTCTAAAGCTAAGTACAGCGTTTTCGCTTACATAATTAAAAGGGAACGGGTTGTCTGGTGTGACTGGGTTTCCATTCCAGCCTCTTCCGACAAAAAAATGGGATTTTAAGTAAGGGGTTTATTTTTAGGTTTGGTTCTATACAGATTGGGCCTCAAAATATAAAGTCATGCACGACAAACAAAAAAGTATCAGAAATGAAAACATCAGTAATCTTCAGTAAGGGTTACAGTTTAAAAGGTGCACCAGGACAATCGGGGCATAATTTTATAAAGTGTGCTAATGGCCTCTTTTATTTTGATCAGAAATTTACAGTATAACACTTTTGCATGAAGGTGCGCACTTTGCTGGTAGGCTTAGCGGGGGTGTGGTCTGTGTGAATTATGGGCAGAGCTCATAAGTATGCGCATTGATTATAAAATACCTTAATTTATGTGTGTACTTGCAATCTTTAGGTCCATGTCTGAATCTGAAGTGTGATCTCTGCCACTTATCTTAGTATTTAAAAAGGCAAGTATGTGCTACTTTTCTTTTTATAATATAGACATAAAGTGGGCGTGTTTTGGCAGCTAGGGCTAATGTAAATATCTGAGCCTTAAGACGTGATTTCTGACACTTAGGCTAGTATTTTATAAAGACAAATAAACACTTTGTTTTCACAAAACAGGCTTAAATGAGGTGCTTTAAAAATGCATTACCTAGGTGCCATGTTATAAAATTACCTTATCCAAGCTCAGCTACTAAAAATCGACATATAGCCACTGCACAACAGGCCCTTCTTACAGTATCTAAGCCTTTGGGGTGACTTTACTTCAGTGTCTGAACAGAGCAACTTACCCAGTCAACTATGACATACATGGGAGCTGGGTTGGTGCAAAGCTATTGAGCACCCTAGGCAAACTTTCAACCTTAACCTCCCACTCCCCCCCTTGAGATTATGGCAACACCACCCCTCGCACCACAATTCTGCAAAAATGTATTACTGGACGTCATGGGCCGATGTTCAAAAGGCATTTACAGTTTAACAGCCCAGCAAACCATATAAATACCTTAAATGGGAATATTCAAAGGCACCTACACGGTCAGTACGGTGGAATATCCCTATGTCCCCTACACACCCCGATGCTATCTGGTTAGCATCAGGAAGTATTGGGGGGCATTCCGAGGTGGAGCGGAGGCGGAGATTGTTGTTAACCGGGTAGCAGCAATATTGCACCACTACCTGGTTAGCGATCCATAGCTAAAACTAGACCACTGTTTGCCTCACCTAGTTTTGGCCTCAGATACTAACCAGGTAGAAGTGCAATATCGCTGCTACCCAGTTAGGCTCTGCAGTGGTTTCCTCTGGGCGCCAAAACCGGATGTTTAATGCTGTTGCCATGGCATTGAATATCTAGGATTAGGAATGAGCAGGCAGGACTATGCGCCGTTGCGGTGCATAGCCCTGCCTAGTACAATAACGGACCTATACTTATAATTATTCAACGTTTTTTGTATGCGTGTGCCAACCCTTCTTGCATGTGCTAGTAGTTTCAAGTTTGTGGAGCTGTCCGAATCTGTTGTTTTGCTTTGACTGCTGCTGCCCCTCAGAAGCTGCTTCACTAGGTGGCCGCCTAGTTTGGTGGATGGTTGGGCCTGCACTTCATGGGAGCCTACAACAGATTTAACTGTTATAAAGCAGTGCACTCGGGCTGTGTACAGTATTTCCCTTGGGTTGCTGCCTCTTCTAAGTTATGTTTTTCTTCTCCACCATATCCTCTGCTTTTAAATGAAGAGAAATTGTAATAATTCATTTTCATTTGCAAATTGCCTCATCTGCACTGTGTTCTGGCTCTTGAATTTCGGCAGACCTGTTTGTTAATTGTAAAGTATTACTGTCTGGAACTAAAAGAGAGGGCGTGCTGCAGTCAAGAATTAAGGATGATCTAACATGTTTTCCTCTAATTTACAGTGTGCAGGGAATATTTTTGGGTTCAGTAGTAAAAGGCATGAAACCATCAATGCTGAACCTGAAATACCACACCACATCAGTCAGCCGTCGCTGTTTATATAAAAATACAGATTTCCTTTAAGCACTTTACTGAAGTCTCTGGTAAGTCCTACTTATGTTGTTATTGTTGATGTTCTGAGAAGTCAGCAGGAGAACAGTGTTGCCGCACTCTGTGTGGCTTTGTGATTCACACTTGATGAGAGAGTTCTCATTCTGAGACGTTGACGAGCACTCCATAATGTGTCTTGCATGGCAAAGACTTGATAGCACAGGGAAGACACTGTGGCTTCTGAATCAACTGTTCATATTCCCAAACATGTTTTTCTCTTTTGATCCCATAAATAGGGCCACCCAGAATGGATACCGTCACCTCAGGTTCAACTTTCTGTTGCCTTTGTGTAGTTACTGTAAATTCAATAAATGTATCAGGTGAAACAGGATAGCACAGGCTCTTGCGAGCAGGTACTGTGAAAACGGGACACAAGGTTCTTTACCATGATGCGAGACATCTAGGATCCTTAAGTGCTCTTCAGTTAAAAACATAAATGTACAGATCAATCTGTGACTCTTGGCTTAGTTAAAGTATGACTGTCATTATTCCACTGAAATATTTTAATAGTTATTCTGTAATACAACTTGCATAGGAGATACAAGATCCTTTAATTTTGTAGGTATGAGGGTAAGATAAACAAAGCAGTTTTTAAAAAATAGCTTTCGTAGATGGTTCGGGGTATAATGTAATGCTGTCCATATGAACACTCACAACATTTCAACCAAACTAGCTCACTTAAGCAAATGACCAGGCCAGCAGAATAAACACAAACAGTATCTTTAGCATTTCATTATGCTACAGTTTTATTGATCTAGTCCCCATGGCAAACTTTAGTCCAATGCATGCTATAGAGAAATTTTACATATCTGATAATTATCCTGCTGGATTGGTCCAGATGAGTGGGTAAGGCTCCTTTGCCAGCAGGTAGAGGCAGACTTGAACAATGTTCAGTAACGTTATCACTAGGTATATCTTTCAGTGCAACACAGAGACGAGAGTATAACACTTCCCAAGCAGTAAGCAAGACTGAAAAACCTCAGCTACTATGAAAGTTAGCAATCAACCACAAATCAAAACAAAAATGTGGAACAAGTATTTGGATCTCTTACCACAACTGACTGTCAGGCACTTACACTTACAATGCCAACAAAAGGCAAGTGGCTGAAGGGTTTCCAAACCTGTCGGACGTGTCTTCCAGAATGAGTCCTGGACTGGTCTAGCAGGGTTCAAGCAAAGAAATTATTAGATATATAAAATGTCTTCTTCCTTATCATCTTACTAGACCTGTCCACTTGTGTGGTATGTATCCAAGTATTCAGGACCCAGGGTGGGAGGAAGACAATGCTCTGAATAGAACTGCCCTGCCAAAGGCGCCATCTACTCCATCTCCCAAATGCAACCTGTAGCACTTCTCAAAGGTGCTCAGAGATCACCTGGTAGCCATCTTGCACAGATACCAAGACAGACTGCCCAAGAGGCATGTGCCCTAGTGGAATGAGCTCCGACTCCTTCCAGAACTTGCTTTCCAGTCAGCAGGTATACTGAACTAATGGCCACTTTAATCCAGCAGGCAATCGAGAACCTGGCAACTGTCTGTCCTTTCCTTAAACCACTGAACAGAATGAAAAGATGGTCTGACGGTTGAAAAGAGTTAGTGACTTCCAGGTATCTGAGTAGCACCCTCCTCATATTGAGATAAATAGAGGGATCCATCCAAAGGTCCTCCTCTGAGAAGGAGAGTAGGAACATGGTCCGATTTAGATAAAAAAAGAGGTGGCACCTTTGGGATAAAAGATGGCACACTCTACAAGGAAACAAAAGTCATGGAGATGACCAAATAAGGGTCCTGACAGGACAAAGCCTGCAACTCTGACACTAACCTAGCAGACACCATTTAGCTACCAGAAAAAAACACCTTAAAGGGCAAATCTTTGACTGAGGCCCTATGAATGGGCTCAAAGGGGGAATCCTTTCAATGCTTCAACAGCAGAGAAAGATTCCACTGAGAAAGCATTGGGTGCACTGGTAGACAAATCTGCTTGATTCCCTTGAAAAAGAGAGGATGAGTTGACAAGGACATACCTTAAGTACACCCCCAGTAGCAAGCCATGACCACCATCTGAACCTTAAGAGAGTTCAGAGCCAAACCCTAGTGTGGCGCTTGCGCCCCTCCTAGGCGGTCGCCTAGTAGGGATGGGCGTCCATCTTGTATTCCCTTGTTCCAAAGGTGTAGTTGTGAACTCAAAGTAAAACCAAGTGGATGTTTAAAGCGCACAGGAATTTTATTGGGTTCCGTTTAAGTCAACTTGGTTACAGTCCTTAAAGAAACTTTTACTCTCAGCAAAAAGAAACAAGGATAAACTTCTCCAAAATAAAGAACATGAAAACAGTGTTTCAGTGGAATTATTTACAATAGCTTCTTTTCCCCTTTTCCTTTAAGAGGCTTCTTGCTTTAGGGTTAACACAGGTACATGAAGATACCACACACAATCAAGATCAGCAATGCTGCCAGCTTCCTCTTTGTTGCTTGCAATTAAACCGTTTCAGCTGTCTAGCACAGACTTGATTGCACTATCCACTTTCCTGTAGGAAGAATCTTATTGCTTTAACATAGGATTCTTTCTCCCTTTTCTTTCTTGCTTTCAGCTATGCCAAACTGATAACAGCTTCCTTAATTCTTCCCCACTATTTTGGTTTCCTTCAATTAGCACCAATGCATACAGCACACTCCATCTCAGAGCATGTGGATCCCGGGTCACTCTCCCTATCATCCACTTCCATGCTTTCCTCAGAGCTTGCTGCTGGGGAATCTTGGAACTGTTCAGGTACTTTTTGGTTAATGTCTTTTAAAAGCTTAAACAGCCTATCCCACTGTACTGCCTTCTCTTCCTTTGGCAGAACCCTAGCAGGCTTTCCTTGTTCAGCTTTCTTTAAAAACAACTTTCGTATGTTCTGGGTTTTTCCAGATATAACCCTCTCCTCAGAGTCTGAGCAAGAGATACAAACATTCTCTCTCTCTGGTTTCTTTCTCCTACCTTGGAGTTTTTCTGTGGGAGTTTCACGGCTGGAGTTTCTGCTGGCTGTAGCTATCTCTGCCTCAGAGCTAGTCAGGGAATCATTGTAGGAATTCCTCTCAGCTACCCGAGGTTTCCTCTGCCTGAAGACACGCCTTTCTTCAGGAGTCTGAGCTCTCTTGCCTTGGCTTCTCCAACACCAACCTTCTGTCTCTCTCCCTCTTGCCACTGCGTTTGGTCCTCTCCTGGGAGTGTTGTCTGCTGCTCTCTTGGCTGCAGCGCTGGCTACCTTTGCTCTTGTCCTGGCTCTCCTTGGCCTCCTTGGCTTCCTTGCCTTGCTTGCGTGGCTTGCCTTGTTTGCCTTGCTCTCCTCTCTTGCTTTGCTTGCTTTGCTCAAACTTAAACGCTGAGCAGGGCACCTCCCCCTCTGACTCCAACCCCATGTAACTCCTATCCTTACCTAGGGTTGCTATGGAGTCTGGGTGGGGCTTTAGCCTAGCTCTACAGCTGTGGTTTCTCTCACTGCCTTTAGTTTGGTCTATGTGTTCAGGTGCACCCATCCCCCGCAAAGAGGAAAAAGTCCCTTTTCCCTTTGTTTCTCCAGGCTGGGTTGCACTCTCCTTACCACACTAGTAAGAAGGACAAAACAGCAATGATGTCTGTCATCCCAGGGCCTGAGAGGAACACTTCCTCTCAAAAACCCACAAACTCTCACATAAGCTAAGGAAATTGCCTTGAGAAGAGTATCCACTACCACCCCAGAGCTGCCTATCTTGGACAGCCTACACCTCTCAAGGACCAGGTCATAAACCAAGAAGGGAGTGGCAGCCTCCATTACCAGATGCCCTTGGTGCAGAGGACCCTTTTATTGAGGTAACAAGAGTGGGGACCTCACCAAAAGGCTCAAGAGATCTGCATACCATGACCTGCCTAGCCAAGCTGGGGCCACTAGAATCACTAAGCCCAGATGAGCCCAAATCAACACTCTTTGACATGACACAAGGAATACCCCAGGGATCCTCTTTGTTCTCCATCCTCTTCAACTTGTACATCCAACCCATCTGTAACATTCTCAAAAAACACAAGATGCTCTATCACATCTATGTGGACGATATCATGGTATATACCCCAATAAATATGCAGGGACCAGACCTCATCCCCATAACCAACTGCCTGGATGAGATGATCACATGGCTCACCAACAACAACATGTTGGTAAACTATAACAAGACGGAGGCCATGTTTATAACCAGAGGGGCCAACTTCAATCTACCATCTACGATCTGCATCCAGAACAAACACATTAAAGTGAAGGATGAGGTAAGATACCTTGGAATCACCTTAGACACAAAGTTAAACCTCCGTTCACACATTAATAAAACCACTGCAAAAGCATACTACAAATTAAAACTCATAAGGAGACTCAAACCGATCCTAAGCCAAGACGGCTTCAGAACTGTATGTCAGGCAATCATCACGCTATATCATGGACTTGCTAAACAAACCACACCCCCTCTCCAAATGGTGCACAAAGCAGCTAGAATAATCACAAACACAGCAAAAAATGAGCACATCACTCCAGTGCTCCAGAACCTCTATTGGCTGCCCATACAAGCTCGTACAAGAGATTCAAGGCAACTTTAAATATTTTCAAAATTAACAACAACATGTCAGCTAATGCCCTTCAGAACTTAATAACCAGACACACCAGCATGAGACCACTTAGAACCAGCATGGACAACAGGATAGCCACTCCACCTGATTTCCAAAGAACAAATCAGACAACATCCAGAAGGGCACCATCCCTTTATGCACCAGAATTATGGAACACTCTACCTGACAACATGAGAGCCATGAGCAATATAAAGGATTTTAGACAAATGCTCAAGACCATACTATTTGTACAATATTATGGACCCTCCCAGAGCCTACTATGAGCATTTGCAAATAACAAGTAATATCTTTTTTAGTAAATTGTACTGTAATTTGTCATGCATGTATATGCTTCTCCTATACCTCCCCACTATCTTTACTCGCTTCTACCCTATAATTGTATACCTTATTTACATGTAAACCACTTTGATTGAAGGAAAAGGTGGTATATAAAACTGCTTAATTAATTAATTAAAGCCACTTATATCAGATGGTAAGACAGACCACCAAGCTAGCTGATCCTTGATCTCCAAGGGGAGAGGAATGGTCTGGTTGAACTGCTGAGAGCAGAAAGGCCAGAGAGACATCAGATTCTGCTATAGAAGATGCATCTGTGCTCTGGCTCAAGGGACTAGTTCCACGGTCAACATCATAGACCCTAGGAGTTGAAGTTAATCCCAGGCCGAGGAGCTTGCCGAGTGGGTGGGAAAGGCATGGAGAGCTCAGAGGAGGTATCAGAAGTGGTATAAAACCCCATGGAAAGTCTCAACGATGCTGAAAAAAATTGGGCTCTGGGCATCCCCATCACACAGTGGGCAAACATAACCCGATGAGAGCCACAATAAATACAATACTGGGTACAAGGCATGCTTGCAAGCCTATACATTGCAAAGAAAATGAACCACAAAGAAAAGACTACTGAATATAAGAGCACAGGCTGTGAAAAAGGACACTGTTCAAAAAAAAAATGGTGCAGCAAAAGGAGAGACCCAAAAAGAGAATCCCAGCACCTGAAAGGCTGGTCACGGAAACTCAAGCAGGGCTTCCATAAGCCACTTACACAAACGTCTAGGACTAGAGACCCCGCTGCCAAATAAAGACAATGCCTGATGTTTTTTTTTTAATTTGAAACTGCTTTATCAAGCTGCACAGAGAGCCAAATACAGCCCAATGGAAGTGAATGGGCAAAGAAAAAGAATTTAGAAAATTTTCACAAAAATGCTCTGCAAGCAGATAAAGGACAGCAAGAGGGAAAGGGGGTTTCGGCCCGACTTACCAACCTGTTTTTCTAGACTACCAAGTGCTAGGAACCTGGGTAGCGGTACTGGATACAGCACAAACTATTTTGTCCAGAGACAGGGTAAGTGGTGGGATTCAGCCGGTTCGGCCCAGTTCGCGCAAACCAGTTCCTGTTGTGGCCCGCGTTCACCGAACCGGGCCAAACATGACATTGCAATGCCGGCTCAGTGGAGTCGGGATCCCCCCACCCGACAGTAGATTGATAGCATCGGGAGGGGGGGAAATCACTGCATTGGGAGAAGCTCCTGATGCCATCAATCTACTGTGGGGAGGACAGCAGCAGTCAGGGCATGCGGCTCCTGCAACGCTACCTGTGTAGTGCTGCCAGCCACATGTCCTGACCACTGGCGGGATGGCCCGAACTGGTTCCCGGCTGGTTCGAATCCAACCACTGGAAAGGAGCATACCTGAACTCCAAGCAATGGCGATGGACTTATAGATTTCAGTCCCATGAGCCATAGGACCATGGTCTGGGCCAATGGAGACAGGCTTATCTGCACTACTGCACCAGTCCAAACATCTTACCAGCTTCTTGGAGGCAGACAGATACCAGCTTCTCTCCATGCTGCACTAGAAGATATACCTATTGATTACATTGCTGAAAGTTGTTCAAGTCTGCCTCTACACTCATCTGGACTGGTCTACGAGAATGATAAGAAGCTAAAATATATTTACTTAAAAATATTTGTATGCTTCATATCAGAAATTCAGAATCAGCTTGCATCAAAAACATAGGAAATAGGAAAAAGACTAAAAATACATGACAGATGATGAATAGATAAAATTAATTATAATTACCAAGAAGTAGCACGAGTCCCATATGCTTGCTGAAATAAGCCTTAGCCTTTTTCCTGACTCTCATAAAATTTCTCTCAACCCTTAGAACTCTTGGCAAACTGTTTCACAATGCGAGTGCCATGCACGTAAACGTTCATGTCTGGGTGGTCCACAGGGATTGTGCTGTTGGTATCACTAATGCTTCCTGGTTTTCAGATCATCGAGTTCTACTAGGAACTGCCTTACGAAGAACATTCTGAAAGTACTCTGGAACAAGACTATTCAATGCTTTAAAAGTTATTAAAATCTTAGGGGAGGGGGGATATTCAAAGGCATTTACACAGTCTGCAGACCTCCAGACCGTGTAAATGCCAGGTAGCAGGATAGTCAACGGCACTAACACAGTTGGCATCAGGGTGTTCCGGGGGGCATTCTCAGACGGAGCGGAGGTGGCACTCATTGCTAACTGGGCAGCGGTGATATTGAGCCACTGCCCAGTTAGTGACCTGCGGGTAAAGTAAGGCATGGCAAAGGCTGGCCGAACTTTACTCGCGGAAGCTAACCAGGCAGCAGCTCAATATCACCACTGCTCAGTTAGCTTCCGGCTTCTGCAGCGACCCAGATAGTCAATGCTGGTGGCAGGATATGGCCCCGGCATTGAACATCCGGGGTTAGTTTTTAGTGGCAATGAGCAGCCACGTTAGCAGTGCTAGCTGCCGCCACTGAATATCCCCCCTTAGATTTCAAATGTTCTTCTATAGGTAGTGAAGCTGGATTAGATATGACATAAGGTGCGCATTTCTTTGAATGACATAAATCTACTTGACTGTAGCATTTTGGACGCATTGTCACATTTTCAAATACTGTCATGGCAAACTTAGATATGTCGGACTGCAAAAGTCTAAAAACATACTACTATAGTCAGACCAACCAGAAGAAAATCTCTATATCAAATAAGGTTTCAAATACCTTAACATACTTCATCTATAAAAAGCACCCTTTAGAACCTGTTTACTCTAGGGCTTCATTGAGAACTTAGAGAGCCTTGAAAGCTTGGAGTCATTTCATATCCTTTTATCTAAATGATACATTACATTCCTAGTCTTGATTGGCAATAAATGATTAACCATACAGGTCTAAGGAGTGGAGCTGAACTAGCTCGAAGAAGAGACCCATTGCGTTCTTGAAATGGGGAGCACTGTGCATGTTTCAGAGAAAATACAATTCCAGCTTTCTTCTGTCTATTCTTCCTCAGTTTTTCAACTGGAATCATGTCATTGGCAATCATAAAGTTGGGAGGCAGCAAAATTTTACTCCTGAAACATATTATCAGATGCATAGATAGCAAAGCTGGTGCTTGTATTTATTTATTATTTTATTTTATTTTGTGTCTCTTTTATACCGCGCTCTTTAGAATCAGTGCGGTTTACAGGTAACAAATTTGTGCAGTGCAGGCAGGACCTACACTGGACTTAACAATAAACAGGGGTTTTATACAGGGCTAACAGGGTAACTATGTACACTTTAACTGGCTGTCACAGGCTACGTGGACAGCTCGACATTATTTACAGATTGGCTCAACTATATACAGGGTGACAATTTAGAGTGTGTATACCTCCAGCTGTCGAGGGGATAGGGATCTAGAGGGCTGAGCTGCAAACCTGTGGAGTGGCTGCGTTGGGGGTGTCAACCTGGGTCCTGAGTGTGATTGGCTGTGAGATGTCATCTGGTTCAGTATAATACTGGAGGAACAGATAGTGCTTCAATGCCTTCCTAAACTGGGAGAGGTCATTGATAGCACGGATGGCAGGTGGCAGGGCGTTCCAGCAGGTGGGTGCATACAGAGCGAAGGCTCTGTTTCTAATTGCCTGAGAGCATTTTGTGATTGCCTTCGGGAGTTTCAGAGTATTGGCGGTGGCTGATCTCCTTACTCTGTTGAGGGGGGTGGTCTAGATGAAGTCCATGAGGGAGGTGGAGGAGCACTTGTTGATGGCTTTGTAAGTCATTGTTAGAATTTTAAAGGAGATCCTGCAGTGGACCAGCAGCCAGTGCAGATGTTTCAAAATTGGGGTGATATGTTCCCTCCTGGAGGTTCCATGCAGGATTCTGGCGGCTGCATTCATTGCCAGCTGCAGAGGGTTAAGCATCTTCTTCAGGAGTCCATGTAGTATTGCATTCGTATAGTCAAAATGTGGTATTACTAGTGCTTGATAGACTGTCCGGAAGTCTTTTGGTTCAAGCAGCTGTCGCAGGTGGCGAAGCGTCCGAATTTTGTGATAGATCGCCTTCACCATGTTGCTTATCTGGGCCTTCATGTTGAGCTGTTGGTCCAGCGTGACCCCTAGGTACCGTACCGTGGGCTTGCTGAGGAGCTCTGCACTACGTGCCTTGAGCGAGGTGGTCGGAGTGAATGCTGGGTTCCTGGTGATAAAGAGGACCTCTGTTTTCTTGAAATTTATTCTGAGCCTCTGCGTGTGTAGCCAATCTGTGACAGCATCGAAACAGGCGGATAGCGGAGAGAGGTCTGGATGATCTGTCAAGATAGGCATGTATAGCAAGACGTCGGTCGGCATAGATCAGGCAATTGATATTGAAAGAGCAGATGAGATCGCAAATGGGTTGCATGTAAATGTTGAACAGTAGGGCTGAGAGTGAGGATCCCTGTGGCACGCCTTTCTCTTGCGGGAAAGGTGTAGAGGTGGAGGGGCCAGAACAAACATGCTGCCATCTGTCTGTCAAGTACAACGCACACCAGGTCAGTGCAGTACCGTGGACGCCCTTCTCCCTGAGGCGTGTCAGGAGTATTTCGTGGCTGACAGAGTCGAAGGCTGCAGCAATGTCCATGAAGATCAGGGCAAACCCTTGTCTGATGTTGTCTAACCCGATGGTTAATGTAGTGAATAGAGTGGTCAACAGCGTCTCCACGCCATGTGACTCCTGGAATCCATGCTGGCATGGGTCGAGTGGTACGCTGGTCTCGATGTGGTGATGAAGTTGGCGTTGGACAACCTTCTCAATAATTTTTGCTAGAAGAGGGATGCTTGAGATCGGACTGTAGGAGTCCATCTTTGCTGGGTCCAACTTGTTGTTTTTTAGAAGCGGTCTGATGGCTGTTTGCTTCAGGCTTCGGGGGAAGGTCCCAGTCAAGAATGATAGTCTTATGAGTTGGTCAGGAAAGGGCTGAGGTCAGCATGCAGGGATTTTATCCAAAATGCTGGACAAGGGTCGTTAGATGCTGTGGTAGTGTTTATGGCGGTGATGATGTCTTGGATGCCATTTTTGGTTGGGGCCAAGAAGGCAGTGATGATGTGCTGGGTGTCCTTCGTTGCTGGTGTCAAGATGGGTGAAGGGGTTAGATGGGGTGCCAGGTCCGAAGTATGGAGGTTTGTGGACATGCTGGTCTGGCTTGTTTTGGCCTGCAGGTAGTCTGCATATTCTTGTGGATCAGGAAGGCTTGGTTGCACAGGGGAAGGCTCTTTCGTCAGGGTCTTAATTAGGTTGAAAAGCTTGTGTGGTTTATTTAGGGAGCGCTGTAATATCTCTGCATGGAATTGCTTCATTCTCATTGTAACTGCTGAACGGTGTCTTCCTAATTGAGCAGTGTATGCTTCATGGTTCTTAGTTGATCGAGAGCAACGCCAACATCTTTCAAGCTGCCTAAGGTGGAGAAGTGATGTCCGTAGCTCAGGGGAGTACCAAGAAGCATTCTTTCTACTTCCTGGTGGCTTATTAATGGGAGGTAGGTGGACTACGGCATCCAGGCTCGTGTTCCATGTGGAGATCATGTCATCGAGGCTCTGTGCTGGCGGGTCATGGAGAGGCTGGGCTCTATCCAGGATTTCCTCCTTGTTAAATGGCCGGAAGTGTTTTGATGACGCTGTGGCGGGTTTGCTTGAGGACTGGGCTCTAGTGTTGTCAGGGTGCAGTGGCATCTGGAATCTTATCAGGCTGTGGTCGGACCATGGCACTGGGCTAACGGATAGATCAAGCTTGTGCATGGGGTCGAGGACTACCTGCGGAACGAAGATCAGGTCCAGCGTGTTTCCCTTTACGTGAGTAGGGGTGTCGACCATCTGAGTATATCCTAGCTCTTTAAAGGCCTCGATGAAGGCCTTGGTATGTGTGTCTTGGAGGGCCGGGAGGTTGAAGTCGCCCAGCACCCAGTTTGATGTACGAGGGTTCATGGGGTTGCAGGCAAGGTTGATTATTGTGGATAAGTCTTCCGAGGAAGGGGAGGGCGCTCTGTAGAACAAGTTGATAGTGCTGTGTTTATTCGCTATGGTAATGGAGTCGAGGTTTGTAGTATTGCTGGAGGCAGTCAGCTGGAATTGTAGATCCGTCTTGGTTAGGATGTAATCTAATGTTTTCCTCCAATATCTGAGCGGATTTTCTAAAAAAAAAAAAAAAAAGGGAATTTATCCCCTTTGAATGAAAAAGTCCTTCTTGTGTTTTCTGATCTGTGTCTACTTAATTGTGTTTATCTTATTTAATTGAACCACTAAATTATCTAATTAGTGGCATATATGATTGACACATAAGCCACTGAATATCTACAGCTCACTCGTTCAGATGTTTATTTAAATAGGTGGGGTACCAGAGCTATGTAAATAATGAATAAGGAATTTTCCAAAGAGTTACAGGAAATTGTAAGGGAGAAAAGGTTTTGCGCAGGGGTGTTACATGTTGCTGGAAGATGTATCGCATAGCAACGACAAAGTAGAGTTATTGTAATGAATAAATCAATAAATTCCTAACTATTGTTACACTGTTACTTGTGTAGGTCTTTTTTGTGTCTAGTGTGTTAAATGCTGAGTGCTAGGGAAAAAAAGAAAGGTCGCAGTACTCTGAATTCAGTGCTCTGCTACGATTAATCACTATCTTATTGCATGGCGATCCATTTATATCTCTGGAATGAGAGCTGAGGAGCTTACAGTGATGGAATACCCTATATGTCAGGTGTTGGTTTTTACAAGAGAGTCGTCGTCCAGTGCTTAGGAAAATGAAAAGTTGCAAAAAAAAATATGAAGCAGCAGCAAGATCAGAACAGCCTTCCCACAACATCTAGCGTTATTCTTCCTTCTGCAGAGTATCTCAGTAAAGTGGAAATATGCTAGCTTTATTCAGGTTTTGCTTTGAACCAAATCTACCTTTCTCCCATTTTGTCAATGACCCATCACTTGCTTTGCAGAGTTCTCCGTTAGCACAAAAACTGGAATAAAAAAATATATATAATGCACAAGAAGTATTTTTTTCATGGGAAAAGAAGTTCTAAAACATTGTACAACCCTAAACCCAGGCATAGAGGGGGTGACCTGCACAGAGCTGCAGTTATAACTACTCTATCCATCTTACAGGGCAGACTAGATGGACCATACTGGTCTTTATCTGCCGTCATATACTATGTTACCATGTTTGAGGCTGAAAGGGAGAATACTCAACAGTAACATACAGTGGTGTGCAAAAGTCTGGAATCACTTGTGAGTTTTGCGTTTTTCGTACTTTCTAACTTTTTTTTTTAATTTTGCGTTAGCCTAGCATATTCATCTTTCTATCATGTTAAAAGGGATACATTTGGCTATTAGAGTTGACTTTTTTACATTCCTTGCTTCCAATTTAAATACTTTACAGACACTGGGAGATAGCTACTGCGATTTTTGTGGATCCTGCGTCAAAACTGGATCGAGATTATCCAATATGCACACGTTATTTCTGACCAATCAGGAGGCTGGTTTCACTAACCAATCACAATGCAGATATCTAGCCAACAGTGCAGCTATAAAAACGCGCAGAATTTTTGAATTCCATACGCTTTCTGGATCGACCATGAAGATGACTCGGACCCTGATGTTGGAGGAGCGTTTTCGTGTGTGCTTTATGAGCGAGGAAGGATTTTCAAGCCGTCAGCCAGGAAAGTTGACTGCAGTCAGGAGCACTGTTGTTAAGATTGTACAGAAGAAAGAAAGAAAGAAATGGGCTCAGTGGTGGACAAGCCTCATTCAGATCGTCCACGTGCATCAACATCAAGCCAGGACCGCACACTACGACGCATTTCACTGACTAATCACAAGTTGACCTCTCCTCAGCTACTTCGAGAGTGGTCAGACAAGATTGAGGTCAGTGTCAGCTCATCGCCGGTGCCTGCAGTTTGGTCTCCGGGGCTGCAAAGCACGGAATAAGCCACTGATGACTGACATACAAAGGCGCAACCGGATTGTGTGGGCGAGAAAGCACTCAACCTGGTCGACTGAAATGTGGGAAAAGGTGCTATTCAGCGATGAAAGCACCTTCTGCCTGTTTGGTAACCAGGCCCACACCTATGTGAGGAGATTTTCTGAAGAGGAATTCAAGCCTGAGTGTCTCAACCTCACTTTGAAGCATCCTTTGAAGGTCATGGTCTGGGGCTGCAAGGCTGCCAGTGGCGTTGGACATCTTCACATCATTGATGGAATGGTCAACGGGGCCTAGTACATCACCATACTGCAAAAGTGCATGGTGCCATCAGGACACCAGCTGTTTCCTGGCCAGTTCCTGTTCCAAGATGACAAAGCACCCTGCCATCGCTCCAGACAGGTGATCAGCTGGAAGCAGCGGAACAATATCAAGTCAATGGACTGGCCTGCCCAGTCTCCAGATCTGAATCCAATCGAGAACCTGTGGCAGAAGGAAATAGCCAAGAGGCATATTTTATTTTATTTATTTATTTATTTTACAATTTCTTCTATACCGCACTATTCAGCATCAGCGCGGTTTAAATGGAACATAACAATCAGACAGGTTACATAGGTCTGAGTTTACAATTAACAGGAGAAACAACTTGGATAACAAAAGGTAACTATTTACACAATGAAGTCACATAAGACATAGCAAGAGATTTAATGGTCAAGGACTCCTTACATGGTGTGTACGCCTGGCTTACAGGGTGTGGTGGGACAGTTGTAAGTATTTGAGTGGGGATGTGGTTCATTGTTCTCTGGGAAATATTTAATGAAAAGGAAGTGTTTAAGGGCCTTCCTAAATTGGGTTAGGTTAGTGATTGCCCTGATGTTTGTTGGTAGTGAGTTCCAGAATCTTGGTGCGCAGAGACTGAAGGCCCTGTTTGCGGTTATTGAAGTACATTTTGTTAATTCTCTTGGCAATGATAGCATATTTATCGCAGTGGATCTTCTTGGTCTATTAGGCTCTGTTGCTTGGATAAGGTCAGAAAGTGAGGATGGAGAGAGCTTATTGACCGCTTTGAATGTCAGCAGCACTGTTTTGAATAAGATCCTGGCTTGTACAGGAAGCCAGTGTAACTGCTTTAGAAGGGGCATCCGGCATCAAAGCGTGAGCTGATTGAGTCACTCATTGCAGCTTGGAACCGCGTTGTCACCAACGATCACCTTGTCAGACTGGTTCATTCAATGCCGACAAGGTGCAGTCAGGTGATCAAGAACAAAGGGTGGCCCATCAAATACTGAGCCATCACTGACACATAAAAACAGCCTTTTTCAAGGCCACATACATTAATTTGAAGGAAACCTGGCATGCGTCCATAATATTTTAAAGCATACTTACAATAATATCTCGTTGGCCAATGATGTACATTACGCGATATAACTCACATCTCGCAGCACATCGCACCTCAGTGACAGAAACCATGAGGCGTTATCACACAGACATACAAAAAAGATCTCTGAACAAACCACACGACCTGTTTGCTCTCGTCAAGCGTTTGACAAAGGAACCTGCCTCAGAGCAAATAAGCGATATCCACCCTCAAACATTCGCCGACTATCTGCAATCCAAACTCTGCAAGATCAATAACGACTCATCACCTAGCACTATCCCTGAACCATACGACCAAACACCACTCACCATCTTCTCAATACCATCCAAACAACGCATTGAGGACACCATTGTTGGCATCAACATGACTACCGCCCAAACTGATCCATGCCCAGCGTTCTGGATTAAAGAACTTCGGACCGACTTCAGTCCCTTCATATCTAGACTCATGGAACAATCTTTAACTACAGGAGCTTTCCCAAGTATCCTCAAGCGCACATCTATAAAACCCTTACTAAAACACAACAAGCTCAACCCTCAGAAGCCTGAATCATATAGACCGATATCAAGTATACCGTTTCTGGCAAAAATAATGGAAAAGGAAGTTCAAAGACAAATCCAAGATCATGTTGATACCAACGCACCACTGGACCCATGCCAGCACGGTTTTAGAGAAGCCCATGGTGTTGAAACACTTCTCACCACACTCTTCAGTAGCATAATAACAGGCATTGACAACATCCGCCAAGGGTTCGTCCTTGTCTTCCTAGACATTGCAGCAGCATTTGACTCCGTTAGCCATGAGTGCCTCCTTGAACGACTCAAGGAGAAGGGAATCACCGATAAAGCACTTGAGTGGTGTATGTCCTACCTTTCTGATAGATGGCAGCAGGTACGATCCAGCGATATATCATCTGATCCGTTCCACCAAAAGCAAGGTGTTCCACAAGGGTCCTCCCTCTCCGCCCTGATGTTCAATATATACATGTAGCCTATCTGCAACCTGATCCGGTCCTTCAGTGTTAACTGCCTTATTTACGCTGATAACGTGCTGTTATACATGCCTTTTGCAACAGAGAAACCCAACCTCAAACCTATAACAAACTGCATAAATGAAGTTTCTAACTGGCTGCAATCCCAAAACCTTAGGATCCAACACAAGAAAACGGAGGTTTTATTTATTACAAGGAATCGAAACTTCACTGCTCCGTCTTTCATAAAAGTGAAGGATGCAGATCTCCAGACCAAGCCCACTATCAGATACCTTGGCGTGACCTTAGACCAGCACTTGGATATGAAGGCGCACATAGGAAACATTGTAAGAGCGGTATACCATAAAATCTGATCCCTTAGACATCTAAGATCCCTGCTTGCACCTGACGATTTCAGAACCATCTATCAGGCACTAATCATACCGCATTTTGATTATGCAAATTCAATCCTGCAAGGTCTCCCTCAAGCCACCTTAAATCCACTTCAACTTGCAATGAATGCCGCAGCAAGAGTTCTACATGGCGCTTCTAGGAAAGACCATGTCACACCTATTCTAAAACATCTCCACTGGCTCCCGATACAAGGTAGAATCACTTACAAGACCTTACTACTTACCTTGAAGGTTATTAAAGGGCTTTCGTCGGCATCACTGACTGAACTAATCCAGACAACTCCTCTCAATAGGGACAGAAGGTCAGTAACACTTAACACCCTGGTAGTCCCAAAATTAATAACACAATGCACCAAGGCAACAATAGGCAGGGCCTACAATTTCTGCGCACCAAGGTACTGGAACAGCCTCCCTCACGGCATCCGATCAATCCAGGACTTATTTCAGTTCAGAAAGGCCTTAAAACTTCACCTCTTCCTCCAGTTTTACCCAGAAGCCAATGTGGACGCTGCAACATCCTCACAACCCTCTCAGAACCCCCTTGACTGAAGTCAAAAGAGTTCCCAATTATGTCTTAAATTGTAAATAGTTACCCTGTTATCCAAGTTGCATTACCTGTTCAACTGTAAACACAAAGTACCATCGGAAATGTGTATTTTATTGTTCATTGTAAACCGCACTGATGCTGAATAGCACGGTATAAAAGAGACTCTAATAAATAAACCTGGCATGCGTCCATAATATTTTTAAAGCATACTTACAATAATATATCGTTGGCCAATGATGTACATTATGTGATTTTCACAGAAAATCTATCAACAGGACAACTATGGGGAACAAACTCAGAAAATAAGGGCCAAATCAATACTAAACGTTGGCCCTAATAGCCAAATCTATCACTTATCATGAGACACACAGAAAAAGCCACTGGGAGGAAAAAGAAATTAAGATATAAGGTCACAAAGTTGAAAAACGTCAAATTTACAAGTGATTCCACACCACTGTAACAAAATATTTTCTCAGAGAAAAGCTGCTGGTTGCATTGATAACTTTCTGGTGAAGGAGATGGTGGTAAAAGTATCAGTTTGAGATAGTGTAGAGTCGCTTCACCCTCCCATGGAGAAACACATAGTCAAGTTTTCAGGATGACCACAATGAACGTATATGAAATAAATCTGCATGTATATATATGCATACATGGAGACCCACTGAATGCAAATCTCTCTCATGAATAGTCATTTTGGTAATCCTGAAAATCCAACTGGTTAGGGGTGCATTCAGAATGAGGACGAGAAGCACTGGGACAGGCAGAGAGAAGCCTCTGTTGCAGAAAAGCAAACCCAGAGTTCAGTTTTCAGTATATAGGAAATATGAACAACCTGATGAACCACAGGTCTTCATTGCCCATCAAAGTCTTCCTGCGCTTCAATGGTCAATGCACTGGAATGTTATGCCGCAGTTGTACATAGTTTTCCTTCAGACTGTGCACATACTAGATCTAATTTATTTAGTGATATGCTAATTTCATTTGCCTCTTAGAGATCATCTGAATTTGGCATGGTCTTTCTGAATGCCCATAATGATGAATGACCAAGTAAGCCTAGCTACATGGATCTTTTTTTTTTTGTTGCATTTTAATTCATTAACCAAATGAGGTCTTAAAATCCCTTACCTATTTTCTAGTGTGTTTATAGATTAGAATGGACTGCACAGTCATCCATCTGATGAAAGCAATGAAGTGAGATTGCTCTCTCCATTTTTTTTTTAACATGGGGAAGGCCTTGGCCAACATATTCATTACTTATTTGAAAGCAGTTTTATTTACTTTTGTTTTGACTTTTTGAGCAGTTTTTTTGGATTCAGGATCACTCTCTGCTTATGAGCTGCAATTGCCTGTATATTTAAACTGAACGACAACCCCAGAGTGCATAACTAATATTTCAGAGCCGAAAGAGAAGGCACAGAGATAAAGATAACTCTATTATGTTATCAGTTCAGCTCCTTTCCTAGGCCCTAGATGAGCACCATCAAATTAAAGAAGCCAATGCCATAGATTTTGGATTTATCTGAACTATTAAATCTTTGTCAGAGTGCCTGAAGAGCTCTACAACATAGAAAAACAATCACAATAAAATAACATTCAAACAAAATGAAGAATAAAAATAATCAATCTGCATTACACTTTCTTGAAGATATGACAACTTCCTACCCAAAAATTATAAAACTTGACCTATAGTATACTTTTATAAAAGAATTAACTTAGTTTACTAAATTGGAGACAGTGCTGTATTTTTTATATGACTTCACAACGCCAGGGCAACACTGCAAAAATACTAACTTTTTTGTTTGTTTGTTTTTTTAGAGATGGCATACAAAACAGGAACTTAATTTACAGGCTTTTCCAACAGTTCTAAAGGCTAATAAATGATGTTTTCATTAACAGAGGATTCAATCCCTAGAAACCTGAATTCTGCAAACTGAGAAGATTAGTTTTCTTTGCATTTGAATAAATGAAAGCACTGGATAAGTGACAGCAGTAACAAATGAACTTTTCAGTTTGTTTTACCCATGATGTTCTTTTAAAAAAAAAGAGCCCTTGTACTAAACTCCATTACAGTTTCACACAATGCAAAGTCTCTGCGATTAACTATCAGGGACGTGGGCAGAATGTTCCCCGCAGTAGCCATACGGATGCTTGCCCTAACATGCAGCACGATTAATACAGGTGCACCTAACACCACTCATAGAGGTATTGATAGGTGCATCCGAGCTAACTGCCACATTCATAGCACGTGATACATCCACCCCCGTTAACTGTAATGTGCTCTCCATGCCTACACTCCATCCGTACTCTGCCCAGTTCCCGCTCCTTCGTGCAATGGGCAATTAATGCACATTTTAGCAGCTGGTAACTGTCATGCCTGTGCATTAGCTGTCACTGAGGGCTGTTACTGCCTGCTAAGCTACATGTTAATCGCTTAAGGGATCATTCTAAGGCACAAATAGCAGGGATCAACGTCCCGTTGGGACCTCCATCCCTGCTATTTGGGCTCCCTCTCAACACCGACTAACTTCTCCGCTCGTTGTATGGGGAAGTTAGATGGGGCGGGAAAGGGTCAGATCAGGGGTGGTATTAGGACGGGTGGTAGGCATTGGAATCGGCCCTGTATGTCCAGGATTGGCGGCTTGAATGGGGAACCTATTCCACCTCTGAGGTGGAATAAGTTCCCCTAGTTGGAAGGATCAGGCAGGCCCAGGGCTGGAAAGTGGCGGGAGAGGGCAGAGGACACTACCTGCAGCCCGGCCCTGGCCTTGGGAGGCCAGATCGGGAATCGGGCTGCAGGTAATGCAGTTTGCAGTCCAGCGACAAGGGTTTGCAGCTTTTGAATGAAGCCGCGGTGCCATGGCGCCACAGCTCCAATCAAAAGCCCTGACTGAGCTAGCCGGGCAAGGCCTGTACATGCAGGCTGACTGGAATCGGGGTTCTGGCCTGCACGTACAGGCCTGGACGCGATTCTGATCCCACAGGGCTAGACGTACCCCACAGGATCAGAATCCTGGCTAACTCTGTGCATCCGGGTCCGACCGGGCGCATAGAGGGCCATGACATCCAGGTCAGAATTGGGCCCTAAGTGGGCTTTTAGTAAAAAGACTTCTATAATCTGTACTGATATCTTTTCTTTTTAACTTTGAGGACAGGACATAACCCATCTGGTCACATCAAATTCCAAAACAATTCATAGTAAAATTCTTCCTAATGAACTTGTTAGGGTGGGGCATGAAATTACCAGGAAATTTTAAAAAACAAAAAGAATACTTCAAAACTTTGCTCATCCAAGGACAGTAATCCAACTGCTTGCATTGCTGCATCCCTCAGAGATGCTTTTTACCTATGCTATTTGCAGCAATAATCCAAGTTGAAATCTTGCGCTTTTGCTTTACTCAGCACCAGCCGTAGAGATTTTAATCTGCTATGTGCATAGATTTTAAAAGATTCTCTCTATGCATTATTTCTGAATCCCTCACCACCTCCTTTTCCCCTTCCCCATCCCCCCCTCTCCCCCCGGCAACCTGCACTCAGCTTCCGGAAGACTACAGACAAAGCAGATAGCATTACACATACAGAACATGTATAATTTTACCCTCATTGACAGTGGAAAATTTCCAATCCATTTGAATGAATAAAAGAGTTTTATTTGTGGAAATGGTTTTGGAAATTGCCCTCCCTGTGATTAAGAAGAGGTAGTAAATTCAGTCATTCTTTGCTGGTACAGATGATGGTCTTACAATTCTCCATCTGTGTATATATACCAATATTATTATCATACACACAGGAGGAAAACAGGAAGAGACATGCTTTATTGCTGACACCAATGTACATGTTCAGAAGCATTTCATAGAAACCATTTCTAGTACTACTGCATTCTAGAAAATACAGATTAATGCCTGATCACCCCCTCTCTCCCAGATTTTTCTTCCCCTCCCCACCCTCATCGCCTCCTTTTTCCCTTCAGCCACGTTTCCCCTCCACAGCTTCCTGGGCCTACCTCACATTTGCTTGCCCCCTTCATTCCAAGTCACAGTTTCTCCCGCCTGTGATGCTTCATTGTCTTTGTTCCTCCCCTTTCCTCCCACCCCCCCCCCCCCCCTTTTTGCACCCTGTTTCTTTCTTCCCTCATATCTTTTATTCTTTCCCTATCTTATACACTCTTATCTACCTTCTTCTAACCTTTTTGAGATTTTCTCTTCTACCCTTCTTCCGTTTTTTCTCTTTCTTTCCTCCTTTGAATCAGTCTCATCAGCATTTCCTACCTTCTCTCTGTCCTTTCCCGTTTCCTTCCCTTTCCTCACTGTTCTCTTTTCACCTTTGAGATCTTCCCTTCCCTCTCTCATTGCACTCTCAACTTTAGTCTTTCTTGCGCTGAAGGTCTGGTGCAACACAGTGGCAAACCATGGGAGGTAGTGGGGTGGAGGCCAGACTCATGGAGGGTTATTTTATAATAGGTCACCTATAGGTGAAGGTCACATAAGTACCCATTTTAATCTATTTTATAAAGACATATAGGCACCTATGTATCTTTATAAAATACCAAAATGTAAACCTTACCCATGGATGTACATACTGTAAAATTCAATCTGTAGATAGGTGTATACTGTTGTACATAGTTAACATCAGTTTAACTCCAAGTTAATCTACCCTGTTCATTGTAAGTGCTTTATTTGCACAATCTCTGTTATATGTAAACCGCGCTGATTTCTAAGAGTGCGATATACAAGAACAACAAATAAATAAATAAATACTAGCATAAATCTATCAGAAATAACAGCAAGATTGCAGCCATGGACATTTATACCTTGCAAGCATAAATGTTAGCATGTAAAGAGTGCGACAGGTATTTTATAAAGTATGTACAGAAATCATGACTCCACTGAAACTCCTCCCCTGAACACACTTCCTCTAATATCATGTATAAGAACATGCCTAATTACACCATACATACTTTTACATGTGAGGTAATGTTATAAGAGGCCTTTTACAGACATATGTGCAAAACATCCTTTATACAAATTACCACCAAAATGTTTTCTTTCATGCACTGCTGCTTTCATCTCCTTACAAGTTTATCCAGCATCCAGGCACATAACGAATAGACCACAGTGACTTGAAGGGAGCAAGACCAGCCCTGAGGAGAGAGAATTGCTTTCTGCTTGCCCTCCTCCAAGGTTCTCATCCACTGCACCACAAATCACTCACCACCTTGAAATTTTCCAGACACTTATTCACAAACTAGCCATCAGAAAGTTTGTACCATTTGCCCCGGATTATAAGACACCTTTTTTTCCATCGAGAAAGGATGGCATGACCTATAAGGCAGATCAACTATCTAATAAATTTACATGATGGACCACGCCCCTCGATCCGCATATAAATACTCGCATCTGCGCAATGGACGGTCTGTCTCCCTGGACCCTCTGCTCTACGCCCAGCACTTGCAAGAAGACCCTGCGATCAGCAGACTGGTTGTACTTGGACTATACTCATAAACAGAATACCAAGCATTCAGACAAATTTCAGTATTAACACAAATCTTTTTAAGCCCACAGAACTTGTAAAAATGGTAACACCGAAGGCACAAAACTCATATACAGCGGAATTCAAATTGAAGTTATTCATTATGCAGAAGAACATGGCAACAGAGCCACTGAGTGAAATTTTGGGATAACTGAGAAATTAGATAGCACGTCTGCTTGAGTTCGTCATAGAGCGGAGGCCCAGGGTATGGTCTGTCCACTGGGTAGGTGCAATTCAAAGCAGTTTATATCGCCAGGGATATGAAAATGAAGAGATTCAAGGCTGGTCATTCATGGTGCTACCAATTTATGATAAGAAATTAATTAAGCATTAGACAACGAACAACTATGTGTCAGCAGCTCACCGCTGATTTCTTGGATAAAGTGCGGAATTTCAGGGAATTCGTAAACAAAGAAATCAACACATGCACCGTGACACCGGACTTCAAATCAACATGGACGAGGTTCCCTTAACCTCCGACATCCCATTAGGGAGCAAGTCAATTAAAAGGGGGTTAGAACAATAACTATTAGAACCTCAGGATACGAAAAGACACACTTTACAGTGGTGCTTGCCTGCTGTGCAAGTGGAAAGAAGCTGTCAGCTATGATTATATTCAAAAGACAATGCCACATAAAACTACTGCCCAATGTTGTTGTTGATGTGAATGAGGAAGGATGGATGGATGAGAGCATGATGTTGAAATGGCTGCAGCACTGCTTTAGAAAGCAGCTAGATGGATTTTTCAGGAGACAGAAAGAGTAATTAGACCTTACCTGCTAATTAGCGTTCCTAGAGGAACTCCAGTCCAGTCCACAATTCTGGGTAGTGCACCTCTTCCAGCAGCTTGGAGACTGAGCATGTCATCTTTTTGATGACCTCTGAATACATATACTGCTGGCACCTCCCATCAGCTTCAGTAACCTATTTACAAAGCAGACTCACAATTCTGGGTAGTGCACCTCTTCCAGCAGCTTGGAGACTGAGCATGTCATCTTTTTGATGACCTCTGAATACATATACTGCTGGCACCTCCCATCAGCTTCAGTAACCTATTTACAAAGCAAACTCACAGGAGCAACAAATAAATAGTCAAACACTAGCGCTGACACCAGATCTATGCTTTCCTCCCCTCCCGAAGGGGATTTCCCATCCCCTGCACGAGGAGAAGGCTTAGCCGAGACTCGTCCAGCCTCCAAGGCTAGACAAATAGAGAAAAAGGCAGACAGCTTGCCCAGTCTGCCCCTGCCAACATTGCCCTGCAAGACGTGTTCACGAAGCTCCCCCTTTGGACCCCCAGGACCTAGTCCTCCCAGCCGGGGTCGCATTAACAGTTTCTTATAGAGTACCACTGGGGGAGGGATCCAGGACTGGACTGGAGTTCCTCCAGGAACGACAATTAGCAGGTAAGGTCTAATTACTCTTTCCTTATCGTCCCTCCAGTCCAGTTCCGTAATTCTGGGATGCAGCAGAGCAGTTTGATCAATGGGAGGGACCCGCGAGACTAGCCCTAAGGACAGGCTCCCCAAAACAGGCATCTCCCATCGCCTGAACATCCAGGCAATAATGATTAGCAAAGGTATGCAAGGAGGACCACATTGCCGCCCTACATATCTCTACCAGCAGAACAAGACTAAATTCGACCCATGAGGCCACCAGGCTTGCGTGGAATGTGCCCGCAACCCTGCTGACACCAGCTTACCCTTCAAAATGTACACTGAAGCAATCGCTTCTCTCATCCACCTGGAAATGGAGGCCTTGGTCGCTGCCTCTCCTTTGCACAGCCCTCCAAACAAAGATCGGATCTGTGGAATGACTCTGTCCTCTTCAAGTATCAACTCAGAATCCTACGAACATCCAAGAGGTGCAAACGTGAGTCTATGGCCTCCTCCCCCACACTCAGCAGCGCTGGCAGGGAGATCATCTGATTCACATGAGAAGCTGAGACAACCTTGGGCAAAAAGAAAGGGACCGGCTGCAGGACCACCTTGTCCTTTGAAAAGGAAAGAAATGGTGGCTGGCAGGAATGTTAGGGAGCTGTCACGAGGCCGAACAGCAATGCCTAAAACTGGAAGTGACCCTATGGGACTATGAAACAGAGGTACTGCTGATGGGCTGGTCGGATGGGAATGTGCAGATCCACCTCTGTTAGGTCGAGAGACGTTAAGTATCCCCCTTTCGGACCACAACTATAACAAACCTCAAAGTTCCCATGTGAAATCAAGGCACTTGTAGACACTGATTCACGTGCATGAGATCAAGGATTGGTCGAAAGGAGCGCTCCTTTTTTGGCACCATGAAGTAAATGGAGTACCGACCGCAGCTGTACTTGTCTTTGGGGACTGGGACGACTGCCCTAAATGAAGGAGCAAAATCAGTATGTCCTTTACCGCTTGGCCTTGGCTTGGGAGTGGCAGGGGGACTGAATGAAGGACTGGCCTACCAAATGTGCCAGGTCAAGGGGTGGAGTGGAGGAGTGGCCTAGTGGTTGGGGCAATGTACTTCGGGCCAGAAGGTCGGGGGTTCAAATCCCACTAGAGGACAGCAACCTTGGGCCGGAAGGACTGGGGTTTCTAGTCCTATAGGTGCTCCGTGTGGTCTTGGGCAAGTCACTTAACCCTCCATAGCCCATGTTCCCTGTAAAATAGTTCTCTGTGTGCTGTGCTTTCCTGTCTAATCAATGTGTTTATACCTCAAAAATTTCCTGTCATGATTTGACAATTTCCAATCTGTAATCAAACTGCTGCTGATCGCTGGAAGTAGCAGTATACAAATGTATACTAAATAAATAAAATAAAATAAATATACAGCCCTCCTGGATGACCTCCAGGACCCACTGGTCGGACGTGATTTGGGCCCAGGCAGGGTAAAACTCCCGCCGCCGACTCCCCATGGGCAGCACCCCCGCCTGGCCCCCTCATTTCATTGTGTCTTCTTAGGTCCCGAGGAGGTGGAAGTGATAAAGTCCCTTCCGGTTCCTCGAAACCCCTGTCCCTTCGAGGGGAAATGGCCCCTCTGATAGGGCGCCAAGTGGGTTGTCCGAAACCTACAAAAATCCCATGGCTGCATCCGGTAGGAAGGGTACTGCGTGCCTGCTTCTGTTTATTCTCAGGAAGGCGACCACCCTTGGACTCTCCCAAGTCCTTTACCAACTTATCTAGCTCCTCTCCGAACAGAAGCTTCCTCTTTAAGGGGAGCCTACTGAGTTGGGACTTGGAGGAATTGTCAGCCGCCCAATTTCGGAGCCAGAGGTAGCAGCGTGCCGCCACCATTGAGGCCATACTCTTAGAAAGGCCCTAATAAAATCATAGTGGGTGTCTGCTAGGTAGGCAGCTCCCGACTCCAGCCATACTGCTTCCCCCACCAACTCCTCAGCCAGGTCCCCTGAAGCCATAAATCGACACCTGAAGCGCGAGGGCATTGATATCAAAAGGCTTGTTTCAGTAAGGTGTCCAACTTTCTACCTCAGCATCCTTAAGTGGTGCACTGCCTCGTCCATCTTCAGAGACTGGAACAATTTCCTCTCCTGCTCAAGCAACATGTACAGGCGCGACGTGGTCTGCACCCCACATAGTCTGGCCTCCAGCAGCTCTCACTCATCATGGATCATCTGCTTGACCACTCGATGGAATGGGAAATTCTTCTGAATTTTCCACACCGCCTGAAGTAGGGGGTCCTCCAGTGCCTCTTCCTCTGCCTGGAGGCCTGTAGGCATACTGAGGGCCTTTAAGGACATGACAATAAGTGCCGGAAATTCCTCCCAGTGAAACATGCTGCTCTGGAATCTCGCTTTCTTCTAACTCCTCATCTGGCGCTTCCAGTTCCGTGTCCAGGTCCGCCCCGTCCAGGTCTTTGGACCGTGGAGATTGATCTCCCTAGTCATCAGAGTTTCTCACCCTCTTCAATGTTTCCGACGTCCCGGGCTCCCTCAGGCCTGCAGGGCGCTTTGTCACGTGCCCCTGTCCTGGTGCGGACGGGCCTGACCCCTCCTGGCACAGGCAGACATCTTATGCAACAGCAGGATGAACTCCGATGAAAAGCCTCCTCAGGCCCCTCTTTCCTCTCGGTTCTGAGAAGTGGAGGGGCTGGGGGGCTGGGGACTGGCCAGCAGTTCCAGCAAGGGAGACGCAGGGCCTGTAACCCCGACTTCCAGCTCTGGGGTGTCCCTAAACTCCTGGAACAGGGCAGGACTCCTTTCCTGGCCCCCACTGGTGTGCAAATCTTGCTCTACTGATGCAGCCTCATTCATGCAACTGCAGCAAATGCCCACCTCTAATAGTGTCCCCCGCCAGCATGGCGGGGGACACTAGGCATTGCAGCCTCGCTGGTATGGTGCTATTTCCAGCTGCCTCTCCTCAATAGATCCTAGTACCAACTCAAGGAGGTGGAAAAAAGGAAGCCAATGAAAAAAGAAAACTAGAAGAAATTAAAGGGCAAACCCAAAACTAGCCATTTGACCTTCTCTACTTTTTTATTAATTTTTTTTTTTTTACAACTTGGCATTTTCAGGGGGCTCCAGGGGATAGCCCACTTTAAAAAAGGGCTGGACAGTGAGGAGGAACGCCGCACAGACAAGGCCCGATGATCAAAGCCTACCAGAGAAATGGTACACTTTTCCCCTTGCTCCGCCCTCCACAGGACCTGTGAGCCACGCTCTGCCCTGAACTTCCTGCTGCTAGCTGCTTGGCTGCTCTCACCACGTGGTCAACAGCTGCTTGTAAGAGCACCTTCAAATACTGGCCTGGGGCTGGAAGTTGAGCTTGTTGTACTGCTTCCCCGCTCCCACTCTCAGCCGCGTTGCAGGGCTTTGGTGTCAGGACGGGGACGGAGCGCTGTCTGAGGTCCTTTTCCGGGTACTGGCTCCCAATCAGCTGCCTTTGGCCCCCCCCCCCACCGGCATGTGGCTCCTCACCTGGTAACGGGTTCAGGAGCCGGCTGCCTCTCTTCAAACAATGCTCCAAAGCCTCCCGAAGGCAAGGGGGGAGGGCCAGCACCCATGCTGAAGTTCTTTCTCTTTAGCTAAAAAGGCTCTTGCTAAGGCCACCCAGAGGGCTCATCAGCTTTGCCAAAATTAAAAATCAACAGGGAAAAAGAAAATTAAAAGGAAGTTAAAAGAAAAACCCCAACTCTCTCCTCAGTTGTCTCTCCAGTGAGCCCAGAACTCTGGCTTACTGCTTCCTCTGGCTGCTTGGAGACTAGGACTAGGACTAGACTAGGACTGGTGGGATATGCCAGCTGTATATGTAGTCTGAGGTCATCAAAAAGATGACATGCTCAGTCTCCAAGCTGCTGGAAGAGATGCACTACCCAGAATTGATGAACTGGACTGGAGGGACGATAAGGAAAGTGCTTCTTGTAATGGATAGCATGAGAGCCCATTTTACTGACAACATAAAGAAGAAAATAAAATCTCTGAACACTGTTCCAGTTATCCTACCCAGTGGTATGACAAAAATGCTTCAACCACTTGACATTTCCGTCAACAGAAGATTCAAAGCTGTGTTGCATCACCTATGGGAAAACTGGATGTGCCACACCACTTTTGCAGAAGTCTCCGGGTAGGTGGCAACAGCATGGTGGGGGGTGTGAGTGATAAAATAATAAAATCCGGTTTTGTGAAGGCCGAAATACTAAAGAGCCCCGATAATCGTGAAGATGAAGACGATGAAGAAGACAATAATGAAAACGAACTGGATCCTAAAGCTGAAGAACTATTTCACAGTGATACCGAAGATGAGGACTTCAATGGCTTGCCCGAAAGTGACACACTATAAATCTGATGTGAAACGAGCTGATATGTTGTTATGCACTTTATTCAAGAGTGTTATTGGAAAGTGAAAGTGAAACAGAATAAATCGGATTTTAAAAAAAACAGCAGTGTTTTCTTGAACTTTATTCTTAGAACCCGCGACTTATATAGCACGATGACTTATATTATGATTTTACCATAAAATGCCTCATGTTGACTTCTGCGACTTATATTCAGGAGTGACTTATAATCCTGGAAATACAGTACCCTGCATTAGGAATTACTGATGTCTTTTTTTTTGTTTTTTTTTACTCAAAAGGGTTAGTCTAATCCTTGCCAGCCAAAGCATAACTAAAACTATCTGACAGGCGCTGTAGTCTTGCCTTGACTGCCATGTCTCAGTCTGGGTCTGATGCTGCAGCATCCAGTCCCTGAGAGGCAGCAGCTGCAAGTCTGTGAATGAAATTGCACGTTGGGCCTGCCCAGGCCCTGTGGCATCCCGCCCTCTCCTTTCCCCTTGCTGGTAACACCTTGGCAGGCTACGGGCTGAATTTCTTTGACAGACCTGCTGCTGTTGCTCGGGGACCAGATCACTGATTGGAAAGTGATAGACATTGCAGAACAGCCAATTGGAAAGATGCAGGGTCAGCATTACCATTAGGTGAACTAGGCTGTCGCCTAGAGCGCCGGCCCTCCAGGGGCACTCATTGCCGCCTCGGATGCTCCTCTCCGAAATGTACAATGGCCGCAAACAGCCCTGCGGCACTGAAGCTTAAAGTTAAGCACCATGGGGCTGTTTGCGGCCATTGTATGTCCCGGACAGGGGCGAAAGCAGAGGCAATGGGCGCTGGGGCGTGGGCGCAAATGATGAGGCACCCTAGCCGAACCTCATCTCCTAGCGCTGGCCCTGGAGGGGTGAGGTGGGGTGGGACAACCGATCAGGGAGGAGCAAAGGAGCCTATGGATGCCTACAATGCAAATCCAGTCCTGCCTATGATCAGCAGAGAGGACACAAGGAGGCATGTCCCCCATTTTCAGAATCAGGCATTTGGGGGGTTCATCTGTGTATGTCACAGGAAGTGTCAGGGATGCGCATATGCATATGTGTGTATGTGTGTCGGGGGTGTGTGTGTATCATAGGGAGTGTTGGGACAGCATGCATATGTAGAGGGGTGGGTGCATGCCTGTGCCTGTACGCGTGTTTATCATGTGGAGTATTGGAGGCTGTGTGTGTGTATTTGATGTGTGTAACCCTCCATAGCCCATGTTCCCTGTAAATAGTTATCTCCAAGTTATAATGCCCTGTTCAATGTAATTTCAGTTTGTTCAATGTAAACCGCCTTGATATTATGAAAGGCGGTATATTACAAATGTTAAATAAATAAATAAATAAACAAACAACATGTGTGTGCATGTGTATCATGGGAAGTGTTGGGGGGTTATGTGTGTGCATATCATGGGGATGGTCAGGAGTAAAATACATGTGTGTGTGCAGGGCTCTGTATGTGCACGTGCCTCTTAGTGTGCTTTGGTGGGGTGTGGCTGTGTGCGTGTGTGTGTGTGTCTCAGGGGGGTGGGTATGATAGGGGGTGACTGTGGATGCATGTGTCTCAGGGTGGTAATTATGTCAGGAAGGGGGAGCAGCGTGGCTCTGTGTTTGATTGTGCACTTTCCCCTGTCCTTCTGCACCCAGTTCTTGTCTCTCCCATTCTCTTCACTAGTCCCCCTTCTATCCTTCACTGCCCTCCCTTTCTTCCCTTCTCCCTTAATGCACTTACTGTGTCTTCTTTCCTCGTTAATTCTGCCCCTTTTCTTATGCCCCCCCTTTGCTCCCTTTCTCTTCTAGCAAATCCCCTTCACTTTTACCCTGCTCCTTCTTTTCCTCTTAACCCCACACCTTCCCCTAATCTCTGCCCCTTGCCTGCCACCTCTTAGGCTTTGCCTTCATCCACCCCCTTCTCTTGCGACTCTCCTCGGACTTCGGCAGTACCCAGGGACTCCACAGGCCTCTGCCGTCTGTTTTCCTGCTCTTCAGGCTTGCGAGATCTGGGGTCTCTCGCTGGTCTTTGCAGGCCATAGCCCCAACTCTTGCACTACCTGAGGAGTCTCATAGCCTGTTCTTCATGCCGACCGGACCTGGACTCCCATGGGTCATCATCCTGCTTCTTGTGGGGGTGGGGGCAGAGGCAGGCTTGCATATGCATGTGCAAACAAACGTGTATGGGCAGACATTTCCACAGCCACTACATTAAGCGAAATATGCCCATAAATATATAAACAAATTCACCGAATGCAAAGCAAAATGATTTAACATCTTGCTTTAACAAAATGACCAGGAATATTTTAGGCTGCAATTATCACCCCCACTGCAGCTGCATAACTCTCTATTTGATGGTGGGAAGCCAGTTTAGTTTTATCCCCATGCTGCAAAAGGATTTCCTGAAATGTTAGAGGAGTCATCAGAATTACAACTTTAAGATCGTCAAAACACAATGCTAGCACCCACATGCTCCAAGCCACAATACTAGTTCTAATTAAGCAAACACATGCTTGGAACTAAAATATCAGAGTTCTCTATCCAACAAAGAAAATATACCTCATGTGCGAGTGGATGAATAGTTGGTCTGAAGCAGTTTAAACAGTAGTTCCAATAAGCTAAAGTGTTCCAGTATGCATGATTAGTCATAGCTCCAGACATCAACACTTTGGTTTTATGGTCAGTCCTATTGTAGACGAACATGCAGAGGGTGTAATGTGACCAAGCAGACATTAAGGGGTTGATTCTATATAGGGTGTGCAGAGAGGTACACACCCTCCTGACAAACCGACCCCCCCATCGCGTGTGTGCTGCTGCTGCATGAATCAAAGGGGGGGGGGAGTGTGTGTGTGTTTCACAGGACTAAAGGATCACACAGTTAGTGCACGTGTATGGTTTGCTACTGCAGTGATGATGGGCACACTGTGTGTGGAGGCTGCTTTACGGATAAGGGGTGCACATAGTGCTCCCAGTTGGCTCTCAATTCATCTGGCAGCATTGATGTAGCCTTGATGTAGTCTTGGGTTTACACCTTGCAGGCAGGGTCTTGTAGTTCTGATTTTCCAACTGTATCCTCTAAAAACACCAAGATTATGAATCCTTGCATACAGGGGGGTAAACTCAGGACTACATCAATCCTGCAGAGGATGTGCAGCAGAGTGTATATGCGCTTGTGTGTTTTGCAGGAATGAGGGGTGCAGTCTGTGTGAGAATGCAGGGGAGGGGAGGGGAGGGGGGGGTACCCCCTGACCACAACTCCCTTGCTCTGTCCCTCATTAGGGCCCTCTCCTGCCATGCCTTCCCATCAGCAACTCCTACTAATTCCCTTCAGGCCCTCCCTTAACCATCAGCATTCCCTCCTCCCCCTTTCCCCATCAGAAATACTTCTGCTCATCCTTTCCCATTCAGATTCACACTGCTCCCCCCACCCCCTGCCTTTTCCTATCTCCGCTGAGCATCTCCTATCCACCCTTCTCTTCACTTCATCCTCTTCACCCACTTCCCCATCAGATCCTTATCCTCCTTTAGGGTGGTCTTGCCACTGTATCAGACATCCTCTTCCCCACAGGCGTATGCTGGCCCCTACAAAGGGTTCCTCTATCTTCTTCCCCTTCACACTTTACACTGGACAAACTGTCTCCCCTCCCCACCCACTGATGAAAACTGCTGCTATGCACTGCAGTCAGTAGAGGAGCCTAGGAAGAAAGTTCCAGTGCCAAAGAAAAAAGGATCAACACTCACACATACCTCAATGCAGACCGCTTTCCCCCTTCTTAGGGCACTTGGTTTAGGGGTTTGGGCAGGCAGTTTGCTCCTGCAGTGCTTCTTCCTATGGCTCCTCCTCTTAACCTGGGCACAAGCAGGATTGCACCAAGGTGATTGGCTGAGGCTAACAGCTAACCACTTCAGCCTGTTCCAACTGTGCCTAGCTGCACAGTCCACTTCCTCTCTATGCTCTGCCAAGCAGTCTGCATCTCCTTTATGCTGTATAATGGAGGGTCCTGCAGTGTTGGCCCCTATACTCAGGTAATTATGCAGTCATGCATGTGCTCGTTAAATAAGTATGCATACAGTATAACTACACACATCTCTAAAGGAAAAAAATGGACTATAGTAGTTGAAATGGAAGGGCAGACTGGATAGACCGTATGGTCTTAATCTGCCATCATGTTTCTAGTTTTCTAAATATGTATGCACATAACTGCATCATTTGCCAGAGTGTATCTGGTCATCTGAAGACATGAAATTAATGTAACAGGAAACTACAATTCATAGTCAATGCTCTGTAAATGTTCAAACAGTGAAATAAACTGACCTCTGGGTTCAACTGTATAAGAACAGACAGTCCACTAACTTACTGTCTCCTTTGTAAGAATTTGGAATAGGATGCACATAACAACTGTGACTTGTACCTCTTGAGAATTTAAAAAAAAAAAGTGTATAACTTGTCTGGATCTAGTTTCAGGAGCTACATGGTAAGAATGCAACCAGGCATTAAACTGTGTCATGTTTGGCAAGAGAGCCAAGGACACATACTAGCCGCAGCTCACAGTTCTGTGGAGAAGTTACAAATGCCCCCCCCCCAACCCCCACTAGTACTGACTGTGTTTCATGCTTCTCTAGATTGAACTGACTTCCAGATGTTCAAAAGAAGCAAACACATGTCCTCTCCAGACACTACAAAAACAGTTCCAGTTGACAAAAGAAAGCCAACAACCATGTAAAAAATAAATGGAAACTGAGGCAACTGAGGATGGAAAGGATTCTGGAAGGCCATGAAGTTCTTAAGGAGGAAGATTATGATGAAGAGTGAGGTGATGGGCCTGGCTTAAACCTGCTCTTCATGGAAGATGTGCAGTCAGTAATTTAAATTCACTTACATACTATAAGCCAACCCAACTCACATATGCAATATTGGCTACCAACATGTGAGGAAGTGTGGCCCAGCTGTAAGGTTACCAGATGCCCCCGATTTTCGGGGATAGTCCCCAATTTTAGAGCTGTGTCCCCGACTCCCACCTGTTGCACAGCCTCCTATCTCCAAGTCCAGCAATGGAGATGGATGGGGTTAAAAAAAATCTCCAGGAACAAGCAGGAATGAGTCTTCACATATGGGTACGTCGGTACCGACGGAGCCTGTGCGGGAACGCTCCCCAGCATCCAAAAAGAAAGCTTTTGGGAGCATCCCACGTGCATGCGCGCTGCCTTCCCGCCCATTCACTTCCCTCTCATCAATTTTCCGTTTTCCACGGAGCCGGCAGGACGTATTCCTGTCACCGCAGAAAATTCTTCTTTTTATTCTTAGTTTTTTGTGGTCGCGTCTGCCTTCCCTCGACGCCACCGGTATCGCCGGTGCTTTTCTTTCTTTTTTCTAAAGAATTTCTTCTTTTCTTCAGAAATTTTTCCTGTTTAGTGTCTGACGGTTTCTAGGCCACTAGGCCTCTCTCTTTCCATTATGGAAAAGCCAGCCACTACCCTTAAGAAATGCTCAAAATGTGGCGGTACAGATATTTTTTCAGACACTCATACTTGGTGTCTAAAATGTTTGGGCCCTGACCATTGCCCACTGGAGTGTCTTTCCTGCTGGAGCTCAAATAGAAGAAATCTTCAGAATCGAGCACAACTCAATACCCGGTTCACATCGCACTCGATGTCACCAGCTAGAATATCTCCACAGGATCAGGTAACCAAACAAACGTCTGTAAAGACTAGCCAGTACTCGAGTGGTAGATCTCCTTCCCAGTATCGAGATGGCTATGGCCTTGCCCTCGAGGACATTTGGGCAATAAAGCCCCGGCGGGAGTCCTCGGGCTCCAAAGCATTAACGGGGCTTCAGGTTGTTCCTGGGGTTCTTACCTCAGTGAACATACCTGGGCCATGCTCAGGTGGTTGTGGCCGCTTCGAGCGGTACCGACACCCCGGCATCGGCTATGGTGATGGATGAAACACTCCTCACCGATGATCGCAGTCTAGCGCTCTGGGCTACTTTGGTACCGCTAGAATTGCTGCAGACCGTTCCTCCAGTATCGGTATCGGCTTCGGTACCGGTACCGGTATCGACATGGGCATCGGTGTCGGTACCGTCCATGCTTACTTCGACAGACTCGCTTCCTTCGATGCCGAGCCTGGAATCAATCTCTAGCATGGATGATTCGATACCGACCTCGAGCGGTACCAAAGACATAGCTTTAAGGAAAATCCGATGCTTCATCCTTTCAGGTCTTCCGATCCCGATGACTGGGATGAATCCATCGGTACCAAGGCTGAATCTTCAACAAGTCTAGCCTTTATCCCTCATTTTAGAGGGTCTTCCTCAGGGGAGACTTCTTTTCAGGCTTTTCTGCTTGATATGGCAAAGTTACTTGCCATTTCTATACCTGGTAAAGAATCCTTGCCAGGGGATTCAGAGACCCTGCAATCCCCCTGGATTCCAAAGGAGGTTATCATGCTTATTTATTTATTTATTTATTTATTTATTTATTTTATTTATTTATCTGTATTTATATCCCGCTTTTCACCGTGTCAAAGCGGTGTAACATAGAAGGGGAGGGTGGACAATAATCAACTTCTGGGGTTGGGGCCATCACCAGGTGGCTAACATTAATGATTATGACATATATTTGGGACATAGACATAGGCAGTGTGATACAGTCTCTTTAGTACATATGTTTATGGGGATG
Organism: Ichthyophis bannanicus; assembly: GCA_033557465.1. NCBI lineage: Eukaryota > Metazoa > Chordata > Amphibia > Gymnophiona > Ichthyophiidae > Ichthyophis > Ichthyophis bannanicus. Next base: position 100,818,612 of record CM066034.1, on the reverse strand, counting down.
ACATGGGGGAGGGGGGGTAGTTAGTGGTGGGTGCTTGTTTCTGATCCGAGGTATTCTTGGAATAGGTTGGCTTTTAGTTGTTTCCTGAATGATGAGGGGTCTCTGTTGCTTCTGATGTGATTTGGTAGAGAGTTCCAGAGGGTAGGTGCATATAGTTCAAATGCTCTGTTGCAGGTCCTTTGATTGCATTTGGTTCGTTTGTGGGGGATGGTGAGGGAGTTGTTGGTGGTTTGTCTGGTTGTTCTGTTATGGGTTGGCCGGAGCAGTAGTGTGCGGAGCTGGGACGTCTGAGTTTGGTAGAGAGCTTTGTGGGTAAGTAGGGCGGCTTTGTATTTGATTCTTGCTTAAAGTGGGAGTATGTGTAGCTCTCTCAGGACTGGGGTGATTCTGTCTCTTTTTTTTTGCTTTCTGGATAATCCTTGCTGTGGTATTCAAGGCAGTTCGAAGTGAGTTGGTGTGGGTGGCTGGAAGTCCATGGTAGATTATATTGTAGTAGTCCAGGTGGGGGAGTGTCATGGCTTGCATCACTGTACGGAAGTCCTGTGGTTCAAGGAGAGGTCTGAGTCGCTGTACTGTTTTAGCCTTGTGGAATATTGTTCCGGTGTTTTTTTTGATTTGTTGCTGGAGTGTGAGTGCTTGGTCTAGGATGATTCCTAGATATCTAATGTGCGGTTCTATTTGTATTTGCGTGGTTCCAATGTTGAAGTGTGAATGCTTCCTTTGCATCAGATCTTACAAGATCTACTTTCAAGGATGTGGGAAACTCCTTTAATGGTATCACCACATTCTAAGACACTTGACTCCATGTACAAGGTGCCACCTTCTCCAGGTTTTCAAAAGGCTCAACTTCCTCATCATTCTATTGTTGTAGAATCAGCAATGAGGCGTATTAAGAGTGCAAAGAAGCACTTTTCTTATCCACCAGGTCGTGAGTCTAGAACTTTAGATGCCTTTGGACGTCGATGCTTCCAGGCATCCATGCTTTCAGCAAGAATTATCTCATATATTTTCTATATGGGATTATCTCTTGAAGAGGTCACAAAGAACTTAAAGCTTTTGAACCCTTTTCTTCAAGAACATAAAAGAGCAGACTTTTTCATATTAGTCAGTCATGCTCAAAATGTCTCTAAATTCCTTAATTGTGCTTCCCTGGACTGTTTTGAGTCTATTAGCAGAACGTCTGCTATAGCCATAGGGGCACGACGCATGGCCTGGCTCCAAGCTTCAGACTTGGACATATGGGTAAAAGAAAAGCTGGGAAATACTCCTTGTACTGGTGAAAATCTCTTTAACAAGGATGCTTTCTTTCAAGCTAATCAGTTAAACACTGATATTGTTGCTTTCAGAGGATTGTCAAAACTTTCCTCTACCCCAGCTAGTAAAAAATTTCCTAACAAACTTTATTCCCCTAAGGGGAAAAAGTTTTATTCATCTTCTACCCATTATGCAGATGTTTCCAAAGAAGGGCAACATCATACCAGGCTAAGAAAACCAAAGTTTCAACAGGCTCAGCAAACTCAGCAGTCGCAGGGTTTCTGATTTTTTATTTCATTAAATCTTTTTTCCTGTTGAGTTTCAGAACCACTACTTCTTAAAAACAGAAGCATTTACAGTTCTGCTCATCCTTATTGAGAGGTCAGTGATACACTGCCTTAATCCTCCACTTTAGGCGTGAATCTCTTGCTAAGAGCAATCCATCCTTTCAGCTCTTAGAGCTATTAAGGATAATCATGCCCTACAGGTAACAGGTTTCTCCTCTCCTTGTAAAGTAAACAAAGGAGTTACAACTATTTACAAGGTATGCTATGCCCTTCATCTTGGCAGTTATCCTGTATGAGGATATCTTATACTTTTGACTGCAGGGGAGCTTTACCCTTTTCAGAGACTTACCAAATTGTAAGTCTTCCCAACTCTGTATTACTTTCTATCCCTCTTAGTTGAGATTCTCAATCTAAGAGTGATACTATTTGACTGGAGGGCTTACCCTTTAAGCCAGGGGTCACCAACCTGCGGCCCGTGAGGGCCTTCCGTGCGGCCCGCGAGACTCTCCCCCGGTGCGGCCCGCCAAGGCAAACTCACAGACTCCTTCATGTCAGCTCTCTCCCTTCTTCTGCAGCCGCGGGTCCCTGCCTCTTAGGGAACCGCGGCTGTGCTTGTAACATCATCGTGGCTCCGTGCAGCATTGTCCCGCCTCTAAAGGAAGTGGTAAACAACTTCCTTTAGAGGCGGGACAATGCTGCACGGAGCCGCGATGATGTTACAAGCACAGCCGCGGTTCCCTAAGAGGCAGGAACCGCGGCTGCAGAAGAAGGGAGGGAGCTGGCATGAAGTATAGGTACGAGCAGTTTTCTTTTGGGGTTTTTTTTTTTCGCGCGGGGGGGGGGGGGTGCGGCCCGCGAGTCTGCCGGTAGTCGGCTGTGCGGCCCGCGACCCTTTGGAGGTTGGTGACCCCTGCTTTAAGCCATAGGATTATCCTCAATACCTACTCCAGTAAGTGATTTCCATACAGAGTTTTCTCCCCTCTGCAATCTTTCAAATATTTCTTTTAAGACAGCTTATCAGACCATAATTGAGAGTTTATCACTTCTAATTATGTCTGTCAGTCCTTTTCCAATCTATAGGACCTAACCTCTTCTGCTGCCTTAATAACACATAATTCCAAGAGAGGTTCCAAAACCTACTTGGACAAATTACCGTTGCAGGCAACCAGCCTGTCTACTATTCTTAGCCATCTTCAATTCTTTGGCTCCCACAGAATAGATTAGGTTGCACACTGGTAATTAAACAACCAGATCTCACCTGGGCAACCTACAACATGCTCTCTGCAATTCATCAAAAAGCTCTGCAACTATGGGCCTTTGCCAGAGAGCGTCAGAGCCATTCCTGGTGGGTAACTTCCAGATGGTTGAAAGGCTTACCCAGTCATGCTCCCACATGACCGTTTTTTTCCTACTTTTACCATCTTCCTTGAAATTTCCTTTTAGGGAAAATTAACCAGGGCTTAGATCACGTGAAAGCATAAAGAATTGCTTAATTCCCTGAGTTGTTCCACATCTCCAGTGGAACTCTTCCAACAGGGATGAATTTCTTTTCACTGCAGTCTGTCCTTGTCTAGTGCATTCCTTCTAATTCCCAATACTTCATTGGAGCTTATGCTGAACAAAGAACGCATTATACTCATATTGCCCTCACAGACGGGCAAATATGGTATTCCCTTTTATTGCGTCTTTTTCTCCACACTGAAGAAGGATCCAGACTTGTTGTCTTAAGACTAAGGTTTTCTTTGCACCCGTTCACGTAGATCTCCACTTCTGGTTATTCAAAGTCTAGAATTTTAAAGAGATCTAGACCTATCCTTCTGACTAGGAACATTTCACTGGTTTCCATGTATCCTCCTTCATGGTTCTTCCACGTGTAACCAGTAAGGGATTCTCTATCCATATTTTCAAGCAGGTCTTACCCCTTCTTGTTATTAAGTGAGTGTCTCTTTAGTTATATATATATATATATATATATATATATATGTGTGTGTGTATAAATACACATATCTCACTCTGAAAGATTTGTTACTGTCCATATTAATGCTGTTCCAGCATGCCATAGGGTTTTAAATGGACAACCAATTTCTATGGTAATCAAAATTACCTTCTTTTACTGTAACCTCTCCGGTTACGTTACATCTGAAGCTCTCCATGTAAAGTCATCCTAAGTGACATCACTTAGGGAAGACATTGCTGATCTTCAAGAAATTGGAGGCCATACCGCCTACTACAAATGTTTCTTTCTTTCTTTCAGTTAGATAGAGGGGTCTCAAAGACCCATCCTTTTTCTGCAAACCAGTCAGATTTATCTCCTCTCTTTCCTAGAGCCTTTTTCTGCTCCAAGGACAAAGAGCTCCAAACGTTGGCCTACAGAAGCTTTTGCTTCTCATCCAAAGTCCAACCCCATTAAACTCTCCCAGTTTTTTCTTCTGGGATTAGTTCTAGCCTTTTAGGCTTCTGACCTCTGCCTGTATTGCGAAATTTATTTCCTCTGCTTCACAGTAAGGTATTTCCTTTGAGGATAATGTACTGGTTTCTAGCACCAGACCTTTAGTCTCTACAAATACTTTCGCAATATTTTTGACTAAGGTCCACCTTAGAAAATTGGAATCCAATTTTCACTAACATTTCTGATCTACACAAGGACTCTTCTTTAGACGCCTTGTTTAGTCAAGCTGTTGCACAGCACAACCTTCTTACTTCAACTCCTACCCTCCATCCCTTGGATGCCTCAGGTTCTGGAAAATAGCATGGCCCATCGACTAGATTTGCAACATGCTGGGACCCCCTCCAGGCATCTTAGCTTGGGAGTCCCCATTTGTGAAGACACATTCCTGCTTGTTCCTGGAGATAGCACAATTACTTACCTGCAACAGGTGATCTCTGTGAACAGCAGGAATAAGTCTTCACAACCCACCCACCTCCCCTGGGAGTTGTTTCTCTCTCTCTCTCTCTCTCTCGAATTTGTCTACACACGCGCACGCACCTCACCTCCACACCATACACACACACGCACACACCTCACCTCCACACCATACACACACGCACACACCTCACCTCCACAACATACACACACACACACACATGCACACACCTCACCTCCACAACATACACACACACGCACACACCTCACCCAACCTCTGTACCACAAACACATGAATCCCACCCCCGCACCACATATCCACATGCGCATTCCACCTCCGCAACACACACACACATATACAGGCACCCCACCTCCACACCACACACAGGCACCCCATCTCTGCACCACACACACACACGGATGTAACTTAAAGGGTCAGTAGGGGTGGTGGGAGTGGGAGGAGGAGGAGCAGTGGAGCTGCTGCCTTCTGTTTGCACTGTGCAGTGAGCCATCATAGAACCTCATTTATTAAGCTTTTTCCCATAGAAAATGGAAAAACAGTCTTAGTAGATTAGGCCCTAAAACCTAAAAAAGTAACCATGATATACCGCTTTGGGGGACAGGGGTATGTACTGTGACCTAGGTTTCGGCTGCTGGCTACTGGATTTTAAGGCTGGCTCTAGGATTCCAAGAAAATTTGTCAAGACTTATTTTAAACCAAACCATTCCTCAAACTTTGTTTAATCTCTCCTCACCACATATATGCTGATGGTATTATATTATATGGACCAATAACCACCACATAAGAACATAAGATATGCCATACTGAGTCTGACTAAGGTCCATCAAGCCCAGTATCCTGTTTCCAACAGTGGCCAATCCAGGTCACAAGTACCTAGCAGTTTCCCCAAAAAACACAGGTTCCACAAAGCTTGTATTGGGTCAAGCAGTGATATCCCGGGTCCCTTTTAATAATGGTTTATGGACCTTTCCTCCAGGAACTTGTCAAAACCTTTTTTAAACCCAGCTACACTAACAGCTTTTACTGCATCTTCCGGTAACAAATTCCAGAGTTTGATTACACGTTGAGTGCAAAAATATTTTCTCTTCTTGTCATAAATAGGTTACCCTGTAGCTTCATTGCATGTCCCCTAGTCTTTCTATATTTTGATGGCATAAACAATTGATCTACATTTACCCATTCCATTCCGTTCATTAATTTATAGACCCCTATCATATCTCCCCTCAGCCGTCTCTTTTCCAGGTTATAGTGCCCTAACCTTTTTAGCCTCTCTTCATAGGGGTATCCTTCCATCCCCTTTACCATTTTGATGGTTCTTCTCTGTACCTTTTCTAATAACGCTATATCCTTTTTAAGAAACGGCGACCAGAAGTGCACACAATATTCATGATTCAGTCGCACCATGGAATGATACAGAAGCATTATAATATCCTTTGTTTTATTCTCCATTCTTTTCCTTATGATACCTAGCATTCTGTTTGCTCTCTTGGCTGCCGCTGCACACTAGGTGGAGGGTTTCAACATGTTATCCACGATGACACCTAAATCTTTTTCCTGGGTGGTGGTTCCTAATGTGGAACCTTGCAACGTGAAAACATAGTTTGGGTTGACCTTTCCTAGGTCCATAACTTTGCACTTCTCCACATTAAATTTCATCTGCTATTTGGATGCCCAGTCTTCCAATTTATCAACGTCCTCTTGCAATTTTCTACAATCCTCATGGGTTTTAACAACTTTGAATAGTTTTGTGTCATCTGCAAATTTGATTACCTCACTCATTTTTCCCATTTAGAGGTCATTTATGAATATGTTAAATAGCAGTGGACCCAGCACAGATGCCTGGGGTATTCCACTATTCACCTTTCTCCATTGGGAAAATTGGCCATTTAGCCCTACCCTCTGCTTTATATCTTTTAACCATTTCCTGATCCACAATAGTACACTGCCTTCTATCCCATGACTTTTTAATTTTGCCAAACGTCTCTCACGAGGGACCTTATCAAAGGCTTTCTGAAACCCCTCAAACACACAGTTACTGCACTGCTTTAATGATGTCTCTAGATAGCTAGGAAAACAACCTTACAATCAATTTAAAGGCAATGGAAGCACTGTTCATCACCAAGGATCAAACCTTCAATCCACCGATTCACCTCACGTTGAATACAACCGCAGATAATGTACCTAGGAGTCATACTCGATCAAACACTCTCCCTCAAGCAGCAAATAGCAAATATGACAAGGTCGATATACTTCAATACCAGAACAATACAATGCCTCTGTTCCCTCCTAGACCAGCAAGACTTCCGATTGGTGCTCCAAGCCATGACACTCTCCCATCTCGATTACTGTAACGCGATCTACCAAGGACTTCCACTCTCCAATCTTCACTGTCTTCGCACAACCCTTAACACAGCAGCCCGGACCATACAAGAGCAAGGAAATACAACCATATCACCCCAATTCTGAAGCACCTCCACATCCTCCCGCTAGAATCATGGATCGAATATAAAACCCTACTACTGATACACAAAGCGCTACACCAGCAACAGACATCCCATATATGCACCCAACTACAACAACCAAACTCTGGGAAATCCAGAAGACAGACGGCGAACAACACCCTGACTGTACCATCTGCAAGGGCCCAACACAACAATCAGGCATGCACCCACGCATTCAACCTCTATGCCCCATCAATGTGGAACACACTCCCAGCCAAACTCTGGAACTTCACAGACTTCTCTTCATTTAGAAAACGATTAAAGACACAGTTGCTTATTTATTTATTTATTTATTTTATTTAAATCTTTTCTATACCGCGCTCTTTGGAATCAGTGCGGTTTACAAGTAACATAAATTGTACAATGTCGGCTAAAGTACATTGAACTTTACAAGGAACAGGTGATACAACTTGAGTTTCAACAGGAATAACTATATACAATCATAGCAGTTGCGTTATGGGTATGTTTAATGTCCACTTTGCGTTATGGGTATGTTTAAGGACCACTTTGGAGACACGGACTAAACCATGTGACACACCATAAACTTTGATGCTCACAGTGTAACACCTCAAATAGGTGCTGATGAAACTGGCATAAAATTTAGAAAAGTAAATATCCTAGGAATTTTGTAAATAAGTTGATCTGTAAATAAGTTACAAACTTGTTGATTGTATCATCTTCCCACACCCATTACTTTGTTCAAAGAGTTAATATGTTACGATTCGCTTGATGTACTGATTATCATTAATAGAAATTGCTTTGACCCAGCGAAAAGCGGTATATAAGCATAGTCAAATAAATAAATAAAAGGTGTCTACCCTAGTGCACATTTTTATCTGCAAAGATGCAAACCTTACCTAATAGCCCTTCCACAGTACCACTTATAGACATTTTAAAATTAACCAGACTAACTACACCTGACCTCGATCACACACTCATAACATAGATTAGACTCTCAACAAGTACAGAATAAGTGACCACAAACTGACAGTAGAAATATGTAGACAAAAATGAAACTGAAACCCCAAGAAGCCAACCTCTGCTTGCAGTGGAGCACCAGATAAACAGAAAGGTGTGCATGTCAATTACAAAAACTGAAATAGTCCAGCAATTGCATTCAGGCAACTGCACGACTTTACTCGAGAACATCAGGCAAAATCATTTGGATCAGAGATGTAATGGGATCATAAGAAAAAGACAAAAAAAGTGTTTTTCCATGCTTTAAAATATCAGGTGCCCTGAACATGGGGCATATATTCCCAACTATTATATCTGATAAAGAAAATACATTAAGGCAGCTAAAGAGAAAAAGGCATATTCTACCAAGCGGGGCTCGTTTAAGATTCCTGATCCACAATGAGTATTCAGTTTCTCATTGAAATATTTAAATACAATTCTATTGAGACTAGGGGGTATGATTATTAAACCGTCTTATGGTATTATCGTGTGATAAGTGACATTATCGCGCGATAATGTCGCGGCGGCGTTAAGGCACCCTAACACTGTGAAATCCGGGTCTGAAGGGTGGAGTAAGGCTTCCCAGAGGGCGGAGAGAAGGGGTCAATGGGCGGAGAGTGGGAGGGGAGAGGCTCCAGGCACACTAACGCTGTGGAATCAGGGTCTGAACACTAACGGTGAAAAGCGGGATATAAATACAGCTAAATAAATAAATAAATAACATCAGTGAAACCCTTGCGTTAAGGCACATTTGCAGGAAATAGAAACCATTTCAGTCAGCAATGTGCAGCAAAGGCAGGGGAACCCAGAAAAGTGATAGTTGTGATACATGTGCAGGGAACAAAGAGGCAAATAAACATATAAAAGGACCAGAACCACATCTAAAAGCCCAATAACCAAGTTGGCCAAAAGTAATAGTAATGATAAACATAAAGCAACACCACTGACAAAGCTCAAAAAATAAGATATCATGTTTGGAAGGGTCTATGCAATGTCCCCCTACAAAGTGAATGATCCCACATTGAAATAGTACTGATCAGGGTTTTTTCACGTCTATATTGGGCAGGTTTGTTATGGCGTGCCATCAGTGAAGGCAGAAGCAGACAGCCCTGCGGCGCCAAAGTTTGTAGGAAAGTTCCGCGGGGCTGTTTCAATCCATTGCTGCCGCTGTAGGTCCCAGTGAGGGGACAACAGCGGTGGCAATGGGCACCCGTGGAGGGCCGGTGCTGTTTCACCCCCCTGTGAAATTGTCAGCATATTCAGAGTTGTTCTCATACTCTAAACTTTCCCCCATTAGACCCTAGCCCCTCTTTGGGTCCCTCTCTACAAGTGGCTGCCTAGTTTGCCTAATAGTAGCACCGTCCCTGACCAGAACATATACTAAAATTCAGTGGGAGAGATAAGAAGAAAATCAGCACAGAACAGAGCCCCTAAACCCAAGTGAAGAAAGGGTATTGAGGAGAATGTAGTGATCAACAATGTTCCTCGCCCTTGGATTTGGCAAGGAACAAGTCATTGGAGGCTTTGGCAAGAGCCTTTTCAGTAGAATGTAGAGGGTGAAAGCCAGATTTCAAAGGATCCAGAAGGGCATGAGAGGAGAGAATATTCAGTAGTACTATACAGATAGTGCTTTCGCAGCCTGTTGGATATTCTGTGGCGCTATCTGGATAGGCCGGGGTGGCCCAGAGGTGTTGCTATCCAGATAGTCTAGCCATATGCTTCCGTGGGGCTCCATCAGCGCCAGTGTCACCCATATGTGAGGACTGACTTCCTGCTTGTTCCTGGAGAAAAAGGGGACCCGGAGGAAGAGGAGTTCTTGGACAGTGAAAAAATATAACAAGAGATTTTCGGGTAATTGTGCAACAGACAGAAAGAGCAAGAGGGGGAACATATCAAAGTAGACAGGGCACACAGGACTCTAGGCCCGGCAAAAAATAAAATGCCCAGAGACATAGTGGTATGCCTCCACGATTATAGGACCAAGGAAAACATAGCTGCCCAAATGAGAAAGGCAGGCAAATTTATCTGGAACCAACATACTATTGCTGTACATGCGGACTTGGCAATGGCCACTTTGTCAAAAAGATGGGCACTGAGTGGATATACAAATATACTAAGACAGGAAAATGTGAGCTACAGATGGCTTTTCCCACAGGGCATCGCATTCACAAAAAATGGAATTAAAAAAAGGGCGGTGACATTAGAAGAGTTGAGAATGGCAATGACTGAAATGGGTTGTCAGAATTTACCAGGACACGCAAGCAGTACCAACACCCAGAAGTTGGAGAGACCTGCAGGAAAAATTGGACACCGCAGAGCGCAAAAGCAAACAGAAGGGGCCAGAGAGGTCAATGGCATGAAAGAGACCTGAGACTTTGAGACTCTCTATGATGCATATCTTTTGTTTTTGATGCCTGATTGGGGGGGTGATATCTAGTGAGATAAAAACCTCTGAGAGGAGTTGTGAATGGCACACAAAGTGGGGGAATGATGGTGGTTAAGGGAGGGAGTTTGAATGGGAGCATGAGGGGGATAAATAAGTGTTGGATAAATGGAGGGGGCAAGAGATGATGAAGATATCAAATGGAATGAAAGGAAAGTCTATGCAAGAATGGAGAGGGAGGGGGCATAAGGGGGGAAGGAGGGGTGAAAGGGTTGAAGAATAGAGGGTGGGCTGGTACGGCTATGGAGCTGGGGGTGTCATTCCTTGAAGCTGGAGATAACTGGGACAGTGACGGGTAACGGGAGGAGGGGGAGGGAGAAGGGAGGGAGGAAGGGGGATACTGGGGGGGGGGTCAAAGTGAGGGTCGAAGGGGTCCAGATCCTGTCTTTAAATATGAAGGGACTAACATCCTGACAAAAAAGGAGAAGTCTTTTGAGAGAGGGAGGGCAGCATAAAGCATTTAAACTAGGGAAAGGGGGTGACGGATGGAGAACAATAAGTTCAGGATGTCACTCCCAGCAAAACATATTAACATTGGAAACAGTCAAACTTTTAAACCACACATCAATGGTAAGTTGGAAGAGGCGTGTAGAACGAAATCCATGCAAAATACAGGCAAGCCAAAGGCTAGAAAGCAATGAGCACAAATGCTAGAAGCCTAGTCAACAAAGTTCCTGACCTGGAAGCCCTAATGGTGGAAATGGACTTGGACATTGTGGCCATTACAGAAACATGGTTTAACGAGTCACATGAATGGGATATAACCATAGCTGGCTATAATCTCTTTAGAAGAGACAGAGAGGGTAGAAAAGGAGGAGGAGTAGCCCTGTATGTCAAAAGCAATAGTAAAGCTGCTGAAATGCAGGGGATGTGGGGAAAAGAAGAAGCGCTATGGATTGTGTTGTAAAGAAGAGATGGCACTGTCATCCATACTAGCAAATTGATTATTGATATTGCAAAGATAGTCATGAAGGGGGATGTGATCATATTGGGAGACTTTAATTTACCCATTGTGGATTGGAGTATTCCTTCTGAAAATCTGTAAAGAAATAAAAAAATTGTGGATGCCTTCCAAGATGCATTACTTAGACAAATGGTGATGGAACCATCCAGGGAAGGCTCGATGTTGGATTTAGTACTCACCAACAGAGATAGGTGTCAAATATCCGGATGGGTGCCCATGTGAGTAGCAGCGATCATCACATGGTGTGGTTTGAGATTTTAATAGATTCTTGGAGACAGGAGACGTTCCACAGGACTGGAGAAGGGCTGATGTTGTACCTCTTCACAAAAGTGGTAATAGGGAAGAGGTGACAAACTACAGGCCAGTAAGCCTTACCTCGGTGGCAGGAAAAGTAATGTAGGCGCTTCTGAAAGAATGAATAATGGACTTTCTCAAAACCAACAGGTTGCATGACTCAAGACAACCAAAGGACAATCTTGCCAAACTAATCTGATTGAGTTCTTTGACTGGGTGACCAGAGAACTAGATCAAGGGCATGTGATGGATGTGATCTACCTAGATTTCAGCAAAGCCTTTGATAACTGTTCCCCATAGGAGGCTTATCAATAAACTCAACAGCTTGAGGATGGATCCCACGGTGGTGAACTGGATCAGAAATTGGTTGACTGACAGACGGCAGAAGGTGATGGTAAACGGAACTCACTCGGATGAAAGGAAGGTGATTAGCCCCAGGATTCAGTCCTGGGGCCGGTACTGTTCAATGTATTTGTGAGCGATATTGCTGAAGGACTGAATGGAAAAGTCTGTCTTTTTGCAGATGACAAAAATTTGCAACAGAGTGGACTCCCCTGAGGGAGTGGAGAACATGAGGAAAGATCTACAAAAGCTGGAAGAATGGTCTAATGCTTGGTAGTTAAGATTTAATGTGAAGAAGTGCAGTGTCATGCACTTGGGAAGCAGAAATTCAAGGGAATTGTATGCAATAGGGGGCGAGTGGTTGATGTGCAAGGACCAGGAGAAGGACCTTGGAGTGATTGTTTCTGAGGATCTCAAGGTGGCGAAACAATGAAACAAGGCGATAGCAAAAGCCAGAAGAATGCTGGGTTGCATGCAAAGAGGACTTACCAGCCGAAAAAAAGAGGTTCTAATGCCACAGTACAAGTTGCTGGTGAGGCCTCACTTGGAATATTGTGTTCAGTTTTGGGGACCATATCCCAAAGGATATAAAAAGACTGGAAAGGGTTCAGAGGAAGGTGACCAAACACTCTGGAGTAGAGGAGGGACAGGGGAGATATGATTCAGACCTTTAAATACTTAAGAGTATTAATGAAAAAATAAACCTTTTCCAAAGACGGGGAAGCTGTAAAACTAAAGGGCATAACATGAAGCCACAAGGGAGTAAACTGAGAGGCAATGTCAGGAAATACTGAAAGGGTGGTGGATGCTTGGAATGCCCTCCCGATGGAAGTGGTGGGAGCAAAGACAGTGACGGAATTCAAAATGGCATGGGACAGACACTGTGGATCCCTTTATAGCAACAGGATAAAATCAAAATAAACATAACTAACTATTTCAACAAATAGGGGTTGATACACCCCTAAACAAAGGCACGCAGAGGGGTGATCTGCATGGAGCGGCAGGTGCACCTGCTCTTGCCGCCTTGCTGGGCAGACTAGATGGATGCCATGGTGGCTGTTTAAAAAAACGCTGACTGCCATGGCTCAGTATTGACCAGACATATTTTTTTTTACCCGAATGACATTCCGAAGATGCTGGTTTTGTAAAATAAGGCCCCGATTCCGTCTCAGATGTTGATCCCTTCTGTATGTCCAGTCTGAACTGGACATACAGAGGGGATTGCAATTCTGATCCTGCAGGGCACATCTAGCAATTCACTCCGGCCTGCACGTGCAGGACTGTCCCTGGCTAACTCAGTCAAGGCTCTTCAAAGGAGCCGCGGCACTATGGCGTCATGTTGCCATGGCACCGCGGCTCCATTGAAGAGCCACGATGCTGGCCGCCAGAAATTAAAGCTAATTCCCCACAGCCCAACCCCCAATCTGGCTTTCTACGGCCAGGGTCAGGCTGCAAGGAATGTCCTCTGGCCCCCCTGTCCCATCCGCGCCCCGGCATTTGAAAAATGACATGTCCAGGGAAGTTATTCCACCTCGGAGGTGGACTAACTTCCCCGCACATGTCTCTGGCCCTGGATGTACAGGGCCAACATTAGAATAGGCCCTGTACATCCAGGGCCAGTAATCGCCCAGACTCTGCCCCCGAGCCACTCCTTCCCCGCCCTCGTCCAACTTCTCTGCACAACCAGCGGGGAAGTTAGTCACGGCCAGGTGAAGGCATGAATAGCAGGGATGGACGTCCCGTTGGGCTGTCCGTCCCCTCTGTTCATGGCACAGAATAACCCCTATCTGTCTGAAGACTATAAGCTTGGAAATCTGAGAATTTAATGCTATCTGGGATATTTTAAACGATGCCTTTCCCTGATCTCATATTTGGTGCTTTTCAACCCAGTCCTATAAATCACATGCATTCAAGTTCCCTGTCAGAAAAGAAATAGATAACGAGAACAAAGCTACACCAGCCAGTCATAATGAAATCAGCTTTCTACAGTTTTGGTGAACATTATTGGCACCCTTGCAGTTCAACCCCTTAGGGGTATGTTTACTAAACTGCGGTAACGTAGCAGCAGCTACGTTAAGGCACATTATGTAATGTTAAGGCGCCTTAACGTTACATTCTGTAACGTTAAGGCGCCTTAACGTTACATAATGCGCCTTAACGTTCCCGGCCGCGGTAAGTCCAGAAAAGGGTGGAGAGAGGGCGGAGAAAAGGGGTCAGTGGGCGGGGAGAGGCCCCTTTCACACTAACGCAGAGAAATTGAGGAGTGGTGAGGGAGGAGTGGTCTAGTGGTTAGGACAAGGTACTTCAGGCTGGAGGGCCGGGGGTTCAAGTCCCACCTGGGGACAGCAATCTCAGGCCGGAGGGACTGGGATTTTTAGTCCTATAGGCACTCCTTGTGGTCTTGGGCAAGCCACTTAACCCTCGATTGCCCATGTTCCCTGTAAGTATTAGCGTATGTGTCTCATATCCCCTCGTGTTAAATGTATCCCCCAATTGACCGCTTTGACCCGGTGAAAAGCGGGATATAAATACAGCTAAATAAATAAATTAATTAAGGGCTGAATCCTAAAGCAACTGAAAACCTGGCGTTAGCACACATTTGCAAGAGAGAGAAACCAGTTCTGTGTCAGCAATTTACAGCATAGCCAGGGAGCCCCAGAAAAGTGATAGTAGTGATACATTTGCACCAACAGCATAGTGCCCTGGTATGAAAGGCCACTATGGTGATGGCGCAAATGGGGCATGGGGGCTGCAGGCGGGACATGCAGTGGGGGCTACTGGGGCACAGGGTGGACTAGGCCAGGTGGCACATAGGAACGCAGAAAATGGAAACCAGCAAGACAGCAACTGACCAGGGTCAGACATGCCCATGAGTCTGTGGCCCACAGTATCGCATCCAGGAGACATTACCCAGCAGGCACCCCAAGGGGCACATAACATTGACAAGCGGTGCCTGGGGAAGCGTGAACATCTATGTAGGCACCCCTACCGCAGAACCCACACCTTAGGCAGCTGCCTACCTGTCCCCTAGATGGCCTGGGATGGCACACCACCGGTACCGACAGCATATGGTCATGGTGGCATGGCAGAGGGGGTGGGTGATTGTGCTGGGAGGAGCAGTAGCACCCGCCTGCAGTGGACCTAGGCCATGCCCTGTACCAGAATGTTTTGTGCAGTGCAACAGAAGAGGTCTGGTCAAGGAATGTAAAGATAGCCCCAGGGACCACTATGTTGCTGTGGGGCAACAGTGTGGTGCAGTACACTCAGCCAGCATGTCCAAGAGCAGAGGGTCAGAGGTTTGGGTCCCATCTGTGGATTCTGCAGAGCATCTCCCCATAGTTTTAGCCCACAATGCAGCCACAAGAACAACATGGGCAAACCCCAAAGCAGTGTTGCACAGGGGTACGGACACCCACACACAAGGGCTTCACCAGCCACAGCTTCATGGAGTGTCAGGCTGTTGGCCCCATCACAGAGCTGCAGTTATCACCAGAGTACTACCACTACCCCCTGCACAGATTAGCAATGTTGGCACTGTGATCAGGACCAGTGCAGCAGGTAGGGTTGTCAACCACCTCCATCTCTGCACAATGCTGAGATAGGTGTGGGAGTGTTGTCACCCAGCAGACCTGGTTGAGAGAAAAGAAGATGCTTTAAACAGAGAAAAAGATACATACAAGTTGCAATATCTGGAGGAGCCAGCTAGAGGGAGCAAGAGGGACTTCAGAGTAACTGAGGAACCACGCCCCACTGGTCATGAGGTAATGCCAGCCAGCTTCCAATCCTCGAGCGCAGGAGGACTTCTTAAGGAAGGTGTGGAAGACTGAAAAGGGGGCAGCGAGAGAAGCAGCGGGAAAGGCAGCTGGAGAGGCGGCTGGAAAGGACGCAGCAGAGGTGAAGGCAGCAGGAGTGAATGCAGCAGGAGTGAATGCAGCAGGAAAGCGTGCAGCAGGAAAGAAGGCAAAACAGAGGAAAAGAGGTTAGAATGGAAACCTGATTATTCCACTGCTAGCAAATCACCCAGAGTGAAAGGTGATTGCCTGGGAGCTAATGAAGAACCTGGGAAGGTCTCAGCTCAAAGAGGAGTAAGAGCTGTTTGCCCAGAGAGGCAAAAGCATTGCTGCAACTGTTGTCCAAAACCCAATGAGAGACAGCCTGAAGACCTAAGCCGTGCTGTACGGGCAAGCCAGAAGAGAAACTGGTGCAGGCCTCAACCTTCACTTGAAACAGAGAAGCCAAATTCACAAGGTAAAGCTTCTTATGATACAAGCTATAGAAAAAGTTTACCTGATAAGAGAGTTTTGAATAAGAAGTGTTTTTATAAAGCTGCTACAAAACCTCTAAGTAGAGAGGAATTTTCTCAATACAAAACAGCACAGAGCCGACGCCCGACAAGTCACCCAGAACATTGGGCAGTGCTAGAGGAGCTATATAAGAAGCCTGACTATAACCTACCTGAAACCAGGGACTCCGAGTCAGAGGCTTCAGGCTATGAGCCAATGCAAGTGGAACTGGCAGATGAGGTTTCAGATACAGAAATGGACTGTATGTACTGTACTACGGGAAGCCTAGAATCCTTGCCAGGCTTGTAAGCTATATGTATTGCTGCCTAGAACATTCTTGTTTGTGTGAATATCATCGCTACTGTGAAAGTAACAGTTTTTGCTTTAAACTTCTGTTTTACTTTTTCTTACCTGAAGTAAGGACATTTTGCGTTGTTGTTGTTGCCCAATCATTTGAACCTTTGCGAGAAAGGGAAATAAAAGCCTTTATTTTCCCACCACTTTGTGCAGTTGATTTCACTGAAGATTAGGATCCAGGAAACTAATAGGACCAAAAGCCAATTGGGCCTCTGGATTACTGGCCAATCTCATCCCTATATAGTTGTGTCCGACCTACCCTGACCTCTACTTGCCGCCAGGGTAGTGCTCGCGACAGTGTGCATATGTCTCTCCATTGTTTTGTGTCTGCCAACACCTCACTGAGCCCACATTGCTCATACTGCTTCCAACGTTAGCCTGCAAATGTGCATAATGAGGAGCAAGGTATTGTGGGTATGTCCCAGACAGGGTGGATTGGCCAGGATGCATCTGCACAGGGTGGAGGGCAATGGCTGGGACACTGTAGTGCTCGACCACCACCTGCATGGACAGGGTGGCCACAGCATGTCACGCTGGGGATCACTCTCACTCTGACCGAGCAGTGACCATGGCATGTCTATGTTCCCACATAGTGCCACACATTATTTGTTTCCAGTGATACCTGTGTGTTCCTAATTTTGGGGCCCAAGCACAGAGATACCTCCTTGGTGTCTGTGCTGTGCATCCCACCTTTGGGTGCACAGGGTTCCCTTGTGAGCATGCACTATGGACTGCTTAGTGGGCTGTCTGCAGTTTACCTGTGCATGGTGGGAGCACCTTGTAGGATGCTGCAGGTGCAGTATGACTGTGCTGTCTGTTGATGAATGGCAGACCGTGGCAGGGGGCAGTTGAGCCTACCCCAAGCATCACTGCTGGTCTGCAATGGTCACAGGTATGGCACTGGCCCAGCAGCCCTGGAGGACTGTCATCCGTCAGCAGGACTGTGGTTGCTGGTACTGCAGCCATGCTGCAGGGTACAAGCACCTGTCCCACCACACCCTCATCTACAAAAGGGGTGATTGAGGCCCATTGGGGTATATAGCACATACCACTTTGACCCATAGTGGCAGTGCTACATCGCCCTCATGCAAGTCTAGACACTCCACTGCCCTGATAACAGGTACCCATGGCAGCCATACCTTAACACCAGGTACACACTAATCTAGGTGGTGTCCAGTCCCACAGGGTAACATGTGACTGCAGAACACAGCTGGAACAGATGCACCGTCGGGTGCACTTCTGGGAACACCTGTCACACACCAGCAGTGCTGGGATTGTGCAGTAGGACCTATCTCTAGCACCACATGTACTGTGGACCTAGTGCTGGGCGCCTATCCTATCCCTCAGGGTGAACACAGAACCTGCACAATGGCATGGTCCGTAGCTACTCTGTGCCAGTATCATGCACTGTTAGTCTGTCTTACCACGCTGCAGTACCGGAGAGATGCAGACCCCATTTGGTGGTCAGCTGTAGTCCACTGTTCTGCATGTGCAATGCATCATGGGTGCTGGTGGGGTTACCCTATCCTGGCACACAGAGCAGACGGTTTGTGCAGTGACCTGCAGTCCTTCTGTACCAAGCCATTGCTGTGCAACAGGCCATAGAGGTATAGCCTACTGGTTAGTACACTGACGTTCTGGTGGAGGTCATGGGTTCAATTCCTTGTTGTTCCCTCCTGTCCAAGGCAGATATTTTGCTTGCCTGTGACAGTCATATCTTTGCAGATCCGTGCTGCCAGACCATAGTACCCTCACCACAGTTGCCAGCAATCCATATAAGGCGTTACAAGGCTCCTAATTAGGCACAGTACAAGTCACCTTATTAGGCACAGTACAAGGCACGTTACAAGGCACTGTTATTAGGCACAGTACAAGGAGCGTTATAAGGCACCTTATTAGGCACAGTACAAGGCACGTAAAGGCACGTGCCTTGTACTGTGCCTAATAACAGTGCCTTGTAATGTGCCTTATAACTTGCCTTGTACTGTGCCTAATATAGGTGCCGTGTAACGTGCCTTATAACGTGCCTTGTACTGTGCCTAATAAAGGTGCCTTATAACGTGCCTTGTACTGTGTCTAATAACAGTGCCTTGTAATGTGCCTTATAACGTGCCTTATGACGCGCCTTATAAGGCGCGTTACCTGATATGGCTTGCCATAATGATGCCCCGCCCACACCGTTATATGGGCATCTGTACCTTTACCGCAGAACCTAACGCGAATGACAGTACCACAGTTTAGTAAACATACCCCTTAGTGTTCAATTTCTCCTAAAAAAAATAAGTGGCCAGTGAAACGGCTAAGGACTGTATATGCACATACTGTATATATGACACTTAAAAGAATCAAATAAAACAAGAGCAATTAATAAAGGAAATAGTACAAAATATTATAAAATCTGGGACATTGCCAGGAAATGATTATTGGCAACCTTATAAACAATTCAGATCAGTTTAAACAAAAGAACCACATTCCCACTGCAGTAAAATTAGATGCACCTGTGATCAATTTTCAAGTCAGTATTCACATGATTTGAATCAACCAATGAATGATGGCTCTAATGTTTAAAATGGCCACATTCACTCCCTGTTCCATTTTCACAATAGTGAAGATAAAAGGTCTGCGTGAGACCATCAGAAAAGCCATTATCACCAAACATCTCCTTGGGATTCCTATGTTTATAGTCCACAATGTTATTAAGAAGTTTTCTGCTCATGGAACTAACAAGAACCTCCCAGGACATGGCAGGAAGAGGAAAATTAATCCAAGAAGTCTTCGAAGGTTAGTGTGAACTGTTGGAAAAACATCATGTACAACATCCAAAGAGCTTAAGGCTCACCAGGAGCAATCTGGAATGGTGGTTTCAACACGTACCATATGCCACACACCAAACAAAGAAGGACTTCATGGGCGAAGGCCAAGGAGGACTCCACTGCTCAAACACAGAAATAAAAAGGCATGCCTGATTTTTGCCCAAACACACTTTGAGAAACCACAATCTTTCTGGAAAAATGTTCTGTGAACCGATGAAACCAAACGTCAACTCTATGGCAATGCAGACATACTATTAAAATATTATGGTGACATACAGTTGGAATATTTCCAATTATTTCTCAAGATATATACAGCATACCTAAAATGCAAGGGTGCCAATAATGTTGACTACAACTGTATTTCATACCTTAAAACATGAACAAAACCATTGCTAAAACTTGGTCAAGCAACAGGAGAAAAAACACTGAGGACTATTTACTAATGTGTGCTAAAGGCATGCATTTATCTACTGGGCCAATATTTAATCTCCGCAGTAAACCCTGCCTTTAAATGCTGGCTACAGCAAATAAAGATATACCCAGATATTCAGCACCGGCTGATATCTGGATAGTGCTGCTGAATATCCAGGTATACCATCTGCATAACTTAGGATAGCTAAGCCACTTGGTTTGCGGCTTGTTCTGCCGCAAGGGTTTACCTGCATCAGTAATGTTAAGAGCTAAGAGATCAGTAAATAAACTACTAGCAGCGTCTCCCAGAATGGACAGGTCTCAGTTGAGGTGCCAGACTAAAATAAACCACCCATCTAGGGAGCAGAAGTATGGGATGGTGTAGGCGGCAGAGGATCGCAGTTCTGAAACAATGGCAACAACACTGATATTAAATGTGTGGAAGAAAGGCCTAGCAATCTACTTCTGTATCTTGCTTAGAAAACCCAATGTTACAGACAACTATCAACAGGGTCATCATGAGCTGACATCAAACCTGATGGCTCTTAACACCACAAGTTATGTAGACAGTTATCTGAATAGCAGTGCTGAAAATTGCTGCTATCTGAATAATTTGCCACTCTGCCTCCAGACCACTCCGGGACTATCCAGGGCCAGGGCGGTGCAAGGCAATCTGCTGCCTGAGGCAAAGTATGAGATGGCACCCCCCAAGCACCCTAAAAGGGAAGGCCGCCTTGGGAGTATGGCACTCACTCAGAACAATAGTCAAGCGGTTGCCCCAAGAAAGCAACTTATATTCCAAGGCTATATAAATTCAAAAATATGTTTTCAATTGCTGGTTATACTCAATAAAAATAGTAGCAGTTTAATTATTTAGCCTGTGATTCTAATATAGAAAACACTGATCCCCTGATCCTGCACACTGGACTATTATGGTGTTAAATATAAACAACCATCTATGAGAATCCATGTGGCTGTTCCTCCAACAATGAATGCAGAGCGAACAAAGACATTTCCCCAGAGAGCTCACCATATGAAAAAATAAATAAAATCTGACTTTGGTGTAATCTCAATAACAGGAACATAAACCCTCTCCAGTTCTATGAATGAAGGTGAAAGGGAATAGACTCAGAAGTAATCTGTGGAAATATTTCTTTATGGAAAGAGTAGTAGATACATGGAATAGTATCCGAGTGGAGGTAGTAGAGACAAGGACTGTATCTGAATTGAAGAAAACATGAGACAAAAACAGATCTCTAAAGGAAAAAAGGGACTGTAAGTAGCCCAAGCTCCCCAAAGTTGCAGAATCAGTCACCACAAGGAAGTGAAGAGTACTGGTGGTTGGTGACTCTCTTCTCAGGGGTACTGAAGCATCCATCTGCCGACCAGATTTGATGTCCAGAGAGGTGTGCTGTCTGCCGGGTACCAAAATCCGAGATGTTACAGAGAGTTTGCTGAGACTCATCAAGCCTACTGACTATTATCTGATATTGCTCATCCATGTTGGCACAAATGATACTGCTAGGTATTTCTCCGAGCATATCAAAATTGTCTTCATGGTTCTGGGACAGAGGGTGACGCAGACAGGTATGTAGGTGGGGTTCTCTTCAATTCTCCCTGTTGAGGGCAAAGGCAGAGAAGCTCACATCCTGGAGATGAATGCATGGCTGCGTGGATGATGTCTTCGAGAGCCTTTTGGTTTCCTGGACCATGGGATGATATTCCAAGGGCTGCAGAACAGAGGTGGTGTCCATCTGTCCAAGAAGTGTTGAATTGTCTTCAGCAGCAGACTTGCTAACCTACTGAAGAGGGCTTTAAACTAGATTCATTGGGGATGGGTGAAGAGTGCCTCCAGGTAAGTAAAGAAAGCTCCAGGTAAGTGAAACATTAAATACCTCTGTAGAAATGGGTAATAAGGGCAACATCTGGAAAGCAGGGTATATAAATGACCGTAGCATGGGAAATAAGATCCCAGATGTTGAGGCTTTAATAGAGGAGGCTGACTTGGATTTAATGGCAGTTACGGAGACAGAAACACCATGATTGGGATGTAATTATACCGGGCTATACTTTATTCAGGAAGGACAGGGTAGGAAGAAGGGGAGGTGGAGTGGCATTATATGTCAAAAATAATATTAAAGTTATAGAATTGCAAGGCTTAAAAGAAAGAGAGGAGGCACTCTGGGTTAAACTAGAAAGAGGGAAAGGCAAATCCATTTGCATTGTAGTTATATACAGATCCCCTTCACAGGATGTAGAAGTGGATGAAGATTTAATAGAAGACATACACAGTATTGCCATGAAAGGAGAAGTGCTACAGATAGGTGATTTTAATATACCGGATGTGAATTGGAACATCCCTACTGTGGTGTCATCTAGAAATAAGGAGATCCTGGATTCTCTACAGGGAGAACTATTCAGGCAGTTGGCAGCAGAGCCTACACGTGATGGGGCCATACTGGACTTAGTGCTTATCAATGGGGAAAGTGTTTCTGATGTCATAGTGGGAGATCATCTCGCAACCAGTGATCATCAGATGGTATGGTTCAGTATTAGTACTAAGGCTGATAAAATCAATTCAAAAGCGAGGGTCTTAGACTTTAGGAAAACTAACTTTGCAAAGATGGGACAATACCTCAGAGAGTCGTTAGCGAGATAGGAACAGCTGGGGGATGCAGAAAAACAGTGGGCAAAATTGAAAGGGGATATTTTAAGGGCAACAAACCTTTCTGTTAGTGGCCTCCTTTTCTTTTTACATTTCTTTACCTTTCTATGGTTCTCAAAAGAAGAAGCTGAAAAAGTAAAGAAAATGAGGGAGGCCTTCATGAAATGCAAGATATCACAGAGAGAGGAAAAACTTAGAGAAGCTAAGAAAGAAGTCAGGAAAGCAAAAGTACAAAAAGAAGAAGAAATAGCCAAAGCAATAAAATGCGGGGATAAGACATTTTTCAGATATGTTCGTGAGAGGAGGAAGGGCAAAAGTGGTATTGTCAGACTCAAGGGTGAAGGGGAGGAATATGCAGAAACAGATGAGGATAAAGCAGAATTGCTTAACAAATATTTCTTTTCTGTGTTCACAGATGACGGGCCAGGAGCAGAACCTCAGAAAACACCCACAAATACGAACCGAAGTGACACAGATCTCAAACGATTTTCAGAAGACTGTGTTCGTGAAGAACTAGCTAAAATAAATAAATAAATAAAATTAAAGTAGACAAAGTCGTGGGGCTGGATGGGATACATCCAAGAATACTGCGGGAACTTTTGGACATTCTAGCAGCTCCACTGTCTGACCTTTTCAATGCCTCTTTGGAGTCAGGAGTGGTGCAGAGGACTGGAGAAAGGCACATGTGGTCCCTTTACACAAAAGCAGACGTAAAGATGGCATTGAGCACTACAGGCTGGTTAGTATAACTTCTGTGGTTAGTAAATTATTAGAAAGGCTACTAAAGGAGAGAATAGTGAGATTTCTGGAGTCCAATGGATTGTAGGATCCAAGGCAGCATGTATTCACCAGAGGCAGGTCTTGTTAAACAAACCTGATAGATTTCTTTGTCTGGGTGATGAGGGAGTTGGACCAAGGGAGAGCTCTAGATGTGATGTATTTAGATTTCAGTAAAGCCTTTGACACCGTTCCACACAGGCAACTTATAAACAAACTGAGCACCCTAGGGATGGACTCTAAAGTTACTGATTGGGTTAGAAATTGTTTGAGTGGGAGGTGACAAAGGATAGAGGTAAATGGAGGAGAAGGAGGTTACCAGTGGTGTGCCACAGGATCTGTCCTTCATCCGATTCTGTTTAACATCTTTGTTAGTGATATTGCGGAAGGACTGTCGGTTAAGGTTTGCTTGTTTGTGGATGATACCAAAATCTGCAATAGAGTAGGCACACAGGAAGGAGTCGATAACATGAGGAGTGATCTAGCTAAGCTTGAAGAATGAAATTTAATGATAAAAAATGCAAGGTGATGCATCTAGGTTGCAAAACTTCAAAGGAGTTGTACAGTGTAGGGAGTGAGGTACTACTATCCACAAAAGAAAGCAGGACCTGGGCGTAATTGTATCTGATGATCGTAAAGTAGCTAAACAGGTAGAAAAGGTGTGAAAGCCAGAAGGATGCTTGGGTGTATAGAGAGAGAAGTGGCCAGCAGAAAATGCCTCTGTTTAAGTCTCTGATGCGACCTCATTTAATAATCTAAAATGTTTGTACAGTTGTATATAGTTTACCCTGTTGTTCCAAGTTCAATTGTCCTCTGAATGTGCAACCTTTGTTATATGTAAACCGCACTGAAAACAAATAGTGCGGTATATAAAAGATGTTAAATAAATAAATAAAATAAATAAATACATTTAGAGTATTGTGTGCAATTCTGGAGGCTGTGCAGAAGGTGGCTACTAAAATGGTTAGAGGTCTTCATTATGAAGCATATGAGGACAGACTTAAAGATCTTAATATGTATACTTTAGAGGAAAGGCGGGATAGGGGCGATATGATAGAGACCTTTAAATACCTCCGTGGCATAAATGCACAGGAGTGTTTCTTTCAATTGAAGGCAAGCTCTGCTATAAGGGAACACAGGATGAGAGTGAAAGAGGATAGACTCAGGAATAATATGCAGAACTATTTCTTTATGGAAAGAGTGGTAGATGCATGGAATAATCTCCCAGTGAAAGTGGTGGACACGAGGACAGTATCTGAATTCAAAAAAGCATGCGATAAATACAGAGGATCTCTAATGGTAAAAAGTGGACTATTGTAGTTCATATGGAAGGGTAGGCACCAACTCCATCCTGTTTATATCCTTTTGAAGGTGTGGTCTCCAGAATTGCACACAATACTCCAAATGAGGTCACACAGAGACTTATACAGACACTGTCACTTCCTTTTTTCTGCTAGCCATTCCACTCCCTGTGCACCTAAGTATCCTTCTGGCTTTCGCCATCACCTCTTCTACCTGTTTAGTCACTTTAAGATCATCTAAAACAATCGCGCCCAGATCCCGCTCTTCTTTCATGGACAGAAGTACTTTTCCCCCTGTACTGTACCACTCCCTTGGATTTTTGCAACCCAAATGCATGATCCTGCATTTTTTAGTATTAAATTTCATTTGTCAAATTCTAGACCATTCTTCAAGTTTAGCTAGATCCCTCCTCATGTTATCTACTCCTTCCTGGGTGTCTACAGCCAACCTTACCTGACAGCCCTTCCACAATATCACTAACAAAGATGTTAAAAAGAATTTAACCTAAGACAGATCCCTGCGGCACACCACTGATAATGTCCAACTCCTCCGAGTGAGCTCCACTTACCTGTACACTTTGTTGCCTCTCACTCAACTAATTTTCAACCCAATAAGTCACGACTCAATTTATTTATCAGTCAGAGTCAAAGGTTTTACTGAAATCCAAGTACACCACATCTAAGGCTCTCCCTCAGTCCAACTCTCTGGTCACCCAGTCAAAGTATTCAGTCAGATTTTTCTGGCAAGACATACTTCTAGTAAACCCATGCTATTTCGGATCCTGCAATCCATTGGACTCCAGAAGCCTCACTATCCTCTGTTTTAGCAGCATTTCCATTAATTCACTCACCACAGAGGTCATACTAAACGGCTTATAGTTCTCAACTTCATCCTTACTTCTGCTTTTGTGCAAAGGGACAACATGTGCCTTTCTCCAGTCCTCTGACCCTAACAAAGCATTGAAAATGTCAATCAGTGGAACCACTAGAACATCATAAGAACATAAGATATGCCATACTGGGTCAGACCAAGGTCCATCAAGCCCAGTATCCTGTTTCCAACAGTGGACAATCTAGGTCATATGTACCTAGCAGTTTCCCCAAAAGACACAGGTTCCACAATGCTTGTATTGGGTCAAGCATTGATATCCTAGATCCCTTCTTAATAATGGTTTATGGACCTTTCCTCCAGGAACTTGTCCAAACCTTTTTTTAACCCAGCTATACTAACAGCCTTTACTACATCCTCCGGTAACAAATTCCAGAGTTTGATTACACATTGAGTGAAAAAATATTTTCTTTTATTAGTCTTAAATAGTTTACCCTGTAGCTTCATTGCATGTCCCCTAGTCTTTCTATATTCTGATAACGTAAACAATCGATCTACGTTTACCCATTCCATTCCGTTCATTAATTTATAGACTTCTATCATATCTCCCCTCAGCCGTCTCTTTTCCAGGTTAAAGAGCCTTAACCTTTTTAGCCTTTCTTCATAGGGGTATCCTTCCATCCCCTTTACCATTTTGGTGGCTCTTCTCTGAACCTTTTCTAATAACGCTATATCCTTTTTAAGATACGGCGACTAGAATTGCACACAATATTCAACGTGCGGTCTCACCATGGAACGATATAGAGGCATTATAATAGCCTTTGTTTTATTTTCCATTCCTTTCCTTATGATACCTAGCATTCTATGTGCTCTCTTGGCCGCCGCTGCACACTGGGCCGAGGGTTTTAACATGTTATTCACAATAACGCCTAAATCTTTTTCCTGGGTGGTAGTTCCTAATGTGGAACCTTGCATCGTGTAACCATAGTTTGAGTTGTTCTTCCCTAGGTGCATAACTTTGCTCTTGTCCACATTAAATGTCATCTGCCATTTTGATGCCCAGTTTTCCAAGATCCTCTTGCAATTTTCTACAATCCTCTTGGATTTTAACAACTTTAAATAGTTTTGTGTCATCTGCAAATTTGATAACCTCACTCGTTATTCCCTTTTCCAGGTCATTTATGAATATGTCAAAAAGCAGCGGACCCAGCACAGATCCCTGGGGTATACCACTATTCACCTTTCTCCATTGGGAAAATTGGCCATTTAGTTCCTTCAGTATTCTTGGATGTATCCCCTCCGATCCAATCGCTTTGTCTACTTTTAGTTTAGCTAGTTCCGCATGAACACAGTCTTATGAAAATCATTCAAGATCCCCTTCACTTCTGCTCCTATTTGTGAGTCTTTTCTAAGGTCCTGTTCTTGGCCCTTCATCTGTGAACACAGAAGAAAAATATTTGTCAAGCAATTCCACTTTATCCTGATCAGTTTTTATATATTCTTCCCCTTCCCCCTTAAGTTTGACAATACCATATTTGCGCTTCCTCCTCTCGCTAACATATCTGAAAAATGTCTTTTCCCCATCATTTTATTACACTGACTATCTCCTCTTCTTTTTGTACCTTTGCTTTCCTGACTACTTTCTTAGCTTCTCTCGGTTTTTCCAAATATTGATGCTTGTCTTCCTCTTCTCTGTGATCTCTTGTATTTTATGAACGCCACCCTCTTTTTCTTCATCTTTTCAGCTACTTCTTTTTAGAACCATAATGGCCTCCTTTTCCTTTTGCATTTATTTACCTTTCTAACAAAGAGGTTTGTTGTCTTTAAAATATGTTCTTCAGTTTTTACCATTGCTTTTCTACATCCCCCAGCTGTTACCATCCTGTTAACGACTCTTTAAGGTATTGCCCTATCTTGGCAAAGTTGGCTTTCCTAACGTCTAAGACCCTCACTTTTGAATGGATTTCATCAGCCCTAATTCTAATACTGAACCATACCATCTGGTGATCACTGGATGCAATGTTATCTCCCATTTATAACATCAGAAACACTTTCCACATTGGTAAGCACCAAGTATTATCAAATCTCACATAGACCTGGGAAAAACAGACCTCGACGATTTAACTAGAAGTTGGGATTCCGCAATACAGACTATAGCAATCCCCAAAGAGAATCAGACACCAAACACATACAAACACCCATCTGAACCTTGGTACACCAGAGCTTTGGCCAGCATGAAGAGAGACCTCAGGAAGCATGAAAGAAAGTGGAGACACACCAAATCCACCAAACTCAGAACTGTGTACCTAAATCTCCTCGCAAGATATAAAGAAGAAGTAAACACAGCAAAGAAGATATACCATACCAACTTACTGAATAAAGCCATCAACAAACCACGGGAACTTTTTGCACTAGTAAAATCACTTACCAAAACTGTACCACCAGACAATCAAGATAGTCCCATCCATCCACAAACACTGGCAAATCACTATGCAAGCAAGCTGGCCACCACCGTCCACACGGTCGATGTAAGCACACCACTACAAAGAACAAAAGTGAAGCAAGAAATAACTTGGAACGCCTTCAACAACATTGATGAACAACAAACCACCAACATCCTAACCTCCATAAATACAACCACCTCACCACTCGACCCCTGCCCAACTGCATGGATTAAAAAAGCAAAAAAAGAAATCAGCCAGCAAATAGCCCACATTATAAATCAGTCACTAAGTCAAGGAATAATGCCTGACCAGCTAAAACGATCTATAATAAGGCCAATCCTAAAAAACAACTCACTCAACAAGGAAGACCCGACCTCATACCGCCCCATATCCAGCATTTCATTCCTGGCAAAAATCATCGAAAAGGCAGTCCTCCTATAACTCCAAGATCACCTGGATGATCATGATACCTTAGACAAACAACAATACGGGTTCAGAAGAAATCATGGAGTGGAAACGCTTTTGATAGCACTAATGAACAACCTCCTCAAAGGACTAGAAGACAGAAGGAAAATGTTTATACTCATTTTCATTGACGTCTCCGCCGCCTTTGACACTGTACATCATGGGATCCTCCTTAACAAACTGGAATCCATAGGAGTTGTGGGAACCCCCCTCAAATGGCTTGCCTCCTACATATCAAACAGGAGGCCTCAAGTACATTTCAATGGCGAACAAGCTAAACCGTTCTCCCAAACACAGGGCATACCCCAGGGCTCAGCTCTCTCGGCACTACTGTTTAACGTCTACATGCAACCCCTCTGCGTCATTTTTAAAAGACATAACATCAACTACCACATCTACGCTGATGATATTATGCTCTACACACAACTGGACGCCGCTGACCCCAATTATACACAGCTCGAAAGCTGCCTTGATGAAATGATGCTATGGCTTCAAAACAATAACATGACAATTAACCACAAAAAAACGGAGGTCATGTATATATCCAGCAAACCGAACTTCAAACCCCCTGATACAATCACCCTGTGCAATAACACGTACAGAACAAAAGATGAAATCAAATATCTAGGAGTCACACTCGACTGCAATCTAAAAATGGAGACTCACCTACGCAAAACAAACAAAGCCATCTTCCATAAACTCAGAGTGATTCAACCTCTAAGGAAAATAATAGCACCAAGTGACTTCCGGTCCGTGGCACAAGCACTCATTATGCCACACCTGGACTACTGTAATGCCATCTTACAAGGGCTGCCAAAGAAATCACTAAATATCCTTCAGATGGCCCAAAACGTGACCGCCAGGATCATAATGGGCACAAGCATTTCAGAACACATCACCCCAATATTAATCGACCTACATTGGCTTCCAATTACAGCTAGGATTCAGTACAAGTTGATAGTTACCACATTCAAACTGATCAACAACATAGCCCCCTCTTTCCTGACCTCACTGATCACCACACAACCTGCAAATAGGGAAAGAAGAACTAACAATTTAGGCACCTTACAGGTCCCCACCACCATCAGAACAGTGAAAACAAGTACATCTCGCAGAGCCTTTTCATTCTCTGCACCAACTATATGGAATCAACTCCCTATTGAACTGCGTTCAACCACAGACATTACAATCTTCAGGAAAGAGTTAAAGACCCACCTTTTCAAATGCTACTACAATCAGCCAGGACCCCCAAGCTACATGGAAGCAATCAGATAATTATTTGTGTTGGAATATGCTTTATACAAGAATATGGAAAATGTCTAGTCCAAACTATATAATCCAAATAGGTAAATGTAAAAAGGCGTAATACCAAAAGGTGAAGATGTACGATTGTAAACCAGTAATGTGTAAATATGAATGTATAAATGTAAATATGTATAATGTTGTCCCCCAAGACACTAACCTTGTGTGCTGTGACCTCCCCCAGACCTATGTATTTACTGAACCCTCCCAGTCCTGATTTGACTCCCCCAAAAGAAAAATCAAACCGCTGCTGATCGACGGAAGCAGCGGTATATAAATGTGTATTAAATAAATAAATAAATGGCCCCTTCACATGTGGTTCTGTTACCAGTTGCTAGAATTTTATTTATTTTTTATTTATTTAATGGTATTTCTATCCCGCCTTATCCTTCAATCAAGGCGGTTACACAGCAAACAATCAGTGGGAGTGGTGCTTGGGTTCAGTGTGTGCATCATGTAAGTGAAAGGTTTGAGTGTGTGGGTGGGTTGATTAGTGTGCGCTATTTACAACAGAATAGTTTTCCCTGTAGAGAATCCAGGAACTCCTCTCTCCCATTCTTTGAGCAGCATCTCCTCTCTCTCTCTCTCTCCCTCCTCCACCCTCCATGCAGCATATTGTCTCTCTCTCACATCCTTTGTCCAGCATCTTCTCTCTCTCTCTCCTTCCACACCTTTCATCCAGTATCTTCTCTCTCTTCTCCTTCCATTGAGCAGCTCACCTTTGTCTCCCTACTCCCTTCTGTGCCCAGCATTCTCCCTCTGTGTCTCTATCTCCCTCCTGAGTCCAGCATCCCCCGCTGTTTTTTAATCCCCCCTCATGTCTAGCAACCACCCTCTCTGTATGTCCAGCATCTCCATTGTCATCTTGCTTCCCCCCTTGTCTGCATTTCCTATCACCCTAGTCTCCCAGTGTCTAGCATCCCCTCTTTGTGTCCCTATTCCCCCCACAATGTTCAGCATCACCCCTCTCTTCATGCTATCCTTAAATGCCCAATGATATATTGTAATCAAAGTTGGACTAAATATAAGAGCTACTTCTCAAAGAAATGTTGGACTGTTTCTTTGGAGAGGAAAACCTCTCAAAGTGCAAACATTCCTTTTTTTCTCTTAAATACGGTCAAAAAAACCTAAGTGAACATGTGCAGAACACATAAAAGTGTGCAAACACAAATTTTGTACTTAATTCTCTATGAGTATAAACCACAAAACTGGTGAGGCAATGAAGACTCGTCCTGTCATGGGACACAGTATTGCGTTTCGAGCTACCGATATATTATCATGAGCTCTGCTTGTGACATTTGTAGGACTTCATGCTCCAAATGCCCAACATCCCCCATCTCCCTATTCCCCTGATATCCAGTATTCCCTTTGTCTGTCTCTATCACCCTCCTATGTTCATTATTCTCTTCTGTCTTTTTATAGCCCCTGCCCCAGTCCAGCATCATTTGCTTTCCTATTCCACCCCTCCCCCACTTCCAGCATTCCACTGTTGCTCATCCCCGTCCACATATCCACCATTGCCCCTTGCTCTAATCCAGCATCTCTCCTCTCTTTTCCCCTCTGCCAAGTCAGCATCTTCCTTCCCCCCATCTGTTCCCCTTGTACTTGTCTTTTCCTCCCATCCTGATCCAGCATCTCCTTTTTATCATCCTACTCACCATGACCTAGTGTCCAACATAACATTCTGTTTGCTTGACCGCCGCTGCACACTGGGTGGAGGGTTTCAATGTGTTATCTATGATGACACCTAAATCTTTTTCCTGAGTGGTGGTGCCTAATGTGGAATCTTGCATCGTGTAACCATAATTTGGATTGTTCTTTTCTAGGTGCATAACTTTGCATGTCCACATTAAATTTCATCTGCCATTTGGACGTCCAGTCTTCCAATTTATCAAGGTCCTCTTGCAATTTTTCACATCTGCAAATTTGATCACCTCATTGGTTTTTCCCATTTCCAGGTAATTTATGAATATGTTAAAAAAGCAGCGGGTCCAGCTATTGCTGCTCTCAGTCAGGTCAGCATCATATACTGCCATCGTCTACTTTCAGGTATCCAGGAAAATGGCCGCAACCTTGCAAATGTTAGAGAGAAATATGACTGCTGGATCGAGGAGAAACAAAGGGGATATGCCGCAGCAGAAAAAAAGAAATGGTGTTAGTGGGTAATGCTGCCCCGACTATCGTGCGGTTTAGGTGTCTACTTTTCTTTATAAAATAGTTTTAACATAGGCACCTTAAAATGCACCTTAACTTGGAGCCCTCTTATAAAATTACTCTCCATGTAAGAACCCTTTTACTTTCTTTTGGAAAGCGTTCCTGGTATTTCTCAATAAAGAAATTTAAATTAAAAAAAAAAAAAAAAGGAAAGCGTTCCTGAAGCCATGTGTCTGCCACACAGGTTTTCTTATTTTTTTTTCTTTAAATGTCTGCACGTCTTTAGTCCTAGGATAAAGACTGGCATGTAGGAACCACAGTAGAACATTACATTATTTTAATTTGTTACTTATTTCATATTCAATTTATGAATACAACCATTCTTCTGTGGACATGACATTAGATTACTATTGGTTTCTTATCCTTTTCCACACATCAATCCCTTCTCAAATTCCACATGAAGATTTTGAAAACACATTGTACTATAAACTTGTAATCCAGTAAATATGCAGCACTGATGGAGATGGAAGACTTTGCTGCTATTGTGAGAGAGAAGAAAGCATTTCTATTTGAGGAGCTTTGGATTCCCTTTGTAAGATACTTTAGCAATACATTAAAGGGGGAGATATGTAAGGACTGAAGACGTAGTCACTCGCTTATTGACCATGTGATGGGAACAGTATGTTGGTACTGCGTGACTTTACTGGGCAATGTTGATGCATAGGTCTAGTGGGCCACTCCTGCAACTCCACCAGACTTGGTACGGACATGCGTACATGCTTAATGGACTACAAGCATTTCATAATTTTTTTTTGTTCTAAGAAGCCAGGATATGCACTGGTTTGAGTGTATTCTAATGACTCTTTCACACACAAAAAATGACTCTAATGACTCTTTGTAACACAAAAAAATACAACAACACTTGGTTCAAACCTGAACTAAAACAACTTAAAAAAGAACTAGGCAAAATAGAGCGCAAATGGCGCAACTCAAAATCCCCCACACATCAAGCCCATTACATTGCCACCCTAAAACTTTATCATGACACAATAAATAATTTTAAAAACGTACACTACACCAATATTCTATCAAAATCCATTAACCGACCTAGAGAACTCTTCCAAATCATCAAATCTCTAACCAATAACAACACAAACAATGAATCCATAGACTCCCACATAGACCCTCAAACGCTGGCAAATTTCTATAAGACCAAGCTTTCCCAACAAATGCCAACCCAATACACCCCAGAACCCCCACCTACTACATTAAAACATACATGGTCCACGTTCTCCCTTACAACTAAGGATTCCCTGGAGAACATCATCACAAAAGTAAATACAACAACTTCACACCTTGACCCTTGTCCAGTAAGCTGGATCAAGGCTACGAAAACTGAACTCACCCCTATAATACTGTCCATTATCAATACTTCCCCAAAACTTGGATACATGCCACCTGCACTTAAACATGCAATAATACATCCAATACTGAAGAACAATGCAATGGACAAAAATAGCCCCTCATCTTACAGACCAATTTCCAGCCTCCTACTATTAACCAAACTAATTGAAAAAGCTATTCTCATTCATCTCCAGGACCACATATACTCCTATGCCCCCCTGGATATACAACAATACGGCTTCAGACCATATCATAGCACTGAAACCCTCCTTATTGTTCTCTTTGACTGTATTTTACGATGCATTGACAACATTGAAAATGTGTATCTCTTCTTATTCTTAGACATCTCCGCAGCTTTTGACAGTGTGAATCACCACCTCATGCTATCCAGGCTACTACACATAGGAATTAACAACACTGTATTCCAGTGGTTTAAGTCATACCTATCGGACCAAACC
This sequence comes from Ichthyophis bannanicus, assembly GCA_033557465.1. Classification (NCBI taxonomy): domain Eukaryota; kingdom Metazoa; phylum Chordata; class Amphibia; order Gymnophiona; family Ichthyophiidae; genus Ichthyophis; species Ichthyophis bannanicus. The sequence continues at coordinate 100,785,022 of CM066034.1, read as the reverse complement.
CCAAGTTAAAATAGGCAACACTACCTCCAATATCTACAACCAAGAAATGGGTCCCCCACAAGGCTCAGTGCTTTCTGCATTATTGTTCAATGTTTACCTCCAGCCTATTTGTACTATATTCAAAAAATTCACTATATCATACCACATATATGCGGATGATATGTTATATCTCCCATCCAAAATTAATAATCTCCCAATCCAACAAATCATTGACTGCTTCACGGAATTAATCAACTGGCTTTCATCCCACAACCTAAAAATCAAACTGAGACTTCAAAAGCAGCTCCACCCACTCCTTCAACCAAACGACTTTTAATCTAGTCCTATAGGCACTCCTTGTGGCCTTGGGCAAGCCACTTAACCCTCCTTTGCCTCAGGTACACATAGATTGTGAGCCCTGTGGGGACAAGGGAATGTATCCAGTACCTGTATGTAGTGATTACATAATGTAAACCACTTTGATTGAAGGATAAGGAGATATAGAAAACTGGTTAAATAAATAAATAAACCTCAACAAAACAGAGGCCCTTTTTATAACACGTAATCAAAACTTCTCACCACCCCCCATCATTAAAATTCTTGACACAACTATAAACATCAAAGAAGAGATAAAGTACCTTGGTGTTATCCTAGATCGTACACTAAACATGGACTCATTCATAAAGCACACGACAAAAAAAATATACTACAAACTGAGACTTCAAAAGCAGCTCCACCCACTTCTTCAACCAAACGACTTTAAATCAGTACTTAAAGCAATTGTCACCCCTCATTTTGACTATGCCAACGCCATACTCCACGGCCTGCCTAAGCAAACAATATGACCACTACAAACCATGCAACATATAGCTCCCAGAATAACAGCAAATGCCAACCCAACTGATCACATAACTCCAATGCTAGCGGACTTACACTGGCTCCCTATACATTACCGTACCCAATACAAAATAATCCTAACCACTTTCAAACTTATCAACGACATTTTCCCATCATATCTATCCTCCCTCATTACTTCTGAAAAGTCCTCTCGTACTCAGCGAGACTGTAATAAAAACAAACTCACAACAACGCCTGACTTCAGAAAGTCTAAAATAATCACAAATAACAGAGCTTTCACCAACTGCGTCCCCACTCTGTGGAACAAACTCCCAGATAGCCTGAGAGCCACAAAAGATCTATCTACATTCCGAAAAAATCTTAAAACCTACCTGGGTCGTCTTTGCTGGGCGCATCTGGAGTAAGTCTTCTCCGGATCAGCGGGCGCCCCCGATGCAACCAGAAAGTGTGACAACTCCCGATGGCATCTGCTTTCCTTCTTCGCCGGGTCTTCGGGTGAGTACTCCGCAGCCCGGTGGTGAGGAGCAAGTGACACAAGGGATTGCCCTACCTTCCAGAGGGGAGAGGCAGCTTGAGGGCGTCATCGTATCTGAGCCGTTTCCTCATGCGGTAAATCTGCGGCTGCTGGAGCCTGGAGGAGGTCTCCTTCCTGTGAGTCGGGGGATAAAGAAGCCGGCGGTAATCACATTGGACACGCTGTGGGATGCCATCACTGCATTGACCACTACTCTATCTACTGTTGTGGGTTCTGTAAGTACTGAGATATCAGTTTTAAAATTGGAGGTCTCTAAGAATCAGGTGTTGCAAGCAGATTCTTTGTTAAAGGTAAAGGAGGATGTCAGTCACCTTCAAGAGGAGCATGCGGCTCTGATGAAAGACAGGGTAGTGCTGACATGAAAAACTGAGCATCTTGAAAATCTTGCATGACGAAATAATCTCCATCTGTTGAATTTTCCAAAGTCTCCACTCTTGTCCCCTTTGGAAATGGTGCGGAAGTACTTTGGGGAAGTGCTAAAAATTCCAGCTGAGCACTTGCCCACAGTAACTACAGCCCAGTATTTGATGGTCAACACTTCTGGAGATCGGGGAAACAATTTGGAGGCATCAGTGAGTGGAATTGGGGACTTGACTGGATTCCTTGAAAGTCCCCTGGACGTGATCACCGAAAGAACCACTATGCTTGTGACTCTTTCTCTAGAGGCTGATAAGTCATTGATTCTTCGGTCTTTTTTCAAAAATATAAATGAGAAGTTCCTTGGTTCAAAAGTACGCATATTTCCTGATCTCTCTCGGGTCACACAATTAAGGAGGAAGGCATTCCTAGCCTATCGTGCTAGGACCACATCCTTGGGTGCAAGTTTTGTGTTAAAATATCTGTCTAAATGTTATATTTCTTATTTAGTTAAGAATGACCTGTTTTTGAACCTCAGCAACTCTCAGATTTTTTAAGGGGCAAGGGAAGATTGGTCCCATTACGGCTGACACGTAAGTCTTATCCTGCTAATAACAGGTTTTCTTTTTTCCTTTTGAGGCTCTGTTTTACTCTCATGATGGGATTGTAAATTGGGGTCATTGATTTCTTGTAGCCCCCCCCCCCCCTTCGTTTATTGTGGACTAATGTTTGGGATAGAATATGTTATGTTAATTTCTATACATATGTATTTATATACAGTGGTGTGCAAAAGTCTGGAATCACTTGTGAGTTTTGCATGTTTCATACTTTCTAATGTTTTTTTTAAATTTTGCATTAGCCCAGCATATTCATCTTTCTACCACGTTAAAAGGGATACATTTGTCTATTAGAGTTGACGTTTTTGCATTCCTTGCTTCCAATTTAAATATTTTACAGACACTGGGAGATAGCTACTGCGATTTTTGTGGATCCTGCGTCAAAACTGGATCGAGATTATCCAATATTCACACGTTATTTCTGACCAATCAGAAGGCTGGTTTCACTAACCAATCACAATGTAGATATCTAGCCAACAGTGCAGCTATAAAAACGCACGGAATATTTGAATTTCATACGCTTTCTGGATCGACCATGAAGAATACGCGGACCCTGACATTGGAGGAGCGTGTTCGTGTGTCCTTTATGAGCGAGGAAGGATTTTCAAGCCATCAGATAGCCAGGAATGTTGGCTGCAGTCAGAGCGCTGTTAAGATTATACAGAAGAACAAAGAAATGGGTTCAGTGGTGGACAAGCCTCATTCAGGTCATCCACGTGCATCAACATCACGCCAGGACCACGCACTATGACGCATTTCACTGACTAATCGCAAGTTGACCTCTCCTCAGCTACTTTGAGAGTGGTCAGACAAGAGTGAGGTCAGTGTCAGCTCATCAACAGTTCATCGCCGGTGCCTGCAGTTTGGTCTCTGGGGCTGCAAAGCACGGAATAAGCCACTGATGACTGACATACAAAGGTGCAACCGGATCATGTGGGCGAGAAAGCACGCAACCTGGTTGACTGAAATGTGGGAAAAGGTGCTATTCAGTGATGAAAGCACCTTCTGCCTGTTTGGTAACCAGGCCCACACCTATGTGAGGAGATTTCCTGGAGAGGAATTCAAGCCTGAGTGTCTCAACCTCACTGTGAATCATCTTTTGAAGGTCATGGTCTGAAGCTGCATGGCTGCCAGTGATGTTAAACGTCTTCACATCATCGATGGAATGGTCAACGGTGCCACGTACATCACCATACTGCAAAAGTGCATGGTGCCATCAGCACACCAGCTGTTTCCTGATCAGTTCCTGTTCCAAGATGACAATGCACCCTGCCATCGCTCCAGACAGGTGATCAGCTGGAAGCAGCGGAACAATATCAAGTCAATGGACTGGCCTGCCCAGTCTCCAGATATGAATTCAATCGAGAAGCTGTGGCACAAGGTGGCCTTGGAAATATCCAAGAGGCATCAGACATCAGAGCGTGAGCTGATTGAGTCACTCATTGCAGCTTGGAACCGCGTTGCCACCAACGATCACCTTGTCAGACTGGTTAATTCAATGCCGACAAGGTGCAGTCAGGTGATCAAGAAAAAAGGGTGGCCCATCAAATACTGAGCAATCACTGACACATAAAAATGGCCTTTTTCAAGGCCACATACATTAATTTGAAGGAAACCTGGCGTGCGTCCATAATATTTTAAAGCATACTTACAATAATATATCATTGGCCAACGATGTACATTATGCAATTTTCACAGAAAACCTATCAACAGGACAACTATGGGGAACAAACTCAGAAAATAAGGGCCAAACCAATACTAAAAGTTGGCCCTAATTGTCAAATCTATCACTTATCATGAGATACACAGAAAAAGCCTCTGGGAGGAAAATGAAAATGGAGTGGAGGAGTGGCCTAGTGGTTGGGGCAAGGTACTTCAGGCCAGAAGGTCAGGGGTTCAAATCCCACTAGAGGACAGCAACCTTGGGCCGGAAGGACTGGGGTTTCTAGTCCCACTTGTGGTCTTGGGCAAGCCACTTAACCCTCCATAGCCCATGTTCCCTGTAAAATAGTTATTTCCAAGTTACAATGCCCTGTTCAATGTAATTTCAGTTTGTTCAATGTAAACCACACTGATGCAGAATAGTGCAGTATATAAGAGAATGTAAATAAATAAGATATAAGGTCACAAAATTTAAAAAAATCAAATTTACAAGTGATTCCAGACTTTTGCACACCACTGTATGCGTTTTCCTGTGAAATTCCCGTATTTTCTGTTATCATTCATTTGCATGCTTGATTGTTATCGTAAATACCAATAAAGATTATAAATATAAAAAAAACCTACCTTTTCGTACAGCACTTTGGCTCTATTACATAAAATCTTAGCCTCACACAGACTCTCCTTCCGCTCTAACTAGTTTCACATTCAGCTTGATTACATTAATAACACAAGGCAAAACTCACTTTGTATATAGTTAAAACATCATGTTTTATTGTTATAACTGTACATAGTTGATATCGTTCTATGTAAACTGAATTTGCATTCTTTCTACAATTCATTGTTGTTACCTGTAAACCGCAATTGAACTTTAGGAAACTGTGGTATAAAAATGTAAAATAAAAATTAATAAATAAATATGTACTTCATGACACTAATAGACCAAGAACATTGTGCTAAGTAAAGGAAAAGAGGCTCTTGTAAAAAGAAAAAATGGACACAAATAATGTTCAACCTAGTTCTCTTGTGAATTCAGAGTTCCAACTGATGTTTTAAAAAATCTGTGTAAGTCACAGAGTAATTGGCACTTAGCCATCCTTTGAATGAGTTCGAGGAACATCAGACAAGCATGCGGTGCTGATGGAAAAGGTTCTGTTTTCTCTCCCACCAGAGGACAGCAACCTTGGTCTGGAAGGACTGGGGTTTCTAGTCCCACAGGTGCTCCTTGTGGTCTTGGGCAAGCCACTTAACCCTCCATAGCCCATGTTCCCTGTAAAATAGTTATCTCCAAGTTATAATACCCTGTTCAATGTAATTTCAGTTTGTTCAATGTAAACCGCACTGATGCAGAATAGCGCGGTATATAAGAGAATGTAAATAAAAATAAATAAATAAATATGTCCTTATGTTGTTCATTTTCACACTGAAACTGTAGTAACTCAAATAAAACAGACTAACCTAGCCCTCTGCATTTACTTTATACTGATTCAGGAGATTGATACAGCCCTAGTACAATAAGGCACAGAGAAAACAACCTGCAAATACTTTGCCCACTTTAATTCTAAGAAACTGGCAGCCTCTGCCTAGTTATCTGCTATTTCTACACTGAAAGCAGTTCCAAAGTCATAAATTCCATTGATTTATAGTATCAGTCATGTCTGTATTGCAGCTTGACAAGCAACAAAGCCGTACAGTAAAACCTGTCCCTCGGCAATCTTTAAAGCAAAAACACAGAGTCTCAAAGCCTCCAAATGGAACACCCGCACTGTAAGGGGGATTATCTTGAATACACTAAACTTGCACCGAGCAAACAGAAGTGCAGAAACTTGGCCTTTAATAAGTGCCTAAAACGGACTCGAAATTACAGGTTTCAAGTTAGAAAAAGTTCATCCAGGGGACAACACAAACAGGTTTGGACCCAATTAGGTAAATGCATCTCAGTCAGACTTGGATAACAACCTCCTTATTATGTGGTATACGCTCGTTAGCTGGGCCAACAGACGCAAGTCCTTGCTTATTCACCGATTTAGACTTCAACAGAAAGAGTTGCACTAACGCCAGATGAGCTGTGGAGAGAAGCAGAGAGGGGGGAGTTTGTAACATTGTTTTTAACACTGTTAACCATCTTTTCAGAGCTAAAATAAAACGTAAAAGTAAAGTGAGTGAACTTCAGTGCCTTATTGTACTCCACACTCTGTAAGCACTTACAAATAAAAGCAGAAAATTATGTGTTTCTCAAATTGCATCTTCAGTGGTTGACTCTAGCCTTTCATATTACAAGTGGAATATGAACAATAGAAATCACATCAGATAATTGCCAGATTTATACTCTCATGTGCAACATTACAATTTTGTTTTGTTTTCTTAAAGAATGCCATTCCAAATATATTTCTTTTATTTGCTGACTAGGAAAGCCGGATTAAGGCAAATAGCTTCTTTCCAGAAAGGTCACAGAGGCATGAGAAGGTAAGGTGATCTGTCTGTGGTTAAAAAAGAGAGACAGGAATCAAATTCATGCCCAAAGACCCCATCTTTTTCTTCTGCAGATAAAGTAAAAGAGTGAAAATTCCCCCAGAAACCTTAGAGGGGGTATCTAATTTCTGTTCACAGATCAGTTATGTCCAGAGGTTTTGGTCAGTGGTTTTGAGGCTATTTTAAATCAAGATTCTTCTCTAGTATTAACTTGTTGTGAGCCAATGTCAAGGTCTCTGGGGTCTCTTTCCTATCTCCCTTGGTGCCTCTTTGATTTTCCAACTCTCTTTCTGCAAGCTCCCCTTCACTCTGCAGGCTTAGGGGTATGTTTACTAAACTGCGGTAACATTACAGACCGTGCGTTAGGTAATGTTAACGATCGTTAGGTAACGTTAACGTGTGGTATGTAACGTTAACGCGCGTTAACGATACCTAACGATCGTTAACATTCCCGGCCGTGGTAAACCCCGCAGAGGGTGGAGAGAGGGCAGAGAGAAGGGGTCAATGGGTGGGGAGTGGGCGGGGAGAGGCCCCTGCACACTAACGCGCTGAAATGAAGGGCTGAATCCTACCACGAATGAAAACCTGCCGTTAGATGCACATTTGCAGGAGAGAGAAACCATTTCAGTGTCAGCAATGTACAGCATAGGCAGGGAGCCCAAGAAACGTGATAGTAGTGCTCCATTTTCAGCAACAGCATAGTGCCCAATTATGAAAGGCCACTATGGCGATGGTGCAAATGGGGCATAGGGGGCTGCAGGCGGGACATGTAGCGGGGGGCAGCTGGGGCACAGGGTGGACTAGGTGGGTGCCTAGGTGGCACATAGGAACATAGAAAGCGGAAATCAGCATGACAGCAGCTGACAAAGGCCAAACAGAATCCACCTACATCTACCTGGTCCACCCGAGCTAACAGTTGCCAGGGCACTGACCTAACATCCCCCCAGCCAACCCTCCCCCAAGCGGAATGGACATACTATTGGTAGGCGGTGATGGGGGGGGATGAGAGGATGCTCATGTATGCCCTCTGCCCCAGACCCCGCTCCATAGGCGACCACTGGTAGTGTGCAGTCCCAGTGGAAGGCCTGGGACTGCGCACTACCAGCACCGACAGCATATGGTCATGTCAGCATGACAGGGGGGTGTGTGCCTGTGCTGGAGGGGGCAGTGGCACCTGCCTGCAGTGGACCTAGGCCATGCCCTGTACCAGTAAGTGGTGTGCAGTTCAACATAAAAGGTGTGGCTGAGGAAAAGTACAGGTAGCCCCATGTGCAGTGCAACATAAAAGGTCTGGCTGAGGAAAAGTACAGGTAGCCCCAGGGACTACCATGCATCTGTGGCAACAGTGTGGTGCAGTATACCCTGCCAGTGTGTCCAGAAGCAGAGGGTCACATGTTCAAGTCCCAGCTGTGGTTCCTGCAGAGCATGTCTCTATATTTTACCCTACAATGCAGATACAACAGCAACATGTGCAAAGCCCAAAGCAGCGGCGAACAGGGGTACAAACACCCACTCACACAGGCTCCACAATTCAAAGATGCATGGAGAGTCAAGCTGTTGGCCCCAGCATTGAGCTGCAGTTATCACCAGAGCACTACTACTACCTCCTGCACAGTTTAGCAATGTCGGCATTGTGATCAGGACCAGTGTGGCAGGCAGGGTTGCCAACCACCCCTATCTTTGCACAATGCTGCAATAGAAGTGTGTGGGTGTGTATGTCTATCCATTGTTCTGTGGCTTCCCACCCCTCTCTGGGCCCAAAATATCCCACTGTTACCAGCCTTAGCCTGAATATGTGCATAATAAGTTGCAAGGTGTTGTGGGTATGGCCCAGACAGGGTGTATTGGCCAGGATGCATCTTCACAGGGTGTGGGGCAATGGCTGGGACACTGTAGTGCCCAACCACCGCCTGCATGGACAGGGTGGCCACAGCATGTCATGCTGGGAGGGCACTCACTCTAACCGAGCAGTGACCATAACATGTCAAGGTTCCCACATAGCGCTCCACTATCTGCCTCCAGTGATACCTTTGTGATCCCAGTACTGGGGTCCCCATCACTGAGATGCCTGCTTGGTGCACATAGTTCCTCTGTGAGCATGCACTATGGACTGGCTAGTGGACTGTCTACAGTTAGACTGTGCATGGTTGGAACACCTATAAGGTGCAGTCTGACTGTGCTGATGGCAGGCAGACAGTGGTGTGAGGCAGTTGGAGTTTTCCATATCGAACCCCCAACATTGCTGCTGGTCTGCCACTGCCCCAGTCACAAGTATGGCTCTGGCCCACCAACCCTGGAGGGCTGTCTTATACCAGCAGGAGGGAGGTTGCTTCACTGGGGCTGGGGCACCTGTTTCTTACCTACAAAAAGGGTGATGTGGGCCCTTTGGGGTATGTAGTGTATACCACTTTGACCTTATACAGGCACTGCTATGCAAACCCCATGCAAGTCTAGGAACCCCTCTGCGCTGATAACAGGTGCCCATGTCAGCCAGACCCTAACATGGGGTACACACTAATCTGGGTGGTGTCTGGTCCCAGAGAGCCACGTGTGATTGCAGAATACAGATGGACACCAAAATACCTTCAGCTGCACTGCAAAGAACACCTGTCTCATATTGGTAGTGATGGGGATGTACAGCAGGACCTATCTCTAACACCACATGTACTGCGGACCTAGTGCTGGGCACCCATCCTATCCCTCAGGGTGAACACAGAACCTGCACAATGGCATGGTCTGTAGCTACACTGTGCCAGTATCACGCACTGTCTGTTTGTCTTTCCAAGCTGAGGTACCGGAGAGGTGCAGACCCCATTTGGTGATCAGCTGTAGACAGCTATTCAGCATGTGCATTGCATCATGGGTACTTGTGGGGTTACCCTATCCTGGCACTCAGAGCAGACAGTTTGTGCGGTGACCTGCAGTCCTTCTATACCCAGCCATTGCTGTGACATACACCGCGGAGGTATAGCCTACTGGTTAATACAATGCCATTCTCAGCAGTGTTCATGGGTTCAATTCCTCATTGTTCCCTCCTCTCATGCCTGTCTTATTCAAATAGTGTGCATGCCTGTAACAGTCATGTTTTTGCAGATTTGTGCTGCCAGCCCATAATACCCTCGCCACAATTGCCAACATTCCCTTGGTCCATCTATCTGTGTCTTTCAGCTGTGTAGAGTCCTGTCTGCCTCTGCAGGCTGCCACCCCATGTCCTGCACTGCTACCCTTTCCTGCATTGTGCCTCATCGTGCTTGCCTCGCCTATGCTTGATGTGCATGGCACCACCACTCCTCTGTCCACCCATCATTGTAACTATCCTGCCACCTCCGCCTCCACTGGGGGACACATATTCCCATCGTCTGCCACCAACTGTCTTTCCAGTACTTTACATTGCCAACACCCTGTGCTGTGGTACAGTTGCCCCCACCATGTTTGTCATCAATACTGGCAGCCACATGGGTTGCCTGCAGATATGGCGGGTCCAGTGGCTCCCAGCTCTCCCTCCTTCACTCACCTGTTTATTGCCTTTCCTGAGTGCTCTATCTAGTGTTAGGGCTACATCTGTCTCTGTTCCTCACAGGTCATGCATGTCATTCTGCGGTACCTTGCATCCCTTAGGGCACACTAACCTAGGGCACCATAATCTTGTTAGGCCACCAATAACCTATGGTTCCATAGCTCAGGGTGCCTTCTACAGTGCCTTGTCCAGGGGTGCCTAATCCGGCGCTTAGCCTAAGGAGCCCTCTAGGGCGCCTTATGAGACACCTTACAAGGCACCTTATAAGGCACCTTACAAGGCATCTTACAGGGTGCCTTACAAGGCACCTTGTAAGGTGCCTTAAAGGCACCTTGTAAAGCACGTTAGTCTAAGGCGCCTTGTAACATGCGTTAGCTGATGCGGCTTGCTATAGCGATGCACTGCCCACGCCTTTATATGGGCATCTGTACCTTTACCGCGGAACCTAACACGAGTGACATTACCGCAGTTTAGTAAACATACCCCTTAGTCTTTCTTTTGTTGTAGCTTCATCCTATTCAGGGTCTCCCTTATGTCTTTCCATTTTTTTCTGGCTCATATTTAGTTGTATCCTTTGTTCCTATTCCTAGGATTCGCCCTATTCCTTTCCTGTCCTTGGGCCCCATCCCTCTTTGATCCCTAACTGGGAATTATTCGTCATCACAAAGGGGCATGTTTACTAAGTCCCATGCTGGTAACAAGTGAACGGGGTCAGGCTACCAGCACAGGGGGTCAGCAGTAATTGTAGGGGGGCGTGTGTTTCCATCCCCCTGCCCTTAGCGCGAAACCTCACAAATCGCCACATCGGCACTACTAACGCTATCTATTGAGATGGCGTTAGTTGCACCCACACTACTGACATCAAGCATGATTAGCACAGCCACTAATGCCCATGCTAGTGCCTGCTATCCACCCTTGCCCTGCCGAATCCCAGGGTGGCATGGGGGTTTTAGCTCTTGGGCCCATGCTACTCTTTAGTGTGGCAGCCAAATCACATGCTAAACCCAGTGCTACCAGATAGCACAGTTTAGTAAACAGGCCCCCCCAGTATTATATGATGACTGCAGGGCTGGCACAAAGGTATTACATACCCTAGGTGAATCTTCAGCTTTGCGCCCCACTCAGTTTACTTTCAGTTCCCTAACCCCCACCCTCCTCCAGAAAAATTAGATAATTAAATTGAAAAGAGACAATGATGGCAGATTAAAACCATATGAACTATATAGTCTTCTCATCCAACTACTAAACTCTACAATCCCTTCTCCCTCAGAGATCCTCTGTTCTTGTCTGTTTTCTTTAATTCAATACAGTCCTTGTATCCACACCTCCTCTGGGACATCTTGTCATGTATCTACCACCCTTTCCATAAAGAAATATTTCCTTTGATTAAGCCTAAATCTACCCCCTTTCCCCTTCATGCTATGGCTCCTCATTTCAGAGTTTCCTTTCTATTGAAAAAAGCCAACCTCCTGTGCATTTAAACCACAGAGGTACTTAAACTTTTCTAGCATATCCCCCCTCTTCTGCCTTTCTTCCAGAGTATGCATATCTTGAACTTTAAGGCTGTTTCATTTGCTTTATGAGAAAGGCCACTGACCATTTTAGTAGCTGCCCTCTGGATTAACTTCACCCTGTTTATTAGGAACATGTTGCTTAAGTAATAGTGCCACTTGGCAGAACAGGCACATAAATTGCTGGCGGGAATCCCTTAGTCCTGCTGGCAAGAACAGAGGAACAGCACGGTTAAACAGCCGGCAGGAGTCACTGGGTCCCACCAGTAGGAAGACAGGAGAAACGACATTGATGTGCCAGTGAAACTCCCCAGTCCTCACTGGCAAGAGGAGAGAAGGAGCAGCAGCACTGAGATATTAGCAGAAAACCCTGGGTAAAGCTGGCAGGCAGAGAGGAGGAGTGCCACTGAAGTACCAGCAGGACTCCCTGGGTTTTGCTTGCAGGAAAAGATAAGGTGTGTCACTGAAGAGCCGGTGGGAGTCCCAGGGTCCCACTAGCAGGCAAATCTGCAGCACGAACTAAGAGACAAGTGATGGGATGGAGTCTAAGAGAAGAGGCGGTGATAGAGAAGAAAAAAGGATAAAAGAGGGGTGGAGCAAAATTGAAGAGGCGGGCTTGCAGAGGAGAAAAGAAGTGAACAGAATATAAGGGAATGTGTGGGGTTAAAGGAAGAAAGGCAAAGAAGGGCAAGGCATAAGGGAAGGGGCAGGGTTAGAGAGGCAACAGAGAAGAGAGGCTGAGTGCAAGAAGGCGATGAGAAGGGAGGGAGAGAAAGGCCAGTGGCAGGGAGGAGAGAAAGTGCAAGGTTATGTTGCAGGGGAAGGAGGGGAGGGAAATGCATGGGTGGGTGGAAGGGAAAGAGAGAGAGTGCAAGAGAAAAAGAAGGTGGTGAAGGGTAGAGAAGATGAATAGTGCAAGACAATGGAAGGTGGGTGCAGGAGGATAGAGGAAAGTCCAAAGGCGAGAGACTTGCTGCTAGGGGTCAACACTTTGGGGTATGTTTACTAAACGTGAATAACGCGTGTAGTATGACGTTAACGACCGTAAGTGCAGTGTAACGCGCGTAAACACGCGCCAACGACCGTTAACGTCGTACTACGCGCGGTAACCGCGCTTAACGATCGTAAAGCCCCGCGGCGCGTTAAAACAGCGCAGAAGGTGGAGAGTGGGCGGAGAGAAGGGGTCAATGGGCGGAGAGTGGGCGGGGAGAGGCTCCCCTCACACTAACGCGCTGAATTTCTGAGCTCAATTCCAACGCGAATGAAAACCTGCCGTTAAAGGCATTTAAAGGGAAGAGAAACCATTTCCGTCAGCAATGTATAGAAAAACCGGGGAAACCCACAAAACGTGAGCAGTGTGATACATGTGCACTGAACAAAATAACACATAAAACGTTAAAAATGACCACAGGAAACATTTTAAAAAGCATAATACAGCTGGGCAACAGTGATAGCAATGGGCAACAAGGAACAACACTGCCTGGAAAGCACCAAATAAAAAAGAAATGATGTGTGGAAGGGTCTACGCTTCACAGACCCTTTTAAATATCATTTCATTGTAATGGATTGTCCTGGGAGTGTTGTGTAATGTTTCCCAATGATATCATTGTTGCCCAGCTTGGTTATGGGTGTGTGCCCCTTTTGTGAGGTATTCTCTGAGGTTTATGTGCACCGTTGTCTGCATACAAGGTAAATGAGGTCACAATAAACCTGTTGCAGAGCAGGGTTTCTGACTCGTCAGGCCGGTTTAACTAACTCCAGGGACTGCACTGTCTCTGTGGCTACAGTGTGGTGCAACAGACACAGCCAGTGCCTGTAAGACCAGAGGGTCACAGGTTCAAATCCCAGCTGGGGCTCTTGGCAACCCAGACCCCATAGCTTTACCCACTACTAAACATTGATAGTAAAGACACACCTTTATTGCAGAGAACATACGCATGGCCTATATTTTACCACACCAGAAACAGGCACATTACCGTAAAGCAGAGTTTCGCAAATGTAGTCCTGGAGGGCCCCACAACATTCCGGTTTCATGCTGCCTCCAATAAAGATGCCTGTGCTGCATAGCTATGCACCACCCCCATGTTATGCAGATGTAGCTCATGCATATTTATGAGGGACAGCATGAAAACCCGAACAGTGTTTGGAACACCAGGACTGGAGTTGGGGAACTCTGCCGTAAAGCAGCAGCCAACAGGGCCACACACCCACCCACAGGCCCCATTGGCCAATGCCACCTGGAGAGGCAAGAAATTGGGTCCTGCCTGTATCTCCCAATACTAGCAGTTGCATACCTTAGCAATGCCACCCTACACCTGGGTATATGGTACACAGCTATCAAACGTTTGCTATGAGAACTGGCAGATATCAATTCCTCTGTTAAGCACATTTTGCTCATTGAGCTCCACCATAACAATCATTCTGATGTCTGCGGTGTGTGCTGCAGGTCTGGTCTCTGACAGTGTTCACCACCCTGGGGAGTGACCCCCCAACAGTCATGTGTACCATATCCATGCCTGTACCATGCCCAGGACTGGTGTGGTGTGTATGGCTGCTGACCACCTCTATAGTAGCACAATGGTGACATCGGTGTGGGGGTGGTTGTCTGTCTATCCAGTGTGTGGTGGCTGCAAACACCTTCCACAGGCTACACTGCCAGCAATGTTGCCAGTATTGGGCTGCCAATGTGCATAATGAGGAGCAAGGTACCATGGGTAGAGGCCGGACAGGGTGGCCTGGCCAGGGCGCATCTGCACAGGGCATAGGGCAATGACAGGCACATTGTAGTGGCCGGCCACCACCTACACAGACAGGGTGACCTCAGTATGTGCTGCTGAGAGATCACTCTCACCCTGACTGTGCAGTGACCACAGCATGGCTAGGCACCCCCATAGTGCTATCTAGTATTTCTCTCATGTGATATATATGGGTTGCCTTATGGGGCCCTGTCACTGATTTAACTGTGTATGCTGACATCCCAGTTCTGGGTGCAGGCATCTCCACTGGGCACTAGCAGACTATTTGCAGCTGGTATGTGTTGTGATGGAGTGGCTTGCAGGGTGCAGTGGCTGATGGCTTGCACCAGGGGAATATCAGATAGTGGTGGGGTGCAGCATGCCATATCTAGGCCTAATGTCTGTCTGCTATTGTGTTCTGGATGTGTACAGAGCTGCATTGACTGCTCTGTGGGGTGTGTGTCCCTCAGCAGGACTGGGGTTGATGTTCCCCTCTATGTCCACCTTGCAGGGAGGTAGATGTTGTATCTTTTGATAGGAGACCCTGTTTGCCGCCCTGGGGGAGGGAGTGGTGGTGCATGGGCCCTCCTGGGGGGTCCATGGGGGCTACACCTGACTGATACAGACAGAGATGTCCAAGGTGTTACTGCAGAAACTACCTGTCTCACACTATAACACTGCTGTGGACCTGCACCATGGCCTCTTTCAGCCATGGACGTTGCTGTGGACCTGGTGCTTGGCGCCTCACTGCACCCTCAGGGTGAGCACAGTACCCGCACGCTGTGACGGTGTGTGGCCACCCTGTGCCGGTACAACACACGGTCAGTACCCCCTTACAGGCCGAGGTGCTGTGGGGGTGCACATGGTCGCTTCCCCCCTACCAGGCCGAGGTGCTGTGGGTGTGCATTCCCCATCTTGTGTTTATCTGTGGACAGCTGATTTGCATGTGCAGTGCATCATGGGTGTGACTGGCGCAACCCAACCCTGGGGGAATCCAGCGCCTGCTCACAGGCTTTGATAACCCATAGGCCATCCCACGTACATCTGTTAGCATTGTGCATAGGTGCAGGACACCCTACCGAGTCTGTCATATATGATACCCACACAGGTAAAAACACACATACCCACGCACGATTGTACGCGTGACGCTACGCGCGACGCTACGCGCACCCCAACGTACATTGTTACACACACTGCGAGGGTCTCTTTCTGTATGGAGTACTCGACGTAAAGGAAAACATGCCCTCTCACAGCACACTGGGGACTCGAACCCATGCTGCCTGTAACAGTGGTCAGTACACTAACCATTGTGCTATAGCTCTGTGTTAGTGCTCTGTCTCTGTACATCTTCCTACGATGTACGTCCGCAGCAACGCACGCACGTACGCCCACAGCAACGCACGTGGCCACGCCCCCCAGCAACGCACGTGGCTACGCACCGAGCAACGCACGTGGCTGAGCAGCAAAGGCATTTGGAAGAAATGGCATCTATGTCGAGGAAGCCTCCCTTCAGCCAGCATGACATATACCTGCTGACAGAGCTGTTCTGCCTCCGCCAGCAGAGGCTCTTCCCTGGCTCATCCAGGAGGCAGAACCTGGCAAGGGTCAGGAGGGCCTGGGAGCGCCTGGCCCATAGGTTCAACAGGAGCTCAGACTACCCACGTGAGGTAAGTGCATGGGGACAAGTCCCCCAAATGATGAGACAAAACAAAACACACCCAGTAACGTCAGCACAAATACACAATGCACTGACAGGGAATAGCAGGTGCTGACACATCCTGCGGCTAGCAAAGTCTGCCACACACCCCTGAAAAAGGCACCCCTGCCCCAAGGGGGTAGCTGCAACCATGGCAGAGCAGCACCACAGATCACAGAGGTATGGTATAGGGTGCCTTTGCAGGCCAGGGATGTCCCCCATCCACAAGACACCCCAGTCCCACCTCTCAGGCCAACAGGAAAGGAAGGGGGTCTGCACCATGTCTCCTTTAACCAACACATTTGCAAAATGCATCCTCTGATGCTGCAAGCCCCAAATGAGGGCATCTCTCCCCCACCCTGCCCACTGTCTGCTGGTGCCTTCTGTGATCACAAAACACAAACCCCAGCTCCAAGCAGATATAGGCCCCACATGAGGGCAAATCCCCTCCACCCTGCCCACTGTCTGCTGGTGCACTGTGTGATTAAAGAATACAAACCCCAGCTCCAAGCAGATGTAGGCCCCAAATGAGGGAATCCCCCCTCCACCCTGCCCACTGTCTGCTGGTGCCTTCTGTGAGCACAAAACACAAACCCCAGCTCCAAGCAGATGTAGGCCCCTAAAGGGGTCCCCAGCACCGACCCTGTTCCCTGGGAAACAGGCCCTGTATGGGATCACAAAGGAAAAACCACAGCCTAAGGGCATCCTAGTGAGGACTGTAGGTGACAACCTCCCACCCAAAAAGTGGCTGATTGGCACATGCAGATGTGTGTAGGTGGCACACACAGCTGTGATGTGTTATGTACGTGGGCCGCACATACAGTGCACATGGTGCACCGACCAGGGTGATGTGTGTGGGGCCCACACATGGGGCTGTCACACGTTAACGCAAGGGGGCATGAGCGCCCACCCAATAGGGGCAGGCGCTTGTTGTATGCAATGAGAGTGGTAGATGCAGAGGCAGGGACCCACCACGTGTCCCCACGGTAGCTAAGGGCAATGTTCGTTGTCACCCCTACAGGTGGAGGACCTTCGAAAGAAGGCTCACGAGCTGAGGGCCCGGTACCCCCGCTTCATTGCCAGGGTGCAGCGCGAGAGGATGACACAGCAGAATGGTGAGTACCGCGACATGGACATGTAGGGGAACGAGTGGTGGAACCACAGGTCCACAGTGACAGGGGAAGAGGATGTTTCCCCAGGGGATGACATGTGTTATCTCTCCCACAGCTGATGCACGTGCAGCCAACGTGGACGAGGGGCCGGAGGAGCCCCCAGACGTTGCGGCCCGGGAGGGAGACCAGGAGCAGCACGAGGATGAGGATGGCGGACCAGAGCGGGGAGCCGAGGATGGGAATGAGCGCGCATCCCCACGCCATGATGAGGGGGAGGAGGGGGGTGATGATGGGGGCCAGATGGGAGGGAATGTGGGGGATGCTAGGGAAATGGGGACTGATGGTGTGGAGCCTGGGGAGCAGGATGAGGAGGGGGGGGATGTGAGTGGAAGGGAAGAGGAATGGGGGGAGGTGGGTGGCAGGGAGAGGGAGGGGGAGGCAGGGGGGGAAGGGGATGGGGTTGTGGGGAGGGTGTTGGAGGCAGGGGGGAGGGAGGGGATGTCCAGCGGAGGGGGTGGGGCGAGGGCAGTTCCCCAATGGCACGCTCCGCCACAGGGCACTGGGGGCACCAGCCACCTGCCCCATGATCAGGGCGCGGCAGGCCCTCTGGACGTGTGCCTGCCACACATGGCCGCAGGCAGGTCTGCTGTCCATGCAGCCACACAGACACGGGGAGATGTGTGTCTGTGCGGCTGCATGTGCGGCCTGCGCCTGGCTGCAGCTGTGCGTGCCCAGGCACAAGCCCAGAGGCAGTTCGCCCTAATCCAGGGCCAGGTGCTGGCAACCCTGTCCATGGTGGCTGACCGTCTGCGGGAGCGGGATGACCGCCCTGGCCGTTCCGCAGACGGTCAGCCACCATCCAACAGGGGTCCCCAGGGTGTGTAATGTGTGGGGACACATGGCACACCCACCCTGTGACGCACCGTGCCATTGAATGTCCACCACATTGGCCACAGGGATGGGAGCGGACACTGCAATTTGCAGTGGCATGCGTGTTTGGCCATGCCGGCCATCAACTGACAGCATGGGCCATGTCAGCCGGATGTCACGTGTCTGTGTAACTGTAAATAATGTAAATATGTTTTAAAAAAGAGTTATAAATGTTGGTTGAAACATATGTACCTGTTGGTCAGATGTCCCTCATTGCCTGATGACAGTGGTGTGCGAGTGATGGGTGTGGCAGTGGGCACTACTGGGGCCAAGGGTGGACGTCGAACAGGTAAGGTATGTGGCGTGGGCACCCCCACAGACATGTCACAGCTACGTTGCTGTGTGGGTGGCCCACCAAGAGGGGTGGGGAGTGGCGTGCCTGACTGACGTGCAACAGCATGTGTGTTGGTAGGTGCGGGGCAGACAGCACAGAGTGACAATGGGACATATGGCGGGGGGAAGTGGATGGCCTGTGTATCCTATCCAGCCGTGTCCCATATTGGTGGCCTGTGGTGGCAAGGGAAGGGCGGCTGAGGTGTGTATGTACCGGTGCGGTTAGGGGGGAAACACAGAGGGTGCACCCAGGGCCGGCCCATCCATTGAGCAGGAATGTGTTTTGCACAGGGCCCAGCGTTTCGGGGGGCCCCGCACAAAGAACATTCTTCTCTTTCGTAATTGGTAGAAATAAAATAAAAGTGGCCGCTGCTGCCGCGGCGGCGGTATGGAGTGTCCCGCGGGGCTCCCTCTGCCCGGCGGGACTCTCCCGGCGCGGCTCAGCCCCTCTCTGCCGGCTTGCAGATACGCGAAGGGAGAGAGTCTCCCTTGCGTCTGTTAAGCCCGCAGGGGCAGATGGAAGATTTCCCATCAGCACCTGCGGGCTTAACAGAGACGCGAGGGTGACTCTCTCTCCCTTCGCGTATCTGCAAGCCGGCAGAGAGGGGCTGAGCCGCGCCGGGAGAGTCCCGCCGGGCAGAGGGAGCCCCGCGGGACACTCCATGCCGCCACCGTGGCAGTGGCAAGCGTTATTTGGTTTTTAAATTGCCATCAGCCGAGGGGGGGGGGCGGTAGGACTGGCAAAGGGCTAGGGAGGGAGGGGGGTTGAGACTGGCAATGGGCGAGGGAGGGAGGGAGGTTAGGACTGGCAATGAGGGAGGGAGGGAGGGGGGTTAAGACAGGCAATGGGCTGGGGGGGGGTTAAGACTGGCAGTGGGCTGATGGGGGGGGTAGGACTGATAATGGGTTATAGGGGGGCTAGGACAGAAAATGGGCTGATGGGGAGGGGTTGGGACCTGAGGTGGGCTGATGTGGTCAGGACTGGTAATGGGTTATAGGGGGGGCTTCAACTGAAAATGGGGTGATGGGGGTTAAGACTGGGAGGTGATTGACGGGGGGCTAGGACTGGTAATGGGTTGGGGGGTTGCTAGGACAGGAAATGGGCTGATGGAACAGCTAGGATAGGACTGGTAATGGGCTGAGTGGAGGGGAGCTATGCCTTGACATGGGCTGATGGTGGGGCTAGGAAATGACTAGAAATGGGCTGATGGGAGGGGGCTAGGATTGACAATGAGCTGTGGCACCAGTAGTCATGGGTTCAGACCCACAATGGACTCCTTTTATAGGGGTGTCTGCCGCATTATATCTTTTACATACGCGGGACTACTACCAGCGACAGCCTCTCAAGCGTGATATTACCGTAATGAGCGTCATAGGGTGCGCCATGTGTCACCTTATCTGGCTCCCTTTATGTTCCCTTATGGACTGCTCTATGGGGGACATTTTGATGTGCCTCTGTGGACACTCCACTTTATAGTGTGGCCTATGTTGTGCGTTATGGAGTGCCTTCTGCAGCAACTTTGTGGACACCACTGTGTGGGTGTGTTTGCTAGCAACCTTGCAGCACATACATGAAAAATAATATAGGGCCCCTCACTCACTATCTGATGTGTGGGTGTGTTTGCTTGCACCCCTCCAAAAGGAAACAAATAAATGCCCCTTCCCTCACTGTATCATATACAGGTTACTATATCAGCCAGCCTTCTGCATCTGGCACCCTGGGGACTCGAACCCATGCTGCCCGTATCAGCAGTCACTGCAGTAACCATTGTGCTACAGCTCTGTATGGGTCAGGTATGTCTACGAGGCTTCTTATGCTTAACGCGCGGTGACTCCTCTAACGCGCCACGTAGCGCTCGTTAGTTCTGTACCGCGTGTTAGATCTTCTGTTGTCCCGCCCATCTCCTTATTTGGGGGTTTGTCTTATTAACGCGAATACTAACGCGAACTGCACTAACGCGATTTAGTAAACATCCCCCTTTGAGACGGCACTATTTTGAGAAGATTAAAAAAAAAAGTGAAAGGGGTTACAATTATATATACAAAGTATCAAAGAGTTGAGCCCAAAGGAACAGCCTCTGCATAACTAACAGTGTCAGAAAAGGAGAAAACACTGTTTTTGTTTTGTTGGACTACTTTAATATGATCTAATAAATGTCACTTATATGATCATTTACTAACAGTACATTTTACTCTTAATACAGTAGCCCAGTGAACATTATCACTTTTAAAAACAGAAATAAGGGGATATACTAAACCCCTGTCCCCTATCATGGTAATTCAGTAATTCTCGTCACTCTACTGTATGTGTATATCTCTCTTCAGCATTGTAAATCATTCCCTTTTATCGGGATCTGTGATTCTGTGCTTTCCTGTCAGACCATTCTTTCCAAGTTTCTTCTAACACTAGGCTTTCCACTTCTTTTCTTCTCCTTTCTGGAGTTCCTCAGGGCTCTTTTCTTGCTCCCGCTCTGTTCAACATTTTTATGGCCCCTCTCCCCCTCCTGATTCAGTCCCTTAGCTGCACAGCCTTTCTCTACAAAGATAATATTCACATTCTCTTCACTGTTCCTTCCTCTTCTTCACATATCTCTCCTCTCCTCTCCAATCGTGTCTCACAGTGGTTCACCAATGGCTCCTCAACAACCCATCTTCCTTAGCGTTCCTCCAGTCTAGTCCCGTACCATAGGGTAGTGCACCTCTTGCAGCAGCTTTGGAGACTAAGCATGTCACAACTTTGATGACATCAGGGTACATAGGCAGGTGGCACCACCCCCAACCTTCCAGTAAGCTCAGTCTCCCAACAGCTGGAGCAGGTGTTTGTTTTCAGTGGGACTTACTGCAGGAACAAATAGGAAGAGTTTAGTTTTTGGATTTTGGGTTGTTAAATTTTTTGGGGGGTTTTTCCCTTTAATTTGGTACAGTGTGCTCTTATCGATAAAGTTGAAAAAAGAAAAAAAAAAAAAGAAAGACAGAAGTCAGAGCAACGGTGCAGGCAGACCGGATTGCAGGAGCCGAGGTGGTACCGGCTAAGCAATAAGAGTCTGGCTCCGCTCCCGAACCTCTCCTGTGGGGTGAGGAGCATCGAGCAAGCAGCAGAGTGTGTTCGGTGTGCAGTGGTACTGTGCTCCCTGGGTCGAGGTGAGTCTCCGGTGGCATAGATCGGCGTCAGAGTTTTTTTCCTTATTTTTCTTTATTTTTCTGGTCAGTGTTGGCTTTATTGAGATTCGCGGGGTGTTTTCTGAGGCCGCGGGTCTTGTGAGACTCAGAGGGGTTTCCTTCTGGGGATTGCCGCCATTTTTGTGTTAGTGCAGGAAAGGAGCCGTGGCGGCACCGTTCTTTTCGGCAGCTCTCTTTTGGCGGTGAAAGCACTAGTTTTTAAGTGGTTGTTTCTAGATTGATTGCCTAACAATTTAGATATCTGATCTCAGTTTGAGAGGAATTGAAAAAAAAAAAAAAGGGAAACACGACTTGAAGGTTGAGATTTGCTTATTGCTGGCTATGCCGTCTAAGCCACAATGTGGGGCTTGTGGGCAGAGATCGAGTTCTCTGTCAGCGGAGGGGTTCTGCAAGGGATGTTCCCTGGAATCTCATGCTGTAGAGCAGAGTGTTTTAGCAGAGGCGTTTTCTGAGGCCTCCTTGAGAGAGCAAGGGCCGGGGGTTTCCTCGCAGGCAGATCCAGGGGGTCCCTTGGCTCTTCATGACACTCAGCCAGAGGCCTCCGGGGAACAGACAGCTGCGCAGCCGGTTCCAGACACCTTTTCTCCGGAGTTTGTTTTATTATTGCATAGAGCCTTTTGTCTGAAGCAAGGGAAGACCAAGGCTCCTGCCCCTGCCAGGAAAAGAGTGCTAGAAGACTTTTTGGAGGACAAACCGGGTCCCTCTCAGCCAGTCCCTAAGGCTCGTAGGCGAGATCAGGGTGTGGCTGAGGAGGATTCAATGTCCTCAGATGAAGCAGAGGAGCTAGAAGCGCCGGGAGGGGGGGGATGATGCTCTCCCTCCGGAGGAGGACTCTAGAATTGTTAGGGTTTTCCGCAAGAAGGAATTGGCGGCTCTCATAGCGGAGTCTCTTAAAGCGCTTCATATGACTCCGGCAAGGGCAATGGAAGAAGAGGCGTTAGAGGATCCTATTCTTCAGGCGGTCCGGAAACCCCATAAAGTTTTCCCTTTACATAGAGTCATTAAGCAGATGATCCTGGATGAGTGGGAAATGCCTGAGTTGGGGCTCAGGGGTTCTCATATCCTCTCTCGGTTGTATCCATTGGTAGAGCAGGACAGGGACATGTTTCGAGTGCCGAGAGTGGATGCGGCGGTGTCGGCAGTAACTAAGAAGACCACTATCCCAGTGGAGGGTAGTGCTGCTCTTAAGGATCAGGATCAGGATAGGAAACTGGATACTCTATTGAAGCAGGCCTTTGATGTCAGGGCATTATCTCTCCAGGCTTCAGCCTGTGCGGCCTTAGTAGCCCATGCTTACTTGCGCTGGGCGCAGGGGCTCCCGTAGGCAGGGGAGCCGGAAAACGTGGTGGAAGTAGCGGCTAGGCTGGAATTGAGCACAGCTTACCTGGCGGACACCTTTTATAATTTGATACGGACACTTTCGAATGCCATGGGGTCGATTGTGGCGGCGCGGCGGTATCTTTGGCTCAGGAATTGGGCGGCGGATGTCTCTTCTAAGACCCGGTTAAGTAAGCTGCCCTTCAAAGGAAAGCAGTTGTGCGGGGAGGACTTAGATAAGCTGGTTAAGGATTTGGGGGAGACCAAAGGGGGTCGTCTCCCAGAGGATAAACCGAAACAGAGTAGAATCCCTGGGCCGATGAGGGGTCAATCCTGGGAGTTCAGGTGTTTTCGGTCAGTAAGGTTTTCTCCGGTCCAGAGGGGCCGTTTTACTTTTCGTTATCAGCCCTTTTGGGGGTTTCGCGGTACAGTCAGGGGTTTTTATGGTACTGCGGCCTCTGCCCCCAATCAGCGTAAGCAACAATGAAGTGAGGGGACCCAAGCGGGGATTTCTCCTGTAGGGGGGCGGTTACAGGAGTTTTACGAGGCTTGGGTCCGCGTCATGACGGATCAGTGGGTTCTCCAGGTGATTCGACAGGGCTACACGCTTGAGTTTGCCAAGCAGCTGGCGCCGGGTTTTGTGCAATCCCCATGTCGGGCGAAAGTCAAACGGGTAGGAGTGCAATCAATGCTACAACGCCTTTTGCGGTTGCGGGCCGTAGTGCCGGTGCCCGCAGACCAGTGCGGTGCAGGTCGATACTCCATATACTTCATCGTGCCAAAGAAGGAAGGGTCCTTTCGGCCTATTCTCGATCTCAAAAGAGAAAAGAGGTGTCTGCGCGTTCCTCGGTTCCATATGGAGACACTACGGTCTGTGATGGTGGCGGTCAGAGCAAGAGAGTTCTTGACCTCCCTGGATCTCATCGAGGCTTATCTGCACATTCCTATTCATCCAGATTACCATCAGTTTCTCCGTTTTGCAGTCCCGATGGGCCATTTTCAGTTTCGGGCGCTCCCTTTTGGACTCGCGACAGCCCCACGTGTTTTCACCAAGGTCATGGTGGTGGTGGCGGCCGCCTTAAGACGCGAGGGAATTCTTGTTCACCCGTACCTGGACGATTGGCTTATCCGTGCGAAGTCAGAGGCCGAAAGTATCCAAGTAATGAATTGGGTAGTCGCCTTCCTGTCCGAGTTGGGTTGGGTGATCAGTGCAGGCAAGAGTCATTTGATTCCTTCTCAGACTCTCGAGCACCTGGGGGCCAGATTCGACACCAGGGCGGCTCGGGTGTTCCTTCCGCACAGGAGGGTCGTGGCTCTTCGGCGGTTGGTGCGCTGTTTTTTACGGATGTCAAAGTCGTCGGCTTGGCATTATCTGCAGCTCTTGGGCACGATGGCGGCGACGATCGATCTGGTGCCTTGGGCAAGGGCGCACATGAGACCCTTGCAGAAGTCGCTGTTACGCAGATGGTTGCATCAACATCAGTCGCTGGATCATCGGTTGATCTGCCCCAAGGAGGTTCGGCAGGCGCTCCGCTGGTGGTTGAATGCTGCGAACCTGTCGGTCGGAGTTCCCCTAGAAGCTCCACACTGGGTGCCTCTAATGACAGACGCCAGCCTATCCGGCTGGGGAGCCCACTGCGAGGGGCAAGTAGCGCAGGGTTGCTGGACAGCGGAGGAGCAGCAGTGGTCTATCAATCGTCTGGAGATGCGGGCGGTTTGGAGAGCTCTGCAGGAATTTTCACCACGGCTGCAAGGTCGCGCAGTGCGAGTTTTGTCGGACAATGCCTCCACGGTGGCGTATATCAACAGGCAGGGGGGCACAGGGAGTGCCAGTTTGAAAGCAGAGTGGAACTGCTGATGACTTGGGCCGAGCTGCATCTCCTGGCAGTCTCGGCAGCGCATGTAGCCGGAAAGGAGAATGTCGCGGCAGATTTTCTCAGTCGGGTGCGCCTAGACCCGGGCGAGTGGCAGTTAAATGCTGAGGTGTTCAATCAGATTGTAAGTCTCTGGGGGGAGCCAGTCATGGATCTGATGGCGACTTTTCGGTCAGCAAAGGCCAGTCGTTTCTTCAGTCGTCGAAGAGAAAGGATGTCAGAGGGTCTGGACGTGCTGGTTCAGCAGTGGCCGCAGTACGGTCTTCTGTATGTCTTTCCTCCGTGGGCGCTCATCGGTCGAGTGCTCCAGCGTCTGGCGGCGCACAACGGACTGGTGATTCTCATTGCCCCGGATTGGCCTTGGAGACCATGGTACGCGGACCTAGTGTGGCTAAAAGTGGCCGAGCCCTGGAGACTGCCCGTTCGTCCAGATCTGTTGATGCAGGGGCCAATTCTCATGCCGCAGGTGGATCAGTTCTCGCTTATGGCATGGCTATTGAGAGGGCAAGGTTGAGAAAGTGTGGTTTCTCTGTGCAGGTGATTGCAATGCTCCTAAGGGCACGTAGGAGGTCTACCTCTCTAGCATATGTTCGTGTGTGGCGAATTTTTGAGAACTGGTGTAGTCAGAAGGTGTATAGTCCGTTTGCGGCTTCAGTTCCGGTTATGCTAGATTTTTTACAGGCAGGGCTGGAAAAAGGTTTGGCGTGGAATTCCCTGAGGGTTCAGGTGGCAGCCTTAGCCTGTTATCGGGGCAGAATTCAGGGAGATTCCTTAGGAAAGCATCCAGAAGTGTTGCGCTTTCTGAGGGTGATGAAGCAGTTGCGCCCCCCTGGAAGGCATTGCGTGCCCCCGTGGGATCTTAATGTCGTCCTTTCGGCGCTTGTGGGAGATCCTTTTGAGCCGTTGGCTTCTTGTTCATTAAAGGATTTGACGTTGAAAACAGTGTTTCTGGTGGCAATTTGTTCGGCAAGGAGAATTTCTGAGCTTCAAGCCTTGTCGTGTAAGGAACCCTTTTTGTTTTTTTCTAAAGAAAAAGTAGTTTTGCGGACAGTGCCATCCTTTTTGCCTAAGGTACTCTCTCCTTTTTATGTGGGGCAGCCGGTCGTGTTGCCGGTACTTTCAGGTTTGGCGACGGATCCACAGCTTCGTCTGCTAGATCTCAAGCGGCAGCTGAGGCGCTATCTGAAGAGAACAGCTTCGTTTCGCAAGTCGGAGCGTTTGTTCATTTTGTTTGGGGGTCCCCGCAAAGGCGAAGCAACGGCTAAGTCGTACATTTCCAGGTGGATCAAGGAGGTAATCTCTTCAGCGTATCTGTTGAAAAGGAAGCCGGTTCCGGAAGACTTGAGGGCACATTCCACTAGGGCTCAAGCGGCTTCTTGGGTGGAGTGCAGTTTAGTGGCACCGGTAGATATTTGTAAAACGGCTACCTGGTCGTCTTTGCATACCTTTGCGAAGCATTATCCGTTGGATGTACAGGCAAGGCAGGACGCGAAGTTTGGCTCAGTGGTTATTCAGGCTGGGCTCGCAGGTCCCTCCCGTGGTTAGGGGGCTCTGTTACATCCCTATGGTACAGGACTAGATTGGAGGAATGCTAAGGAAGGTGAAATTAGGCCTTACCTGCTAATTGGCTTTCCTTAAGGGACTCCAGTCTAGTCCCGGAACCCTCCTGTCTGTACTTCTGTAGTTTTTCAAGTTGTCGATCCCGGTTCTAAAGAAGAGTTATCGTGTGAAAGGAGCGGGATCTCTTTTGGATTCATCCCCATCCGAAACCGCAGATATCATAGGTCTTGGTGGGGTTATGGCTGTTTTGGCAGTTGTTTTTATTCTTGGCACACTTGTTTACTATTAAAAAAAGAAAAAGAAATAGTTAGATGTATTCATAGATAGCTACGTTTCGGTTCCGAAGAGGAACAGGATAACAGGCATACAATAGGTTAGAGAATGTTTATACTGATGGATACTTCTTATTTGTTGCTCCTGTGAGTGCTTTGTCAGTAGGTTACTGGAAGGTTGGGGGTGGTGCCACCTGCCTATGTACCCTGATGTCATCAAAGTTGTGACATGCTCAGTCTCCAAAGCTGCTGGAAGAGGTGCACTACCCTATGGTACGGGACTAGACTGGAGTCCCTTAAGGAAAGCCAATTAGCAGGTAAGGCTTAATTTCACCTTATCCTCAATACTAGCAAATGTGAATCTACTTCATTCCCCTCTCCATCTGCTTTCTTATTCCCTTCCCCGGTCCTAACTTCCTTGCCGCTCCAGTTCCATGACTCTTGAAACCTTGGGCATTATTTTTGACTCTGCCCTTCCTTTCAAACTCCATTTGGACTCCTTATCCAAATCTTCCTCTTTTGCTCTTCGTCGCCTTCAGTCTGAGTGAAAACAGATCGGGCAGAGTCAGTCCACTCAGCTAGTTCTGGTTCTTGTTATTCCACATCTAGATTACTGCAATTCCCTATTCCTTGGTCTTCCCCAGTATTCTCTTCACCATTTACAACTGATACAGTCCACTCCTGCCAGATTCATTCATAAGGCCCATCGGTTCAATCATGTTTCTCCTCTTCTCATCTGTTTGCACTGGCTTCCTATCTCTTTTCGCATTTGCTATAAAATCTTTGTTCTGGTCCACCAAATCCTGTTCGCATCATGCACTCCTTACCTGGTCACTCTTATTTCCCCTTACCTCCCAGTTCGCTCCCTTCATTCATCCAACACCATTCTCCTCTCCCTCCATCCTCTTTCTGCTTTGTACCTTGGTTCTAGAAACTCTTCCTTTGCCTACATTGGCTCATCCCTGTGTAATTCTCTCTCTTTCTCTCTTCGGTCTCTTATCCCATTTTCAAGAAAATCCTCAAGACCTGGCTGTTTTAACAATCCTTCCTCCAGGCCAATGCCTCCCCTGACTCTCCTTTTCCACCAGTAACCTGCTTACTTTACCAACCCCTTCCCTCCCTTCATCCCCACATTGTAATTCCTTTACTTCTTTCTGTCTGTTTTTCCCCTTTTATATTTACTTGGTAAACCACTGCAATATCTATTTGCTTGTCAGCAGTATATCAAGCACCTGAAATAAATAAATAAATTATTAAACAAACAGAGTGCGGAAGAGTTGGGGGTGGGGGGCACGGCTTCCTATCTGGGGCAGGTTGGGAAGAGAATACAGCTAGCCTCATGATGTTGGGTGCTGTCCAGGGAGGAGAGTGTTGATCTTTTGAGGGGAGAAGGGGGGGGACCTTTATGGGTGCCGCAGATAGTATGATCCATAGCATTGGACTTTGGAGGGTCTAGGAGGCCTACGGAGGGGGTTGCCTCTGAAGGAAAGAAGATAGCAGCTATTACCACTTGTCTTTTCCCTGATCCATCACTCCGGGCCCACATTCCCTGCCATTGCAAGGAATGCAAGCCTGTGTGGTAATTGCAAGCCCTATGGGTTAACTGCAGGGAAGATACTGGGCACTCCCCTTGTGATTACCACACAGGATTTGCACCTACTGTATGGCATTTTAACATATATCTTGCAGTGGAGGCAAAAACCATTACTGCAGCTTACTATACATGCCTTTTATTCTTACACCACTCTCTCTCCTTTCAGTAAACCAAACAGCATAGTTCTTCCACGATCCAACAACAAATATTTTAGGCACCAAATTATCCAGCACAACTTATGTATAGACACAGAGTTCCTAAAACATGCACACAGACCCCTCAACATGCACATGTGCACATACACACACACGCATGCAAGGATGACTATACACAGAGCATGGCACAAACATACACACAGATGTACAAGCAGACATGCTCAAACACACTGCCCCAACACATGTACACACACATGCTCACACACACAGCCTCAGACATACATACGAGGGTTGCTATTTATATTTCTGGCCTAATAATGAAAAAACAAATATTTATGATCAAAATTGGTTTTACTGTTTTTCAAAATATTCTCCATGAAGATCAATACACTTTTGCATGCGTTTGAACCAATTTTCAAGGCACTTTTTCCACTCCGATTGAGGTAACTCCAAAACATGCGTTTTGAATGCATCAACTGCATCTTCGGGTGTTGAAAATCGTTGACCACGTAATTTGTTTGTTGTTTTTGATGTGCGGGAATAAAAAGAAGTCATTGGGTGCCATATCAAGGCTGTACGGTGGATGACCCATCAATTCAATGTTTTGGCCGGTCAAAAATTCCTTTGTTTGAGCCGATGTGTGAGAGCTCGCATTGTCATGATGAAGAATTATTCGCCTCTTCTTTGACTTTTTCTGAATTTCTCCGAAGACTTCTGGTAAACAAATGGTCATGTACCATTCAGAATTGACCGTCCTATGTTGCTCTAATGGCACTGTCACCACGTGACCGGTAATGCCGAAGAAATAGGCAACCATTTGCTTCAATGTGCTTCTTCCGTGAACAACTTTTGTTAGATTTGGCTCGTCTTGGAAGACCCATACAGTCGATTGCTGTTTTGTTTCGGGCTCATATGCATAGATCCATGATTCGTCACCTGTGTAGATGTTATACACAGTCTTTGATGCACCTTGAACGTTTTTTCAACATTTCCTTGCACCAATCGACATGAGCCTTCTTTTGAGTGTTTATCAGATTATGCGTGATCCAACGCGAACAAATCTTTTTTACGGCCAAATGATCATGCAATATCTTATTGATGCTTGTCATACTAATGCCCAAAGATGCCTCAATCTCACGGTATGTCACATGACGATCTTGCTTTATCAGTTCACACACAGCATCGATATTTTCTGGCACAACAACCGATTTTGGACGACCCTGACGGAATTCGTCCTGGAGCGAACGTTGGCCACGATTGAATTCGTTATACCAGTTTTTTACAGTGCAGTAGGATGGTGCTTTATCGCCGTATAAAAAATTAAGTTCATCGATGCACTCTTGTCTTGATAATCCACGTCGAAAGTTATGAAAAATAATCGCACGAAAACGTTCACGAGTTAATTCCATTTTTCGCCCGAGATGAATTTTTCAAGTTACTGTAAACAACAAATCGTGCTCAAATGATAAAATGTTATGAATAAGGTTATGTTCAACAATGTCAGTGTTCCAATGGAACCATTGGATGGCACCTGGCAACACTTACTGTTGCTAAGGCCAGAAATATAAATAGCAACCCTCGATACAAATGCTTACAGAACCCCAACACATACATGCACAAACATACATGCAACACACACACACAGAGTCCCCAACACATGGATGTTCACACACATACATGCACACTGAGCTCCTGACATATACACATACACACTCACATACCTTGTACACTCTCTTCCTGACACTCAAACACACACACACACACACAGCCCCTAACACAAACTGCTGACACACACCCTGCCATCAGCACATACTGCCAATAGGGAGGAGTGGCCTAGTGGTTGGGTAAGGTACCACAGGCCAGAAGGTCAGTGGTTCAAATCCCACTAGAGGACAGCAACCTTGGGCTGGAAGGACTGGGGTTTCTAGTCCCACAGGTGTTCCTTGTGGTCTTGGGCAAGCCACTTAACCCTCCATTGCCCATGTTCCCTGTAAGTATTAGTGTGTGTGTCTCATATCTCCTCGTGTTAAATGTATCTCCCAACTGCTTTGACCTGGTGAAAAGCAGGATATAAATGCAGCTAAATAAAATAAATATACACTGCCAATACATACACACCTCCACAGATAAACAGCTAAACTCTTCCCATAGAAATAGATAAGCACATTATATCACTGATTAACAGATACATATGCACCTCACATACAGTTGTGGCCAGCATTATTGGCACCCTTGTAGTTCAACCCCTTAATGTCCAATATCTCCTAAAAAAGTGGCCAGTGAAATGGCTATGGACTATGTATGCACACATATTTGACACAGAAAAGAATCAAATAAAACAAGACCAATTAAAAAAGGAAATAGTATAAAAACTGGGACATTGCCAGAATATGATTACTGGCACCCTTATAAAGAATTCAAATCAGTTTGAACAGAAGAACCACATTCCCATTGCAGTAAAATTAGATGCACCAGTGATCAATTGTCAGTACTCACATGACTTGAATCAACCAATGAATGATGGCTCTAATGTTTGAAATGGCCACATTCACTCCCTGTTCCATTTTCACAATGGTGAAGACATGAGGGCTGCCTGAGCCCGTCAGAAAAGCCATTAACACCAAACATTGAACTTCAAAGACCTTGAGATTCCTGTGTCTACAGTTTGCAATGTTATTAAGAAGTTTTCTGTTCATTGAACTGTCAAGAACCTCCCAGGACGTGGTGGGAAGATGAAAATTAATCCAAGAAGTCTTTGAAGGTTAGTGTGAACTGTTGGAAAAACATCATGTACAACATTCAAACAGCTTAAGGCTCACCAGGAACAATCTGGAGTGGTGGTTTCAACCCACACCATACGCTGTGCACTAAACAAAGAAGGACTTCATGGGTGAAGACCAAGGAGGATCCCACTGCTCAAAGACAGACATAAAATGGCACACCTAACCTTTGCCTAAACCCACCTTGAGAAACCACAATCCTTCTGGAAAAATGTTCTGTGGACAGATCAAACCAAACCTGAGCTCTTTGACAATGCAAACTAGCGATACATTTACAGACGAAGACATGAAGCTTATACGAAAAAGAACACCCTTCCTACAGTTAAATATGTTGGAGGTTCCATAATGTTGTGGGGCTGTTTTGCTGCCTCAGGAACTGAAGGCCTGGAACATATTAAAGGAATCATGAAGTCAGAAGATTACCAAGGTATTTTGGAGTGAAATGTGCTACCTAGTGTTAGAAAGCTAGGTCTGGGTCAAAGGTCATGAGTCCTTCAGAAAGACAATGACTCAACACATAAATACAAAAGTACAAAAGAATGGTTAAAAAGAAAAAAATAGACTGTTTTAAACTGGCCAGCAGAGTCCTGATCTCAAACCAGTCGAGAATCTTTGCAAAGAGCTCAAATCTCCCATTGGTAAAAGAAATCCTGGAAATATTCATGAGCTGGAACAAATCATTCTTGAAAAGTGGGAGAAACTACCAGCAGGCAGATGTACGAAACTTATAGATGGCTACAAGAAACATTTGGAGGCTGTCATCAATGCCAAGGGTTGTGCAACAAAATATTAGTGAAGGGTGCTATTAATTCTGTCCAGGTCATATTTTGTTTTTTTTCTCAGAAATTACTATGTCTAAGTTGCACGGACATCTTTTTTTTTGTTGTATGCCTTTGAACATATTATTAAAATATTATGATGACGTACAGTTTGAATATTTCCAATTATTTCTCAAGATGTTGTATACAAATGCAAGGGCGCCAATAATTGTGACCACAACTGTACACCATCAGTTACTAAGCACACTCTGCCTACCCACCAAGACGCCCATTCACACATCCCCTGCTATCCTATTGTTACCATGGCTATTCCAACCAAGTCCCCCACACAGACATGCCTGAGTCTGTGAATGCAGTTAAAGAGAAATGCAGCATTATGTCACACTAAGTGGTTTCCAGAATTGTACATGGTTCTGCAAATTAGATCTCCCTAGAGACTTATACAGAGACTATCACCTTCTTCCTATTGGCTATGCCTCTCCTTATGCACGCAAGCATCCTTCTGGCTTTTGCTGTCACCTTTTCTAGCTGCTTTTTATCTTAAGATCGTCAGATTCCATCACTCCCAGGTCCTGCTCTTTTTTGTGCATAAAAGTATACTTTTGAAGTCCCTTGGATTTTTGTATCCCAAATGTATGACCCTGCAAATTTTTAGTATTAAATCTTAGCTGTCAACTTCTAAGCCATTCTTCAAGGTCCTTCCTCATGTTATCTAGATCTTCTGGTGTATTTACCCTATTGCAGATCATGGGCACCCCAACGCCACCCCTCCTAGAAAATGTAAAAATATATAATTTAATTAAAATGCATACTGAAGTGAATTTTCAAGTCTTTTACCCAGATAAATGGGCTATTTGAAGATTGCTCACCCTTCCCGCAAGTAAAAGTATGCATTAATAGTGGTAATGGGTTTTTGCGCTATCAGGACCTGTAGCTTTACATTGACTGCAGCTGCTCTTTGCCGTCCCATCGAAGTTGTCACCCTAGGTGCCTACTTAGTCTCCCTAAGGGTTGAGTTGGCCTCATGATGAATCCTTAATAGTGGAAGCATGAGACATACTGCATGCACAATTTACATTTAGATTGGCACACCACACAGCTATTTTTTCATCTTAAATTTTTTTTCTGCCAGATATCTGTTGGATGTTGGAGGGTTTTTTTTATTTTTGTTCACATGGGAAGAAAATATTAGGGAAATGAGATCACATCTATAATCCTCAGGGCCGGCCTGTCTTGCAGTCCCCTGTGAGCAGCACTGTACCCCTCCACCATTTGCAAACTAATGGCAGAGTAAGTCGCTTTGGTGCCATGGCAGGCCTTAAAGCGCCCATGTGTGTGCAAGCACTCATGGCCTGCCTTTGTTGACATACAATGAAGCTACAATGTAGCCCATTTAAGACTAATGAGAAAATATTTTTTCATTCAACAAGTAATCAAACTCTGGAATTCATTACCAGAGCTGTTAGTGTAGCTGAGTTTAAAAAAAGGTTGGACAAGTTCCTGGAGGAAAAGTCCCTAAACCATTAAGGACCAGGGAAATCCACTGCTTACCCCGGGATAAGCATTATGGAATCTGTGTACCTTTTTGGGAACCAACAGGTACTTGTGACCAGGGGCGGCTCAAAACAATCTGCTGCCTGAGGCGAGAGGTGAGCTAGCGTCCCCCCTCCCCTGCTCCCTCAGCAGTCAAAATAGACGGGCTTCCCCAGAGCCCTGGTCAGAAACCCCCCACTCAACACACTTTCAGGTGGTTTCCCAATGGATAAAGAAAGCAATATATTCCCAGGCTGTATAAGGTGGTTTTTTTTAAACTTTGTTATGCTGTTTTTATGCAGTAAAAAATGTAGCAGCTTAATTATATGGCCTAGGAATCTAATGTAAAACATACTGACTTTGCACACTCGATTGGCATGCTATTAAATTTAACTATATATTCTGCAAAAACAAAGGAGATGCCAGGTGATCACAAACCAAGGAGCAAAATGAAAAAATAATCTCCCAATAATGAGTGAAGAGGACATTTTCCTGTAAACTTTAACCAGTGTTCTCCCCAGAATTTGTCATGAATGACTAGTCGGATGGGCCACATTATAAGCTGGCTGGCAGCGGACAACATAATTAGTCGTCTTTCCTTTTTCTATTCCTGTTATTATTCTGCCATGTTGATTCATCAGATTATGTTAGCCGGACGGTCAGTAAAATCGGCCGGATGGTGCGCCCATTCAAAAGGTCATGGGGAGAAGACTGTCAACATAGACAAAATGATTTCTGATTCTGATGTCATCCCAGTATCAGCAATACCGCTTTGACCCGGTGAAAGGTGGGATATAAATGCAGTTAAATAAATAAATAAATATAAATCCTCACCAGTCATGGACATATTGTGAGGTAATATAAAACCTTACAAAAATGATTCAAGACCTATGGAGAAAATCTACAATACCATAACAGCATCAACTTCCAAAACTCGCACAAGGAGCCTACCCAGAAAAGAGCAGCACCCTAAGGAGGTCTGTTTACTAAAGCACGTTAGACTTTTGCAGCTAACATGGCAAAAAAGTACAGATAGCATGGCTGTAGCTGCAAAAGCTGTGTATTATCTGCTGCGAGTGTGCACAGCATTTCCCTAACGGATAATGCACCAAAATTGCAGAGAGAGCCCTGACAACACCATGGATGCAAATAACGGCAGCTATTGAGGTGAGGTTATGAGCACCCATGCTGCCTGCAACTTTGATGGTTACCACGTGTTGTTGATGCCCGTGGTAACCGTGCACTTTACACCCCCCACTCCACCCATATCTTGCCCACTCTTGCAGATAACACGGTTTCTGCAAAAAGTACAGAAAATTGCTGCATTATCTACAGTTTCCCTGCATTATCTGACAACAGCCCAGCTTAGTAAACAACCACCTAAATATTTCTATTGCAGTGGACCCTGAAATATCCATACATCTAGTCAGAAAACCAAGCAAGCCGGATTACTATTGATCTTTACATAGAAACCCCATGCTAACAGAATATCTGGCCTTGGTCACACATTGAGAATATAGACAGACCATCTCCAAGCATGAAATAAATGAACACAAGTTAAAAATAAAATTACGAAGACAAAATTGAAATTGAAATACCAAAAACCCAGACGATGCATGCAATACAAAACCAGAGAAACTGAGAAAGCTACAGATGCCCCTGTACTGTGCAGCTTATAAAGAGAACATATATACGTGCAGCCCGATATTAAAGAGGTTCATCTGGTTAGCAGGACCTGCTAGCTGGATAAATCCCTCGGAGAGGGATATTCAGCAGCACTAATGGGCCAGTGCTGAAATCCCCTCTAAACACTGTGGCACTGCCTGGAGAGTTCCAGGGCGATCCATGGGCAGGATGCGGGTAGTCCCAGTACTTAGCTGGTTAGCAGCGATTTTCAGTCCGCTAACCAGCTAAGTTCCTGTATAAAGTCAGGTCATCTCAGCAAAGTAATTTTATGTACAGTTTAGTGATTGGAAATGTCTGTCTTTGGACTTCCCAAGCTTGATGCTCAATCTGCGACGGTCAGTGTTTTAAAAGCACCTGACCGGCAAGGGCAAAAGTGAAATCAAATATCAGTGCTAGAATCTGGATATCTTCTGGTGCTGAATATCCAGTTTCAGCCCTGCATAGCAGCAA
Organism: Ichthyophis bannanicus; assembly: GCA_033557465.1. Lineage (NCBI taxonomy): Eukaryota > Metazoa > Chordata > Amphibia > Gymnophiona > Ichthyophiidae > Ichthyophis > Ichthyophis bannanicus. Next base: position 100,749,531 of record CM066034.1, on the reverse strand, counting down.
TATACAGCCGCTATCCGGATAGCTGAAACCACATAAAGTTAGGGCAGTTTTCTACCTTTTGCTGTCTGATCATTTTATTCTCTTATTATGTTGATCCAAGTCTCTGATTTCTGCTTTCCTTGTTTTCTCTTAACTCACTCTCTGGGTCTGTTGTCCATCTACAACTTCTTTCCCTTCCTGTCTTCTTGATTTCCTCCCATCTCTGACATTGATCTTTTCCTTTTGGCTTTCTTCTATTTTTCTTCATCAATTCAGATTTTATTTCCCCCCCCCCCCCCCGTTTTCAGTCTTTTAACTGCATCTTCCTGTCACTTTTCAATCTTTAGAGCAGCCCTCTCACTCCCTATCTCTCTATCCTTACCCAACCAGTTATTCCCAGTCTAACCCTCTCCTGTCTCTCTTCTGCCCTGCCTGTGTCCAGCATCTCTCCCCTTCTCTCCTGCCATCTTGTCTCCCCCTCTCTCACTGTCTAGCACCTCTCCTCTTTTCTCATCCTATCCCCTCCATGTCCAGCATACCCCTCTTTCCCCCACCCCGTGTCAAGCATCTGCCCACCACCTGCCCAATTTTGTGCCCACAAAATCATCTAATGTCCCATCAAATCAAAGACCGAAATAAATATCCTGTCAAAATGGTCCCGAAAAAAGACAGCTAACAATATTTTTTTTTTTTGTCGGAGCTGCAATTGTGTGCCTAGCATGTGCCCACCATCCCTCACCTGTGTCCAGTCTCTGCTCACTCTCCCCTGTACACCAATCCCATGTCTAGCATCTGCCTTGCTTCCCCTATGGACCCTACACTATGTCCAGGCTTTAATATCCACCACTCCATCCCATGTCCATTTGCTGTCTACCCCCTATGCCACCAGCCCATGTCCAGTATCTGCTTTTTGCTCCTCCACTTCTTCACTCTGTATCAACTATCTGCCCTCACCCATATCCAGCCTCTGCTCTGAACCCCATATCCAACAATGATTATTAAGATAAGACGGTCTAGAAATACTGTTAAATAAATAAATAAATAAACAATGGCTCTTCATCACTTTTATTCCTGCATCTCTCCCTCCATCCCTCATTATGTCCTACATCTCCCTTCCAGTCTGTCCCCCCATCCCCTTCTGGGTCCTGCATTTGCCTTCCAGCCTCTCCCCATCCCCTTCTATGTCCTGCATCTCCCATCCAGCCTCTCCCCATCTCCTTCTATGTCCTGCATCTCCCATCCAGCCTCTCCCCATCCCCTTCTATGTCCTGCATCTCCCTTCCAGCCTCTCCCCATCTCCTTCTATGTCCTGCATCTCCCATCCAGCCTCTCCCCATCCCCTTCTATGTCCTGCATCTCCCTTCCAGCATCTCCCCATCTCCTTCTATGTCCTGCATCTCCCTTCCAGCCTCTCCCCATCCCCTTCTATGTCCTGCATCTCCCTTCCAGCCTCTCCCCATCCCCTTCTGTGTCCTGCATCTCCCTTCCAGCCTCTCCCCATCCCCTTCTATGTCCTGCATCTCCGACCCAGCCTCTCCCCATCCCCTTCTATGTCCTGCATCTCCCTTCCAGCCTCTCCCCATCCCCTTCTGTGTCCTGCATCTCCCTTCCAGCCTCTCCCCATCCCCTTCTGTGTCCTGCATCTCCCTTCCAGCCTCTCCCCATCCCCTTCTATGTCCTGCATCTCCCTTCCAGCCTCTCCCCATCCCCTTCTGTGTCCTGCATCTCCCTTCCAGCCTCTCCCCATCCCCTTCTATGTCCTGCATCTCCCATCCAGCCTCTCCCCATCCCCTTCTGTGTCCTGTATCTCCCTTCCAGCCTCTCCCCATCCCCTTCTGTGTCCTGCATCTCCCTTCCAGCCTCTCCCCATCCCCTTCTATGTCCTGCATCTCCCATCCAGCCTATCCCCATCCCCTTCTGTGTCCTGCATCTCCCTTCCAGCCTCTCCCCATCCCCTTTTGTGTCCTGCATCTCCCTTCCAGCCTCTCCCCATCCCCTTCTGTGTCCTGCATCTCCCTTACAGCCTCTCCCCATCCCCTTCTGTGTCCTGCATCTCCCTTCCAGCCTCTCCCCATCCCCTTCTATGTCCTGCATCTCCCGTCCAGCCTCTCCCCATCCCCTTCTGTGTCCTGCATCTCTCTTCCAGCCTCTCCTCATCCCCTTCTATGTCCTGCATCTCCCTTCCAGCCTCTCCCCATCCCCTTCTATGTCCTGCATCTCCCTTACAGCCTCTCCCCATCCCCTTCTGTGTCCTGCATCTCTCTTCCAGCCTCTCCCCATCCCCTTCTGTGTCCTGCATCTCCCTTCCAGCCTCTCCCCATCCCCTTCTATGTCCTGCATCTCCCTTCCAGCCTCTCCCCATCCCCTTCTATGTCCTGCATCTCCCTTCCAGTCTCTGCCCATCCCCTTCTGTGTCCTGCATCTCCTTTCCAGCCTCTCCCCATCCCCTTCTATGTCCTGCATCTCCCGTCCAGCCTCTCCCCATCCCCTTCTGTGTCCTGCATCTCTCTTCCAGCCTCTCCTTCCATTCCCCTTCATGTCCTCCATCTCTCTTCAAGCCATTCTCCCCCTGTTCCCCCCTTGCCACTGCCACCACTGCTGCTGCTTTTCCTATGATTGCAGCAGCCGTGGATCTTCAATGCAATGTGTGCCTTCGAGTCAGTCCTGACTCCTGGCAACCCAGAAGCTCCTGGGTTTTCTTGGCAGTGTCACCGGAAGTAGATTGCCAGGCCTTTCTTCCGAGGCAATGGAGGGTTAAGTGACTTGCCCAAGGCCACAAGGAGTGCTAGTGGGAATCAAAACCTGGTTACTTGGTTACCAAGCCAGTGTTCGGATCTTAGACTTTACTAAAAAAAAAAAAAGCGTGGGTCTTTATGACTCCGCACTTGTAGGGGATGCCAATGCCCGCCCCCTCTGGTGCATAATTTGTATCATGGGGGCGGGAGTTGTAGGCCTTCCGAGCGTGGAGTCACAAAGACCCATGCTTTTTTTTTTTTTTTTTTAGTGGAGTCTAAGGTCCACGGCTGCTGCAATCATAGGAAAAGCAGCAGAAGTGGCGGCAGTGAAGGGAGGTTGCTGTCATGATTATCTTCTTCTTCTTTTTTTTAAAGCATAATGACGCGGCTGCCACTGGCCTGCTTTGGGGCACATTTTTGCCACCTGACCCTCTCACTGGATAGAAGCGCCCCTGCTTGCGATCCGCATTGGCCACTGTTGGAAGCAGGATACTGGGCAGGATTGACATTGGTCTGACCCATTCCTTATGTTCTTAGGCCTGTGAGAAAATTGTGTCAGAAGGGGCTGGAGAGCTCACCGTACCTCCCCCTCCAGGTGAGAGAGAAGGGGAGATGGTACAGTAGATGCCAGGACAGGAGTGCAGGACCTGGACCACCCTGGAGTGGTGGTAGGGCTTGGCTAAGGTGACAGAAACCTTTGGGCCAACCCTGATAGTACCTTACTACTACAGACTGCCCAAAACACTACTATTAGGGCAAAGGCAACACAAGATTCTAACAAAGGCTAGGGTCCTCCTAAAGGAAAAACAAAGATCAACATGCAAAGACTACACAAGTTCACAGAAGAAGAAAGATGGAAAATGATATCCGGAAAAGCTAAGAGAGGCTGGAAAAGGGGCCAATAGAGCAAAAGCTAATTCAACAAAACATACTGACAGGAAAAGAAAAGGTAATATAGTAAGCCTGAGAGGTGAGGGAGACATGTTTAGAGCAGTGATTCCCAACCTGTAATCCCTGGCAATCAATATGGGCAGTCCATAGGAGAAAAAAGAGGGAGAGGCTGAAGGGGATTGGCTGGAAAGAAGAGAGAGACTGGAAGGAACTGGCTGGAGGAGACGGGGAGAGACTGAGACTGATGGGAGACCAGCTGGAGGGCGAGACGCTGCTGGAGGCAGAAAGAGAGGGCGATAGAGAGCTAATGCACACAGGCTTGGTGCTGAGGGGTGGAGATGAACTGGGGGTCCCTGGACCTCTAGGAGGTTAACAAGGGGTCCACACAAACAAATGGGTTGGGAACCTGTAGTGTAGAGGCTGAGAAAGAGAAAGTGGGATTACTGAATAAATGCTTCTGTTCAATAGTCAGAAGAAAGAATGGAGAAGGCACACAAACAACTGCCAGAAAGAAAAACGGAAGCAAGGAAGATCCATGGCAACAAACGAAAAGTGGATAAAGCTGTAGGGCCAGCATTAAGGGAGCTCAGGGAAGTTCTGGCAGCTCCAGAGTCCAACTTTTTCATTGGAGTCCGGTGTGGTCTCTGAAGACAAACAGATGTAGCCATACTTTAGAAAAGTAAACATAAAGAGGAGGCCGGAAAACACAGACTCGTTAGTCAGACATCAGTGATGGGAAAATCATTAGAATCATTCATAAAACAGACTTTGAACCATGGGATTACTGAATACGGGGCAGTATTTCACCAAAGCAGGGCCAGTATAATATTGGGCACCGTAGGCAAACCTTCAGACTTACACTCTCCCCCTTCCCCCCGAGATTTTAATAATAAACTCAGCAATCATCATCCAAGCACCATCCTCTTACAACAATCCTGTAAAAATGCCTACCATCAGCGCCTACTTCACCTGCAGGGCAATTTTCAAAAATTGTTATTTTATTGCAGTGTTTTCCCTTCTTTTCTGTCATTTCATCCCCTTCATTTTCTAAGTTATTTCATTTCATTTCCATTAAAGTCATTGGAAGAATCAGTTCTTCCTATATTTTACTCTAATATGTACTTTGCAAGTAACCAAATCCTGAAAAAAAACACATCCCAAACTTATACAGAAAACCTCTCATAGCAATGTAACCTGAGGTCTACCCTATCCATTTTGCTCTGCTTATGTCCCACAGGTGACAGACCCAGATGCTTCAGGTTGCTGGAGTTCGGTACATTTTAGCTGGAGAGTGCCAAACCTGGTTTCAGCATTCAAGGGATTTGTGCCTGCTGGATTTAACTGATACAACAAATTACTGACCTCTGTGATAATTTGTTTTACCCAGAATGTACACAGTATATTGGGGGGTTTTGTTGAGCATCAGAATGTATATAAGACAGGAAGTATTTAAACACAAGCTAGTTAATTTTATAAGAATTAACTTAGAAAATATATATTACAGAGCACAATGTAGCAAGATACAAATCAAATAAATAGTGAATAAGCATACCGGAATCTTTTTAACATGGAACCATGCACGGTAGATGCAACTGAAAGCGCTCGTCCTGGTAGCTCTCATGAAAGGGACTGCGTGCTGTCCTCAGGCCACAGAAAACAAATGCAAACAAGTCTTCGACTTAAGAGGGAAAAGGTAAAACAGTTCAGTTCAAACGAGAGTTTTGCAAGTTGGTAGACTTCATTTGGAGAATATGGGGCTGATAGTCAGCGGCGGCAGCTAGCACGTCTAAAGCAGCTGATCGTTGCCGCTGAAACCAAGACCCAGATATTCAATGCCGGGGCCAGGTTCAGCCACTGCCTGGCTAGCTTTGACAATGAACGTTAGGCCAGCCTTTACTGCGCTTGGCTTTCACCACATAGTAATAACTGGGCAGCGGTTCAATATCGCTGCTGCCTAGTGATCGCCAGGTGCCACCCTTGGAACGCCCTGATGTTTGCTGGCTAGCACTGGGGTTGCAGCGACAGCACCCACGGATCTTCAGTGCTACTATTACCACTGAAGATCCTGGCCAACGCAATGATTCGATAATTGTCTTAAAGCTTCCTCCGTGTAATAAGTCTGGCTTAAGATCACTACAGCTCCTCCCTTATCGGCATGCCGGATGACAACGTCAGATCGAGACTGTAATTCTTTTAATGCCACTCTCTCAGTCTTTGAGAGCACATTAATTGAGTATGGATGCTGTTTCTCCAATTTGGTTACGTCTCGTATCACTAAATCACGAAAAATGACCAAAGCAGGATGCATCTGTTCAGGTGGAGACCAAGTCAACTTAAACGGTAAAGGAACTCTTTGTTCATCTGAAGAGACCACATTCTCATCAGCCAACTGTGTTTGAGAGGCGAAAACATTTTTTAAATGGAGCTTTCGCAGAAGACTCTCCATGTCTACACGAAATTGAAAAAGGTCATGGGTACTTGCTGGAACAAAAGACAAACCTTTATTCAATAGCTGGTGTTGTGCCTGGGACAGTTTTACATTAGACATCAGCTCTACGGCCTGAACGTGCACCGTGGCTCCATTCAGGTGCTGCGAATGCTGGCCACCGCCGATTTCCTTCTTTCCTCTCTCATGGCCAGGATCCGACTACAGGGAACTTACTTCACCTCCTACCTTTTTGTTCGGGCCCAGCAGCATGATCCCCCGATGTCCAGGGGGACTTATTACACCTCTGCGGTGAAATAAGTCCCCCTTCTATGTTCACTGCTCCGGATATACAGGACCGACCTCTGAATCAGCCCTGTATGCCCGGGATCGCGGTCTGCCCATGTCCTGCCCTCATTCTGCCTCAGGAATGCCTCCTCCCGCCCCTGTCTAGGCTTTCCCGTATAAACTTACACCACTCTTCACTAGTCTTGCACCTTGGCTACGTTTTTTATTGGTTTCCGTGCACCTCTACCCAGTGTACCTGAAGCTATATGTGAGGCAGTCACAGATCCCCGATGCTGTGCTGGAGTCGCACATGGATCCAGAGCCACCGGCATATGATGACTGCTTCAGATCTTTTCTTTTGAAGAGCTGGAGGCTTCTATGGAAACAGGCTCCCAAAACTGATCCACAGGGCTCCTGGCTTGAATGGATTTGAACACTTGGTTGATGGTACAGCTTCTCTCCCCATGAGACAGTGGGTTGCTGGCAGGTTTTGCATGACATCAACCCTCTGCTCTTCCTTTCCTTAATTACAGCTCTGATGCCTGCCGCTCACTCTTGATGGTGTGAGTAGCAGTGAGCTAACAGCATGTGTCCAGAGAGCAGACGCCTTCGCTCCCTGTTGGTGAAGTGAGTGTGTGCCAAAGACAAAAACTGTCTTTAGGGATGGTTTTCATACAAACCCGATCTTTTCTTCCCAGAGGAGTCCCCTTCAGTCAGAAATGACTGGGGGCTAGTACTTCCCCAATTCTAGAAAGTGTGAGCTTTGTCTATGAATGTCATTAAACTTTTCTAATAGGAAAACTGGATGACAGTGTTCACACAGCAATCATCCAAGCAGTCTCTACACTGGTTTCATGGGCTACTCACCCACATGTTGATACCTGGTTGACTCACCTCTTGGCACAAATATTGCAGGCCACATGCACTACTGTGCTGATATCCTAGGCAACTGGCATCTTGGTGCAGGTACTATGGGCTATTTGCCCCACTGTGCTGATGCTACCCCCCTTTGCTTCAGCCAACTCCACCTACATTCAGGCATGACAGTAGCAGGCAGATATCGTATTTATTAGTTGTATTTAGTTCGTGCCTTAAAACAAATATGATATCTTCTGTAAAGTTATGTGTATTTTCCGCAGTTATGCATTTACGTGTAAATGCTGAAAATACAGCATAATTCAAAATACATTTAAAGTTATTTCTGCTATTTCTGTTTTCTTCCATCAACACCTAAATTATCCATATAGTAGTTACTTAGCACCTCCCCAAAGCAGCTGGATCCACTGTGGCAGGAGATAAACCACATAAATTAATAACAAATTTAAGAGGAATAACTACAGTTAAGTGGACTTCTGGAGATCAAGAGGAGATAACATAGAAACATAGAAACATGATGACAGAAAAAGACCACATGGCCTATCTAGTCTGTCCTTCCATATCAACAACTACAACAGTCCACTTTTTACCTTTAGAGATCCTCTGTGTTGGTCCTATGCTTTTTTGAATTCAGTTACTGTCCTCATCTCTACCACCTCCACTGGGAGACTATTCCATGGATCCACTACTCTTTCCGTAAAGAAATATTTCCGCATATCACTCCTGAATCTATCTCCCTTCACCCTCATCCCATGTCCCATCGTAGCAGAACTTGCTTTCAATTGAAAGAGGCTCTCTCCCTGAACATTTATGCCACGGAGGTATTTAAACATCTCAATCATATCACCTCTATCCCGCCTTTCCTCTAAGGTGTACATATTAAGATCCTTAAGTCTGTCCTCATATGCTTTATAATGAAGCCCACTAATCATTTTAGTAGTCACCCTCTGCACCGAGTCCATCCTGTTCACATCCTTTTGAAGGTGCGGTCTCCAGAATTGCACACCATACTCCAAATGAGGTCGCACCAAAGACTTATACAGAGGCATTATCACCTCCTTTTTTCTGCTAGCCATTCCTCTCCGTATGCACCCAAGCATCCTTCTAGCTTTTGCCGTCGCCTTTTCTACCTGTTTAGCTACTTTAAGATCATCAGACACAACCACGCCTAGGTCCCGCTCTTCTTTAGTGGACAAAAGTACTTCATCTCCTATTCTGTATTGCTCCCTTGGATTGCTGCAGCCCAAATGAATGACCTTACATTTTTTAACATTAAATCCCAGCTGCCAAATTCTAGACCATTCTTCAAGCTTAGCTAGATCCCTCCTCATGTTATCTACACCTTCCTGGGTGTCTACTCTATTGCAGATTTTGGTATCATCCGCAAAGAGGCAAACCTTACCCGATAGCCCTTCCGCTATATCACTAACAAAGATGTTAAAAAGAATCTGACCAAGGACAGATCCCTGGGGCACACCACTGGTAACATCCTTCTCCTCAGAGTGAGCTCCATTTACTTGTACTCTTTGTCGCCTCCCACCCAACCGATTTCTAACCCAAGCAGTAACTTCAGGGTCCATCCCTAGGGTGCTCAGTTTGTTTATAAGTCGCCTGTGAGGAACAGTGTCAAAGGCTTTACTGAAATCTAAATACACCACATCTAGAGCTCTCCCTCGGTCCAACTCCCTGGTCACCCAGTCAAAGAAATCAATCAGATTTGTCTGACAAGACCTGCCTCTGGTGAATCCATGCTGCCTCGGATCCTGTAATCCGCTGGACTCCAGAAACCTCACTATTTTCTCTTTCAGCAGCGTTTCGAATAATTTACTCACCACCGAAGTTAAACTAACAGGCCTGTAGTTTTCAACCACATCCTTACTTCCGCTTTTGTGTAAAGGCACCACATGAGCCTCTCTTCAGTCCTTTGGCACCACTCCCGACTCCAACGAGGCATTGAAAAGGTCAGTCAGTGGAGCTGCTAGAACGTCCCCGAGTTCCCTCAGTATTCTAGGGTGTATCCCATCCGGTCCCATCGCTTTGTCTACTTTAAGTTGAGCTAGTTTCTCACGAACACAGTCTTCTGAAAATTGTTCAAGATGTCCCTCGCTTCTGTTCCTATTTGTGGGTGTTTTCTGAGGTCCTGCTCCTGGTTCTTCATCTGTGAACACAGAACAAAAATATTTGTTAAGCAATTCCGCTTTATCCTTATCAGCTTCTACATATTCCCCCCTGCACCCTTGAGTCTGACAATACCACTCTTGCCCTTCCTCTTCTCACTAATATATCTGAAAAATGTATTTTCCCCCCATTTTATTGCATTGGCTATTTCCTCCTCCTTTTGAATCTTTGCCTTCTTGACTACTTTGCTAGCTTCTCTAAGTTTTTCCAAATACAGACGCCTGTCTTCCTCTCTCTGTGATCTCTTGTAGTTCATGAAGGCCTCCCTCTTTTTCGTCACTTTTTCAGCTACTTCCTTAGAAATCCATAGCGGTCTCCTTTTCCTTTTGCCTTTATTTACCATTTTAACAAAAAGGTTGGTTGCCCTTAAAATATCCCCTTTTAGTTTTGCCCACTGTTTTTCTACATCCCCCAGCTGTTCCCATCCCACTAACGACTCCATAAGGTATTGGCCCATCTTCGCAAAGTTAGTCTTCCTAAAGTCTAAGATCCTCACCTTGGAATGGATTCTAACAGCCCTAGTCCTAATACTGAACCACACCATCTGGTGATCACTGGATGCAAAATGATCTCCCACTACAACATCAGAAACACTTTCACCATTGGTAAGCACCAAGTCCAGTATGGTCCCTTCACGTGTGGGGTCTGTTCCCAATTGCCTGAATAGTTCTCCCTGTAGAGAATCCAGGATCTCCTTACTTCTAGATGATACTGCAGCAGGAATGTGCCAATCAACATCTGGCATATTGAAATCTCCTATCAGTAGCAGTTCCCCTTTCCTAGCAATGCTGCGTATGTCTTCAATTAACTCTCTGTCCACCTCTTCCTCTTGTGAGGGAGGTCTGTATATCACACCAATGCAAATAGATTTCTCTTTCCCTCTTTCTAGTTTAAACCACAATGCCTCCTCTCTCCCTTTTAAGCTCTGTAATTCCAAAGCTTTAATAGTAGTTTTTACATATAGTGCCACTCCTCCTCCCCTTCTTCCTACCCTGTCCTTTCTGAATAAAGTATAGCCAGGTATAGTTACATCCCAGTCATGGTTTTCTGTGAACCATGTTTCTGTAACTGCCACTAAATCCAAGTCAGCCACTCCCACCAAAGCTTCAACATCAGGGATCTTATTTCCCATGCTACGGGCATTTATACACATTGCTTTCCATATGTTACCCCTGTTACCCATTTCCATAAAGGTATTTAATGTATCACCTACCTGGGGGCTTTCACTTACCTGGGGGCTTTCTTCACCTATCCCCAACGAATCTAGCTTAAAGCCCTCTTCAGTAGATTAGCCAGTCTACTACCGAAGATACGTTGACCTTTCTTGGACAGATGGATGCCTTTCTTGGACAGATGGATGCCATCTCTGCTCTGCAATAACGTACTGCTATTTTTATGCTACAAACCGTATATTTAAATGAAGAGGGTAAACAAGAGAATCCGCCAGAAACTGGAAGAAGGGAGAAAAGTGCCACAAGGAATATTGTAAAAAGCAACGGATGCAAATTTAAGATCTTTACTTTCACAGATCAAAGTAAAAAAGTATGTGAATGAGAACATCTTGAAGTAACTAAGGGCCTCTGTGGAAAAAGAAATACAGGGAGGAGGATGAGACCTAGGTGAATGTACCATAAGAAAAGAATACACAGAAAAAGAAAGAGCAGTTGAGGGGGAGATGGAGCTTAGAGATCTGGAAGTGCAGGAGAGCTAGATGATTAAAGACAGGTCAACAAATCAACTGAAGAGGAGGAAAAAAGGGAGGAGAAAGACCCAGAGGTTGAGGAATTCAAGATCAAACTCCTAGTCCACATGGAAAAAGATGAATATGCTGGGTTCCAGCAAGAGAAAGATTACCCATGTTAAATTTAACCCTAAGGTTAGAAGTATGACAATTAAGATGAACAAGGCCATATCCGATGCAATGACAGATGCAATGGTCCTCCGGGACAAATCTTCCTTTCTGGGCACCACTATGTGGATGGAATAATGTCCCTGGCCCTGTTCTGCAGAGGACATGGATAAAATAGGCTACAACTGCAGTAGGCACTGAAGAATTTCCTGAAACAACATCTGCATGAGTGGGAGGTATTGTCATAAATCTTAATTCTTTGTCTGACCAGAACCAGAGACCTTAAGGTTAGGAGGCAGGCTTCTTGCAGTAGGAGCTAATACAGTTCCAATCTTGACTAAGGACTCCAAGGATCCACTGGTCTAACATGTTATGGGGCTCCTAAGAGAGAAACCATGGAAGCCACACCCCCAACTAGTTGTACTTCAGGAGGGACTGCCAGATCTCATAGAGGTGGATCACTGGCTTCCAATGGACCCATGACAGTGACTCAAGACACTAAAAGCTTTGAAAGGACTGTCCCTTCTTTGACTGAGATTCAAAGAATGACCAGGCTCTATGCAGTCCGATGGTGACTCTAAGCTCTACACTTAGCCATATGAGAGGTACTCCTGGCACCTCTAGGCCTATCTTTCTTTTTTTTTTTTTTTAAACTTTTTATTTAAGGTTACAAATACAATAAGAAAATACAGTAAGAACATTATTAAACAGGAAATAGCAAATACAATCAAGAAACTTTATTCCCCCATATAAAATGAAACACATCAAGGGGAGAATTGCCAAAATAGTAGAAATAAATAGATATAAAATCAATCAAAAATACAAGAAAAAAAGGGGTTATACACCCCACAAAAGGGAGCCTAAACTAACAAAATCATTCCCCCTCAACACTTACACCTCCCCCCGCTTTTGAATCCAAGAAAGATTTCAAAGCAGTGACATCATTATACACATAGGTTCGCCCCCCTAAAGTAATCACACAACGGCAAGGAAATTTAAGGAAAAAGGTTGCCCCTAATGCCAACACCTGCGATTTCAACAGCAAAAACTGCCTACGTCGTAACTGCGTATAACGGCAGACATCTGGGAAGACTTGAATGGCCTGACCACAAAATAAAGTACCCCGATACTTAAAGTATGCTCTCATAACCCGCAATTTGGCAGATTCAGAAATAAACTGAACTACCAAAGTGTTGCGTTTTGAGATATTATCCATTGAGTCTTCCAAGAAGGCTGTTAAGTTCTGATCCACTGAAGAGACTGAAGAGGCCGCAGCCCCTGTAGCCCGAGGAGTGGAAGAAGAACCCAAAGGCAAATAATACATATGGACCGTCTGAGCAATATGAAAATCCCCGTCTAAATGCAAAATCTCCAAAAAGTATTTACCCAATAATATATCAGAAGACATTAGGTGCGTCATAGGAAAATTAAGAAAGCGTAAATTACATGCTCTAGCACGATTCTCTAAAACCTCAAGCCGAAAGGAAATAGCTGAGGAATCACGTATAAATGCCACATCAGACTTATGACTGGATTGAAATTGAGAATTAGTGCTATCAGCAAGCTTTGCAACGGAACCTAATTGGTTATCCATAGATTGTAATTTATCCACAACATCTTGGGAAAATTTACACAAAGAGGATACAGTTGAAGTCAAACGTACATCTATCTTTTGAATAGCAGACCATATATCATGCAAAGTTACCTCCCCCGTAGGGGATACTAAATTCCCGGGTTCTATTACAGGTGGAAAAACAGGACATGGAACAGGGGGAAACCGCTCAGGGGGACTATCAGAAATAGTAGATGAAAGAGCAGGAAGAGGAAAGGGAGGAGGAGACCGGAGAACAGGACTCAAAGAGGCCTCCTCCGGAGATCGATTACCAGGCAGCAAGACAGTCACGTGTTTGTCCATAGGGCCCGCCGCTTTTCCTCCTGTGGCACCAGCCCCGGATTTATCATCCACCTTTGCCTTCCTTTTGCCCATGATGCTGAACTCGGCTCCAAAAATGGACAAGCCACACGACACCTCACGTGCGCCGAAGGGGCGCCAAAGGGGCGTGTCCTGCCCCTTGAGCCACGCCCCTTTAGGCCACGCTACGCGGGCCGCGACACGCGGCCGCGTTTAACACCGGAGGGCTTTATAGGGCACAGCAGGGTCCTCCGGGCCAAGGCACGTCCTCCTCCCGCCTGCCCGATCACAACCAGCCTCCTCCTGGTCTCGCTGCACTGGACCGTGCGGTTGAAAGGCACGGCAGCTCCCACTCAGCGGCACTTCTCCCAATGCTCTCACCAAAACCGGAGGGCTTTATAGGGCACAGCAGGGTCCTCCGGGCCAAGGCACGTCCTCCTCCCGCCTGCCCGATCACAACCAGCCTCCTCCTGGTCTCGCTGCACTGGACCGTGCGGTTGAAAGGCACGGCAGCTCCCACTCAGCGGCACTTCTCCCAATGCTCTCACCAAAACCGGAGGGCTTTATAGGGCACAGCAGGGTCCTCGGGGCCAAGGCACGTCCTCCTCCCGCCTGCCCGATCACAACCAGCCTCCTCCTGGTCTCGCTGCACTGGACCGTGCGGTTGAAAGGCACGGCAGCTCCCACTCAGCGGCACTTCTCCCAATGCTCTCACCAAAACCGGAGGGCTTTATAGGGCACAGCAGGGTCCTCGGGGCCAAGGCACGTCCTCCTCCCGCCTGCCCGATCACAACCAGCCTCCTCCTGGTCTCGCTGCACTGGACCGTGCGGTTGAAAGGCACGGCAGCTCCCACTCAGCGGCACTTCTCCCCTCTAGGCCTATCTTTCTACTACTACTAATGAATTGTATAGCACTAAAAGGCGCATGTAGCGCTGTACAGAGACATGTAAGAGACAATCCCTGCTCCTAAGAGCTTACAGTCTACTCAAGACAGACAGACAATACAACAAGTGAGGACTAGGATATATCTAGGGGAATGGTAAGGAAACACATAGGAGGTGAACAGGAGACTAGGGGGATCAGAATCCAAAAGCAGTCTCAAAGAAGTGATTTGAACAGAGCCACAGATGGAGCCTGACATACCGACTCAGGTAGTTTGTTCCAGGTATAAGGAGCAGCAGCGTAGAAAGATCAAAATCTGGAATTGGCAGTGGAAGAGAAGGGCACAGATAGAAGGGATTTTCCATAAGAGCTGAGCTCCTGAGGAGGAGTGTAGGGAGAGATAAGAGAGGAAATGAGTGAGGAGCAGCCGAATGAAGACACTTATATGTCAGTAGTAAATGTTTTGAACTGGATGTGGAAACGGATAGGGAGCCAGTGAGGTGACTTGAGATGAGGGGTGACATAAGCATAGCGACATTGGCAGATTAGCCATGCAGTAACAGGAGAAATTGTAATGTTTGTTATTTAAGCAATAATCCTTAAAAAAATTTGTTGTTACTGGCAGTTAACAAGTATTTTGTTAGGAAACGACCTGAAGCAATGTTGTTAACAGCTAATACTGAGAAGATTATTATGTTTTTCAAATCTCATATAATGAGAGACACGTGGTGATCAAAACCAGAGCAACTGTAAAGCTGGATGACCTGCCATTAACAGCTGGGCTGCCTGAAACTGGTCAGTCCTGAGGCTTCAGGTATATTTGTTCCACCCATCACGGCCAACCAAAGGCACGTTCTATAAGGTCTTCTATCACACACTTAAATGGTAAGGGTGGCGAGGAAATTCATGAGTAAGTGCTGCTGGTATACTTGTTTCAGGATGACGGAAGTGAATTTAAAGTTCTGGAATACTTTAAGATTCCCCCACTCAAAGATGGTAGCTCGCAGAAGTTATGAATTCATGCCATAATTCATTTAGACATTTAAAAGTTCTTCCAATATTTATGAATAACCATGTCACAGCATAGACACTGAGTTGCATTTCTGTTGCTTAAGATTTTTTATTTTTAACTGAGGCTGGTCTGGTGTCAGTGGTGGCATTGTCCACTGCTACATGGAGAATCCAGGCATGATTTTCTGGTCAGGACTTCTAATCTCCAGGCTGACCAGGACTGGGGAGGCTGCAAGCAATCACAACCCTGAGGGGGTGGGGATCATAGTCAATTCACAATGGCAATTCCTAGTGGCTAGACTTATGGCCTATGATTACAGGGAGTCCAACAGATGGGGCAAAAAATCACGTAGTAGCAAGACACAGTCCAAAGCGTGATTTGGGTGGAAAAACAATTTATTAATGTAATAATTAAGGACCTATTATACAACCCGACACAGGCCGTGTTTCGAAAACCTTCATCAGGGGTTGTTGAAGTAGGTACTAAAAACATAAAAACATACAAAGTAAATAAATGCTAAGTGAAACCAAATAGGGAAGAACAAAATGCTAGTTAAAATACATACAAATACATTAAAATTAATCTTATAAATAATAAATACAGAAAGACAGAAATAAAATATACCTCTGTAAGAACACTAAAAAATGTGGATACGCCATACTAATAAAATAACGATAAGAATACATATTGATACATTTTGATCAATCTTATAAATAATAAATATAATGTAACTCAATAAAAGCACTAAAAATTATAAATACACAATATCAATAAATTAATAATAAGTCCCGATGGCGCGGGCAGGGTCCCGGCGCCGGAGTGTAACCGGGTGCGCGGCCCGGCTCGGACCCTGCTCGCTAGAAGAAGGAAGGGGGGGGCAGCGTGAGGGGGTGCACGCAGTACGCCGCGTCACCGCGCGGGTGCATTTTTTGAAGGGATTGTCTCCGCTCGAGCGTGCTAGAGCGGAGCCAATCAGGAGGGGTCCGGCCATGTGCTACAGCGTGCGCGGGGGCGCGCTGGAGCACATGCGGCCTGACGGGAAGGCAATCGGCCCACCCGCCCACCCCTTATTGTGGCGGGTAGGGTTGAGTGATTGTATCGGGTTGTTGCAGCTGGGGGGGGGGGGAATGGCGGGCTCCCAGAGGTTTCCGGGGTCCGGAGCCTTAGGCGACTTGGGAAGGGGGCGGGGTGCCCTCGGCCCGGACTACCCCTGAAAGAGTTTTGCTAGTAATATGGCGAAGTCGGATAGGGGTGGTCGGAACGTTGCCGGTGATGGGACCGGGGCTGGAGCGGAGGAGGGTGTCGCTTTGCTAGTTGCATGGCTGGCGATGCATCGCTCCACTCTGGGGTTTGTTGCATTCCTGTTTATTGTAAATATGTTGTTTGGAAAATAAAGCTGCGACCAGTTGTTACCACTATAAGGCGGTCTGTGCATTTTGTGGGAAGGGGCAGGGGGAAGAAAAATGGGGATATAATGTGTGGTAAATTGGGGGTGGGGGTTGGGGGAGCGCCGGGTCCGGCTACCCGGTTACCACCAGTAACTCATAAATAGAACAATATAAAATTAAATTAATATAAAATGAATTATAGTTTAGTTAAAGCACATTAGGGGGTGTAGCAAGCACATAGTTCTCTCTGAAGTACCTTAGTTTAATGACCATACAACACAGAATCGGAGATAACAGAGCTGGAATAAAGAAAACGAGATCAGGCACTTGTATACACTTGTATACATTGGAGACAATATTCTGAACTATTTCAAACGTTAAAACAATAAATAAATAAATTAATAGAGGTATTTAAAATTCTCTTTGAAACACCAGAGAAAGGCAACGTATACATTTAACATATACGAAACCCATTTATTTATTTATATTTAACTTTTTGCTATTTATTCTTTTATATAGTTATTTTTTAATTTTTTATTTATATATTTCTTACAATTTTTAGTTATTTATTCTCTCCAATTGGAAGTTCAAACACAAGTTTTTCATTAACCTTGTTCGAACCAGAGGGTCTGTGTGTTTTCTCTTCTGGTCCTCCCGAGAGAGATATACATATACCGCAACTGTTATCTTCAAGAGATTCTCATAATTTACTGTAAACTTGAGATGTTTACTTATTATTTTTATTTCTTATTTTTTTTTTTTTTTTTTTGTTTTATGTTAATTTTTAAATACAAGTTTTTAGTAACCTCGCTTGAATCATAGAGTCTGTGGGTCCTCCTGAGAGATATATACCGCAACTGTTATCTTCAAGTGATTCTCACATTTTACTGTGAATGTGAGATATTCGTTAATTTATTATTTTTTGTTTTATTGCAAATTTTCTTTAATTTACAAGTTAATTTAGTCAATGTACACATATACATTATTAACGATAGGATGATTAGACTCCGCCTCCGCTATGCCCCGTGGTTTCCCGCTTAATATACTAATCATCATCTCTGCGTATGTGTCGGCGTCTTTTAGAAATTTCTCTTCAGTGTGCCGGGCGACACACTGTTTAGTTTCAAAAGCGAAAATTAGACAGCTACAGACTTCGGTAAGTGCAGTTTACTCTATTATACCGCTGGTCTCTGACATATTTATTCCTTTTATTTTAACATCAGCAGCTAAGACTTTATAGTGTTATTTATTGTTAGGTCCTCTCTATATGCTCTATATTTTATTAGAAATACAACGTCTGGCCTACTAAGAACCACAATTAGAGCGAGTTGTTTTTACTTTCAGTTTCTCCCATACACTGGACTTCAAATTGTACAGTTTGGGAAAAGTGCAATTGGTAAGCAGGATCAGACTTTCCTCTATAGACAATTTTCACGTAGTTCCTTTCCACCTTTCTAGTTTCGCTTAATTCAAGTGTTAATGTCCGGTTCCATATTAGTTTAGACTAAGTTTTAATGGGTATGATTTTTATATAAAAATATCGTAGTTCAGAATATGGTACTCAGAATTTATAATTTTAAACAACTAAGCTATATTTATTCTGAAGTGGGTATGCCGGTACCCACGGGCTGCAATTCTGACCTCCTCCCTCCTTTGATTTTCGTATATGTTAAATGTATACGTTGCCTTTCTCTGGTGTTTCAAAGAGAATTTTAAATACCTCTATTAATTTATTTATTTATTGTTTTAACGTTTGAAATAGTTCAGAATATTGTCTCCAATGTATACAAGTGCCTGATCTCGTTTTCTTTATTCCAGCTCTGTTATCTCCGATTCTGTGTTGTATGGTCATTAAACTAAGGTACTTCAGAGAGAACTATGTGCTTGCTACACCCCCTAATGTGCTTTAACTAAACTATAATTCATTTTATATTAATTTAATTTTATATTGTTCTATTTATGAGTTACTGGTGGTTATTAATTTATTGATATTGTGTATTGTCAGACGGCTGCCTGGGTGAGAATGTTCACAGTCTTGGCAGACTATATATCAATATGATTTGCAAGGGATTGTGGGAAATGCAGTCCATTCACACCAGACACAGCTGCTCACAATAATTAGTTGTGCTTGAGTGTAAAGCCAATAAGATATTTATTTATGGGGTTATTTCTCCCAACACAGATATGCTTGGTAGCACATAAAACAGGATACTTGCTTTCAGTGTTTAACTTAGAAAAACAAAATCAGGAAACCAACAGCTGAACTTGTCAGGCAATCAAAGCAAAAGAATAAAGACCTGGTTGGTAACAAACTGGTCTTTTCTGTAGGCTTTAGCTAATATTTTCTTAGCAGTGTTTCAAACAACAAGCAAAACCCACAAGGAAGGGAAAAACTGTTCTTTTCAGGTTAACTTCTTATATCTTCACACATAGATTCAGAAGTGATTCCCTCAGAGCTCACAAGCAATTAGGTAAGGCTCAATTGCTAGCAGTTACCCAGCTGAAACCCCTTAGCTGGCTTGCTTTCTACTGCGTGGCTCAAATCCTACTTCAGGAGCTTTTCTGAGTAGATTAAAGAACAAGTTTGTATTTCTTTGTGATGGTTGTTGTACTTTGTAACAGAAAATTACCAAAGGAGTTTAGACAGAGAGCAATCCATATATTCACAGCCTGTATCTAAGACTGCTCCCCCTTCTTCAACAATCATGGGTTCAATATCATGGATTGGCACAGAGGAATTTCTCAATGTAGCACTCTCAGGAGAATACTTGTTTCCCTGCTGTCTTTCAAGGTTATAGCTAGGGCATAGATCAGTGTTCATACCTGAGCTTCCATTGCTGTTAGAGTTCCTCTCTAAATAGCCTGGCCAGTATGTAGTCCAGTTCTTATGTCCAGCCTTCCAATCCAGATCCCTGGACACTGGATCTCTCTTCACATACCTTCTGGCACAGGTCCTAGGGTCCCTTCCACGTGCAGCCATCTCCCTCACAGGTACCGTCTGGAGATTCCTAGCTCTGCAGCACCATTCCTCTGGCTTTCCCCAGTCCAATGGTGTATGCTGGCCTTTTGAATGTCCCCCAGTATACGTACTGCTCTGGACTCCTCTAGACCTCCCAAATGCTTTTCTCTTCTTTCTTCCAAAGGGTTTCTTGCCCTCTCTGTCCGTCCGGTCTGGCTTCTGCTTCTGATGATCCTCCAGATGATGAAGCTGTCCAAGATGAGGATCTCCAAGCTGATTCTGAGGATCTCCCAGATGAAACTGAGGATAATTCTCTGTAGAATAAACTCTACCTTTATTCTGCTTAAATGAGTGCTCCACCCTAGCACAGCGCAGCTGTGCTGAATCAGGCCCTGCCCTTTGAGATGAGTGCTTAGGGATTACCTCATAGCCCTCTTGATTGAACACACTTTTCCCCACTTCAGCTCCTCTAATGGCTGTTGGAAACCTGGTGCATTCTGGGACTGGCAGTTTTTTATGGGAAAATTCTGTTTTCTTATTTCTACCAGAACTGACAGGTTGCTTGTTCAGAGTCACTTCACATTTTCTATAGCTCCTTCCTGAGCTATGATAAGCTTCCTTATCACAGTATTTATAATTTTTAGTGCTTTTATTGAGTTACATTATATTTATTATTTATAAGATTGATCAAAATGTATCTATATGTATTCTTATCGTTATTTTATTAGTATGGCGTATCCACATTTTTTAGTGTTCTTACAGAGGTATATTTTATTTCTGTCTTTATGTATTTATTATTTATAAGATTAATTTTAATGTATTTGTATGTATTTTAACTAGCATTTTGTTCTTCCCTATTTGGTTTCACTTAGCATTTATTTACTTTGTATGTTTTTATGTTTTTAGTACCTACTTCAACAACCCCTGATGAAGGTTTTCGAAACACGGCCTGTGTCGGGTTGTATAATAGGTCCTTAATTATTACATTATTAAATTGTTTTTCCACCCAAATCACGCTTTGGACTGTGTCTATGATTACAGGGATCCAGAAGGAGTCCAGCTATATGGATCCCAGCTAAGGACTGTCATGTTAATGACTGGGCTAAACTGAGTGACAACAGAATATAAACTACGGGAAGATTTTTCTGCACAATTACAGAAAAAGGCACAAGGCACTTGGCTACTCTGATTGAGCTGGAAGGTCAATGGAGCAGGAGGAAGCTACCAGACCACCCCCCAGGAAGGAATGTTAGTATGTTCCATTAGTCAGAAATAGATTTATTATGTTCTGAAGGTTACAGATGGAAGCAAATGCTAAAATAAAGTAAAATCTGTGTTAAAATAGTTTTTCATAAATATCGGAATGCTTGCAGAAGCAGAAGACATCTCCTTTTCACTCTATTTTAATTCTACTTCTTCTTACTTAACTTCCTTGCTTCTTATCATAAGCCATTTCATTTTTTAATTTCATAGCATTTGTTCCCAACAGTTCATTCAGTGAGAAATCCACACATCATTGCAATATGGTGCTGTGCTTTGAAATAACTCCCTGATGAAGCCATGGTATAAGGTGAAACTGTCAGCCGTGGTTGGAGATGGTTAGCATATACAACATAATTCAGACCTGTGGGCAACTGTGAAACCCAAGTAAAAAGGTAAAAAGAGGAGATCAGATAAGTCTATATTGATCCCCTTTTTGAAATCACTGTTTATAAAGTTTCGGATAATTGGGATTGATATTATTGGCAATATGGAGCGCTGATGAGACCAAGGCCGGTGATACATTACTGAAAATTGATTCGCGACAAGTGAGCTCAGTAAATGCAGACTCCCTGTGAGGCCCGTATAAGTTAATGAAGACATGAGAAAGTGCTGATGGTAGTGTCTATGGTTTTATGAGTGAATGGACTGTCAGGAACAAATGTACTAAATAAAAAATTTAATGGTTTATGATAAGAAACAAGTAAGAAAAAGTATAATTAAATAGAGTGAAAAGGAGACATTTTCTGTTTCTGCAATCATTCAGATAATTATTGAATTTACTTTTGTGGTACTTTGATAGTTGAGAATTTAAAATGGTTTTTCATTACATCTTCTAGCTATCATATTCTACTTTACAAACAAAGGTTAATCTAAAATTGCTGTTATTGTTGTTAAGCGGCATTGAGTTGATGTTGACTCATGGCAACCCTCTGAATAGTTGTTCGATCTTTAGCCAGGCAGCTAATTATTGACAGAGTGGCATCCATAGTTGCTATTATTGTATCAATCCATTGCATTGCTGGCCTTCCTCATTTGCGTTGACCTTCAACTTTGCCAAGCATGATGTATTTCTTTAACGATCTTTCTCTTCCATGGTATGTCCAAAGTATAAAAGTCGAAGTCATCATTTGAGCTTCTAAAGAAATCTTAGGGTTGATCTTCTCTATGGAGTAGGTGAGCATTTACTCTTTCCATTTTCATTTGTAACATGGACGCACCATTAGAGTTAGGGCTTCTGCTTCTAGGTTTTAACTGCTTAATACCAATAAAACACACCCCAAGCAAAAGAAGTTAAAATAGATTTTATCGGACGAACACTGGAAAACTCCCACTTCCCCAGTACTTTTTCACCCTTCTCTTGACTTGTCTTTATCTTTCACTCAGTTTGTGTCTACATGTTTGATTCCACCAGAAAAGGTCCCCAGCAATAGTACATGTGGTGCAAAAACACTGATAAACACTGATTTTTGTACTCTCAAAAATAGCTTATTAGCTGAAAAATAAACACCTAAACTTACAGTTTATAAACACATAGGACTCTGCCCTTGTTTGCAAAACAAGTATGGCCCAAGATTTGTTTGCAGCTGTGCTACAGCAGCAGGAATATACAAATTGGGCAGACAGGACTGGGTCATTTTGCTGTGCTCTACAAAATCTCAAACCTTAAAGGAAGGTCAGCCATTCTACTGTGACCAGGGCTGGCCCAACCATTAGGCAAACTAGGCAGCTGCCTAGGGCAGCAGCTTTTGGGCGGTTGCAAAGAATAGGATATTCAAGGCTAAACAATAATTCTGACAGGCAGGGGGGAGAGCATAAAGCTTAACGTTTGCCTAGGGTGCTAACATCTTGAAGGAAGTTGGCTCTGACCATGGCAAACTATGACGCTTTCCAATGCATATTTAAATTTCTTTTTTGAAAAGCATGTACAACTTCTGCACAATTTGGGGGAGTGGGAATGAAAGCCAAAAAGTAAGTAATGCAAAGGACTATGAAGTGATCTAAACAAAAAATATCAGGATGGTTTATGGTTTATTAGATTCTTGATATACCACCTTTTGGGGATCAGCAAAGCGGTTAACATGAAACTGTTTAGGGCCCCTTTTCCTAGGATGTGCTATCTGCCACAGAGCCATAGGAATAAAATAGGATTGTGCAGCAGATAGCACATGCTAAGTGTTTTGTAAAACGGTCCATAGTATACTCAAAACCTTTTTAACACAATGTCCCTTTCACTAAATACAAGTATCGCCCCTGAAGATTCCCGTTTACAAGTGACAACTACATATTCTGAAACATTAACTACAAAAAAACAACTATGTTTTGTTAAGTATTTTTCATAGCAATTTATTTACTTGGATGTAATAATCATCTTTATGAAGAGATTCATCTAAGGTGGGGTACCACATTTTAAGTTTTGATTCCTTATCAGTAAGTGTCATGTTGGCCTGCCGGAAAAGTCCTAGAGACAGCAAGGTCTGGATCCTCACTCTACACATCACATTATCTAGGGAATCAGACCCTCCTCAACTTACCATAGATCTGCTTTAAGTTTGATGAACTGCTCCTCTGTTGTGTTTAATTGTTCCCACTTAGCATTACACCATACCGAACTAAGTTTAAATCCAATAAAAGAAAAGAAACAAGCTTGCATTGACTTTGTTTTCAGAAGCCTCATCAATTTGTGCTATGCAGTTAATGTAAGGTAATCTACAAACCACTGTTTAAACATAAAATACTGCTAAATTCTGGCAGACTCCTGCAGACCTGTGTTGATGATCACTCTGCGGAGGCCTTGGGAATAACTGAAATAGCTAGTGCATGACTATAAAATAGCATAGTGCCATTTGATTGGTTAAAGCCAGGCTTGAGCATTCATAGTATTACTAGTAATATTATTACAGTACTTTCCATATCCAACTCGCCTCTATGGCGTAACACATTCACAAACTCCTGAGTCGGCTCCTCCTGCCCCTGTGGCGTCTTCTCACAATGCTTAGAAAGACTACAGGATTCTATCTTGCCTACTGAATGTTGTGTGCCATTCTGGTCGCCATATCTTAAAAAAGAATCTGGCAGAAATAGAAAAGATATAGAGAAGGGCCACCAAAATGATAAAGGGGAGGAAAGGATACCCCTACGAGGAAAGGCTTAAAAGGCATAAAGAAAGCATGAAAAAGAGATGACCGAGGCGAGATATGATAGAGGTTGATAAATTAATGAAAAGGAGTGAAATGGGTAACCGTAGATCAGTTGTTTACTCCTTCAAACAGTAGAAAGACTAGGGGACATGCAATGAAGTACAATGTAGCACATTTGAGACTAATCGGAGAAAATATTTATTTCATACAATGCATAATCAAACTCCGGAATTTGTTGACGGAGGATGTAATAAAAGCTGTTATAATGTAACTGAGTTTAAGAGATGTTTGAACAAGTTCCTAGAGAACAAGTCCATAAAACATTATTAAAGTGGGCTAGGGAAATCACTTGCTTACCCCCAGGATAAGCAGCATGGAATCTGCCTATCTTTTGGGAATCTGACAGGTACCTGTGACCTGGATGGGCCACCGTTGGAAACAGGATACTGGGCTTGAAGAACCTTTGGTTGACCCAGCAAATGTTCTTTCATAAGAACATAAGATATGCCATACTGTGTCAGACCAAGGTCCATCAAGCCCAGTATCCTGTTTCCAACAGTGGCCAATCTAGGTCATACGTACCTAGCAGTTTCCCCAAAAGACACAGGTTCCACAATGCTTGTGTATGGGTCAAGCATTGATATCCTGGGTCCCTTCTTAATAATGGTTTATGGACCTTTCCTCCAGGAACTTGTCCAAACCTTTTTTAAGCTTTTACTACATCCTCCGGTAACAAATTCCAGAGTTTGATTACACGTTGAGTGAAAAATTATTTTCTTGTATTAGTCTTAGTTTACCCTGTAGCTTCATTGCATGCCCCCTAGTCTTTCTATATTCTGATAACGTAAACAATCGATCTACGTTTACCCGTTCCACTCCGTTCACTAATTTATAGACTTCTATCATATCTTCCCGATATATTGATATTTCCTTCAATTCCTCCACACCTTTAAATACCACTTCAGTCATGGGTAACATCCTTACATCTTCCTCAGTAAAGACCGAAGCAACGAATTTATTCAGTCTCTCAGCTAACGCCTTGTCGCCTCTTAGTGCCTCTTTAATCCCTCTATCATCTAATGGACCAACTGACTCTCTCACAGGTTTTTTGCTACGAATGTACTTAAAAAAGTCTTTATTACATGTTTTTGCTTCTGCACAAGCTTCTTCTCAAATTCTCCCTTTGCCTGCCTTATCAATGCCTTGCATTTAACTTGCCAGTGCTTGTGCTGTTTCCAGGTTTTGTCGTTTGGCTCTTTTTTCCATTTCCTGAAAGATGCTTTTTTGGCAACAACAGCCTCTCTGTCCTCACCTTTAAACCATGCTGGCAGTTTTTTGGACTTCCTTCTACTTTTCTTAAAGCGTGGATTACAGCTGGTCTGGGCTTCCAAGATAGTATTTTTGACAACACCCAAGCTTGATGTAAGTCTTTTTTTTTTTTTTTAATATTATTTATTTATAGAATTTTCACAAAACAGCAGGACAGTAATCCATACATCAGATACAGTGTGTGCTAGTAATACTGTTAATACCATACAAATATAATAAACACAAATAGAAAGCATTACACTGTTATAATCCACATTTCAGGAGAGGAGGAGATAACATACCCACCCAATACAGAGAATTGGAAAAGTAATAAGAAGTAAAGTTTGCAAAGAAAAACCCAGGAGGCCACGTACCCCTAGAATACATTCATGGAGGATAAAGATATATTAAATCCACAGATCACTCATTAGAGGCCACAGCAGGAAGTCTAGCATTGATGAATTTACCTAAATCCATAGGATCAGAAAAAATATACTTATTTCCCTCAATAAGCACAAGGCATCTACAAGGGAACCTTAAAAAGAATGTACCCCCTATAGCTAATACCCCTGCTTTATAAATCAAAAACTGCTTTCTCCTTCTTTGTGTTTCTTTTACTAAATCGGGAAACATTGATATCCTGAGACCCAAGAAAGTGTCACATCTTTTCTTAAAGAACATTTTCAGGAGCCAGTCTTTATCAGATACCAAAGCGCACTGCACGAGAAGAGTAGAAGAAGTAGGAGTAGAAACTTCACGCCCCGATCCCTCCAGGAGGCCAGTCACATCCAGGACGTCAAAATTCACAGTAGACACAACCACAGGCGTCTCAGCTTTTTTTTCGAGAGGGCAGATAGTATACCTTACTTAAAGGAGGTATTAAATCCGAAGGGACTTTTAGAATTTCCATAATATACCGCTTGAACATATCCAAAGCCGACACCTCAGGGAGACGAGGGAAATTCAAAACCCGCAGGTTAGACGCTCTGGAAGCGTTCTCCAACGCTTCCAACTTATATTTAAGAACTTCATTCTCCTTCACCAAGGCGGAGGACACATCCGAAAACGTAGCAAGCTGAGTACCTAGAGACACATTGTCCTTTTTAATCTGTTCGCAAGTAGACACAACCGACTGAATAGTATCCACATTTCCTTGGATGTTAACAGCATTCACCCGGATTTGGGAGGACATTGCAGCAATCTGAGAATTAATAGAGACTGAAAGAGTAGCTATGGCTTCCCACAGAGTCTCCAATGTAAATACCTTAGGGCGAGTGAGAGAAGGCAACTGCCTCAAAGGCAGACTTCCAGACGGTGTACTCAGGTCCGAGCTGCCCACCGAAATCTCAGCGAGACTATCGGGGGACAAGGAAACCAAACTGCCAGCGCGAGCCCTCACAGCAGCCGATGCCCCCACCTCAGGAGGAGTCGACGTCACACCCGCTGGAGCAGGCTCCAAGGCAGCGGGACACGGTGGAGGAATCCTCACCGCAGGAGAGAGGGAGGTGTCCACATCCGACGGAGGCAGCCGATCCTCTGTAATTGGCGCGACCAAGCCGGCTCTGATCTCCTGCACTTTCTCCGGGGGTATGTTGACAAAGCGGTCCATAGGACCCGAACTGGGTGGCTGAGGTGCAGAGGGAGCAGCCCTCAGCTTTCCCTTCCTCTTAGGCATGAAAAACGGAGAGAAACGCTACCGCGGCCATCTTGGGTTAGCTCCTCCCCCCCCCCCAAGATTCAATGTAAGTCTTTAACCTTTTCAACTGCTCCTTTTAGTTTTTTTCTTAACTATTTTCCTCATTTTATCATAGTCTCCCTTTCGAAAGTTAAAAGGTAGTACTGTGGATTTCCTTACTATCCCTCCTCCACTAATTAAATCAAACGCGATCATGCTATGATCACTATTGCCAAGTGACCCCAACACCCTTATCCCTTCCACCAGATCTGGTGTTCCACTAAGGACTAGGTCCAATATGGCTTCCCCTAGGGTCGGTTCATGAACCAGCTGCTCCAAGAAGCAGTCATTTATTTCATCTAGGAACTTTATCTCCCTAGCATGTCCTGCCGTGGCACTGATCCAGTCGATACCGGGGTAATTGAAATCACCCATTATTATTACTGTGCTGTAACTTTTGTTAGCTTCCTTGATTTCTTTGAGCATTTCATGATCCATTTGTTCATTCTGGCCAGTCGGTCGATAGTACACCCCCACTGCCATCGCCTTCCCCTTTTTACATGGAATTTCAATCCATAGAGATTCTACAGCAAATTTTGTTTCCTGCAAAACTTTAATCCTTTCTGACTCAATGCTCTATCTAACAATGAGCGCAACCCCTCCACCAGTTTGATCAGTTCTATCATTACGATATAGTTTGTACCCAGGTATCACAGTGTTCCACTGGTTGTCCTCCTTCCACCATGTCTCTGATATTCCATTCACATCTAACCTCTCATTTAGTGCTATATATTCTAACTCTCCCATTTTACTTTTTAGACTTCTAGCATTTGCATACAAGCATTTTAGAGACTGTATTTTATTCATATTAATTTGGCTATTGGTAGGCATGGGTAATTTGGGATCTTTAAGCTCTGTCTGCTCCATACTCGAGGGCATTTGGGCTACTTTACTCTTTTTTGGAACCTCTCTGCTTTTGGTAGTATCCTTCAAGGATACATTCTTCCGAACCATGCGCTCTTGGGTGACTGTCGGCTTTCCCCTATTATCTAGTTTAAAAGCTGCTCTATCTCCTTTTTAAAGGTTAATGTCAGCAGCCTGGTTCCATCCCGGTTAAGGTGAAGCCCATCCCTTTGGAAGAGCTCCTCCTTTCCCCAGAATGTTCCCCAGTTCCTAACAAATCCAAAACCCTCATCCTTGCACCATCGTGTCATCCACGCATTGAGACTCTGGAGCTCTGCCTGCCTTTTGGGTCATGCGCGTGAAACGGGAAGCATTTCGGAGAACGCTACCCTGGAAGTTCTGGATTTCAACTTCCTTCCTAAAAGCCTAAATTTAGCCTCCAGAACCTCCCTACCACATTTTCCTATGTCATTGGTACCGACATGTACCAAGACAGCAGACTCCTCCCCAGCACTATCTAAGACCTTATCTAGGTGGTGCGTGAGGTCCGCCCATGGGAGCTGCCAGCATGAATGGAGAATAGCTGGAAATAGGAGTGGCACAGATGGGTGGTTTACAAGGAGCAAAACTGTTCTCTTTTTTTTTTTTTTTTTTACTATATTGAGCAATGTGCTCCACTCCATGTCAGTGCCATCTTGACCTCCATATGGATGAACTTAGCACCACTTTAAAGAAACACTGCTTCCCTCTTCACTATCCTTTGCCTCTATCAAAATAGTCAATTTATTTATTTTTTTTGCATTTGATTACTAACCTTGCACAAAAGACTGTGAGTTTGTTTCTTTACCTTCTTTTTCCTGTGACAAGCTGGGTTGTGGCGAAACAGCTGGTGGGAGGTGTGGGTGGAAGGTCTCCCCAACCCTGCTCTGTGAACCAGAGTAGAAGAACTTGCTTAATTGGAGAACTGTGAATTTAAAGTGGTATAAGTGTTGCAGCGAATGTTTTTTTTCTTTTGGAGGAAGTTTTAGAACCCAGTATTGTTATCAAAGGAAAGAGTGAGAGAGAGAAAAAAAAGTTTCCCCCGGTTCAATGGGGCCAGAGGCTCAAGTGAGAACTGAAGAAAACCCAAAGCAGCTTATTTTGCAGACATTGTGGGGGCCCTGTTCTAATGTGCACTAAGTCGTCGCACATGGTGCACCAATAGTGCCGAAACCATGGTGTGTTAAGTGCAATAGCCCCATGTTTATTTATTTATTTAAAAATCATTTATTGTCGGCTCTATCCAAATCTCTAGGCGGAACCCAATAATGCATACCCAATCCATAATATTACACCTATTCAACTGTTGGGGGCATGGAAAGCATTTCCCTGGCAGTGACATGGAGCCTTGTCCCATAGCATGTGCTGCGTTAGGTGAACCTGCGCTAATGTACTTAGTGTGTGATGTGAACATAGTGCTAACTGCGCTACACCACCATGCCCACTCTCCGCCCCTACCCGCCTGCTCTCTGCCCCTACCCTCCTGCTCTCTGCCCTTACCCCGCCCACTCTCCAACCCTACCCTGCCCGCTCTCCGCCCCTACCCCGCCCGCTCTCCGCCCCTACCCCGCCCGCTCTTTGCCCCTGCCCTGCCCACTCTCTGCCCCTACCCCGCCTGCTCTCTGCCCCTGCTCCGCCCACTCTCTGCCCCTACCCCGCCTGCTCTCTGCCCCTACCCCCTGCTCTCTGCCCCTGCCCTGCCCACTCTCTGTCCCTGCCCTGCCCACTCCCGGCCTGCTCTCCGCCCCTACCCTGCTGCTCTCTGCCCCTACCCCGCCCACTCTCCGCCCCTACCCTGCCCACTTTCCACCCCTACCCTGCCCACTCCCCACCCGCTCTCCACCCCTATCCCGCCCACTCTCTGCCCCTACACCACCCACTCCCCACCCGCTCTCCGCCCCTACCCTGCCCACTCTCTGCCCCTGCCCTGCCCACTCTCTGTCCCACCCTGCCCACTCCCTGCCCGCTCTCTGCCCCTACCCCACCCACTCTCCGCCCCTACCCTGCCCACTCCCCGCCCGCTTTCTGCCCCTACCCTGCCCACTTTCCGCCCTAACCCTGCCCACACCCCGCCCGCTCTCTGCCCCTACCCTGCCCACTCTCCGCCCCTACCCTGCCCACTCCCCGCCCACTTTCTGCCCCTACCCTGCCCACTTTCCGCCCTACCCTGCCCACTCCCCGCCCGCTCTTCGCCCCTACCCCGCCCACTCTCCGCCCCTACCCTGCCCACTCCCCGCCCGCTTTCTGCCCCTACCCCGCCCACTCTCCGCCCCTACCCTGCCCACTCCCCGCCCGCTCTCTGCCCCTACCCCGCCCACTCTCCGCCCCTACCCTGCCCACTCCCTGCCCGCTCTCTGCCTCTACCCTGGCCACTCTACACCCCTACCCTGCCCACTCCCACCCGCACTCTGCCCCTACCCCGCCCACTCTCTACCCCTACCCTGCCCACTCCCTGCCCGCTCTCCACCCCTATCCCACCCACTCTCCGCCTCTACCCAAAAAACTCACAAGCTTAACACAGGTTGCGCAATTAGTGCAGGAATCATTTTGTGCTGTCATGGCCCTGCGCTGTGTCCCAGCATGCTTTCAGCGCGTGCCAGATCATGCACTACCAGATGGTGCCCGTTAGTAAAAGGGCCTCTGTGTTTAAGAATAGCTAGGACTTATGGAAGGTGGGATTTGACCCTTTTTCTTCTTTGTGCATGGACGTTTAGCACATATTGAGAAGCTTTACCAATTAGGACTTTTAGACTGGGACAATTTATAGAGGATTATAGAAGCCGTTGGGGCTCAGTATGTCCATTTTAGGAGGAGGGCAACTGGATTCCTTTTGCGTTCCTCTCTAATGCCAAGGGCTGAAGGTAGCTGCTCGTTTAGATATTAGCAGTTTTTGTTTGGTGTGTTTTAACCTTCTGGGAACTTGCAAGTGCCAAGAAGATGGACAATGCTGATTTATTGCCTTGTTCCATTTTTTTAAGCACATATATTACTGACATGAAACTGGTGTGCCAAGGCACTGCTTTCATTGTATGCAAATCTATCTCATGCATATTCATTGTGGATATCCTGAAAACCTGACTGGTTGGGCGTGCTCCGAGGACTGAGCTGAGAACCACTGCTCTACATCGTAAGGGGCCTGGATACCTGAAAAGCTGCCTCCATTACTATGTACCTGGGAAAATATTATGCTCCTCTCAGCACCCACTTCTTGAAGTTCTGTGTACTATTAGGTTGATCAGTGAGTCGATCAGTGAGTCTTTCAGGTATAGGTCCAAGCCTGTGGAACGTCCTTCCCAAGGAGCTTAGGCAAATCACGAATTAGTTCTCTCTTGTGTTTCAGTACAGATCATAGTAGCAATGGGCCTTGCCAACAGCAGTAGCAGATGTAAAGTGCTGCTGACAACTTTGAACCACACTCAGTCTCTGATCCTTGCCAAATAATAATGCAACCCCTACCAGTCTGGGAGTCCTATCCAGTGGCTGCACATGCTGGTTGGCAGGCTGGTGGCACAACTTCCAAAAGTCTGTACTGTCTGCAGGCCTAGCTTTCATGGACTATTAGGATTCTTGGAATGGGACCAATAATCACTGGAAGGCCTTTTCCAATTTCCTCTGGCTCAGTATTTGAGTCCAAACCAGAATTTGGGATTCTGAACCAAGGAGTTTACTGAAACTTGTTTTGTATTTCACTGACATTAACAGTAAAACACTATAAAGGCAGAGACAAGAAATTCTACAATTGGTTGCAGTTTTTGTCCTCACTGCATGGCTATCCCATTATCCTAGAGCTGAGAAACTTCTCTCCTGCCCTATCTTCTTTCAGAATACCTTGTGAGCAGGACTATGCCGTAGATGCAGCCCTTTGGTAGCTCTTGGCCCTTAGTTTTGTTGGTTACTGGAATATTCTCTGGACTTATTCTGTTTTCCTGGATCTGGGGTTCCCTTGATATCTCGGTGATTGTACTCCTTCACCTTTCATCCGGCTACCTCCTCTCCTTCTGAGCAGGGCCTGTGCTGATGGTATTCACCAGGACACGATAGATATGAGGTGCAGAGGCCTTAGCAAACTTTGCACCCTCCAACTTCCACTGCTCCTTAAGATGCTTTTGGAGACATCTTGATGGTACAGTTGTTAGGCCAGCAAAAAAACCCAGAAAACTGCTTTTGGGCTGGATTTTTATATGCGTTGAATTTTCCCTCCTACAGGAGTTTCCTCCCAGAATTAAGTTACTGTAACCTCCCTTGTTCTGGAAAATTACCAGAGAAAATACAGGTCACATAATACACACAAAAGACCACTTAGAACTTTTGGCTATTTCGGGATCTTTACATAAAATCCCTGAATATCGTAAGCCTAACATAGAAGGTGATCCTTTTCAACAAGTCCACTGTAAAGTCACCATTTCTGCACCACATAATTTTTCTCATGCCCATTAGTGACAAAAGAAACATATATATTTGCAAGAGTCAAATAGAAATCACTCACTGTACTCAGTGCTAAACTAACACTGTCTCAAACAAACACTCTACCCTGTATATAGTTGTTTCTCTATTCCTTTTGTAATGTAAAATGTAAAAAGCTCAGATTACACTCCAAGTATACCTCATGGAATGTAATTTGTACCGAATGTATATAGTTGCCATGTTATCTGTATAAAGTTCACAAATGTTCCATGTAATATGACTAGGTATTCATTTTATCATACCTTGTAAACCACTGTTCATAGTAAACCGCACTTGATCCATGGGAAAGCGCGGTATAGAAATGTTTGTTAAATAAATAAAATAGGCATCTGTTTATGTTTAAATTTATCTTGTTCAATCTAGTTTATTCCTGCCTACAGTCTCTATAAAGCATATTCATTTACTCATACACTGGGATCTGCAAATTGGTTGTGCAATAAGTACAAGCATAAACTTACAGCTCCGGATGGTCCAATGTTTGCCTCTACTTTGCTTGAAAATAAGCATAACTTGGGGAGTTATAAGCAATGCATAAACTATCACCAGTGCAAAAGCCCTGAAATAATTTTGGCGTTCTGTCTGCAAACTGACCAACACTTCAATGTCCTCTCACTTTGGGATATAGAAGACATACTTGCCTTCTTGCTATTCCTTGCATGGTAGAGAGCACAGCCCTTCCTGGAAACTACTGTACTGATTTCTCTGTGTAGTAATAAAGACAACTGACATATTTGTAGTCCTATTCAGAGCTCTTTACAAGGGCTGTCTAAACAATGTCTCTTCTTCACTGCGAGTTCACCGCGGTCTAAAAGTGATGGTTGCAACTCATCAGCATCTATTCTATGAGAAGTTATAAATATAGGCAAGATACCCATATTTTTCTAAGGAGCATTCACTGCAATGAAAACAGATGAATTCTCTCTGTTTAGATTATTTGCTCCACTATTTGGTCCAATTATTCTTGCTACTTCAGCAATCATGTTCTGCTTGTTTGAGAAGAAAGAAGCAACAGCAGCTTTTCGTCCTGAGAGCTAAGAACGAATAGTGAAAAATCAGCGACGGTGCTGAAGAACTGCAGTTGGTTTCCATTGTGCCAAGTTCATGTACTCCTAGGAGCTAAGGAATGAAAAGCACCATATCCTCTTCTTGTTTAGGATGTCTCTGTTGGAATAGCCAAAAACTTGAGAAAGCTGGAAACTGATCACTATTTTTGCTTCATGGTAGCCATGATATATAGCATGTGCTGAGCATTAGCCAAGAACCGTCCTATCTTGACTGTGCTCAGCTTACATTTCTTTCCTTGTTTTCACCCTTATTTGGCAGCTTGAACCCTAGCAGTAGTACTAAAAGGTCAGAGGTGTAATTTTGAACCTAAGTGGACCTGTGATTAATTAGCTTCAGGTACACAGGGTGTATTAGGGGTATTAGATACACTTTTATTAGTATAAGCATCTACACCAATCCTTATTATATACCGAGTTAAAAGACCTAAACACAAGCTTTAAACTAAGATGCAGTCAGAGGTCCAGCAACGAGATGGGGGTTCTCCAGTCTTTTGCATCGAGTGTCACATGTATGATTATCTCCCAGTTGGTGAGAGGTCCTACATATGCACTAAGTGCAGGGAGCTCTTTGCTCTCAGGGAACGAGTCCGTTCTCTAGAGGCTAGAGTAGCAGACCTGGAAGACATAAGAAAGACAGAGAAGTACATGGACGAGACCTACAGGGATATAGTCCTGAAGTCCCACCTCCAGTCTGGCAGCATCCCTGTTGCCATGGAGGAGAGAGGTCACGTGACAGGAGAGCATCACCCTGGTGTGGCAGGAAGTGATCCTGTAACTAGGACCTGTCCTCCAGGTGATGTAAAACCCTCTCGCACCGAGGACGTTTCTCCAGGGCCATGTCCCCATGAGGGGAGGGTCAGGACAGCTGTTATAGTTGGTGATTCAATCATTAGGAATGTAGATAGCTGGGTGGCTGGTGGACGTGAGGATCGCCTGGTAACATGCCTGCCTGGTGCGAAGGTAGCAGATCTCACGCACCGCCTAGATAGGATCATAGATAGTGCTGGGGGGGAGTCTGCTGTCTTGGTACATGTTGGTACCAATGACATAGGAAAATGTGGTAGGGAAGTTCTGGAGGCTAAATTTAAGCTTTTAGGTAGGAAGTTGAAATCCAGAACTTCCAGGATAGCGTTCTCCGAAATGCTTCCTGTTCCACGTGCAGGACCCAAAAGACAGGCAGAGCTCCGGAGTCTCAATGCGTGGATGAGACAATGGTGCAAGGATGAGGGTTTTGGATTTGCTAGGAACTGGGGAACATTCTGGGGAAAGGGGGGGCTCTTCCGAAGGGATGGGCTTCACCTTAATCAGGATGGGACCAGACTGCTGGCATTAACCTTTAAAAAAGAGATAGAGAAGCTTTTAAACTAGAAAATAGGGGAAAGCCGACAGTCACCCAGGAGCGCACGGTTCGGACAAAGGTATCCTTGAAGGATACTACCAAAAGCAGTGAGGTTCCAAAAGGGAGTATAGTAGCACAAATGCCCTTGAGTAAGGAGCAGACAGAGCATAAAGATTCCCCATTACCCATGCCTACCAATAGCCAGATTAATATTAATAAAATACAGTCTCTAAAATGCTTGTATGCCAATGCTAGAAGTCTAAACAATAAGATGGGAGAATTAGAATATATAGCATTAAATGAGAGGTTAGATATGATTGCACTCTCAGAGACATGGTGGAAGGAGGATAACCAGTGGGACACTGTGATACCTGGATACAAACTATATCGTAATGATAGAGCTGAACAAATTGGTGGAGGGGTTGCGCTCTATGTTAGAGAGGGCATTGAGTCAGAAAGGATTAAAGTTTTGCAGGGAACAAAATATGCTGTAGAATCTCTATGGATTGAAATTCCATTTATGAAGGGGAAGGTGATGGCAGTGGGAGTATACTATCGACCACCTGGCCAGAATGAACAAATGGATGATGAAATGCTCAAAGAAATCAAGGAAGCTAACAAAAGCCACAACAGAGTAGTAATAATGGGTGATTTCAATTACCCCGGTATCGACAGGGACAGTGTCACAGCAGGACAAGCTAAAGAGATAAAGTTTCTAGATGAAATGAATGACTGCTTCTTGGAGCAGCTGGTTCATGAACCGACCAGAGGGGAAGCCATACTGGACCTAGTCCTTAGTGGAACGCCAGATCTGGTGCAAGAAATAAGGGTGTTGGGACCACTTGGCAATAGTGATCATAGTATGATCATGTTTGATTTAATCAGTGGAGGACAGATAGTAAAGGAATCCACAGTACTACCTTTTAACTTTCAAAAGGGTGACTATGATAGAATGAGGAATATAGTTCGGAAAAAACTAAAAGGAGCGGTTCCAAAGGTTAAAGACTTACAGCAAGCTTGGGTGTTATTTAAAAATACTATCCTCGAAGCCCAGACCAGCTGTATTCCACGCATTAAGAAAAGTGGAAGAAAGTCCAAAAAACTGCCAGCATGGTTTAAAGGTGAGGTCAGAGAGGCTGTTGCTGCCAAAAGAGCAACCTTCAGAAAATGGAAAAAAGAGCCAAATGATGAAAACTGGAAACAGCACAAGCACTGGCAAGTTAAATGCAAAGCATTGATAAGGCAGGCAAAGCGGGAATTTGAGAAGAAACTTGCTACGGAAGCAAAAACACGAAATAAAGACTTTTTCAAGTACATTCGTAGCAAAAGGCCTGTGAGAGAGTCAATTGGACCATTAGATGATAGAGGGGTAAAAGGTGCAATAAGAGGAGACAAGGCTATAGCAGAGAGACTGAATGAATTCTTTGCTTCGGTCTTTACTGAGGAAGATGTAGGGGTGTTACCCAAGACTGAAGTGGTATTTAAAGGTGATACTGCAGAGGAATTGAGAGAAATATCGCTACACCGGGAAGATATATTACAACTATTTGATAACTGAATAGTAGCAAATCACCTGGACCGGATGGTATACATCCCAGAGTGTTGAAAGAACTGAAATATGAGATTGCAGACCTGTTATTGGTACTCTGTGAACTTTCATTAAAATCATCTGTAATACCTGAAGATTGGAGGGTCGCCAACGTAACACCAATTTTTAAAAAGGGTTCCAGGGGTGACCCGGGAAATTACAGACCGGTGAGCCTGACGTCAGTACCAGGGAAAATGGTAGAAGCCATCATAAAGAACAAAATTACACAGCATGTAGATAGTCATGGCCTAATGGGAGACAGCCAACATGGCTTTAGACAAGGAAGATCTTGTCTTACTAATCTGATCTGTTTTTTTGAAGGTGTGCATAAACAGGTAGACAAAGGTGAGTCGGTTGATATAGTGTATCTGGACTTTCAGAAAGCTTTTGACAAGGTCCCCCATCAGAGACTTTTGGCGAAGCTAAAAAGTCATGGGATAGGAGGCAGTGTACTATTGTGGATCGGGAACTGGTTAAAAGATAGAAAGCAGAGGGTAGGGCTAAATGGCCAATATTCCCAATGGAAAAAGGTGAATAGTGGAGTACCCAAGGGATCTGTACTGGGTCCGCTACTTTTTGACATATTCATAAATGACCTGGAAAAGGGAATAACTAGTGAGGTAATCAAATTTGCAGATGACACAAAACTGTTTAAAGTTGTTAAAACCCAAGAGGATTGTGGAAAACTGCAGGAGGATCTGGATAAATTGGAAGACTGGGCATCCAAATGGCAGATGAAATTTAATGTGGACAAGTGCAAAGTTATGCACCTAGGAAAGAACAACCCACACTATAGTTACAAGATGCAAGGCTCCACATTAGAAACCACCACCCAGGAAAAAGATTTAGGAGTCATCGTGGATAACATGTTAAAACCCTCCGCCCAGTGTGCAGCGGCGGCCAAGAAAGCAAATAGAATGCTAGGTATCATAAGGAAAGGGATGGAGAATAAAACAAAGGATATTATAATGCCTCTGTATCGCTCCATGGTACGACCGCACCTTGAATATTGTGTGCAATTCTGGTCACCGTATCTTAAAAAGGACATAGAGTTATTAGAAAAAGTACAGAGAAGAGCCACCAAATTGGTGAAGGGGATGGAAGGCTACTCCTATGAAGAGAGGCTAAAAAGGTTAGGGCTCTTTAACCTAGAAAAGAGGCGGCTGAGGGGAGATATGATAGAGGTGTATAAATTAATGAATGGAGTGGAACGGATAAACGTGGATAAATTGTTTACGCTATCAGAATATAGAAGGACTAGGGGGCATGTAATGAAGCTACAGGGTAAACTATTTAAGACAAATAGGAGAAAATATTTCTTCTCTCAACGTGTAATCAAACTCTGGAATCTGTTACCGGAGGATGTAGTAAGGGCTGTTAGTATAGCTGGGTTTAAAAAAGGTTTGGACAAGTTCCTGGAGGAAAGGTCCATAAACCACTATTAAAAAGGGACCCAGGATATCAATGCTTGGCCTAGTACAAGCACTGCAGAACCTGTGTCTTTTGGGGAAACTGCTAGGTACATATGACCTAGATTGGCCACTGTTGGAAACAGGATACTGGGCTTGATGGACCTCGGTCTGACCCAGTATGGCATTTCTTATGTTCTTATGTTCTTAAGTGCCAATGGCCAAGAGAATCCAGGGATCACTTCTATTCCTTTCTGGACATCAGGAAAACAGCTGGTAAGAGCCAGGCGGGTATAGGGGAGTGGGGCTGAATGGAATACTGCTGGAGGGGGATGTATGGAGTGCTGTTGGGAGGTATGAGGGAGAGGGTGTATGGAACGATGCAGAGGGTATGGTCGGTGGGTGGGGGTGTATGGAGTGCTTTCAGGAGGTGGGGTGGCAGATTGATAGAGTGATGTAGGGGGTGTGGAGTATATGAAGTGCTATTATGGGTGTGTGTGTGGGGGGGGGTGGGGGGGGGTGGTAGGTACCTATCTCATCCCAGCTTCTTTAAGGGGATAGCAGGCCAAATTTGGGAACGCTCTCTGCATTTTTGCAGCCCGGAACCCTCAATATTCCTGACTGCAGCAATGTATGATTTGTGAGATGCTTATTTTCAGTATCTTTATTTCTCAAATCACTGCTCCCGCTGGATATGCTAGCAATACATGTGCACTCCCACATTCATCCAAGCATTTTGTAAAATACAGGGGGATTTGAGCACGTCCTGACCTGGGTGTCTCAATTTCCATCTCAATAACCTATCTAAAATGCCCCTTCACATGTTTTAGAGTAGTATTGATCTGAATAATTGTCAGATTAGCAATGTACAGAAGGATTTGGTTCTTTGGTCGAATCAGTATTTTTTTGTCTATTAGGGGTGTTTCCCTCACTTGGTTTGCAGCTGGTCATGCTGTGAGGGCTTGTGTGCATCAGTGATGCTGAGAGCTAAGTTATCAGTAGTTTAACTACTGGCAGGGTCTTCCAAGATGGACAGGTCTCAGCTGAGGTGCCAGACCAAGACAAACCACCCATCTGGGCAGCAGCAAAATTGGATGGTGTTGGCGGTGGAGGTTCACATTTCTGTGACAACAGCAACAACACTAGAATGACCTGCGTGGAAGAAAGGCCTGGCAATCTACTTCCATATCTTGCCACAAAAACCCAATGGATAGTCACAACAAAATAAATTGCACTATAGTGCAGGAAGATGAGACACCCAGGTTGGAAGGCACTCAACTGGCTACTGGGGAGGAGCTGAAGACTTACAGAGTAAAGCCAGCATTTATGATGAGGTTGGATCTAAGCCCTCAGGATGTCTGAGTGTTGATGTAACAGCGCGTGAAATGAGAGTCAGAAACTGCAAAGATGTCTGTCATATTGGGACATGGAACATATGAAGCATGAACCAAGGGAAGTTGGAGGTGGTCAAAAATGAAATAGAATGTGTACAACTCGATCTGTTGGGTGTCAGCGAACTGAAATGGACTGGTATTAGGCACTTTGCATCTGATGATCACATGATCTACTATGCTGAAAATGAAAGACAAAGAAGAAATAATGTTGCATTTATAATTAAGAAGAAACTTGCAAGAACTGTAATGAAATACAATGCAATCAGTAAAAGCTTAATTTCTCCAGGAGCAAGCAGGAAGTCAGTCCTCACATATGGGTGACGTCGGCACCGACGGAGCCCATGTGGAGCATTTCCCCAGCTTTCAAAGAAAGCCTTTGGGAATGCCACTATATGTGGACCATTCCCGCCCAAGGGTGCCATCTTACTCAGTCTCCCTTTTTCCACGGAGCCCTTCAGATGGGTGTCTTGTCCCCAGAAAAAGGTTTTCTCCTTACTAACACAATTTTGTCTTTTCTGGCTAGTACCGGTTCCCTTCCCACCATCTCGAGCACCACTGCCTCGGCTGTCAGTCTCGGAATCCGTTTTTCCCTTCTTTCACCCTTTTGCTCTTTTGTGCCCTTTTTAACCACTGGCCATGTTGAGGGTCTTCAACCTCGCAGGTGTTCTTTTTGCTCGGATGGCCTCCAGTTTCAAAATATGTGATCAGTGTTCTAAGACTAATAAGAGAAAATATTTTTTCACTCAACGTGTAATCAAACTCTGGAATTTGTTACCGGAAGGATGTAGTAAAAGCTGTTCATGTAGTTGGGTTTAAAAAAGGTTTGGACAAGTTCCTGGAGGAAAGGTCCATAAAACATTATTAAAAGGGACCCAGGATATCAATGCTTGACCCAAAACAAGCATTGTAGAACCTGTGTCTTTTGAGGAAACTGCTAGGTACTTATGACCTAGATTGGTCACTGTTGGAAGCAGGATACTGGGCTTGATGGACCTTGGTCTGACCCAGTATGGCATATCTTATGTTCTTATGTTCTTAAGAACATGTCTCTCACAGACACCCATGACTGTTGTCTCCAGTGTCTGGGAGCTGAACATGATCCGGAGTAATGCTCTCTCTGCAAAAAGTTGTCTTCTAAAGCCATCCAGAGTCACCGACAGAAGCTAGCTGATATCTTCCATAAGGCAGACTTGACCCCGGTATCCTCTGTAGCCTCGTGTTCCATGGCACCACAACCCTTGGAGTCTCCCAAGGCCCCTCCACGGGCCCGCAGGCACTCCAAACAAGGTTCCCCGAGCGTGAGCAAAAGAAAAAGAAGAAGGCCGCAAGGATGCAGTCCAGGAGGGTCAGACAAGTGTGAGAAATGATGTGCATGGTTTCTCAGCCCCGTATGGCAGTCCGAAGAGTCAGAGAGGGAGTAGCCAAGAAAGGTACCTCAAACCGATGCGGAGGCTTTCGGCGATGGCGCCCAGTCTCCCGAGGGTCGTCCTGGCGAGGACCCCCTCTCCTCCTTGACACTTGACCCGGTCACCCCGGCATCAGTGTTGCAGGGCCCCACTCCGAGTGGGAGGCCCGAATGCTGGCCTTGGAACTCAGTGTTTCTGTGTTCCTTGCTGCCCAGCAGTGCAGATGCCTGGCTCCACCAGCATGCACCATGAGAACGCAGGGACCTCGACCTCGAGAACTCTCCAGGCTGCCGCAGTGACCCCCGGAGAGGCAGATGCCTCTTGAGGGTCCTTGGCGAGGGTCTCGAGCTCTGTCCTGTTCTTCGGGCCTGAGATCATCTCAGGCAAGCACCTTCCCTCTGGAACTGCTTGACCCTCAATCCTCCACAGACTATTCTCACCGATACCTTTCCTTAGATCCAACCCCGCTGACCCAGAGGTGGCGGTCCCCTCCTGAGGACACCTCTTTTCTAGAGTTTGTCCGGGATATGGCACGGGCCCTTGCGCTCACCACCAAATCGGAGGAGGAGCCCCGAATGGAGGAGCTCAATATCCTTCAATATGAGGCACCACCAGAGGAAACTCCTATGGTTCCAGTCCCTTCCATCCTCAACCGGCTCCTTCTCCATATGTGGGAGATCCTGGCTTCCATCCCTATCGTCAGCAAATGCTTGGACTCTATGTATAGGGTCCAGCAGGAACCGAGGTTCTGGAAGGCACAGTTTCCCCACACATGCGTAAACAGAAGAGCCTGAAGACTCACTCTTCGGTTCCTCCCGGCAGACAGTCCCGCGGTCTCGACACCCTAGGGCAGAAAGTTTACTGTATCTTAAAAAGGATATAGGGTTATTAGAAAGGTACAGAGAAGAGCCACCAAAATGGTAAAGGGGATGGAAGGATACTCCTATGAAGAGAGGCTAAAAAGGTTAGAGCTCTTCAACGTGGAAAAGAGATGGCTGAGGGGAGATATGATAGAGGTCTATAAATTAATGAATGGAATGTAACGGGTAAACATAGATCGATTGTTTACGCCATCAGAATATAAAAAGCCTAGGGGACATGCAATGAAGCTACAGGGTAACCTATTTAAGACTAATAAGAGAAAATATTTTTTCACTCAATGTGTAATCAAACTCTGGAATTTGTTACCGGAGGATGTAGTAAAAGCTGTTAGTGTAGCTGGGTTTAAAAAAGGTTTGGACAAGTTCCTGGAGGAAAGGTCCATAAACCATTATTAAAAGGGACCCAATACAAGCACTATGGAACCTGTGTGTCTTTTGGGGAAACTACTAGGTACTTATGACCTAGATTGGCCACTGTTGAAAACAGGATACTGGGCTTGATGGACCTTGGTCTGACACAGTATGGAATATCTTATGTTCTTATATTCTTAAGGTTCTATGCTAGCATGCTGCATCCAGGTCTACCA
Source organism: Ichthyophis bannanicus (assembly GCA_033557465.1). Lineage (NCBI taxonomy): Eukaryota > Metazoa > Chordata > Amphibia > Gymnophiona > Ichthyophiidae > Ichthyophis > Ichthyophis bannanicus. The sequence goes on along the minus strand of CM066034.1, from coordinate 100,707,699 downwards.
ACTGTATATTGGTATGTTCCTCTGAGACCTCACTAAGGAATTCAGAGGATTCACGGCGGGTCTCGATGGGGACCACTTCCGGAGCTTCCAGGAGCTGTCAAAGTCTGTCAGGAAGTGCTCTAAGTACCTCTCACGAGCAGCTTACAATGGCTTGGAGTCCTCCGCCTGAGTAGCGGCAGCCAGCTGGCAAGCTTAGCTCCAATCATCCGACCTGTAGCAGTGGGTCCAGGAGAAGCTCCTCAATGTCCCTTGCATCAGTGAGCAGCTCTTCAGTAAACCAACAGAGGATAAAGCAGCCGAGATTGAGACCGAGTACATCACCCGTACTTGGCTGTCTCAGAAGACCTCCTCCCTTCCCAGGAAGAAACCACAGGGCAAGAAACTCTTTTTTCACCAGAAAGAGGCACCCATACAGGGGCTACCCTCCATACTCGTCTATACTGACACCAACCCAGGGTGGTCAGGGTAAGAGCACGGCCCATGGACCCCGCAAGCCTAAGGGACAAAAGACCCAACCACTGGCTCCAGCGCAGCTGGTCTCGGGGTTTTGATGTCACCGACATAGCCTCTTGACTGCTGGACGACCAGCTGCTGTTAGGGGGAAGGCTGATCCACTTTGCCCTCAGGTGGGGTCCTCCAGATCGCCTGGGAGGGCTATCTCCTCTATCTGGACCAGTTGCCTCTCCCTTACTTCCCCGGGGAGCCCCGGCGGCTTCCCCTGCATCAGGCCCTACTAACTCAGGAGCTCACAGGCCTCCTCAGAGACGGGGTGGTGGAAACCATCTTACATCACCTCAGAGGAAGGGGATTTTACTCCCAGTACTTCCTCGACCCGTAGAGAACAAGAGGTCTCCGACCCATCCTCGATCTGAGGAACCTGAACAGATTCCTGGTGTGAGAGAAGTTCAAAATGCTCTCCCTTGGAACACTGCTGCCCTACCTCCAGCAGGGCAATTGGCTATGCTCCTTGGACTTAAAGGATGCTTATACCCACATCCTCGTCCATCCCAAGCACAGACAGTACCTGTGCTTTGTGGTAGGAGAGAATAACTACCAGTCCAGGGTGCTTCCCTTTGGACTCATCTTCACCAAGTGTCTTGTGGTGGTAGCGGCCCACCTCCGTCTACAAGGCACCTTTCTACCCCTATCTAGAAGATTGGCTCATAAAAAGGGAAACGGCCTTGGAGGCCCTACAGGCCACAGACCACATGATCCGGCTTCTGCAGCACTTGGGCTTTGAGGTCAACTACCCGAAATCCCACCTTACTCTGATACAATCACTAGAGTTCATAGGGGCTCACCTGGATGTTTTTCAGGACACAGCCTTCCTTCCCCAGGACAAGGCAGGCCACCTCCAATCCCTGGCGTCCGATGTATGGAGCCACCACACGGTCTCGGCACGGTTGATGCTTTGCCTTCTCGGCCACATGGCCTCCACTGTCCACGTCATGCCCAATGCCTGCCAAAACATGCGGATGGTGCAGTGGTGCCTCTGCGTACAGTGGACCCAGGCAACCAGCCAACTCCGGGACACCATCTCAGTCACACCTTGCTTGATGGATTCCCTGACCTGGTGACAGGAAACACAGAACCTTCTCCGAGGCATGCGCTTCCAGACCCCGACCCACCAGGCAGTCCTGTCTACAGATGCCTCCCTCTCAGACTGGGGGGCCCATTGCGAGGAGATGCATACCCAAGGGACTTGGTCCCACGAGGAAAGTCGGGGGCAGATCAATCTGCTGGAGCTCCAAGCTGTCTTCCTTGCACTGAAGGCCTTCCGGCACCACTTCCGGCATCGAGTTGTGCTTGTACAGATGGACAACCAGGTCACAATGTTCTACTTGAATAATCAGGGGGGTACCGGCTCCTACAGCCTCTGCCAGGAGGCAGTGGCCCTGTGCTCATTTGCAGTGAGCCAGGGCATAACCCTCTGAGCCATCTATCTCCTGGGCCAGGACAACGCCTCAGCGGACCAGCTAAGCAGAGTCCTCCAGCCGGACGAGTGGAACCTGTGCCCCGAGATGGCGCAGCGGCTCTTCCAGCGCTGGGGTACCCCAGACCTGGATCTCTTTGCCAGTCCCGCGAACACACAGCTTCCCCGTTTTTGTGGTCCCCTCCTGCACCTGGGCAGGGTGGCTTCGGACACCTTCCTCCTTTCATGGGCGATGGGCCTGTTGTATGCCTTCCTCCCCACACTGTTCATAGCTCAGACCCTCCTCAAGTTCCAGCAAGACAGGGCCTCGGTGATCTTCATGGTCCCAAGGTGGCCCAGACAGCCGTGGTTCCCTCTGCTACTCCGTCTGTCGAAGGAGCCCCTGGTCCCTCTTGGGAACTCACGAGCTCCTGACGCAGGAAGAAGGCCTGCTCCTTCACCCCAATCTGGGGTCTCTGCTTGGCTGCTGAGTGGGTCGTCTTAGCTCCTCTTCATCTCCCCATGGAGGTCGCAGACATCCTATTGGCCTCCCGGAAAGACTCGAACAGGCAGGCATATGCCTTCAAGTGGCGCAGGTTCTTGGTGTAGTGCTCAGAGAACCGAGTGAACCCATTCTCCTGCCCTATACATTCGGTCCTGCAATACCTGCTCCATCTCTCACAGGCCGGAATAAATTCTAACTCGGTCAGGGTTCACCTGAGTGCTGTCTCAGCGAACCACTATCCCATTGAGGGCAAATCCCTCTCAGGGCACCCCCTCGTCTCTCGTTTCATGCAGAACTTTCTCCTCTCCAAACCCCCTATCCACCTCCCACCGGCGGAATGGGACATCAACATGGTTCTCACACAGCTGACCAAACCACTCTTTGAGCCCATGGCTACTTTCTCCCTGCAGCCTTCCTGGTGGCTCTCACCTCTACCCATAGAGTCAGTGAACTCCAAGCACTGATGACCAAGGCGCCATACACAAGGTTCTACAGGAACAGGGTGGTTCTTTGCACTCACCCCAAGTTCCTCCCAAAGGTTGTCTCGGATTTCCACCTCAATGAGGAGGTGGTGCTGCCCACCTTCTTCCAAAGGCCCCATGCCGACCAGGCATTGGCAGTTCTCCATACCCTGGACTTCAAGAGGGCCCTTTCTTTCTACCTGCAGTGGACTCGGGACCACCACAGGGCTGGGCAGTTATGACCCCAGCCTCCTGGGGTTGGCAGTCACCAAGCAAACCTTGTCCATTTGGCTGGCGGACTGCATCGCCTTTGCCCAGACCCAGGTTGGGCTACTTCTGGACCACCAAGTCGCAGCGATGTCGGTCGCTAGCCTATGTTCATTGTCACTGGTGGACAACTGCTGGGCCACCACCTGGTCTTCTGCTCATACCTTTGTGACATATTACTGCCTGGAGAGGGAGTCCTGTTGGGACTCGACCTTTGGCCAGGTGGTACTCTGTAATTTGTTTGGGGTTTAAGCAACTCCTGCCCTCCGACCCTTTTTGTTCAGGCTATTGGAAATATGGCTCTCCATGGACGCGGGGTCATCGGGCTTGCTTTCATTTTCACTGGCGAGTGCTGATGGCTCTGCCATGATTTTTCCTACAGGTCCTCGGTAGCCTGTAGCTAGGGAGTGCAATATTATGAGGACTGACGTCCTGCTTGTTCCTGGAGAAAGCGTAGTTACTCACCTGTAACAGGTGTTCTCCAGAGACCGCAGGAATTAGTCCTCACAACCCTCCCTCCTCACCTTGGAGTTGCTGTCTATTTTTGCCATCTTCTTGGTAGGGCTCTAGCTATGGCATCTGACTAAGTAAGATGGCACCCTTGGGCGGGAAGGGGACTATGCATGTGTGGTGGCATTCCCAAAGGCTTTCTTTGAAAGCTGGGGAAATTCTCCATGCAGGCTCCATCGGCACCAACATCACCCTTATGTGAGGATTGATTCCTGCTGTCTCTGGAGAACACCTGTTACAGGTGAGTAACTATGCTTTCTATTTGTCTATGAGGAATGCCCATCAACACAACTATAATTCAGGTATATGCCCCAATAACAACTGCAGAAGAGGATAAAGTTGAGTTCTATGAACAAGTACAAGCTGGAATTGACAGAACATGTAAACAGGATATGCTGATATTCATGGATGACTGGAATGCAAAAGTTGGCAACAAAGGAGAAGGCAAAGTGGTTAGAAAATATGGACTTGACAACATAAATGAAGCTGGAGAAAGACTGACAGAATTCTGCAAGACTAACAATTGCAGAATTCTGCAAGACTAACAATTGCAGGGGAGGGGAGAGTACACCTCCGGGCTGTTTCAGCAGCTGGCAGTGAAACCAGGTACAGTGACAATGGAGTCACTTTGGGACACCATACAAGGTCTTAGCACCTCCATGCAAGATTTTTCACTCCGCTTGATGGAAGATTTGAGGATTGTGTCGCAAGCAGTGGTGGAACAATCTCAAACACTGGGAACTTTGGTTGCTAGATATGAAGAGAAAGATAGCTGCCTCACTGCTTTTCAGGTGTTGGGAGAGACTATGGTAAAGGACAGTAACCTCACCCACAGTCGGTTGGAATACTTGGGAAACCAAACATGTAAAAACAACTTAAGGTTCCTGAATGCTGAGAAGATCAAGGAAAGGTGGAAAGAATATACAGAGTCATTATACCATAAAGATCAAGTGGATGAATAGCCGTTTCAACCTGTACCTTATGATCAGGAACCATTGGTGATGAAAGAAGAAGTAGAAGCAGCATTGAAAGCCTTATCAAAGAACAAAGCATCGGGTATTAATGGCATTCCCACTGAAGTATTACAGAAATTAGATGCAGCTGTTACTATACTTACAAGGCTCTGCCAGAAAATTTGGAAGACATCATCATGGCCAACTGACTGGAAAAGATCTGTGTTCATGCCAATACTAAAGAAAGGTGATCCAACTGACTGTGGAAATTATCGCACAATCGCTCTGATCACACATGCCAGCAAGATTCTACTCAAAATTATTCAGCAGAAACTACAACCATACCTGGAACGAGAAATGTCTGAAGTGCAAGCAGGGTTCAGGAAAGGGCAAGGGATGAGAAACATCATCGCTGATGTGAGATGGATCCTTGAAAAGACAAACGAATAACAAAAAGGATATCTATATATGATTTATCGACTACAGCAAGGCTTTTGATTGTGTAAACCATGAGAAACTTAGGGCCGCATTAAGGAGCATGGGTATACCAGAACATCTGATAGTTCTCTTGCTTCGAATGGGCAGGACCGTTGCCATAGCATAAAGGTTGTCTGCATGTGCCCGGCCCCCACCATGTTCTGTATCTTCTTCATACATACTATGGCTGCTTACCCTCTGCAGACTGCTGCACATCCAATAGCATTTCTCATCATTGCGCTGGCTATGGAAGACAAACCACTGATCTTCTGCAGCCCATGCACATGCCATCCCCTCCACTCTCTGCAGCTGCATTACTATGTAGGGGGTGTGTGGTCGAGAATACATATGCACATGGGTGTGGGCACGTCAATGCAGAGACATCACGTTGGCATGTTCTGGTGTGCACGTCCCAGACAGGCCCATCCTTAACCTTCAGGCATTGCCAGGGTGTCACAAACAGTCCATGTAATGGCACCTAAGATTGCTACCAGGAAGGCAAGGTTCTCCGAGGGTGAGGTGACCCTCATGCTGGAGGAGATCCTCCAGCAGCTGCCACAATTGGTGGGTGACGCATCCACATGTGTGGGTGCCTATGAGAAGCAGTGGCAATGGCTTGATGTGTGCCAATGTATTAATGCCATATATTACCAGAACCGCAACATCGAGAATGTGAAGCACAGGTGGCAGCAAGTGCAGCATGACACTGCCCGGAAAGTACAGCAATGAGAGAGGGTGCGCAGGGGGAGCAGTTCTCACATCCTTGCTACAACTGACCCAGCCACCTCGGAGGGTATAGGCCCTCTTGACACATCTCAGGCATCCCAGGGGCAAGGCACAAAGAAACAGATACCAAGACTGACAAACGTTTGTCACGCAGAAGCGTGGTCAATGTCTTTTATTTATATGCAAGATTTGTTTTAAAGGTTTGTTTCCGAGGGATCACGTGAGCACATGAGCGTGTGAGGACATGTCCTGAGTGCGCTCCTGGACCGTCGCCTTAAATCGGCAAGCAAACAGCAGTAATTGAGAGCGGGTGTGGGTGAATACCGTGGGATAAGTGATCCGGTGAACCACCGCGCTCGGAGAGCCCCAGGCCTGCGGGAAAGAAGCTGCCTACACATGCGGGCTGCAGCAAAAAAGAGAAGGACAAAGCACATGGGGCCCGCGAATCTAAGATGGCGTCCGCCACGCGGCTCGGAGTGAGTGTGGGCTCCCCGGGGTCCTCTCCGGGTTCAGGCAATGGCGAGCCAGGGGTGGAGGATCTCGCACATGAGGTAGCTAAATTACTGACGCCTCAATTTGATTCCATCTTACAAAAACTGGACTCGATGGCGGAGACATACGGTGAGCTTACCCGGAGGGTGGAGGAGACAGAACACCGCATCACAGTGTTGGAGGAGGGTGAGGGGACACGCGATGCTACTATTGCCCGCCACAAAAAGGAGATTGCAGCGATGCTCGAGAAACTGGACGATCTCGAAAATAGATCGCGCCGCAACAATTTGAGACTGGTGGGGGTGCCAGAGACATGGTCGGATCAACAACTTGCTGGCCTCTTTGAGACATGGCTGCCAAAGGAGCTGGGCCTGGAGGATCTGGTTGGCAGTGTCACTGTGGAGCGAGCACATCGTCTGGGTCCGAAGCGGGGCCCTGATGAGCGGCCGCGGCCGATACTGGCCAAGTTATTAAACTTCCAGCACAAAATGGCCCTGCTTCAGGCATACCGTAAAAGACGCACATTGCAGTTGGACAATAAATCCATTCTCATGTTTCAGGACTATTCTGCCGCTTTAGCGGCTAAACGTAAGGAGTTTTCCCCTCTATGTGGTCAGCTGGTAAGAGCAGGGATCCGCTTTGCACTTGTCTACCCCGCAGTGCTGCGAGTATACCACGAGGGGAAGGCCCATGTTTTTGCTCAAGTTTCGGCGGCCAGAACCTTCGTGACCGCAGCCGTGGGGCCCAGACCGGAACCTGGAGTGGACACTGGCTCCTGATCTGGACATTTAGAACTGAGCAATTCGACCATGGTTGAGTGGGCCTCGATCACCTAGACTGGTTGTGTGTCTAGTGTGGTAAAGGTGATACTGCTGTTCTATTGTTAGAGTTTCTCATACATTGTTTATAGGCGTGTGGGTGCTGCTCATAGGCTTCCCTCTCCTGCTATTATTTGTCCTGTGGTTCTCTAAGATGTGCCTATGTTGGTTCTTGTTTTGAGGGGTTGTCTAGCTTGCTTGCTCCCCACATGAGCTCTCTATAAGAGGTGGCAAGGAGGGAGGACGATCCAGAAGTGTGGCCTGTGATTCTCGCATTGGGATTTATGGTAGAATTTTTTAGAGTGGTTGGGGGGAGGGAGGGGATAGTGGATATCTCATGGGGGGGCAGGGGGGATATTTTAGCAGAGATCTGGGGGGGGTGGGAGGGGGGGAGCGGGGGCGAGGTAGGAAGAGGGGGGGGGGAGGGCAGCGGGTTGGGGAGGGAGAGGGGGGGGGGAGCGGGGGGGGAGTGACCAAGGGTGGGGGATGGTACCTGTTTGTGCAATTTGTACACAGCATGGGAGTTCAGAAACACTGGGCGTATTGGACTATAGCCCGGGAGATGAGGCTGGGCATCTCTGGGCGGTTCTTTAGATGTCGTATCTGCTGGTTTTCTTGGGACTGGAGATATGCCTGAGATTAAGATAATTTCTTGGAATGTCGGGGGCATAGGCTCTCCGATTAAGCGCACTAAGATCCTACAGGGGCTGAAGAGAAAGGGAGCGCATATTGCCCTGTTGCAGGAGACCCACTTAAGTGCTATAGAACATCAGAAGCTGAGGCGGGACTGGGTAAATGTCTCATACGGTGCCTCCTCTGGTACAAAAAAGGCAGGGGTGGCGGTGTTAGTGCCACGGGGGGTGCCCTTTGAAGTCCATACGGTGCAGGCCGACCCCCATGGCAGATATCTCTTGCTACAGGGCACGCTCTATGCTGAGCCATTATGGCTATTGAATGTTTATGCGCCAAATGTTTATGAGCATGCTTTTTTTACTAAACTGCTGGGGCTGTTGAAATGTGCTGGTCGGGCTAAGATCGTAGTGGCTGGGGATTTTAATTGCACGCCCGACCCGACCTTCGATAAATCCCATCACAAGGGGGAGGGAGCCTGGACACGTAAGGGGGTTAGCTTCCTTTGTCGGCAGGGAGAGTTAGTAGATGTATGGCGCATGCTACACCCCGGGGTGCGGGAATATACGCACCAGTCGAGAGCCCACCTAACTTGGTCTCGCATAGACTCTATTCTTGTTAGTGACGGAGGAGTCATGAGAGTATTACGGGCGGAGATAGAACCGATAATGATCTCGGATCATGGGATGGTTTGGATAACTTGGGACTGCCAGGGGCCAACTAGAGCGCGGTGGAGATTCCCGGTCTACCTGTGGGAGGATGAGGACTTTCGTGGCTATCTTAGGAAGCAGTGGGAGGATTATGTTTACTTTAATGATACCCCGCAATGCCCCCCGCTGTTGTTTTGGGAGGCCAGCAAGGCTGTGATGAGGGGAGCGATTATCTCATATACCACAAGGCGTCGCCGCCACCTGGATCGGAGTGTTTTAGTGTTGGAGCGTGACCTACGGGAGATGCAACGCAAGTTGGGTGGGGGCCGAGGTGGTGTTCTCCAGAGGGAATATGTGCAGTTGCAGACAGCACTGAATGAATTGCTCCAGAACAGAGCTGCACTTTCGATGCAATACTATAAACATCGCCTTCACCTGTTTGGTAATAGGACTGGCAGACTACTAGCGAGACTCATTCGGGATCCTGGGGGGGACTCGATTTATTCCTGTGCTACGGGATGAGGTTGGTACTCTGCATCATAAACCTGAGGAGATTGCGCGGATCTTTCGGACCTTTTACCAGACCCTATACAGTGAAGAGGAGAGGGATTATGCTCAAGGGGTAGCTTTCTTGCGGCAGGTAGATCTACCGAAGGTTTCGGCGGCAGCTTTAGAACAGCTAAATGCGCCATTGACAGTGGCAGAGCTTCTTATTGGTATTAAGCGGGGAAAGTCTCATAAGGCTCCCGGACCAGATGGGTTTAGTATGGAATATTATAAAATCCTGGCTTCGAGTCTGGCCCCCTCCATGGTGGTGATGTTTGAGGCGGCGCGGGACGCTGGTATCTTTCCCCGGGATATGCGATGTGCGGACATTACAGTGCTCCCCAAGCCTGGGAAAGATCCGGTAGATCCTGCCTCTTATAGACCGATTTCTCTCATTAATTGTGACTTAAAATTGTTGGCTTCTGTGTTAGCAAATAGGCTTGCCCCTATACTGCCGTCTCTTATTAATGAGCGGCAGGTTGGCTTCGTACAGGGACGGGAGGCTTCCTGGAATATTACAAAAATTCTTTTGGGCATGGACCAGTGTTTGCAGAGCACTGAGGCGCTATTACTTGTCAGTCTGGATGCTGAGAAAGCGTTTGATCGGGTGGCCTGGCCCTATCTGTGGGATGCTCTCTCGGCCTTTGGGCTACAAGGGGATTTTCTGTGCTGGCTACGAGTGTTGTATGCACAGCCCATGGCACGCGTAGGCTCAAACGGTGCTTTTTCAGATCCATTTGTGTTGGAGCGAGGGACTAGACAAGGATGTCCTCTGTCTCCACTGCTCTTTGTACTCGCTTTGGAGCCGCTCTTGCGAGCTCTGCAGGCAGACCATGAGATTGCGGGGATCCGCATGGGTGGGGAGGACTTAAAAGTATGTGCCTTTGCTGACGATATGTTGCTGTGCCTTACTAATCTACCTTTCTCGTTGACCACTGCGCTAAGTTTGATACAGGAATATGGCAGCTTTTCTGGTTTAAAAGTTAACACCATGAAGTCAGTTGTTTTAGATGTTGGGGAAAGAGTACGCCCCCGATGGACAGGGACTTTTCCGCTGATGTGGGCAGATGGACAGATCAAATATCTGGGCATACAATTGCCTGCTAGACTTACGGACCTGTATCGAGCACACACAAACCCACTCACATACACACACAAACCCACGCACACTTATACACACACACACTCACACATACATACACACACACACACACTCACACATACATACACACACACTCACACATACATATACACACACACACTCTCACATACATACACACACACACACACCTGAATAGCGAATCATGTATTCTTATAAATAATTTCTATAAATAGCAATGCCAGCTCGCTGACATTTCCTCTGTAAATTCAGCAGTATACAAAAGTATACACCCTGTAAATAGTTCTGACAATTTACTGTTCTGTTATATGTAAAAAGTTAAGAAGTTCTTGTTCTATGTAATGTTATGCAAATGTATGCAATTGTTCCATGTAAACCGCCCCTGATCTCTGGAAGGGGCGGTATAGAAGAAATAGATAAATAAATAAATAAAAATAAATAATGTGCCCGGCTTACTCTCCAGGAGTATAAAAACTCTGACGAGCTGGCGCGACTTGCCATTGTCTTTAAGAGGGAGAATTGCGCTATTTACCATGGTAGAGTTTCCCAAGTGGATATATATTCTCCGTATGCTCCCGATCTGGATTCTAGATAAAGATTGGAAGCGCTTGGAGCAATGCCTTCGTACATTCCTGTGGGGGGGGCGTAGGACCCGCATACCCTTGAGGGCGTTAATGAGTAGAAGGGAGGAAGGGGGTCTGGAGCTTCCCTCGTTACGTAACTATAATGTGCGCTATCTAGCTAGGCACATTAGAGCGCTGGTGGAGGGCTCAGAAGGGGGGACCGCGGTTTGGCCTCTAGAGGAGGTGCTAGCCCCTTACCACCCTCTATACCTTTTACATGCTGAACAGCTCCCCGCGACGCTCCGAAGTGGTGTGGGGGGGGGGGGCTACCTGGGGGCGATGCGCTCCTCTTGGAGGGCACTTTGCCAGAGGTTTGCTTGGGACAGGCGGAGGTCTCCTTTGTTACCCTTAGTGGGCAACCCTGACTTTGGTCCTGGCTTTGCTCACCGCAGTGTGTTCTGCGCTTGGGCTGAGAAGGGGTTGGTGTGTCTTGGAGATTTGTATACGCAGGCTGCTGGTGTTTTGGATAGTTTTCAGCAGGTGCAGCGTCGGTTCCATATTAGATCCCAAGACTTTTATGGCTACCTACAGGTGAGACACTATTTAGCTTCGGTAGGTACATCTACGAGAGGGTGGGCTGCCTCTGGACATCCTCGTACCATTTTGGAGCAGTTAGAGGATTGTCTCCCAGGGGCGGAGGTCTCTCGACGAGTACTTCGACCATCAGGGGGGGAAGGGATCCTCCTGGATCTCGCGCGTAGGTGGCGGGGCGATGGCGTGGAAGAGGCGACGCCTGAGATGCTGCGGGTGGCTTTTGAAAGGATATCGAAAGGCCCGAGATGGGTGTATCTTCAGGAAATGCAATATAAATTCCTGTGTAGAGCATATACTAGTGATCATTGGGCTTCACAGGTCGGGCTACGACCCAATGCTACGTGCATGTGGTGTGATAGAGCAGTTGGGACCTTCACACATAAATTTTGGGGCTGCCCGAGGGTGCGCGACCTCTGGATGCGTGTTTGTGCCAAGCTACAGGGGTGGACTGGGTCAAGCTGCGCCATACAGAGAGAGTTATGCTTATTTCACAACTGGGCGCTGGGTTTTGAACAGGTCCCGTATTGGCGTAGAGAGCTTTTTGAGCGTGGATTTCTGCTGGTCAAGCGAGTGCTGTTGAGTCGCTGGGTATCTCCCTCTCCCCCTTTTTTGGGGCTGTGGGAGCAGTCTATGCTTGACCTGATGTGTATGGAAAAGTTGACTGCTCAGCGTCAGGGGGGTAAAAGTTGGGAAGAATTTTTGGAACTATGGTCTCCTGTGCTCTCCCACTTGTCGCCAAGGGGGCGGAGCGCCATGCTTAATGTGTAGTACCTAGAGTCTTTTGCTAGTGGGGTGCCCCTTTTTGCCCAAGGAGCCTTGGCCACGACGATCCTGCCTGCCTGCTGATCAGTGCTGATCTGATGTAGCCTATGCTGTTGCAGTCTATATGCTCTAATCTACTAGCTGAAGGGGTTTTTGCTGTCCCTTGCTCTGTACTGTGTTCTTAAGGTATCTGTTGAGTGGGAGATTCCCACAGTGCAGTGGGGGGGGGGGGGAGGGAGGGGTGGGTATGTTTGGTTGCCTATAGGGTTTATATACCTGTTTTCTTTCTTTGTGTATTTTGCCGATGTCAATCCTCAACAGATCAGATTGAGGATGGATGTGGGCTGTGTTTACCCAGCGATGACTTGTCTGGCGACCTTTCTTGTTGCATTGCTGTATTATATGTTTGTGGAAAAACTAATAAAAATGATGTGACATAAAGGTTTGTTTCCTCATTTGATATCCCCCTGAAGAAGGCTGATGGCCGAAACGCGTAGGGGTCAATAAAAGGGGTTTGTTTAAACCTGAATTCCTGCCAGTCTTCGTATCTGTTCCTTTGTGCCTATATATTCTACAGGTACTTTGTTGCTTCTTCTTGTTCTATCCCAGGGGCAAGGTACATGTGTGCTGTGTGTGTCCCTGCCCTTTACCCCATGTACACCGCTCCTGCTGTATACATGCACACAGCCACCACCACTAGTTGACATGTTGTCCCATCTGTGTTGCTGCTGCCAAGCGCACTCACATTGCATGTGGCTTCTCCATTGTTGGCCTATGTTTCAGGGTCATTGGCAGCATGGCTGCCAGCTGGTGGTGGTGGTGCTGACTGAAAAGGGCACTGGGTTGGATGTCTGTACACAGGCCTTTGTGCCCATCTGGTTCTGCAACTGGTGACAGCTGTGTGGCCAACCATGTCAGAAGCTCCTCTGTGCATGTGCAGCCTACTGGCTCATACGCAAGGCTGCAACACTGTTACCCCATTGTTGTCTGCATTGCAGGTTTGACCTCTCGATGTTGTCTGTGTCTTCACAGATGCCCCTGTTGTAGTTCCACAGGCAGCAGAGCCTGCTCTGCTGACAGTGTCCATAGAGGATGCCACAGGACAGGGGGAGAGGGCCCTGCCTGATGCCCCACTGCTGTGCACCACTGGTGCCACCGCACTGCAGCAGCCACCTGCTGGCTCTGGCCTGGATGATATGGAGCTCTAGGTCCCCTTCCCATTGCCTCCGCCACAGCAGCCTATTGATGATGGTGACTACCTGGGGAGGGGGGGGGGGGTATGCAACCACAGGGGTGCACAGAGACATCTGCATCAATGTGCTGAGCATCTGCTTACTCACAGCGCCTCCTAGCAGACGCAGTCTGAGCAACAGCTGGAGCTGCTGTTCCAGTCTATGGCATTGCAGCAGAGGCATGTTGTGGCCACAGAGCAGCTGACTGTGGCCACTGGCACCCTCCAGGCTACCATGGTGGAGATCCTGATTGAGCTGTGCTGTGTCCCTGGGTGGTCTGTCCCTACTCAGCCCCATGCATACTCCAGTGTGCCTCCTGTGGGGTCTAAGTAGGGGCATGGGCACAGCTTCCTCAGCAGCACATGCACATGCACCTGCATCTCTGTACCCGGGCTCCAGTAGTGTCACAATCTGGACCTCTGCACGAACCCATACTGCTGTTGGTTAGTCCATCACACAGGCATCTCCTCTCCTTGGGCTAGTTCCACTGAGCAGTGGCCCACAGAAGGGTATCATGGAGTCAGGCAGCATGAGCTGTGACACCTCTGGGTCTGAGGACTCATCACCATGCACACCTCTGACCGTGGTGACCAAGGCGCAGGTGCACGTACCTTCAGGAGAGGGAGGGGCAAGGGATGGACATGGGAGAGGGGCTGCAGGGGAGTTGTCTAGCACCAGATTTTGGGGGGGGGGGCCTGCTTGTTGGGTGTAACCATTAGGTAAATTAGGTGGCTGTCTAGAGCACTAATGGTCTAGGGGTGGTCCATTTCGGCCCTTGTCCAAGACCTGCAGCGGTGCCAACGGCCTCAAACAAACCCATGGAGCTTACCTTAAAAGTTCAGCATTGTGGGGCTGTTTTCTTCCACCCCCATCGATGCCAACCTTTTTTTATATGGGAGTGGAAGTCTCTTGCGTTCCTATCCAAACAGAAAATCAGCACTGAGCATCAGAGGGGGCAGAAGCTAAACATCTTTGTGGCACTGAAGTTTTAAGGTAAGCTCTGTGGGGTTGCTTGAGGCCACTGCCATCGCTGAAAGTCTTGGAGAGGGGCAGCAACAGTGGCAGTGGACTACCCCTGGATTGTGGCGCTCTAGGCAACCGCCTAGTTTGCCCACTGGTCACACTGGCCCTGACTGGCTGTACATTTCATCAGACTTTTAAGCCTTGTTAACATGAATCCGACTGTTAAAAGCTAAGATTAGGGAATATTTTGAAATCAAACACAAAACCAGGCAAATTTCAGTCTAGTTATAGTTTAACATGATTACTGGGTATTCCATAGATCTGGGAGATATTTTGGATTTTTGCTGGTGGATTTAGGGGCCAACTTATTTTTCGTGCATTTTGCATTCTAATGCAGCAGTTTCCTCCTGCTTCGCTGCACTGCCAGCTCACTGGAAACCAGGACTGAGATCTGGCATCATCATTCCTCATTCACAATTATCCAGGGACTTCCCTCTATTTTACATACTCTCCTCCTTTCCACTGATGTAACATACCTAATCTGCTCATCAAAATGATGCTCCTTGACAAAGGATCTTGTACCAGGGCTCTTTTCAGAAACTGCAATCATGGGCCCTGAATCTAGTCACTAAGGAATGACTACAACTCTGCCCTGAGGAGGCTATTACCCTGGTCTCATAGCATGCTCAGTCCAGCTAACCTGGGCAGGAGAAGACTCGAGTAGGAGACTGAGCCATGGATCTTCCACACTGAGCTACTGGGCCACCCAGGGAAAATGTTTAAAGATCAGAGCTGTAAAGCCATGCATACATTAGGGGTAAAATGAGAACTGGATTAGCCTGTTGATGAATGGAACCACTGAAGCAAAGGTCATCTAAGCTAGAGCTTCCCAAACCTATCCTAGGGGACTCTGCAGTTATTTGGCTTTTCATGGTATTCACAAAAATATACTGCTGTTCTCAACGACGTTTATGTCATAGAGAACAGCAGTGTATTTTTCGGTGGAAGAGCATGGCGCCTCGAGGGTTAAATTCACAGCTAGAATGGCATTGGTTCTATTGAGGTCTTTCGGGGTCTTTGAATCTGGGATTTTGTATAAAAAGCGCATGCGCGGGCGTCTGTCTGTAGCGTTTTCATTCATGCGGGAGCCCTCAAACAGAAGTGGATATCAGATGTTTTTGAGGTTGGTGGGGATGCAGTATTATATGTTTATTGTTGGGAATGAAATTGTGGCGATATTACTTTTAAGAGTTTTGGTTAATGTGTTGTAGGTTGAACAATTCACCCTGATGAAGCCATGTTGTGGCGAAACTAACGCTCATGCTGTTTGGAGGTTTTTTAACATGAAGCGGTGATGGTGGTTCGGTTGTTTCCAATGGTGGAAGTTTCCCTTGGAGGGGGGGATCAGTTTCAAACTATCTCAGGGGGAGAACTTTATGGGTTAGTTTGAATATTTTTAAAGGTTTTTTGGGAGACTGTGTCTTGGAGTATTGATTTGATATTAAAATTTGTTAATTTTGATTCAATTGCAGTACCAAGGTGTTTCCTGTTTACTGTGGAAAGTTGATAGTGAGATCCACCGGTTCCTGGAAGATGGACTGATTGGATACGACATGATTGTGGTTTATGCCATTTTTTATTGGAGCCCTTACACGATCTTCCTTGGGATAATAATAGTAGTTTAATGTGGTACAGCTTTCCTTGCATTGCAGGGATTTTTGTGAAGATACTTTTCCATTGGTTTCAATAACTTCCTTACATATTTGTTAAAATCTCATGAGCATTAGTTGGTAGTGAGATAGTGGGGATAACATATTATTATGTGTTTTAGCAATTGTGATTGTATTGTATGAGTGTATGTGTGCATGGTGGGTGTATGTGATTTGTTTTTTATGTGTTGTCATTTAGAAAATTTTTAGGTAATTTGGTGATGATATTGCCTTGCGAGAGATGTATTATATTAAATATATTTTCCACATTTACATATTTTAATGTATCCTATATATTTTTGGAAGATGTGTGTTCATTACACTGTTATATGATTAATTAAAATTATTTATAAATTTTGTTAAAGTGAGATTTGTTGCATTGTATTTTTTGATATTGGTTTATGATATTTGCAACTAGTGGTTGTTTCATATAGTTTATTCACAATGGGGGGGCATTCTGATCCGCAAATTGCGGCTTCGGACGGCGGGCTGGACGTCCAACCTGCGTTCAGCTCCCCAGCCCTATTCCGCCACCAGCGCTCCCTGCACGTACACTGTGTTTGTGCAGGGAGTGCGTTACATGGGCAGGAGGGGGCAAAGTGAGGGGGTGGCCAGGTGCCAGGATGTACAGAGGCTATTCAGGAAAGACCTCTGCACATATCCCAGCACCAACATGGATGCAAGGATGAAATAGGTGCAGGGCAGTGCACTGTTGGGAGCAATAGCTAAGGATGGCACCTCCTGGCACAACCTACCCTTGTGGGCCTCCGCTTAAGGCCTGACAGCGTTGTGTCGGTCCTGCTGTCCAGCATGCAGTTCCATGCTTCTGGCTAGACGTGTCTGTGCCATGGTGATGGGTGCCACAGCACCGGCATACCAGCCGGAGCGTTCTGTGCTGGAGACGGGCAGCCTCAGAGACATCTGCCACATCAGAATATGGTGCATGCTGGACCGTCCATCTGCCCGATTCTGCAATCGTGGATGTGTACAGATCCCATGGTTGCAGAATTGGGTCCAACTTGACTCTGTTCATTTTCGGAGTGCAGATGACCCAGGTGTGCACACTTTGGAATCAGCCTTCATGAGTATGCATGAGATACATTTTCATATAATGGGCACTCAGTATCTATGCAAACATATCACTTGATATTCACCATGGATATCCTGAGTCCCCAACACAGAATTGGGATGCCCTGATCCAGGTAAAGTATTCTACTACCTCACCTGTCTCATAACTAACTCGCATTGATAGGCCATGTATTCAAATCAAACTAAATTAATAAATACATTCATTTTGCACAATAGAGACCAATATATCATGTTAATTATTTTCATCTGAAGCAATCATTGTAATAATATATCATGCAGATTATGTTCACTATAGCTTACTATTGTTATGCTGCATTATATTACCTCAGTGAAAAATAATAGGGTTTAGCAAAGAATTCTGTCACTTATTATACCATAACAAACATTACATTTATAGCAGTGTGATTTGACATCTACAGGAAATGACTGTGACAATACTATACAATTTTGAAAAATGGCAGGATTGTTATGTCTCTTTGCAAGCAATGTGTCTATTAGAAATTCCTTTGATTTGCCTTCTCATAAAATAGGATCCAGAGGCATTAAAAAATATAGTGGAACAGAAATTTAAGACTAAATCACCAGGAGGAAAATAATTGTTCTTTTTGAGAACATACCTGGACTATCCTACCATCAGAGGTGGTATTGTAAAACTGGTCCCCTGCTACTGATACCTCAGGGGATAGGATAACAGAGCTGTCAACTCTTGTGGTACATTCTCTAACTCCCTTCATGTCTGGGTGAACACACACAGGAGATGAGACAACCAATTAAAAGAGTGGAAGACCTACTGGTGGGTGTGGCGATAAGAGAACTACATATGGACTTCGGAAGGTACAGAGAACTAAGCTGAACCAACCTGTAATGTAAGTGTCCTGAATCATTAACTTTAAACAGTTAGGTTATTATATATTTATATATTATATATGTAAATATGTATATACATGTGAAATTACTAGCCTGCAATCAAGTGTGAATCATATAATTCGAGTGATATGACCTGTACTTTTCCACTAAATCATGATGTATGTTTTAATTCCTGGCCTGTACAGCCGCTCTTTTATGTATAGCAAACTGCTGCTGATCGCTGGAAGTAGTGGGATACAAGTGTACACTAAATAAATAAAATAAATAAATATTTGGATGCAGTTAGGAAATGTAATTGTTTTCCGTGAGTAGTAGGTACTGCCTGCCAATGTTATTGCTTATTGTGAGATACATGCGCCTGATAAGGTTTGTTAGATCTTTCCTGCGTGAACCTTCCTTTGTTACTCACTACCATAAGACCCATGGCCTCAGAAGCAAGAAAGGGAGAGCAAACCAAACGTGTCTCGGTAGTCATAGTTATCAAACTTAAGTATGCTTGCAAAAAATACAGAGAACAAAAGTAAGGGCAAGAAAGGGAGATTTTAAAAATGTAATACCGTAAATGGTGGAACATAAAGACCAATCAAGCCATCCAAATGTCTTCCTCTCTCGTTCTCTACCACTTTGGGTAGCTGAGTCTATAAATTCACATTTTCAAACTCCTCACAGTGTCATTTATCCAGCCCCTCAGCTCTGTTCCTATCTCTGCCTATGTTTAAATTCTCCTACAGTGTCAGCAACTCTAGGCCTTGTCATCTTTCCTCTTTGCTTGTTATAATGCAATACCCTGACACCTCCCATGTTTTATCGTTAAGTTTTCTAATAGTCAAAACAGGAGGTGTTGCCCAAGTCACCCTGCCACCATTTGCTTGTTAATGCTTGTTAATGAAGCTTCCACCCCATAACTCCAGATCATGATCCTTTTGCTTGAATTTCCTTTTTCTATGGAAAATTTAACCATCCTGTATTTTATTGACATTTCTGAAATGTTTGAATATTTTTATCAACTCTCCTCCCCTACTCATTTCTTCCTTTCTTCTAGCATATACATTTTGTGATCTGTAAATAGGATTAACGAGTGAGGTGATCAAATTTGCAGATGACACAAATTATTTAAAGTTGTTAAAACGCAAGAGGATTGTGAAAAATTGCAAGAGGACCTTAAAAAATGAGAAGACTGATGTCCAAGTGGCAGATGAAATTTAATGTGGACAAATGCAGAGTTATGCACTTAGGGGAAAACAACCTAAAATATGGTTACACGATGCAAGGTACCACTTTGGAAACCACCACCCAGGAAAAAGATTTAGGTGTCATCGTGGATAATACGTTGAAACCCTCTGCTCAAGCGGCAGCAAAGAAAACAAATAGAATGCTAGGAAACATAAGGAAAGGAATGGAACGGAGAATAAAACAAAGGATATTATAAAGCCTCTGTATCGTTCCATGGTGTGACAGCAACTTCAATATTGTGTGCAATTCTGGTCGCCATATCTTAAGGAGGATATAGCTGAATTAGAAAAGGTACAAAGAAGAGCCACAAAAATGGTAAAGGGAATAGAAGGATACCCCCTATGAGGAGAGGCTTAAAAGGTTGGGGCTCTTCAACTTAGAAAAGAGACAGCTGAGGGGGGATATGATAGAGGTCTATAAATTAAAGAATGGAGTGGAAAGGCTAAATGTAGATTGATTGTTTACACAATCAAAAAGTAGGAAGACTAGGGGACACGCAATGACGCTACAATGTAACCAATTTAAGACTAATAAGAGAAAATGTTTTTTCACTCAACGCGTAATCAAACTCTGGAATTCGTTACCGGAGGTCGTAGTAAAAACTGTCAGTGTAGCAGGGTTTAAAAAAGGTTTGGACAAGTTCCTGGAGGAAAGGTCCATGAATCATTATTAAAGAGGACCTGGGAGGGGCGGAGCCTGCGGAGAACCGACATGGCCGCGTAAGAGAAGCTCTCCTGGCCCATCGGCAGCAAATCCTGGTCATTAGCAATTTTACCTGCCCAATTTACGGTATATTGTAGCGCCAAGGTTAGATCATGGCAGCCGGCAAGCAGACCCGTCTCGACTTTGCCGCTGCAGCGGCGTCCGGCACGAAGAGATCAAAGACCGACCCTCTCTCTCCGCAAAAGATGGCGGCTCCACCTGAGGCCTCAGAGGGCCTGAAGGAGGTCTTAAAAGAGGTGCGGGCAGTCCGCTGCCGGGTGGATTCTAATGGCGAATCCCTTGACTCAGTGCAAACGTGCCTGAAAGAGCTGACTGGGCAGATGCAGCAACTTACGCTACGAGTGGAGAAAGTAGAAAGAGTTGCAGCAGAGCACGAGGAGCGTTTGTCCCTTGTCCCGAGGATCAGCCGTAAGTTGGAAGGGCTCGAGAGAAATTTTGAGGACATGAGTAATAGGGCCCGCCGGAACAACGTCCGCGTATTGGGAATACCGGAAGGGGCCGAAGGGAACGACCCTATACACTATCTGGAGTCCTTGATCCCAAACCTCTTGAAGCTGAATTTCTCCCACCCGTTTGAAATAGAACGGGCTCATCGGCTACCATCTGCGGCGAATCAGCGCTCCAAATTCCCGCGCCCGATGATACTATGTGCGCTCAGGCACCAACAAGTAATTCAAATCTTGACGGCAGCTAAGGCCGCCCAACCACTGTTACCTGGGGGTCAGAGAGTGGCCTTTTACCCGGACTTTAGCAAACCAACCGTTGAACGAAGAAAGCGATTCCTAGCGCTTCGGCCTCGCCTCCAACGCCTGCAGGCACGTTATGGTCTCTTCAGCCCAGCCAGATTTAAAGTGACTTTAAACAACGCGACCAAAATCTTTGAGGATCCTGCAGATCTGGCAGCATTCATCGAAGATCAAGAAGCCCTGCAAATGCAGTCGAGCTGAAGAGCTGGGGTTGCCGACGGACGGCTGCACCCATAGACGGGTTGTGGACTTGTTGGTACTTGGGTCCTCTGGGGCTTATTACTGCTTGTCGGGTTGGGTCTGGATCTCACTAGGCCCAGAATCGGGGTGGGCAGGCAGATTCCCGCTGCCCAACCGGCCTGAGCCGGGGTGACCTTGGGAAACGTGGGATATTGTTCTGTCTTTTCTTGCATTGTTCTTTGGCTACTATTTGTCTGTATAGTAGAGTATGGTGGGTGGCTATTATTAGGGCTGGGCTGCGCTATGTTGGTTATTCTTCCTGGCTCACCCAAGTTTCTATTGTTGCTTGGGGATGTTTTGTTGGGGGGTTATTGTTGGCTCTTGGGAGGGGAATTTGTGGAATGTCTGCTGGAGTAGCCAGTTCTGGGTTAATTTCATGGAACAGTTTTGTAGAGTCCTGCCACCTGCAGTATGTTACTTACTGAACAGCAATGGCTAATTGGCTAAAAATAATGTCCTTAAATGTAAAGGGCATTAAAACTCCCATGAAAAGGAAAAAAATATTAGCATATTGTACCCATCATCAAGCAGATGTAGTGTTTCTGCAGGAGACCCACCTTACATTACAGGAGACCATGAAGCTAGAGGGCAAGAAGTACCTGATAGTTGGTTCCTCCCCAGCGGATCATAAGCGGAATGGAGTTGTTACCCTTGTGCGGAAAACGCTGGGGGCATCGCTAGTCCATACGAGTAATGATTCCTTTGGGAGGTGGTCGCGGTCCCTGGTAGAAATAGGGGGTGTGCGGTTTCTCTTTGTTAATGTATATGGTCCGAATAAAGAGGACCCGGGCTTCTTTAGTGATTTGAATAGTGCCATACAGAGGGACTACACCGCCCCAATCATCTTAGGAGGGGATTTTAACTTGGTAAATGAGCCCCTGGTGGATCGCTGCCCCGCGAGAATAGTCCGACCCTCCCGGGCGGATGGAGCTTTCTCAGCCCTTAAGGAGGATTGTGGCCTGGTTGATATTTGGAGGCTGCTCCATCCCACAGAGAAGGACTTTACCTTCCATTCACCAGTACATCATTCTTTATCTAGGATAGATTTCTTCTTAGTTTCCAGGTCCCTAGTTTCGGGCTGCTGTGAAGCAGAAATTTTGGGAGGGACTGTGTCCGATCATGCGGCTATTACGCTCAAACTTCCGATACAGGAGGCTGTTGGAGGCACTCCAGTGTGGTCTTTTAACAGAGCCTGGCTTGCGGAGCCCTCCTTCCAAACTGAGTTAAGATCTGCGATTAGGGCATATTTTCTGAATAATAAATTAGGGGATACCGCCTGCTGGGCCTGGTGGGAGGCATTTAAGGCCTCCCTCAGAGCAACTATCACTAGCTATAAAATTAAGGAGGCTAGGAGGAGAAAGGAGCAGTTAGCGGCCCTGGAATGTCAGATCAGAGCAGGAGAGAGGCTGTGGATTAGGCAGCCTGCTGCTGGGATCCTACTTAGGTTGCAGAGGCTACGATTTCAATATAATGGGTTGTTGAGTTCTGAGATTGAGCAAGTAATGTCGAAGCAATCGGCAAGATATTATGTCGAGCAAAACAGGGCTAGTAAGCTTTTAGCGAGTGTATTGCGAGGGAGACGAGAAAAGTCCAGGATTGTTTCTCTTGTTGATGACAACCAGGTGAGACTAGGCACAGATGATCTAATTTTAGAAGAGTTCTCAACATTTTATAATAATCTGTACTCCTCGGAAGCAACAGCTGACCCTACAGCGTCAGTGCGATTCCTTGATTCGCTTAGTCATCCCGCATTGGGTGCCCAGCAAGCCCGTCAGCTGGGTCGGCCCTTTTCCAATAAGGAGGTTTCCACAGCAATTAGAGCCATGGCGGGGGGCAAAGCTGCGGGCCCTGATGGAATACCAGCCGAGCTCTATAAAGTCCTGAGTGGCGATCTGATTCCTTATTTAATGTTATACTACGGGGAGTTGGAGAAGGAATCCGGTCAGCCCGGTAATTTCTCAGAGGCTACTATTGTAGTCTTGGAGAAGCCTGGGAAAAGCCCTGAATATGTTAAGAACTATCGGCCCATCTCATTGCTAAACATAGACTATAAAATTTATGCGAGTATTTTGGCTAAGCGGCTCGCCCTGGTTATAGGGGACTTAGTGCATCCTGACCAATGTGGTTTTGTACTAGGTAGATCTACCTTTGATAATGCCCGACTCTTGTGCAACCTGATCGATAGGGCAGCGGCGGACACGGCACCTTATGTTGCCCTCTCCCTCGATGCAGAAAAGGCATTTGACCGGTTGGAGTGGCCCTTCCTCTTTTCTGTATTGACTTGGTTTGGTTTAGGAGAGGAATTCATTAATAAGGTCAGGTTGCTTTATGCCAGAACTAGTGCGAGAGTCTTCGCCAATGGCTGCTTGCATCGTTCCTTCTCCCTGCACCGGGGTACTCGCCAGGGCTGCCCTTTATCCCCACTACTTTTTGACCTGGCCCTTGAACCCTTAGCCATTGCTGTTCGACAGAGCGAAGCAATTCAGGGTCTCAGCATTGGTGGATTAAAAGTAAAGTTGTCTGCCTATGCAGATGACCTGCTGTTGTTCACGCAACCTCAGGAGATCCCACAGATTTTAACTTTAATTAATAATTATTCCAGTTTATCAGGTTATAAGATAAACTGGGATAAGTATGTGGCCTTTCCGCTTAATAGATGCTCGACA
Source organism: Ichthyophis bannanicus (assembly GCA_033557465.1). NCBI lineage: Eukaryota > Metazoa > Chordata > Amphibia > Gymnophiona > Ichthyophiidae > Ichthyophis > Ichthyophis bannanicus. The sequence goes on along the minus strand of CM066034.1, from coordinate 100,684,245 downwards.
GCCGAAATGCTATCTCTCTTCCCGTTTCGCTGGGAGCCGACCGGCATTAAATACTTGGGAGCCTGGTATAGTGCCACTGTGGCTGATACTATCCGAGTGAACGTGGAGGAGCTCACCCGGATAGTCCGCAATAAAATTTTGGCATGGTCCCCTCATTACCTTACTTGGTGGGGCAGACTTGAAGTTATCAAAATGGTGCTGGTCCCCAAGATCAATTACGTCTTGGGCATGCTCCCTTTCATTATACCAGTAGAGGTATATGCCAGGTTAGAGAGAATCCTCTTGAGGTTCCTCTGGAAAGAAGCCCAGCCTCGTATAGCCCTTCGGAAACTCAAGGCCCCTATAGCCAGGGGAGGCGTCCACTTCCCTGATTTTCAATGGTATCATCATGCACTTCTTATCAAGCAGGGAGTCGCGTGGTTGGATACTGAGGGGGAGCCCCTAGGCCCAAGATGGCTCCAAGTTGAGGCCCAGATGGCAGGCCCTTATCCTCTGAGACATTTATTAGGGATGCTTCACCCTGAGGAGGGACCACAGGGCGGAGTAATCCGGGCTACCCAGGCTGCCTATTTAAAGTTGGTGCAATTGGCGGGTACAGATGGGCTGCCCTCACGATGGACTCCGCTTTGGTGGAATCCATCATTTAAGATCAGGGGCCAGCGGTTCGCTTGGAAAGGCTGGCAGGAGAAGGGGATCTGGACATTGGGTCACTTAGTAGGGCATACTGGCTGGAAAGACTTCAGTGCCCTCCGGGATGAGTTTTCTCTTCCCCCGAGTAGCTACTTTCGCTGGCTGCAAATTAAGCACAGTATATCAGCAGCCAAAGTCAACATTCCTAATTTGGTGGAGGAGGACACCCTGCTTCAAAGTCTCAAAGCCCTGTATGGGCAGAAGGGTATGATGTCTAGAATCTATGCCCAGTTCAGGGATTATGCTTGTTCCGACCCGAGGGGGTTATATAAGGTTTGGGAATCTGAGCTGCCCTCGGCACAACTATCTGATCAGTGGGTTCAGCTGTGGGGCACTGTCACTAGAGCCTCCCGTTCGGCTTCCATCACACAATCTATGTTTTTTCTGTTGCACAGGGCTCATCTCACACCCGTAAAGGTTTCTAAATGGGATAGGTCATCCACGGGGATCTGCTGGTCCTGCCAAAGAGCAAAAGGCACATTCCTGCATATGTTTTATGACTGTCCCTTTGTGCAGCGTTTTTGGAAGCAGATTTGGTGTACAATCCAAGCAATATTGGGCATACCGGACAAGCTCTCTAAGACGGCTGTCTTTTTGCGATCCCTGGGCCTCTCCCAGGGGGGGCACAGAACCAAGGACTTCCTATTGAACTTTATGGTCGCTGTTGCTTTTAAGCTGATCTTGGTCAACTGGAAGTCCTTGGCGAACTTGCGACAGGGGGAATGGTGGAGCTTGGTTTGCCGATACGCCAAATATGAACGGCTATATGACAAGCTACATCATTCCGGTAGCGGGGAGCTCTGTCATGACAGGTGGTCTCTCCTAGACCAGTATGTTGCCCGCTCTGTAGCCGTTTAATCTTTGCTGTTTAATCTTTACTGCTAATTTTCATACTGTGATGTCAAATGTTGCGGTGGTATGGACACCTGGTAGTCCAGGAAGCTGATAGTCTTTGGCTTCTCTGGCATTGCTGTGTTTTATTTTCCTACTCCTGAGGGCTTGGGGGGGAGGGGGTTTCTTTTGTTGTTACGTATTGATGATTGTGTGTTGATCAATGTGTGTTCTATGTAATACTGGTGGTTGGAAAATTCAATAAAGAACTTTAAAAAAAAAAAAGAGGACCTGGGAAATCCACTGCTTGCCCTGGGACAAGCACTGTGGAATCTGTGTGCCTCTTGGGGAACCTGCTAGGTACTTGTTACCTGGTTGGCCACTGTTGGAAACAGGATACTGGGCTTGATGGACCTTGGTCTGACCCAATAAAGTATTTCTTATGTTCTTTGTATGATTTGTATTGTAGGTTTTATATTTTAGCAACCCTTTTCGGACTTGCTTCTATCCTCGGTGTCAGTGTTAGGACATTAGGCACTCTAAGCAACCCTCATTCTTCCCACCCTTGTCCTCCCCCATCCCCTTTTCTCTACTTAGGGCTGACCCTAGCATGTGCCAGTATGTTGTTAGCAAGGGCCCTGCTGAGCAGGAACTCTACTTTAGACTGGCTGCCCAAGGCTGACATGCACAAACTCCTTTCCACGGCATACCCTCTTCTCTTCCATCCCTCTTCCCCTGATGTGCAATCATCCAACAGATAACTAAAACCTGTTATTCTTTATAACATCCGCAGAATTCTCCCCTTCCTTTCTCAACACACTACCAAGACCTTATCCACTCTTTAGTCACCTCCCGTTTAGACTATTGCAGCCTGCTCCTTGCTGGTCTCCTCCTGAATCATTTTTTTCCCCTGCAATCTTCAAAAAATTTAGTGGAACAGCTAACTTTCCGCCAGTGTCACTATGCTCATGTAACGCCGCTTCTCAAGTATGTTCATTGGCTCCCTATTCACACATCCAATTGAAACTATTTCTACTGACTGGCATACAAGTGCATTCATTTTTTATCCATTCATTATTTCTTCTAATCTCTCCCTACACTTCTCTTTGGGAGTTTTTTATCATGCCCTTGTCTTCTGTTCCCAACTCTAGACTTCGTTCGTTCCACCTTGCCTGGAACAGGCTACCTGAGTCCATCTGTCAGGCCGCATCTCCAGATCAACCAACAGTAAGGATTTAAGGGTTTGTTTTATTATATTAAGTTGTTAGCTCTCTGACTGGGAGCTCTTAAAAGGGTTTTTTGTACATTTTTAAAGCAAGTTACTTTTTTTGGTGCTTTGGTGGGATTTTCCTTGAGCACAGTAGGTGGTTGAACTCCACTAACCTCCTCAGCTTTGGGAACTCCTAACAGCTAATCAGGTGTTAGTTCCCTCCCTACCCACCCCGACTCCCACCCACCCCTAGCGAGTAGTCTTGCTTTATAGGGCACCTCCCCATTTGATAAAGCACAGAGAATTGGGCCAGCACATTTTGAATATAATTAAGGAGATTTAACTGCTTTTTCTCTGAAAGGACAGCTGGGAAACCGGCTGGTACTTGGTAGATCTCTCTCTTTTGCTTTAACAGATACCTAAGCTCCATGAATAGAACAATGGCAGGGAAAAATCGATCGCTAAAGCTGTTGCCCCCATTACAGCTTCTGCCTTGGTCCAGACAGAGGTCCTAATGCCAGTTGAAGGACCGGTTCCATGTGCAGGGTGCCTGCATGCTGAAGCTCTGAGGAAACAACTGGAGGAACTCAGAGAGGAGGTGGCGAGGCTGAGGAGCATTCAAGACAGTGAGAAGTACATTGATGAGATGCTTCTTGCAGCAACCAAGCTCTCCAGCAGAGGAGAAGATGGGTGCCAACAGAATGTCAATGGTTGGACACAAGTCACCAGGACCTGCAAAATCACCAATCCAACTTCTCCAGCCCTTGAATTGAAGAACCATTATGCAGCCCTGGAAGTGGAGGAGGTGAAAGCATCCCTGGAAAGGGAAGAACCAGAGCTCAAGTACCCCAAAGTTGCAGAATCAGTAACCACAAGGAAACGAAGGATAGTGGTGGTGGGAGACTCTCTTCTGAGGGGTACTGAGGCATCCATCTGCCGACCAGACTTGATGTCCAGAGAGGTATGCTGTCTGCCTGGTGCTAAAATCCAAGATGTTATGGAGAGTTTACCGAGACTCATCAAGCCCACTGACTATTACCCAATGTTGCTAATCCATGTTGGAACAAATGATACTGCCAGGTATACCTCAGAACGTATCAAAAGTGACTTCATGGCTCTGGGACAGAGGGTGAAGCAGTTAGGTGCACAGGTGGTGTTCTCTTCAATCCTCCCTGTTGAGGGTAAAGGCCAAGGCAGAGAGGCTTGCATCCTGGAAATGAATGCATGGCTGTGTGGATGGTGTCATCGAGAGCGTTTTGGTTTCCTAGACCATGGGATGCTGTTCCAAGGGTTACAGAGCAGAGATGGCATCCATCTGTCCAAAAAAGGTCAACGCGTCTTCAGTAGTAGACTTGCTAATCTATTGAAGAGGGCTTTAAACTAGATTCATTGGGGATGGGTGAAGAAAGCCCCCAGGTAAGTGAAAGCCCCCAGGTAGGCGATACATTAAATAACTTTATGGAAATTGGTAACAGGGGTAACATATGGAAAGCAGTGTGTATAAATGCCTGTAGCATGGGAAATAGGATCCCTGATGTTGAAGCTTTGGTGGGAGTGGCTGACTTGGATTTAGTGGCAGTTACAGAAACATGGTTCACAGAAAACCATGATTGGGATGTAACTATACCTGGCTATACTTTATTCAGAAAGGACAGGGTAGGAAGTAGGGGAGGAGGAGTGGCACTATATGTAAAAACTACTATTAAAGCTTTGGAATTATAGAGCTTAAAAGGGAGAGGGGAGGCATTGTGGGTTAAACTAGAAAGAGGGAAAGAGAAATCTATTTACATTGGTGTGATATGCAGACATCCTTCACAAGAGGAAGAGGTGGACAGAGAGTTAATTGAAGACATGTGCAGCATTGTTAGGAAAGGGGAAGTGCTACTGATAGGAGATTTCAATAAGCCAGATGTTGATTGGCACATTCCTGCTGCCGTATCATCTAGAAGTAAGGAGATCCTGGATTCTCTACAGGGAGAACTATTCAGGCAATTGGTAACAGACCCCACACGTGAAGGGGCCATACTGGACTTGGTGCTTACCAATGGTGAAAGTGTTTCTGATGTTGTAGTGGGAGATCATTTTGCATCCAGTGATCACCAGATGGTGTGGTTCAGTATTAGGACTAGGGCTGTTAGAATCCATTCAAAGGCGAGGATCTTAGACTTTAGGAAGACTTACTTTGCAAAGATGCGCCAATACCTCAGGGAGTCATTAGTTGGATGGGAACAGCTGAGGGATGTAGAAAAACAGTGGGGAAAACTGAAAGGGGGTATTTTAAGGGCAACCAACATTTTTGTTAAAATGATAAATAAAGGTAAAAGGAAAAGGAGACCGCTATGGTTTTCGAAAGAAGTAACTGAAAAAGTGAAGAAAAAGAGGGAGGCCTTCATGAAATACAAGAGATCACAGAGAGAGGAAGAAAGGCATCTGTATTTGGAAAAACTTAGAGAAGCTAGCAAAGTAGTCAAGAAGGCAAAGATTCAAAAGGAGGAGGAAATAGCCAATGCAATAAAATGGGGGGATAATACATTTTTCTGATATGTTAGTGAGAAGAGGAAGGGCAAGAGTGGTATTGTCAGACTCAAGGGTGCAGGGGAGGAATATGTAGAAGCTGATAAGGATAAAGCGGAATTGCTTAACAAATATTTTTGTTCTGTGTTCACAGATGAAGAACCAGGAGCAGGACTTCAGAAAACACCCACAAATAGGAACAGAAGCAAAGGGCATCTTGAACAATTTTCAAAAGACTGTGTTCGTGAGAAACTATCTCAACTTAAAGTAGACAAAGCGATGGGACCGGATGGGATACACCCGAGAATACTGAGGGAACTTGGGGACATTCTAGCAGCTCCACTGACTGACCTTTTCAATGCCTCGTTGGAGTTGGGAGTGGTGCCAAAGGACTGGAGAGAGGCTCATGTGGTGCCTTTACACAAAAGCGGAAGTAAGGATGTGGTTGAAAGCTACAGGCCGGTTAGTTTAACTTCGGTGGTGAGTAAATTATTGGAAACACTGCTGAAAGAGAAAATAGTGAGGCTTCTGGAGTCCAGCGGATTACAGGATCCGAAGCAGCATGAATTCACCAGAGGCAGGTCTTGTCAGACAAATCTGATTGATTTCTTTGACTGGGTGACCAGGGAGTTGGACCGAGGGAGAGCCCTAGATGTGGGGTATTTAGATTTCAGTAAAGCCCTTGACACTGTTCCTCACAGGTGACTTATAAACAAACTGAGCACCCTAGGGATGGACCCTAAAGTTACTGCTTGGGTTAGAAATTGGTTGGGTGGGAGGCGACAAAGAGTACAAGTAAATGGAGCTCACTCTGAGGAGAAGGATGTTATCAGTGGTGTGCCCCAGGGATCTGTCCTTGGTCCGATTCTTTTTAACATCTTTGTTAGTGATATAGCAGAAGGGCTTTCAGGTAAGGTTTGCCTCTTTGCGGATGATACCAAAATCTGCAATAGAGTAGACACCCAGGAAGGGGTAGATAACATGAGGAGGGATCTAACTAAGCTTGAAGAATGGTCTAGAATTTGGCAGCTGGGATTTAATGTTAAAAAATGTAAGGTCATGCATTTGGGTTGCAGCAATCCAAGGGAGCAATATAGTATAGGGGGTGAAGTACTTTTGTCCACTAAAGAAGAGCGGGACCTAGGCGTGGTTGTGTCTGATGATCTTAAAGTAGCTAAACAGGTAGAAAAGGCGACGGCAAAAGCTAGAAGGATGCTTGGGTGCATATGGAGAGGAATGGCTAGCAGAAAAAAGAGGTGATAATGCCTCTGTATAAGTCTTTGGTGCATACTCATTTGGAGTATAGTGTGCAATTCTGGAGACCGCACCTTCAAAAGGATGTGAACAGGATGGAGTCGGTGCAGAGGGTGGCTACTAAAATGATTAGTGGTCTTCATTATAGAGCATATGAGGACAGACTGAAGGATCTTAATATGTACACCTTAGAGGAAAGGCGGGATAGAGGTGATATGATTGAGATGTTTAAATACCTCCGTGGCATAAATGTTCAGGGAGAGAGCCTCTTTCAATTGAAAGCAAGTTCTGCTACGAGGGGACATGGGATGAGGGTGAAGGGAGATAGATTCAGGAGTGATATTCAGAAATATTTCTTTACGGAAAGAGTATTGGATCCATGGAATAGTCTCCCAGTGGAGGTGGTAGAGATGAGGACAGTAACTGAATTCAGAAAAGCATGGGACAAACATAGAGGATCTCTAAAGGTAAAAAGGGGACAGTTGTAGTTGTTTTGGAAGGACAGACTAGATAGGCCATGTGGTCTTTTTCTGTCGTCATATTTCTATGTTTTTATGTTTCTATTCAATCCATGTTCAAAGACTTACCTCTTCAAGGCTGCTTTTGGATCCTGAACTCCTTCTTCTCCTGTTTACCACCCATATAACCATTTCTGCTTTGTTTTACACTAGTCCTCTGTTTGTTATATCATCTGTTTTGCATAGATTGTAAGTTCTAGTGAACAGGACTGGCTCTAATGTGACTGATAAATAATAGTAGGAAATAGTAGGAAAAGAGAACAAATGAGTCCAAAACTATCTCAGTCAGAAAAATAAAATGATCAGGCAACAAAGGTACAAAAGAACATTTTAGAGTTTTAGTCACTGGACTATGTCAACTTTGGGATTGCACATTTCTTAAATGTTGTATTTTGCTCAATGCAGGAGGAATACGTTTCTGTTTTTATTTCTCCAGTACAACACTGTACGCAGAGATTGGCTTCTTGGGGAATTCAGCTCAGACTTTGCCTGCGTGTTTCTCTGTCTAATGTGTGCTACCTTATTCCATATTAATCGAGGGTCTCTGTGTTCTGCATGTACGGCAGTGGTGAAGAATTATGCTAGCTTGGAGTTTTTGTGTAAGGATCTGTCATAGTGTGGCTTCTTCAGTTTTCCCCGTAGGCAGTGTATTGGTGGGCTAGGGTCTGGTGTAATATTTCCAGTATTGTGTGAGTCCTGGAAGTTACTGCAGTTTTGATGTTGCATATTTGCTGCATAGGTGCTGAGTGTTTTTTGCAGGGTTTTTAGTAATTGTTTTAATTGCCACTATAGCAGTGCGTGTGAGTATAATATACATGCCGCAGTAAGGGATAGTTTTACCTTGGAAGTTTGTGCTTTTTGAGTATCTTTTTATTAGTGCGATATTTTTAAATACTCGGTTATATTCTTTTCCATATAAAATAAATCATTCTGCAATTATATTATGTATTGATACTAATATCCAATGTTCATTTTCAATAGCTAAGTGCATATTTATACAGAGTGAGGCACAAGGCTGAAGGTTCTCCTAGAGTAGTGTTTCTCAAGCCGGTCCTGGGGGACCCCAGCCAGTCTGGTTTTCAAGATGCCCACAATGAATATGCATGAGATAAATTTGCATGCACTGCCTCCATGGCATGACATTCCATTTCATTCATATTCATCCTAAAAACAGATTGGCTAGGAGGGACACCAGGACTGGTTTGAGAAACACTGCCCGAGAGCATTAGACTTTAGGATGGGAGGTTCCACGAGGCATGTGTGCATGCAGTGGTTCCACAGGGGCGTGGAAGGGGGAAGAAGGAGGGAAAGCTGGAAAGGAGGCAGGAAGGCTCTATGTGCAATGGGAGAGAAGAGATCTGAGTGTGTAAGTGCCAGGAAGGGGTCGGGGAGGAAAGAGAAAGCTGGGAGGTATGGGGGGTGTATGCCATGAGGGAGGTGATTGAGAGAGGGCTAGAGAGGATGTATGGAGGAGGTGGTAATTGGGAGGAATTTCCTTTCTGAACACACTACCAAAACTCTTATCCACTTTGTTATCACCTCCAGCTTAGACTGCTACAACCTGTTCCTTGCCATTTCCTACTGAATCATCACTCTCCTCCTCAGTCTTGTCAAAACTCAGTTGTACAACTAATCTATCACCAAGGTCGCTACACTCTTTCAGTTCACGTCATTGGCTCCCTATCTGCTTCCTCATACAGTTCAAACATCGCCTACCTACCAACAAGTGCATTCGTTCTGCAGTTCCTCATTACCTCTCATCTCTCCCTACAACCCTTCTCAAGAAATCCACTTTATTGTGCCCTTCTCCACAGCCAACTTCAGACTCTGTTCTTTCCACTTTGCTGCACCATATACCTGGAATCAACTTCCTGAGTTGGCACATCAGGCTCAGTCTCTGGTCCTATTCAAATCCAAGCTAAAAACTCACTGACCCCCCTCATTCTCCATGCATGTTTTAATCATTCCCTATAACTGATATCCTTATCTCCGTTATGTTTGTCTTGCATAGATTCTAAGCTCTGTAGAGCAGGGACAATGTGAAGCTGTAGGCAGATAAAGTTAACCAGACAATCTATAGGTAACCGAACCTGTTCTAGCTGAATATGCGGTCCAAAGCTGGATGAACGAAGGGGCCCTTTTACTAAAGTGTGCTAAGCAGTTAATGTGCAAATTAACACACATTAACAGCTACAACACAGGTGCAGTTAACAGCTACTGCATGATTGAGCCAAATTGCACACTAATGGGGTTATTCTGTCCCACGAATAGCGGGGATGGACATCCCCAATTTCAGACCGGACGTACAGAGGGTTCTACGTCTAGGACGGCATCGGGCTGTAACTGCTTAATGCAAAAAGGACCGGGCCTGAGTGGAAATGCTGGGTATGCCCCCAATAGTTGCATTAGGAGCAAAACCCAGTGTGCAGTAAGTGCAAAAACGTAACACACCAGTAAAAAGGGCCCCAAGGTTTTCCAGTGAACTTTAGACCTGCTATTTATCCAGACAGAGTTATGTGGGAACACAAAGTAAAACTGTGCCCCAGCAGCCTCCCCAGCACCCCTTCCTTTTGTATGCATAAATTCTGACTGGGCAATAATTTGTCGGGACAAAATTTCAGTGATGAAGGGATGGGGAGAGGGATCATTTAAAATACCACAATCGTAGACCCTAAATCTGGCCATTAGGTGTCGCCATTGTGCAGTGCGCTGGTTCCCTCCCTCCCCAGATGTTCGAAAAGTTGTACCTAGAGTTGCAGAAAGGAAGAAACTCAAGAAAACCGTTTCAGAGGGTAGAAAACACTGTCTACTTGATTTAAAGTGCAAAGCATGTTATTCTTAACACAAAGCCAAAAAATTAATACAATATGTCTGTACGGTTTCAATTATGAAAAACCTGTAGTGTTCAAAACCTACATTCAATATTTCACATATCAATTAAAGACAAGCATTTGGGAAGGAAATTTTCAATCTCAAACTTATTTCCATGGATCAGATATGGCCTCAGTACAAAACTAACAACTGGGATCTGGAATGTTGTCACTTTGTGTTAGCAATAATTATTCATTTGCAACATGGTCTTAATGATGGAGTGAGTAATGTAACACTTTTTAGCACGTGTGAAAGTAATTATATTCATATTCACACAAGAGAGGTAGAGCAGGTCATAAAAAGGACAGGCAGTGCAACTTTTTATCGCTTATGTCATTCTTTACAGTTTTATAATGTGTCGCCCTGCTGGTTGCATCCCATCTAAACCAAAATATATAAAGTGGAATAGCTAGAAATAAGAATCACATATAACCGCACTGACCACAGTTGCTACTGCTATGCTTGGGTCTTACTATGTCTGCAGCAAAGTATTGCATTCACTTTGTTTGTCCACCTGAATATATGAAATAAAATTTAGAAGTTGAAGGTGATCCCTTTTCACTGGATTAATTCAATGCAGCTGTGAGTTAGTACTTAGTAGGCATGTGTGTACCAAAGATTTTCAGGCTCATTTTTGTTCGTCAAAATGCACCCATTCTGTTAGTCTTCGGGAGCCAAACTATTTGTTCATTAGTTCCATACGTCCCCATTAAATTCTACGGGGGAAGCTATTTTGCAATGCAACAGTCAGGTTTGCCATCTATTTTCAATCATGCTTGAAACATAATGGCAGACATCTGTAACAGCACTACAACCATCAAGAGTGTCACAAACTCCCTAGGGGCAAAAGAAGAGGGACAAAAATGGCATACAGTGGCAGGATCAATACCAGAAAACACCATCAAAAGGGCACAATGATACAAAGAGCACAATGAACATCTCAAGAATGGAAGAGGGACAAGCAGCACCATAATTGGTGGAAGCACTCCAAGGCACTCTGAGAGGGGTATAATGGACGGAAGAACCAGCACCACACAGCACCCAGATCGGCAGAAAGGCCCTAAATTATGTCAAGAGAACCAGCACAACACTCAGATTACCTTGAAGGCCCAGAGCAGAGCCAAGCAGGAGAGGTAGCATGAGCCCAGGCCACAGGAATGGGATGAGTTCAGCTAAACTCTGTGCCCTCAACTTAGTCCTGAGGACGTTGGTCCCAGCATAGAAACCTTCAGTATTTTTATTTTATTTATTTATTTGCATTTCTTATATACCGCACTATTTGCGATCAGCGCTGTTTACATTAAACGAAACAGTATCCGACAATAAACAAAAGTCAGGTCATTACATTGAATAGGAAAAAGTAACTTGGAGAACAGGGTAAACTATATACATGTGCAGTATAGAGGAAGATCACCCTGGAGTGGAAGAAGTATTCATGGATTGCCTAGATGACATGCTGAGGGATGTAAAGAAGAATCAGAGGATGCACCGTGATGAAGTCCCCAAAAGCAGTGGAAATGGGGCTGCAACTCTGGTGGTGACAGCCCAGAAGATCTGAAGAAGACTAATGCTGCAGCAAGATAGGCTAATAGTTGTGTCAGAAGACCAGTAGTCAACAAGTGCAGTAATGGAGGATGGTGGATATGAGGGCAATTTATCACTCCTTCCTTTGACAGCGATCACTCTCCATCCCTCCTGATAGAAATACTGTTCTTTGGTCAACAGTATAACAGTAGTTGCACTCCCCTGCTAGAATATCCAAACAAGTACAGTGATGTAAATTTGAGAAGAACTGTGAGGCGAGAACTCATAGATGGTAGTAGGCTGGTAGTGTCCACCCCACTAGCGCCAGGTTAATTTTCTTCCAGACTCATGTTGTTAGAAACTGTATGCCAGAGCAGGTAGCAGAACACTCAACGTGGCATACAACAACAAGCCAAAGGCACTCACAAAGTTGCAAAGCAGAAGGAGAATGAGGAGTGGCCTACACAAAGCCTACTGGTCGCAGAACCACACAGCTAGAAGGGTGGCATGAAGTACCCAGATCAGCAGGGAATGGGCACAGGGCAACAGCAAGGCAAGCCATGACAGCAGCACCACCGACAGCAGCAGTAGAGAAAGGCCATGGAAAAGGAGGTCTCAGTTTTCTTATTTAATTTTTTTCTTTCCTTTTTAATTTTTTTTTTAAATGTTTGTCATTTAGACTTAAACAGACTCACTGGAAACATGACACCAGGCCGCAGAGCAGCTGTGCAGGTAGGAAAGGGATTTGTGACCATTGCAATACGGTTTTTGTAGTTCCAGTTTCAATAGCAGGATTAGCTAGCAACAAAGGGGCCGCCTGTAACAGAAATGGCAGAACAGTGAGACTGGCACCAGCAGCAAAGGGAAACTTTTTCAGATTTTTTTTTTGTTTTTTGTTTTTTGCTTTATGTTTTTGTTTTTTAAATTTCTTGCTTTTTTCTTTTAAGTTTTGGCATGAGGGACTGAAAAGTAGTCACTGGAAGTGGTTAGCATCCTGGAAAGGCTGCCATGCATACTGTCAAAAACACAGCTAATAGACAGATTAAAGGTAGAGAATGCGGGCAAATACTCCTCAGTATAGCTCTATACTCATTCCCCCTCCCAGCTGCATGAAATGAATGAAAACCAAGTGAGGGGATTTTTTTTCAGAAGCACTAGCTTTTCCAGTGCAGGGAACCACAATATCCCCTGCCATGGAGAATATACATTCACAGAGGATACCTTCTCTTTCACAGGTGCACAGGAAAATGCTGCTCTTTCTAATTTCCTTGTAAACATATCTTTTTGTAGCTTGTTGGTGGACTAGAGGAGCCCATAACCATACCCTGGGAATGTCTTGTCTCTTTCTATGCTCTAGTGCCAGTACTGTTCTCCTTTCCTTTTTGCTATTACTATTTCATGTTACAGATGTACCCTTTCCAAACATTATGTTATGCCTGTGGGTCCTGTAGTGCCCAGTTAAGCTGTGTGCCAGCTGACACTCTTCAAAAGAGTTGGGGACAGGGGAGATGTGGTTGTCCTGCTAATGCTCCAATAGGACTGGATTCCCAGCTCTTGGAACCAAAGACTGCATGTTTTCTAGGTTTTATTCAGCTTTTTATTTATTGGTTAGTTTATTATCCTATGAAAATATGATGGACTAGATATAGTAAGGTACACTACGAGCTCTATAGCTGCGCTGCCTCAGATATCATGGCTGGGGTCAAATGCACAGCCTTGGCTAGGCTCTGCATTGGCCTTTTAGGCTGGCTTCCCACTGACACTCTTCAAAGGAGCAGAGAAAGGATGTGTTTGCCCATTGATGCTCCAATGGGACTGCATTCCCAGGGATTGCCTGTCTTGTAGCTTTTATTTTACTTTTTATTTATCTATCATTTACCTTTATTTTTCTATGAACATGGGATGGAATAGATAAGATGTGACCTGCCTCCACAGCTGCTGTCACAGACAATAGATGAACAAGATTGTCACAAACATTATGCACTGTATCTTCTGGTTCTGCAATGGAATACATAGATTTTGATACTGCTCCTCTCCTTCTGCCACTGGCTCTAATTTCTATTAAAATGCAAAGGTACTTTCTGCCTTACCCAAGCCTTTCAAGGCTCTAGTTAAGTGGCAGGCTCTCTATAGATAAAGAAGGTAAAAACATTCTCAGAAAAGCCCCCAGCTGAATCTTTTTTTTTTGTGTGCTTTGATGTAGCAAGGCAAGAAAGCAAACGCCAGACACGTCCTTCCTTAATGGCTGAAAGTGAGGCTAGAAGCTGTTTTTTCTTCCTTAAAATCCTTCTTAGTCCTAGATAGTAGTCACCAACCAAGTTGCTATGTTTTGTTTTCTTCTCTTCTTTCTAGTCCTACCCCTGCTGTGACCTAATCAGCCATGGGACTTGCAGACGTCAGGCAAGGATACGTTTGTCTGCCTGTCTGTCAAATATCTGAAGAATGATTGGCTCTAGTACCTCGTGCTGGCTGCTAGTGACCCCTCCTAGATCTCTTACCCTCCAAGATTGGCGCCAGTGTGTCTGGGCACACATATACATGTGACAAAAGCAAAGTTCCCAAATGGAAATTTGTGAAAATTTGTTGATTATGTGCATTTGGTTAGTTGATACTGGGACAAACTGAAAATCATTATTTTCATCAATTTTACCATTCGTATGAAAACAATTGCACTGACTAGTACTTAATCTTACAAATAGGTAATTACGTATAAATTTCGTACTGTCTTAGAAAAGCGATTGATTGTATTTGGAGACCATAGAGAGCACCTTTGAAGTTCTTTAGAGTTAACAGAACATGTGTTCCATCCTCTGAAGGAAACCATCTTTCACACAACTAAATGATGAAGAGAAAGGGGAAATGGACACCATACAAGACCAAAACCTTATACAATTAACTAGAGATATGTCTTGAAAAGGTCTCTAAACCAGTAGGACTTCACATTTTCATAAAAGAAAAGAAATTAGACTTCAGATACTTAAACTGAAGTATTTGTAAAAATCAGTCGTTGTGATTCACCTTTTTTAAAATACCTTCAAGTCAATGCTGATCCAGCAGCCCATGGGTTTTCTTTGTAAGGTATGACCAGATTGTCAAGCCTTTTCTTCTGAGGGTAAAGTGACTTGCTCAAGGTTGCAAGGTGTGCCAGTGAAAATCAATCCTGGATCCCCTGGGTACTACGCTGTTGCTCTAATCATTAGGCTACGCCTCCATTCCGGTGATTCACAAATAAAAAAAAATATATCAATTAAAAAAAGCAACCTAACAAGGACGTCTGTCCTCTATACATAACAGGCTCTATAAGGATCAGTATATAATTTTCAGTCTCCAAGATCCATGAACAGGACTATAAGTTCTGAAGAAGCAATTATGATCTCACTGTATTCATTACATTAATGATTAATGCTCAATACCCAAGGGAAAATTCATCCTACCATTTACTAAACATGCACTATAATTATGCATTCCTCTAGACCAGTGGTTCTCAACCCTTTTTGTACCGTGACCCCTTTTACCATTGGTCAACATGTGATGACCCCAATGATACAATCAAATGCATCTCTCTTCCTTGTTGCTGTAATCATTTGTTGAATTATTAATATATTATAGGCCTTTGCAATATTTTTTATTTATAAAACGTACTTATTTTTCTACCTTTTGTTGTTTGGGCATTTTATTTTTCAATTGCAATTGCTCCAGTCACTTTCTTCTGGTCTCTTCTGTCTTCTGCTAATTCTCTATTGTCTGCTGTCCATTTGTCCTTTCTTCTCTCTTCTAGATTTTTTCCGTTCTATCTTCTACATCTGCTTTAACATACTGATCTTTCCCCTTTTGCTCTTTCCCCAATTTCTTTTTTATTCCTTTATCATTCACTCAAATTTCACCCTTCCGTTCTCAATCCCCACTTACTCTGCCAATGCCCAGCAATTTGTAGATTTTTCTTCCCTCCCACACAAAATATCTTTTCCCCCTCCATCCTCATTCCCCCAGCCCCATCCCCTTCTAGTCTTCCCCAAAATCAGCTCCCTTCTAGTTTCAGCCCCATTCAGCATCCGCTCCCTTCTAATTGCATTCCCCCCCACCGCATCAGCCCATTTCCAATCCTAGCCCCACCAATTGGCTCATTTCCAGTCCTATTCCACCCCCCATCAACTCATTTCCATTCCAAGCTCCCCCATCAGCTTATTTGCAATCCTAGGCCCCCCCCGTCAGCCATTTCCAATACAGCCCATTTCCAATGCTAGCCTCCCCCCCATTCAGCCCATTTCCCCCCATAAACTAATTCCAATCCTATTCCAGTGAGCTGATGGGGGGGGGGGGCTTGGACTGGAAATTGGGCCGAGTGTGGAGGAGCTTCAGCCCATTTCCAGTCCAAGCTCCCCCACACTCAGTCCATTTCCAGTCCAAGCCTCCCCATCAGCTCCAGTCTGAGCCCCCCCCATCAACTCATTTCCAGTCCAAGCTGTCCCTATCAGCCATTTCTGAAAGTAGCCCCCCCCCCCATCGGACATTTCCACTCCTATTCCAGAACTACATCAGTCCATTTCCAATCCTACCCCCCAAAAGCCCATTTGCTGTCCTAGTCCTCCCCATCAGCTCATTTGCATCCCCCCCCACTCAGTCCATTTCCATTCCTAGCTCCCCCTTAGCCCATTTCCAACCCTAGCCTCCCCCTCATTCAGCCCATTTGCAATTATAGTCCCCCCAGCCCAATTTCAATCCTAGCCTCCCCCCATTCAGCCCATTTCCAATTATAGACCCACCAGCCCATTTCCAATCCTAGCCTCCCCCCATTCAGCCCATTTCCAATTATATCCCCCCCCCCCCCCAGAGCTTGCGTAAATGTGGGGAAGGTGACAAGTGATAATTTTAAATGAATCAGAGTTTTTGAATCAACTAATAGTGTTTTAATAAAAGGGAATATTGTTTTGGAGAATAAGTTGGAAAACACTCAGAGAACTAAAAATATACAATTCTTAAATTTACCAGGGGTTGCCTTCTTTAATGGCTCCTGGCAGGCTCAGCACAGCTTGTTATGGTTTAGGCATTTCATATACCGCCCTTTACTTATGCATCAGAGTGGTTTACATGTATATACTAACAGGTACTTTTTATTCCCTTGTCCCCAGAGGGCTCACAATCTAAGTGTACCTGAGGCAATAGAGGGTGAAGTGGCTTGCCCAAGGCCACAAGGAGGGGATATGGGACTAGAGACCACAGTCCCTCTGGCCTGAGGTTACTTGTCCCCATGCAGGAACTGAACCCTTGGCCCTCGGTAACCTGTCCCAACCACTGAGCCACTCCTCCTTCACTGCTGAAGTGAAGAGCATTGTTCCCTTCACTTCGGCAGCTGTATTGTAATGAAGCTTGCAGGAACGTTGAAAGTTCTTTGACCTCCGGCGTGCCTGCGATCTTCATTACAATTCAACTGCTGAAGTGAAGGGAACAACGCTCTTCACTTTGGCGGCTGTAACGAGCTGTGCTGAGCCTGCAGGGTGCCGTTAAAGAAGGCGACCCCTGGTAAATCCTGAGGTGAACCCCGTGGGGGTCGTGACCCACACATTGAGAACCGCTGCTCTAGACAAATAATTATTTGGGACTTTATTTAAAATGATTCTATTTGAAACTATTAGCATTGTACCTACAAAATATTAAATATATGTTATAACAGAATGAGATAACATTGATATGATATCTACAGCTTAGTTCCAAAGAAGACAATGCATGTTGGAAGGATATCTGCACAGTCGCTTCTATTTCTTAACTTTCAATACATTTATCATTAGGCAGAAATGGCAGAAAAAAAAATTATGGATAGTAAGTTTGCAAGAAATTACAGAATGAAGTACCTACAAAATGTTTCCCTATGCATGTAAACTGCTTTGCTGTAATATCTATGTTTACTACCCTCAAGGATTTACTCTTAACAATATTAGAGTTTTCCCAAAATACTAAGGGAATTATTCTAGAAGCCTTATTTATGATTTACCCTACCAAAAAATCTCTCCAAAGACTCCCTAATGAAACCCTGAAATATTTTTTTTGTCAGGCCACAGTGAGGGAGGTTTAGATAAACTTCAAAACCACACCAGATTACTGCAGACCATTTTAATCACCGAACAGTTCTTTAGTAAATCTTTTAAGGAAAGTGAAAACTTATCTTAAAACGTGAAGAGAAGGCACTCAAATTCTGTAAAATGTCCAAAGTGAAGATCGCAGTTCAAAATCACGACGTGCACGTTTCGGGGCGAAGCAGCCCCTGTATCAAGTGCTCTCACATAAATCGTAAAGGTTTGGTTCTTCTCTCGTACAGATCCAAAATGGTGTTCACTCCATTTAAAAAACCCCGGTTCACACCGGGCAACCAATCAAAAAAGGAAGCAATCCTATTGGTCGACTAAAATGTCTTTCTTCAAGGGAACCAAAGATAGGTAAGGGATTCCCCACAACGATCCCCTAACCCAATGGATGAATGCAGGAAAACGCTGAATTCAACAAGCACCAAAGAAAAGCTCAGGAGGAAGGGAATTCCCACCACACCAGGGAACCCCTCAACCCCTGGGCTTGATTAAAGAACACTCAACCACTCAATTTTGCGATTTAAACCACCGGGGGTTACACTGGCCAGATCATAAATCCACCGTTGTTCACAGCGTTGGAGTCGAAGTGTCCTGTCACCCCCTCTGGGGTCCCCCGGAATGTAGTCAATCACAGTCCACTGCAAACCGTCAAAGGTATGTCCCTGCTCAACACAGTGAGATACTATAGGAGCTGACAAAACCTGCTGCTGTAGGCGAGATGCATGTTCACCAATTCTGGTTTTTATAGATCTTGTAGTACGACCCACATAAATGAAGGGACAACTACATTGAATCAGGTAGACCACAAAAGACGAGGAACAGGTAGTAGACCAACGTCTTGTGTAAGTGCGGCCGGTGTGTGGATGAACCCACGTAAGACCAGACACAGTATTAAAACAAAATTTGCAATGTTGACAAGGCGAATGGCCATCTGATGTAATAGAGCCAGGTGGTTTGTCTATTATAGAGGTGGAGCTTACCAAAATGTCCCGAAGACAAGTGGCCTTACTGAAAGCTGGCATGAATGGACGAGCTAAACTAGGATGGACCGAGAGAATCGACCAGTGTTTACGGAGGATCCCCGCTATTGCGTTACTATGTACCATGTAGGGAAAACCCCCACTATCCTCGTGTCTGAATCACTCGAGGAAATACTGGGAGAATGCATAAGCCATTCACGGTGTGTAACGCGCACGCTTATAAGCCCGTTCTATTATCAAATGGGGATAGCCCCTTTGAAGCAATCGTTGTTTCAGCTCCCGGGCATGATGTTGAAAATCCTCTATCGAAGAGCAAATCCTGCGCAAGCGCAAGAATTGTCCGTAAGGTAAACCCCTTTTCAATGAAGCTGGATGAAAACTGTCATAATTCAGGAGGCTATTCTTTTGAACAGGCTTTCGAAATAAGGTGGTTTGTAAAGAGGTATCCACTCTAAAAATAAGCATATCCAAAAACTCAATACGCTGCAAATCCATATGAGCTGTAAATTTAATATTAGATTTGAGGCCATTCAGCCAAGTAATAAATGATTGTAATTCATCAGCAGTAGATGTCCAAACAAAAAAAATGTCATCGAGGAACCTCTTCCACATGAGAACATGAGCAAAAAAAGGAGAAACATAGATCAAACTTTCCTCCATTTGGGCAAGATATAAAGTGGCAATTGAAGGAGCCACAGTAGCGCCCATTGCAATGCCAAAAATCTGTTGGTAAAATGTCCCTTCAAAAAGAAAATAATTTCTCGTGAGTACTAAGGCAATCAAATCCAATAAAAATTGTTTGGGTAATCTCGGTGGAGCCGTGGTGAATAAAGTACTAAGAAGATCTAGCGCTTCACCTTGATGGATGTTGGTGTAAAGTGCTGCCACGTCAAGGGTCACCAGAAAAATTGAAGACTGAGGCAAAACCAAAGTTGATAGTTGAATCATGAAATGAGTGGAGTCCTTTATAAAAGAACGAACAGAAGCAGCCTCCTCCTTAAGAAAGACGTCGCAAAATTTTGACAGAGGTTCAAGAATAGAACCCCTACAAGAGACTATAGGTCGCCCCGGAGGCGAAGTAACAGATTTGTGGATTTTCGGCACGGTGTATATGGTGGGAATTTTGGGATGAAGGATTCTAAGAAAAATGCCTTCTCTCTTCGTTATCCAACCGCGATCTGTGCCAGTAGAAATCAAAGCCGAGATAGTCAATTGTAAAACCGGAGTAGGATCACAAGGCAACCTTTGGTAAACGCTAGAGTCAGATAGCTGGGTACGAAGACCGTTCAAATAATCCGCCGTCGCTTGTAAAACGATAGCACCCCCCTTATCGGCATTACGTACAGTGATGGAAGTGTCCGAAGCTAATTGACGAAGAGACCTGCGATCATCCTTAGTGACATTCGAAACCCATTTAGGTTTTTCCGATTCTAACAAGGATAAATCACGTAGAACTAACGCCTGATAAGTGGCTATAATAGGATCAAGGGGGCCAGGTGGTGACCATCTAGAAGGAGATGATAACACTGAAACGTCCGGTGTAGATGGACATGATTCAAAAAATTGAATAACCTGCAACTTTCAAAAAAACTTATAAAGATGCACCCGAATCCAAAACCCATCATAGAATGCTGTGGGGGCAAATGAAAGGCCCAAATTTAACAGCCTATCCCAGGATGGATCAAGAGGTTTTCCCGTCAAATTTACAACGATTGAGGTGGAAACTGTTTGGTTCGTTGTCGGGTGGCCAGGGGGTCCCATCGATCGTTTTGACGAAAACCCCGACCCCTTCTCCCTCGGCCCTGGCCCCTTTGAAAATCCTGTTGGTTGCGAGTAGTGCACTTCTTAGAACTGGAGGAAGTGCCAGAACTATCATCTGTGTCATCCGAGGACATGTCAAAAGTGACCCGTTTAGATTGAACATCTCCTTCATCCTCATACATCCATCTATACACCTTGCCAGAATCATAATCAGTTTTGTCACGATGGAATTTATCTAATTTAAACGCCTTCAGGTGTTCAAAAAAGCCTTTCAATTGTCTGTCAATGTCCTCCAATCTAATCTGAAATTCATCTGCCTTCATAGTCTTAAGCACCGTCGTTTTAGTTTCAGCAATTAAAGTGGTTAGGGATTCTTCCTCCTTTATGGTACGTTCAACGATGAGGGCCATGAGATCAAAACTGCACTTGTTAAAAATCTTGTTCCACTTATCAATGAAATCCTGGTCCAAAAGGAACATTTTCGGGGCTCGCGTCATCCGGAGCCCCCTTGGTATAATCCTAGTTTTGAGATACTGTGTCATGGATGCCCCATGTAATTGCGTGCGGATTAAACGTTTCTTATAAGATTTTAATTCTGTTAATGATGCCGTGAGATCTTCCTTGGCCTGGTCGATATCATCGAACAAAGTGGGTCTACTGCGAAAAACATCCAGTTGTTCCTCGGAAAATGCAAATACATCTGCCGCCATAAGAAAACTGGGATCCTTAATAAATCAGTCAAAAAAATCCCCACATGAGAGATATATAAATACCCTACCAAAAAATCTCTCCAAAGACTCCCTAATGAAACCTTGAAATATTTTTTTTTGTCGGGCCACAGTGAGGGAGGTTTAGATAAACTTCAAAACCACACCAGACTACTGCAGACCATTTTAATCACCGAACAGTTCTTTAGTGAATCTTTTAAGGAAAGTGAAAACTTATCTTAAAACGTGAAGAGAAGGCACTCAAATTCTGTAAAATGTCCAAAGTGAAGATCGCAGTTCAAAATCACGATGTGCACGTTTCGGGGCGAAGCAGCCCCTGTATCAGCTCATATGGATTTGCAGCATATTGAGTTTTTGGATATGCTTATTTTTAGAGTGGATACCTCTTTACAAACCACCTTATTTCGAAAGCCTGTTCAAAAGAATAGCCTCCTGAATTATGACAGTTTTCATCCAGCTTCATTGAAAAGGGGTTTACCTTACGGACAATTCTTGCGCTTGCGCAGGATTTGCTCTTCGATAGAGGATTTTCAACATCATGCCCGGGAGCTGAAACAACGATTGCTTCAAAGGGGCTATCCCCATTTGATAATAGAACGGGCTTATAAGCGTGCGTGTTACACACACCGTGAATGGCGTATGCATTCTCCCAGTATTTCCTCGAGTGATTCAGACACGAGGATAGTGGGGGTTTTTCCCTACATGGTACATAGTAACGCAATAGCGGGGATCCTCCGTAAACACTGGTCGATTCTCTCGGTCCATCCTAGTTTAGCTCGTCCATTCATGCCAGCTTTCAGTAAGGCCACTTGTCTTCGGGACATTTTGGTGAGCTCCACCTCTATAATAGACAAACCACCTGGCTCTATTACATCAGATGGCCATTCGCCTTGTCAACATTGCAAATTTTGTTTTAATACTGTGTCTGGTCTTACGTGGGTTCATCCACACACCGGCCGCACTTACACAAGACGTTGGTCTACTACCTGTTCCTCGTCTTTTGTGGTCTACCTGATTCAATGTAGTTGTCCCTTCATTTATGTGGGTCGTACTACAAGATCTATAAAAACCAGAATTGGTGAACATGCATCTCGCCTACAGCAGCAGGTTTTGTCAGCTCCTATAGTATCTCACTGTGTTGAGCAGGGACATACCTTTGATAGTTTGCAGTGGACTGTGATTGACTACATTCCGGGGGACCCCAGAGGGGGTGACAGGACACTTCGACTCCAACGCTGTGAACAACGGTGGATTTATGATCTGGCCAGTGTAACCCCCGGTGGTTTAAATCGCGAAATCGAGTGGTTGAGTGTTCTTTAATCAAGCCCAGGGGTTGAGGGGTTCCCTGGTGTGGTGGGAATTCCCTTCCTCCTGAGCTGTTCTTTGGTACTTGTTGAATTCAGCGTTTTCCTGCATTCATCCATTGGGTTAGGGGATCGTTGTGGGGAATCCCTTACCTATCTTTGGTTCCCTTGAATAAAGACATTTTAGTCGACCAATAGGATTGCTTCCTTTTTTGATTGGTTGCCCGGTGTGAATCGGGGGTTTTTAAATGGAGTGAACACCATTTTGGATCTGTACGAGAGAAGAACCAACCTTTCCGATTTATGTGAGAGCACTTGATACAGGGGCTGCTTCGCCCCGAAACGTGCACGTCGTGATTTTGAACTGCGATCTTCACTTTGGACATTTTACAGAATTTGAGTGCCTTCTCTTCACGTTTTAAGATAAGTTTTCACTTTCCTTAAAAGATTCACTAAAGAACTGTTCGGTGATTAAAATGGTCTGCAGTAGTCTGGTGTGGTTTTGAAGTTTATCTAAACCTCCCTCACTGTGGCCCGACAAAAAAAATATTTCAGGGTTTCATTAGGGAGTCTTTGGAGAGATTTTTTGGTAGGGTATTTATATATCTCTCATGTGGGGATTTTTTTGACTTATTTATGATTTAGACATCTAAAGTCAGTCATAAATGTGCAGATGGTAGTTTTAGAAAGGGCTTAATTTGCACCTGGATGTTCTTAGTACATAGAAGTTGAAATGGAGCATGTTGGAGGTTTTCCCATTTCATATGGGGAATACACGTGTATGACCATAAATGCATCGCGATTTACAGCAGCTTTTCAGCCAGCCCTTTACAGGCAGGATTGTCTTCCTTAACTTCCCATTCTTTATTTCCGCCTCCGAACTGAACTTAGATGAAGATATCAGCATCTGAAGTTCACTGGCAGCATTTATCTTTATCTTTATTCAATGCTTGATATATCGTCCAGGCGGCAGCGGCAGGGCGGTTTACAATAATCATAAAATACTGCAGAAAGAATTAGGAAAGGAACGCCACTGCTCGATAGGACAGTAGAAAAATGGACAGATGGGGGGGGGGGGGGGAGGGAGAGAAGAAAGAAGGTAAGGACAACAAGAGAGGGTCGGACCATTTCTGAATATCCTGGCATAGGTATTTCTGGAGGCTTTCTGGATACCTGTGGCCGCACATCCATGACATTTTCTGCATAGCCATGGGGGACATGCAGGACAAGATTTCCAAATGTCACCACCTACACCTTATGAATAGGTCTGGGACTTTGCTGTCCATGCAGACTATGGTTTGGGATTGTGTGTGGAGGAGCTCGTATTGATGAGAGATTGGCCGGTTTGTCGTCTGTATAATGAACCCCCTGTGTCTCTGCTATGCATCCCATCCCCCTGTAGTAGTCCCTGTGTCAAACTGCAGCCCATTAGTAACTCCCCAGACCATACCCCCTTTCCTATCCATGTCCCTAACTGTCATTAATCTCTCCTCGCCTGGCACCTGTGTGGCTCCTTATGTGTCGCTATCCCCAGCATCTTAGTGTGCCTGTGTGTGTGTCCCAGCTGTGAGATTAACTTGAGTGCGCTGGTGTGCATTTCATCGTGAAGGTGAGGTGATGTGTGATGGCCTCTGGTGGTATATATGTACGTGTGTGTATGTGTGTGTGTGTGTGTGTGTGTGTGTGTGTGTGTGTGTGCGTGTGTGCATACATCCGTCTGTCTGTAGTGCTTTAATAGCAGTGTACTGGGTGCTGGTAATGGGTCTAACAGGGAGCTGGTGATGGTGCTCTGGAACCATAGATGCCGTTACAGCATAGTTTGTGCAAGTCATGCAGCAGGAGTCCCACAGGAGGAAGAGAAGAGGGCACCCGCACCAGAGGGTATACTGGCCCAGGACCCAGTACCTAAACTTCACTGATGAACAGTGTCTGACCGGGTTCAGATTTACATGTACAGACTTACAAAATAACCAACATACAAGTGCAAGCACCGACACCTACACATTTATGCCGCAAAATACCAGCCTGCAAGACATGTATGCAGCTATAGTTCTCACGTTGTTTTCCCTACGTGTAGGCTAGTAAAATGGTTCCTTCCATTGTACTGTACGTGCACGCCTGCAGTTCACTCTAGGTATTTCAGAAACAGCTGCACCTTTAGCACAGTCCTTTCTAAAATACCACCAGAATTGTAAACGTCACGACCTTGATATCTCAGTTCCCATTTACATGTGCCCGATGGGCCCTATTCATGTGCCCTCTTATGAATAGGACCACTATGAGATATCCAGTAACACAGTATAATGTCACATGACTGAAATGGAGTAAGCTCTGACAGCTGAAACAAATATTAGCAATAGGCCAGTGTGTTAACCAAGCACGGGGTTTGAGTATGTTACATTCATACTGAAATATGCGTACAGTTGTGACAGTTCCATCTAATATCTGGGCTTACTGAGGACAATTATCAAAGGAATTTACCCAGGTAAACTGGTATTGACTTGGGTAAAATGGCCTGACTGAAAAATGCTTCCACAAATGTGGCTAAAATTAGGGATGTGTATAGGGCAAAAATGTTTGATTCATTTTTAGTTCATTTGGGCTGGCTGTATCCAGATAAAGTTACCCATCCAATTTAAAGTTAATGCATTTTCACTTTACTCATTTGTTTTAATAAAAATATTTTAACACACATTAGAACGTTTTAACGCTTGCTAATAGACTTAATATTTGCTGATTCATAAGTTAAAGAAATCCTACAAAATCCACCTCAGTAAACTCCATTTTAGTGCAAATGATAGATTTCATTTTAAACTTTTGACAAAAGGGGAAAAGAGCTCAGGGGGAGGGAGGGGAAATATTCAGCAGTGGTGGTTAGTGCTTGTAAGGTAGTGAGCCATCACCGCTGAAGTCTAACCCCGGATATTCAATGCCAGGGCCATATCCAGCCCCCGGCATCGAATATTCAGGTTCACCGCAGAACCTAGAAGCTAACCAGGCAGTGGCTCAATATCGCTGCCTCAAAGTTAGCTTCCATGGGTAAAGTAAGGCCAGCACTTGCAGCTTTGGCTAACAACGGATGCTGCCTCCTTCCACTCGAGAACGCTCCCAACACTCCCTCGGGCCGGCAGATAACCAGTGGCACTAACCATTTTAGTGCCGCTGAATATCCACCTCAGTGGCATCTACAAGTCTGAAACTATGTAAATGCCTTTTAATATCCCCCACCTCCCAGCTCTACAAACCAATGGTCATTTAATGCTGAAAGCACCATTCCAAGTTTGCACACCACCATCACTGGTCAGAAAACCTCCTCTACTATAAAATTACTTTTCAAAATTCTATTCCAATTTTTATTCCAATTTTATTTTTTTAAATCATTCTTATTTTTTCTAAAAGTCCATCACTGCAAACATAGCAAAAAGTAATTGAATTTTATCTTTGCTTTTGGCATGGGGGCACATAGCTGTATCCACAAAAATGTGACATATTTTTGAAGCAGTAGAAGAGCTTGCCTCAATATTTTTTTTGTTAAACGTAATGTGCTTTCAATGCACTTCTTATTCTGAAACATATTTAGGAGACAGAAGAAGAACAGCATCTTTACATTCAATTGTCAAATGTAGGTGCTCAATTTGTAGCTCTCTTTTCTCTCGCCCCCACCTCCTTGCTTGCAGAAACAGCGGGTGGAAAATGCACAGATTCTTTAACCGCACATGCCTCGCAGTGGTGTGCATTGTTTCCGTTTGAAATTTTTCAGATTAAGGTACATGTAATGAAAGTTAAGAGCATGCACAGCCAAAAAAATAAATTTTGGTTCATACTTGTTTGAAATTCCTTTTCCTGATTTTCAGATATTTTTTCATATTAATTTCATATGTCCATTCTTTAGGTGCGCTTTGTATGCATGCTAGAATTTTTTTAAGCATGCAAATCAATTGTACATACATTAATTTCTAGGTATACTTGCATACAAATGATCTGCGTGCACCACAATGAACTGAATGCATAACCCTATTGAAAGTGCCCGCATAATTTGCAGCTAGGGGAGGTAAAATCAAGAATCGCCCCCAATAGGAACACAAGAAGGAAAAAAATATCCTTAAATCTTAAGGATTGTACAAAGTATGAATATGACAATCACAATAATCAAGTGATTGCTTTATGAAGCACTGATATTTCAGAGTTCATTTTCCCCCTAACTATATTGTTCTTTTGTGCTCCTGCTTGAGAGATAAGGTGGGGGGGGGGGGGGGTGAAGCTGCCACTATTAGCGCTGATTTGGCACCTATTGAGATAGAAATCCCCGAGGTGTCTTGTATTATTAAATTAGGGTTAGTGAAGACCCTGGCAGTTTTATTAATTTATAGGGTATCAAGGAATGATGATGTGATCTTATCAGCTCTGAAACAGTTGATCTCTGGAGTATGAGTTTGTGCAGATTTTAAAGATGTTTCATTGTCAGGGGATTTTAATTTATATATTATTTACATCCCACAAACTGTTCCCATCCCTAAACAATACCTCCTGCAATTGTCTCACCATCCAACAAATTGCCCCACCCCTAAAAATTACACCACACAGCTGCCCCATTAATCTGTATATGGCCCCTGCCCATACCCCTAGAAAACACTCCCTTGCAACTGTTCTACCACCCCACAAACTGCCTCAACTCTAAAAAAATTACCCCTACAACTGTCCCACTGTCCTGCATATTACCCCAGCCCCAAAACCTATCCTGCAACTGTCCCCCCACCTTGAACCTGCCCTATATCTGACCCACCACTTCGCAAACTGCCCCCTCCCAAACCGTACTGCCCAACAATTATCCCACCCCCAAACACTACCCCCTCACAACTGCTCAACCAACTTGTACACTGCTCCTACCCATAAAAAAGCACACTGGAGCAAATGTCATGCCATCCCACAAATATCCCCACCCCTAAAAAAGTAACTGCCCCACCAACCTGCAAACTGCCCCACACCTAAAAACTACCCAACTCTTTTACACCTCACCAACTACCCTCTGCTTGTACCTCACAATCCTACAGACTGTCCTCACCCAAATAATACCACCCTGCAATTGCCTCACCATCAAAAATGATCCCTGCAACTGCCCCACTACTCCACCACCAAAAAATACCCCATGACTAATACCCTACCACCTCACAAACTGTCCCATTCCCAAAACCTACCATCTGCAACGCCTGCACCACCTCACAAACTGTTCCCACTGCCAAAAACTAGCCTTGTTATTGTCCTACCACATCACTAACTTCCCTCTGCATTTGCCCCGCCACCCTGCGAACTGCTTCATCCACCAAAAATATCCCTACTTGTTAAGCTTTGCAAATATTTTTGCCACCACTACCACCACTTCCTCTCAAAGGCTGGTCCATGCATTGACCACACTGTCCATGAAGCAATTTTTTCTAATGTTACTTTTGATTCTACCCCCTCTGGGCTTCATATTCCTCTCGCTATATGTGTGTGTGTGTGTGTGTGTGAGGACCTTACTAAAATAAGAGGTACTCTATGAATAGATGAAACCTCATGAGTACAGGAGTAGCCTAATGGTTAGAGCACTGGCTTGGGAACCAAGATACCAGCATTCAGTTCCCTCTAGCACTCCTTGTGGCCTTGGGCAAGTCACTTAACCCTCTATTGCCTCAGGAAGTACCCAAGTTATCAATGTCCCTGCTTGATGTACATTACCAAGTTTAAGTTACAATGTAAACTGCTTTGACTGAAATGATAAAGTGGTATAAAAAACCTGTTAAATAAACTTATAGTACTGGTTGTGCACTACACTAAAGAACATTGGGTTTCAGTTACTAAATTGCTGGTTTAAAAAAAAATTCTTAATTTCTATGGTCTTTTAGCAGTGCAATTCTTATTTGCTAACTCCCTGTGAAAGCTACAGTATTATTATTTCATGCTTTAAATTTTGCCTTTTGTTTTGCCTTGGTAAATTCCTCTACTGTTTTACTGTGAGCTATTTTGTTTATAACTAATACTACTGTTATTAATCATTTATATAGCGCTACAAGGCAAACACAGTGCGGTACAGACACAACAGTAAAGCAGTCATCTAGTTTCCAAGTTTATGTTTCTACAAGGGAGGAGTGTCTCAGTGGTTGGGACAGGAGTGGCTCAGTAGTTGGGACAGGCTACCTCAGGCCAGAGGGCCAGGGGTTAAATTCCCACATTGGGACAAGCAACATCAGGCCAGAGGGACTGGGGTCTCTAGTCCCATGGCCATTCCTTGTGGCCTTGGGCAAGCCACTTAATCCTCCATTGCCTCAGGTACACTTAGATTGTGAGCCCTTCAGGGACAAGGGAATAAAAAGTACCTGTTAGTATACATGTAAACCACACTGATTCTAAAGAGCACAGTATAAAAAAAAATAAAAAAAATAAATAAATCAAGTACAAATTCACAGCTATACCTTTTCATTGTTACCAAAGTTCTTTTTCTTCCATTATGAATTTTCACAGTATTCACTTAATTTTAATCGTAAGCCTCCTCCTTCTACTAAATATCTACCCAACTACTGCAGGAGAGTTATCCTCTTTTCAGATAATTCATTCAATCCCAATTATTCACGCTCGGAGAATAAGAACTAGATGGCGAAATGCATTTCATCCAGGAAACTTGACGACTCATAGACTAATTAATATAAATATAAACCCCAACTATCAACTTGATGCAAACTTAAATCTACATGACACATCATTAAAATTAGTTTTAATCAATGCAAAATCAATAAGAAACAAAATTCAGATAATTTTAGACTACATACAGGAGCACAGGATTGATATAATGTGCATTACTGAGACTTGATTAAATATTGCAGACAGTGTCACCTTAAACCAAATTGCTTCATTACCATACACCTTACACGACTGTCCTAGATCAACATATCAAAGTGGTGGAGTGCTTATTATTTCAAGAGACACGTTAAAATTTCATACTCTCTTGACATATAGCTCCAAGGGTTGCAATATTATAACTATTACTAACAGGAATCTTTCAATTTGTCTGACATACAGGACCCCAAACACAAAAGATGAGCTCTCAATAATTCTAGAGCCAGTATGCGCTCAAAATAATGCCCGGAAACCACTTATATATTTAGGTGATATAAACCTCCCTTCACTTTCGAACAAAGTAGCCAATGCATTTCTACTAGCTATGCATGATCTGCATTTTACGCAAATTATTAAAAAGCTAAGCCACACGAAAGGATCTATGCTCGACCTTATCTTTGTAAACAGCTCAATTTTCATTCAAAATCGTGTTACCAATATTGCATTGACAGCTGTTCCTTGGCCAGACCATTATATGATTAGCTTTGATATATTAAGTCACCAGAACAAGCAAATTAGCAGACCCCTATCCAACTTTTATTAGAAGATTTAAGCAATTTGTTAAAGAAGTCTTTCTAGATTATGTACATCCTCGACTTGATAAGGACCTAACAATCCTTGATGCATTTTTTAGAAGCTAGACAGAAGTAATACAAAATGCTGCTGTAGCTCCATATAAAAAAAGCCCCCAAGAAGAGATCTCTTATTGCTCCATAGTATTCCCAAGAAATTAATATTCAAAAGACAGCCCTGAAGAAGTTGGAACGCAGATGGCGTAAATCTATGAGTCAAGAGCATCTCACAATATATATTGATATGCAAAACAAATATCAAGATCTTATAAATAATTGCAAGAGGGAATACTATACAAACCTCATAATGGTGTTCTCAATAAACCAAGGGAGCTTTTCAATATCACACATACCCTAGTTAAAGAGCCAATATCTGACTCAGTACCCATTCCATTAAAGTCTCAAGATTTTGCTAACTTCTTAGAAGCAAAGTCTAATTCAATCTCAAAAGGTTTGGGCAAGTTCCTGGAGGAAAGGTCCATAAACCATTGTTTAAAGCAGAGGTCTCAAACGCCAGTCCTGGAGGGCCGCAAACCAGTCAGGTTTTCAGGGTATCCCTAATGAACATGCATGAGATATATTTGCATACAATGGGGGCAGTGCATCAAATATATCTCATGCATATTCATTAGGGATATCCTGAAAACCTGACTGGTTTGCGGCCCTCCAGGACTGGAGTTTGAGACCCCTGGTTTAAAGGGACCCAGGATATCACTGCTTGACCCAATACAGGCATTTTGGAACATGTGTCTTTTGGCAGACTGCTAGGAACTTATGGCCTAGATTGGCCACTGTTGGAAACAGGATACTGGGCTTGATGGACCTTGGTCTGACCCAGTATGGCATATCTTATGTTCTTATGTTCTTATAAGTCTTGAAGGTTTTCTGTCGTCACATAATAGCAGCAATCTGTGGAATACCTTTCATTCCCTATGCAGACCAGCTTGATAAGATAATAGTCAATTTAAATGCTTCTACATCTCCACTGGATCCTTGCCCAGTATGCTGGATCAAACAGGCAAGAAAACAATTTGTTCCGATATTACTTAATATCACATATCTGTCTCTTACCCAAGGTACCTTCTTTGCAGCTCTTAAGCAAGCATCTATAAGACCATTATTGAAAAACAGCAATCTAGACAAGACGGACCCTAAATCATATCGTTCAATATCAAGTTTGCCTTTCATATCAAAGATAATAGAGAAGGTAGTTCAGATTCAATTATAAGATCACATTGATATACATGCTCCACTAGATCTTCATCAACACGGTTTTAGGCCAAATTACAGTGTTGAGACACTATTTACATCTCTTCTTGAAAGCCTCCTATCTGTTATGGACAATACTGGAGTAAGCTATATCATAATCTTTATTGACATCAAAGCTGCCTTTGACTCAGTAAACCATTATACAAATGAAACTGCCAGGTATCCCTCTGAGCATACCAAAAGGGACTTCATGGCTCTGGGACAGAGGGTAAAGCAAATAGGGGCTCAGGTGGTGTTCTCTTTAATCCTGTCTGTTGAGGAACTTCAAACGGCTTTCTACAGATGGTCCTTTGGTTTTCTGGATAATGCGTCTGAATCTCTGAGTGGATAACGTGGTGCAAGGAGTCCACCGGACGTTATAAAGAAGCTATTCTGATATTAGTGTCTTCCATTGTTTCTATTGAGCCTGGTGAAGTCTTTGTACTTCACACCCACAGTGTGCCTGGATAGCCCCTGATGAAGTGATTACGAAACACGGCCTGTGTTGGGCTTTGGCCACCCTTTTGGTTTAATAAAGTTTTTAAGTTTATTGGGTGTGAATCTGCCGCTTTTTTTTCTTTGTTCCTGCATGGTTGCATGATGGTGTCATCAACAGCGTTTTGGTTTTTTGGACCATGGGATGCTGTTCCAAGGTTTGCAGAGCAGAGATGGCATCCATCTGTCCAAGAAGGGTCGATGTGTCTTCAGTAGCAGACTGGCTAATCTACTGAAGAGGGATTTAAACTAGATTCGTAGGGGATGGGTGAAGAAAGCCCCCAGGTAAGTGAAACATTAAATACCTTTATGGAAATGGGTAAAAGGGGCAACATATGGGAAGCAGTGCTGCCCGTAGCATGGGAAATAAGATCCCAGATGTTGAGACTTCAATGGAAGAGACTGACTTGGATTTAGCAGCAGTAACAGAGACATGGTTCACGGACAGCCAAGACTGGGATATAACTATACCAGGCTATATTTATTTATTTATTTATTATTTTTATTTATTTAGCTGTATTTATATATCGCTTTTCACCGGGTCAAAGCGGTGCTACATGGGGGGGGGGGGGGGGGAATTAAGTACAAGGGGGGGGGCCAACACCAGGGGGGCAACATTTATTATTATGACATAGTACGGACTTTGGACATAGTACAGACATTGGACATAGACAAAGGCTTTGTGTTAGAGGTTCATTGTGGGTGAACTCGGGGGTTTGTGTCTTTTTTGGTGGGGGTCGAGTTGAAGTATTCCTGGAAAAGGATGGTTTTTAGCTGTTTTCTGAAAGATAGCAAGTTGGTATTGTTTCTGAGGTAGGTCGGTAGGGAGTTCCATAAAGATGGAGCATAGAGTTCAAAGGCTCGTCTGCAGGTCCGTTGTGAGCATTTGGTTCTTTGGATAGCTTTGTGGGTGAGTAGGATGGCTTTGTATTTTGTCCGTGCTTCGAGGGGGAGAATATGTAGTTCCTTTAGAATTGGGGTGATGTGGTCGGTTTTCTTTGCGCTCTGAATGATTTTCGCAGTGGTGTTTAATGCAGTTCGGAGGGGGTTGATGTGTGTGGCTGGAAGTCCATGGTAGATTATGTTGCAGTAGTCCAGATGTGGGAGTGTCATGGCTTGCATTACTGTTCGGAAGTCTTGATGTTCCAGGAGGGGTTTGAGACGTTGTACTGTTCTTGCCTTGTGAAATATAGTTCCGGAGGTTTTAGTGATCTATTGCTTTAAGGTGAGGGCTTGGTCAATAATAATGCCCAGGTATCTTATCTGTGGTTGAATTTTGATGCTCGTAGTTCCTATGTTGAGGTGTGAGGGTGGCGTGAAGTCTGGGTCCTTTGTCACTATGAGGGCTTCGGTTTTCTTTATGTTGATGGAGAGGTTGTTTGTTTGTAACCAGTCAGACACTGCTGTAAAGCACGCTGACAGATGGGTGTTTGTTGGGTTTGTGGTTGTAATGGGGGCATAGAGCATGATATCGTCAGCGTAGATGTGGAAGCTGACGTTGTGGGTGCGTATGACTGTGCAGAGTGGTTGGAGGTAGATATTGAAGAGCATGGCTGACAGAGTGGATCCTTGGGGTACCCCCTGATGTTGCTGGAATGGGGGGGAGGTTGAGGCGCTGGTGCGGATTAGCTGTTGTCTGTTAGTTAGGTAGGATTGAAACCACTTCAGTACGGTGTCCTTGATCCCGATAGTCTGCAGTCTGTGTATGAGGATGTTGTGGGAGATGGTGTCAAAGGCTGCGGATATATCGAGGAAGATCATGGCGTAACCGGAGTGTCTTCCTTGAGTTCCTGTGAGGAGGGTGTTCATCAGCGTGGTCATGAGGGTCTCAACACCGTGTAGCGGGCGGAAGCCGTGTTGTTGAGGGTCCAGTATGTTGTTAACATCGAGGTGTTCCTGAAGCTGTTGCTGGACGATCTTCTCGATTATTTATTCAGAAAGGACAGAGTAGGAAGAAAGGGAGGAGGAGTGGCTCTATATGTAAAAAATAATATTAAAGCTATGGAAATACAGGGCTTAAAAGGGAGAGAGGAGGCACTCTGTGTTGAACTAGAAAAAGGGAAAGAGAAATCTATTTGCATTGGCGTGATATACAGACCTCCCTCACAGAGAGAAGAAGTGGATAGAGAGTTAATTGAAGACATACACAGCATTTACTAGGAAAGGGGAAGTGCTACTGATAGGGAATTTCAAAATGCCAGATGTTTTTCTGGCACATCCCTGCTGCAGTGTCATCTAGAAGTAAGGAGATCCTGAATTTTCTACAGTGAGAACTATTCAGGCAACTGGTAACAGACCCCACACGTGAAGGAGCCATACTGGACTTGGTGCTTACCAATGGTGAAAGTGTTTCTGATGTTATAGTGGGAGATCATTTTGCATCCAGTGATCACCAGATGGTGTGGTTCAGTACTAGGATTAGGGCTGCTAAAATCCATTCAAAAGCGAAGGTCTTAGACTTTAGGAAAACTAAATTTAGAAAGATGGGACAATACCTCCGGGAGTCATTAGCGGGATGGGAACAGCTAGGGGATGTAGAAAAACAGTGGGGAAAACTAAAAGGGGATATTTTAAGGGCAACCAACCTTTTTGTTAAAATGGTAAATAAAGGTAAAAGGAAAAGGAGACCACTAGGGTTTTCGAAAGAAGTAGCTGAAAGGTGGAGGCCTTCATGAAATACAAGAGATCACAGAGAGAGGAAGGCAGGCATCTATATTTGGAAAAAACTTAGAGAAGTTAGCAAAGTAGTCAGGAAAGCAAAGAATTAAAAGGAGGAGGAAATAGCCTGTGCAATAAATTGGAGGATAAGATATTTTTCAGATATGTTAGTGAGACGAGGAAGGGCAAAAGTGGTATTGTCAGGGGAGGAATATGTAGAAACTGATGAGGATAAAGCAGAATTGCTTAACAAATATTTCAGTTCTATGTTCACAGATGAAGAACCAGGAGCAGGACTTCAGAAAACACCCACAAAAAGGAATAGAAGCTAGGGGCATCTTGAATAATTTTCAGAAGACTGTGTTCATGAGAAACTAGCTAAACTTAAGTAGACAAAGCGATGGGACCAGATGGGATACACCCGAGAATACTGAAGGAACTTGGGGACATTCTAGCAGCTCCACTGACTGACCTTTTCAATGCCTCGTTGGAGTCAGGAGTGCTGCCAGAGGACTGTAGAGAGGCACACGTGGTCCCTTTACACAAAAAAGGAAGTAAGGATGTGGTTGAAAACTACAGGCCGGTTAGTTTAACCTTGGTGGTGAGTAAATTATTGGAAGTGCTGCTGAAAGAGAAAATAGTGAGGTTTCTGGAGTCCAACAGATTACCGGATCCGAGGCAGCATGGATTCACTAGAGGCAGGTCTTGTCAGACAAATCTGATTGATTTCTTTGACTGGGTGACCAGGGAGTTGGACTGAGGGAGAACCCTAGATGCGGTGTATCTAGATTTCAGTAAAGCCTTTGACACCGTTCCACACAGGTGACTTATGTACAAACTGTAATCTACCAAATTTCAACAAATGTGTAGGACCCCAAAAGAAGCTACAGTAATTTTTTTGTTGGAGTTAGTCGTCAAAGTGAGTGGACAAATGACCACACACCACCGCGACGTCTCCGTTTTAATAAATGTAAAGATAAAGACATCTCCGTTTTAATAAATGTAAAGATAAAGACAAAAAAATTACTGTAGCTTCTTTTGGGGTCCTACACATTTGTTGAAATTTGGTAGATTATGGTATTAAGATAATTTCAACGGGTTTTGGTGTAATTAATTCTTTATGTACAAACTGAGCACCCTAGGGATGGACCCTAAAGTTACTGCTTGGTCAGAAATTGGTTGAGTGGGAGGCGACAAAGGGTACAGGTAAATGGAGCTCACTCTGAGGAGAAGGAAGTTACCAGTGGTGTGCCCCAGGGATCTGTCCTTGGTCCAATTCTTTTTAACATCTTTGTTAGTGATATTGCAGAAGGGCTGTTGAGTAAGGTTTGCCTCTTTACAGATGATACCAAAATCTGCAATAGAGTAGACACCCAGGAAGTTGTAGATAACATGAGGAGGGATCTCGCTAAGCCTGAAGAATGTTAAAAAATGTAAGGTCATGCATTTGGGCTGCAGCAATCCAAGGGAGCGATAAAGTGTAGGGGGTGAAGTAGTTCTGTCCACAAAAGAAGAGTGGGATCTAGGCACGATTGTGTCTGATGATCTTAAAGTAGCTAAACAGGTAGAAAAGGCAATGGTGAAAGCTAGAAGGATGCTTGGATGCATAGGGAGAGGAATAGCCAGCAGAAGAAAAGAGGTGATAGTGCCTCGGTATAAGTCTTTGGTGCGACCTCATTTGGAGTATTGTGTGCAATTCTGGAGACCACACCTTCAAAGGGATATAAACAGATTGGAGTCAGTACAGAGGGTGACTACTAAAATGGTTAGTGGTCTTCGTTATAAAGCATATGAGGAAAGACTTAAGGATCTTAATATGTATACTTCAGAGGAAAGGCGGGATAGAGGTGATATGATTGAGACCTTTAAATACCTCTGTGGCATAAATGCACAAGAGGAGAGCCTCTTTCGATGGAAAGCAAGCTTTGCTACGATGGGAGATAGGATGAGGGTGAAAGGGGAATGACTCAGGAATATTATGCGGAAATATTTCTTTACGGAAAGAGAAGTAGATGCATGGAATAGTCTCCCAGTGGAGGTGGTAGAGATGAGGACAGTAGCTGAATTCAAAAAAGCATGGGACAAACACAGAGGATCCCTAAAGGGAAAAAGGGGACTGTTGTAATGATTGATATGGAAAGGCAGACTAGATAGGCCATGTGGTCTTTTTCTGCCATCATGTTTCTATGTTTCTAAAAGGCTCAGAGAGATTGGAATTTCTGGTATGGTTCTGAAAAGGTTTATGTCTTATCTAACTGATAGAAAGCAGATGGTCAGATGTGGAAATGTTCAATCAAATTCATTTATTCTATGCCAAGGTATTCCTCAAGGTTCAGCACTGTCTGCTCTACTTTTTAACATTTATCTACAGCCGCTCTGCTCTGTGATAAGCAAGCATAATATCAACTCTAAGATTTATGATATTATGATCTTTGCCCCTTTCAACACTGATCAACCAGATCACTCTCGGATTGCAGATTGCCTAGGAGCAATTATAGTCTGCCTTAATAAGCTAAGCCTTGCAATCAGTTTCACCAAGTCTGAAGTCTTTTATGTCACAAGAAGCACCTCTTTCACACTACCTAAGAATTTACATATTCTAGATTATGATCTAGTTGTTAAACAGCATGTAAAGTATCTTGACCAAAATCTCAACTTCCAAGAACACAACTATTATAAGTTACGAAGAATCCCAAAATTAAAACCTTTACTAAATGAATGTGACTTCAGGATGATCTGTCAATCTTTGGTAACACCTATGCTGGATTATTGCTATTTAATCTTCCAAGGTCTCCCAATGAAATCAACATATCCACTACAACTTGTTCAGAACACAGCTGCACTTAATTATGGGAGCCTCCAAGATGAATCACATAACACCAATTCTATTTCAGTTACACTGGCTTCCAATTCATATGTGTTGCAAGTTTAAAATCGATTCTGATCATTTTCAAAATTATGCATAATATTTTTCCAGCAACCCTTCAACCTTTAATTAGAATGAGACCTAACAATAGACAGAGAAGATCTTCATATGAGGATTTAATATTTATACCTAAATGATGTACAACTGCAAAGCAAACAACTTGTAACTGTGCCTTACCTTTGTACTCTTCATCTCTTTGGAACTCTTTGTCAGGGGAATTAAGATTCATATCGGATATCAAGGATTTTAGGAAAGCTCTGAAGACTCATCTCTTCAGGGAACATTTTGGATCTGATATGTTAGTCTAATCTCCATTTGTTTATTTATCCTCTTATTTTATGCTTTTGTAAAACTCCAAGTTAATATTCCCTGTTTAATGTATTTATTTTGTGTTGATGTAAACTGCATTGAATTTAAGAAATGAGGTATAGAAGACCTGTTAAATAAATAAAGTTTTACTCAAATATTTTTCCTTCGGCTTTTATTCTGAACACAGTATATTACACCACAGGGTTCAGTGCCCACTATTTCATTTAGAATTAACCAATTTCACTACATCTGATACAAGTCCCTTGAACCCTGCAAATTTTCAGGATTTAGAGAGCATATTAAAGCTTCAGAAACTTCCAACCTTCTGAAGGTGTCTCAGGGCCTGTCTCCTATAGATTTTAAGCAACTGTAGGACAGAAAAGGCAGCCCCAGACTGCATGTGCATGTATTCTATATTTTTTAGGTATATTATTTTATAATCTATGTGTATATTTGTATGCTCTGCCAGACCTCCAGCCCTGTGCATGCCTTCCAGCAAAGTATACGCCATCATGTTAAAGTATGTACTTATAGACAGGTTGTTCGTTTATAAGGGGCTATTTAAGCATGTTATGTGCCCACATCCACGTGGAAATAGCTTTATAAAATTACTTTCTATGTGTGTTGATTTTTTATTGTATGTTTAACAATGTCATTAGAAGTATTCAATAGCAGTTACAGTTTTATTATATATAGTTGGGGATAATTCATTTTTTTTATATTGTTGGTGTTTCTAATTGAATGGCACTACTTAAAGCTGAAGCACCGTTTCTGCAAACAGCTTTCCATTTTTATGCAGTCCAATTTCAGGCAGAAGGCGTCTCGTGTGTCTCTTAATAATGAATCAAGCTGAATAACATTTGAAATGGCAATGATTTCTCCATGAGATGCAGCTGCACTCTCAGGCTCTTTTCTGTTTTTGGTCTTAATCAGGTTTCTCTTATGTACTATAGAGTACAGCTGAGTTCAAAGAGGGGAATCTGAGGGAGAATAAAACACGCAGAAAAGTAAAAAAATGAAAGCTGCAAGCAAATAAATCAGATCCTGCTAAAAGCATAGATCCCAGATACCGGATGGGGTATTTAATAGAAGCAAAACAAGAATGCATCATTCTTTGTTGTTCATTTAAATAATATTTTGAGCAGGAATGAAAAAAAGGAGCAGGAAAGCAGAGAGGTTTAATAATTTTCTGTGATATGGTAGATCATATTTACGTAAAGTATCAATTGATAGCAGTGTGCATAAAAAAATTATTATTTTGTGTCATTATGGCATTTTATTTTGCATTTATGACATTTATATTTGTTTGGTTTCCCATGCATATTGTTAATTTTGTTTTAGCGCACTCTGCATTTTTACAGTGTACATCTGGCTCCATATCTGGTTCTTGTCCACGAAGAGAACATTCCTTTCCTCATTCATTTGAATGCAAAATTTAGAAATACGAAGGCACAGTTTAGATTTTACATGCTCCCATTCACTCCACACCCCCTTCGTGTAGCTGGGTTTAAAAAAAGATTGAACAAGTTCCTGGAGGAAAAGTCCATAAACATTATTAAGGTGGACTAGAGAAATCCACTGCTTAACCCTGGGATAAGCAGCAAGGAATCTGTATACCTTTTAGGGACCTGACAGGTACTTGGGACCTGGATTGGCCAATGTTGGAAACTGGGCTTGATGGACCTTTGGTCTGACCCAGTATGGCATATCATGCTTTGATATTCACATGCACTAACTCTAGCACTCACCTTCACATGAAGTGTATGTTCCTCCAGGAACCTGTCCAATACTTTTTTAAACCCAACTACACTAAGGGGGTGTGGAGTATGTGTGAGAATGTGTGGGAGCATATGAGGGGGAGGATGCGTGAGTGTGTGGAGGGAGGGAGTGTTGGGATATGTCTCCTGCACTGGGTGATGGGAGAAGGGTATGTATGGGATTTATATCTTATGTTCTTATGAGTGATACCATTGCTTTGTTCACTTGTGTCGAATGATGGTTCCAATAACCCTTGCAGTTTAATGCCTCTGGCCTCTGCTTGCCCCCAGGGAGGCAGCTATCATATGAGACTCAACAATCTACAGATGATGCCCTGGTTGCAGAGTCCTCAGTGGTGGAGGGTAGGCAGTCCAATGTACCTGAGGCCATCAACCAAAAAGCCACAACCAACGATGCCCAGGAGGAGGAGGCTATAGAGACAGAGAGGTCCAAAAGAGTTACTACCACCAACTCCAAGCAGGCAGAAAGTCCATGTAGATGATGACAGCACTTCAGAGGGCCTGGGAAGATGTAATGCACAGCAACAGTCCTGGAAATTTCTGCATTGTGTAGAACTGCTATTCTAGCAGAACAGGGCCCACCAAGCACAGAGGGTGGAGAAATTGGAAAT
Organism: Ichthyophis bannanicus; assembly: GCA_033557465.1. NCBI lineage: Eukaryota > Metazoa > Chordata > Amphibia > Gymnophiona > Ichthyophiidae > Ichthyophis > Ichthyophis bannanicus. The sequence goes on along the minus strand of CM066034.1, from coordinate 100,644,513 downwards.
GATGCAATATTCCATCGTGCTACAAGAGCACCAACTGGCAGTCATAGAGCATCTGGATGCCTCCAGGTATCTACTCCATGCATCAATACAGGAATAGCTTATGGAAATGAGGAAGCCCAATCCTTCAGCTATGTGGTCATCTGATGTTCCATCTTCCTGCCCATACCATCGTAATCTTGCATGCACAACTCAGACATCAGCTCCCACCACTCCTGCTGCTACCACCAGCATCAGCACCACCACTAACACCAGCATTAGAGCTAGGCATGCACATACTTCTGTGCCACCTCCAACAGTTATTTTGCCCCCTTTCATGATGCCATAGAGCAAGCTGGTGTGCATGAAGAAGACAGCAGTATCTCCTATGACTGCAACAATACTTCATCCAGCACACCAACCACTATTGCAACTTAGGCTCAGGTGCATGTGCCATCAGTTGGGGGAGGAGAAGCAGAGGCTATGGGAGAGGACATGTTCCAATGCATACAATTTGCACCTATTTTATAAATAAAAGTGGGTGCCTACTTTTCTTCATAAAATTGGAGTGTAAGTCATTAGACACATGCGCCAAATCTAGGCGGGAGCAGTTATGCCAGTCCATTGATATGGAAGGACAGACTAGATAGGCCATGTGGTCTTTTTCTGTCGTCATATTTCTATATTTCTATTTGTAAAGAAATCACCTAAATTAGAGTATTTTATAACCTACGCATATAAATTTTTGCTCCACCTATGCTCTACCCAAGCTCTGCCCCTTACCATGCTCACCCTAAAAGTAGGTACCATGGGTCCGACGTGTGTAATTTTAGGATAGCGACCACCTAAAGTATGCATGTAAGTGCCCATCTGCAAACGTAAGTCATTAAAAATACATGACTTATGCATGTAGATGTCATGTAACTTTATGTGACTGCATATTAAGGGATCCCTTGATGGCATTAGCAGATATGCATTAAAAATAGCATGTACCCATATATAAATGAAGGAATGCCATATGCAAATGAGGATTGATTGGATACGAGAGTAATACCATAGTAGGCTCTCTTAACTGCGCTATTTAGGACATGCGCTAACACCTAAGATTTAACACTTACCTAGGAGCGTCAACCTATCAGTTACCATGCTATATCTAGAGAATGCTTTGTAGGTTACCGATAAGAACATAAGAATACAAGAGATGCCATAAAAATACAAGAGATGCCATACTGGGTCAGACCAAAGGTCTATCGAGCCCAGTGTCCTGTTTCCAACAGTGGCCAATTCAGGTCACAAATACCTGTCAGTTTCCTAAAAGATAGACAGATTCCATGTTGCTTATCCCAGGGCTAAGCAATGGATTTCCACAGTCCCATTTAATAACCGTTTATGGACTTTTCCTCCAGGAACTTGTGCAAACCTCTTTTGAACCCAGCTATACTAACAGCTTTTATTACATCCTCTGGCAACAAATTCCAGAGTTTGATTACACATTGAGCGAAAACTATCTTCTCCGATAGATAAAATGTGCTACATTGTAGCTTCATTGTGTGTCCCCTAGTCTTTCTACATTTGGAAAGAGTAAACTGATCTATGTTTACCCATTCCACTCTACTCATTATTTTATAGACCTCTATCATACTTTCTCTCCCCTCAGTCATGTCTTTTCAGAGCTGAAGAGCACTAACATTTTAAGCCTTTTCTCCTAGTGGTATCCTTCCATCTCTTTTACGGAGTGAAGGAGTAAACTAGTGGTTAGGACAGCAGCTTGGGACCAGCAAGACCAGCTTTCAAATCTGACTGGCACTCCTTGTGGCCTTCGGCAAGTCACTTAATCCTCTGTTGTCTCAAGTAAAACCTCTGGGCACAGGGAAATAGCTCCAATACCTGATTAAACAGTAGGTTGCCTTGATTTGCTATTGGAAAGACATAAGCTAAATGCTAATAATAAATTATTTTGGTCACTCTTCTCTGTACTTTTTCTAATTCTATTATATCCTTGTTAAAATACGGTGGCCAGTACACAATTGAAACGGAAAGCTTTTCTTGTACTTAGATCTCGTGTTTTGGCGTTAGGAGCCACTTTCAGGTTGAAATATCCGTGTAAATGTGTTGTCGTTTACCAAGGTAAATCATATTTTTTTTTGATTCTTCACAACTGGAGACCTTTTTGATGGGGTCGGTTTCGAAATGATTTGATTGATTTTGGAGCTCTTGCTAAGTAATAGGAGTCTGTTTAATTTAATTCCGCTCCATTGTGGGATACTTTTCTTCTCTTTTATGTTTGTATATCTCACACTCCATATTGTGGGCTGGGTGTTTTTATTATCTGTTTAAATACTACTGAATATTGTATATTGCTTTGTATTTCCTTGTTTTTTCCTTAATAAAGAGGAATTAAATTAAAAAAAAATACGGTGGCCAGAATTGCATACAATATTCGAGGTGTGGTTGCACTATAGAGCAATACAGAGGCATTATAATATCCTTTGTCTTATTCTCCATTACATTCCTTATGATTCCTCACATTCTATAGTATTTGCTTTCTTGACCGTCACTGCACAATGGGCAGAGGGTTTCAATGTATTATCCACAATGATGCCCAGATCCTTTTCCAGGTTGATGATTCCTAATATGGAACTTTGCATCAGGTAACTATAGTCTGAGTTGTTATTTCCCTAAGTAAATAACTTTAAACTTGTTCACAATAAAATTTCAACTGCTATTTGAATGACCAGTCTCCCGATTTCTCAAGGTCCTCTTGCCATTTTTCACAATCTTCTTGTGATTTAACAACTTTGAATAATTTCATGTCATCTGAAAATTTGATGGAAGAGACAAAGCTCTTAGATGTGGCAAGTGTGGAGTAGAGGGTGGTCTCTGTGCATTAGCTGTGACAGGCTAGTTTCTGTGCATTAGCCCCTTGGGGTAGGAACTCCGGAACACTCTCCTTTTCAAAGACTTGGCAGGATGCTCACATATCATTTTACATGTTCATTTAAAGTTACAAATAGCTGTTCTCAACATTCTCAGTTAGGATATGTACCTTCCTTCAAAATGTTTTGGGTAGGCATTTCAGACAGGCGGTAAGTTATAGCTCTAGTTCTGACTTTCCACAGAACAGTCCCAAACTCATGTGCTTTAATCTTCCCTGCTTTCAGCATTTTAAAAGCTGACTGTCCTTTGATATCACAGTAAAGAGAGACCTTACTAGTATGCTTTCCCTTGGGCTCCTACCTTTCATGGCATCTGAAGATCCTGTTCACCCTCTCTCTCTTCATCGACTACAACCTTTACCTTTCTTTCCCAAATTAAGTTCAAATGCTCAGTTATTTTCACTTAGATTCTGAAGATGTGTTACTTAGACAAATGGTGATGGAACCAACCAGGGAAAGCTCAATGCTGGATTTAGTGCTCACCAACGATGATAGCGTGTCGAATGTCTGGGTGGGTGCCCCTGTGAGCAGCAGTGATCATCACACGGTGTGGTTTGAGATAAAAGCCAAGGTGCAGTCCAATCATAGCAAGCTCAAAGTCCTAAACTTCAAAACCACTGACTTCAGTAAAATGGCCAAGTACCTAAAGGAAGAGTTGGCAGGGTGGAAGGGGATAAGGGAAGTGGAATTGCAATGGGCTAAACTAAAGGTGGCAATAAAAGGGGCAACAGATAAATATATAAAAAAGTAAATAAAAACAAGAGGAGAAGGAAACCTATTTGGTTTTCCAAAGAAATAGCTGCTCAAATAAAGGCAAAAAACACAGCTTTTGCAAAATTCAAAAGCTTGCAAACAGAGGAACACAGAAATGAATACAGGATCAAACTCAAAGAGAGAAAAAGAGAAATAAGGATAGCAAAATCAAAGCAGAGGAAAAGATGGCTAAAGATGTGAAGTATGGTGACAAAACTTTCTTCAGGTATATTCGGGAAAGGAAGAAGATCAGAGGTGGAATTGCAGGACTCAGAAGTGCTGGGAAGGGACTCGTGGAAAGTGACATTGAAAAAGCGAAATTGCTAAACAAATACTTCTGCTCTGTTTTTACTAAAGAAAATCTGGGAGAAGAACCACCTGTGACTCCCAAATATAAAAATGGGAATGACGTACAAGGGGTGTCCGATATTAAAGGTACAGGTGGCAATCATACCGGCTCCGCATGCGCAATAGTGCCGTCATATGCAGGACTACTTGTACTCGTAGTAGGAGAGTCTGTAGCGTTGTTTTTTGAAACATTCAAATTACGAGTAGTTTTCGGGAAGCAAACAAACATGGCGTGTGTAATCACAGAGTATTCGAGTTTGAGGTGCGTGGAGTTATCAGATTTTTGCAAGCCGAAAGAGTCAAGCAGAGTGAAATTTATCGCAGATTAGAAGGCCCGAATGGTTTAAGCCGAAAAGAAGTCAGCGTCTGGTGTAACAACTTTAAAGATGGCCGAACGGAGTTGAATGATGATCCGGAAAAGAAAAGAGGCAGACCCATGACCTCACACATGGATGAGAACTGCGCAATTGTTGAACGTCTAATTAGGGAGGATTGTCGCATTAAAGTTTGTGAAATTGCTGAAATGACTGGCATTCCTAAGAGTTCTGTTCATGAAATCATATGCGATCTCAACTTCCGCAAGATCAGGAGGAATTGCAAGACACCGTTATGGACTACTTCAAGCAACTTAACATGCGACTGTATCGTGAAGGGATGTTCAAACTAGTGTCATGCTGGTATAAATGTCTCAATGTTTACGGCGATTATGTGGAGAAGTAAACAAAAGTATGTAGTTTTTGGTGGAATGTATTGAAAAATTTCTTTAAATATAAATGTTAGTGTAATACCACACCTTTCACAGTAGATGATGTGTTAGAACAACTTGCAAAACTGAAAGTGGACAAGGCTATGGGACCGTATGGGATACATCCCAGGATACTGAAAGAGTCAGAGAGGTTCTTGCAGGGCCATTAAAGGATATTTTCAACAGATCCTTGGAAACAGGAGAAGTTCCTCAGGACTTGAGAATGGCTGATGTGGTACCTCTACACAAAAGTGGTGACAGGGAAGAAGTGTCAAACTACAGGCCTGTGAGCCTTACCTCGGTGGCGGGAAAAGTAATAGAGGTGCTCCTGAAAGAGCGAATAGTGGACTTTCTCAAAACCAATAGGTTGCAAGATCCAAGGCAACATGGTTTACCGAAGGACGATCTTGCCAAACAAATCTGATTGAGTTCTTTGACTGGGTGACCAGAGAACTAGATCAGGGCAATGCGATGGATGTCATCTACCTGGATTTAAGCAAAGCCTTTGATACAATCCCTCATAGGAGGCTTATCAATAAACTCAGTAGTTTGGGGATGGGTCCCAAGGTGGTGAACTGGATCAGAAATTGGTTGACTGACAAGACGACAGAAGGTGATGGTAAATGGAGCTTACTTGGATGAAAGGAAGGTGATTATTTATTTTTATTTATTTATTTAACAGTCATTTATAAACCGCATCTTCCAGAGATCAGTTGCGGTGTACAATTAACAACAAATTAACAAAGCAGGGTTTGTTTTACATAGAACATCTTAAATTTAACATAGAACATCTAAAATTAAACAGAGCTAAGTCTAGTAAACTAAACAGTGTATTAAGCTGGAACAGTGTGAATAACAATTTACTAACAATGTAGTGTCTATAAAGCATAAGACAGTACATAACAGATACAACTATATACATGTGGAGATAATAGGGCATAAGACAGTACATAACAGATACAACTATATACATGTGGAGATAATAGGGCATAAGAGATTGGGTCGTCAATTCGTATAATCTATGTGTGTTGTCCTTTTAAGTGGGAAGGTTGTACATTGTGGTCAGATACCTGTTTAGCCTTTATCTAAGATGAGTGCAAGGTTTTCCATGGTATTATAATGTTTTGTGAATAGATACGTTTTTATTTTTTTTCGGAATTCCATGATTTCTGTTAGTGATCGTAGATCCTCTGGTAGGGAATTCCAGATAGTTGGTGCTATGTGGGAAAAGGCTCTATTGTTAGTTGATTTATGTGCTTTTTGGAAGTCTTTCAGAATCTTTAATTTATTTAATTGTCCTTTTCTGTGAGTAGGCTTAGTTGGTTCTTTGCATATTAGATTACATAGTGTAGTTGGAGCCATGTCATTTAATGCTTTGAATGAGGTTATTATTGTTTTGTATATTATCCTGCTTTGTATTGGTAACCAGTGAAGGGATGCTAGTATTGGTGTTATGTGTTGGAGTGAGTTTATTTTTAAAATAATTCTAGCTGTTGCATTTTGGGCTAGTTCAATTCTTTTAATGTTCTGTTTTGAAATGCCCATTAGTATTAGGTTGGCGAAATCGAAGTGAGGGGTTATGGTAGCCTGTATTATATTAATAAAATCTTGAACATATACTAGTGGGCGTAGTTGTTTGAGTATTTTAAGTTTGAAATAAATTTTCTTTATAGTATTTCTAATGTGGGTATCCATTGTAAGGTGTGTATCTAGGATAATACCTAGATATCTTATTTCGTTTTTTATTTTAGCGGGGTGCCCCAGGGTTTGGTCCTGGGCCCGGCACTGTTCAATGTATTTGTGAGTGATATTGCTGAAGGACTGAATGGAAAAGTCTGTCTTTTTGCAGATGACACGAAAATTTGCAACAGAGTGGACTTCCCCGAAGGAGTGGTTAATGAGGAAAGATCTACAAAAGCTGGAAGAATGGTCTAATGCTTGGCAATTAAGATTTAATGCAAAGAAGTGCAGTGTCGTGCACTTGGGTAGCAAAAATCCAAGGGAAATGTACGCGATAGGGGGCGAGAGGTTGGTGTGCACGGATCAGGAGAAAGACCTTGGTGTGATTATTTCTGAAGATCTTAAGGTGGCAAAACAGTGCAACAAGGCGGTGGCAAAAGCCAGGAGGATGTTGGGCTGCATACAAAGAGGAATTACCAGCAGAAAGGAAAAGGTACTAATGCCACTGTATAAGTCACTGGTGAGGCCTCACTTGGAATACTGTGTTCAGTTTTGGAGACCATATCTTGCAAAGGATGTAAAAAGAATGGAAACTGTTCAGAGGAAGGCGACAGAAATGATTTGGAGCCTGTGTCAGAAGCCTTATGAAAAGAGACTTGAAGACCTAAACATATACACTTTGGAGGAGAGGAGGGATAGGGGAGATATGATTCAGACCTTTAAATACTTAAATAGAAAAATGAACAAACAAACCTCTTCCAAAGACGGGAAAGTTTTAAAACTAGAGGGTAGAATATGAAGCTGCAATGTGGTAAATTGAAAGGCAATGTCGGGAAATACTTTTTCACTGAAAGGATGGTGAATGCTTGTAATGCCCTCCCGATGGAAGTGGTGGGGGCAAATACAATGACAGAATTCAAAATGGCATGGGACAGACACAGTGGATAAATCAAAATAAACTGAACCATCTAATTTCTCAACAAATAGGGGTGTCCTACATGGAGCGTCAGGTTCACCCCTAAACAAAGACATGGGGAGGGGTGGCCTGCACAGAGTGGCAGGTGCACCCCTAAACAAAGACATGGGGAGGGGTGGCCTGCACAGAATGGCAGGTGCACCTACTCCTGCCATCTTAGTGGGCAGACTAAATGGACCATACTGGTCTTTATCTGTCGTCATTTACTATGTTACTATGAATTAAGATATCTTCAAAATTGCACATCCCAGAATGCCTTTGTCCCGGTGGTCTCACTTCCTGTCGACTCAGGGCTGTAATAGATGCCACTTCCCAGCCAGTCTTACTATGGATTGAGCTCACTTCCTGTTGACATGAAACATCTGCAGCCTCCAGCACGCTGTGTTGAGTTTGCAAGTCCAGTGACAAGCAGCTGTGTTTTGTGTAGTATAATTTTGCATGAAAAGTACATGCATACGTCGTATATATGAAAATACAATTTACCAATATAATTTTCTGGTTCCGACCTAAACATGTTTTTGGGACACCTCCCCTTAGTGTTGCTAAAATTGTATGTGTCGTTGAACAATGTGAGGACTTTCAGTCACATCAAGGGCAGACAATATTCAGGCAATCGATTTTCATGGTAAAACGTTTCACCTCACAAATAGTTTTGAACATTTCCCTTATAGTGGTACTTTAGTGCACACAATCAATTTATTAGCACATTCATGCTAAAAATATTTTAGTGTGAGCCTTAGCGCATAAGCCCCATATGCCTATTTCTTTTTTTCTCTCAATAAGGAATATACAGATTTTTCAAATATTTATGTGTTTGACCTTTGGCCAAGTTAAGACAGACCAAAGAGCATTCACTCCCACAAGTTCATGAATATTGCCACAAAAATGTAAGGTCATGCATTTGGGCTGCAGCAATCCAAGGGAGCAATACAGTATAGGAGGTGAAGTACTTTTGTCCACTAAAGAAGAGCGGGACCTAGGCGTAGTTGTGTCCGATGATCTTAAAGTAGCTAAACAGGTAGAAAAGGCGACGGCAAAAGCTAGAAGGATGCTTGGGTGCATACGGAGAGGAATGGCTAGCAGAAAAAAGGAGGTGATAATGCCTCTGTATAAGTCTTTGGTGCGACCTCATTTGGAGTATGGTGTGCAATTCTGGAGACCGCACCTTCAAAAGGATGTGAACAGGATGGAGTCGGTGCAGAAGGTTGCTACTAAGATGATTAGTGGTCTTCATTATAAAGCATATGAGGACAGACTTAAGGATCTTAATATGTACACCTTAGAGGAAAGGCGGGATAGAGGTGATATGATTGAGATGTTTAAATACCTCCGTGGCATAAATGTTCAGGGAGAGAGCCTCTTTCAATTGAAAGCAAGTTCTGCGACGAGGGGACATGGGATGAGGGTGAAGGGAGATAGATTCAGGAGTGATATGCAGAAATATTTCTTTACGGAAAGAGTAGTGGATCCGTGGAATAGTCTCCCAGTGGAGGTGGTAGAGATGAGGACAGTAACTGAATTCAAAAAAGCATGGGACCAACACAGAGGATCTCTAAAGGTAAAAAGTGGACTGTTGTAGTTGTTGTTATGGAAGGACAGACTAGATGGGCCTTGTGGTCTTTTTCTGTCATCATGTTTCTATATGCATTCCAGAAGCCAAAGTTAACCTTGCAGTAGAATCAATCCACGACACTACACCAAAGTGATGTTGTAAAGTGTTGGTTTATTTCTTCAGAAGAAAGTTCATGACTGTAGCCATCACTTTGGAGTAGTGGCGTGAATTGATTCACCTTGTTTTGTGGATATATTGATACTTGACCAAGTACAGATCTTACAGGACAGTGAGCCAACTGTTTTTGAGCATAATCAGTTTGTCATAAGGATATACAATTTTCTATACTGAAGTCCATCAAGCCCAGCAACCTTATGGTGTCCATCTGGGTCACTAAGAGGTACCCAGCAGATCCCAAATAATAGATCCATTTCTTACACCTCCCTTCAAGGGATAAGCGGTAACATTCTGAAATCTATTTGTCTAATAATTGTTTATATACATCTCCTCTAGAAATTTTTTCAAGCCCCTTTTAAACCCAATTATGCTAGATACCTTTAGTACATTTAGTAAATTTCTCTCTTCTTTTTTAAAATATGCTAATGTTTATTTCATGGAGCATTCCCTAATGCCTGTACAGTTTGAAGGGAGTAGATAACCATGCCCTATTTACCAGCTCCACCCCACTCATGATTTTATAACAATCTTTCATATCTCCTCTCATTTAGTTCTTCCCAAGCTGAAGAGCTCTAATTTGTTCACCCTTTCTTCATATCTTCATCCATTTCAATTCTAGTCCTGCGATATATTTTGAGATGGGGCGATCAGAACTGCATACAGTATTCAAGTTGTGCTCACACCAAGGATTTATTCAGAAGAATTATATTGTTCTCTAGTATATTCTCCATTCTTTTCAGAATATTTTCTATTTTCTTTGTTGACTGCTGCTGCACACTGAACTGAGAATTTCAATATATTGTCCTCAATGACTCCAAGATCATTTTCCTGGGCAGTGTCTTCTCATCTTGAATCTAGCATCACATAAGTCTAGTTTTGGTTATTTTCCCTATGTGCATCACTTTTCACTTTTTCTGCATTATATTTTTTCTGTCATTTCCAGGCTGGCAAGGTCCTTCTGAAGTCCATCACAGTCTGCTTCTTTCCTTTGCAATTTGATCAATTCGCTTGTTGCTCTCTCTTCCAGATCATTAATGAATGTTAAATTGCATTGATCCCAGCACAAATCTATGTGATACTCCACTATTTCCCCCTTTCCATTGGGGAAAGTGGCCATTTAATCCTACTCTTTCTTTCCATCTTTTAATTAGATACCCCTCTACATCTATATAGCTTCCTGTGCTTTATCATAGCTTTCCGGGAAATGAAAGCATCTATCTACACTGTTAACATCCGATGAAAAAGAAATTCCTACAAGAAGCATGAAACTAGCGCCTGCAGTCATGTAGGGTATGTTTCTTTTCGTAATCTCCCATGTATCTGTAGTCCGGCCAGAACTTACTAAGCATTTTGGAAGGAAACATCCAAGCACATAGGTATCTTACAGATGTTATATTGTTGACATTTTAGAAGGGATGTCCAAGTACATTCTGGGATAGCTAAGCCAGAACGTCTGAAAAAAACGCAGACATGTCCAGATGCAAACATGATTTCATAAACGTGAATGTGCCCAATAAGGACATCTCAGGAGGCGTCCACATAGACATCTTCAGAATAGTAGTTTAGCACTTGGACCTCTAAGAAAAACCTAATGGTTAGAGTAGTAGGCTATGAACAGGAAAGCCAAGATTCAACTCCCACTGCTGCTATTGTTGAAATTGTGCTGAGTACTGGGGATGATGGAGTGCTTTCTCCTTTAGATATTTTTAAGCCAAAAACATGCACTTTTCAAATGCCTAGTTTGTGTCTGGAGCGGGTCTAAACTTAATACGCAATGCTGGACTTCCAGGATATTTCTGAGATCAGGCAGCAACATCCAGGTTCCTGGGAAAACCTCCACCATGTCCCCGATCAGACTTGGACATCATCACGTTGGGGATATCCACAGACCCTTTATACCCATTTTTGGACATCCAAAGAATGAATAGGGCTTCCAAAATGACCTCCTAAGAGAATGGAGGCATGATAATCAAGATTACCGGGATTTTTTGCAGGCAAATCTGGGACATTTATCTGAAGTCTGGTTGGGGGGAGAGGAGGGGGAGGGGGAAGGACGCATGGAGAAGGAAAAATAAGTCATTATCTTGCCCCACCCCATCCATCACATGACTGCAAAAATATCCAAGAAGGCAAATCAGCAGCAACAGTGATACATTTTCCTTGTACTGTGCAAAATACAAAGATAACACAGGTACACTACCAAAAAACTGCCTCCAGTTTTGCAACTGATTCCTATAGATTTTGGGGTGCTGAATCCAGGAAAAATAGCCAAAATGTTCCATCACATCACGTTTTCTTGCAAAATTAGATTTCTTACCCATATAAGGAATGTTCACATAATTTCTTTTTAGCCAACTGCAGTTTATTTTCTTGGCCCAAAATAGAGGTTGTAATGGTTAACTAACTAGAAACACTCCCTCATGATATTTTAGAGTGTTTTGTATTCATTTTATACATTAACAGGACAATTGGGAGGCGGGGGGCTAAATCCAGTACTCGCGCTGGCGCATGTTCTTTCCTGTTCGCCTCGCCTCGTTCGCTCGCTCAAACACGGTGGTTGCGACATGAATGTTCCTGTCAAATTTCAGTTTCTTGCAAGTTCATTATTACCTTCTGTTTGCTCAGTCGTAATCCAGCTTTATTCCGAAGTGGTTCACTACAGTTGTAGTTTGCAGTGCTGTGTATTTGTGATGGCTCACAGAGCCAGAGGTTGCGTCAACTCTCCGGACAGTTTTTGTTTTATTTGTGGGGAATATACCGTGAAAAAGCGGCAGAGGAACATTTCTGCATTTATTTAAAAAGTATATTTTGCCTATTTCGGTTTGAAGTTAGGCGATCAAGACAAACCGTGGGCTCCTCATAAAGTGTGCAAGACATGTGAGGAAGATCTACGCTTATGGATGAAAGGTAAAAAACAAGCATTTCGTTTCGGAATACCTATGATGTGGCGTGAACAAAGAGACCACAGCAGTGACTGCTATTTTTGCTCTTGCATTGTGAAGGGATACAACTTAAAAAATAAGAACGTAATAAGTTACCCCAACCTTCCCTCAGCAATTAGGCCTATGCCTCATAGCAACGAAGTACCTGTGCCTGAACCACCAAATTCTTTGGATCATATTTGTGTGGACGGTTCTGATCATGATGAGACTCATCAGATGGCTTTTCCCGATGAGTCCAGTACTTCCGAGTTTGAAACTGAACCAGATCCGAAACCTGAACTTTTCTCTCAAGCTGAATTGAATGATTTAGTCCGGGATTTAGGACTCCCAAAAGATGCTGCCCAACTGCTAGGTTCTCGGCTTAAACAGAAAAATCTATTGTCACCAGGAACAACTTTTTATTGGTACCGCAACCGCAAGACACAATTTTTGAAGTATTTCAGCAAAGAGGAAGATTTGGTATTTTGCAACGATATATACGGAGTGATAGAAAAGTTTAAACTCAAGTATGATCCTGCTGAATGGCGGCTGTTCATTGATTCGTCAAAAGACAGCATAAAAGGTGTTCTTCTTCATAATGGCAACACATTCGCTTCAGTTCCTATTGCTCACTCTGTTATTCTCCAAGAAAAATACGAGAATTTGGCCCTGATTCTTCAGAAGATTCGTTATGATGAGCATAAGTGGATGATTTGTGGAGACTTTAAAATTCTATCCATGCTATTAGGGCAGCAATCCGGTTTCACCAAATATCCCTGCTTCCTTTGCTTGTGGGATAGCCGGGCCCGCGACCTACACTGGGGGAAAAAAGACTGGCCAATTCGGGAGTATTTGAGACCCAGTGAGAAAAATGTTCTTCATGAGAGCTTGGTACCTCGTGATAAAATTCTATTACCACCTCTCCACATTAAGTTGGGTCTCATTAAGCAATTCATCAAGTCCTTTCCAAAAGATGGTGAGTGCTTTCGGTACCTTTGCTCAAAGTTTCCCCGACTTTCTGAAGCAAAGCTAAAGGAAGGAGTGTTTGTTGGCCCTGATATAAGGAAACTCATTTCAGATGGAGCATTCGCTGAATCGATGTCTGAGAAGGAAAAAGAAGCCTGGGATTCCTTTAAGGATGTTGTTCTCAAATTCTTGGGGAACAGGCGGGATGAGAACTATAAGGATATTGTTGCCAGGATGCTCAATGCCTTCAAAGAACAAGGCTGTAACATGAGCCTGAAAGTCCATTTCTTGCACTCCCATGTGAACTACTTTCCCGAACACTTGGGGGCGTACAGTGAAGAACAAGGTGAAAGGTTTCACCAGGACATCAAGGACGCAGAGAGAAGGTACCAAGGAAGATGGAATACCACTATGATGGCTGATTTCTGCTGGTTGCTGCTGCGGGAAACCCAAGATGAAAAATACGCCAAGCAGCGCACCAAGAGAAGCATTCGGGGGAAGAAGAAATGGGCCCACCAGGAGATTGATTGACCCAAGAATGACTTTAAAATCTAAATTGTGTTGACAAATATCGTGTTTTTACTAAACTTTGAAATAAAAATTTGCTAGTTATTACCACAGTGTCGGATCTCATTTATTAGAATTTTATTTTCACACCATCGGGTGTTTGTCTTCATGTATTGCAATGGTGCGGTTTGCATTTTCTATTCTTACATACATACTTGTACAACATTTTTTGCACATTTCTTTGCTTTGCTTTGTGTCTAACCTCGCTCTTATATGCTCAATGTTTGTGCACATGTATGTGGCTGTTTTAAGTGCAGACAATTTTGCTACCATCACAGTGTGTTTTGTTGACATTACTCTATTCTTATGTGCTGCCTTGTTACAATTTTCTTTATTCTTATTTGAATAACTACTAAACAATTAGTATAAAGAATTCATCCAAGAAACTTTTATCTCGATCGCACTCAATCTGAAACGTTCACCTCAAACTGCTAACCCAATGTAGCAAAAAATCTGTACGTGATGGAGCAAATTGGTTACCAGATTTGGATTCAGCGCACCAAAAAACGTAAAAATCAATCGAAACATTAGAGGCAGTTTAAAAAAAAATTTTTTTAGTGTACCTGTGTAATGGATGCAAATTCTAAAACCCGACATATTCAAATCACTAAATTGAAAATAATTCTTTTTCTACTCACCTCTCTTCCTATAGCTGGAATCAGGGACAGGAGATTGTAAAACATGGGAGTGAGGGATACATAGACATAACAAATCCCACCCAACTCATAGACATAACGAACCCCACCCAACACATAATGTCATCATGCATCAAAGAAGCAGAGAACTGGCTAAAATCATATAACCTGCACATTAACTTCAAGTAAACCGAAGTACTCTATACTACAAGAAACCAGAACTTTACTCCCCACCCCCTCATACATGACACTGTGCTTCCGGTGAAAAAGGAAGTAAAACATCTCGATGTTACTCTTGATCAGTCCTTCAGCCTGATATCACACATAAAACAGATCACTAGAACCATATTTTTCAAATTAAGGATCATACAGCACCTAAAACCACTCCTTGACAGCCATGATTTCAGATCCATTGTTCAAGCCCTAATCACTCCACACTTTGACTTCTGTAATAGCTTAGTACATGGATTACCCAAAAAGAATTAGAACCAACTTCAGATGGCACAGAATGTAACAGTGAGAATCATCTGTAAGGCCCTTTTTGTAAGGTCTGCTGGCCAAGGACACTTGGGATATAAAGCTACTTGGAATACAAATACTTTGATCTTCAGAGACCTGGTCATACCTGTGTCTCCAAGTTTTTAGAAACAAAGGTACCATTTAAAGATACAGGGACCTTTGCACAAAAGACAGATAGAAAGACGTTAAGGATTCAGTTTGACTAATTCAGCTTCCATTGTTTGAATTGTCTGCAAACTTACTGGCAGGGAGGGGCTGGTTGCAAACTTGCTGACAGGGAGGGGCTGGTTGAAAAGTGGAAGTCTTGCAACCACCTGGTCAAACCTGGGCTCCACAGCTTCTCCAGCAAATAGATAAGCTTCCAGCTTTGTATCTTTTACCTATCCTGTTGGTTGTGTAGCTGATATAAAATTTAATTGCTGGTTTTACATTCACTCCTGGGAATATTCTGACTGCCTTGTGTAGCTCTCAAATCAGTAATCTAAGTGTGCCCTCAGTTCATGTAAGGCCTGCTGGCCAAGGACACTTAGGTTCCCACCCACCCTACCCCTCACCTCACCCACCCCAGGGCTGCATTGCCTATATAGTGGTTATATTCGTTGACACCTATCCTCTTAATTTGGTGATAGGTCCACCTTCTCTTCTCCTACTAGGACCACACATGTCTTATATTCAGTGCAATAATTGTGGTGCCTTCATTCTGAGATGAATCATCTGGAACCTAAGATCTTGCCCTATATGCCTCAAGTTAGCAGCCATACATAAAGAATTGACTCTATTAAGGGAAGAAGTAGCTGCAATGAAACGCACCTCTTCTAGGATACAAACCAAACAAAGTACTCCGCCGCTCCCAGAGAATCAAACAACCCAGGAACAAATGGATCACAGTGGGCTCTGGTAGACTGCGTCCTGTAATGCAGAATCACCCTGTACATCATGAGATATCACTGCATAATGCCTTCTCTGCTTTGGTTAATGAGGATGCCCAATCCAGGGAAGCTGAGGGGCCCTTAAATGAGACAGTCAATGCCCAATCTCCTGATAAAGCACCAAATATGAAGAAAAACACAAGGAACAGAAAACTACTACTACTTGGTGATTCCATCATGAGAGGCACCAACTTGGAAACACAGTTCAAAGAAGAGAAGTTAGGCAAATGCCTTCCAGGCTCTTCAGCTAGCAAGAATACAAACCAAATTGTTGATGTACTTAGCGCTGAAAGTGAGCACTCCAAAAATGATGTTGTCATCCACTTGGGTACAAATGACCTGGCTAGAAACAGTGCCACTACAGTTCAAAGGGACTTTCAAACTCTGGGGGAGAAACTAAAGCCCATTGTTAACATTGTAGCATTCTCAGAAGTTCTACCTGTTCTTGGTAAGGGGGCAGAAAGGCTACATCGCATAAACAGCTTTAATGCATGGCTCCAGACCTGGTGAAAAGAAGAAGGATTCAGATTTATAGGCGACTGGGGAAACAGATGGACCAACAAGAGACTATACTGTGCTGATGGACTACATCGCTCTGTCGCAGGGAAAAGAATCCTAAGTGAAAAATTCAGGCAGTATGTGGATATGCATTTAAACTAGAAAAAGGGGGTGATGGATGGGAAAGGTCAAGTTCTGGACATCACTCCCTGCAAAAGCAGAATAACATCAGAAACAGCCACACTTTTAAACCACACATCAAAAACAACTGGGCAGAACAAGAACAAAATCAATGCAAAATACCCGCAAGCCAGTTAAATGCTGGAAATCAATGAGCACAAATGCTCGAAGCTTAGCCAAGAAAGTTCCAGACCTGGAAGCCCTAATGGTGGAAATGGACTTGGACATTGTGGCCATTACAGAAACATGGTTTAATGAAGCGCATGATTGGGATATAGCCATAGATGGCTATAATCTATTCAGAAGAGACAGAGAAAATGGAAAAGGAGGAGGAGTAGCCTTGTATGTCAAAAGCAATATTAAAGCTACAGAAATGCAGGGGGCATGGGGAAAAGAAGAAGCGCTCTGGATTGTGTTGGAAAGAGGAGATGGCACTGTCACCCATACTGCTGTAGTCTACAGACCTCCAACTCAAATCGGATAGATAACAAATTGATTATAGATATTGCCAAGATATCCACAAAGGGGGAAGCGATCATATTGGGTGACTTTAATCTACCCGATGTGGATTGGATCATTCCTTCTGAAAATCTGGAAAGAAACAAAAAAATTGTAGATGCTCTCCAAGATGCATTACTTAGACAAATGGTGATGGAACCAAACAGGGAAAGCTCAACGCTAGAATTAGTGCTCACCAACAGTGATAGCGTGTTGAATATCTGGGTGGGTGCCCCTGTGAGCAACAGTGATCATCACACAGTGGGGTTTGAGATAAAAGCCAAGATGCAGTCCAATCATAGCAAGCTCGAAGTCCTAAACCTCAAAAACACTGATTTCAATAAAATGGCCGTGTACCTAAAGGAGGAGTTGACAGGGCGGAAAGAGATAAAGGAAGTGGAATTGCAATGGGCTAAACTAAAGGTGGCAATAAAAGGGGCAACAGATAAATATGTAAGAAAAGTAAATAAAAACAAGAGGAGAAGGAAACTTATTTGGTTTTCCAAAGAAGTGGCTGCTCAAATAAAGGCAGAAAACACAGCTTTCGCAAAATTCAAAAGCTTGCAAACAGAGGAACACAGAAATGAATACAGGATCAAACTCAAAGAGACAAAAAGAGAAATAAGGATAGCAAAATCAAAGGCAGAGGAAAAAATGGCTAAAGATGTTAACTGCGGCGACAAAACTTTCTTCAGGTATATTCGGGAAAGGAAGAAGATCAGAGGTGGAATTGCAGGACTCAGAAGTGCTGGGAACGGACTCGTGGAAAGTGACATTGAAAAAGCTAAATTTCTAAACAAATACTTCTGCTCTGTTTTTACTAAATAAAATCCTGGAGAAGGACCACCTGTGACTCCAAAATATAAAAAAGGGAATGAAGTAGATACCACACCATTCACAGAAGATGATGTGTTAGAACAACTTGCAAAACTGAAAGTGGACAAGGTCATGGGACCAGATGGGATACATCCCAGGATACTGAAAGAGCTCAGAGAGGTTCTTGCAGGGCCGTTAAAGGATGTTTTCAACAGATCCTTGGAAACAGGAGACGGTCCTCAGGACTTGAGAATGGCTGATGTCGTACCTCTACAAAAAAGTGGTGATAGTGAAGAAGTGTCAAACTACAGGCCCGTGAGCCTTACCTCGGTGGCAGGAAAAGTGATGGAGGTGCTCCTGAAAGAGCGAATAGTGGACTTTCTCAAAACCAATAGGTTGCAAGACCCGAGGCAACATGGTTTTACCGAAGGACGATCTTGCCAAACAAATCTGATTGAGTTCTTTGACTGGCTGACCAGAGAACTAGATCAGGGGCATATGATGGATGTCATCTACCTGGATTTCAGCAAAGCCTTTGGTACTGTCCCTCATAGGAGGCTTATCAATAAACTCAGTAGTTTGGGGGTCAGTCCCAAGGTGGTAAACTGGATCAGAAATTGGTTGGTCGACTGACAGACGACAGAAGGTGATGGTACATGGAGCTCACTCGGATGAAAGGAAGGTGATTAGTGGGGTGCCCCAGGATTCGGTCCTGGGCCCGGCACTGTTCAATGTATTTGTGAGTGATATTGCTGAAAGACTGAATGGAAAGGTCTGTCTTTTTGCAGATGACACGAACATTTGCAACAGAGTGGACTCCCCTGAGGGAGTGATTAACATGAGGAAAGATCTACAAAAGCTGGAAGAATGGTCTAATGCTTGGCAATTAAGATTTAATGCAAAGAAGTGCAGTATCATGCACTTAGGTAGCAGAAATCCAAGGGAAATGCACGTGATAGGGGGCGAGAGGTTGGTTTGCACGGATCAGGAGAAAGACCTTAGTGTGATTGTTTCTGTAGATCTCAAGGTGGCAAAACAGTGCGACAAGGAGGGCTGCATTCAAAGAGGAATTACCAGCAGAAAGGAAGAGGTACTAATGCCACTGTATAAGTCACTGGTGAGGTCTCACTTGGAATACTGTATTCAGTTTTGGAGACCATATCTTGCAAAGGATGTAAAAAGACTGGAAACTTTCAGAGGAAGGCGACCAAAATGATTTGGAGCCTGCGTCAGAAGCCTTATGAAAAGAGACTTGAAGACCTAAATATGTACACTTTGGAGGAGAGGAAGGATAGGGGAGATATGATTCAGACCTTTAAATACTTAAAGAGAAATAATGAACAAACAAACCTCTTCCAAAGACGGGGAAGCTGTAAAACTAGAGGGCATAACATGAAGCTGCAAGGTGGTAAATCGAAAGGCAATGTCAGGAAATACTTTTTCATGGAAAGGGTGGTGGATGCTTGGAATGCCCTCCCGATGGAAGTGGCGGGGGCAAACACAGTGATGGAATTCAAGATGGCATGGGACAGACACAGAGGATCCCTTTACAGTAATAGGATAAAATCAAAATAAACTGAACATCTAATTTCTCAACAAATAGGGGTGTCCTATATGGAGCAGTGGGTTCACCCCTAAACAAAGACATGGGGAGGGGTGCACCTCCTCCTGCCATCTTACTCCTGCCAACTTAACAAAGACATGGGGAGGGGTGCACCTACTCCTGCCATCTTACTCCTGCTATCTTGCTGGGCAGACTAGATGGACCATACTGGTCTTTATCAGCCGTCATTTACTATGTTATTATGTTAACAGACCACATCGCACCCATTTTACATAAACTAGAATGGCTAGCAGTAACAAGTAGATTAATATATAAAACATTAATGATCGCATTCAAACTACTTAATAACAGCACCCTCATTCCTTGCAACCCTAATTAACCATGCAAGAGACATAAAATTCTAAAGAGGACACGCACAGAACACCCTATTAATCCCACCGACATCCGCAAACTAAAACAAGTCACAAGCAACAAAGCATTCTCATATGCCACACCCATACACTGGAATGCTCTACCAGACACACTATGATCTATCAAAGACCTTCAAACATTCAGAAAGGAAATCAAAACACTACTTTTCATCGAACACTATGGTAATAACTATGGTAAAAATGGCATATATCCAACCTAAAATAACATACCTTGAGTCCCTCAAACACTACTGAAATCAGATGAAATGGCTTTCAGCCCTTAAATGCCCTCAACTTTAAGCAAGATAAATGTAAATCTGTAAATTTGATACATACAAGACCTGTAAATAGTTCCATATGTAAATAGATATGTCTAATGTTTAATGTACCATCTATGACTTTATTCTATGTAATTTGTTCATTTATTGTAAACTGCCCTTGATCTTGGGAAGGGGTGGTATAGAAAAACACTACAAATAAATAAAATAAATACAGTTCTAGAATCAGGGGACAATCCCCAAAAATCGGGGACATCTAATAACCTTAATAATAATGTAGACTTTTCTGATTCTTGTGTATTTGTTCTAAAACACTTACAAAAAAGAATATTTAACAATTCTGTGGGAACCAGTTCTGCAAGGGCACTATGCATAACTTGTACAACAAAATTAAAATCACCGCAATACATATATATTGGCATTTGGATCAGATGAAATGCTTGCATGTAAAATTAGATTTCAGCTATTTAAGCAGAACATTAGAAAATTTCAGCTAAACAAAATATTGAACACCTATAAAATACTTCAGCTTGCCAAGGTTAAGCTGTCTGTCAGATTCTCTGTGTTGCAATGTGGATCTGTGCAGTATACTTTCCACGGGGAAGGTATGCATAAAATCCCCCATAATATTATAAAGTAAGCTGCTCGTCAACTCCTTTAAGAAATATTCATTGAATAAGTAAACAACTTAGCAAGCACAGAAAGGTGGGAGGTTAGAATTAGTGAGGATTGATTTAATTAGAAAAATTGACTGTTAGCTGTTACAAATGACAAGGCCGTTGCTGTGGGCCTGAAATCCAGCCTTCAATTTCCCTGGAACTGCCAAAATTGAAAAAATAATATCCTATGAATTCCTCTGAGCTAGTTAAGAGACTTCTCATAATCTTGGTATAGGGCTGTGTGTGTGTGCAAGTGTGAAAGTAGGGCTGGATTTAAGGCTTTGCATTAGATTTCTCTCTATAGTGGGTGAAAATCAGGGGTCCCAAAGCCAGCTCTGCCTACTAAAACACTCAATTACACACATTTCATCTGTCTCTCCAGCCCAGCACCCTTTCTCTCTCCCTCCCTCATCCCCCAGCCCAGCAGCTTGTCCATCTCTCTTTTTCCTATGCTCATAGCTCACGTCCCTCCCCCACCACCCACTCAGTCCAGAAAGGCAGCTATTTTATAAAGGCAACATAGGAGCCTATGAGCGTTTATAAAATAGGCTCCTGGATCTAGCTCTAATAGCACACAATTGCCAGCACTCAAAATTACACCTGCTCCGAAGAAGCTGTAAATCTGTGCACGCATTCTGCGCATATATACTCGTATTTCAGAAAATATGCACACACATCGCAACTCTGCCCCTAGGATCATGTACAAGTAGACATACACTTTCTGTATGTGGCTACACAATTTTATAAAAGCATTTTGCTGCAGGTAACAAAAGATAAATCTTTTCAAAATTACCCTCCCAATCCGCCGTACAAGTGTTCTTTGAATTTTCCCTTACGGATTTTTGAATTGTGTTCTATTCAAACACCATAATCATTACATTTCAAATCCCATCGAGAAAAAGTTATATAAAGCTTGTAGTATATGCACTGGAGCCTGGAAGAGGAGGAATACTGTTCAGTCGGCAGGCTCCTCACTCTTCATATGCCTGGCCTCAGCTTCTTCAGCCGGTTTTTATTTCTACCGGCAAGGGAAAACTTTGTCTCCACTCTACATTTCCTCTGCCAAGTCTTTGAGAGAGAATGCTAAGGTGTCAGGTTTTAGTGGTTTTATTTTCTCAGGTTCTCGTTGTTTCTGGGGCTCACATGGTTTTTTAATGGCTACTGCTTCTCCTCTGCCTACTGAAAATCTCCCTCTTGTACTCGTCTTACTGTTAAACACTCCAGGTATTCTCAGTCAATGTTGTCGCAGGGGTTTGGATTGTTCAGCTGTGGCTATTTCAACACGCTGACTGGGTCTCCAACTTCTTCACAGGCCACTAGCTGCAGTTTCCCTTTACCTACTGCTCTTGGATGGTGCAAATGAGATTGAGGTGGATATCTTCTATAATTTCTAGCAAATATACCATTAAAATCAAGGCTTCTTAAAAACTTCCAAGTTCTGCAACTTTGAGTTTCAGGCAGCGAAACAAGCTAGTCCATTGTCTTGCACTGGAAACTCACTCACACGGGCTATTGTGTGACAGGCTCTGCCTTACAGACATCTTAATATGGCTGCCTTCTATCACTAACCATATGTAGCCATCTAAACAGTAAGCCATGAAGATACTTTCAATTATGGCGGACATAGATCCACAAGCATTAATACCTTCCATGCACCAGGAACTCTGCTCAGACTAGTCACCGATAATTCACACTTTGACTGACTGCATGGTGATCTTGCTAGCCGTGTCACCCTGCTCATGCTTCCAAAGTCCAGACACGAAAAACCACAGAAGACATCCAAAGGCAGCAAATTCTTCAAGTCCACTCATCAAATAGGCCCCTGTTTGGATGCCATATTTTGCACTTGTATTCTCAGATGGCATGATCCAGGGTTCTTGCTCATAAGGGGAAAGTATGTTTCAAGGCCCACCTGGTGGAGATTAATGAATTAGATTTAATTACTCACATTTCTAAACCCCTGCTTAAGAAAAATTACACTACAAATAGATAAAGTAGGTTCCTCCCCAGAGAGGGTTTACATTCTCTTGATACCTGAGGCAACGGAGGGCTAAACGACTTGCCCATAGTCCTAAGAAAAATCAATGGGAGAAGCAGCATTTGAACCATGGATTTACTAGTCACTCCTGCACTTGTTTCTGTAAGAACTGGTCCACATAGAGGTCCTGAAGTTCCCAAGACTCTCCATCCCAAGCAAAACACAAAGAGGGGATATACAACAGGTGTGGCTAGGTTGTTAACAGGACCTAGCTGCTAGCTACCGCTTTACATAAAACCAGATATTCAGTGGTGGAAAGTATCTAATTTTCACCACTGAATATCCAGGCAAGGGTAGCCCAAGGATGATGCGGGGCTTCATTTTTAAATATTTATATTTCATTGGGCCTCATTTGCATACATTTAAAATGCTTTATTTTAAAATTTATATCTGCAAACCTAAAATTCTAGAGTTTCTAAACATATAGACATTACAATTAAATAAACATAATAAGAACCATGATTAAAAATGAACTTTAAACAACTTTCACACACCCAAAAAAAAAATTATTAAAATCTGCATGCCGGATTTATTTGGTCAGTGCCCCGAACGACTTATTGATGAGGAGGGAAGATATAAAATGAGAAGCTAATCCATAAATTCAAGATCATAGTGCACCCATAAAAATTGCAGTGGAACCTAAAATATCCTTACACCTACTAGGAAAACTGAACAAGTCAGATTCCTACACAGAAACTCAATGCTAACAGAATACCTGGCCTTAGTCACACACTTAGAACATACATAGGCCCTCAGCAAGTGGGTCCACAAACTGAAAATAGAAATATGTTGACAAAAATTAAATTGAACCCACATTTGGCATGTAATGCAAAACCAAAGAAAGCACGTAAATTATAAAAACTGATATATTCCAATCATTAAACTGAAAATAAAATCCTTTTTTTTTTACCTTTGTCTGGCCATTGTATGTTTCTAATCACGTTGGTTCCAGTCTCTGATTTCTGCTTTCCTGCATATTCTCTTAACTCTTTCCAGGGTCTTAAGTCCATCTTCTACTTCTCTCCTCTTCATCCATTTCTTCTCTCTTTATGGACTCATATCCATAGAGAAGAAATTTCTCTTCCCTATCTTCTCATGGCCTGGTGTCCAGCATTCCCGCCCCTTTCCTTATTTCCTCCCATGTCTAGCATCTCCAGTCCAAATCCCTAATTCTTGCGAAGTCCAGTTCCTCTCCTCTGTAGCTCTATGCACCTCCCTATGTCCAGTAGCTCCCCCTCATCTTTGTATGCCCCTTATCCAGCATCTCTCCTCCCTCTCACCTCTCCCATGTCCATTACCCCTCCACCTCCCTATAACCTCTCCCCATGTCAAGCATTGTTTCTCCACCTCACCAATCCCACCTCTGCCTTTATCCAGCATCTTTCTCTTATCCATCTTCCAAACCCTCCCTCATGCCTATCTCCTTATAACCCTCCTTGCCTGCATCTCTTCTCCATCTCCTTATTCCCCCTTCCCCTGTGTCCACATCCCCCTCCCTCTCCCTATAACCTCTGCCCCCATGCCCAATTTCGCCTCTCTTTCTTTATATCCCCTCCCATGTCCAGTAATTTTAGTAGAAACATGGAAACATGATGGCAGATAAAGACCATATGGCCTATCTAGTCTGCCCTTCCAAATCAATTACTATAGTCCCTTTTTTTCCTTTAGACATCTATGTTTGTCCCTTGCTTTTTTGAATTCAGATGGAGGCCAGTTCTGAAAACGTACATGTCTGAGCAGCGGGCACGTCCAAATGGGAACATGGAGAAATAGAACCCAGTTCTGCACACGTGGAGATAGATGCAGCCGTGTGCACAGAATCACCCACATAGACGTGCTAGGCATGGCCCGCACACAGTACTAGCTTGTATGAAAACGGGTATACACCGACAATGGCATTGTTTGTCCCCGTGCTTATCATATTCCGAAAAGATGTATATCTGCGACCATGCCCGGCCATGTCCCCCTTCAAAACAGTTAGCCGTGAAGCTGCTGTGGGCATGGACAGAGCTGTTCTGAGGCTGAATGACAATGTAAGATGGCAAGACTCACAGGTGGATACAAGATAGACAATAGAAACCAGTCTGTGACATGCACAGACCACTACAAAGCGGTGTACAGTACTGTAGCAGGAAGATGGGTTTAGAGTGAACCTACTAGCACAAGATGCAGTATAGCACTACAGACACGGCAGTAGACGCCCTTCTGAGGTATGCACATTGTATACAACTCAGGAACATGACTACACAATGCTAAGTAAAGACATAATCCCAGCAGAGCAGGTCTCCCTAGTCTTGAAGGACTAGAAAAAGGGACTGCTACTTCTGAAGAGAGATCTGCAATTGTGAATATATACTTCTGGGAATTTTCTGAAAGGACTTCTTTTCTGAAAGGTATTAAAGCTAATTAATCTGTGAACCCAGTGTTTTTTGTTAAATCAGTCAGGGCCTAGTAGCAGCAGTTTAAGTTTAAATTTAAAACAAAGAAGAGAACTTTCTGGTTACATTCCATACCCAGCAGAGAGCTTGTAGTTTAAATTTAATAGTCACTCAGGGCCTAGTATCAGCAAAGTACTTTTAGTTTAAATTTAAAACACAGAAGAGAGCTTTCTGGATAAATCTGGAACCCAGCAGAGAGCTTGTAGTTTAAATTTAATAATCACTTGGGGCCTAGTATCAGCAAAGTACTTTTAGTTTAAATTTAAAACACAGAAAAGAGCTTTCTGGTTAAATTTAGAACCCAGCAGTGAGCTTGTAGTTTAAATTTCATAATAAGTCAGAGCCTAGCAGCAGCAAAGAGCAGTAATTTAAATCAAATCAGAATATAACTTAGCATAAAAGGCAAAACAGGGTCAGTACTCTGTGAGCAACAAATAAAGTCTTCTAGAGACCTTTACAGAGAGGCCTTCTACCTAGGGGGCAAGAGACCTGTGAGTCTTTTTCAATAGGCCATTTCGAAAGACTCCTTCTATCCAAGCAAGAACTGTTAATCACCCAGGAAGTTGGTCACAGCTTACCTCAGAAGCACAGGACAGGGTACTGTGTAACAGCCCTCTTTTAATAAGTGTTATTTCCCTCCATCCCTCCCCAACACCCACCCACCCCTGGGATAATCGTAGCTTTATAGGTACTTACACACCTTAAAGGTGAATCTCATTATCCAAATCAGTCATACACTAAGGACCTGAGATTAATTAAGCTTCAGGTCAACAAGGTATATTAAACGTATTAGGTACAGTTTTATTAGTATAAATATCTACAGCGACCCTTAGTAAGTAAAGAACCTAAAGATCTAAATACAAGCTTAAAACTAAGATGCAGACAGCAGTCCAGCAGCGAGATGGGGGCTTTCCAGTCTTTTGCATAGAGTGTCACATGTATGATTTTCTCCCAGTTGGTGAGGGGTCTTACGTGTGCACTAGGTGCAAGGAGTTCTTTGCTCTCAGGGAATGAGTCCGTTCTCTAGAGGCTAGAGTAGCAGACTTGGAAAACATAAGAAAGACAGAGAGGTACATAGATGAGACCTACAGGGATATAATCCTGAAGTCCCACCTCCAGTCTGGCAGCATTCCTGTTGCCATGGAGGAGAGAGGTCACATGAGAGGAGAGCATCAGCCTAGTGTGGCAGGAAGTGATCCTGTAACTAAGACCTGTCTTCCAAGTGATGTAAAACCCACTCGCACAGAGGAAGTTTCTCCAGGGCCATGTGCCCATGAGGGAAGGGTTAGGACAGCCGTTATAGTTGGTGATTCGATCATTAGGCATGTAGATAGCTGGGTGGCTGGTGGACGTGAGGATAGCCTGGTAACATGCCTGCCTGGTACAAAGACAGCGGACCTCACGCGCCACCTAGATAAGGTCTTAGATAGTGCTGGTGAGGAGTCTGCTGTCTTGGTACATGTCGGTACCAATGACATAGGAAAATATGGTAGGGAGGTTCTGGAGGCTAAATTTAGGCTTTTAGGTAGGAAGTTGAAATCCAGAACTTTCAGGGTAGCATTCTCCGAAATGCTTCCAGTTCCACGCGCAGGACCCAAAAGTCAGGCAGAGCTCCAGAGTCTCATTGCGTGGATGAGACAATGGTGCACAGATGAGGGTTTTGGATTTGTTAGAAACTGAGGAACATTCTGGGGAAAGGAGGGCTCTTCCGAAGGGATGGGCTTCACCTTAACCGGGATGGAACCAGGCTGCTGGCATTAACCTTTAAAAAGGAGATAGAGCAGCTTTTAAACTAGATAATAGGGGAAAACCGACAGTCGCCCAAGAGTGCATGGTTTGGAAGAATGTATCCTTGAAGGATACTACCAAAAGCAGAGAGGTTCCAAAAAAGAGTAAAGTAGCCCAAATGCCCTCGAGTATGGAGCAGACAGAGCTTACAGATCCCAAAATTACCCATGTCTACCAATAGCCAGATTAATATGAATAAAATACAGTCTCTAAAATGCTTGTATGCAAATGCTAGAAATCTAAAAAAATAAGATGGGAGAGTTAGAATATAGCACTAAATGAGAGGTTAGATATGATTGGAATATCAGAGACATGGTGGAAGGAGGACAACCAGTGGGACACTGTGATACCTGGGTACAAACTATATCGTAATAATAGAGCTGATCAAATTGGTGGAGGGGTTGCGCTCTATGTTAGAGAGGGCATTGAGTCAGAAAGGATTAAAGTTTTACAGGAAAAAAAATTTGCTATAGAATCCCTATGGATTGAAATTCCATGTAAAAAGGGGAAGGCGATGGCAGTGTGGGTGTACTTTCGACCGCCTGGCCAGATTGAACAAATGGATGATGAAATGCTCAAAGAAATCGAGGAAGCTAACTAAAGTAACAGCACAGTAATAATTATGGGTGATTTCAATTACCCCGGTATCGACTGGGTCAGTGTCACGCAGGACATGCTAGGGAGATAAAGTTCCTAGATTAAATAAATGACTGCTTCTTGGAGCAGCTGGTTCATGAACCAACCAGAGAGGAAGCCATATTAGACCTAGTCCTTAGTGGAACACCAGATCTAGTGCAAGAGATAAGGGTGTTGGGGCCACTTCGCAATACTGATGATAGCATGATTGCGTTTGATTTAATTGGTGGAGGAGGGATAGTAAGGAAATCCACAGTACTACCTTTTAACTTTCGAAAGGGAGACTATGATAAAATGACGAAAATAGTTAAGAAAAAACTAAAAGGAGCAATTGCAAAGGTTAAAGACTTACATCAAGCTTGGGTGTTCTTGAAAAATACTATCTTGGAAGCCCAGACCAGCTGTATTCCATGCTTTAAGAAAAGTGGAAGGAAGTCCAAAAAACTGCCAGCATGGTTTAAAGGTGAGGTCAGAGAGGCTGTTATTGCCAAAAATGCATCTTTCAGGAAATGGAAAAGAGAGCCAAACGACCAAAACTGGAAACAGCAAAAGCACTGGCTAGTCAAATGCAAGGCACTGATAAGGCAGGCAAAGGGAGAATTTGAGAAGAAGCTTGCTGTGGAAGCAAAAATGTGAAATAAAGACTTTTTCAAGTACATCCATAGCAAAATACCTGTGAGAGAGTCAGTTGGTCCATTAGATGATAGAGGGGTTAAAGGGGCACTAAGAGGCGACAAGGCGATAGCGGAGAGACTTAATGAATTCTTTGCTTCCGTCTTTACTGAGGAAGATGTAGGTATGTTACCCATGACTGAAGTGGTATTTAAAGGTGCGGAAGAATTGAAGGAAATATCGATACAATGGGAAGATGTATTACAACTATTAGATAAACTGAAGAGTAGCATATCACCTGGGCCGGATGGTATACAGCCAAGGGTGTTGAAAGAACTGAAATATGAGATTGCAGACCTGCTATTAGTAATCTGTAAATTTTCATTAAAATCATCTGTAATACCTGAAGATTGGAGGATCGTCAATGTAACGCCAAGTTTTAAAAAGGGTTCCAGGGGTGATCCGGGAAACTACATACCAGTGAGCCTGATGTCAATACCGGGAAAAATGGTAGAAACCATCATAAAGAACAAAATTACTCAGCATGTAGATAGTCATGGCCTAATCGGAGACAGCCAACATGGATTTAGACAAGGAAGATCTTTTCATACTAATCTGTTATGTTTTTCTGAAGGTGTGAATAAACAGGTGGACAAAGGTGAGTCGGTTGATATAGTGTATCTGGACTTTCAGAAAGCTTTCGACAAGGTCCCTCATCAGAGACTTTTGGCAAAACTAAAGAGTCATGCGATAGGAGGCAGTGTACTATTGTGGATCAGGAACTGGTTAAAAGATAGAATGCAGAGGGTAGGGCTAAATGGCCAATTTTCCCAATGGAGAAAGGTGAATAGTGGTGTACCCCAGGGATCTGTGCTGGGTCCGCTGCTTTTTGACATATTCATAAATGACCTGGAAAGGGGAATAACGAGCGAGGTTATCAAATTTGCAGATGACACAAAACTATTTAAAGTTGTTAAAACCCAAGAGGATTGTGGAAAATTGCAAGAGGATCTTGATACATTGGAAGACTGGGCATCAAAATGGCAGATAAAATTTAATGTGGACAAGTGCAAGGTTATGCACCTAGGGAAGAACAACCCAAACTATGGTTACACGATGCAAGGTTCCACATTAGGAACCACCACCCAGGAAAAAGATTTAGGCGTCATTGTGGATAACATGTTAAAACCCTCAGCCCAGTGTGCAGTGGCAGCCAAGAGAGCAAATAGAATGCTAGGTATGATAAGGAAAGGAATGGAAAATAAAACAAAAGATTAGTGAGTAGTGACAAGGAAGTGTCTGGACAGGGAAGTGATTGAGAACCATCCTGGCAACTCTTTGTCTGTATGCATTGGCACGTGGTGAGGCTACAGACAGCCCTATGGTCCAGGTATCTGCCAGGCATACCTGCCCCCCCCCCCCCCCCGGATATGTGGATAAGCAATCTAGACCTCCCCCATTCACACACACACACACACACACTCATTTGCAGCCCCACAGAAACAGCCATCTGCCAAACGAATGCCCAGCACTGAATGTCTTAGCTGATGGATAGGGAACCATAGCAATCAATACTTCCAACCCAACATCATACCTGCTCACTACATTTCTATTTGGCTTCCTACATACATGATAACTACAATTTTGGACCTCAATCTGCTACAGAGCTGCAGTAGGCCCAAATAGCCCTTCCAGTATAGCTGCCTCAATGGTGAAACCCCATATGGCCCACATAGGTAAACAATTGGAACAGTGACCTGTGCACAGGATATGTGCCATGCAGCCACCAGCGTAAGATATCCCCAGCATATTGTTCCAGTAGACCTTATCTTCACCAGGGGACTGTGCACATTTCATAGAGCATATTGTCAAAATCCACTGTGTGGAGTGCAACACTCAACTGGATGGGTGCTGCACACAGCACTGATGTCCGGGCTTACATTTTCACATGGGGTCCTAGGACTTTGTCACCATTATCATATCCAGGACATGGGCATTGGTAGGGTACCTTAGCTGTGCCCCTTTAGCTCACACAGCACATGCCAACATGGCCGGATTGGGCACCAGTGCTCTACCGCATAAAGTTGTGGGGGTGTTGATTTCTGCTGCTTTGACGTACATTCTCCCTCTCCTCTTCTTTCTGTTCCTTAACTCCATGCTATGGTTTTACAGACTGCAGGCACACCAGTGCACAGCATAGGTTAGTCATCCATTCACCACTACTGGCTGCATTGAGGTAAGGAGCAGAAATATTTCTAAGTCCTACCTTTATTCCACGTTTTTGCAGGTATAACCTGGACGTCTGTGGGGCTGCCTGTAGATGTACATGGGTGTGACCAGAATACGCTTTATACGTCTCTGTGGCTGGCCACGCCTCTGTTCCGCCCCTTCCCACCCACATTCTGAGATCCCCATTTAAGTGCCATGTACAGGGTGGCCCAAAAAAAGTGAGAATATCTTGTAGCATATAAGTTATTTAAAAATTCAAAAACACAAATGTAAATGATTGACACATTTTTAAAACAAAGATGGCAACCAGAAATTGTTGAAATAAAGACGTTATATAGCTAAAAAAGGTAAATAAGTAAACTATTTAAGCTTTTAATTTACGAGATGTTCTCACTTTTTTTGGGCCACCCTGTATGTGCAGGGCCGCAAAGGTTCAGAATACAGTTAGATACATATGGATCCCGCATGTACAGGCAGCTTATTCATGGTTCAGAATGACCCCATACAGTCCTCGTCTCTATTACCTCCACTGAGAGACTAATCCACGCATCTACCGCTCTTTTCGTAAAGAAATATTTCCGCATACTACTTCTGAGTCTCTCTCCATTTACCCTCATCCTTTATCATCTTGTTGAAGAGCTTACTTCATCAGCGCCATACCTAGCCCTGTGCAAGCGGTGCAGCCACACAGCGCACAAAGGATAAAGGGGCTCCCCCCACGCTTCCTGTTGTTGCCCTGCCGCCACCAATTTTTTTCTCAGCAGCGGTGGCATCAACAACAGCAGAGAAGACCTGACTTCAAATTAAAAAAAAAAAAAGGAAAAAATCAGGTCTTTCCGACTCTGCACTCGTAGGCAGGTCTGGGCAGGACAAGGGCAGGCAGCCGGCTGGACATTGAGGACATGAAGGTATGGGTGATATTTGGGGGGGGGGGGCGGGGGGAGGCACCTGATGTACAAGTAACACAGGGTGCAATTACGGCTTGGTATGACCCTGGTCTTCACTATCCCACTTGTTCTGAGAAAATCTCCTGGCAACACTTCTCATATCCTTTGATCCTAGAAGCAGCTCCTCTATCCAGTGGTATAAGCAGCTCCTCTATCCAGTGGTATAAGCAGCTCCTCTATCCAGTGGTATAAGTTCTAGTAATAAAGGTCCCTAAGTGATAACTTTTGAAAGGACCCACAGAGGAAAGGTGGATTAGAAGAATCTACCTCAAAAGATCTGAAAGCAATTAGAAGTGGGCCCCCTTTTACCTTGGGACCCCGTGCACTACAAGGACTACTTGGGTCTAATTTACACCACAGCGTCTATCCCTCTAGAGTTCCTGATACCCCGTGACAGGCAGCATGGAACTAGCAAGCTTGCATGGATTCTGATACAACATAGATGCATGCAACTAGAGTGATACCACCTCTCTTTTAAAACATGGACTTTTAGTAACAGCCTTACATAAATATTTTAAATTAACTTGGGTCAAGAGAAAACACAAGAATTACCCAAAAATGACACTGTACATGTGCTTTAAAACCACATAGTGAAATCTGAAGAAGGGGGCAATAAGGTCTCAGAAGTTGATACATCACTATCTCTGGATAATTGTTAGGCTATTCCAATTAAAGGTTCTACGGCCCACAGGAAACCTGTCATTCTCCATGATCAAAAAATGCTTCTAGTACTCTGATCCAAATTTTTTTTATATGTACCCTGTTTTTTTAAATAATAAATAGCTAAATAGCTAGTATACTCCTGTCTTTTTCACTGGTGCGAGAGGCATGGCTGCGTGGAGTGCAGGAAAAAATAATAAAGCAATCATACTTAACACTTGTGTTGATCTCAAAAGCTATTTTTCACTTTAAAAAAACCTTTTTATAGACTAAAACCATTTTCTAGCCATAACGTTTGATCATAATTACATTAGGATTAATTTATATAAAAAAGTTAAGCAATAAAATTAAATAGCTTTGAGAAAAGCAGGGTAAGAATGCGAGGATTAAGTGGAGTAATATAAAGAAGATTGCACTTAATGAAAATTTCCCCAGCGTTCAACATTTTTATTATGGCTAGTGGTACAGAGCTTCATTTTTGTCCATGGTAATTGTGCGTCCTTAATGGATGACGCTCTCATTTCCCTGCTGAATACTGACAGAAATTAATAAACATAATTCTGTAGGTTTAAGTTTAATTTTGGTGAAATATATAAAGTAGTTACATTTTCACTTAGCAGCTAGCAGAAATGTAATGGGCTTAGGCTTCCCTGCCTGTTAATAGAGAGTCATTTCTTTTACATCTTGAGTACTAGAGTCTATATTTGCTCTTACTTGCAATAAAGGACGTGTCATGGCCATCCAGGCAGAGCAGTTCCCAGGTTGGAAGCTGCAAGAAAGCAAATAGCTAAACTTAGTCCTTCCTTGAGCGCAGCATTAATGATTGCCCTGGAAGATCTTATTGGCTTACAGTTTGATAGAGACAGTAAGTAATAAAGAGAATTGAGACTGACAAAGAGAAAACAAGCTACTAAATAACGCCAAAGAGCTCTGCTGGAGGCCGAGTAATTTTCTTTTTGTCAGGTTATATCAAGAGTTATATGCAACCAAAGCCTCAATTGGGTTTAGCTGACACCCACTAAGAAGGTTCTTTGGAATAAACGTGGCATCTATAAATAAATAAATATATAAATCATGCTCTCTACCGTGCAGCCCTCATTAAACTTCCTTACTGACGAATTAAAGAAAAACAGTTTTAAAGTGCAGAAACAAACAGAAGATTCTTACTGGCAGAGAAGTGAAGGGAAGGCCAGAGCGGGGTTTCTGCAATAGCCCCAGGAATTAAATTGGCCTGACTAGGTGGGCCCTATGGATCTCATCTGCCACCATTGTTCCTTGATTCTATGAACTGGAATTGTCTTCAGTCATCTAGGAATATATTTACAACTAATTTGGAATTTTCAATGATTTGCAATAAAGCCAAAGAGGACTCTGCTGTTGTATCTTCTTCAGTCCTTTAAAAGGTTCTTGGAACCTTTTAAAGGTTCTTGGAACCTTTTAAACGACCAGCACAAACCGTGTCGTAGCAAATGATGTTTTGAGAACACACTTAGGGTGTTTGTTACTAAAGTGCACTAATGGTAACATGTATAATTTCACCGTTAACACACGCTATTAGTAACAAGGTCCCATGCCACACACACATACACATGCATGCACAAAGTCCTTGATACTCCTCATGACACACACATGAACACATGCACAAAGTCCTCGATAGTCTCCATGAAAAACACACGCATGAACACATGAAACCCTTGACACTGCTCATTACACATGCATGCACACACACATTTACGCACCCTCCAACACTTCCCATGACACACAGACAAATGCATGCACCCTTCAAGACTCTGAATGACAGACACACACGCACACACATATATGCACCCCTCGAGGCGCACACCCCACCTCAATATTCACACACACATAGCCCCTGACACACCCACACATGCACCTACCCTAGCCCCTTATATGGCCTGATACTTCCTATGAGACAGACATATAAAAACCCCACATGCCCAATTCTGGAAATGGGGGAAATGCATCATTGTGTACATTTCATAGCAGCCCTGGGGTCCAAAATGGTACTCATAACCCATATCAGTAGGTCAAAGGTGTTATTTTGGAACCTGTAGTCACCATGAGCAGCAGTGATTGGTGATCGCTTCTGTTCCAACTAGACACCAGGGAAACAGGTAAGAGACAGGGATGGGATTAGGGAATGGAGGGTGGGGTGTCTGCCAGATGGGCCATCGGGAGTGTTTCTTAATGCTGGAGGAATCAGGTGGGTGGATCTTGATGCCAGGGGTGTTGGCAGAAAGATAGATCAGATGTTGTGGGGGCTGAAGAATCAGGGGATGTCAGGGGTATCTTGATTTTGAGGAGGGTAGGGGGTTGGTTGGGGGAGAGATTGCAGGTTGGGGAGTTGAGAGGTCAGGGGCAAGCTAAGCTTTCAGACCACATTACCTCGATTCTTTACTCTCTTCATTGGCTACCCATCTCCAGCAGGATTCAATATAAAATATTGATAACTACCTTCAAATTAATTAATAATATTGCCCCATCCTATCTATCCACTCTAATCCATAGCCCCTCTGAAAATAGAATACGACGAAGAAGGAATCTTAATACCATCTTAGTACCTGACATTATAAAGAAAACCAAATATACAACAAGCAACAGTGCCTTCTCCTTTGTAGCACCAATCCTATGGAATAACCTACCAGATCAGTTAAGAGAGATAAAAGATATGCAAAAATTCCGAAAGGATCTAAAAACACATTTGTTCACTCAGTACTACTCTAACTCCATCTACGACTTATCTATAGCCTCCCAACCTCCATAATCCAGCATGAACATACTCACTTAAATCGACTCACCATAAATTATGATAACCCAAACAATGATGAATCCTTAAATATGTAGATATGTAAAAAAATTTTAAATTGTGTACATAGTTTTAAATACTTTATGTTATAAAAATTGTATATAATTGTTTTCGGTTTTCATGTATCTGTTCCAGTTGCACATTGTTCAATGTAATGTTCCATGTAATGTTTATTTGATAATTTATCAAAATGTTCTCTGTAAACCGCTCCTGATCTCTGGAAGGGGCGGTATAAAAAAATGCACAAATAAATAAATAAGAGGGATGTTGGGGGATCGATGTTGGAGGAGTGATGAAAGGGGGCCACCTTCGGCCTTTACACCTGTCCCTTCTAGTAGGCACTTTTCATGCCTCAGGGCAGCTGTAAATGCCGACATCTAGAGTTCTTTAGATCGATGTATACTCCCCTTGTAAAATGGTGAATACACATCAATATTGTATGCTCTTCCAAACCACTTCTTCTCCACATCCTAACCACACCCCTTTGAAATCTGGATATGGCGTGGTTCACCAAGTATAAATAGTGACGTTCTAAGATCACATTTACATGTGTCTTCCAATCTACTTATACATGGGGATGCTTTCAAAATAGCCCCTATAGTATCACAATTATTGGTGTCATCGTCTTCCAGGATTCATCATTAATAGAACAAGAAATACTGTAACAGGTAATTTCACAATACATTGCCTAGTTTGAGAGGCGAAGTAGACACCTATGCTGAGACTATTTTATAGAGATATATTGGTGCCTATGGGCTCGATTCCGAGACTTGTCCTGTGAGGCTGTTCCTATTCCCCCTCCTGCTCTCCCCAACCAACTACAGTCGTAGAACAGGGAGAGCCAGCGAGGGGTGGGAGGGGGCTGGGTCTGGGCGGAGCGGGGGCAGGCCGAGCCGGTAGGATGTACAGGGCCGATTCAGGTCACAGCCCTGTATGCCTTGCAGGGTCAGAGGGGACGTGCCGATTATTCCACCTCGAAGGTGGAATAATCAGCAGCGGTGGGACAATCGGGGCCAGGGATCCTCCTCAGGGCCAGGGTAAGGTGCAGGGGGATCCCTGCTGCCAAATCCATGCCCCATCTGGCCAGCCGTGGGTCAGGCGACGGGGAAGAGGAGGTCTAAGCTGTGGGAACCATAGGTGCCTACGGGAAGGATGTCCCCGCAGGCATGCAGGGGCATGCCGAGCCGTCCTCGGGCCTGATTCTGTGTGCCGCGGGAACATTTTGCTCCCGCGGTACAGAATAGGGTCCTAACAGGCCTATCCTGCTCGACGTGCCCCTCTCAGAATCAGTCTTCACATGTCTAATAAAGCTGAAATCACAGCTAAAATGCAGCAAAAGCAAAATTAGTTTTCTTCAAATAAGCAATTTTTTATGCATTTAAATGAGGTAGTAAATTGTGATACGAGTTAAAGATATCTTGTAGTATTTTTGTTTTAGGATTTGAAAGTTATCTGCAAGTTATACAAAAGCTCTTTTAAATGCATAAACAGGGCTGACGTGTACATTTTTTAATAAAATTATTCCCCAAATGCAATAAGAACACGATCCTGCTTACACAGCATATTAAAATCCACACCACCCACGCCATCCATCTTTCAGTCATTCATACAAGCAGTGTTGTCATTATTCTATGAGAACACCAAATTCATAAATACTGCACAATCTAATTACAATAAATAGTTGTCGATTACTACTGTCGTGCACCGCCCTGGTGGCCAGTGGTCGTAAGGGTAGGTGGGACACAAAAATTATTTTATTATGACAGGAGGGACTTTTAAGAGCCAGGTGTAACCTGGTCTTGGCAGTTCA
The DNA here is from genome assembly GCA_033557465.1 of Ichthyophis bannanicus. Lineage (NCBI taxonomy): Eukaryota > Metazoa > Chordata > Amphibia > Gymnophiona > Ichthyophiidae > Ichthyophis > Ichthyophis bannanicus. The sequence goes on along the minus strand of CM066034.1, from coordinate 100,607,945 downwards.
GCTCCTAACTAAGAAAAATTGTGAATGCAGAGTAGAGGGTTAACAAGGCATTTATTTCCCTTTACGCATAAGATTCAGCTGGGTTACAACCTAAAGAAAAAGTCCTTAACTTCAGGAATGAAATCAACTCAGGTTAACGAAAAAAACTTATGCTTCACAGTTGTAACAATGCTTAGTTAAGTTTTCCAGAGTAAAGCAAGTGTTTCAGCACTCTTCTTCCATTTAGCAAATGAATAACATTCTGAAGATAACATATATCATTCACAGGTTTAACAGTGACTCTGCACTGCCTGAAATACACAAAGAACAGTCCATCTCTTCCTGAAATAAAAGGCTTGGCTCTACAAGTTCCACTTGCATCGGCTCAGAATTATCTCTGTCTGTATCAGTGGTTTCACTGGCTATAATTTCTGATCAGGCCCTAGTCCTGTTCTCTGGATGTTTAAAGAGTCCCTCTAGTGTTTGCCAATGAGTATGGCCTACCCTCGGGCGTTGGCTACTTGGCTTATGAGAGGTAGCTTTGCTTTCCTTTCTCACAGGTTTAGCATTACTTTCAAAAGGCTTTTTATAAGGTAAGGTTTTCTTCATAGAAACAGAATCAGCATACCTTGGCTTCCAGCAGCATGTAGAACTGGGATTTCCTCCTTCCCGCAGTTCTCCAGGAACACAATCCCTGTGCCAGTCTCCTCTCTGAAAGCTTCTGTTACCTTTCGGTTTAGCCCCAGGTTCCTCTGGTACAAGCAGGCTTCTTTCTTTCACTCTGCTTTGCCTCCAAAGTTGATTGTTCCTTTGCCCAGCACTAGTTTCCCAAGTGCTTCTTCCTGCTTGGTCCTTGCTTGTGGTGCTTCTTTCTCGTAAACCTTCAGCTTTACCTCCAGCTCCACACCTGCAAGCACTGCTCTGCCCTCTCCAGTCTCCAGTCTTCCGTTTATAAAGCTCTCCTGTGTTTGAGCTTTCCGGGCTGACTGTCAGGTGCTCTCGATTAAGTGTGTCCACTCAGGCTCTGTGAGTGCACGTCTGCTCCCTCTAGCTGTTCTGTGTGGATATTGCATCTTGTGCACATCTTTTTCTTCATGACAAACAGCTTCTTCTCCTGCATTTTTACTTTCATCAGCCCCTGCTGCATGACACTACACAGCTATGCAAAGAAACTGGAAAAGTAAATGGATCCTTTCTCACACAAAAGGAAACTTAAAAACATGTTTTGCTTCGTTTTCTATGAGCTACACAGTCTTGAATCCTTATTTCTTTACTCACGGAGTTCCATACACTGTGGACAAAATATGAAAAAATATGATTTATAGTTTACCTAAGAAGGAGGCAAGAAATCCTGGAACCCGGATAAAGTGCTGGTATGGATGTAAACCATAAAATGTATCCTATAAATATACCTAACCATATGCAAAAAAGGTGCTAAAAATATAGTAAACATCTTAAACATGCCTATAAAGAATCAGTAATCTACAGGGCTATCTAGAGCTGGTTTGATGTGATCTCTCAGCCCTAAAGCCAACAGAATCTGGGTAGTAGTATTTTGAATATAATGCAAATTAACAATTTACTTCTAATGGGCTCTCATAAGCAGAGCATTTGCACAATCAGACTGGCCTATTATCACCATCTGGGTAATGGTTGCAAGGTGTTCTCTAGACAAATAAGGTTGTAAGTTATAAAAGGTATGCATTGTTAGTACAGTATCTAAAGTAACACCCCCAGATTTTTACCTCCAGAGCTGCAAACATCACAGAGGGTTTCTTGTCCCAGAAGATTTTGGTTGTATATAGGTAGAGCATTGTTTGATTTATTAACATCCATTTTTGAACTGCATCTAGACATACATCTTTTTTCTTAAGCTGATCATCTCTATCTTTACCCAGACTGGCATAAATTTGAACATCATCTATGCAAAGTAGAAACACGTTACCAACCTAAGGGGACATTCAAGTTGGCACAGGCATGTCTGGGGAGGGGCAATGGACTTATATGTCCCCATTCAATCCCAGAAGCAGCAGAGCCGTATGCAGACACCTGCGTGTTTATTCCTGTTCCAGGCACGAATAGGTATCAGGTGTGTGTGTTAAGTGCCATCAAGTCGGAGCCGAATCATGGCAACCCTCTGGATAGCTATCCTAAATTGTGTTTGGTCTTGAGTCAGGTAAGTGTATGTTTTCACCTTAAAACATCCAGAGTGTAGAATTAAGAGACTAGCTTTAGATTACAAAGTCCCACACGAGGATTTGAACCCTGGCCACACAGCGCTTAAACCACTACTCTAACTGGTATACTATTAGATGTTTTAGTTCTGACATACTCCCTGGGGACGTCTATATAGACATTTGATACCCGAACATATCGAGCACGTCTACGTTTTTGGAATTGTGCCTGAACTTGTACGTGCCTGCCTTTCTTTTCAGACATTCTGGCTTTGACGTTCCAAATTGCACTTGGGCGTCCCATTTGGAATGTGCCTCCAAACATTTTCATTTTGGTTCATTTCTCAATGGTGAGCCCTATTGCGCAATAGTGTTTGCTATTCGCTGTTCAACATTTCCAATTTCATTTGCAAATGATATGAAACAAAATGGGAAATATCGTTGACATTTCACATCACTATTGAACACCAGGCACAATCTGATCCATGCTCAAACATAGACCTGTCAATGGAGATGCCAGCTCAGGTTCTCTTGCTAATGGAAAAGGAGGTTATCAAGATGCAGGACTTAGGGAAAGTTCTTCTTCTACCATTGCAATCTCTAGGCTACACCAGGTTCCTACAATTACAAATGAGTTCATCAGGTCTTGAGAGGCTCCTGATTTTGCCTCAGGAGCCTCTCTTGCCCATTATGAGAAAAAAAATAAATGCTTACATTGCAGGATTCCTCCTCAGTGACTCATCGGTGATTCTGATGGGCTCCAAAGGGGTCCTTCTCTATGGCTACCGCCTCTTTGTGCTCTGCCCATGGTCACATTCTGCAGCTGGGCCTGACAGAAAGCTGATACCCCTTGATGACATCAGGGCTGGGGCAGAACCTGACCTGGGTCCTCTGACTGCCCTGAAGACTGATGGCTTCCCCCATCAGAGACTTTTGGCGAAGCTAAAAAGTCATGGGATAGGAGGCAGTGTACTATTGTGGATCGGGAACTGGTTAAAAGATAGAAAGCAGAGGGTAGGGCTAAATGGCCAATATTCCCAATGGAAAAAGGTGAATAGTGGAGTACCCCAGGGATCTGTACTGGGTCCGCTGCTTTTTGACATATTCATAAATGACCTGGAAAAGGGAAAAACTAGTGAGATTATCAAATTTGCAGATGACACAAAACTGTTTAAAGTTGTTAAAACCCAAGAGGATTGTGGAAAACTGCAGGAGGATCTGGATAAATTGGAAGACTGGGCATCCAAATGGCAGATGAAATTTAATGTGGACAAGTGCAAAGTTATGCACCTAGGAAAGAACAACCCACACTATAGTTACACGATGCAAGGCTCCACATTAGAAACCACCACCCAGGAAAAAGATTTAGGAGTCATTGTGGATAACATGTTAAAACCCTCCGCCCAGTGTGCAGCGGCGGCCAAGAAAGCAAATAGAATGCTAGGTATCATAAGGAAAGGGATGGAGAACAAAACAAAGGATATTATAATGCCTCTGTATCGCTCCATGGTACGACCGCACCTTGAATATTGTGTGCAATTCTGGTCACCGTATCTTAAAAAGGACATAGCGTTATTAGAAAAAGTACAGAGAAGAGCCACCAAATTGGTGAAGGGGATGGAAGGCTACTCCTATGAAGAGAGGCTAAGAAGGTTAGGGCTCTTTAGCCTGGAGAAGAGACGGCTGAGGGGAGATATGATAGAGGTCTATAAATTAATGAATGGAGTGGAACGGATAAACGTGGATCAATTGTTTACGCTATCAGAGTATAGAAAGACTAGGGGACATGTAATGAAGCTACAGGGTAAACTATTTAAGACAAATAAGAGAAAATATTTTTTCACTCAACGTGTAATCAAACTCTGGAATCTGTTACCGGAGGATGTAGTAAGGGCTGTTAGTATAGTTGGGTTTAAAAAAGGTTTGGACAAGTTCCTGGAGGAATGGTCCATAAACCACTATTAAAAAGGGACCCAGGATATCAATGCTTGACCCAGTACAAGCATTGTGAAACCTGTGTCTTTGGGGATATTGCTAGGTACGTATAACCTAGATTGGCCACTGTTGGAAACAGGATACTGGGCTTGATGGACCTCGGTCTGACCCAGTATGGCATGTCTTATGTTCTTATGTTCTTATGGCTTCTCTTTTTTGAACTACTCCAGTTCTCTTAGGCTAGGTAGGATAGCTGGGCTCCCCCTAAGCATCCCATTTTTATCATATAAAAAGGGGCTGGAATTTTATAAGGCATGCCTACCTTAATGTGCATTTTAATGGACACATTTTGCATCTATTTTGTAAAGTAAAGTATGAGTCTACTTTATAAAATAGGATGTAAATGGTCAAAAATGCACATTAATTGGCACAAGCACTTTACACCATCTCTATGGGTGGAGCAAATGCCCGTGCCTAGATTTTGCAAGAACACGCACAAATTATAGTATTTGATAATCTATGCATGCAAATTTATGCACCACACAAACTCCTTCACTGTGAATGTTTCCAGTGAAGGTTTGTGCTATTGGTCCGATGCATGTACTTTCAGAATAGCAATCATCTGTATTACGCGTGCACATGGCCATTTACACTTGCACACCACAAAAAGACTGTGATCCCTCAAAGGATACGATAAATAGGAGATCTAATTTCAGACTGATGCGGTTGATGGCTATATGTATATTCAGTAGCGCAAGTGAAATGGATAGTGTTATTGAATGTATGAATAAAGTTATGCACCAACATGTAACTTTAGACACTGGCCGGCCCCTTTGAATATTGAGTCTGATATTCCTTAGCCAATAAGGCCCTCTGTTAGTCCCTTGAGGTATTTAGTCTTCCTTCTCTAATTCACTTACCTTCTCAAATAAAGAAAAGGATTATTTATATTGAAGTGCATTATTGTTCTAGGTTCCGTACTTGAAGAGTAACAATCAGTAATGTATCATATGCAAAAGTTGTCCAGTTCAGCTGAGCCCGATTCACAGATCTGATATAATAAGGGCTTGGAAGCACAAAATTGTATGCTCAGAAAACTATATCTGACTTCTCCTTTATTAGGAGTTATGCAACTTGTTCTAGCTTTCTTTGAAACAACCAACCACTGCCACTTTGTGTGAATAATTATATTTCAATGTCATTATTATAGCCTCCCTTGACTATTCATTTCAATAGAAGTGAATGGCTTTTATTGAAATTGGGGATGTACACAGGAAAGGTTTCCAATAAAGTATAGATTTAAATAGCACTCCACTCCTGAGTCATACTGAAAGCTGGTTATTCAAGCTATGAAATTCAATTAGACTAGATTATGTATGTAGTACAGATCAACTACAACTTTGCGCTACAAGCCTGTGCAGGTAGCCCCTTACTTAAATGGATCACTTGGCTGTTTTAATTAGTTAAGTGGCTTTGCCATCCCTCCCCCATTTCAGTTAAGAGGCATGTGTACTAGCTTTTCATCAGTATCAAAAGGACAATTTTACAGTGCAGTGCAATTAGTCACCCACGGCCTATTTAAATAAGACTGATGAGAGCCAATAAAGCTTTGGTCAATACTAGAATAAATGTTTATGGAGGCGCTACGCTAGCACCACATTTCCTAACCTACCTCACTCTTCTACTGATGAAAATAAAGCAGAGCTAACAACATTTGAAAAGCTGATACATTTTTTTATATTACAGCAACATCTTGTACACATGGTCCATGCTGAATAAGAGACACGCAACTGTCCATTCAAGACACTACGGGAGGGAGGGGGGGGGGATTCATTGGCGTCCGCAAGCGTGATTAGAGCGGTTAGCCGTCGTCGCTGAAACAAACACCTGGATATTCAGTGACAGGGCCGTATCTGGCCCTATCTGGCCCCCAGCATTGGGGGGCCGTATCTGGCCCCCAGCATTGAAATTCTGAGATTAGCAATGTTACTGTATATTCATGACATGCAGAATTCCTCAGCTGCCTGGGAGTAGGTGGTCAAAGGTTTCTCCTTATTTTCCATTTGAATCATCAGTTATGCAAAAATGTAAAGATTTGTATACACTAGAGAAACGATGGGAAGAGGGAAATATGATAAAGGCATTTAAATACCTCTGAGGGATAAATGCATAAGAGGTGTGCCTCTTTCAATGGAAAAGAGACTCAGGAATGAGGGGTCATAGGACGAAAGCTGATAAACTCAGGAGTAATCTTGGAAAATAGTTTCTTACAGAAAGGGTGGTGGATGACTGGAACAACCTCCTAGTGTGGGTGGTACAGACGAGAACTATCTCAATTCAAGAAACTCGGGGATAAGCATCGATGATCTCTGAGGGAGAGGAAGAGATGGCAGAGCTGAGAAGCTGATTTGAATGGCAGACTGGATAAATCATTTGGTCTATTTGCCATCATCTTCTGTGTTTTTATGTTTCTCTGTAACTTATTTACGCTAACATGAGAAACAACAGACAATATAACCTGAAATACTTTTGTGGGAGATAACATTCCAACTTGTCCGTTATTTATCAAAGAGCATCTCTGACAGTGGTTGCTGATAAGCAAAAGGAATAAACAGAACCTTATATTTTTAATATTTACAGGCATGATATTGCCACAGGGGCATGACTGTCCTAGAACACAGCACACAGAGGCAATTTCATGCGCTAGACATGATCGATGATAATCCTTTATTCCTGGATAACAATGGTAAGAAAAATGTCATGATGTAAAATCAAGAATTGCTATGAAAGAGTAACATGTCCTTTCTTCTATGCTTTGGTCTTATTTGTAATCCTGTAGGAAAGGTATAAAGCATTCAATATCAAACCCGCAGTTCGATATCACCTGAGCTCCCAAAATGTAAAAGTACACAGAGTAGAAAACAAAGAAATGCCCATGGTAGTTAGCACTACCACTCTGTAGGGTAATTTTGTAATAGCCCAACTAATTTGTGCAGTAAGATTGCAAATAGAGTAGTTACTCACCTGTAACAGGTGTTCTCCAGGAGCAGCAGGAAACAGTCCTCACATATGGGTGTCATCGACGCCGATGAAGCCCTAGCGGAGCATTTCCCCAGCTTTCCATGAAAGCCTTTGGGAATGCAGGCACGCATGCGCGGTTCCCTTCCCACCTAAAGGTGCCATCTTACCTCAGTCAAATGAGATAGCTAAGAACAGCACACAAAAAATAAAAATAAACTATGTACAACTGCAACTCCCAGGGGAGGAGGGAGGGTTGTGAGGACTGATTCCTGCTGCTCCTGGAGAGCATCTGTTACAGGTGAGTAACTACTCTTTCTCCAGGACCAAGCAGGAAGTCAGTCCTCACATATGAGTGACTCCCTAGCTCTGGGCTACCAAGGAACCCAGGCTGAACAAGAGAACTCCCTCTAGTCCCAGCATCAAAGAAAGGCTTTTCACTGACAGAACCTCCACCAGTAGCCCAACAGAGGGCAGGAGGGCAGGAGTTGCCTAAACCTCAAAGAGATTCCAGAGTACTGCCTGGCCAAAAGCACTGTCCCTACGGGACTCCCTCTCCAGACAGTAATGGGCCGCAAAGGTCTGGCTTGAAGACCACGTTGCAGCCCTGCAGATGTCTATCAACGGTACAGAGCGGAGATGAGCCACTGAGGCAGCCATTGCCATGGCCCTGACCCGACCCTGCAAAGGAAGGTCAGCCGCCTTGTAAGCCCAGGTGATACAGTCAGCTACCCAGATGGACAAGGTACGCTTGGACACAGCCAACCCCAACTTATTAGAGTCAAAAGACACGAAGAGCTGAGTAGCCCTTCTATGCCCCTGCATATGATCAAGGTAGAAGGATAAGGCCCTCCTACAGTCTAGGGTATGCAGAACTGCTTCAGCCTGGCTTACATGAGGCCTAGGGAAGAATGTTGGAAGAACCATCTCCTGGTTGAGGTGGAAAGAGGAGACAACTTTAGGGAGGAACTTTGGATGAGTCCTAAGGACTACCCTGTTCCTATAGAAGCGAGTGTAAGGCCTGTCAGAGACCAGGGGCAGGGCCTGAAGCTCACTCACTCGCCTGGCCTAGGTTAGGGCTACCAAGAAGAGGGTCTTCCAGGACAGGAAGCGTAGAGGGCAAGCAGCCATCGGCTCAAACGGTGGGCGAGTCAATTGTTGCAAGACCACATTCAACTCCCACTCAGGAGCAGGAGGACGGATTGGAGGCTTGAGCAAAAGCAAGCCCCTGAGAAAGCGGGACACCAAGGGGTGAACCGACAGAGAATGTCCTTCCACCAGTGAGTGGTGAGCTGCTAGAGCTGAGAGGTGGACCTGAACAGAATTGGACTTAAGTCCCTGATTTGATAAGTGCAGTAAGTACTGAAGCACTACTGGTACAGTACAGGAGAAGGGATCCTCTGTACGTAGCTGACACCACACAGAAAACCTCTTCCATTTGAGAGCATAGGTTTTCCGAGTGGACTGTTTCCTAGAGGCTAGGACAACATCCTCAACTTCCTGAGGTAGGCCCCAGGGAGTCAAAACTACCCCTGCAGCCTCCAGGCCATCAAATTGAGAGCTTTGAGATTGGGGTGCAGAAATGAACCCTGATCCTGGGAGAGAAGGTCGGGTTGCAACCCCAGAGGCAGTGGGGGATCCACCGCCAGTTGAAGGAGAAGTGGAAACCAAGGCTGTCTCGGCCACCTGGGAGCCACCAGCAGGACTGAGGCCTTGTCCTGAAGAATCTTGAACAGAGTTCTGGCCACCAAAGGCGTGGTAGGAAACGCATACAGGAGGCCCTGAGACCAGGGAATCAGAAAAGCATCTGCTGCTAGCCGCAGAGGATGCGGTTGCCTGGAGCAGAACCTTGGCAGCTGTTTGTTCAGTGAACTGGCAAACAGATCTATGGATGGAAGTCCCCATTTCAGGAAAATCTTTTGAACTACAAAGGGATGCAGCTGCCACTCGTGGGGCTGCAGAATCCTGCTCAACTTGTCGGCCAGGTAGTTTTCCTGGCCTGGAAGGTACACAGCCTTGAGGAGCATGTTGTGCTTGAGAGCAAATGAGCAAAGGTCCTGTGCCTCCTGACAAAGGAGCCTGGACCCAGTCCCGCCTTGCTTGTTCACATAAAACATGGCTACCTGGTTGTCTGTCTGAATCAGGACAGATTGATGAGCCAGGGCAGGAGAGAAAGCTTTGAGTGCTAATCGAATAGCTCTGAGTTCCAATAGATTGATCTGCTGTGCGGCTTCCCAGGAAGACCACAGGCCCTGGGTGCACTTGTTCAGACAATGAGCCCCCCCAGCCCTGCAGGGAGGCGTCTGTGGTCAGTACCACTGTGTACCCAGGAATTTGAAAAGGTACCCCTTTCAGTAGATTGGGTGGGTGCAGCCACCAGTTGAGGGAGTCCAGAAAAGGTCTGGACACCTTTATCCTGTCTCTGAGGCTGCCTGTGGCCTGTGACCACTGACTCTTAAGGCACCACTGTGCAGGCCTCATATGGAGCCTGGCATTGGGGGTTACATGAACTGTCGAAGCCATGTGGCCAAGCAGCCTCAGGCAGAGTCTGGCGAAGACCACTGATCCGCTGAGAAACAGTTTGGCCAAGTCCATCAGTCTTTGGGCCCTGTCTGCTGGCAAGAATGCCTTTGCCAGGACAGAGTCCAGCCTTGCCCCTATGAACTCCAAGTTCTGGGAGGGGAGCAAAGTGGACTTTGCAAAGTTTATTACAAACCCCAAGCTTTGAAGAAGAGCAATAGTTCTGAGGGTGGCCTGATGGGCCTCCTGGCACGTCTGACCTCTTATGAGCCAGTCGTCCAGATAGAGAAAGACAAAGATGCCTTGAGTTCTCAGGTAGGCCGCCACCACTGCCAGGCATTTGGTAAAGGGAGGAGTAGCCTAGTGGTTGGGGCAAGGTACTTCAGGCCGGAAGGTCGGGGGTTCAAGTCCCACTAGAGGACAGCAACCTTGGGCCGGAAGGACTGGGGTTTCTAGTCCCACAGATGCTCCTTGTGGTCTTGGGCAAGCCACTTAACCCTCCATAGCCCTTGTTCCCTGTAAGTATTAGTGTATGTGTCTCATATCCCCGCATGTTAAATGTATCCCCCAATTGTGTTGTGACCGCTTTGATTGACGGATAAGGCGGTATACAAAAACTGCCTAAATAAATAAAGACCCTGGGAGCGGAGGTGAGGCCAAAAGGCAGTACTCTGTACTGATAATGGTTTCCTCCCACAATGAACCTGAGGTATTTTCTGTGGTCTGGATGAATGAGGATGTGAGTGTACGCATCCTTTAGATCTAAGGAGCATAGCCAATCTCCCTGCTGGAAGTAGGGCAGAAGTGTTCCAAGAGTAAGCATCTTGAACTTTTCTTTCTCTAGGAACTTGTTGAGATTCCTGAGGTCCAGGATAGGTCGAAGACCACCGGTTCTTTTGGGTACCAGGAAATATCTGGAATAGAACCCTCGACCGTGCATTGGAAGGGGCACAGGCTCCACCGCCCTGTCCACCAACAGACCTTGGAGCTCCTGGAGGAGAAGATCTGTGTGCAGGGAAGGCCTTGGAGGCTCTCCTGGAAAATATGGAGAAGGCAGTTGGTGAAAATGTAGTGCATAGCCCCTGTGGACTATGTTTAACACCCAACTGTCCCCAGTGATGTGGGGCCACTGGTGGGCAAAGAGGGCGAGGCGACCTCCTGTGCAGGGTTGGGAGAGCAGGGACGGAGAGGCTATGCTTGAGGAGTCAAAAACCCCTACCCTGCTGAGTGGGAGCAGGGGCCGGAGGCTTGGGGGTCCTCTGCCTACGGGGCCCATTACCCTGCCCCTTGGCTTGCTGACCCTGGGGTGCAGCTTGGGCAGCCTGATACTGAGGGTACTGTTTGTAGGCAGTGCCCTTCCTCGGGTAAAAGGGCTTTTTACCCGAGCCCTTCTTCTTGTGAGAAGGGGCAGAGGTCTTGCTAGACAGCCTTGTCCTGGTAAGGTGCTCGGTCTCGAGCTGAGCGGCCTTCTCGGCCATGGGCTTGCCAAAAAGGTTCTCACCTCAGCAAGGGACATTGACCAACTTGTCCTGAACCCATGGCTCGAGGTCTGATGACTGCAGCCATGCCTGGCGTCGAGCCGCGATGCCGGCTGCCGCAACTCGGGCTGAAGCCTCAAAGCCATCGTAGGCGGTGCGGGACATGAACTTGGAGCATTCCTGAATCCCCGAGGACAAGGACTTGAATCTCTGCAAGGGTTCCCCGGAGAGACCGGCAGAGAACCCGGCCAACTCCTTGGCCAGGTCTCGCAAGTACATTCCCATGTACAGCTGGTAAGACTGGACACGGCAAGCAAGCATCGAGCCCTGGAAGCACTTTCTACCAAAACCATCGAGGTATTGGGCCTCCCTGCCAGGAGGCACCGCGGAGTGCATCTTCTGACTTTTCAGGCGATGCATGGCCGATTCCTTCCCTCCCCCTCTCAGGCTCATCTAGAACTCACCCGTCACTCCGCTTTCTTTTTTCTAGGCCCTGCCCTCTGGAATTCCCTTCCTCACCTACTCCGTACCGAGTCGTCATTTCCACAGTTCAAAGCTCTCCTCAAGACTCATCTCTTCTCCCAGGCTTTTGATCTCCCGGCACCCCCATGACCTTGACCCAACAGTTGCAATGGTCCTACATCATATAACCCTTTCCCCCCCCTCCCCTCGCCCCCCCTTAGTGTTCTGTCTTTTGTGTCTATGCCTTCTATCTCTCTCTGTCTTTTTATCTGTGTTCCTCTGTTGCTTTCCTGTCAATTGAATGGCGTTCTTTTCTTTCTTTATTTTCCAGCAGCCTGCTTTTGTTTGTTTGTACACCGCCCTGATACCCCGGTTTGGGCGGTATATCAAGCCTGCTAATAAAGATGGAATGGTGTGGTAGCTGTGCCTTCTGAAAGCCAGGGCTCTTTCGGAGTCGATAGATCGAATCGACCTGCTTGCTTAGAACCGGTGCCGAGGCCGGTGCCTCCCACATCCGGAAGAGGAGCCGTTCCAGCATCGGAGGAACCGGGACAGTAAAGGCCTCCTTCGGAGGAGAGTCGTATTGCAGGACCTCGCGCTCCTCGGCTCGAGGCTCTTCCTCGGGGTCCGCCGGGATAGCCAACATGGCGGCCATATCCCGGACAAACTCCGAGAACCGGGTATCCTCCGGAGGTGATCTACTCCGGGGTTCAGACTGCAGTGAGTCCGACGGGACGCACCGAGTCTTGAATGTGTCGGAGGACTCCTCATCCTCCGTCTCCCAGGCGGACTCGTCCGATAAGGAGTCAGGATCCGACCCTGCGGGGCCTGGGAGCACCCGCCCCGACGCCCTCAGCACCGGCATCGACGCCCTCGGCACCGGCGTCGACGCTCTCGGTCCCGAACGGGAGGTTGAGGGAGACTGCGACCGAGGTCGACCTCGAGCCTTCATGGCCTCGAGTATCGGCTCGGTCTCCGGGGTTGACTTCGATGTCGATGTCCCGGTGGTCGGCGCAGATGCGCCAGACAGGCTGGCCATCAGTGCCTGCTGCTGCTCCATGAAGACAGACAGTCTGCACTCCAAGGCTGTCATCCTGAGACTCAGCTCGGGAGACGCAGCAGCCACTGACTCGGGCCCCGGCGGCGCCGAGCCTGACGTCGGATCTCTGGGAGGAGAGTCCTCGAGGACTACAGGACTTACGTGTCCAGCAGACTCCGGCTCCACGCGAGGAACTTTGGCAGGCTTCTCTTGTTCCATGGGCCCGGGGCGACGGTCGGGGGTCTTAGACCTGGCCCTCGAAGAGCCAGGGACCTCTTCTGATGACGCCCTCACGAGCTGCTTCTTCCTCTTGCGTTCCCGGTCGGGGGAGCCCCTGTCCGAGGAACCACAATGGCGCTCGGGATCCGAATCCCGAGATGTCGAGGCCTCAGATGAGGTCCGGGCCCGGCCGGAGGCTGAGTCAGAAAAAAGCCTTTCTTTTTGCTGCTGGCGACTTCGCAGTGCCTTGGAAAACATCTTTCCACATGGTCCACACGTCTTAGAGTCGTGATCAGGACCGAGGCACTGAAGGCAGCAGTCGTGTGTGTCGGTGAGAGACATCAGTTTCTTACACTGATCACACTTCTTAAAACCGCTGGAAGCCACGGGGAAAAAAGAGTCCCCGTGAGGTCAAAGGCCCGGGCTTCCAGGGAAAAAGCAAAAAAGGGCGCGAACGCCAGCCACGAAGGGCAAAAACCGAAAAAGAAGAAACGGGCTCAATACCGGTGTACCGAACCCAGCGGGAGGGGAACCGGCATCGAACCGGAGAAGAAAAAATAGCGAGAATCGCTGAAAAAATCAAACTTTTATCCGGGATGACAGGACACACGTCTGGTGGGCTTCTTGGAAAAAGAGAGACTGAGGTAAGATGGCACCTTTAGACGGGAAGGGAACCGCGCATGCGTGCCTGTATTCCCAAAGGCTTTCATGGAAAGCTGGGGAAATGCTCCGCTAGGGCTTCATCGGCGTCGATGACACCCATATGTGAGGACTAACTTCCTGCTTGGTCCTGGAGAAACCCCAAGTTTCACTGTGTGTACATTACCCCACCCAAATTATGTGCAGATATATACACCAGAGATCCATTGAGTAAATGGATCTCTTCAGATAGAAGGACGCAGAAGTAGCAGGCAGGCTAAGGTCCACTGAGAGGTTTCCTATTCAAGATGGCACCCCCAGGCTCAGGATGGTCATAGGGTTTTCTACCTTTAAATCTCCCTTCCCTTTAGGTTGAGCCCTGTGGTGCTGACACCCACCAGGCATTAGTTGCACAAGACCCGGCCCAGGAAAAAATACTGGGCATAGAGAAACCCCAGAGGAGAAAGCAGGGAACAAGAGGTCATGAGACTCACCAAGAAATCTTGGCTAGGAGTAAGGCTGGATTCCAGCAGAGGTACAGGTATTGAAACAAGAAGGATTCCATGGAGTAGAATCAGAATACAAAGCATTGAAAAGAAACAGTAAGGAATCTAATACAAAGCATCCCAAACAACACCATTATGCAATTTCACCACGGTATCCAATAAAGAGATTGAGAACATTGTTGCTTCTATCAATCCCAGCACAGCACCTAACGACCCCTGCCCAGCCAGCTGGATCAGAGAACTGCGACATGACCTAAGCCAAATCCTGAGCAAAATACTGAACCAGTCCTTTTTAACGGGTTCGTTCCCGCAGAGTCTGAAACACACCTCTATCAGGCCGCTACTGAAAAACAGCAGACTAGACCCATCCAAAGTTGAATCTTTTAGGCCAATCTCGAGCATCCCCCAGCTTGCCAAGATCATCGAAAAAGCTGCTCAACAACAAATCCAGCATCATATCGATACTGAAGCACCGCTAGATCCATCCCAACACGGCTTCAGGGAAGCACATGGAGTCGACCTGTCCTTACAACCCTATTCAATGATTTGGTCACAGGAATAAACAGCATCCAACAAGGATTTGTCCTCATATTTCTGGACATCTCTGCCACCTTCGACTCTGTGAACCATGACATACTTCTACAACGCCTGAAAGAAAAGGGGATTCAAAGCACAGCACTGGAATGGTGTAAATCCTACCTATCCAATAGGTGGCAACAAGTCAAGGCAGGCCAAACATCCTCAGAACCATTTCTGCAGACACAGGGGGTACCTCAAGGATCATCCTTATCGGCACTGATGTTCAATATCTATATGCAGCCGATATGTGATTTGATCCGATCCTTCAACGTACAATGCCTTGCTTACGCAGACGACATCCTCCTTTACATGCCGTTCACAATTGACCAGTGGAGGAGTGGCCTAGTGGTTGGGGCAAGGTACTTCAGGCCGGAAGGTCAGGGGTTCAAATCCCACTAGAGGACAGCAACCTTGGGCCGGAAGGACTGGGGTTTCTAGTCCCACAGGTGCTCCTTGTGGTCTTGGGCAAGCCACTTAACCCTCCATAGCCCATGTTCCCTGTAAAATAGTTATCTCCAAGTTATAATGCCCTGTTCAATGTAATTTCAGTTGTTCAATGTAAACCGCACTGATGCAGAATAGTGCGGTATATAAGAGAATATAAATAAATAAAATAAAAATAAATAAACCAGTGTTCTCCCCAATAATCAGTTGCTTCGAAGCTGTAGCCGAATGGCTGTTGACACAAAACCTACGGATCAATCATGACAAAACTGATGTTCTATTCGTCACGAGGAACCGTAAGTTCATACCTCCCCCATCACTACTTGTCAACAATGTAGAGTTGAAATCCAAACCCACAATCCGTTATCTCAGCATCACACTGGACCAGCACCTGGATATGACAACACATGTGAAGAACGTCACAAAGGCAATATATCATAAGATCAGAACGCTACGTCACCTCCGCCCCCTACTGGATTTCACCGACTACAGAACAACCTTCCAGGCATTAGTCCTTCCACATCTGGATTTCGCTAACATCATCCTCCATGGTCTCTCTCAATCAACCTTAAATCCGCTCTGCCTAGCTATGAATGCAGCTGCAAGAGTCCTTTCTGGATCGTCAAGATCTGACCACATAACGCCTATCATGAAAGATCTGCATTGGCTACCTTTACATGCCAGACTCCAATACAAGTCATTAGTCCTTACCTTCAAAGCCCTAAATAACTACCCTCCTATGCCAATCAGCAAGCTAATCCATGGTACCCTGGAAAATAGAAACAGGAGGCCTACTGCAATGAACACCTTAGTAGTCCCCAAGATGATGACTAAGTGTACAAAGGCTACCTCCAACAGGGCCTTTTCTATATTTGCTCCTTTAAGCTGGAATGCCCTTCCCCATGAAATCCGTGGCATCAAAAGCCTAGTCCTATTCAAAAAAGCCTTGAAACACCACCTGTTCACAAAATGCTACCCAGAAACCATCCGAGGCAAACATACAACCGGCAAGCTTCCCACATGCCCCAGCCGCCCTAGCACCTTAATACAAACAGAAAATGGTTAGCCTACACACAAGCCCATCCGCTATTCACCATACGTGTACCACCCACCAACAAAAGCACATGCAATTCCTAAATAAGTTAGAGTATTGTACATAGTATCGAGTTAACTTGTATATAGTTTTCCCGGTTTATCCCATGTTTAATTTCCTGTTCATTGTAAACTCAATGTTGCTTGTATGCATTGTAGTATGTTTTTTTTCGATGTACACCGCGCTGATTATAATAGTGCGGTATAGAAGAAATGTTAAATAAATAAATAAATAAATAATCTAAACAACCGAGTCTGGGAGTCAGCTTTGAATAATATGAACTAAGCAAGGACCCTCCCCACCTTTCAGATGTTCCCTTTAGATAGTGTCTGGGCTGGAGGCAAGGGTGAGGAAATATGCAGTATGGACCAAGAGAAGGATGAGGCCCTTCCATGACATTTGAAGAATACTGCGCAGTCAGCTAGGGCTGTGGGGGATGAAGAGGACAAGATGGAAGAGGTTATGCTGCTATATCCCTAGGTCCTACTTACTGTATATGGTCCAGGGAGTGGGGGCCAAAGTCAGGTGATGACCCTGACCTTAAGAGCCTCCTCTGGCAACAGCTTTTGATCTGCCAGAGGAGCCTATTGGTAGCATATGGGTTGACCCACCACCCAATGGCCTAGATGTATCATTATGATTGTTGGTCTAGTAAATTACTATAATAAATAATAGATAAATGATCTAAAAAAGGTTCAGTTCATGCCCATTTAGAACACATTTTTCTCCATTTTGGTGCATTTTTTTCATGTTTGTTTCATCTATTAATTTTTTAGATGCTCAAGAAGGGGGGGGGGGGGGTTCTACATACAGAAATCTCTTCAGGGCCTGAAGGTGGAAGATGTGTTCCTGACTTTTCAGACACATAAGTCCTTCCTCATAGAGATCCTGTGCTTCCTGCCAGCCCAGAAGTCATCCAGTAACTTCTGAGTCCAGATGAGGAATTCTAAGATGGAACTCAGAGTAGTCAGCCAATGCCAGAGCATGCTCACCACCAGCTAGTTCACCAAGAAGACCCAACCTCAGAAAGACATCAGCAGCAGCAGGTCTGACCATGACCCTAGGTGGGCTTCTACCTTCTATACTAGCTCACAACAGTTAATGGAGGCTGTGCTTTCGGTGAAAGAAAGTGGATCCCCAGATATTTTAAGATTTCCCTGCTCCAGGAAAAGTTAGCAAATTGGATAGGGAACTCATACACCTATTGCAGCCCTACCAAAATGCCAGAGCAGCTGGCCCAGTTGATCTTAGCAGAGAGTGCATATGAATAAACCCACTAGTAAGCCTGCATCCTCTGTAGATTTCCGAGATCTTGAACCATGAGAAGCACACCATTAGTATCAACTGATGGGTTGATGTGCCCATTGTGTTTCCACAGCATCAGTTCTGAGATTTGCCTGCACAAGAGGCACAGGAATGACTCAATGGCCAGCATATGCAATTGCTTGGACAACTGTCACCGCTGATTAACTCCCCTCCCAAATTCCAGAAGTGTCACCAAGGACCTGTTAACCTTAACCAGGCACTCTTCACCTGACTATAGGAGCTCCATAAACTGGGGGCCAAATCCAAATGCTTGCAAGGTACTCTGGTGATCTACCCGGTCAAAGGCCTTCTCTTGTTCAAGTGATAAAAAAACTACCCACAGACCTGCCCTATGTGTATAATAAATAAGTTCCTTGACCAAAGAGATATCAAAATAATTCTGCCAGGGACAGTGGATCACATCTTCCAGCATGTTCCTATGGGATGCCACCACCAGTGTGCCAACAAAGGGGCATTACAAAGGGGATTGCCCCTTTGAGTGCATTTTCAAACAAACTTTGAGTGAATTTTGTGAGGAATTTTATATGTGGCAAGTATAAGTGAAGGAGTAGCCTAGTGGTTGGGGCAAGGTACTTCAGGCCAGAAGGTCGGGGGTTCAAATCCCACTAGAGGACAGCAACCTTGGGCCGGAAGGACTGGGGTTTCTAGTCCCACAGGTGCTCCTTGTGGTCTTGGACAAGCTACTTAACCCTCCATAGCCCATGTTCCCTGTAAAATAGTTCTCTCCAAGTTTTAATACCCTGTTCAATGTAATTTCAGTTTGTTCAATGTAAACCGCACTGATGCAGAATAGCGCGGTATATAAGAGAATATAAATAAATGTTGTATTTTGCTAATTTAGGGGTATTTTTTTTGGGGGGGGGTTTATATGTATTTGTTTACTTATTATTTGGGGACAAGATTTAAATAGTTTAGGTTTGGCTTGAGGTGGAAGAGTTTGGGAGGGATTTCCTATTCTGATGGTAATGAGGCATGGGAAATAAGTGAAGTCAAGGGGATTGGTAGAGAGAACAGAGAGGGAGATAATTCAAGAGAAAATGAATCTTATTTAAGTGAGGATAGGGAAATGGATACAAGGAGTAAAAAGGAAAGATAAATATTCTAGAAATTATATAGGACTGGATGAAAAGATATGTAAGCTTCTATCTTGGATGTTAGGGGCATGTATCTATGGGCACAGTGGCACTTAACACACATTAACTTCAAAGGTTTGTTAACCTTTAGCAAACATGCTCCCTTGGTGCATTGTCATGCAGAAAGAGTATGTGATGCGCAGACTACTAAAACATAGTGGGTGGGACTTATAGGTGTTTGTTTCATTATAAATGATGTGATTTTGATTCAAGCATTGTTACAGAATTAGGCATTTGATATTTTGGTGCTGACAGAAGCTTTGGTTGCAGGAATCAAATGTCATATTGAATCAGTTGTGCCCTCAAGGATTTGCCTGGGTGAATAGTTCTAGAAAAAAATCATAGGAAGGGTGGAGGAGTGGTATACATTTGAATAGTTCTTTCCAACTATTCAGGGAGGAGGTTGGTTGTGGGGAGAACATAGAATATTGTTTTTTGAAGATTAAAGGGTGTGGGAGGTGGAGAGCATGGTTTACTATTGAATCTACCAGGCTCTTATAGAAAGTGTGGAGTTATATCAGGAGGTAGAACCGCTGGTATTGGAGAGATTGATCTCAAATGGGAATCTGATGGTTCTGGGAGCCTTTAACTGGGGCCTAGGTTCCAGAGATTCTCCTAGTTTGGTCATGGACAATCTGAAAAAATGGGGCTTTGTTTATATGGTCCAGGCTCCAATGCATGAAGCTGGGAGACATACTGTAGCTTTTTTAATTAGCTCAGATTAACAGAAATGTAGAATGGAAGAAGTGAATACCATTTTGATGCCATCTTCAGACCATCATTTCAGGTTTTTTCTTTGTTACTACAATCAGAGGAAGAAAATCAAAAGGGTACATTTGTGTGGGTGCTCTCACAGAATGCTATGACAGCAGAAGGATTTGCAATAGCCATTAGGAATAATTTAAATGGGGATGTCCAGGATGATGTCCAGTCAGTGGTTTGAAGTATGGGACTTTGGTCTAAAGAAAGAGATTGGTGAGGCAGCAGGAATAAGGATTCCCCTTGGCACACTGAGATTAGGTGTCTGATTGGGGAGGGGTTTGCTTGAGGAAGGTCTAATTGGGCAGAGGCTTGACTCAGGTATGTGTTGGGGGGCTGGGGTGGCATTTTTTTTTAAGTGCTGAGGCCGTGCTACCTTGTAGCAGGTGACACAGCTGCACTTAATGCCATGTTATCGGCAGTCATGACTGATACCGCACAGTAACACTGTGTGATAGGTGTCATTGTCGGCTATGCCTGACCTCTGCTCACTGGATGATGCCCCTGCTCTTAGTGCAACAATCCACGTAGTCTCTACATATCGTATTTCACCCTACACAAACAATTCTGTTGGAAAAGTGGATTATAAATCTTGTATTTTATTGCATTGCATTTTGCATGCATAAATTAAAATAGAAGAAAATGAAATGCGTACTGAAAAAAAGAAAAGATGAAACAATATTAAAAATGGAAAAATTTCCCCAGCATGCCCATAACTTTCAGCCATAAAAAGTTGTGGCTAAAAATTTCTTAAATCTACAGTAGAAAGCAAAAATTTAGACACCTGAATTTAGGTCTGCTTTTTTGTGTTCTGGTCCTTGCACCAAAAATTCATGTGTGGTAGCTGCATCATTTTATCTTCCCTTGTCTCCTGTCTCCCACACCTAAAGAGCTAACCAATATAATCTTGTATCTAAATTTAAATACCTAATAACATTAGACAACTAGATTAATATGCTCTTGGGAGAGAGTATTTCTCCTTTGCTAGATCGAAACCCTTAACACTGTAATTAGGTGGCAGATCTTGCTGAAAATAATGCACCTCTTAGGTTCTTATGTATTTATTTAAACCTTTTTATACACTGTAAAAATGATTTCAAACCATTCTATGCCCCTTTACAGAAATAACATTCACATTAAAATGTACACATTAAAACAGGTAGAACCTACAGAACGGCACTAAGTGACAGTACTGAAGTCGTACCCAATGTGCAGGCTGAATCATTTCAAGCAATTGGTTCATTAATTTTTGATTGGATTCCGGTTTTGAACTATCCAGATTTATCTTGTACAATGCTGCCTATGAGAGACTGCTAAGTAATAAACATATAAATAATGATTTAACTGGGGCGGACAGTATTTTTGCCCACATCCTTTTGCAGTTATGCATACAGGAAGGAATGTAAAGCAACTCCAAAGTTCCTCTTGTAATGAACTACTATTTGAGGAATGTTCTACAGTTACAGGCGCTGTATATTTTTTTTCCATTTCTCAAGATTTTAAAATAGCTGGCATTGTTAATGTAGAATATTGCTGGTTAATTGTTGGCTAGGAAAGACAAATTATGAGCAAGGGAACTGTTCAAGAAGGATTTAGTGTATTTGAATAATTCAGATTCCTGTAGTTAATTTGACAGGATTGTTTTTCTCTTGCAGTATCCTGCTGCTGTAAGAATTAAAACTGTCGGGTGTACTAGATTCTATGCCTGGGCTTAGTAATGAGGTTTATCAGTCAATAAATGATTTTATACAGCAAATTAAACTGTAAATTTGGTCTGGGTGGTAAATATTTCGAGAATAAAAGATATCCAGCTAATGAGGAGGGTTGGGCAGGAGAAACATAGCCAAAATGTCAATCCCCTAAATCTTTATCAGAGAGAGAATTCGGGGAACATTTACTGCTGCTGTCTGCTTTGCTTTTCTACCTTTGTAAATAGCAGGAGAATATTTTACAGTCGCTGTATTTACAGGAACATTTGTCCTGTCCGATTTAGATAAGCAATCGGATTCAGCTACAGAATTCCGCATGTTGATTTGTTTCAGCGTTCTGTAAAGTCATCAAAACCAATCATAAGATTGTTAAAACCTGTTATGGACATCAAGTTGTCGCTGATACCCAGGGCCCAATTTCTAAAACTGCTGATATTCAATCACCACGCCCAGATATTCAGTGGCAGTATCCGATCTGAGCGCCACTAACCAGATAAGTGTCGACGCTTATGCAGTTAACTCCATTTTTTTAAAATTTATATTTATGAAATTTTTACAAATTAAACAAGAACGTTACCAGCACATTCTTGCAGAAAAAGAGCAGATGCATAAAGTAATACATACAAAGACAAATTATAACAATATAATCCAAGTAATACTTAATAACAAAAATATCTGTTCACCCTAGCCTACAATACCGGGGGGGTGGCGGGGGGGTGGAGAAATCACAGAATTCTTACAATCAAACATACCAGAAATATGCAGCTAGCTTAATCCGGATACACATTAAGAGAGCACAGGTGAGGCATCCGAGGAGGATTCTAAACGCCAAGCATTAATGAAAGCCGTTAATTGGGAGGGCTCATAAAAAACATAAGAAATAGTTTGATACTTCACCAAACATTTACATGGGAGTTTTAAGAAAAAGAGCCCCCCCCCAACTGTAGGACCCCAGGACGCAGCAGAAGAAAATCCCTGCGGCGTCGCTGAGTTTCCCTAGCTAAATCTGGTTATCTACGAATCATTAACCCTTTAAACAATAAATTGCGTTTCCTAAAGAAGAGCTTTAACAACCATTCTTTATCAGACAATAGAGCAAATGTTATTAATAAAGTAGCAGGAACAGGGACTTCAAAATCCGACTGCTCCAATAAAGTGTACCCCAGGGATCTGTGCTGGGTCTGCTGCTTTTTGACATATTCATAAATGACCTGGAAAGTGGAATAACGAGTGAGGTTATCAAATTTGCAGATGACACAAAACTATTTAAAGTTGTTAAAACCCAAGAGGATTGTGAAAAATTGCAAGATGATCTTGATAAATTGGAAGACTGGGCATCAAAATGGCAGATGAAATTTAATGTGGACAAGTGCAAGGTTATGCACCTAGGGAAGAACAACCCAAACTATGGTTACACGATGCAAGGTTCCACATTAGGAACCACCACCCAGGAAAAAGATTTAGGCGTCATTGTGGATACCATGTTAAAACCCTCGGCCCAGTGTGCAGCGGCAGCCAAGAGAGCAAATAGAATGCTAGGTATGATAAGGAAAGGAATGGAAAATAAAACAAAAGATATTATAATGCCTCTATATCGTTCCATGGTGAGGCCGCACCTTGAATATTGTGTGCAATTCTGGTCGCCGTATCTTAAAAAGGATATAGCGATTTTAGAAAAGGTACAGAGAAGAGCCACCAAAATGGTAAAGGGGATGGAAGGATACTCCTATGAAGAAAGGCTAAAAAGGTTAGGGCTCTTTAACCTGGAAAAGAGACGGCTGAGGGGAAATATGATAAAAGTCTATAAATTAATGAACGGAGTGGAACGGGTAAACGTAGATCGATTGTTTACCTTATCAGAATATAGAAAGACTAGGGGACATGCAATGAAGCTACAGGGTAAACTATTTAAGACTAATAAAAGAAAATATTTTTTCACTCAACGTGTAATCAAACTCTGGAATTTGTTACCGGAGGATGTAGTAAAGGCTGCTAGTGTAGCTGGGTTTAAAAAAGGTTTGGACAAGTTCCTGGAGGAAAGGTCCATAAACCATTATTAAGAAGTGACCGAAGATATCAATGCTTGACCCAGTACAAGCATTGTGGAACTTGTGTCTCTTGGGGAAACTGCTAGGTACATATGACCTAGATTGGCCACTGTTGGAAACAGAATACTGGGCTTGATGGACCTTGGTCTGACCCAGTATGGCATATCTTATGTTCTTATGTTCTTATGTAAATCTGTAACATTAAAGATATTCCCTTGATCCCGGTCTCCCTCTAGATTAACCACCCCAGTAGCCAATTTAGCCCTAGGTAGATAATAAATCTTAACCAAGGGCGGAATTAATTCCGGGGAGACCCCCAAGACATCCACCAAATACTGTTGAAACATATCTCGAGGAGACACAGTAAGAAGTCTTGGAAAATTAATCAATCTTAAATTATGAGCTCTAGAAGCATTATCTAAATGTTCCAACTTTACTTGTACTGAAGAAAAGTTCTTTTGAAATGCCTCAGCCTGATCTTCAAGAGTCACCACTTTCCTTTGAACCTCTGCTACTCCCGAACGATTTTCTAATACCTTCTGTTCCATTTCCTTCACCAGAACTTCAGAATTTGTCACCTTTTAAGCCAAGGATGCAATCTGTGGAACCAGTACTTCTCCCAAGGAAGCAATTGCTTGCCAAATGGTCTCCAAAGTAAAGTTGACTGGACGCTGGAGAGAAAAAAGAAACCCGGATCTGCAGATGTCAGTTCAGTTTCCATATTCGTCAGCGTCTCTCCTCCATGCCGCACAGGGAGTTCCTGCCCTGTATACTCCTCACCATTCGTCGCCGAGGAAGCCAATAAGCAAATCTGCCTACTGATCAAACACTCCGGTTCACGCAGCCCTACTGCTCCTGGCCCTCTCAAGTCCCCGTTCTCCCCTTGCTTCGAGGGAGACGGAGATTCCAAGAACCCCTCAGGCAGGGGCTGCCCCTGTAGCACCTTCGACGGCGGGCTCACTGGGGAGAGAGATGGATTTGAAACAGCTGCCGAGCCACCCGATTCTGGCAGGGCTGCAGCACAAAGCTCCACCCCATTATTTCCAAATCCCGAGTAGTGCGAACAACAAAAGCATCCAAGGGACCAGAGGAAAGCAGCGTAGAGGTAAGGGGGAAGTGAGAAGGCATCAACCCACCTTTCCCCTTACGTTTTCTACCCATGAAGAACAGCGCACTCACTCAGCATAGCCGGCTGCCGCCATCTTTACAAGACTCCTCCCAATTAACTCCATTTTTAGCCAGCACTTACCCAGACTGCAACTGAGGTCTGCTTTTCATGAGCTTAAGTTGTCTGGACAAAGGCCACTGAAAATCACACTAATCGGGCAAATGCCTGCCCTTACCCGCTTAGCACTGGTACTGCCATTGCTCTATCCATGGACCAGTCCTACACTATTCGGATAGTGCTGCTGAATTTCATAGTCTGCCCCCTTAGCTGGTTGGTGTCCTGTTGGCTAGCCGGCTGAGGGTTTGAATATCAGCCCACCAGTTTTACGTGCAAAAATGAAAGCCTATAAAAGACCTGGTCTTTGGATTTTGAGTATGCATATTTAAAATTCAGGACAATAGCAATGATATCCAATACAGGAGGAGCATAAAGGAGAAAATCTAAAAACAAACTGACATTATACTACAATACCAAGTGCCATCGTACCATGTACTATTGTGTTACAACCCATAGAAAACGAAAACTATAAACTAAGGAAACAGTGGAAAGACATTTCTAGACCAGAAAGTTCACGGAAAATGCAAGATGTGCGGAGTAATGTTCACAAGAATTTCTGTGGGTAAAGCAGTGCTTTGCATGCAGAAAAAGCCTTTTGTAAAACTATCTGACACATGCATAAAGCTATATGTACTGTATATCGCCTATTCCGAGGTACAGCAACTTTATCCAAACTAAACAGCGGCAGGGTTGGGGAGGGGTTTGAATTTCTGCACAGACTTTCGGAAATGTGCACGTGTGCATAACTTAACCTAGAAAATGTATGTATGATAAAGAATAGGTATAAATGGAAGTTCAGAAATTCCTTGGGGTAATTTCGAGCATATGTACTTGAACATTTTCCGTCTGCAAAAGGAAAAGCATGTGAAGGTAATTTTAGAAAGTCATTACGCACATATGTGGCCACACACACACATACATGACCTCTTATAAAACACCGAATGGCATAAAAGTGTGCCCTTTGGCATCAAGGTAGTACTTTGCCAGTAAGCATAGCCAGAGTACAGGAGGAATTCACAAACATTTATAGCTGCTTGCTAGCCCCAGCAATCAAGGTATTTATTATTATTATTATTATTTAGCTTATGCATTTCCAGGAGAAGATCAAGGTGAGTTTCATTCAAGTACAGTATGTATTTCCCTGCCCCCAAAGGGCTCGCAGTCTATGTTTGTACCTGAGGCAATGGAGAGTTAAGCAGTTTGCCCAAGGCCACAAGGAGTGCATTGACCCTGCTGGCTCTAGGCTACTGCCCTAAGCACTAGACCACTCCTCCACTTGTTGTTACTCGGACTGGCATAAGGCTTGTCAAGTGATGGAAAAATACCAAATGTTGCCCCTCTCATTGAATAAGATGACAAATATGGTATAGTTTGGGGTGGTACTTCTGCTCTTGGAGAAAAAAATACTTGATCATTTTTGGCAAGAAGATTCGCACTTCTTAGTCTGCAAATGGAAGAATATTCATTTGATGACAATCGTGGCTTGTTTTTCCTTTTAAGATGCATCATCATAACCACTGATATAATTTGTTTGAAGGGATTTGGGGTTGGCATACACTAGTATTTTATAAAGACAAGTAGGTGCTTACTTGTCTTTTCAAAGCAGTGCCTATTCATGTGCCCTGTTATAAAATTACCCTCAGTATGTATAATGCCTTTGAATTTGGTTACATGCCTTTACAAGTCAGGGATAGTAAATTCAGGGAAAGAAATATTACATTTACTCTAATGTAATGAACGACCCAATGAGATAGGATACTGCATGGCCAAGCCAAACAGAGGATGCAGCATTCCATGTCCAGCGGGCTAAACAATAAAAGTTCATATCTTCAGCCATGGAGGTTGAAGCGATCTGCCCAAGGTCAATAGGAGAATAAACGGGAAGTGAAAATGGATTCCCTGGTTTTCAGGCCACTGTTTTTACCATTAGGACACTTTTTCTGTACATGTGGTGATTTCTCACTCTTCTTCCCATACAGTCTGATCTCTTCGAGAAAAAAACAACTCCATCCCATTTCCAGGCTACAGTCTCTCTGTTTCCTGCCTACTAGTCCACCCATTCCTTCCAAATCACTGACTCTTCTAGGCCTCAGGGCAGGCTTGTATTGTGAACTGCCTTGCTGGGATATTAAGAATGAATAAACCATAGGGAAAGCTCCGTCCTATCGAGAGATGCCCATTGTTTTCTTTCTTTTGGTTCCGCCATGCTTTACTGAAACCTGTCTATCTTCTTCCCTGCAATGCTGCGTCCTCTGTTTGGCTTGGTCATGCAGTATATATATCCCATCTCATTGGTTCGTTCATCAGATTAGAGTAAGTATAATATTTCTTTGCCTTGATATTTATATAATAATAATAAACACTGTAATATGGCTTTATAAAAACTAATTAGGCAGCTCTATTAGTAAGCAATGATGAGCTGTTTCTGTGTTTATTTGCTTAAAGATTTCATAAGAAACATTACTGTCATCACTAAAGTTTTATTAGGTGGTACACAATCAAACAATAAAATGTAAGGGGCTAGTAATTCTTTGCTTTTTGTGATGTATGTATTCTTATTTTGAGAGCAGCTCAGTTGAACTTGATACCTCAAACAGCTTTTTCCCTGTATTCAGCTTTCAAATCATATATTACTCCTGCTAGAATTTGGCCACAAAATTCAAAATTCTGTGTCAAAAGGACTGAATTAGGCAAAGTTCTGCACACTTTGTTTGTCAGACTAACAAAGCATATTGTTTTCAAGTGATACTTAGTTTAAAATACAATAAAGAAAAGAGAATTCACAAAAAAGTGCACAATTTTGAATTATTGTCACAGAATTTCAGCAGGAGTCTATGATTTGACAGAAGTAACAACTCCAAAATGGAGGAAAAGAAGTGAGAGGCATCTAGCTTTGTGTAAAGTTTTATATGTCCTAGATTTATAAAGGTGGCCTATTTATTAAAGGTGGCATTAGGTGGCCTATTTATTATTTTAGGAGTTTTTAAAATGTGCGTTAACAGTATTGGCACTGCCTTAGCGGGATAGCACAAGGCATTAACTGTTAATGTGCGCTAATTGCCATGCTAAATACGTAATACAGAAATTCCTATTAGAGGGTGTGTTTATGGGAGGAGAATGGGTTGAGACCACGCATTGCAGTTTACACAGAGGTTGTTATTACACGGTAACTGTTAACACAACAGAAAACAAGGTACAGTTAGCTATTACACCTACCGAAATGTAGCTAACTTCATTCACAGCTGTGCTGTTAGCATGCGATAGCGTCATTGCTCTGTGTTAAATGCATGGCTTCCTTCTTCATAGTACTGGGAATGCCCCAACAGCTAATGCAGAGCTCTTGCACCTAACATGCTTAAACGTTGACTGTTAATGCACATTTGGTGCAAAATCTTAGCCCATGTTGGTAAATAGGCCCCAGCCAATCTCTTTCGCTATCATTATAACATTAAACATCCGATCAAGTGACCCCTTTCTATCCACCAACATTCACTGCATCAGTCTTCAGTCCACAGGTTATGTTTTAGCATCTTTTTGCCTTTCCAGAAAATGATACCTGATTGTCTTGTATCCCTTCAGAAAATCCTTTCTCCTCACTAATGCCTCGACTCTGTAAAACTTGGAAGATGTGTAAATATATTGTGCAAAGGGACTGGACAAATATCTTCGGAGTTGAACAAAATACCGTATATATTTTTTGCAGCGTAAGAAATTTGCTAACGTCTATTGGGCCAATATTCAAAAGTACATATACATTTAGAGGGGAGTTTTAGAACAAATGTCCTGATGCAATCTGGGACATTTAAACCATCATGTCTGAAAAAAAAAACAGACATCTCCAGGCCCAGACGAGATCTCACAAATATGAATGTGCCCGATTTGGATGGCTGCAGGGGCGTCTACACATACATCCCCAGAACCGTATTTCAGAACCTGGACACCTAGGATAGCCTAATTGTTGGAGTAGTAGGTTAGAAACAGGGCAGCCAGGGTTCAGATTCCACTGCTGCTGTCGTTGATATTGTACTGAATACAGGGGGTGATGTTATGCTATCTTCTCTACACTCTGGATGTTTTTCAGTTAAAACAATCACTTTTCATATGCTTGTTCCTGCCTGGGAGCAGGTCTAACATCATGACATGTCTGAGATCACGCAGGGAGGTCCAAGGTCCTGGGAACCCTCCTGCCATGCCCAGGGGTAGCTCAAGGCAATCTGCTGCCTGAGACGAGGGATGAAATGGTGCCCCCCCCCACCCCCAGAGAGGGGGGATCCTTCTCAAAACTCCAGTCAGGGACTGAACCAAACCAAAAAGCTAATTAGATAATGTAGAGCAAATGCAAGATGTTCGCACACCAAGGAGCTAAAAGAAAGAGCGAGAACCACAGCAGTTTATAACTCCAAATTATAATTCATTTGTATTTTGTTGTTATAAACTGCGTTATGGTGCTTGCTTTTTCTTTTTGAACATATATTTTACATTCACAGAACCCCCTCCTCAGAAATGGGTGCAGAAGAAGAGGTAGGACATTCACCCACAGAATTCAATAAATTAAAAAAAAAATCTGATTCTGGTCATTTCACCAACAACAAACATTCTCCAGTACACAGAATTCAATATATTAAAAAAAAAATCTGATTCTGGTCATCTCACCAACAACAAACATTCTTCAGTACCAGGCATATTGGGAACTAATATAAAACCCTACAAAAGTCACTAAAGATCTGCAAGGCCAGATCTACCATACTATACCAGCATACACGTCCAAAACTCATACAATAAGGGGCCTACCCAGAAAAAAACAGCACTATAAATACTGCAATGGACCCCAAAACATCCATACACCTATTTGAAAAGCTGTACAAGTCAAATTGCTACAGTACAGATCCCCACGTACAAATTCCATGTTAACAGAACACCTGAACTTGGCCACACACTAAGAACACAAACCCTCACCAAGTACAGAATAAGTGACCACAACCTAAAGCAAAAATAAAAATATGTAGACAAAAATTAAAATCAAACCCTAAGAAGCCAGACTCCGTCTGCGGCGCCACACCAGATAAGAGATGCAGTTACCCATACTGTGTGAAATATAAAACTAGTGCAAAGTCCAATCACTAAATTGAAAATAAAATTATTTTTTCTGCCTTTGCTGTCTGACGATTTTTGATCATGCTGGTCTGGATCTGAGGTTTCTGTTTTCCTCTGTCTTCTCTTAGCTCTCTTTCTATGGTCTATAGTCCATCTGCCATGCTTGTCTCTCATTTTACTTTCTTCATTTTCTTCCATCAGCCTTTTTCCAGTCCCAGTAACCCTCCCCAGTATCAGCATCCTTTATAGCTTCCCCTTCCAGTACTTTCTAGTGTCAACCCTCTTGCATTCCCAGTATCGCCACTGGTGTCTATTCCCTTCCATCCCCCTCCTTCCCCACCGTCCAGCCCCTTCTAGTCCAAATACCATCTCAGGTATCAACAAACTTCCAGTCCCAGTGCCCCCTCCCATGTCAGTTCCCTCCCAGTCACTCTCTTTCCTCTGTCCATCTGCCTTCCAGTGCCATCCCAATTTGTCAGCTCCCTTCCAGTCCCATTCCCAGGTGTCAGCTCCCTTCCAGCCCCCATCTTCCCCATGTCAGTTCTCTTCCAATCCCACTCCTATTACTCAGCCACCTTCGAGCCCTATCCCCAAGTATCTGCTCCCTTCCAGCCCTCCTGTGTCTTCTCCCTTACAGCTCCCCCCCATGTCTGCTACCTTTCAGCTCCCCCCCATGTCTGCTCTCTTCCAGCTCCCCCCCATGTCTGATCCCTTCCAGCTCCCTCCCATGTCTGCTCCCATCCAGCCCCCCGGGTCTTCTCCCTTCTAGCTCCTCCCCCTGTCTTCTCCCTTCCAGCCCCCCATGTCTACTCCCTTCCAGCCCCCCCATCTGCTCCCTTCCAGCTCCCCTCAAGTCTGCTTTCTTCCAGTTCTCGCCCATGTCTTCTCCCTTCCAGCTCCCCCCATGTCTGCTCCTTTTCAGCTCCCCCCCCCCATGTCTGCTCCTTTCTGGCGCCTTTCCCTCCTTACCCCCTCACTGATTCTTCCTTCAAAAGAAAGAAAGCAGCTGCGGGAACATTTCTCTGTTCCCGTGGCTCTGCTAACTTTTAAACTGCTGGGTCACAGAGTTTCTAATGCAGTGGTTCTCAACGTTTTTTGCACCGTGACCCCTTTTACCATTGGTCAACTTGTAGTGACCCCCAATGATAAAATCAAATGCATCTCTCTTCCTTTACCATTAATGCATTGTCGCTGTAATCATTTGTTGAATTATATTATAGGCCTTTGCAATATGTTTTTATTTATAAAATTTACTTATTCAAACCACAACACAGGTACACTACCAAAAAACTGCCTCCAGTTTTGCAACTGATTCCTATAGATTTTGGGGTGCTGAATCCAGGAAAAATAGCCAAAATGTTCCATCACGTCACGTTTTCTTGCAAAATTAGATTTCTTACCCATATAAGGAATGTTCACATAATTTCTTTTTAGCCGACTGCAGTTTATTTTCTTGGCCCAAAATAGAGGTTGTAATGGTTAACTAACTAGAAACACTCCCTCATGATATTTTAGAGTGTTTTGTATTCATTTTATACATTAACAGGACAATTGGGAGGCGGGGGGCTAAATCCAGTACTCGCGCTGGCGCATGTTCTTTCCTGTTCGCCTCGCCTCGTTCGCTCGCTCAAACACGGTGGTTGCGACATGAACGTTCCTGTCAAATTTCAGTTTCTTGCAAGTTCATTATTACCTTTTGTTTGCTCAGTCGTAATCCAGCTTTATTCCGAAGTGGTTCACTACAGTTGTAGTTTGCAGTGCTGTGTATTTGTGATGGCTCACAGAGCCAGAGGTTGCGTCAACTCTCCGGACAGTTTTTGTTTTATTTGTGGGGAATATACCGTGAAAAAGCGGCAGAGGAACATTTCTGCATTTATTAAAAAAGTATATTTCGCCTATTTCGGTTTGAAGTTAGGCGATCAAGACAAACCGTGGGCTCCTCACAAAGTGTGCAAGACATGTGAGGAAGATCTACGCTTATGGATGAAAGGTAAAAAACAAGCATTTCGTTTCGGAATACCTATGATGTGGCGTGAACAAAGAGACCACAGCAGTGACTGCTATTTTTGCTCTTGCATTGTGAAGGGATACAACTTAAAAAATAAGAACGTAATAAGTTACCCCAACCTTCCCTCAGCAATTAGGCCTATGCCTCATAGCAACGAAGTACCTGTGCCTGAACCACCAAAATCTTTGGATCATATTTGTGTGGACGGTTCTGATCATGATGAGACTCATCAGATGGCTTTTCCCGATGAGTCCAGTACTTCCGAGTTTGAAACTGAACCAGATCCGAAACCTGAACTTTTCTCTCAAGCTGAATTGAATGATTTAGTCCGGGATTTAGGACTCCCAAAAGATGCTGCCCAACTGCTAGGTTCTCGGCTTAAACAGAAAAATCTATTGTCACCAGGAACAACTTTTTATTGGTACCGCAACCGCGAGACACAATTTTTGAAGTATTTCAGCAAAGAGGAAGATTTGGTATTTTGCAACGATATATACGGAGTGATGGAAAAGTTTAAACTCAAGTATGATCCTGCTGAATGGCGGCTGTTCATTGATTCGTCAAAAGACAGCATAAAAGGTGTTCTTCTTCATAATGGCAACACATTCGCTTCAGTTCCTATTGCTCACTCTGTTATTCTCCAAGAAAAATACGAGAATTTGGCCCTGATTCTTCAGAAGATTCGTTATGATGAGCATAAGTGGATGATTTGTGGAGACTTTAAAATTCTATCCATGCTATTAGGGCAGCAATCCGGTTTCACCAAATATCCCTGCTTCCTTTGCTTGTGGGATAGCCGGGCCCGCGACCTACACTGGGGGAAAAAAGACTGGCCAATTCGGGAGTATTTGAGACCCGGTGAGAAAAATGTTCTTCATGAGAGCTTGGTACCTCGTGATAAAATTCTATTACCACCTCTCCACATTAAGTTGGGTCTCATTAAGCAATTCATCAAGTCCCTTCCAAAAGATGGTGAGTGCTTTCGGTACCTTTGCTCAAAGTTCCCCCGACTTTCTGAAGCAAAGCTAAAGGAAGGAGTGTTTGTTGGCCCTGATATAAGGAAACTCATTTCAGATGGAGCATTCGCTGAAACGATGTCTGAGAAGGAAAAAGAAGCCTGGGATTCCTTCAAGGATGTTGTTCTCAAATTCTTGGGGAACAGGCGGGATGAGAACTATAAGGATATTTTATTTACATTTATTTATTTACATTTCTTATATACCGCACTATTTGCGATCAGCGCGGTTTACATAAAACTAAAAGTTTCCGACAATAAACAAGAGTCAGGTCATTACAATGAACAGGAGCAATCAACTTGGATAACAGGGGAAACTATTTACATGTGTGGAACATTGAAATAGGTAACTGTATGAATGTGGGGTAGAGTTATTGTGTGTTGGTCATACATGGTGACTGTGGTTCGGGGGAGTCTATGAGGTATTTGATAAAGAGGAGGTGTTTTAAGGCCTTCCTGAACTGGCTCAAGTTGGGGATAGCTCTGATGTGGGGTGGTAGGGAGTTCCAGAGGCTTGGGGCGCTCAGACTGAAGGCTCTATTTGAAGTTGCTATGGAGCATCTTGTCATGGCTTTTGGTATTGCTAGCATGTTGGTTGAAGCGGTTCTTCTTATCCTGTTGGGTGTGGGTGGTTGTATGAGGTCACATATTGAGGAGGCGGATAGCCCTTTGATGGCCTTGAATGTCATCACTAAGGTCTTGAAGCTAATCCTGGCTTGAATGGGGAGCCAGTGCAGCTGCATCAGTAGGGGTGTGATATGCTCTTTCTTTGGTGCTCCGAAGAGGATTCGTGCTGCACTGTTCATTGCGAGTTGTAAGGGGTGTAAGGTTGCTTGAGGGAGTCCTTGTAGGATGGCGTTTGAATAATCAAAATGAGGGATGATGAGAGCTTGGTAAATGGTGCGGAAGTCGCTCAGCTCGAGTAAGGGGCGTATGTGTCTAAGGGATCTGATCTTGAAGTAGATCGCTCTTACTGTTTTAGCTATGTGCTGCTTCATGTTGAGGTTCTGATCCAATGTGACTCCGAGATACCGTATGGCTGATTTTACTTGCAGCTTGGCGTTGTCTACTTCCAAATGGTTTGGTGGTGTGAACTCAGGATTTCTAGAGATGAACATGACCTCCGTTTTCTTATGTTGGATGCGCAGATTTTGGGAGAGGAGCCATTCGGATATTGCGTTGAAACACTTAGTTAGTGGGGTGAGATCCGGGCATTCCAGGGATATTGGCAGGTACATTAGGACATCGTCTGCGTAAATCATGCAACTCACGTTGAACGATCTAATGATGTTACAGATGGGTTGGATATAGATGTTAAACATAAGTGATGATAGTGAGGATCCTTGAGGGACTCCTTGGCTTTGTATGAATGGCTCGGATGTAGTTCCATTTACTCGTACGTGTTGCCATCTTCCAGACAGGTAAGACCTGCACCACTCCAGGGCTGTTCCGGTGATGCCTTTCTCCCTTAGCCGAATCAGGAGAATCTCGTGGCAGACTGAGTCGAAGGCTGCGGCAATATCTAAAAAGATGAGTGCGAAGCCTGTACGTGAATTGTCAATGCCGGAGATTATGGTGTTGAAGAGAGTAGTGAGTAGTGTTTCTACTCCGTGTGATTCTCTGAATCCGTGTTGCGATGGATCTAGAGGTGCGTTGGTGTCCACATGATCTTGTAGCTGCCTGTATACTAATTTTTCTATGATTTTAGCGAGCATCGGGATGCTGGAGATAGGTCTGTAGGACTCGACCTTTTGAGGGTCTAATTTGATGTCCTTAAGCAGCGGTCTAACGGAGGTCTGTTTGAGCGTGGATGGGAACGACGCTGTGCTAAATGATAGACCTATCATTTTGGCTAAGACTGGGGCAAGGTCGGATCGCAGGTCTTTTATCCAGAATGCTGGACATGGGTCTGAATATGAGGTGGAAGTATTTAGGGTTGCGATGGTGTCTTCGATAGTTCTCTTGGATGGTGTGGTGAAGGTGGATAGATATGTTGCACCTGCTTGAGCATCAGGGGGGTCCGGTATAACCATCTTGTCAGTTTTGCATAATTTTGATTGCATAAAGACGGCATACTCCTGTGGGTGTATAGATCCTGTGCGCTCCGGAGTCGGTTCTTTGGCAAGAGATTTGACCAGGTTGAAGAGGTCATGCGGCTTATTTAATGATCGTTTCAGAGTATCTGTGTGATGTTGTTTCATCTTGTCTGTGACAGCCCTGCGATGTGTGTGTAGGAGTTGGATGTATGCTGTTTGGTCACTGCTGGTACGTGATTTCCTCCAGCGCTTTTCCAATCTTCGCAGAAGGGTTAGTGACGCCTTTAGGTCAGCTGTGAACCATGGTGCGGATGGTCTTTTCTTTGGGCTTTAGTTGTGGGGGGACAGATTGCGATCGCGCTGAGTTTGCTGTTCCACGTGGAAATTAGGACGTCTAGGTCTTGTGAGGTCTTGTCAAGGAGAGAGTTTGTTTCAGCAAGGATGCGTTCTTTGTTAAACGGTTGAAATCTTCTGGCATTTGGGATTGTGTTTGTTTGTGAGTTCGTGATAGGCCTTTGTGACTTGATGGGGGTTGGAATTTGGAAGGAGATAAGCTTATGATCCGACCATGGAACTGCTGTTAGTGATAACGTGATGTTTTGTGCTTGTTGAAGCACTGTTTGTGGGGCGAATATCAGGTCGAGAATATTGCCAGGATATTGCCAGGATATCTAGGGCCTCTATGAAGGCTGCTGCCTGATTGTCCTGTAGGGATGGCAAGTTAAAATCACCTAATATCCAATTTGGTCTATGAGGAACATAGGTATTAGATGCTAGGTTTATGATATTGGAGAGGTTGTCTGGATCAGGAGATGGCGCTCTATAAATAAGGTTTATGGAGCAAAGGTGGTTGGATATAGATACTGTTTCGAGAGTATTGATGTTGCTGGCTTCTACCATTTGGAATTGAAGGTCAGATCTGGTGATGACGGCAACTCCTCCACCCCTTTTGTTTTGCCTGTGGCTGGTGAAAGTAACGAAGTTGGGTGGTAGAAGTTGATTGAGGATGGTATTGTCTTCCGGTGAGAGCCAGGTCTCGGTGATCATGATGATATCTAGGTTAAGATGAGTTATTGTTTCAGTGATTGCTGGCCATTTTTTGCGAAGTGATCGAGAGTTAATGAGTGCGCATTTCAGGCTGTTGGTGTGTGGTCGTTTACTTTGCTTGGGTTTTGAGGGGTTTTGTAGAGGGATATAAATTAGGTGGGGGCGGCGAGGATAGCTCGCTCCTTGATAAATGTTGTTGGAGTCATCGGGCCATTTTCTTCCACCGGTTGAGAGCTTTGGGATGTGGTTTTGTGCTGCCGTTAGTGCTAGTGAGCTGGATGGCAAAGTAGTGAGTAGAAGGTAAAGACTCACAAGGGTGAGGGTTATGTGCTTCATTTTGGATCTTTCTGTGTCGGTACAAGGAGGGTAGAGGAAACTGAGGAAACTGTAAGACAGTTGGTGTGGTTTCTGGATGTGAATGTTTTTCGACAGGCGGTTGCTTCTAATGTATTTCAGGAAGATTAAGAGTGACACAGTTGAGTGAGGGTGAGTTACTGGCGAGAGTAGTACGGGGACTCAGTTGAGTGAGGGTAGAATTACTGTCAACAGTAGAGGGTACCACAGTAGAATTAGAGTGGAATGAGAGCAGCTATTGGCAACAGTAAATACAGATAACAGTAATTACAGTAGAATGATAGTAGATACTGGCAACAGTAAATACAGGCAATAATGGATACAGCAAATGAGAGATGATACTGGTAACAGTAAACAATGGCAACCGGCAGAGTTGATAATATTTGCAGTTCCTGATGTAGGTGTGACTGTGATTGAGGGTGGTGTGGACCGCGTTGGGAGCTCAATCCTTCCTAGGAGAGCTTGGGTCACACTCACTTGAAAAGAACTGTAGTCAGTTGGTGTCTTCCGAAAGAAGATTCTCTACATGTGAGTAAGTCTTTTCAATATCTGTTGCTTGGTGATGAAATGGCGCTTCGTTTGGTGATTATTCGCTTGGGTTGACGTTTGTTACCCGCCTGTCATGCCCAGGCGCGGGCCCGCAAGGCGCGGGCGCGCCTGCCGGCGGCAGCTTTTTGAACGGGCCACTGGGACCTCCCACAACCCCGATTGGGTTGGAGTGCAGGAGCGGGAACTTGCTCTGTGCTCTACCCCGACAGGGGAGCCGACGAAGATGGTTGCTGTGCTTTGTGAGGCTTTCTCCTGCCGGCGGCAGCTTTTTGAACGGGCCGCTGGGACCTCCCACAACCCCGATTGGGTTGGAGTGCAGGAGCGGGAACTTGCTCTGTGCTCTACCCCGACCGGGGAGCCGACGAAGATGGTTGCTGTGCTTTGTGAGGTTTTCTCCTGCCGGCGGCAGCTTTTTGAACGGGCCGCTGGGACCTCCCACAACCCCGATTGGGTTGGAGTGCAGGAGCGGGAACTTGCTCTGTGCTCTACCCCGACAGGGGAGCCGACGAAGATGGTTGCTGTGCTTTGTGAGGCTTTCTCCTGCCGGCGGCAGCTTTTTGAACGGGCCGCTGGGACCTCCCACAATCCCGATTGGGTTGGAGTGCAGGAGCGGGAACTTGCTCTGTGCTCTACCCCGACCGGCAGGATGCTCAATGCCTTCAAAGAACAAGGCTGTAACATGAGCCTGAAAGTCCATTTCTTGCACTCCCATGTGAACTACTTTCCCGAAAACTTGGGGGCATACAGTGAAGAACAAGGTGAAAGGTTTCACCAGGACATCAAGGACGCAGAGAGAAGGTACCAAGGAAGATGGAACACCACTATGATGGCTGATTTCTGCTGGTTGCTGCTGCGGGAAACCCCAGATGAAAAATACGCCAAGCAGCGCACCAAGAGAAGCATTCGGGGGAAGAAGAAACGGGCCCACCAGGAGATTGATTGACCCAAGAATGACTTTAAAATCTAAACTGTGTTGACAAATATCGTGTTTTTACTAAACTTTGAAATAAAAATTTGCTAGTTATTACCACAGTGTCGGATCTCATTTATTAGAATTTTATTTTCACACCATCGGGTGTTTGTCTTCATGTATTGCAATGGTGCGGTTTGCGTTTTCTATTCTTACATACATACCTGTACAACATTTTTTGCACATTTCTTTGCTTTGCTTTGTGACTAACCTCGCTCTTATATGCTCAATGTTTGTGCACATGTATGCGGCTGTTTTAAGTGCAGACAATTTTGCTACCATCACAGTGTGTTTTGTTGACATTACTCTATTCTTATGTGCTGCCTTGTTACAATTTTCTTTATTCTTATTTGAATAACTACTAAACAATTAGTATAAAGAATTCATCCAAGAAACTTTTATCTCGATCGCACTCAATCTGAAACGTTCACCTCAAACTGCTAACCCAATGTAGCAAAAAATCTGTACGTGATGGAGCAAATTGGTTAGCAGATTTGGATTCAGCGCACCCAAAAACGTAAAAATCAATCGAAACATTAGAGGCAGTTTAAAAAAAATTTTTTTTAGTGTACCTGTGTAATTAATCACAGTAACAAGTAACAATATTTGATTTCAAAATTATGATGACTTTGTAGTCAAATCACTAATATGAAATAAAATTATTTTTCTACCTTTGTTGTCTGACCAATTTATTCTCTGATCATGCTGGTCCCGATCTGAGGCTTCTGCTTTCCTGTCTTCTCTTAGCTCTTTTTCTGTGGTCTATAGTCCATCTGCCATTTCTTATCTCTTCTTTCATTTTCTTCACGTCTTTCCATCAGCCTATTTCCAATCCCAGTAACCCTCTCGAGTATCAGCCCCTTTCCAGTCCTCACTCTCAGTACCTTCCAATGTCAACTTACTGCCATGACTGCCACTGGCGTCCATTCCCTTCCAGTCCCCCTCCTTCCCCACTGACCAGTCCCTTCTAGTACAAATACCATAGCAGCCCCTCTCAGATCCACTCCCTTCCAGTTCCATTCTCCCATC
The DNA here is from genome assembly GCA_033557465.1 of Ichthyophis bannanicus. Taxonomy (NCBI): domain Eukaryota; kingdom Metazoa; phylum Chordata; class Amphibia; order Gymnophiona; family Ichthyophiidae; genus Ichthyophis; species Ichthyophis bannanicus. The sequence continues at coordinate 100,569,558 of CM066034.1, read as the reverse complement.
CCCTCGTATCAGCCCATTTGTAGCCTTAGCCCCCAGTTTTCTTCCAGGGCCAGCAGCTCTATCCTCCCCTCCCCACAATCAGCCCATTCCCAGTCGAAGCCCCCCAATCAGCTCGCTTCCAGTGCTAGTCCCCCCTCAACCCCATTACCAGTGCTAGCCTCCCCTAATAAGCCCAATACCTGTCCTACCCCCCCATCAGCTCATTACCAGTCCTAACCTCCTCTAATCAGCCCATTTCCAGTCCTAACCTCCCCGATCATCTCATTTCCAATGCTAGCCCCCCATCAGTCCATTACCAATCCTACCCCCCTATCAGCACATTACCAGTCCCAACCCCCCTTGATCAGTCCATTCCCAGTCCTAGTCTTCCCTAATCAACCCATTACCAGTCCTAGCCCACCCCCCATCTCCACTCTGTCCAGTATTTATCCCCGTCTGTCCAGTATGTCCCCCTGTCTCTTCCCTTTGTCCATGTCAGCCCCCTCCCTCCCTCCATGTCAGCCCCCTCCTTCCCTCCATCCATCCATCAATGTCAGCCACCCCTCCCTCCCTCCATCTCTCCATGTCAGTCCTCCCCTCCCTCCCTCTCTCCATGTCAGCCCCCCCTCCGTCCATGTCCGCTCTCCCTCCCTGTCAGCCCGCCTCTGTCCATGTCAGCCCCCTCCCTCCCTCCATCCATCCATCCATCCATCAATGTCAGCCACCCCTCCCTCCCTCTATGTCAGCCCTCCCTCCCTCCATGTCAGCCCCCTCCCTCTCTCCATCCATCCCTCCATGTCAGTCCCCCCTGTCCATGTCAGCCCCCTCCCTCCATCCATCCCTCCATGTCAGTCCCCCCTGTCCATGTCAGCCCTCCCTCCCTCCCTCTATGTCAGCCCCCTTCTGTCCATGTCAGCCCCCCTCCCTCCCTCCCTCCATCAATGTCAGCCACCCCTCCCTCCATCCCTCCATGTCAGCCCCCCTCTGTCCATGTCAGCCGGCCCTCCTTCCCTCCATCCATCCCTGCATGTCAGCCGCCCTCTGTCCATGTCAGCCCCCTCCCTCCCGCCATCCATGTCAGCCCCCCTCTCTCCATGTCAGCCTCCATCCCTCCATGTCAGCCCCGTTGCAGGTTTCCTGCCCCCTCCTCCCCTCTCCCTGTCTCCCTGTCTGCCTGCTGCTGCCCTGCTGTTCTTCTACAGCCGTGGCTCCCTGTCTCTTAGGGAACCGCGGCTATGCCTGTAAAACCATTGCGGAGCCTTCCTGTCTCTCGACGGGCTCTCCGTGCAGCATTGTCCCGCCTCCAAAGGAAGTGGTAAACAACTTCCTTTGGAGGCGGGACAATGCTGCACAGAGCCCATCAAGAGACTGGACGGCTCCGCAACAGTTTCACAGGCACAGCTGCGGTTCCCTAAGAGGCAGGGAGCCGTGGCTGCATTAAAAGGAAGGCAGTGAGTTGCTGCTGCTGAGAAGTGGACTCGGCAGCGGCAGCAACTTGTGCGCTTTTTTTTTTTAACGGCGGAGTGAGGCGACCCCCGCTAAATCCTGTGGCGACCCCATGGGGGTCGCGACCCACAGGTTGAGAACCGCTATTCTAATGGGAAGAATAAGCATTTCCTGTTTCTTTTTTGAAGCGGTGGGTGGGGGGCAGCTAGCGACCCCCCCCCCGCCACCACTGGCGCCCTCCTGCTATGCTCACCCGGCTTACCGGGTAGTGTCGGCCCTGACTGGAAGCCCCATTGACTGCTCTGCTTTCCTGCTATGTTGGGTACCAGGGGCAGTTCTATCATTAGTCAGTTTCTAGGGAGTGACAAAATCAGAAATAAACACAGCCGGAGTTCCGCCCCCTAGAAACTGCCACCTGAGGCCACCGCCTCAGTTGACCTAATGATAGAACTGCCCCTGGCCATGCCTCCTCCACACCCCCTTTCAAACTTGGATGTCCCCAGAGCCGGCTTGTAAAATGGCTCTGTAGATGTCTCTGTACTTTGTGTGTCTCTTAGCCCATTTTCAGACATCCAAAGCATGAATAAGACTTCTAAATGACCCCCTTAGTGGCAGTCATAAACGTTTAAGTCCCCTGTCTGTGAATTTTCAATGGTACTAGCAAGAGAGTGCTGTCAAAAATTCCTCCAGTGCTCTGGCATTATCCAGAGAGTGCCAGGGTGAAGTGAGGACATTCCACCTAGCTATACATTTAAAGGCACATTTTAGAAAGGAAGTTCAGGTGCAATCAGGGACATCAAGGTCAAAACATGCACAAAAAGGGCAGCCACATCCATGTTTGGGCATAGTTTCAGAAACGTGGATGTCCTCAATATGACATCATTGGGGATATCTACATAGATGTCCCCACAATAGTATCCTAGAGCAGAGACATCTCCCAGTCAGCTCTTCTGTAAGTGGAATTGCCTTGCAGCTCGACAACCACACAGTAGGTATCCCCAATGCCTATCCAATTCTCTTTATTGTTGTGGGGAGTACTTAGGATAGTAGAGTACCATCTCCTCTACACCCCCCGAATGCTTTTCTGGCAAAATGAGTGTTTTTTAGATAAATAATCCAACCCTGGAGAAGGTACGGGGGCAGAGACATACCTGCTGTTTCTGAAATCAGGAATGCATGTATAAGGCCTTCTGAATACCCTGGATATGTCCTCGAATTAACCTCATGCAAGATAGACTTCCTTGTGCAGGGATGTCGCTAAAGCTATTTTGCAAAATGGATCCGGAGACGTCTCCGTGATTTGGACATCTACCTGCCCGTTTTCGTACATCCAAATTGCAAACTCGGCTTTTAAAATAACCACTATAGTAGTGATATTCAGCCGCTGTCTATATAACAAAGCATTTTGATTTAGGCCAGCTCAAAGGTTGCCCTAAATGAAACTGTTCAGCTGAGTATCTTCAATGTACATATAGCTACTGGTGGTAAGAGCTCTCCACCTATCAGCCATCACCTATACATATAGTGGTACTGAATACACACAGAGCCTGATATTCAGTACTGGCGGCTAGCACTTCCATAACAGAAAGTTGCTGGTGTTTAATCTTAGACCCAAATATTTAATGGCAGGGCCATATGTGGCCACTATCATTGAATATCTGGGGTGAGCCGCAGAACCCGGAAGCTCACTAGTTAGCTTCTGCGATGAAAGTAAGGCCAGTCTTTGCTGTGCCTTGCTTTCTCCATGTGTTGCTAACCGGGCACAGGCTGAATATTGCTTTTGCCCAGTTAGCAATAGGTGCCGCCCTGGAGCACCCTTGCGTGCCCTGATGCAAGTTAGATGCAAGGTATTGATAATTCGAAAAGAAGCTTGCCGTGGAAACAAAAACTCATAATAAAAGCTTTTTCAAGTACATTCATAGAAAAAAACCTGTGAGAGAGTCGGTTGGACTATTAGATTATAGAGGAGTAAAAGGAGGGACAAGGCCATAACAAAAAGAGCGAATTAGTTCTTTGCTTTGGTCTTACATAAGAACATAAGATATGCCATACTGGGTCAGACCAAGGTCCATCAAGCCCAGTATCCTGTTTCCAACAGTGGCCAATCTAGGTCATACGTAGCTAGCAGTTTCCCCAAAAGACCTAGGTTCCACAGTGCTTGTACTGGGTCAAGCAGTGATATCCTGGGTCCCTTCTTAATAATGGTTTATGGACCTTTCCTCCAGGAACTTGTCCAAACCTTTTTTAAACCCAGCTACACTAACAGCCTTTACTACATCCTCCGGTAACAAATTCCAGAGTTTGATTACACGTTGAGTGAAAAAATATTTTCTTTTATTAGTCTTAAATAGTTTACCCTGTAGCTTCATTGCATGTCCCCTAGTCTTTCTATGTTCTGATAACGTAAACAGTCGATCTACGTTTACCCGTTCCACTCCGTTCATTAATTTATAGACTTCTATCATATCTCCCCTCAGCCGTCTCTTTTCCAGGTTAAAGAGCCCTAACCTTTTTAGCCTTTCTTCATAAGAGTATCCTTCCATCTCCTTTACCATTTTGGTGTTTTGGTGGCTCTTCTCTGAACCTTTTCTAATAACGCTATATCCTTTTTAAGATACGGCAACCAGAATTGCACACAATATTCAAGGTGCGGTCTCACCATGGAACGATATAGAGGCATTATAATATCTTTTGTTTTATTTTCCATTCCTTTCCTTATGATACCTATCATCCTATTTGCTCTCTTGGCCACCGCTGCACACTGGGCCGAGGGTTTTAACATGTTATCCATATGATGCCTAAATCTTTTTCCTGGGTGGTGGTTCCTAATGTGGAACCTTGCATCTTGAAACCATAGTTTGGGTTTGTTCTTCCCTAGGTGCATAACTTTGCACATCAAATTTCATATGCCATTTTGATGCCCAGTCTTCCAATTTATCAAGATCCTCTTGCAATTTTCCACAATCCTCTTGGGTTTTAACAACTTTAAATAGTTTTGTGCCATCTGAAAATTTGATAACCTCACTCGTTATTCCCTTTTCCAGGTCATTTATGAATAAGTCAAAAAGCAGCGGACCCAGCACAGATCCCTGGGGTACACCACTATTCACCTTTCTCCATTGGGAAAATTGGCCATTTAGCCCTACCCTCTGCTTTCTATCTTTTAACCAGTTCATGATCCACAATAGTACACTGCCTCCTATCCCATGACTTTTTAATTTTGCCAAAAGTCTCTGATGAGGGACCTTGTCAAAGGCTTTCTGAAAGTCCAGATACACTATATCAACTGACTCACCTTTGTCCACCTGTTTATTCACCCCTTTAAAAAAACACAACAGATTAGTAAGACAAGATCTTCCTTGTCTAAAGCCATGTTGGCTGTCTCCCATTAGGCCATGACTAACTACATTTTGAGTAATTTTGTTCTTTATGATGGTTTCTACCATTTTTCTCTGTACTGACGTTAGGCTCATCGGTCTGTAGTTTCCCGGATCACCCCTGGAACCCTTTTTAAAAATGGGCGTTACATTGGCGATCCTCCAATCTTCAGGTATTACAGATGATTTTAATGAAAGTTCACAAATTACTAATAGCAGGTCTGCAATCTCATACCATCCGGCCCAGGTGATTTGCTACTCTTCAGTTTATCTAATAGTTGTAATATATCTTCCTGATATATCGATATTTCCTTCAATTCTTCTGCACCTTTAAATACCACTTCAGTCATGGGGGGTAACATCCTTACATCTTCCTCAGTAAAGACTGAAGCAAAGAATTCATTCAGTTTCTCCGCTATCGCCATGTCGCCTCTAAGTGCCCTTTAACCCCTCCATCATCTAATGGACCAACTGACTCTCTCACAGGTTTTTTGCTACAAATGTACTTGAAGAAGTCTTTATTTTGTGTTTTTGCTTCCGCAGCAAGCTTCTTCTCAAATTCTCCCTTTGCCTGACTTATCAATGCCTTGCATTAAACTTGCCAGTGCTTGTGCTGTTTCCAGGTTTCGTCATTTGGCTCTTCTTTCCATTTCCTGAAAAATGCTTTTTTGGCAACAACAGCCTCTCTGACCTCGCCTTTAAACCATACTGGCAGTTTTTTGGACTTCCTTCCACTTTTCTTAAAGCGTGGAATATAGCTGGTCTGGGCTTCCAAGATAGTGGTTTTCAACAACACCCAAACTTGATGTAAGTCTTTAACCTTTGCAACTGCTTCTTTTAGTTTTTTCTTAACTATTTTCCTCATTTTATCATAGTCTCCCTTTTGAAAGTTAAAAGGTAGTACTGTGGATTTCCTTACTATCCCTCCTCCACTAATTAAATCAAATGCGATCATGCTATGATCACTATTGCCAAGTGGCCCCAACACCCTTATCTTTTGCACAAGATTTGGTGTTCCACTAAGGACTAGGTCTAATATGGATTTCCCTCTGGTCAGTTCATGAACCAGCTGCTCCAAGAAGCAGTCATTTATTTCATCTAGGAACTTTATCTCCCTAGCATGTCCTGCCATGACACTGACCCAGTCTATACCGGGGTAATTGAAATCACCCATTATTATTACTTCGCTGTAACTTTTGTTAGCTTTCTTGATTTCTTTGAGGATTTCATCATCCATTTGTTCATTCTGGACAGGCGGTCAATAGTACACCCCCACTGCCATCGCCTTCCCCTTTTTACATGGAATTTCAATCCATAGAGATTCTACAGCAAATTTTGTATCCTTTCTGACTCAATGCCCTCTCTAACATGGAGCGCAATCCCTCTACCAATTTGATTAGCTCTATCATTACGATATAGTTTGTACCCAGGTAACACAGTGTCCCACTGGTTGTCCTCCTTCCACCAAATCTCTGATATTCCAATCATATCTGACCTCTCATTTAGTACTATATATTCTAACTCTCCCATCTTATTTTTTAGACTTCTAGCATTTGCATACAAGCATTTTAGAGACTGTATTTTATTGATATTAATCTGGCTATTGGTAATTTGGGATTTTTAAGCTCTGTCTGCTCCATACTCAAGGGCATTTGGACTACTTTACTGTTTTTTGGAACCTCTCTGCTTTTGGTAGTATCATTCAAGGATACATTCTTCCAAACCATGCGCTCTTGGGTGACTTTCGGCTTTCCCCTATTATCTAGTTTAAAAACTGCTCTATCTTCTTTTTAAAGGTTAATGCCTGCAGCCTGGTTCCATCCCGGTAAAGGTGAAGCCCATCCCTTTGGAAGAGCCCCTTCTTTCCCCAGAATGTTCCCCAGTTCCTAACAAATCCAAAACCCTCATCTCTGCACCACTGTCTCATCCACTCATTGAGACTCCGGAGCTCTGCCTGCCTTTTGGGTCCTGCGTGTGGAACAGGAAGCATTTCGGAGAACGCTACCCTGGAAGTTCTGGATTTCAACTTCCTACCCAGAAGCCTAAATTTAGCCTCCAGAACCTCCCTACCACATTTTCCTATGTCATCGGTACCGACATGTACCAAGACAGCAGACTCCTCCCCAGCACTATCTAAGACCTTATCTAGGTGGCGCATGAGGTCTGCTACCTTCGCACCAGGCAGGCATGTTACCAGGCGATCATCATGTCCACCAGCCACCAGCTATCTACATGCCTAATGATTGAATCACCAACTATAACGGCTGTCCTAACCCTTCCCTCATGGGCATATGGCCCTGGAGAAACTTCCTCAGTGTGAGAGGGTTTTACATCACCTGGAGGACAGGTCCTAGTTACAGGATCACTTCCTGCCACACCATGGTGATGCACTCCTGTCACGTGACCTCTTTCCTCCATGGCAACAGGGATGCTGCCAGACTGGAGTTGGGACTTCAGGACTATATCCCTGTAGGTCTCGTCTATGTACCTCTCTGTCCTTCTTATGTTTTCCAAGTCTGCTACTCTAGCCTCTAGAGAACAGACTTGTTCCCTGAGAACAAAGAGCTCCTTGCACCTAGTGCACATGTAAGACCTCTCACCAAATGGGAGAAAATCATACATGTGACACTCAATGCAAAAGACTGGAAAGCCCCCATCTCGCTGCTGGACTGCTGTCTCCATCTTAGTTTTAAGTTTGTGTTTAGATCTAAGTTCTTTACTTACTAAGGGTTGCTATGGATAAGTATACTAATAAAACTGCACCTAATATGTTTAATATACCTTGTTCACCTGAAGCTTAATTAATCTCAAGTCCTTAGTGTATGACTGATTTGGGTAACGAGCTTCACCTAAGAGCACCTCCTTTCCTTTAAGATGTGTAAGTACCTATAAAGCTATGATTATCCCAGGGGTGGGTGGTTGTTGGGGAGGGAGGGAGGGAAATAACACTTATTAAAAGAGGGCTGCTACACAGTACCCTGTCCTGTGCTGCTGAGGTAAGCTGTGACTAACTTCCTGGGTGATTAACAGTCCTTGCTTGGATAGAAGGAGTCTTTCAAAATGGCCTTTTGACCTGCCACATGGTGTTAACACCTATTGAAAAGGTTTCACAGGTTTCTTGTCCCCTAGGTAGAAGGCCTCTTTGTAAGGGTCTCTAGAAGACTTTATTTGTTGCTCAAAGAGTACTGACCCTGTTTTGCCTTTTATGCTGTTATATTCTGATTTGATTTAATTTACAGCTTTTTGCTGCTGCTAGGCTCTGACTTATTATGAAATTTAAACTACAAGCTCTCTGATGGGTTCTAAATTTAACCAGAAAGCTCTCTTCTGTGTTTTAAAGTGACTATTAAATTTAAACTACAAGCTCTCTGCTGGGTTCCAAAGTCAACCAGAAAGCTCTCTTCGGTGTTTTAAATTTAAACTAAAAGTACTTTGCTGATACCAGGCCCTGAGTGACTATTAAATTTAAACTACAAGCTCTCTGCTGTGTTCCAAATTTAACCAGAAAGCTCTCTTCTGTGTTGTAAATTTAAACTTAAACTGCTGCTACTTGGCCCTCACTGATTTAACAAAAAACACTGGGTTCACAGATTAATTAGCTTTAATATAAAGAAGTCCTTTCAGAAAATTCCCAGAAGTCTTTACTGAAGAAGATGCAGAGAAGTTACCCATGCCAAAAATGATATTTAAAGGTAATGTATTGGAAGAAATGAAACATATCTCGATAAAGCTGGAAAATATAATACAGCAATTTGATAAACTAATGAGTATAAGATCACCTGGACCAGAAGATATACATCTCAGGGTGTCATTTTCAACTATTATTAAAATCATATATAGTACCTGAAGATTGGAGAGTAGCCAATATAACACTAATTTTTAGATAGGGTTCTAAGGATGATCCAGGAAACTACACACTGGTGAGTCTGACATCAGTGCTGAGCAAAATGGTATCCACCATTATAAAGAAAAATTGCTGAATATATAGATAGTCATGGTTTAACAGGGCAAAGCCAACATGGATTTAGCCAAAGAAAATTTTTATATATTTTTGAAAGTGTGAATAAAAAGGTAGATAAAGGTGAGTCAGTTTGATGTGGAAGCCGATTCAGAAAATTCTGGGCCCCATGCACGTCTCCAGAGAGGACATGCACACACAGCACTGATTCCACAACCCTGTATAGCCATGCACATGGGGATGTAGAATCAGTGTGTGGCTGTTCCCGGGGAAGCACGCCTAACTGGCAGCCTATCGCTCCGTCCTGAGCCACACATATGTGTAGGCCATGCGCACACTGGCCATGTTGCTCCAGTTGCCCCATGCACCTGCAACCCCAAAAATGTCCCCAACAACCACTTGTGACCAGAGCCAGGAAGAAAGCCGCTCCCCCCCCCATCATAATGCACATATCAACATGGCTACCAGGCAACTTAATTTCAGTGAGGTGGAGACGAGGCTGCTGGTGACCATGGTCCTGGAGCAGGAGGAGACCCTCCTCCCCACCGGGCAGAGACGGCCAGCCAACACAGCAGCATGCAGGAGCTGGCAAGACATTTGGACAACCCTCGCCCAGTAAGTACATCACAACACAGATAAACATGGAAGTAGAGAGAAGTGGGCAGGCTGGAGCAGCACACAAGTTGGCACAGAGACAGGCATGCACCAAAGTGGAGAGGAAGGGCCGGAGAAGTCAGGACCTGCCCCTGGCAGAAAGCAGGCAGGCTGCACAGTGACAGCACAGTGCAGCACAGACAGAACAGCCCCACAGCAGGGGCTCAGGAAACAAGCAGGTTGCAAGCAGGCCCACAGTGAAGGCATAGAGGGACACATAGCAAAGAGCAGTCCCAGAATGTCAACCACAGCCCCCGGTCACACAGATGCCCCCCAAGGAGCCCAAAAAAATGGCCCTGTACACACCTCAAGGCAGGAGGCAAACCCAGTACCCTGAGCACTGTGGGTTAGACACAAAACTAGCAGGCTAGAGCTGTAAGTGCTCCCAGGCCCTAGGAGGTGAGGGAACTGGGCCCTTTGCTTGTACACCAAATGCAATGACCAGACGCAACCCTCCCCCCCCCCCCCAGCAAGGCACGGCAGGATGATGCGCCACCGATAGCAGAAGGGGACAGGGCACAGTGCCAGCAGTACCCCCTAATAAGTAAACAGGTCTGTGCCCTGGCATGGGGGAATGGTGAGGTGTGTCTCTACCCCACAGGCATTTCCAGATCCTGCGTGACACAGAGGCATTCCATGTGTGATACTGCACAATCTGCCACATGCACCCTTGGCTAATAAATCATATCTGGCAGTGGCTGCAGCAGGATCAGGGTGAGTAGCTATAGAGATTCTCAGTCTGAACAGCAGCAGCAGGCAAACAAGCCCCCCAACACAGAGGGGGCGACCTCTGGATCATCATCCTCCAGCCCCTGGTGGAGGGGGTGTGTGGCGTGACAGGGAGGGCAGCTGGAGAGGCCCCATGGAGTGTTGTGGGTGAGGCTGGGGCAACATAGGCTGAGGGGTCAGGCAGGGGAGGTGAGGGGGTGGCAGGTGAGTGCATGGGGAGGGTTGTGGCTGGAGGGTGATGTTGAGAGCAAGGGGATGGAGCGCATGCAGGGGAAGTGTGTGGGGGTGTGTGAGTGGCACGAAGATGGGAGTGAGGGTGAAGGGTCTGAGTGCATGCAGGGTGAGCATGTGGGGGCACCATTGGAAGATGCCACTGGACACATCATAGCATATGTGGGATCAGGGGGAGCATGGCACGTGGTTGGGCGGACACTGCACTCCTGGCACATGTCAGCAAAAATATTGGCAGAGTGGGCCTCACACCCCCAAAACCCAAAGGCTGTCCCCATGCCAGCAGCCCACGATGGCAGACTGCTGTGACCAATATCCCAGGCAGGCAATGTGCACAATGCAGAGAGGCATGGGCCTGCCACACAGGACATGTCTGCATGGTGTGGACAAGCACAGGCTCGTGATGGCATCAGCACATGCCCCAGCCCCTCCCCAGGCACTGGTATGTTCATCGGGTGGCATGGCGGGGAACATATGGCTCAGACAGTCAGGCAAAGTGTGCCTGGATGCCGTCATGCGCCACCACCCCCTGTCTGAACTGTGTGCCCTGGGGTGCATCTGTGGCAGCGTCCAGCTCATCACCATCACCCAGGGCTGGCTCAGGCTCATCTGGCAGTGGCTGCTGGCACCGCAGGGCATAGTTGTGGAGCATGCAGCCTACCCTGGTGATCTGGCACACCTTGCGTGGCATGTAGAGCACATTCTTAGCTCTCCATGCTAACACCCTGGATGTGCATGTCAGCGGTGTTTTGGAATATGGTAGGGGACATTTTCGTCACTTACATGTCCCCACCACACGTGGACATCCATTATTCATGTTCTAGAATGGCTTCCATAGTGTATCTGGATTTTCAGAAAGTCTTTGACAAGATCCCTCTTGAGAGATTATTCAGGAAATTAAAAAATCATGTGTAGGAGGCAGTGTACTACTGTGTATCTGGAAGTGGCTAAAAGATAGAAAACAGAGAGTAGGGCTAAATGGCCAATTTTCTCATTAGAGAAAGGTGAATAGTGGAGTAACTCAGGGATCTGTGCTAGACCCATTGCTTTTTAATATTTTCATAAATGGCCTAGAAATGGAAATAAGTGAGGTGATCAAATTTGCAGGTAACACAAAATTACTCAAAGTTATTAAATCACAAGAGGATTGTGAAAAATTGCAAGAGGACCATGAGAAATTGGGAAACTAGATGTCTAAATGATAGATGAAATTGAATGTGGATAAGTGCAAAGTTATGCACTTAGGGAAGAACAAATCAAACTACATTTGCATGATGTAAGGTTACATATTAGGAACCACCACTTAGGAAAAGGATCTGAGCATCATCATGGATAATACCTTGATATCATCTGCCCAGTGTGCAATGGCAGCCCAGGAAACAAATAGAATGCTAGGAATCAAAAGGAAAGAAATGGAGAATAAAACCAAGGATATTATTTTGCCTTTGTATTGCTCCATGGTGCAACCACATCTTGAATATTGTGTGCAGTTCTGGTCACTATATCTAAATAGATGTGGAGCCTGATTCCAGTAGGGGCACGTCCAGGTCATATGGATGGATCCGAACAGGACAGGCCCGTTAGGACCCGTTTCTGCACCATGGGAGCCTGACGTTCCCGCGGATACAGGATTGGGACCTGGGAGATGGCCCAGTGTGCTCCTACATGGCCATGGGGATGTCCTTCCCGTGGCACACCCTGCCCGCTGCCTTGGAGTCCCCATTTCCCTGCCGCCCCTCCCTGACAGAGGCAGCTGGGGTCCCAGATCGGGTGGTGGGGACACACCGTGCTCGCTGCCATAGCTGCTGGAGTGCTGGATGGCCAATCCAGAGGGGTGGCCAGAATAAGCTGGCCGTCTCCCACCCCCGGCAATCCCCGGACATACAGGGCTGTGACCAGAATCGTCCCTTTATGTCTGGGGGTCGGTCCCGCCCATGCCCCATCCACTCTCCACCCACTCTCCACCCCATCCTCCACAGCATGTACAGTGGCTCTGTGCATGCAGGGGGGCCAGAGACAGCATATGGTTCAGGTGACTAGTGGGGCTGGATGTCCCATTGCCTTGCAGAATCAGGCCCATAGAGGAATTAGAAAAGGACAGAGAAGAGCAACCAATATGATAGAGGGTGGAGGGATACCCCTTCAAGGAAAGGCTTAAAAGGTTAGGGTTCTTCAGCTTGGAAAAGAGACAGTTGAGGGAGATATGATAGAGGTTTATAAAATAATGAGTGAAATGGAATGGGTAGACAGAGCTTGATTTTTTACACCTTCAAAAAGTAGAAAGACTAGGGGACGTGCAATGAAGCTACAAAGTAGCATATTTATGACTAACTGGAGAAAATATTTTTTCACTCATTGCGTAATCAAACTCTGGAATTTGTTGCTGGAAGATATAATAAAAGAGGTTTGAAAAGTTCCTGGAGGGAAAGCCCATAAACTGTTATTCAAGTGACTGGGGAAATACCATGCTTAACCCTAGGATAAGCAGCATGGATTCTGTCTACCTTTTGGAAACCTGATAGGCAGGGTGGCCTGTCCACTAAGTGAGCTAGGCTGCTGCCTAGGCCAGTTGGTCTGGGTGGGCAATGGCAGCAGCGCACATGACCAGCTGCGCCACCCCCTCCCATCTACCGCATATTCCGTTTGAGGGAGGGAGGCTGGCAGGGGCAGTATTTCTAAGAGCAACGACAAAAAAGCTGCCACTTTTGGAAATACTGCCGTTGCCCGCCTCCCCCTCCCGAGATGGAATCAGCAGCAGCTTGGGGGGGGGGGGGGGGGAGGGACGGTGAGGCCGATGTTTCTGCCTAGGGTGGCAGAAACCCTTGGGCCAGTCCTGCTGATATGTACTTGTGACCTGGATTGGCCACTGTTGGAAACAGAATAGTGGGCTTGATGGTTCTCTAGCCTGACTCAGTATGATACATCTTATAGTCTTATGTTCTAATACATAACATAAAGTAAATAGGCCTGTCAGTTTTCATTTCTCCTAGCAACTTATTGATCTATTAAGGAAGCTTTTATTCTCAGCAAACTTTATAGGCAGATTACTTTTTTATAAGAACAATAAGATGTTCCTCTGTAAGATTTGATCAGTCCAGTCAGGATTGCTGCCCATGAACTATCCCTAATGCTCCTTAATAAAGGATTTTACCGTTGGTCTTGGGGGGGAGGGGGGTGTTGTTGTTTTATTTAGTTCTCATTTCAATCAAGCACTGGATAAGGCTCAGTTCAAAAGTTATGAGGTCAATACAAAGAATAACTAAGAGCTCCAAATTATTGCAATGTTCCCATTCTTGATTTTGGGGTTTACCGCAAAGTAAACTACCAAATTAGACTCACTTTAAGGTTTGCACTGGGGAATGTTGGGCTGTTTGACTGTAACCAATTTATGCAGTTGAGATTTAGTAGAGCTTCCAGAAATCCAGGTCTTTGCTGTTTGTGGAAACACTGAGAAGGGCATGGTTCTATAATTAAAGGAAATTGTGCCGCAGAAGATTTTTCTAAAACTATCAGAATGCCTTCAGCTTGCACTTTATTTTGCATCCTAAAAATACCCTATCAACCAAATCTTCACATGTTAGTATGTCAATAATGAGCATGGAAAATGTGTCATATTAAGTTTGCTTAATGCTTAATTTATATAAAATTTCCCCCACTGGAAACTTTAGGATAGGGATACGAGCTGCCTTCTGAAAAGGCTACGCTGGTATGTTTCAATATAACTTATGTAATGTGGAGACCAAAAACATCTCTTATGAAATCATTTTTTCCCTCACATTGCCTGATCGCAGTTGGCAAACATGAAGAGCCTTCCATCTAAATGTAATCATTTACATGTGTTACCTGGTAAACAAGGCCAACTTGATGATCATATTTCATACGATGTGTGGTAAGCTACTGTAGAAAGCTACTGACAAACCTGAAAATGAATAAAGTGATGGTCACATGGTGAAATTCTGTGCTGTGGTAGTCTGGAAAGTAAAAGGAACAGCGTGCTCTTCCATATTTTCTTTAAATGGATCTCTCGCATTATAATATTGATCTCTGTATGGTTACTCACTGCTGATGACCTGAAGCAACAGGCATCATATACAATAATTACTTCACTTGTGCTATATAATAGCACATACTGACCTATGAGTGCAGGAGTGGCCTAGTGGTTAGATCAGCAGGCTAGGATGCAGTGATTCCAGGATTCAGATCTTACTGATGCTTCATGATTTTAGGTAAGTCACTTTACCAAACTCTGTTGGCACAAGTCCCATAACTGTCAGTGGGGCCTTGGTGAGGTGAGGTCAGAGAGGCTGTTGTTGCCAAAAAAGCATCTTTCAGGAAATAGAAAAAAGAGCCAAACGACGAAACCTGGAAACAGCACAAGCACTGGCAAGTCAAATGCAAGGCATTGATAAGGCAGGCAAAGAGAGAATTTGAGAAGAACCTTGCTGCGGAAGCAAAAACGCGAAATAAAGACCTTTTCAAGTACATTCGTAGCAAAAAACCTGTGCGAGAGTCAGTTGGTCCATTAGATGATAAAGGGGTTAAAGGAGCACTAAGAGGCGACAAGGCGATAGCGGAGAGACTGAATGAATCCTTTGCTTCGGTCTTTACTGAGGAAGATGTAGGGATGTTACCCATGACTGAAGTGGTATTTAAAGGTGCGGAAGAATTGAAGGAAATATCGATACATCGGGAAGATGTCTTACAACTATTAGATAAACTGAAGAGTAGCAAATCACCTGGGCCGAATGGTATACATCCAAGGGTGTTGAAAGAACTGAAATATGAGATTGCAGAACTGCTATCAGTAATCTGTGAACTATCATTAAAATCATCTCTAATACCTGAAGATTGGAGGATCGCCAATGTAACACCAATTTTTAAAAAGGGTTCCAGGGGTGATCCGGGAAACTACAGACCGGTGAGCCTAACGTCAGTACCGGGAAAAATGGTAGAAACCATCATAAAGAATAAAATTACTCAGCATGTAGATAGTCACAACCTAATGGGAGACAGCCAACATGGCTTTAGACAAGGAAGATGTTGTTTTACTAATCTGTTATGTTTTTTTGAAGGAGTGAATAAACAGGTGGACAAAGGTGAGTCGGTTGATATTGTGTATCTGGACTTTCAGAAAGCCTTTGATAAGGTCCCTCATCAGAGACTTTTGGCGAAACTAAAGAGTCATGGGATAGGAGGCAGTTTACTATTGTGAATCAGGAACTGGTTAAAAGATAGAAAGCAGAGGGTAGGGCTAAATGGCCAATTTTCCCAATGGAGAAAGGTGAATAGTGGTGTACCCCAGGGATCTGTGCTGGGTCCGCTGCTTTTTGACATATTCATAAATGACCTGGAAAGTGGAATAACGAGTGAGGTTATCAAATTTGCAGATGACACAAAACTATTTAAAGTTGTTAAAACCCAAGAGGATTGTGAAAAATTGCAAGAGGATCTTGATAAATTGGAAGACTGGGCATCAAAATGGCAGATGAAATTTAATGTGGACAAGTGCAAGGTTATGCACCTAGGGAAGAACAACCCAAACTATGGTTACACGATGCAAGGTTCCACATTAGGAACCACCACCCAGGAAAAAGATTTAGGTGTCATTGTGGATACCATGTTAAAACCCTCGGCCCAGTGTGCAGTGGCGGCCAAGAGAGCAAATAGAATGCTAGGTATGATAAGGAAAGGAATGGAAAATAAAACAAAAGATATTATAATGCCGCTATATCGTTCCATGGTGAGACCGCACCTTGAATATTGTGTGCAATTCTGGTCGCCGTATCTTAAAAAGGATATAGCGATTTTAGAAAAGGTACAGAGAAGAGCCACCAAAATGGTAAAGGGGATGGAAGGATACTCCTATGAAGAAAGGCTAAAAAGGTTAGGGCTCTTTAACCTGGAAAAGAGACGGCTGAGGGGAGATATGATAGAAGTCTATAAATTAATGAACGGAGTGGAACGGGTAAACATAGATTGATTGTTTACCTTATCAGAATATAGAAAGACTAGGGGACATGCAATGAAGCTACAGGGTAAACTATTTAAGACTAATAAAAGAAAGTATTTTTTCACTCAACGTGTAATCAAACTCTGGAATTTGTTACCGGAGGATGTAGTAAAGGCTGTTAGTGTAACTGGGTTTAAAAAAGGTTTGGACAAGTTCCTGGAGGCAGGGGCGGCCCAAGGGGGGTGCGGGGCCATGTGCGGAGACTCGGTGCGGGGCCTCATTTGCATAAGTGGCCTTATTTGCATAAATATTTGCATAATGTTACCATACACTAACTTTTAGTAAACATGTCTCTTAATGAGTGTATGGATAAAGAAAGACTAAAAGATTTCTACATTACTATAATCCAGTGCCAACCGCCAGGCACATTAGGAACTACTACAAACGCTGCCCATTTAGAACCCATAGCAAACCCGCTGTATCCTGACAGCATTACCAGGACTCACAAAGCACCAGTCCCTACCTATCAAAAGGAAACACTGCAAATATTAAACCAGTACATTTCAGAGAATACTGGGGAAAGAGAACAAGTGGCAATGTCAAATAGGAATTACATAAACAGAATACCTCAGCTCAGTTACACATGCAGAACATAGACCATCACCAAACAAGGAATCGCAATTTAGAAACAGGAAGGCAATAATTTAAACTGGGAACCCCAAAAGCCAAACTTGGAATGTACAACAACACTGTAGAAATAAAACTATAAATCAATTTCCTCTTGTACCAAACAAAGCGCAGACGTTAATGATGCACATTTCCCAGAACTTTCATATTCCAGTTAATAAATTCAAAATAAAGAGATATATTTCTACCTTTTGTGCATTTTTTTTCAGTTGCAATTGCTCCAGCCACTTTCTTCTGGTTTCTTCATGTTTTCTGCTAACTCTCCATCGTCTGCTGTCCATTTGTCCTTTCTTCTCTCTTCTAGTTTTCTTTCCATCCTCTCTCTCTACATCTGCTTTAACATACTAATCTTTATCCTTTTGCTCTTTCCTCATTCTTATTTCATCCACACAAATTTTACCCCTCCATCCTCAATCCCCACTTACTCTCCCAATACCCGGCCAATTGTAGATTTTTCATCCCTCCCACACAAAATATTTTTCCCCTCTCCATTTTACTCTCCCAGCCCCATCCCATTCTAATCCTCCCCCAACATCAGCTCCCTTCTAGTTCCAGTCTCACCCAGCATCCATTCCCTTCTAGTCCCTGCATCAGCCCATTTCCAGTCCTAGCCCCCCATCAACCCATTTCCAGTCCTAGCCCCCCATCAACCCATTTCCAGTCCTAGCTCCCCCATCCATTTTCAGTCTGAGTCCCTTCATCAGCTCATTTCCAATCCTAGCCCCCCATCAGCCCATTTCTAGTCATTTCCTAGCCCCACCATCAGCCCATGTCAAATCCTAGCTCCCCTCCACTCAGCCCAATTCCAGTCCAAGCCCCCCCATGAGCCTACTTCCAGTTCTAGCCCCTCCATGAGTCCATTTCAATTCAAGCCCCCACCACAGCCCATTTCCAATCTTAGCTCCCCCCAACAGCCCATTTCCAGTCCTATCCTAGCTGCTCCATCAGCCCATTTTCAGTTCTAGCTCCCTTCCCTCACAGCCCATTTCCATTCCAAGCTCCCTCCCCATCAGCTATTTGCAGTTCAAGCCTCCCCGTCCACTCAGTCCATTTCCAGTCATAGCAATCCCCCAACCCATTACCAGTCCTAGCCCCCCATCAACCCATTTTCAGTTTAAGCCCCCCCCTATAACCCATTACCAGTCCTAACCCCCCATCAGCCCACTTCCAGTCTTAACCCCATCAGCCCATTTCCAGTCAGCCCCCCATAGCCCATTGCCAGTCCTAACCCCCCCCATCAGCCCACAGCCCATTACTAGTCCTAACCACATCAGCCCACCTCAAGTCCTAACCCCTCCCCATCAGCCCTTTTCCTGTCCTAGCGCCCCCATAGCCCATTAGCAGTCCTAACCCCCCCCCCCATAGCCCATTAGCAATCCTAACCCCCATCACCCTATTTCCAGACAGCCCCCATCAGCCCACAGCCCATTACCAGTCTTAACCCCCCCCAGCCCATTTCCAGTCCTAACCCCCATCACCCCATTTCCAGTCAGCCTACATCAACCCACATCCGATTACGATTTTTAACCCCGACAGCCCATTACCAGTCTTAACCCCCCCAGCCCATTTCCTGTCTTCCTCCATCAGCCCCAGCCCATTAGCAGTCTTAACCCCCCCCCCAGCCCATTTCCAGTCAGCCTCCATCAGCCCCAGCCCATTTCCAGTCCTAACCCCCCCCCCCAGCCCATTTCAAGTCAGCCTCCATCAGTCCCAGCCCATTTCCAGTCCTAACCCCCCCCCTTGCACATTTCCAGTCCTAACCACCCCCCTTGCACATTTCCAGTCCTAACCCCCATCACCCCATTTCCAGACAGCCTCCATCAGCCCCCCCCCCCCTTCCCTTCCGGCAAATTTAAAAACAAAAACCTGGCTCTAGCTGCTGCCGCGTCCGTCGCAGCAGCGGCAGAATGGCGTGTCCCGCGGGGCCCCCTCTCCACGTCGAGCCCTCTGCAAGGGCTTTCAGATTCGCGAAGGGAGAGTGCTCCCTCGCGTCTCTGTAAAGCCCGCAGGGGCTAATGGGAAATTTCCCATCAGCCCCTCGCGTCTAAAGGGGCTGATGGGAAATTTCCCATTAGCCCCTGCGGGCTTTACAGAGACGCGAGGGAGCACAACTCTCCCTTCGCGAATCTGAAAGCCCTTGCAGAGGGCTCGAAGAGGAGAAGGGGCCCCGCGGGACACGCCATTCTGCCGCTGCTGCGACGGACGCGGCAGCGGCAGCAGCTAGAGCCAGGTTTTTGTTTTTAAATGTAATAAAAAAAAAAGCAGAATGTTCTTTGCGCGGGGCCCCCTGAAACGCGGGGCCCTGTGCAAAAAACATTCTTGCTCAATGGACGGGCCGGCCCTGCCTGGAGGAAAGGTCCATAAACCATTATTAAGAAGTGACCGAAGATATCAATGGTTGACCCAGTACAAGCATTGTGGAACTTGTGTCTCTTGGGGAAACTGCTAGGTACATATGACCTAGATTGGCCACTGTTGGAAACAGAATACTGGGCTTGATGGACCTTGGTCTGACCCAGTATGGCATATCTTATGTTCTTATGCCTGTTTTCTAATGTACAGTAAGCTTTAGCATTAATTGGCAAAACTGACATGCGGTAACTGGAAGATCTCTGTAAGAGCTGTTAAGTTCCCATACACAGACACAATAGACATGGGGGAGATTTTATGAAGTCCTGCATGTTGACGGCAGGTAATTTATGCAGCTCTGTATAAAATTGCCCCTTAAAAGGCCAATTTTAGTTAGGTCATTTACATGTGTTACCTGGCAAACAAGGCCAAAGACAATCATATTTCATACCACGTGGTAAAGTACTGTACAAAGAATATCTGTCTGTTTGTCTGTCCATATAGGGCAAAATAATTCTGGGGATGAAACTTGGCAGGTGAGAAAAACTGATAAAAAGATAGATAACATTCAAAACTAGTCTAAATTGGACTGGGGGTTCCAGAGAAATGAGCCCTCCAAAAATCTAGTCCTTCTATGGGAGGAGTTCCAGATTCTGTTGTGGTAGGCTATGGCCTATAATAGCCTGAAAACGTATGAGAGGTCTGTGAGCTAGGCCTGAGTCCCCACCCCCACCAGAGATTAATAGTGCTGAGAAAGACCAAAGTCAGTAGAAGTTTGAGAATCCGCTTTAAACTGCTTTTGATAAGTTTGTATGAATCCTTTATTAAAATGCTGATGATAGATATGCTCCAGTGTTCTGCATTCTCACATTCTCTGAGCTTAGAAATGACCTTGCAGTAGAGATGTATCCATGTCTAGAAACTGTACCATTGTTAGAATAGCCTGGGAAGGGGGAACAGGGTGCTAGGCCCAGGAAGGGTCTCTGATTGGACAAATGCAGGGGTCGTTGGGACCAATAGAAAGTCTGCATGTATCAAACTGAAAAGAAATGTATAAAATGAATATGTTTCTGTAAGAACTTTGCTCAGTCCTTTTTGATGCTTGACTGTCTGAGCCTTGTGCACAATAAATTGGCTTGGATCTTTGAACTGACTCCTGGTATTATTTATTGCATGCTTATCAGCTGCTACATATTCTTGGTGCGTTGTGCCGGGAATGTGCGAGTAGTGGATGGTATTCAAGTGAATATACCACGTACTTTCGCCTCCAGGTTTGGCCCGGTTGGAACCGTGTCTGTCCGACCGCAGGGGAAACCTCAGGCGCCACCTGTCCTCTTGTATCGGGGAGGGTTCCGCCTTGCCTCGGCGGACCACTGGGTCCAGCTGGCCAACACCTCCGAACCCGAGGGGAGTCCAGTATCCAACCCATGAACTGGTTTGGTATCGGGAACCGGATCCGGTGAGTAGACATTTTCTTGTTCGATAGTCAGTGAAGCCTGAGGAAAGCCTTGCATGAGTATGCGAGCCTGGGGAAAGTCTTGCATGAGTATGTGAGACTAATTTGGGATAGACATTTTCTTGTTCGATAGTCAGTGAAGCCTGGGGAAAGTCTTGCATGAGTATGTGAGACAAATTTGGTATAGACTAACTGGGAATGTCTTGCATAAGTGCGCAAAGATGAGAGAGCCTGATCACCTCTCATAAGGGCGGTCCTAGTACGCTCCGCATAAGGGTTAGCGGAAGCCGAAGTCACCGACCCTTCGGGATGAGTTAGTCAGTAAAACCTTGGGCATTTGAAAAATAATTTATTGTTGCTGGTATGACTGCCTGTGTGATTGAGAGGTCTTGAAACACAGACCGAGTGAAAGTGGACTCCTGAGTAGCGCAGTTCCTGGCCGGGTGACCGTGCCCAGGTCGCGAAAAGGAGGGAGCGTTTGGTGTTTGTCTCCCCCATTGTTCCGTTGTCCTTACTGTTTGTTGTTTGTATCTGATTTTTGTTATCTGTTGAAACCGTGGGTTTCCCTTCTGGTATAATGTAAGATTATTCTGTTGGGTAATTTGTGAAATACTTTACCGATTAAGGAATAGTACTAAGAAAAGAAGAAAGAAGAGGGAACAAACAACTCAGGAGTCACTTTTAAGTACAAAGACAGCTGTCTCACTGATTTCAGTTTTTTTCCAGCACAGCGTGAGTCTCTAGCAAGCAGAGAGAAAAGGGGTGTGTCTTTCACACAGCCTGTAGAAAGGAATGTTTTAGTATCCTTTAACCCTTTGAAGGCTTACTTTCAATTTTTAATCCACATTCTGCAGCTGGGTTAATTTGTGCTTATTTCAGGAAAATTGTACCTGTCTTATTCAATATGTTCTAATAGTGATGTTCCTTCTGCTATGGTCATGTATTATATATCATTTGGTAGGAATATTTAGTCAGAATTTTGGATCCTGACAGTTTTGGGCTCAGCCTGGAAAGGGTTAAGTTCTTATTAACCCCTTTCGATCTCCTCAACTGTTCTTGTTATATCTCAGCCCTACTTGTCTTTTATGGTCCAAACAGAAATGATAGAGAAATTAAGGAAACTGCTTTTGTTTTTCCTTTGACCTTCGAAGTAGAGGTTAAGAACCCTGACAGGACTATGAAGCATCCCGAGCCAGTAGTTACCAGATTGCGACTTGAAAGTGATTTAAATCCTGAGTGAATGAGGAGTTAATCGTGCTTGAATTCTAATTCCTGATATATATGTCTATATATTTGGTTTTGACTGCGTATGCTATTGAGCAAAATTAAAAGTAAAAACAAGATTTTATATACTGTGGCAAGCACCTCATAGAGGACATACTTATTGTTTAAAAAATAAAAAAGGGGAGTATATGCATTCCAGATATCCACCCACTTTATGAAAAAGTACCCGTTTCATGTCCTTTGAATATCTGCTTTTTAAACTGTAAGATTTAAAGTAATTCCTTTGCATTATTCAGCTTAGTATTGACGATGGCTGGCAGTTAGTTTCATGCCAAGTATTTTTACTCTAGTAATATGTAACAGATATGTGGCTGTCATTTTAGGAGCTATAGTTCTTTCTATTGGGATTGTTGTTATAACATGTTGCGAAATAATAGTTTTATATTTTAAGGACTTTATCTAAATTGTTCCTAATTAGAATGAGCACACACATCCATTATGATTATTACAACCAATCTAAGCTTATGTTTTCTGTCTGCCCTTTGTTTAATAAGTGCACCCAGAGGAATATTGTTGCATAGTTCTGACTCATAGTCCTCAGGAAAATGCATCCTGACTGCCCGCCCCCTCTGTCTGTTGTCAAGTACGTCATCATGGGGGGGGGGGGTCGGAGTCCACGCAGATTCTGTTGAAATGTATGACTAGGAATTTTAGCAAGGGATTTACTGGAGACAACGGAATTAAAATGTCTCCGTCCCTATTAGGAATACTCTGTGAAAGGGAGTGGCCAGTGTTGGTCACTTCATGGCCCCGTGAGGGCATCTTTGATATTAGTATAGTTTCCCGTGTTTATCAGGTTGTACAGAAAATGTTCCCTGATCAATTCCCCTATATAGATTCCTGGTTAAGTGTTTGTGAAGGAAAAAAAAAAAAGCCCTCCTGGATAAAGCGTTGCTATGAGGAACAGTGTAGGAGATTGGTAGCAACCACAAGGGAGGGGGGCCCGGAAGTCTGGATCTTTAAAAAAAAAAAAAAAGCTGCCTGTTTATTCTGCCCCAGAATCTCCAGACATTCCACTCTGTCCGTCCCAGTATCTTTATAGGCCAGTCCCCTCAGCTCTGCCACCACCCCGGTCAGAGTCTGGGGCAGGGGGGGACACCTCCCTGCAGATGTACCCCAAGTAGTTCACCAGCCACCTCCGCAGCAGGAGGACGTGCACCCCCTCTTGACCGGAAGCCCCAGCTCAATTCAGAGTGCCTCGGGAGGACCACAGTCCACCGATGACACTGCCAGCAGGGATTCATTTGCCAGTTGGGGGTCACTTACTGCAGACAGCCAAAGCCGGGGAGCAGAATTTCAACAATCCAGACCACCTTATACTTTCAGAAGTACAACAGCAAGTCAAAGGGATGGTAACCTTATGCCATTGCGTCAAGTACCTGGTATACCTATCCTGAATGAACAGGGCCAGATGGCGCCAGGACCAACCAGTCTAATCTATGTGCCTTTTTCCACTACTGATTTATTGAACTGGAAAACGCATTATGCGTCCTATGCTGAAAAACCCCAAGAATTGACGGAGTTAATGTCTAGTATAATGCAAACTCATCAACCCACCTGGTCTGATTGCCGCCAGCTCCTGTCCACTCTCTTTACTACCGAGGAGCGAGCGCGAATTGTGCAAGCAGCTATCCGCTGGTTAGAAGAAAATCCCGTAGAAGGAGGGGGGGGGGGAAATGAATCTCCCACAAGCAGCCGCCGCAGCTTTCCCAAATGAAGATCCTAGATGGGATCCGAATAATGAAAGGGGGGGGGGGGGGCAACGGCCCTAACTCGATTTCGCCAGGCCTTGATGCAGGGCCTGAAAAAAGGGAGGCCAGAAAGCTATGAATATCGGGAAGGTATCAGAAGTTATCCAGGGTCCGAATGAGAGCCCAGCGGCCTTTCATGAGCAGTTGTCTGAAGGCTATAGATTGTATACCCTATACCAGCGATGGCGAACCTATGGCACGCGTGCCAGCTGTGGCACGCGAAGGCCTTGCAGCTGGCACGCGTGAAGGTCCGCAAAAAAAGAAAAAGCGGGCTCTGGCTGCTGCCGCGGACGCGGCAGCATGCAGTGTCCCGCGGGGCCCCCTCCGCCCGCTAAGCCCCTCTGCAAGGGCTTTCAGATTCGCGAGGGAGACAGCGTCTCCCTCGCGTCTCTGTTAAGCCCGCAGGGGTTAATGGGAAATTTCCCATCAGCCCCTTTAGACGCGAGGGACTGATGGGAAATTTCCCATTAGCCCCTGCGGGCTTAACAGAGACGCGAGGGAGACGCTGTCTCCCTCGCGCATCGGAAAGCCCTTGCAGAGGGGCTTAGCGGGCGGAGGGGGCCCCGCGGGACACTGCATGCTGCCCGCGTCCGCGGCAGCAGCCAGAGCCCGCTTTTTCTGTTTTTAAATTTGCCGGGGGGGGGGGGGGGGTTAGGACTGCTAATGGGCTGGGGGGGGTTAGGACTGCTAATGGGCTGGGGGGGGTTAGGACTGCTAATGTGCTAGCACGGGGGGGGGAAAGGAAACCTAATGGGAAAGGGGGGGTTAGGACTGCTAATGTGCAGTGGGCGGATGGGGGCTGTCTGGAACTGGGGTGATGGGGGGTTAGGACTGGTAATGGGCTATGGGGGGGTTAGGACTGCTAATGGGCTAGAGAGGGGGGGTTAGGACTGCTAATGGGCTGGGGGGGTTAGGACTGCTAATGGGCTAGGGGGGGTTAGGACTGCTAATGGGCTGGGGGGGGGTTAGGACTGCTAATGGGCTAGGAGGGGGGGGTTAGGACTGCTAATGGGCAGGGGGGGGGGTTAGGACTGCTAATGGGCTGGGGGGGGTTAGGACTGCTAATGGGCTAGGGGGGGTTAGGACTGCTAATGGGCTGTGGGCTGAGGGGGGCTGTCGGGACATGGGGAGATGGGGGTTAGGACTGGTAATGGGCTATGGGGGGGGGTTAGGACTGCTAATGGGCTAGAGAGGGGGGGTTAGGACTGCTAATGGGCTAGGGGGGGGGGGTTAGGACTGCTAATGGGCTGATGGGGAGGGGTTAGGACTTGAGGTGGGCTGTTGGGTGGGGTTAGGACTGGAAATGGGCTGATGGGGGGTTAACACTGGAGGTGGTCTGATGGGGTTAGGACTGGTAATGGGCTATGGGGGGGTTTAGGACTGATATGGGCTATGGGGGGCTGGGACAAGAAATGGGCTGATGGGAGGGGTTAGGACTTGAGGTGGGCTGATGGGGTTAGGACTGGTAATGGACTGTGGGCTGATGGGGGGGTTAGGACTGGCAATGGGCTATGGGGGGCTGACTGGAAGTGGGGGGTTAGGACTGGTAATGGGTTATAGGGGGGGGCTTAAACTGAAAATGGTGTGATGGGGGGTTAGGACTGGAAGTGGGTTGATGAGGGGGGGATAGGACTGGTATTGTGTTGGGGGGCTGCTAGGACTGGAAATGGGCTGATGCAGGGACTAGAAGGGAATGGATGCTGGGTGAGGCTGGAACTAGAAGGGAGCTGGTGTTGGGGGAGGATTAGAATGGGATGGGGCTGGGAGAGTAAAATGGAGAGGGGAAAAATATTTTGTGTGGGAGGGATAAAAAATCTACAATTGGCCGGGTATTGGGAGAGTAAGTGGGGATTGAGGATGGAGGGGTAAATTTTGAGTAGATGAAATAGGAATGAGGAAAGAGCCAAAGGAGAAAGATTAGTATGTTAAAGCAGATGTAGAGAGAGAATGGAAAAAAACCCCAAGAAGACAGAAGAAAGGACAAATGGACAGCAGATGGAGAGTTAGCAGAAGACACGAAGAAACCAGAAGAAAGTGGCTTGAACAATTGCAACTGAAAAAAAATGCACAAAAGGTAGAAAAATATCTCTTTATTTTGAATTTATTAACTGGAATATGTCAGCTCTGGGAAATGTGCATCATTAAATTTTTAGCTTTGTTTAGTACAATAGGAAATTAAAATATAGTTTAATTTCTACAGTGTTGTTGTATATTCCAAGTTTGGCTTTTGGGGTTCCCAGTTTAATTATTGTCTTCCTGTTTCTAAATTGTGATTCCTTGTTTGGTGATGGTCTGTTCTGCATGTGTAACTGAGCTGAGGTATTCTGTTTATATAATTCCTATTTGACATTGCCACTTGTTCTTTCCCCAGTAGGTCATGTATTGTTGTTCTCTGAGATGTATTGGTTTAATATTTGCAGTGTTGCCTTTTGATAGGTAGAGTATGGTGCTTTGTGAGTCCTGGTAGTGCTGTTAGGATACGGCGGGTTTGCTATGGGTTCTAAATGGGCAGCGTTTGTAGTAGTTCCTAATGTGCCTGGTGGTTGGTACTGGATTATAGTAATGTAGAAACCTTTTAGTCTTTCTTTATCCATATACTCATTAAGAGGCATGTTTACTAAAAGTTAGTGTATGGTAACATTATGCAAATATTTATGCAAATGAAGCACCTTATGCAAATGGGGCTTTAATTGACGTGCTGGCACTTTGAGGAAATTCTTTGGTTTTGTGCGGCAGTTTGGGCACTCGGGCTCAAAAAGGTTAGCCATCACTGCCCTATACGATCCAGCAGCCCAGGAGAATTTGCGTATGGTAAATGCAGCCTTTGTCAGTCAGTCCCAGAGAGATATAAAACAAAAATTACAGAAAATGGATGGATTTGCGGGCATGAATACAGCACAGTTAATGGAAGTTGCTCAGAAAGTGTTTGTGAATCGTGAAAATGAACGTAACAGAGAAAGTGAACGTAAAAGGAAGAAGAAAGCAGATCTTCTTGCTGCCGCTTTAATTGAACGACGTGGAGGAGGTTTTCCTAATCGAAGGAGCAGAGGACGTGGAAGGGGTCGTGAAAAATAATTGGACCCCACTGGGTGCGAATCAGTGTGCCCATTGCAGAGAAGAAGGACATTGGAGGTGAATGCCCACATCTTGACTCCACCCCCAGGAGGGGAGGAGGGAGTCCCTGGAGAACAGGAGGTCGATTTCAGAGTTGTGGAGGAATGAACCGAGCACAGTTCCAGTGAGAGAGGGAAGAAGCTATTGAGGGAATGGCAGTTGCAACAGGCTATGACATGGATGAAGACTAGGCCAGACCAGGCTCCAAGTTCACCCTGGGTCCCCAGGAGCCTATGGTCAGTTTGAAAATAGGGGACCAATATATGCACTTTATGGTGGATACAGGAGCTGAACATTCAGTGGTGGCAAAGCCGGTGGCCCCTCTTTCCTCTCGATCTGTCACCATTATTGGGGCCACTGGGGCCAGGGCCACCAAGCCTTTCCTGCAGAACTGCATGTGTGAACTAGGGGGACAGAAAATAGCGCACCAGTTCCTGTATATGCCTGAATGCCCTATTCCACTTTTGGGCCGAGATATGCTTGCCAAGCTTCAGGCGCAAATATCTTTCGCTGAAGGAGGAGAAATGCAAATGACTGTGAACTCAAAGCCTGCTGGATTGATGGTGCTGACTGTTCCCCGAGAAGAAGAATGGTGGTTCTATAATGTATCTCCAACCAAGCCAGCTAGTTCATGTATACCCACCAACCTTTTAGCCCCGCCTGAAGTATGGGTAGAAGATAATCCACCTGGCCTAGCGAAGAACATAGCCCCTGTCATTGTCGTCCTCAAGCCAGGAGCGGAACCAGTGCATGTGAAGCAGTATCCTCTTCCCCGACCAACTATTGAAGGTATCCACTGCCATCTGATGAAACTACTGAAGTATGGACTTCTCAAGGAGTGCCAGTCACCTTGGAACACCCCCCTTCTCCCAGTCAAGAAACCAGGGACAGGAGATTACCGCCCAGTACAGGATCTGAGGCGAGTGAATGATGCAGTTGTAACTATACACCCAGTGGTACCAAATCCTTATACTCTCTTGGGACTGATCCCCGCTGAGGCTACTGATTTCACTGTCCTGGACCTGAAAGATACCTTCTTCTGAATACGCCTAGCCCCCACCAGTCAACTTTTGTTCGCTTTTAAATGGTAAGACCCCACAACAGGAAGGCAGGGCCAACTCATCTGGACTCGATTACCCCAAGGATTCAAGAATTCACCTACTCTCTTCAGTGCTGCTTTAAATCAAGATCTCTCAAGCTACTCAGTGAACCCAGGACAAAGGGTTCTTCTTCAGTATGTGGACGACCTGCTCATAGCCACAAATTCAGAAAGTGAATGTCTACAAGCCACCAGTGAACTCTTGCACCTTCTAAATGAGACTGGATACAAAGTCTAAGAGCCAAGGCGCAACTATGTCAGACTGAAGTTAAATATCTAGGGTTCCAGTTGTCTAGCGGAATTCGACGCTTGGGACCAGAACGCAAAGAAGCTGTATGCAGTATTCCTACTCCAACCACCAGGAGGCAAGTGAGAGCCTTCTTGGGGGCTGCAGGGTACTGTCGTATATGGATCCCCAATTTCGCTCTGTTGGCAAAGCCATTGTATCAAGCTACTAAAGGAATGGAGAGGTCTCCATTGGAATGGGGACCTGAACAGGATGCAGCATTTCAATCTTTAAAAGCCGCTCTGATGTCATCACCAGCTCTGGGTCTACCGGATGTCCAGAAACCTTTCCGTCTCTATGTTCATGAGTCACAAGGAAATGCTCTAGGGGTGCTGACTCAATCTCTTGGATCTTGGCAACGGCCAGTAGCCTATTTATCAAAACAATTGGATGTGGTTGCAAAAGGTTGGCCCCCTTGCTTGAGAGCTGTTGCAGCCACAGCCCTCCTAGTGAGCGAAGCAGACAAGTTCAATCTGGGACAAAGTCTTCAAGTTACTGTACCACACTCTGTTCTGACCCTTATGGAACACAAAGAAGTTTCTGGCTCACAAATTCGCAAATATTGAAGTATCAGAGTATGCTGTGTGCGAATCCCCGGCTACAATTGATGGTCAGTCAAGCTTTGAATCCTGCTAAGTTGCTCCCAATTGGTCCTGGCCCCCCTGATCATGACTGTTTAGAAATTATGGACACTGTATTCTCAAGTCGCCCGGATCTGACTGATGTCCCTTTGGAGGACCCTGAATGGACTTTCTTTGTGGATGGGAGCAGTCTCGTCATCAATGGGCATCATTGTGCCGGGTATGCAGTGGTGACCCTTGATCTGGTAGTTGAGTCCTCAGCTCTGGCTCCGGGGACTTCAGCACAGAAAGATGAACTGATAGCTCTCACTAGAGCACTGATAATAGGAAAAGGGCTCCGTCTAAATGTGTACACAGATTCCAAGTATGACCTTACAACCTTGCATACACATGGGGCCCTGTTCTCAGGAGGCAAGTCCATTACGTATGACCCCGAGATATTGACATTATCAGATGCATACTGCCTACAGACCACAGAATTTAGGAAAAGTAGAACGTATGAATCTGAAATCTCAGTTGTTTAAACTTTGTCAAGAAGTTCACCTGAAGTGGCCCCAGGTTCTTCCTATAGCCCTTCTTAGGATATGCTTAGCCCCTACTAAGTCTTTAGGAGTTTCCCCTTTTGAGATTCTGTATGGGCGACCCCCGCCTATTGTACAAGGAATAAAAGGAGATATGAAACAGATTGGATCTGAAATTACTAGATAAGAACTATTGGTTTTAAGTTCTGTTTTGCAGAGTCTTCATACGTGGGTAGAAGATCAGCTGCCCATCCATCTAACAGAACCCCTGCATCCTCTCAAGCCTGGAGTCTCGGTGTGGATTAAAGAGTGGAGAAAGACACCCTTGGTACCGCATTGGAAGGGACCTTATGTTGTCATCTTATCAACCCCAACTGCAGTTAAAGTTGCAGAACTCGAACCCTGGATTCATCACAGTCGAGTAAAGCCAGCAGCCATTGATAGCACTGTAGAACGGAAGGCAGCTACGAAAGTATTAGCTATGTGGCAATATTACCCTTTACCCCAAAATGATGCTTTTACGCAAGTAAAATGTGTGATTTAATTCTCACCCTTTCTCACTTGCGGGTGAGAATAATCAAAGGGGGAATGTGGTAGGCTATGGCCTATAATAGCCTGAAAACGTATGAGAGGCCTGTAAGCTAGGCCTGAGTCCTCACCCCCACCAGAGATTAATAGTGCTGAGAAAGACCAAAGTCAGTAGAAGTTTGAGAATCCGCTTTAAACTGCTTTTGATAGGTTTGTATGAATCCTTTATTAAAATGCTGATGATAGATATGTTCCAGTGTTCTGCATTCTCACATTCTCTGAGCTTAGAAATGACCTTGCAGTAGAGATGTATCCATGTCTAGAAACTATACCATTGTTAGAATAGCCTGGGAAGGGGGAACAGGGTGCTAGGCCCAGGAAGGGTCTCCGATTGGACAAATGAAGGGGGCGTTGGGACCAATAGAAAGTCTGCATGTATCAAACTGAAAAGAAATGTATAAAATGAATATGTTTCTGTAAGAACTTTGCTCAGTCCTTTTTGACGCTTGACTGTCTGAGCCTTGTGCACAATAAATTGGCTTGGATCTTTGAACTGACTCCTGGTATTATTTATTGCATGCTTATCAGCTGCTACACTGTAGCATAGAAATTTATATACTATAAAACATAGCAGTTAGGGACTAGCTCCTTTCAAACGCCCTCCCCCTGTTCTATACTCTTCCAACCCCTAAATCTGCTCCCACCAACAAAAAAAAGCCCCCACAACTGCCCCACCACCCCACACTGCCCACACCCCAAAACATATACCCTTACAATTGCTCTAACCAGTCCTAAATGCTGCCATCATGAAAATAATTTCCCCCCCCCAACTGTTTCATCACCCTGAAAACTGTCCCACCAGGAAAACATTACTCCTCTTGCAAATGCTCCATCACCATGTCAACTACTACATCCCCAAAAATTACTTCTCTCCAACTACCCCACCACCCTGAAAACTGTTCCACTCCCAAAAACTACTCCTCTGTAACTTCCTCACTGCCCTCCAAACTGCCCTACCCCCAAAACATACCACTACGCAACTCCCTACCACACTGCACAGTACCCTGTTATTGTTGTTAAGTGCCATCAAGTTGGTGTTGACTCATGGCGATCCTCTGGATAGCTGTCCTAAACTGTATTTGGTCTTCAGTGAGATGGCTCATTGTGAGTGGCATCCATAGCTGCTGTTATTGTATCGATCCATCTCATTGCTAGCCTTCCTCTTTTGCATTGACCTTCTACTTTCCCAAGCATGATATCTTTCTCTAACGTTCTCTCTCTTTGCATGACGTGTCCAAAGTATGAAAGTTGAAGTAATGTCATCTAAGCTTCTAAAGAAAGCTTTGGTTCAATCTCCTCTAATACTGACTGCTTTGTTCTTTGGGCAGTCCATGGTATACATAATATTTGTTGCCGGCACCATAATTCAAAGGCATTGATTTTCTTCCTGTCTTTTTCACTGTCCAACTTTCGAATCCATAAGATATTATTGAAAATAACATGGTCTGGACAAGTTGACTCTTTGTATGGAGAGAGATATCTCTGCTCTCGAGATTCTTGTTTAGCTCCTTCATAGCCATTCTACCAAGAGCAATGCGTCATCAGATTTCTTGACTGCTTGTTGTTTCTTTATTAATAGTTGATCCAACAATGAACGTATTGATTTTGCCAGTTGACAGGATCTTTGTCTCCTTTACATTAAGGTGCAGGCCCAATTTAAGACTATGTTCCTTGATCTTGAGAAGCAAATGTTTCAGATAATCTTCACTTTCAGCCAGTATTGTGGTATCATCAGCATACCACCAATCTTCATACCTCGGTTGTCTTCATACAGTCCTGCTTCTCTGATATATAAATTAAACAGGTAGAGGGAAAGTAGGCAGCCTTGTCATACACCTTTGCTGATTTTAAACCATTCTGTTTCTCCTTGTTCCATTCAAACTGTTGCTTCTTGATCAATGTAAAGGTTGTGCAAAAGAACTCTTAGGTGTTCTGGTATACCCATGCTTCTTAATGTGGCCCAGAGTTCCTCATGGTTTACACAGTCAAAAGCTTTGCTGCAATCAATAAAACACATATAGCTATCCTTTTGATATTCTTTTATCTTTTCAAGGATCCATCCGCGATGATGTCTCTTGTTCTTTGCCTTTTCCTGAACCCTGCTTGCACTTCAGGTAGTTATCATTCCAGGTATGGTTGCAGTCTCTGCTGGATGATCTTTAGTAAAATCTTGCTGGCATGTGAGATCAGAGTGATTGCATGATAATTTCTACAGTCAGTGGGATCACCTTTCTTCAGTATTGGTATAAACACAGATCTTTTCCAGTCAGTTGGCCATGATGTTGTCTTCCAAATTTCCTGGCAGAATCTTGTAAGTATGCCAACAGTAGCATCCGATTGCTGTAATACTTCAATGGGAATGCCATCAATGCCTGGCATTTTATTCTTTGATAATGCTTTCAATGCTGCTTCGACGTCTTCTTTCATCACCAATGATTCCTGATCATAAAGTACAGGTTGAAATGACTGTTAGTTCATTTGATCTTTATGGTATAATGACTCTGTATATTCTGTCCATCTTTCTTGATCTTCTCAGCATCATAAAACATTGATCAATGAGCATCTTGTAGCATTCCATTTTGAGGCTGGAATTTTATCTTTAACTCTCATAGCTTTAGGAAAACCAATCTTGTTCTTTCTCTAATAGTTTCTGATTCTATTTCCTTTCATGCGGCATTGTAGTACTTCTCCTTGTCTCGTCTTGCTGCACGTTGAAAATCTCTGTTGAGTTCTATGATTCCCTCTCTTTCTCCTCTGGCTCTGTGTTTTTGGGCAATTTTCAGAGTTTCTTCAGTCATCCATTTTGGCATTTTTCGCTTTTGCACTTTTTATAGAAACTTCTCACTTTCTTCGAGCACAACTTTCTTGATGTCATCCCATTACTCTTCTGGTGCTCTTCTGCCCCTCCCCCCCCCCCCCGACATCTGTACCCCAAGCCCTGACTCCCCTGGTACAATCTCTTCACCACCAACTCTCCCAACATCAATCTCCTCCGATAGCCTCCATCCCCATTCCCCAGTCCCTTCCCCTGCTCTAAATGCTCTTATTTGGCAGCTTCACCCCTAGCAATAGTACTACAAGATTACCACTAGGAATCACGGGTGCCATTTTGGAGCAGGACTAGGGATCACTCCTCCTCCCACTAGACTACCAGAGGCACCGTTAAGATACAGGGATGGAATTGGTGTCGGGAGTGGATGTAAGGAGTAGGGGGGAAGATTGATGGTAGAAGAGTCAAGGAATGAGGCTTGTTGTCAGGGGAGAACTGGAGAAGGAGTCCTGGCCTCGGCATTTGCAGCTGCCCCTTCTGGGCAGGCATAAATGCTGACATAAAGAACTTTTAATATCCATATGGATTCTCCTTGTAAAATTGGGAATATACCTTGATATTTTAGGCCTGCCCAAACCACTCCTTCTACACGTCTTACCTAAGTCTCTAAGTGGTGTGGGTCACCACATGTAAATACTGTAGCTACTTTATAAAATCAGTTTTGCAGATATAAGTGATCTACACAGTTAAAAGTCTCTATTCACATTTGGAAATGCTTTTAAAATAATCCTCTTACTGCGTTAAATGCATTGCAGATAACTTACCCAGGTCCGAGGCAGAAAGTGTGTGCTAGGGTTCAGTGCAGGATTTTCTAACACAGGAGTAAAAGAAAAAAATTACTTCCCCATGCAATAAGCAAACAGAATGCAAATGGACTGTGTGCAAATACGTGTGCTAACATGGGAGAGCATTGCCAGAAGCATGCACAGATGAGTCTATGCTAGCAATAACTATATTTGGTGCACTAGAAAATTGTATCGGCACTCAGAGTTGCATGCAAATACAACCATGCATGTGCTGGGATATTACTAAGCAAATAAACATTTTGCAATAATATTTTTTATGCACAGAATAGCATTCCAGCATATGCGCAGATGTATGTGCATGCAATTCCATAGTGCCCATACACAATTTTTGCAAATTCCAATTTTGTCAATAATCCAGCATTTCTTTGTTCCTGTACATCTCCTCCTCAGCGCCTCCTCTTCAAGGAAGTCAGAAAAAGTTGCAAGTCCTGTATGCTCCTGGTAAAGAGAAGAAACAGGCATACATTTTTCACTAGCACTGACCGCAGAACGTTGAACTAACCCCTTACTCCTCCACAGATCAAAGCTGGTACTCAAGGCTGATGCCCTAGGTGAATCTTCAGACATGCATACCTTCCTCCTCCCCCCACAACATCTCCCCTTACCTAGCTTATCCCACCTTATGCCCCTGGCATCTCCTCTTCTCTTTCCTTCTCCAGGTATCCCACATCTCTCCTTCCCTTACCTACCACTCTTCCCCAGGTGACCAGCATCAACCCTTGCCTTCCCTGACCCCACTCCCCATGTAGTCCTGAATCCCCCCTTGCCTTCCCTAACCCTCCCAGTAGATCTGAATGTCTCCTCTCTCCCCATCCCTTCCGTTTGCGCCCACTGCCGCTGACGCCCTACCTCAGTCATTCCCCAGAGCAGTGGCTGCAAGTACCTTCTGAGCAACAGTGGGCCTTCTTTAACTTGCACGCCCTTTAGACTGGCCTGTCCTGCCCCCTTTGAAGTAAACTTACTGTGGCCGGCCTAGAGCACATGTGCACAAGTGAAAGGAGGCCTGCTGTCATGCTAAATTTACTTGCAACTATGTGTCAGGAGGACAACCAGGGCAGGATGGCAGTAGTGGCAGTAGTGGCAGGGGGAGACAAAGGGGGCTCAAACTTGGCACGACAATGACGGCAGCAGTGGATGGTGAGCAGGCAGGATGAGAGGATAAGGAAGGAGAAACTTTGGACTATTAAGGAAGTGCCCCACATGCTGCCTGTGGACTCTTGCTGCCCTATGCAGATGCCTAGTCAGTCTGGTGGAAGATCCAGCCTTCCTACAGATCTTGCGCATTGCACGCAGTTTTCTGCTTCTGAATTAACTAATTGCTTCATTACCATGGATTTAAATATACTGGGTCCGATTCTGGTCCCGACGTCCATCTCCTTTGTAGGTCCGGGCTGAGCTGAACGTACAAAGGAGATCGCGATTCTGATCCCTCGGGGCATGTCTAGCCCCGCGGGATCAGAATCTCGAACAGGACTGTATGTGCAGGCTGGGATTGCGATTCAGTCCCAGCCTGCACATATAGTCAAAGCCCGGCTAACTCAGCCAGGGCTTTTAAATGGAGCCGTGGTGCAGTGGTGTTCTGTTGCCATGGCACCGTGGCTCCATTTAAAAGCTGCGATGTCGGGCATTGCTAAAAAAGTTAATTACCCACAGCCTGACCCCTGATCCAGTCTCCTGCCAGGGTCGGGCTGCGGGGTATTAACTTTGCCCCTCCAGCCCCTTCTGTGCCCCGAATCTGCCAAAAAGAAATGTCTAGGGAACTTATCCCACCCCAGGGGTGGAATAACTTCCCTGGCTATTTTGCTGGCCCTGGACGTACAGGGCCGACATTAGAATCACCCCCGCCCCCAGGCTGCCTCTACCCCGCCCCCGACTAACTTCCCCATACAACCGGTGGGGAAGTTAGTCGGGGCATGCAGCCAGCATGAATAGCCCCCACTGTGTGTTGAAGTCTACCCAAGGCTTTATATACAGCTATGTGGGTATCCTGCCACCAGCCTACCCCTTCTCTCTCTCTCTCTGCTTATCAAACACCAGCCAGTTCCTCTTTATGATTACATTACAGTCTTGGGCTATAAAATCAACTAATCTTTATCATCTGAACTGCAGGTCTCAGCAGTTATTAAATCCTCCTTTCCTTTCTTAGTAAAATACCTGCCATAAAGCCTTTCTTAGACATAACCAGCCTCAAGACAGTTTTTGCCCTTATACTAAACCATATAGATTACTGCAACTCATTTTACTATGGAATAAATCAAACTACCCTAAACTATCTTCTCTAAAGCTCTGCTGCTAAACTTCTAATAAACACCAGGAAATCTGACCATATCAGCTCTTTTCTATGGAATGTACATTGGCTTCCTTTATCCTTCAGAATCCAGTTCAAAATCTACCAAATCTTTTCAAAGTCTTACACACTGGTATTCCTCTTTGTATATTGGACTCAGTAATTCCTTACAGTTCCTCATACCTCTTCAAACCTTGTAAGCCATTTAGTTTTACCAAGTACCTATAGTCACTACCTTGATACAGCTCCACATCCTGCCTTCTCATGCTATGGCCTACTCCTCTGGAATTCACTACCCCATCAGCTAAGAGGTGAACTTAGATCATTCATGTTTCAAGACTACCTTGAAAACCCCTCTCTTCACCCTAGCATTTGGTGATCCTCCAGACTCGGCCCTAGGGTAAACTGGAGATGGCCCTCTTCTCAGCTACTCCTCTGCTCTCTCGCTCCTCTTTTTCTCATAGTCGCCCCTCTTCTATGTTTGTAATTTTTTTATTTCTATTAACGAATGGATATGTTTTGGTTTTCCCTACCTTACTGATTTGTATTGTAAATTGCTTGGAAATATCCTTTTAGAATGAAAAGCAGTATATCAAACATATGAATAAACTAGTCTGCAAAATTCATTTTTACATTGGATGCTCATTGCAGTACAAAGAAATTGCATGCTAAAGCCAAGCTAATGTGTGCAAAGCCTAGCAGCAGGGCGGTGTTAAACATGCAGGGGCCCAGGATAGAAACTATTGAGGAGGCCCAAAACCCATCTGCAGGCTCTGTCTTCTTCAGCTTGAAGCAGAGTTGGGTCCCCCAGTGGCATGGGTGCCCAGGACAATTGCTCTGTTTGTCACCCCCTAACACCGGTCTTGCCTAGAAGACTTTATTGCACTGACCTCCCAGACTGGTTTCAAGTATATTCAACATGAATATGTATATTGTGGACCCCAAGCATATGCAAATGCATGTCATGCACATTTATTATGGTTATCCTGTAAAACAACCCAGTTAGGTGTGCCCAGGACTGGGATGAGAATCACTGTTACATAGCATTGTTTTTCATCAAACCTTTTAACTATTTGCAGCTGTTTCCAATTATTCTTAATGTTGTGGATTTAGGTAACAAAATTAGGATTAAAGTGTAGTTGCCATGTGTTAAAAATGTCAGATAAACAGAGCAGTTAAATGTCACCTCAATAAGCCATCTGCAATGCAGTTAACATGTAGTAAATTTGGAGCTATAAACACAGAGCCACTGTTAATCCCGGTCCCTGTCAGCATGCTAAACATCAGAAAATCCAGTTTATCTATGTTTCAAGATTGAAAAGTGTGAAAAAGAAAGGATCCAGCTTTAAAATATATTCAGACTATTGTTCTTAAGTGTCGTTCAGGACAGTTGTCCTAAACTGTGTTCAGTACTCATCTAGGTGGATAAATATTGATAGAGTGGCATCTATAACTGCTGTTGTTGTATCGATCCACCTCATTTCCGCTCTTCCTCTTTTGTGTCGACCTTCAATCTTGATAAGCATAATGTCTTTCTCTAATGATCTTTCTCTTTGCATGATGTGTCCAAAGTACAGTATGAAAGTCAAAGTCTTGTCATTTTAGCCTCCAAGGAAAGGTTAGGGGCATGTTTACTACAGCGGCGTGAATAATGCGGGGCAAACACACAGTTAGTGCATGTTTTTACTGCAGTGGAGCCTAGTGGCCGTGGTAGATGCAAGGGCATAGCCATTGCTGCTACACTGGTTGCATCACTAATGGTGTTATAAGGAATGCATGGCCATAGGAAGGAAACGGAGACATTCGAGAACCACAGATGCCCTTGATAAATACAAATTACACCCCAAAAAACCCCAAAAATGTTTATCCACAAAATGTGTTAACTAAAAAGATAAACCAAGTTGTCCTATACTACCTAATAGTCAAATACAACAAAAATATTTTTGTTGGAGCGTATGCCATGAATGAAACTCCTTCTCGCAACATAATACTGAATAAAGACTAAAAGGAGTATTATGCTCACCAAATGGCCTGTCTGGTCTGTCCTTCCATATCAACAACTACAACAGTCCCCTTTTTACCTTTAGAGATCCTCTGTGTTTGTCCCGTGCTTTTTTGAATTCAGTTACTGTCCTCATCTCTACCACCTCCACTGGGAGACTATTCCACAGATCCACTACTCTTTCCGTAAAGAAATATTTCCTCATATCACTCCTGAATCTATCTCCCTTCACCCTCATCCCATGTCCCCTCGTAGCAGAACTTGCTTTCAATTGAAAGAGGCTCTCTCCCTGAACATTTATGCCATGGAGGTATTTAAACATCTCAATCATATAGAAACATAGAAACATAGAAACATGATGACAGAAAAAGACCACAAGGTCCATCTAGTCTGTCCTTCCATAACAACTACAACAGTCCACTTTTTACCTTTAGAGATCCTCTGTGTTGGTCCCATGCTTTCATATCACCTCTATCCCGCCTTTCCTCTAAGGTGTACATATTAAGATCCTTAAGTCTGTCCTCATATGCTTTATAATGAAGACCACTAGCGCGGTATATAAGAGAATGCAAATAAATAAATAAATTAAATAAATAAATAAATAATCATTTTAGTAGCCACCCTCTGCACCGACTCCATCCTGTTCACATCCTTTTGAAGGTGTGGTCTCCAGAATTGCACACTAGACTCCAAAATAGAAACATAGAAATATACTTAACATCAAGGAGTCCCACAAGGATCCGTCCTCTCTTCACTCCTGTTCAATATACTGTATTTCTATAGCCACTCTGCACAATCATTCAAGTCAACAATGTACTGTACCACATCTACGAAGACAACATAATGCTCTATATTCCATTCTCCACAGTAAGACAAGTATATGCAATGGCTAGCCAAACATAATCTACATGTAAACTACAAAAAGATGAAAGCTCTCTACATCACCAAAGACACAAATTTCACTCCACCCATCACAATAATTGTTGCAGAAGCAAACATAGAGGTAAAGCCTGAAGTCTGTTACTTAGTTGTAATCCTAGGTCAGTGGCTGGCCTTCCTCCAACACATTAGTTATATTACAAGGATGATATACCACAAAATAAAGGCAGTACAACCCCTCTGACCACTACTGGATGCACAAGATTTCCGGACAGTATTTCGGGTAATAACATTCCCTCACTTTGACTACAGTAATCTCCTCTTCCAGGGCCTACCAAAATATGCCCTCCACCCCATACAATTGGCCCAGAACACGGCTGTCCATATCATCAGTAATGCCACCAAAACTGACCATATACCCCCAATATTCAAGCAACTACACTGACTGCCCATCACACACCATATAAGATACAAAGTCTTCCTCACAATTTTCAAAACCGCCCATGGCCTTTCATCAATATAACTACAATCATTAATGCAAGAGACCACCAGCAACAGAACTAGAAGGACCAATTCCCTAGACACCTTCATAGTACATGCCATAAATATGAAGAGCAACTGAACCACATCTAACAGGACCCTTATGCTCTATGCCCCAACCTTATGGAATGCACTTCCAGAGAACTTATGTGATATAGCTGATTTAACTGACTTTAGAAGAAAACTAAAAAACACTTCTTTATGGAGCACTTCAGCAGCAACACCTAACTTGACTCCCTTTGTGGAACCATATGACTCTACCGCACCCCATTGCAACATTTCACAACTTTGCTTCCCTATTCCCACCCTATATTATCTTAAAAGTTAGATATATGTATTATCTAGTTATAGTTGTGATCGATGTAAAGCCACTTTGAGCGCGTTGTTGTTCAATCAGTAGACTGCCGTGTCTTGTAGATATGGCAGTATATAAGAATAACTAACTAAATAAATAAATAGCGCATGCATACCTGAAGGCATGTCCTATGCACGTCCTTCAAGGGACAGCCACAAATGTGTTATCAGGGTGGCAGTGGGCTATGGAATCACTGCAGACAGTAATACTGTAAATGTGTCCCAACCACATCTATAGGAAAAAAGCAACTGGCCATGTCAAACTAGAAAGCAATAACCAGGAATAGACACAATTGGCTGCAGAGCTCATCAATAGGGCTAAGTACAAGAGGATGGGACATGCAAATCAGAAAAGCAAACATATGCAGTGAGTCTGTGTTGCGCCCCTTACATTGGGAGATAGGGTGTAAATGTGGCATCTGAAGATGCAGGAGGGATTGTATGGGATCAGGCAGGGTGTCCTCAGTGTCCATCATGGGGGAAAGGTATATGAACCCTGAGGCACCCAGGATGCCTGTTCACCTAAGCTGCAGGGAACACAGTAGAAAGGCCTCTGGTGGGGATGTGGAAGATGGGCTCCCCCTCTCAGTCACTCTTCTGATATAGCTTGGACAGCACCATAGCCAATGTGGAGTGTGCCTCCCATGTTGGGGGAAGGAGTGCTAGAGCCAGAGGATTTTTGGAGGCTAAGCATAATTAGTATACATGCCCATGGCAGCCTGCAGCCACATGTGGTCCATATGGTTAAGAAGCACTGCTATTGCCTACCATATAGGACACCCACTCCTGTGGCCTGACATCTACAAGGGACTAGGTACAAGGCAGTCTACCCACAGAGGACACCCATGCTCCTCCTTACTGGGAAGATCTCTGGAAGAACACACTATTGAGGAGATGACTCCCAAATAGCTCCCAGGCTGAGCACCCAAGCTGTCAGGGAACCAAAGGCCCTCCAGAGGAGGGGAGAACACAAGAGCTTCCCAGGTCCACGGAATGCTTCATTCTCTGGGCATGGGTACGAAGAAAGAAAACACTGATCATTGAACTCCAACCATGCAAGTCCATGTTCACTGCTAGAAATGTTAAGTAGCTGCTCAGAGCCGGTAAGCCTCCACCCTATCCTCCCTTGGTCAGGGTGAGGGGTTATCTGCCCACAGGAACATAGCTTATGGTAGCTTCATGGCCCCCCAGGTGCATTTATGCAATGCTACATGCTCCCCCATGCAGAGGTAGGTGTCGAATGGTGCCTTTTGATGTCACACCATCATATTGCCAGTATGTGAAACACCTAATTTTCATGCCACACCCCCACTGTACTCTGCTGGCTTCAACTCTGGCTCGGTGGCTAGTACTGACTGAAACACAGAACACAGGCACAATCTCCTGACACTTCCACAGCAGACAACACACGCAGAACTCTGACATCTATCCATTAAAATGCTGACATGAACAGCAGTCCATCAGAACAGCTGTTGATGTGTCTGTGGATGTATGCCCACTGTCCCAGAAGTGTCACTCCTGAGCTGGAGGCCCTGGTTTTTGGGGCTGTTAGGCTGCTGTGGTGCACTGCCATGGCAGCTTCATCATGCAGGCCCTCCTCCCTGGGGCCTAGACTGTAGCCTAGATATTCTACTAGCATTGCCTCTTTGCTTTCTTTTCTTTCATTCTAGTTGCCTTGTTTTTGCCTTTTCTATCACTCATATATGAACCGTGCATTTGGATGCACTAGAAAGGCGGGTGCAACTACCTACTGGTCAGAGGCAGGTATTAGTTAAGGCCTCACAAGCAGCATGTTTGTGCTGCTTGCATAAATTTAGTATGGACGACCCAGCCACATACCACGTCCCCACCCACTTTCTGCCTTAACCCCGCCCATTCATGTGCTGATTGGGTAGTTTGGCATTTTTAGCATGGACACCTTTGGGACACATGTTTCTTGCTACCATACAGCCAAAATGCACATTAGCCCTGCGCTAACAAGCCCGTTAGATTTGATCTCCTCCAGTACAGGATCTCTTGTTTCTTCACTGTCCCACTTTCCCATCCATATGATGCTATTGCAAATAACATGACTTGGACAAGTTGAATCTTTGTACACAGGGATATATCTTAACATTTGAAAATCTTGTCTAGGTCCTTCATAGCCATTCTGCCAGGAGTAATGCGTCATCGGGTTTCTTGACTGCTTGTCATTTCATTATTGATTCACGGATCCAAGCAGGTTGAAGTTGTCTACTATGCAGCTCAAAAATAGTGTGAATTAAAAACTCTTATTGCTCCTATTCATACTGAAATGGGATTTCCGTAAAAATCGATTAGGGGCACATTCAGTGGTGGCATCCATGTTGTTAAAGCTGCTGGCCATTGCCACTTTAATTTATGCTTCGATATCCAGTGCCAGGATCATATCTGGCCAGCGGCACTGAATATCCACTTTGGACAAATAGCGTTTTAGCTATCTGATTAGCTGCAATATTTGACCATTGGCCAGATATCTAAACCACTTAAAGTTAGGAAAACCCTTTTTCTATCCTAACTAGGCATTTTAATAAGCTGGTTAGGGGCACCGCTGATGAGCTAACTAATGTTGCTGCCCCTGTTCTGCCACTGGAATGCCCCGATGTTAGCTGGTTAGCGTCAGGGCATTTAGATGGTCTAAGAGGGGATATTCAGTAGCAAAAATTGGGTATGTGCTGCTGAAGGTCCCAGTCAGCGAGATTAACACAGTTTGAATATCTACAAACAGCCTTAACCCTTTTGAATAAGCCACACCCCCCCTCACCCCCAATATGGAGGAGTAGCCTAGTGGTTAGAGCAATAGCATACTACTTAGGCAGTCTGGGTTCAATTTCCACTAGCATCCCTTGTGGCCTTGGGCAAGTCACTTCACCCTCCATTACCTCAAAAGAAAAGGCTTCACAATCTACTTCCAGTCATACCTTGCCAAGAAAACCCAGGGACTGCTGGGTCACCAGCAGTCAGCATTGACTTTAATGCCAAAAAAACAAGGAAACCCTCAACCAGAATCAAAAGAACAAATCATGCAAGAAAATTCCAATCTAATAAAGGAACGATTCTCCATGTTGTTGTTAAATGCCGTCGAGTCGGAGTCGACTCATGGCGACCCTCTGGATAGCTATCCTAAATTGTGTTCGGTCTTCAGTCAGGCAGCTCATTGTTGACAGAATGGTACCCATAGCTGCTGTTATTGTATCGATCCATCTCATTGCTGGCCTTCCTCTTTTGCGTTGACCTTCTATCTTGCCAAGCATAATGTCTTTCTCTAATAATCTCTCTCTTCGCATGATGTGTCCAAAGTATGAAAGTCGAAGTCTTGTCATCTGAGCTTCTAAAGAAAACTTAGGTTTGATCCCCTCTAGTACCGACTGGTTTGTTCTTCGGGCAGTCCATGGTATACACAGTATTCGCCGCCAGCACCATAATTCAAAGGCATCAATTTTCTTCCTGTCTGTCTTTTTCACTGTCCAGCTTTCACATCCATATGATGTTATTGAAAATACCATGGCTTGAACAAGTCGAATCTTTGTATGGAGAGAGACATCTCTGCTCTTGAGAATCTTATCTAGGTCCTTCATAGCCATTCTGCCAAGAACAACGCGTCGTTTGATTTCTTCACTGCTTGTTGCTTCTTTATTGATAGTTGATCCAAGTAGGTTAAAGTTGTTCACAATTTCAATTTCTTCTCCTTCAACAATGAACCTGTTGATTATGCCAGTTGTCATGATCTTTGTCTTCTTTACATTAAGGTGCAGGCCCATTTCGAGACTATGTTCTTTGATTGTGAGAAACAAATGTTTCAGATCATCTTCACTTTCAGCCAGTAATGTAGTATCATCAGCATAGCGAAGGTTGTTGATGAGTCTTCCACCAGTCTTCACACCTCTGTTGTCTTCATACAATCCTGCTTCTCTGATGATTTGTTCTGCATATAAATTAAACAGGTAGGGGGAAAGTATGCAGCCTTCTCTTAAACCTTTGCTTATTTTAAACCATTCTGTTTCTCCTTGTTTCGTTCGAACTGTTGCTTCTTCATCAATGTACAGATTGCGCAAGAGAACGATCAGGTGTTCTGGTATACCCATGCTTCTTAATGTGGCCCAGAGTTTCTCATGGTTTACACAGTCAAAAGCCTTGCTATAGTCGATAAAGCACAAATAGATATCCTTTTGGTATTCTTTAGTCTTTTCAAGGATCCATCTCACATCCACAATGATGTCTCTCGTTCCTCGCCCTTTCCTGAGCCCTGCTTGCACTTCAGGTAGTTCTTGTTCCAGGTATGGTTGTAGTCTCTTTTGAATAATCTTCAGTAGAATCTTGCTGGCATGTGGGATCAGAGCGATTGTTCGATAATTTGCACAGTCAGTTGGATCACCTTTCTTTAGTATTGGTATAAACACAGGTCTTTTCCAGTCAGTTGGCTATGATGTTGTCGTCCATATTTCTTGGCAGAGCCTTTTAAGTATGGTAACAGCTGCATCAGATTGCTGCAATACTTCTATAGGAATGCTATCAATGCCTGGTGCTTTGTTCTTTGATAAGGCTTTCAATGCTGCTTCAACTTCTTCTTTCATCACCAATGGTTCCCGATAATAAGGTACAGGTTGAAACGGCTGTTGGTCCACTTGATCTTTATCATATAAAAACTCTGTATATTCCTTCCACCTTTTCTTGATCTTCTCAGCATCATTCAACATAGAACCTTGAGCATCTTGTAACATTCCAATTCGAAGCTGGAACTTTTTCTTTAACTCTCGTAGCTTTAGGAAAGCCGATCTTGTTCTTCCTCTAATAGTTTCTGCTTCTATTTCCTTGGAAGTGTCATTGTAGTACTTTTCCTTGTCCTGTCTTGCTGCATGTTGGAAATCTCTGTTGAGTTCTGCGATTGTCTTTCTTTCTCCTCTGGCTTTAGCTTCTCTGCGTTTCTGGGC
This sequence comes from Ichthyophis bannanicus, assembly GCA_033557465.1. Lineage (NCBI taxonomy): Eukaryota > Metazoa > Chordata > Amphibia > Gymnophiona > Ichthyophiidae > Ichthyophis > Ichthyophis bannanicus. The sequence continues at coordinate 100,524,871 of CM066034.1, read as the reverse complement.
AATTTTCAGAGTTTCTTCCGTCATCCATTTTGGCCGCTTTTGCTTTTTCACCTTTTGTAGAGACTTCTCGCTTTCTTCCAACACAACCGTCTTGATGTCATTCCATAACTCTTCCGGAGCTCTATCATTTGTATCTAAAGCAGCAAATTGATTTTGCAGGCAGTCTTTAAATTCCAGTGGTATATTCTCAAGGTCATATTTTGCTGCATTCATGAGTGGTTTGCTTTTTTTCAACTTAAGCTTGAGTTTGCATACTAGTAGTTGATGATCTGTACCACAGTCACCTCCAGGTTTTGTCTTTGTTGACATTATAGAACTTTTCCATCATTGACTTCCACAGATGTAGTCAATTTGATTTTTATACAATCCATTGGGTGAAGTCCATGTGTACAGTCGCTGCTTGTGTTGCTGGAAGAAGGTGTTTGAGATGAATAGATCATTGGTCTTGCAGAATTCTATCAGTCTTTCTCCAGCTTCATTTCTGTTGCCAAGTCCATATTTTCCAACTACTTTGCCTTCTTCTTTGTTGCCAACTTTTGCGTTCCAGTCACCCATGGCTATCAGGATATTCTGTTTGCATGTTCTGTCAATTTCGGCTTGTACTTCTTCATAGAACTCTTCAATTTCATTCTCTTCTGCAGCTGTTGTTGGGGCATATACTTGAATTATAGTTGTGTTGATAGGCAATCCTCGTAGACGAATAGAGATTAAGCGTTCACTGACTGCATTGTATTTCATTACAGTTCTTGCAAGTTTCTTCTTTATTATAAATGCAACACCATTTCTTCTTTGTCTTTCATTTCCAGCATAGTAGACCATGTGATCATCTGATGCAAAGTGCCCGATGCCAGTCCATTTCAGTTCGCTGACACCCAGCAGATCAAGTTGTACACATTCCATTTCATTCTTGACCACCTCCAACTTCCCTTGGTTCATGCTTCGTACGTTCCATGTTCCAATGCGTAAGACATCTTTACAGCTTCTGACTCTCATTTCATGCGCAGCTACATCAGCAGTCAGACTTCCCGAGGGCTTTGATCCAACCACATCATAAATGCTGGCCTTACTCTGAAAAGTCTTCAGCTCTTCCCCAGTAGCTAGTTGTGCCTTCCGACCTGTGGGTCTCATCTTTCAGCACCATAGCACAATTTGTTTTTCACTTTTCGGGTTCAAAACTTAACAACCCTGCTTCAGGTCAATCTCAATGTGGTCAATCTTCAGCCATAATGAATTCTTGCTAGAGAAAATGCCTTAAATAATCCGGCACGGCATCTGATCACACAACTGATGTGAGCAACCTCCAACCAATCAGATGAATTGAATCAAAAAGAGCCAATCAGATGAGGGGGAGGTCCCACCATTCAGAAACACCTCCCTAAATGAGAAGCTATAGTATGCAAAGCTCCCCTAAATAATGGTATACCAATCAATCTGTGTGTTTAAGCCTTTGGGGTAGACCATTTCCAATGAATAGATCCACCTCTGTTCCAACTTTTGTAGATATTTTTATTTTATTTATTTATTTACTTATTTCTTCTATACCGCCCCTTCCAGTGATCAAGGGCGGTTTACATGGAACAAGTTATGTATACTAAATTGTATACTTTACATATTGAACATGATCACCACCCCATTGATCTATCGGTACATGATCTAATACTCGCCAATGAACGGACTCAAATGTATGTGTATTTTCAATACAATGATCCACCATTGGTGCCGCAAAATTCTTTGTCCGAAGACGTGATGCATGCTCACTCAATCTTATCCTTATAGATCTAGAAGTACGCCCAACATAGTAGAGCTGGCACAGGCAAACAATCAAATAAACAACAAACCTTGAAGAACAACTTGTTTGCCATCGAGAGTGGTAGATCCTGGAGGTATGAATATCCGTCCAATCAGGTCCAGATATTGTGCTCAAACAAAAATTACAGGTATCACAAGGGTAATGTCCTTTTATTGCATGTGAAGTGAGGGGTCGATCTTGCTGTGCTGTAGTTTTCATTACTAAATCACGTAGATTAGCTTTACGGGAATAAGCTATTTGCAAACGCTTATCCCAAAAACAGGTATGTAACCCCAAAATAGGCCAAAACCGATGAAGTAGTTTGGCTACTGCTGCCACTCCTTTAGTATAAGGAAATACCCCCGTGATCTCAGCCGCGCAACTGGCATGACCGCCTCGGGTCCCTCTCCCCTTACCCGTGACCCTCCCCCTTCCTCCCTCCTTCCCTCCCCCTCCCATTTTCCCCCCCAGTGATTCACCACATCACACCATGGAGTTTCTTTTCACCAAACTATTTGATTTATTTGACAACAGTGGTTATTAACAATACAACAAAACTGTTGGCCACAGCATGCACGTCACAATCCATAAACATAGTCTACAAATTCCTTGTATCCCCTTTCTTTTGCAACCCTCGAGAGACACAGCCGAATATCCTATAGACTTTTTACATCGCAGGAGGGACTCTCTGCCGTGAAAGCTTTTTACAGTCCCTTAGTCTTTCATATCTTCAGTCGAAAGGCTGTTACACCTGCCGTTCGAGCAGACTTGGCAACCTTTCTTCCTTACCCCCCCCCCTTTGCCCGCTGTCAAAGCAAGGCAGGGGGGGCTCTCTGTGCGGTGTTCTTGTCGCCATCTCCCTCTCTCTGGGGGGAGGTCCGTGTATCTCTCCAGTACCTCCCCCCCATTTACTTAAGGCCTAGGCTGTGTTCTCTCTCACCGGGTGCGTTTCCAGCCGTCTTACATGCTGTGACGATTCCCTCCCCCCCCGTTTGCTAATTGGGTGGGTCGGGCGGGTGTCCGGCTTCCTCCAGGAAGGGGGGTGAGCGGCAAAGAGGCCGCGCCCGCGCCAGGCACGCTCTTTTGACTGCGGCTCTTTGCCCGCCCCCCCTCCGCCGTCCCCCCCCGCCCCTCCCCTTGGCCTTTGGCTCGCCACCGCGCGCCTGTGCCCAGCCACGTTAATTCGCGGCCGGGTCTTTTCCTCATGTAATGCTGATACCGGTTCTGCAAACAACCATTCTCTATGCATAAAACGAGCCCTTTTATATGCTGTCCTAACCAAATTCGAAGGATAGCCTCTAGAGAGTAGGCATGAACTCAAATCTGCAGCGTGTAATTTAAACTCTTGTAATATTGAGCAATTACGGCAAAGCCGTAAAAACTGTCCATAAGGTAACCCCTTCTTTAAAGCCTTTGGATGAAAACTATCATACTTCAAAAGGGTGTTACGTTGTACTGCTTTACGGTATAAAGAAGTAACAAAACCCGTAGTGGTAAGCAAAATGGTAATATCCAAAAACTGAATCTGTGATGACTCCACTTGTGCTGTAAATTGTATATTAGATTTATAGGCATTGAGTGACAGCAAGAAAAAATCAAGCTCTGTCCGAGTGCCCGTCCACAAGAAAAAGATGTCATCCAGAAACGTTCGCCAGAAAGGGACCAAATGAAACAAAGGATGAGAATACACATAAAGCTCTTCAAAATGAGCCATGTAAATTGTTGCAATCGAGGGAGCAACCGTGGCGCCCATGGCTATGCCAAATATTTGCAAATAATATTGCTGCTGATAGAGAAAAAAATTATTATTTAACACCAAATCCAATAAATCCAATATAAACTTCCTAGGAATCCATTCAGGCAGATCTAATGGATATTCAGCCAAACAAGTAAGCACCTCACCTTGATCGATGTTTGTATAAAGAGACTGAACATCCAGAGTAACAATATAAGTGTAAGAGGCAAAATCGTTACAGGCAGACAGTTGCTTCAGAAAATCCCCTGTATCCTTGATGTAGGAAGGTGCCTTAGCTGCCACAGGTTGTAAGAAGATGTCACAAAACTTAGAAAGTGGTTCAAGCAAAGAGTCCCTACATGATACTATAGGACGTCACGGTGGATTTTGCAGCGTCTTGTGAACTTTTGGCACAAGATAAAAAACTGGGGGTTTTGGGTATTTGTTTACCAAAAATTCAGAGTCCCGTTTAGTTATCCAATTGCACAAAAATGCCTGAGACACCAAGGACTGAATCCGCTCCATAAGATCAACTGTGGGATCAGTAATCAGGGTATAATTTTTACGATTTTTTAAATGTACATCAGTTTCACGTTGACATTGATCAGTGGAAAGAAGATCAGTGGCATTGATCACTGTTGCTCCTCCCTTATCTGCTCTTTGGACTACCAAGTCCATAGTAGACAGTTGTTTTAAAGCCTCATAGTGTTCACAAGATAGGTTGTTATAGGAACATGAAGTATTTGTCTCTATATTTGATAATTCATGCAAAACGAAATCTTGAAAAGTAGAAATATGCCGGGTCAATCGTTGACTGTGAATCAACTGCAAGTTTTAGAGTTGGGGCTTTCTTTTGTCCCAACTCCCAAATATGATGGTTTTGAGATGAGGGTAGCACTATATAGGTTTTTCAGGAAGTTACGTGTTATTCATTATTTTCCTGATTTAATTGTCCTGTAGACAGTTCAGTGGTGAAGAACCCCTCTAGATGGCAACCCCCAGGTCAGAGTGATGCTGTGATTTCTACTTTTCAAGATAGAAAAGGGTCTGGGAATGGGGAGTGGAAAGATGAGTGTGACAGTCATAGACAATACTGTAGCCTAAGTCGCATATGTCACCCTTTGTATGTGACTGTGTAACATCTAGCTGTGGCATGGTGGTTTAGGCCCCATGTGGTGAACATATATTGATCCCACCTTTTTGCATACACAGCAGAACAGCAGCAGGATGCTCCACAAGTCCCTGCAGACACTGATGACCAGCCCACACAGGTCATCACTGCCCCAGCAGCCACCAGTGCAACATTGCACCAGCAGCAGGACAGCTCCACCTCTACCAGCACCACAACCACTACTACATCCTCCACAGTTGGGAGCATGGGGCCGGAATAACAAGGTGGCTCTGAACTCGGCCTGGAGGAGGAGAAAGGTGACAACGCAGAGGAAGAAGAACACATGGTGGGGGAGGAGGAGGATGAGGAGGAGGGGAGGGGAGGAGAAGGGAGCAGACAGTAAGGAGCTAGAGGACAGAGGTGATGACTAGGACATGAGTGCACAACCTGAAGGCATGCAGAGGGGCCGGAAGCTGCTGCACTAGAGCCGTAGGAAGGGCAGCCAGCAGCAATGGTGGCTGGAGAACCAGGAGAGACTTTGGTTACAAGGATGCTAGCAGCAGTTCTGAAGGTGGAGGCTGAGGAGACCTCAGAAACAGAAAGGCTGCCATTGCGCCACCCCACACCAACCAGAGCCTGGCACAATACCGGGGGCTGCCCATGTAGGAGTGGGCAGGGGACACCAAAAACAGCAAAAAACACATATACTAAAGAAACCCAGTCTAGAAACGTGGAATACCAAAGAAAGAAACTAATTTATTATATCACCATATAGAGGATCAAACGCCAAGGACCCGACACAGGCCGTGTTTCGTAAAAACCTCCTCAGGGGTATATTGGCATGCTACAATAATAAATATAAACATATAAATATAAAGAATGTTAAAAAATAAAACAATTAGAATATTAAAAAAACAATATTAAATATGAATATATCATAAAAAACATAATTCATTTAAAACCACCGTTTAAAACATGAACAAATGTTAAACTATAAAATCTTAAAAATAAACATATATATACACATAAATAAGTGAAATTATATGAGAATGAGATAAAAAAACCTAATTGTCATAAATGAAAAACATCATGATATGACATAAAAATTATACCTTAGTACCTCTATGAATAAATTAGCTCATGTGTGAGATCCTTTGTGAGCTATAAAAACAAAAAGAGATGAAGAGAACAAGGGTAAAAAATGGAGCAGGAGTGCATAGTCAGGAGTGTACGATTATGAACAGTGTATGAATGTATACTAATCCAAAAAAATATATATAAATCCAAAAAAATATGCAAATCATCATGTAGTTGTTAAAAAATAAAATAAATTATCTAATAGATATACTGAACAGTGTATAAATATATGCTAATCAACCTAAATTGAAATGCATGCGAATCATCATGTGGTTCTTTTAAAAAAACCATCTATTAAAAATACTAAGTTGTTCATTATAAACCATTCAATTTAAAGAAACACAGCACTGATCAAACATCAAAACTTTAAAGGGAAAAGCCATAAACTGCATACCTTACCTAACAATTTTGGTGTTCAGCAGGTATAGGAAAATATTATAAATTTTTTACATTTTTATAAATTTTAAGGCCTCAACTTAATGTACATTTAAGAACCACAGGATTATTGACCCAGCAGGGGAACAGCACTACACCACCACCCAATGGCCACCACTACAGCTCCTCCATCACCTCATGATGCAGGTCAACCTCATGAGCTTGTGCGCTCCATGGACACAGTGGCACATGAGCTGCGGCTAATGAGGCAGGCAGTGGAGGGAGCAGCAGAGTTTATCTGCAATATGTGTGCCCTCACTGATGCCATGCTGCAGCAGCAGCACTCAGCTGCAGGTGCCCAGTGGCAGGGAGGGGAGGGGGACCAGTAGTCAACACAGGGAGTGTGGCTATCTGTGACACACACTTGGAGTGTGGAACCCTGGCAGCTACTGTACGTTACAGAAAATTGTGGGGGAGGTGCTTTGTTGGGGGGGGGGGGTAGGTTGTTTAGGATGGAGGATATTTCAGCGCTCTACATTTCATATGTATCTCTGTAAAATGCTACCTCATCCCCATTTTCCCTGCAAAGTTTTATATATAAAGTCTGAATACATTCCATACGTCTGAGTTTGGTCTGGCTCTGTTCTCTAGGCAGTGCAAGCTTGTGAGTAGTGGACTGTATCAATGATGTGTATGACTGGTGGGCCTGGTGTATGGTGGCAGTCAGAGTATTGGTTAATCCTGCACATGCAGATCTGTGCATCCTCTAAAGTGCAGTACTCATAGCTTGGTAGCCATGCTAACCAAGGGGGAGGATGAGGGAAGCAAAGGCCTGCCTATACATCAGCATGTCTGACATGTGAGCTGGCAGACATCAGTGTAACACGAGAGATGTACAGTAGGTGCAACATGAGAACTTGCTAGAGTGTCTCTGGCCCCATTATTCCCCATCTATGGCTGCCACAGAGTCTATGTCAACCACTGATACAGACTATATGTGTGCAAACCCCATGCAGACCTTTCACAGAGTTACAAATGTGGAAGAGTGGGTAGATAGGGTGTATGGGGTTTGTCACACAATATCAGCTATAGTGCCTATGAGTGATAAGTGGAGCTGTTGGAGGTGGGAATGAGTTGAGGACATCTAACTATGGGGCTAGGCGTGGGGCAGGGGCCATACTGTAATGTTTGTCTTTTATGAGTGCTGAATGAAGTACAGGGTCATGTCCATTGTATGAGCTAACCTAGTGTGTAGCCCATCTATGATTGCAAAGTGTAATGTGTCCACTCCTCCCATAGTATAGTCCTAGATTGCAGTGCTGCAGGCCCCATAGTGTTCGTGAATGGCATGCAGATGAATCGGCAATTGACAATCAGAGGTGCATGCAGCTGTGTATGCAGCCATTTTGTCACTTGACCTATGCACACCATACCTGGCTGGTGGTGTGCCATGCCTGCACCTAGTATAATTCGTGGTAGGGTATATATTGCTAGGCAATGTGACTAACGCAGCAGACAATGATATTGGCTTTTCTGCAAATAATTTAGTGATTCCAGGCAGCAGCCTAGGGTGGGTGTTTCCCGGGGTGGCCAAGCACAGCTAAGGCTGCACCACACATTGGGGTCAGTGTTCAACAGCACACAGGTTATTCCATTTGCCTAGCCTGGCAACAGCTTGCTAAATGCTGCATCGTACCGCTTCAAGCAATGTGCACATACCTGATAATTTTTCTGTTGAGTGCTCATAAACGGGTATGCGCCGGTAAACCATATTTGACATGTAAGGGTAGGTCTTAATAAACAAACACGCCACCACATATCGGAAACAGCGTTGCTACCCAGATATCTCCTCAATGCATGCATAGCCCTGACCACCATTTTGATTGCTAAGCTGCCTTCATTCAAATGCACCTTTGACGCAGCTAGTTGTGCATGGGCATGGTCGCGTATACCCATGTAACTGTGGAAAATGCATGGATAGGATGATGCCTGCTCACGTCATAACTGCATATGCCTCAGATATGCATGGTTAGGCACTCTGCCATTTCATGCATCAACTGCATTGCATTGGAGACTGATATGCTGGAGACTGCTGAGGATGCCTCTTGTCAGGCTGACCATCTCTGCCCCATTCTGAAGCATCTGCTGTTCAACCACACCAGAACAGGTGTCCTGGGGATGACCTTGTGGCAGGGGTGGTGGAGGTGCTATAGCAGTCATTGAGTCCTCATGAGGGTTGGGGAGTGTCCCAGGTGCAGTACTGTGGCCGGCTTCTGCAGGGACATCAGGATGCAGTAATGTGCTCCCTCCCGATGACCCTGGCTCCTCAGCTGAGGCTCTCATAAGGGGTGCATCTATGAGAAAGACAGGTAGATGAGGGTTAGGACCAGGGGGGTGTCCATGGACAAGATAAGGAATGGGGGACATGTGGGCTGACACATGTGGATTTTCCCCCTCCCTCCATGGAGTGGAGGTGCAGTGCGAGAAGGACATGGCACAGACTGGAAGTGGAAAGCCTACGCTAGCACACAGGCACTGTGCTAGGAGGCCATGCAATGCTAATGCTGGCATACAAGCCCTTGCAGAGGTTGCGTGAGGCATGAGGGTGGCCAGACAGAGTGCAGGGTGAAGGGAGGCCAGCCAGTCCAAAGCTGTTGTGAGCCCAGGTAGCATTATGGCAGAGACTGAAGCAGCAGGACACAGTTGGTGCAATGGGGCCATGAAGGACAAGGAGTGTAACTTTGTGTGCATGAGACAGAGGCGACCGCCTATGGGGAAAACATATGTTAGAATCAGAGAGACACAATGTTGCAGCTGGATGGCAGTGTTGCAGGGCTGTTGGAGGGACTAGGTAGGCCCATAGCATGCGTCTCCTGTGAGTGTTGGGCCAGTGGGTCAGAATGTGCACAGCTGGGCTAATGTGTGTTGGGGAAGTGTGATGGGTGTTTGGGTACAAAGAACATGCATACTGCGTGAACTATCAATACCCACTTGCCTCACAGAGGTCATTGTTCTTCCGTGATGGACAGCTGTGACTGGACAGAAGAGGAAGATATTTGCATGGGTTGCACAGGGAGGAGAGGCGGGATGTCTGACAGACCATTACCGTGCCATATGTTTAATGTAGCACTGTACAAACAGTCACCAAAGTAAACTGCTACCTACCTTTTCCCTCCTGCAAGTTCACATTAACTGTGTCCTGTGTATTCTAGGATGCTGGAGATGCTGTATGTCTAATGTGCATGGGAACATAGCAAAGCAACTGGAATGGTTCAAGGGTCATTTGTGGCAGACATTAGAAGAGCAGCTAGGGTTCTGGGCACTGTGAAGGCTTGTACATTGGGAGCAGGGTATTTGCAGGGAAGAGGGGGCCCACAAGGAGGAATATGCACCACACACCTACTGCAGTGCCATGGGGTGTGGTGCAGGGGTATTTGAGGGAGTAAAAGCTGTCAGATGGCAACAGGGTCTACTCACCCTCTGTAGCAGCCAGGACAGAGCTATCTAGGCCTGCCACCCCTGTGATCAGCAGTTATCCATGCATCCAAGCACCTTCTCCTCTAGGTCACTCAGGGCCTTCTGCTGCTCTGGTGGAAATTTTAGGTTAGTAACCTGCTTCTCCTTTGCTCGCTGCCAGAGAACACACCACTTCTTTATGTCCCCCACCTCCCTATTAGGGTGATGCACTGCATTTACCTGCCTGGTGATGTCATGCCAAATCCACTGCTGAGTATGGGCATCCCCAGATCCAAAGAGGTGGGTACGCTTCCTGAGGATGAGGCAATGCTGAGCTCCACCTCTGCAGGCAAGAAAGTCTGCTTCCTTGTTCTCTTCATGGCTGACATCAGGTGTTTTGGGCCAGAAGAAGCACCTGGAGACAGCTGCATACATGTCCTCCATCTCACATTCCCTACATGACATAGCAGCTGCTAGGTGAGCACCTGAGGCAGATGTCACCATGGGGAGCTACAGCATGGCATCAGGGACTATGAGGCTACAGTCTGATGAGGCCTACAACCTCGAGGAGGAGATTGGCAGCAACTTCTCTGAGGCACCACCACTGCGGCGCAGTGCACGGGTTGGGAAGAGGGTGTTGGGGTCACAGGAGGAGAGTCAGGATGGGAAGAGAGCACAGCAGTGATGGTTTTGGTGATGTGTACTGTGGTGTGTGAATAAATATACTCACACTAGAAGTTCTTCCGTATCATTCTATCCCTTGCTGCTTGCGCTACTGCTGTCACATGCTGCCCCCCAATGTGGTGATCCTCCTCCAGCCCATCATTACAGAGTTCCGCATCTCCAACATCTCCTGTGGCAGCTCGATCCCCTGCTGGATTGCTATGTTGTGGATAATGCAGCATGCTGTAAAGATGCGGCAGGCTTGTTCTGGGCTGTATAGCAGCTCTCCCCGACTCTTGTCAAGACATTGGAATCTGCTTTTTCAGTAGGCCAAATGCCTGTTCCACCACTGCCCTTGTATATGCCAGCGCTTGGTGTAGTTCTCATCCTGAGATGTTTGCGGGTTGTATAATGGCGTCAAGAGCCTGGTCCACAGTGGGTATCCTCTATCACCTTCTGAGTCAAATGGGGGAAGAGGGCAGAGATGCATTTAGAGCCATTGGTATGGGCTTGTGGTCTCTGGTACAGCCATTGTAACAACTCCTGCACATCAGATACATGTGTGACATCTTCTACAGCCATGATGTGCAACCCCAGCATCCCAGTGCCCTGCTAGTGCTCTGGAGTGACTGTGTTGTGATGTTGTCCTGTCCACAGTGTGATCTCCCACCGTTTGCTTACCCCTTCAACATAGTCATCAGCAGGGGCAAACCCTGTTATTTTAGTGCTGCAATAGTGTCCAATACATGCACCCCCCCTCATTTGGCATCCAGAATATGTGCTGCCAACACTTGCTCACACATCTTTACTCCCAGGGTTCAGGTGGGGCACCTGCCTCCCTATGGAATCACAACCTTCAACCCATTCTAGGTCTGTCCAGCATCGTAGTACATCCATTGCTTTCCCATACAAGTGCCCAGGCTCTCCCTCCCCATCCCTCAATTGTGCTTGGCGGGCACAAACTGGGGACTTCCCGATGCTCCCAACAGCCCTTGCCATGGTTCCTGGTATCCCCACACCCACATACTAGCATACAATCACAGCTTCAGTCAGGCATCACTAACCTAGTAGTTAGGCATCACCGAGGTGTCTAGTGGCAGCCGCTTGGCCCAGGGCAGACTGTGACAAGACAAAGGCATCATGGCAGGATGCAGGGAAATGTTCACATGTGGGCATCAATGATAACCTGCATGTTCACTGAGTGATATACAGTAGGTGCCTGTTTCAGTATGCCCTCTTATCACGGCCAGGGGGTCTCAGGACCACATGGGTGCAGTCAGCTATACCTAGGACCAATGGGAAGGATGCAATCTAGTGAAAGGTCTTCATGGTCCGTTGTCTGGTCTGGGGTGTAGCTGGGAAGCACACATGGAGCCCCATTCCGGGAGGGGAACATCCAGGCTTTCCAGAATCCTTGCTGAAGATGGGGCCATTAAGATCCAATTTTGGTCCGCAAGAACAAAATATTCCTGTGGGAGCCAGAATCGGACCCGAGGACTGCCCAGCATTCCCCCTTCACCTGTAGGTATGTCCTCCTTGCAGGTGTCCCCGGCATCCATGGGTCCAGCCCCCCAAAACCCCACCACCCAACCCACGGCTGGATTCCCATGGCCTGGATCGGGTTGTGGGGACCCCCCGCACCCAGCCCTTGCCCTGAGGGTGGCTCACCTGCCCCAATCCCACAAATTGTGCTGCTTATACCACCTCTGAGGTGGTATAAGCAGCGCACCCCAGCAGGCCTGGCAACACATACAGGGCCGTGACCTGAATCGGTCCTGTACGTGTTGCGGGGCGGCCTGCCCCCGCTCCGTCCCCTGCCAGCTCTCCCCATCCCGAAGCACAGAACATATGGGGAGAGCTGGTGGGGGAATCGAGTCTAGGCAGATTGTGGGCTGCACGTCCTGTAGGACATGCAGCCCCGCATACCACGTTCTAGAATGAGGGCCATAGTCATGGAGCCATCTGAGCAGAGAAATGCAATGTGATGTTGCTGGCTGCATGATGCCCATGGTTGCCCCCACCACATGCTGAAAGCTTCCAGTGACAAAGAAGGCCAGGGAAGTGGTCACCTTCAGGGCCACAGGCATTATATGCCTTATAAGGGTTGTGGGCTCCAAGTCCTGTCTGAGCATGGCACAGAGGTCTGTAATTGTGGCAGCGTCAAGACAGTACCATTAAAACACCTCCTCTGTGGTCAGCTGCAGGTATGTGACCCTTATTTGGTACACTCCTGGTGTCTGGTAGCATCTCTTCCCTGCCAGGCCACTACTGGCTGCTGAGGCAGAGTTTGCCGCTGTTGCCTTGCCCATCTGTGGCATTTCCACCTGAGGTGTTGTGTGGGTAGCCACCACATCCATTACCCCGTTTGTTGTCCTTTACATGGTTTGTCTGTGGTAGAGCCGGCACATGCACACATATAGATAACTTGGTAGGCTTTCCGTGGGACAATCCCTTAAGCCAGGGATGGGCAATTTGCCCAGTTTTCACTCTTTGATCTGGTCACTTGCAATCGCAGAATATACCCATTTGGCACAGATGTTGACGTCCAGCCCATTCTTCACCTCTTTATGCCCCTGCACATACATGGTTAGGGCACGGTGGCTTGCTGCAATATACGGTTTGCCCGCATTTCACACTTTTACCCAGGATTCCGCTACCTAGTGTTTACAATATTGGGCCCTATCTGTTTAATGGTGATATTTAGTTGCTAAATGGCTAATTTATCGCTTTAGTTTAGAAGTGCTGGATAGCAGGTCAAAAGTAAATGGATAGTGCTGGTGTAGTAATGACACTATACGCATATTCATAATCAATGCTTAAACCTATAGGAACACTGAATATCCAGACTAATAAATGCTGGCATAAATGTTTATCATAAGCTGGTCTTCCCTTAATTCTTTTACTGACTTTTCTTATGTGCCTGAGCAATTTATTTATTTGGGGTGGGGGTCCTGGGGAGGAATGGATCTTTGTGATTGGTATAAGGAGGGGAGAAAGGGGAATTGGCCTAGGAATGGAATGGAATTTCGAGGAAAGGGTGGGAAGATGTGAGGGAGAGAAAGAAGGATTAGACATTAAGAAAGAGGAGGGAAGAAGCAAGATAGGGGGAAGTGAGACAAAGATAGATGGGGGAAGAGGGCGGGAGTCTCTGTGATGAGAATCCTGGTATGGGAGGAGAGGGATCAACTCTCTCATGCAGAAAGCCCTGCTCTAAGCTCCTTTCTCTCACAACTCCCTCCTACACATACATCTTATCGATCTCTTTTTGCTCAGCCACATACACCTCTAACTCATCACAGTTTCTACTCGCTTCCACACCTGATCCATTCTCTCACACACATCTTCCACCCCATCTCACATACACATGGACCTGTCCCTCCTCTGCTACTCTCTTCTTTCCCACCACCCCCCCCCTCAGCTTTCACCATCCCCTCTCTCAGCTACATCCATGATAATCTCCACTCACTCACTCCCCCATCAATCCCTGGCTTCTCTTACCTTTTCAGTTCCCATAGGTTGCCTCCCTCATCCTCCCTTCTTTGACCAATTCATCTTCTATCTCCTCCTCACTCGTTACAGGAGAAAGAGGGAGCCAATGGGAGGGGACATTAGAGATTGCATTGGAAGTACATTTTTGATGTCCAAGTGGGAGATGTAATTCAAACAAGAGGCAGAGCCACTAGAGAGTGTAGTTGGAGGTGTTTAACGGGTGCCTTGCCTCTTTAGGGGGCTTAACGATGTGCTTTGGTTGTTTGTTTTACCTCTGCATGAGAATGTGATTTATTTATTTACTTTGTATTTATTTGGCAACTTTTTTAGACCGCTGTATCTACCAGTCACAGGGTTTACATGGAACAAAAGAACAAGTAACTTTACATTGAACATAGGGGTTTGTAGGGTTTTGGGGAGTTGATGCCGTACCTAGCCCTGTGCAAGCAGTGCGGTCACACAAGCCACAAAAAATATAAGGGCGCATTTAGAAATGACCGCTCCACGCTGCCTGCCCTTACCCCGCCACCCTTTTCTATTTCCCTTTCCCTTGGCATTAGTGGCAGAGGAGCAGACCTTCAATTTAAAAAAAAACCCATGCAGGTCTTTCTGACTCCGCACTTGTACGTTGTTGTTTTTTTAAAACTGGAGGTCCACGTCACTGCTGCCACCTCCTAGGGAACAGGAAAAGTGGCGGCAGGGGGGGGGGGGAACTGGCTAGAGATGAAGAGCTGTGGGGTAAGATGAGGCAATGCTGGGCATGGGGGGATGGGGCAGATGACAAACGTATGATGAGGGGGTCGCGCCACGTTTGCAAGTCATACAGGGCACATTTATGTCTTGGCATGGCCCTGCTTGGAAGAAAGGTTTGATTTACCTCTGTGGGGGAAGGGTTGACTCTCTTAACAGTAATAGCCTAAGGTTATTACAGCCCCGAACCAACCCATCAATTAGCACGGTAGTGCTCAGCCACAGAAAGTTATTTCACTGCATAGAAATAATAAGATGACTTATGTAAGCCACCTTAACATGCCAGTGAGTCCATTTGCATGTTTTTCTTATTAATGAGTTATTTTGCATTTTAATGATAAAATCCAAGTCAATGCCACATTACTGCTGCAGTTTTATTTACTAAACCATATCAATGCTTGTGACACATGTTAATACGGTTTTAGTGAGTATTAAGGTAAGGATTACCCAACTATAGGTCTGGACCCCAAATGGGGTCATATTATCGATGGATGGAGTCACAGAAACAGGATCACTCCACAATGGCCTAAGCCCAGGAGTGGCATCTAGTAGCCAATGAATGTTCACAGGCCCTGCCCCTCACTGGAAACCCAACAGAATATTGGGGTTTGTGAGTACTGTGACCCCGCTCACCACTCAGCCCCAGTATTAAGGCTGTTAGAAAGTGGGACACAGTTAAAGTTACTTTGTTTGTGCTGTTTGCCTGGTATTCTTATGTAGTTGTAGCCCAGTGATGACAGCCAAAGTTAGGTTAAGGGTGAACAATATATTTATTGTCGCACAGGGTTTCTTCCCCCAAAACAGAGCAAAAGAGAAGATACGTGTTTGTAACAAATAAAGTCCAAAATGAAACAGTCCTCCTGATACTTCTCAGGGTACAGATGCAACTCAAAAATCAGCTTCTTATATTTCCTCCAACTTTCCAGGATAACAGTATTGCTTCCAAACACCAGTAAGGCTTTCCTAATAACACTTCTAAAAAGAAACTTCTCCGTGTTGTGGTTTTTATTCCACGTGTGCTTAACAACGTTTAGGCTTCCACAGCACCCTTATATACATAGGATACAATTAAACTGCACCTTAGAACTCCTTCTTACAGATGCCACAATCCATCTCCGAGTCACTGCTAGAGGATAAGGGATTGTCTGTCTGCATCGGCTCACTCTCAAGATCTGGGGTTTCTTGAACACAAGGATAAAAAGAATCCACAGACTTCAAGTGTTTAAGGAGAGTCTGTATCTGCTTCCATCTACTATCCTTACGTCTCCTAGGCCCTTGCAGGGTTTCAGGCTTATTGGCCCTCTTAAACAGTTCATAGAAAGGATTTCTCTCTTCCCTGTCTCGCCCGGATATCACTCTCTGGTTGGGTGGAACATATCTCTTCTGACACTGCTTTACAAGTTCCTTTAATACAGCCTGGTCCTCAAAATCTGACTCTAGCTCCGTGTCCCGTTGCTGGCAATTAGTAGCTTGCTGACGTGCAGCTGGGCTATACTCTGAACTGCAGCTTCTGACCCGTTCTCTATTACAAGGAAACACTTGTACTTTATGAGCTGGGGTTTCCCTTCTACCCAGCTTTTCTCTTATCAATCTGGTTCTAAGAAAAGTCTCTGAGGAGTTACTTCTATCTCTCTTAGGTAAGAACTCTAATCTTTGCTCCAAAGGTTTATAGGAGTTTCTGACCTGATTCTCCTTTGGCTGAGGGCTGTTCCTTCCAGGAAGCACTTTCAACTGCCTCCCCCGAGACGTGACTGTTCCTGGGCAAAGTGGCTGGCAATCTTCCAAGTACTTGGCTCCCACCTGGCTCTCTTTGCTTCCAGCTCTGCCTCTTTGGGACTTCAAGTCTCTGCCTGGACCTGACTTTCCTAGCCCTCTGGAAAAAGGCTCTGGCTCCAAGGCTGCATCCAATTCCCTTGAGTCAGTTTCTCCCCACTGTGTCCACTGTGGGGCTCCTTCCTCCTTCCTTCTCCTTTCCCGTTCTCCTCCTCTTTCTGCTTTCTCCTCTTCTTTCTGCTTTCCCTCCTCTCCTTTTCTTGAATATACTACTTCCTGGTTATGAGGACTGAGTTGTCCAATCGGGCGTAAGTCCACCCCTTTCCCTGATAGGATAGCTCTCCTGGTTAGCCTGGGGCTAGGGTGGGGCTCCCTTTCTACTCTCTCGTGTAGTGAAGCTTTGTGTGCTGAGGTTTTAACCCCTTCCTGCCCTGTATTTCTGGCAGGTTCAGAGGACAAAGAGTATTTCAAACCCTTTTTCTTACTCTCTAAAGCCTCTGCCTTGTCACAGTACACACTAACTCATAGCTGACTGCTGCCATGCCTATCGCCATTGCTGCTGTTGCCTTCCTCCTAGGGATGGTGCAAGGCTATGAGGCGCCTTACGCAAGCCCTCAATCCTGTCGCCCTTCTGTTTCCACCCCACCTCCACTGCCACTGCTGCTGCCCCTCTCTGGAACCTGCAGCAGCAGCAATACCATTGAAACGGCAACACAACGCTTACCTGAACTCTCTGCCACTGTACTTCCATTCCTTCTCTCTCTATGACCTTCTGCTTCCACCCCCTCGCTGTAGCTTTCCTGGGTCAGAAGGGGAACAGCAACGCAGCGCCAGAGAGTTCAGGTAGGCTCTGCGTTGCCTTTTGAATGGCATTGCTCCTGTTGCAGCTCCTTGAGAGGGGTGGGAGCAGCTACCAGGGGTGCCCCTGGTATGTCGGTGCTCTTGGTAACCACCTGGTTCGCCTGTTGAGTCGTGCTGGCCCTGCTTACTTCATTAGGTGAGTATGGGGAGATAAAATTTGGTGAGAGAGGGGAGTTCAAATAAAGGGGCTATCTTGCATAAGAGTCTGGAAAGTGCTGCACTAAGTCCTGTGCTGGCAATAATACAGGTCTTGTTATTTCAGTCAATCTGTTATGATGCACTATGTTCCTTCAAGTCAGTGCTGACTCCTGGTGATCCAGCAGCTCCTGGGTTTTCTTGGCAGTGTGACTGGAAGTAGATTGCCAGGCCTTTCTTCTGAGGCAATGGAGGGTTAAGTGCCATAAAGAGTGCTAGTGGGAAATTAACTCTGGTTTCTTGGTTATCAAGCCTGTGCTCCAACCACTAGGCTACTCCTCCACTCTGTTATGATAAAGATATCTATAAGTAATCAGCAGGGGAAAGGGATGGCTTTGTTTTGTTTTGTTTTTAAATAAAACCCTGAAATCATTCCCAGAACTGTCTGTCCCCATTTTTTTAATCCTGAGATTGACAGTACAAGACTTGATGTTACAATAAAACAAAACTTTTTCCAGCAAAAGGGCCTGACGACTTGCTGTTATAGAACACCAGGATAAACCAGTAGAAATATGTGAAAACCTGAATACATAAGGCTGCAATTTAATCTTTTTATTTGAAATATAAATATTTTTACTATCAAGCTTGACAGTATAGAAACTTTGTGCCCTGCAGTCTTCTGAAAAGACAAAATTTTATATATAAAACTTCCTGAAATAATGCCTTTCCCAAGTACAGTCTTGTCACATTGCAGTGACTCTTAGCCTACCTTATGGTGCTGTACCTTTAATTATTTTATGCCTAGAAGACACATTTTAAATAGAATAGGCGGGCTACATGAGTTTTGACAGCTGGGAATGATTAAAAATCCTGGCAACAAGCACTATATAAAATTCCCTGAGGTTTTAACTGGGTACTCACTCATATGAAAGTTGGAGATTAGAATCCAGAAATTTAAAAAAATGGGCCTTTTTCCCCACCAGCAGGAATGTGCAGGCCGCTGCAGTTTGTTTTATGAGCCATTTCTTCCCTCTTTTGTGCAAACCTTTAAGAAATATCTTCAGGCAGAAAGGTTTGAAGCCGGTCAGGAAAACGTAACTTACTCAAGACTTTTTTGTTAAAAACAAAAAGCAGGTGCAGCTCTTCTGTTGGGTTACTCTACCTCAGACTCAGTGCTTTGGACACGTTGATTTCCTGGATTGTCGATACTTCAAAATTGCCATACAGTAGGTGTAATTTAAAAATGTAAAGTTTTGTCAACTCGAATAAAAACAAATTGCTTCCTGTATATTTATGCCTTTAGCCATAAATCCATCAGATCCATCAGCCATAGATCCATCAGCTTCAGTATTGTAAAAGCACAGAGGGAACAGCAAGTAGGTTGGGTCTAGTGGTCAGAATCTTGCGTTAGTAGATCTCCAAGGAAACTGAGTTTCTGTCTTAAAGGAAATGCTTTCCCCAGTGAACTGGTAAATGACCTACTTTGATATTTTGACTGACTCTTGGCTCTTTCCTTTACCACCCTAGGGCTGGCTTAAACATTAGAACAGGCAGTCACCTAGAGCAGTAACTTCAGAGGGGCGTCAAAGAGCAATTGCAATGATAAAACAACAGATTCTGACAGCCCCACAAACTCAAAGAGCCATCAGTTACCTGCAGGCTGAGTGGGCAACTTTCCAATAGCTGCATAAACGGCCTTTGCAAATTGCCCTCATCGAGAATAATGTTCTAAACTTATTTTGTGCATTATTATTTTGGGTAAAAGATCATGTGGTGACAAGGGGATGCACACTGTTATGTGATCTATGTATAAGCATGTTCAAGGTGTAGTTTGGGCGGAGAGTGGGCAGAATTATGAAGTACATGTGTAGTTTGTAAAATATATATTGGGGATATGCACCATGTGTGTATGTGTGTGTATCATGGGGGATGTTGGGGAGGTGCATGCAAATGTATGTGTGTCATGGAGGTGTCAAGGGTGTGTGTGTGTGTGTGTGCTATAGGGCTGTTGGAGGATAAGTGTATATACGTGTGTCTTTGTAAAATAGCTTTAAAAAAGGCACCTACTTGCCCTCTCAACCTAGATGGCCTGTTATAAAATGGCTCCCATTATTTGTGCATATACAAAAACTAAGTTCATAGTGGGATGATCATTATTGTTGGACATGATATTCAAAAGGCGTTTACACGGTTTACAACCCAGAAGACTGTGTAAATGCCTTAACTGGGGATATTCAATGACCCTTACATAGTGCCGTTGAATACCCCCTACTAATTCTCCTGTGTACCCTGGGGGCATTCTGGGGTGGAGCTGCCCGGTTAGCAATCTACGCCTTATAGATAGGTGAGGAAAAACCCTCTTTAAGGTGCAGGAGCTAACCGGGCAGCATGCAATATCACTGCTGCCCAGTTAGTCTCGACAGCTTCCGGCATGTGCGGCGGTGCTCGGATGTTCAATGCCATTGGTTAGAGGGCGGCAGGGAGGGCTATGCACCGACGAGGCGCATAGCCCTCCAAAGTTGTGCCCATCTCAATATAGGGCCCGTTAAGTTTAATTATCAAAATCTCAGAAGGGGGTCTGAAACTTACATTTGGATAGAGTGTTAGATAGAAGGTTTGCCTTGGGCATCTCATATTTTTTCCCCGGCACTGTACCACCCTCTCCCAAAAATGTTAGTTTTTGCCTTTGATGAAGCTGTTTCCTAAATAAAGAAACAGTATACTTAAATTGGCAGTTTGTTGCTCACCCACTAATTGCCCACATATTGTTTTCAGCAATCGCTATGCCCATATTGCTAATTCTGTGAACACGGTTTTTGTGTTATATTTCAGATTTTGACATTCCATTGACATGAAAACATCAGTTTCAAACCATCAGCACTGTTACCCTCTCTCTGAAAGCAAATTATTTCCATATACTGCATTTAATGAAGGAAGCGTCAAACGATTAGCATAAAATAGGTACACCTGGTTTATTTATTCAATAACCTAATTATATTTGCTTAAAACTCTTGCCATTATTCTCCTGGAAAAGAAAACCCTTTGCCAAATGCACCGTGAAAAACAACAAAAGAGTTTAACTGCAGAAGCTGCTTTCCTTAATATTTCCACCATATTTGGACAATTAACATTTTCAATGACAATGTTTGCTGATGTTCTTGGGGATTAAACTGAAAGATGAATGCCACTAGTCCATGCTATTTCCCCCCTCTTTCTGAGTGCATTGCTGGAATGATTTATCGGAGTTACTATTGTTTAAGAACAACACCATGAGTAAAACTTCTACATAATAAAAGAGGCACAAATTAGACTTTATGAAAACAAATTTATCTCTGTTTTATCTTTATGACACTACAAATAACAGTAAATAGCCATCAAAAAGCTCTGCTTTTTTTCAGAACTTTTCCGACTGGATGCACAACTTCCTGTGACTATATACTTGCAGTAGCAACTGAAAGCTTACTTAGGTAAGCATTCCACTAATTAACACAACATTATTAACCATCCTGTTTCATGAATATCTTGGACCTGAAACAGACATCTCTCAATAACTGTTCACCCAAACCCTCTGACCTACCCCCCCAGCAACCATCTAAGAGACTTTCGTAAAACGCCAACTGTCTAGTACTGTCACTTTCTGTGAAGATCAACTATGTTATCCCCCTGGTGACGGCCCCCCTCCCTCTCTCTGTCAACTTGATTATTGTCCCCCCCCCCCTTTTTATGTTAAACCGCTTTGACCCGGTGAAAAGCGGGATATAAATACAGTTAAATAAATAAAAATAAATAAATACAAATTATTCATGGGTAGATAACTGCAACATGCCTCTTAGGCAGTCTAAGTTGCGTCATTTTAGGACCTCTTAAATTTCAGTCCTAACATCAAATTAAAAATACGTAAGTAGTGTTTTAAGGGGCATCTTTACTAACAAGAGCACTGTTAGCACTTGCTTTTTTGAATTAAGATACTGTCCTCATCTCTACCACCTCCATTGGGAGACTATTTCACGCATATACCACTCTTTTCATAAAGAAATAACATCATAACATAGTATATGATGGCAGATAAAGACCAGTATGGTCCATCTAGTCTGCCCAGCAAGGTGGCAAGAGTAGGTGCACTTGCCTCTCTGTGCAGGTCACCCTTCTAGCTTTCACCGTTGCCTTTTCTACCTGTTTGGCTACTTTAAGATCATCAGACACAATCATGCCTAGATCCCGCTCTTCTTTTGTGAACAGTACTTCACCCCCTATCGCTCCCCTGGATTGCTGCAGCCCAGATGAACACACCATGTAAGAGGTACTTGACCATTAAATCTCACTCTATGTTTTTCTATGACACTGTTCTTATAAATAGTTATCTTTAGTTATCCAAATTAGCTTTCCTGTTATTTGTAAACTCAGACTTATGTACCCGTCTGATTATTATGTTCCATGTAAACCGCGCTGTTGCCGAATAGTGCGGTATAGAAGAAATTTAAATAAATAAATAAATAAAATAAATAAATAAAAATGCATGATCTTACATTTTTTAAATCTCAGCTGCCAAATTCTAGACCATTCTTCAAGCTTAGCTAGGTCCCTCCTCATGTTATCTACACCTTCCATGGTGTCTATTGCAGATTTTGGTATCATCTGCAAAGAGGCAAATCTTACCCGACAGCCCTTCCGCAATATCACTAACAAAGATGTTAAAAACAATCGGACCAAGGACATATCCCTGCCACACACAACTGGTAACCTCCTTTTCCTCAGAGTGAGCTCCATTTACCTGTACCCTTTGTCACCTCCCACTCAATCAATTTCTAATCCAAGCAGTAGCTTTAGGGTCCATCCCTAGGGTGCTCAGTTTATTTATGAGTCGCCTATGCAGGATGGTCTCAAAGGCTTTACTGAAATTTCAATATACCACATCTAGGGCTCTCCATCGGTCCAACTCCCTGGTCACCCAGTTAAAGAAATCAATCAGATTTGTCCGACAAGACCTGCCTCTAGTGAATCCATGCTGCCTCGGATCCATTGGACTCCAGAAACCTCACTATTTTCTCTTTCAGCAGCATTTCCAATAATTTACTCACCACTGAGGATAAACTAACCAGCCTGTAGTTTTCAACCACATCCTTACTTCCGCTTTTGTCTAAAGGGGCCACATGTGCCTCTCTCCAGTCCTCTGGCACCACTCCCAACTCCATTGAGGCATTGAAAAGGTCAGTCAGTGGAGCTGCTAGAACGTTCCCATGTTCCCTCAGTATTCTTGGGTGTATCCCATCTGGTCCCATCATTTTGTCTACTTTAAGTTTAGCTAGTTTTTCATGAAGCAGTCTTCTGAAAATTGTTCAAGATGTCCCTTGCTTCTGTTCCTGTTTGTGGGTGTTTTCTGAGGTCCTGCTCTTGGCCCTTCATATATGAACACAGAACAAAAGCAATTCAGCTTTAACCTCATCAGCTTCTACATATTCCTTCCCTTCACCCTTGAGTCTGACAATACTACTTTTGCATTTCCTCTTCTCACTAACATATCTTCCCCTAGGGAGGAGTAGCCTAGTGGTTGGGGCAAGGTACTTCAGGCCGGAAGGTTGGGGGTTCAAATCCAACTAGAGGACAGCAACCTTGGGCCGGAAGGACTGGGGTTTCTAGTCCCACAGATGCTCCTTGTGGTCTTGGGCAAGCCACTTAACCCTCCATAGCCCATGTTCCCTGTAAGTATTAGTGTATGTGTCTCATATCCCCACGTGTTAAATGTATCCCCCAATTGTGTCGTGACCGCTTTGATTGAAGGATAAGGCGGTATACAAAAACTGTCTAAATAAATATCTAAAAAATGTCTTAGCCCCTCATTTTATTGCATTGGCTATTTCCTCCTCTTTTTGGAACATGAAGGAGCATGTAGGGCAGGTGTTGGACATGGAATGGAGTGAGGGACAGATGTTGGCCATGTGGTGATAGGGTAGAGGGCAGATGGTGGCAACAGGGTTGGGGTGGTGGAGAACAGATGGAGGATGTGGGATGGGGTAGAGAGCCGATGCTGGATGGCAATAGGGGAGGATGTGGAGTTGAAAGAAAGATGTTGGACATGGGAGGAGCATAAAGGGAGATGGGACGCTAGCTGCTGGACACAGGTTGGGGATGGGGGACAGATGATGGCCATGGATGGGGGAGGTGGAGTACAGATGCTGGATATGGGATGGTGTAGAGAGCAGATGCTAGATGTTAGCAGGGGGGATGGCGGTGAGATCCAGGTCAGATGCTCGACACAAGATAAGGGTGTGGGACAGATGCTGGCCACGGAATGAGGGGGCAGAGGGTGGCCACAGAAGGGGGGAACAGAGGGCAAATTGTGGCCACAGGGTGAGGAGGTAGAAGTAGATGGTGGAGATGGGATGAGGGTAGAGAGCAGATGCTAGAAATGGGGGACATAGGGGGATGGAGAGCAGATGCTGAGCATGGGAGGAGAAAGGGGATATGCTGGACATGGGGCAGAGTTAGTGGAAAAAGGGTAGATTCTGGACATAGATCAGAGATGGGGAGAAAGGACAGATGCTGGGCATGGGAGGATGGAGGGAAGATGCAGGGCATGGGGAGTGATGGGGAAGAAAAGGTGCGTGTTAGACATGAGGGTAGAGGGCAGATGCTGGGCATGGATGGGAGATAGGTGAGATGCTGGATGGGGGGAGGAAGAGAAAAGAGGAGTGATGCTGGACATGGGGAGGGAAAGAAAGGAGAGATGCTAGGTACAGGGGGAGGAGGAGGGAGAGGTGAGATGCTGGGCACAGGGGGAGGGAAGAGAGAGAGGATGGATGGTGGACATGGGGGGGAGACAGAGGAGAGATGATGGAGGGGAGAGAGAGAGGAGGAAATACTAGATAGGGAAGATAAGGAGAGGAAGATGTGAAATGCTGGACATGGGGTGTGGGAAGAAGCAGAAGAGAGATGCTAGACACAAGGGAAGAGAAAGAAAAAGGGATATATTGGACACGGGGAGGAATAGAGAGAGAAGGGGAATGGCGAATACAATGGGGTGAGAAAAGTGGGATGAGACACTGGATGGAGGAGAAAGAGGGAAGAGGTATTGCATAAGGGGTGAGCGAAGTGGACAGATGTTGGACATGAGAGGAAAAGAGAAAAGTGAGAGTTAAAGACTGTGGAATAAGAGGATCAAGAAGGAGACAAAGACGAGGAATGAGAGGCCTGTGTTAAGGGTTGAAAAGTGCTAAATGCAATAACAAGAAGGGGGATTGAGGACTGGATGATAAGAAGGAAGATGAAGAGTGTAAATCTGAGTTGATCGAGAAAGATAAATGGAAGAAAGCTGATAGGAAAAGATATGTGCCAGAGACGTAAAAAAGGCAGGAGATGAGAGAAGTGGCAGAATGGCCAGAGACCTTAGAAAATGATCTAAGAGAAGACAGAGGAGAGCAGAAATCAGAGATTGAGATCAACATGATTAGAGAATAAAATGGCCAGTCAACAAAGTAGAAAAATGAATTTTATTTTCAATTTAGTGGATGGGATATGCGAATCTTTAGAATTGACATGTTTTATCTTTATATTTTGCACAGTACATGGACACATACATCTCTATTTCCTTGCTGTTGTACTACATGCAAGGATGTAGCCAAGGATGGACCGTTTCCCCGCCATTTTGGCATGAGGTCCACCAAATCATTGGCATAGGATAACTGGAGGCAGTGTCAACATTTGCACTGCTTTGTACCCACCCGTATTAACCACAGGCCCCACCAAAAAAATAAATCCTGGCTATGCCACTGATGTAGAATCTGGCTTCTTGGGGTTTAAGCTTAATTTTTGTCTATATATGTCTATTTTTAGTGTGGTAATTTATTCCTTACTTGATGAGGATCTATTTTCTGAGTGTGTGACCAAGGCCAGGTATTCTGTTAGCAAGGAGCTTCTATGTCGGGACTGGTGGTAATCCAGTTTGTTCGGTTTTCTGAATATGTTTATGGATGTTTTATGGCCCACTGCAATATTTACAGTGCTCCTCTTTTTTAGATAGGATCCTTGTGTGAGTTTTTGAAGTTGATTCTGTTATCGTATGGTAGATTTTCTCTCTAGCTGTTGAGTAGTTTTTGTAAGGCTTTGTATTACTTCACAATATGCCCAATACTGGTGAGGGTTTATATTGCTGTTACTGAGATGACACTAGAATCAAAAATTACTTTTGGTATGTTGAGTTCTGATTGAAACACCTTAGTTCTGTTCTGCATCTATTGTTGGGAGAGGGGTTTCTTTGGATGCAGAATATTATGTTAAAAAAAAGCGAGACCCAGAGCAGTTTAAAGCAACAAAATAAAATTAGTTATAATAATTGTATTTTAGTGTTATGAACTGCACTGTCATTCTTGCTTTTTCTTTTTGCTCCTTGGTATGTGTTCACCTTGCATCTCCTTTGTCTTTTGCAGAATACATATTTACTTAAATACCATGAAGGTCCAGTGTGCAGTGCAAGGAGTCGATGGGCCCGATATCTAAAAGGCATTTACATAGTTTACAGCCCAGTAAACAATGTGAATGCCTTAAATGTGAATATTCAACGGCACCTACAGTTGAATATCCTCGTCTATGACCCTTACGTGCCCCAATGCTATACGGTTTGCATCAGGGCGTGTTGAGGCGTTCTGGGGAGAAGTGGAGGCGGGGAGTATCGATAACCATGTAGCGGAGATATTGGATTGCTGCCCGGTTAGTGATCCGTGGCTAAAACTAGGCCAGCTTTTGGCTCTCTTAGGGGTATGTTTACTAAACCGTCTTAATGTGCGCTCTGTGACGTTATCGTGCGATAAGGTACCTTATCGCGTGATAATGGCGCTTTACAAGGCGCACAGGTACCTTATCGCGTGATAAGGCGCGCTGCGGTGCAAACGAGCGCTGAAGGCGGGAAAAGGCTCCCGGAGGGCGGAGGAAGGCTCCCCAGGGGCGGAGAGAAGGGGTCAATAGGTGGAGAGTGGGAGGGGAGAGACTCCCCGCACACTAACGCTGTGAAATCCGAGGCCAAAACTAACGCCAGTGAAAATCTCGCGTTAGAGCTGATTTAAAGGGAAAAGAAACCATTTCTGTCAGCAATGTACAGCAAAACCAGGGAAACCTACAAAAAAGTGATAAGTGTGATACACGTGCACGGAACAAAAGTACAAATAAAAGTTGAAAAGGACCCCAACAAAATATACAAAAAACATAACCAAGCTGGGCAATAGTGATAGTAATGGGATACAGCAAAAAACACTCCCAAGAAAGCTCCAAAAAAAAGATATGAATTTTGGAAGGGTCTATGCTCCGTCCCCATACAAGGTGAATGATCCCACAGTGAAATAGCACTGATCGGGGTTTCCCTCTCCATTGGACAGGTTTCCTATGGCATGCACATGTTCCACAACAGCAGGGCGGGCATGTCGGAATGGGCAACTGGACAGATGCTGGGAAAGGGGGGTACAGAGGGCTGCAGGCGGCACATGCTGTGGTGCAGCTGGGGCACAGTGCGGACTAGGCAGATGCCTAGGTGGCACTTAGGAATGCTGAAACTGTACAGCAGCCAGACAGCAACTGAGGAGGGCCCAACATGGGCATGAGAGTGTTTATCACAGTGTCACAGGGGATAGTACCCAGCAGGTACCTCCAAGGGCACAGAACATTGGCAGACGGTGTTGGGGGGAAGCATGGACGTCTATGCAGGCACCCCTACCCCAGAACACGCACCATAGGCAGCCGCCTAACCACACACTGGATGGCCTGAGACTGCGCTCCACCAGCACCACCAGCAGAAGGGCAGGTCAACAGGGTGGCAGAGGGGCACTGGTGGTGGAGGGGGCAGTGGCAGCTGCCCAGAGCAGACCATGGCCTAGCCCTGTGTAGGTGGGTGCCATG
Organism: Ichthyophis bannanicus; assembly: GCA_033557465.1. Taxonomy (NCBI): domain Eukaryota; kingdom Metazoa; phylum Chordata; class Amphibia; order Gymnophiona; family Ichthyophiidae; genus Ichthyophis; species Ichthyophis bannanicus. The sequence continues at coordinate 100,497,715 of CM066034.1, read as the reverse complement.
CACTGCAGCAAACAGGCCCCGTCTGATGAACAGTCATGGTATCCCCAGGGGATGTACTGTCTCTGTGGCAACACGGTGGTGCAGTGCACACAGCCAGTATGTTCAGGAGCGGAAGGTTACAGGTTCAAGTCCCAGCTGTGGTTCCTGCCAACCCAGCCCCCTTTTTTTACCCACTACTAAAACGTGCTAATACAGACAGAACCTTTATTGCAGATGATGTAAACATGCCCAAAACACCTACATTTTACCCTACAGAGCACAGACACCATAAGCAGGCGCATTACCTAGAGCAGAGTCTCCCAAATGCAGTTCTGGAGGGCCAAACACCATTCAGGTTCCATGCTGCCTCTAATAAAGATGCCTGTGCTGCATATCTATGCACCGCCCCCATGGTATGCAGATGTATCTCATGCATATTTATGAGGAACAGCATGAAAACCCGAACAGTGTTTGGCACACCAGGATTGGAGTTGGGAACCTCTGCCGTAAAGCAGCAGCCAACAGGGGCAGACACACCCACACCCACAGGCTCCATTAGCCAATGCCTCCTGGAGAGGCAGGACATTGGGCCCTGCGTGCATCTCCCAATACTAGCACTTGCATACCGTAGCAATGCCACCCTAAACCTGGGAATATGGTACACAGCTATCAAAAGGTAGCTATGATTACTGGCAGATAGCAATTCCTACGTTAAGCACAATTGGCTGATTGAGCTGCATCATAGCAACCTTTCTGATGTCTGTGAAGTGAGCCTCAGGTCTGGTGTCTGACAGAGTGACCCCAACAGTATTGCGTACCATAGCCATGCCTGCACTGTGCCCAGGACTGGTGTGGTGGCCAGGGCTGCTAAACACCTCTATAGTAGCACAATGCTGGCATAGGTGCGGGAGTGTGTGTCTGTCTATCCAGTGTGTGGTGGCTGCAAACACCCTCCACAGCCCACACTGCCAGCACTGTTGTCAGTATTGGCCTCCCAATGTGCATAATGAGGAACAAGGTACCATGGGTATAGCCCGGACAGGATGCATCTGCACAGGGCATAGGGCAATGGCTGGGACATTGTAGTGCCCAGCCACCATCTGCACAGACAGGGTAGCCACACCATGTTCTGCTGGGAGATCACTCTCACCCTGACTGAGCAGTGACCACGGCATGGCTAGGTTCCCCCATAGTGCTATGTAGTATTTTTTTCATGTGATATTTATGGGTTACCTTTTGGGGCCTAGTCACTGACTTATCTGCTTGGTGTGTATGCTGACATCCCAGTTCTGGGTGCACGCATTTCCACCAGGAACATGCACTATGGACTAGCTAGTAGACTGTCTGCAGCTGGTATGTGTCTTGCTGGAACACCTTTCAGGGTGTAGCGTCTGAAGGCTTGCTGCAGGAGAATATCAGATAGTGGTGGGGTGCAGCTTAGCATATCCAGGCTTAATGTCTGTCTGCTATTGCTTTATGGATGTGTACAGAGCTGCATTGACTGCGCTGTAGGGTGTCTGTTCCCCAGCAGAACTGGGGTTGATAGTCCCCCCTACTGCCACCATTGCAGGGAGGTAGATTGTGGATCTGTTGGTGGCAGACCATGTTTCCCACCCTCAGCCCCAGAGGGAGGGAGGGAGGGAGGGGGGGTGGGAGTGGTACATAATACACCTATGGGTCCATAAGGGCTAAACCTTGACTGAGAAATACAGATGTATCCAAGGTGTGTCTGCAAACACTACCTATCTCACACATTAGCACTGCTGGGGTCCTGCAGCATGTCCTATTTCGATGTGGACCTGGTGCTGGGGTGAGTACCATACCTGCACAATGTGACGGTGTGTAGCTACTCTGTGCCAGTGCCATACACGGTCAGTTCCCCCTACCAGGCCGGGGTGCTGTGGGGGTGCATACCCCATCTTGTGATCATCTGTAGACTGCTGATTTGCATGTGCAGGGCATCATGGGTATGGGTGGGTTAACCCTATCCTGGTGACCACAGCAGACTGTTTGTGTGGTGACGTGCAGTCCTTCTGCAGCCAGCCAGGGGTTTGCTAGCAGCTATGGAGCTGTAGCCCACAGGTTACTTCACTGCTTGTGGAGCCAGAGGTCATGGGTTCAAACCCACAGTGGGGTTATTTGATAGGGCTGTCTGAAGCATTGTCTATTTTTAATGTACATTAGTGCTGCCAGCATAACACCCTCGGGGTACTGTAACCATAAGGTGCCTCAGAGGGCGCCCTATAAGGCGCCTTATAGGGCACCCTATAAAGCGCCTTCTGAGGCACCTTATGGTTACAGTCCGTATAAGGTGCCTTATAAGGTGTCCTATGGAGCGCCTTATAGGGTGCCCTATAGGGGACATTATAGGGTGCCTGGGCAGACAGTGCACTTTATAGTATGCCCTCTGGAGTGCCTTATAGGGCGGCTGATGCGGCACCTTATGTTACAGCACTTTGAGAGTGTGTTTGCTAGCAGCACTAATTAAAACAATATTATATTGCCTCATAATGCAATATTACACATAACAGGCAGTGCCTCAGGCAGCTTTATTCATTGGGCACAGTGGGGGTTTGAACCCATGACCCCTACACCATCAGTCAGTGTCTTAACCATTGTGCTACACTGCTGTTTCTTGTTGCACGTCAGTGCACCTACTTAAGATTTCCATGCATTAAACTGCACAGTGCTGCCATCAAAAACAGTGCTATGACCTTGCCGTGCCTCATAGGGCACCCTATATGGCGCCCTATAGGCCACCCTTTATGCAGCATTGTAGGGTGCCGTGGCAGACAGTGCACTTTAAAATGTGCCCTCTGGGGTACCTTATGGGGTGCCTTATGCAGCACCTTATGTTACAGCGCTTTGAGAGTGCGTTTGCTAGCAGCAGTAATTAAAATAAAATTAAAATGCCTCATAATGCAATATTACACATAACAGGTGGTGCCTCAGGCAGCCTTACTCATTGGGCACAGTGGGGGATTGAATCCATGACCCCTGCACCATCTGTCAGTGTCTGCACCATTGTACTGCAGCCCTGTTCCTCTGTTTGCACATCAGCGTGCCTGCTTATGCTTCCCGCGCGCGTTTCTCGTGCGCTAATGTGCGCGGCGCACATTAGCGCACAGCGCGCAAGAGCACGCGATAATCCCGGTTTGCTAGGTTAAGACTGAAACGCCCACTCCTTATATGGCATCCTGCACACTAGCGCCGGGTGCACATTAGGACGGTTTAGTAAACATACCCCTTAGTTTTCGCCGTGGATTACTAACTGGGTAGCAGTCTAATATTGCTGCTACCTGGTTAAGCTCTGCGGCTGAATCTACTCGGGGCCAAACCTGGATATTCAATGCCATCACCACGGCATTGAATATCCAGGTCTAAGGGTCGGCGGGCAGGGCTATGCGCCGATATGGTGCATAGTCTGCCCAAATGAATACAAGGCCCAATATGTTTTATATTAGATTCCCAGGCTATATAATTAAATTGCTACAATTTTTGCTGAATATGCACATCATTGCAAAGTTTTAAAAAAATTATATAGGCTGGGAAAATGTTGCTTTGTTTATTCTTGGAGCAACCACCTCACCGGTGTCCTGAGTGAAGGGATCCTTGTTCCCTGACTAGAGTTCTGAGGAGGCTCCTCCATTTTGGCTGCTGGGGGGGGGGGGGGGAGGGGGAGGGGCACACCAACTCAGCTCTCGCCTCAGGCAGTAGAGTGTCTTGAGCTGTCCCTGGTTGGAGGTTTGTCTCATCTACTCTGCACTGTATGGGAGAATTAATGTAGAGAAGGCTTTTGATATGATTGATTGCATGGTCTGTTCGAAGTAATGGATTGCTATGGGTTGGGGGAGACTTTTTGCGCTGCTGTAAAGGCAATGTATAAGGAGCTACATATCTGCTTCTATAATTGTCAATGGATATTGATGGAACACAGTGTGCTACGTGGCAGTGGTATTTTCTCTCATCTCTACTATTTATTTATTTAACATTTTTTCTATACCACTTTTCTAGGAATTAAAGCCGTTTACAAAGAACGGTTAAAAAGAACAGTTTACAAGGAACAATTAAAAAGAACTAGGTAACATAGATAGTGCACGGAACGTGTGGTCTGTTATGTGGGATAACATAAAAGTACAAATTATCTTTATCTTTATTTAAGTGCTTGATATACTAGTAGTCCAAGCAAAGCGTCAGGGTGGTGTACAAAATCAAATATCGGCTGCGAACCGGAAGTTTATTTATTTATTTATTTTAAAGGATTTATATACCGCTTTATCCTGAAATCAAAGCGCTTTACACATCAAACAAATCAAAAAGTGTGTGGGTGCGTGCATGCAGTGTAAAATATGATTGCGGGGTGAGCTACATACAATGAGATCTATGTACAGGAACTATATACATATTGCAGGGAGGAGGAGGTGGGAGGCAGCTTGGATAGGAGGTGAGGTAGGGCAAAGAGAGGGCTGTTGGTCAGGTCAGGTGATGCCCTTATAGTGTTCTGTGAAGAGAGTCATTTTGAGCATCTTCCTGAAGTCCTTGAGGTCTGTATTTGATCTCAGGTTGTTGGGGAGTGAGTTCCAGAGTGCCGGCGTGGCCAAGGATAATGCTCTTCTTGAGGTATCCTGTCTCATTTTAGTAAATGCTTTGGGTGTGTTGATGTTGTCTGAGGTGTCTCTCCTCCTGGGTCTGGTGCATGTGTCAGGTTTGATGAGGGGTTTCAGGCTGTCTGCTGAGAGGTTCTGTTTGATTTTGAAAATGTTTAGTAGCACCTTATAACGGATGCGGGAGGTGATTGGGAGCCAGTGGAGGTTGTTGAGGATGGGGGTGATGTGATCGTGCCTTGAAGCACCAGTTATTATTCAGGTGGCAGTATTCTGAGCGATCTGTAGTGGCCGGGTTGCTTGTTTTGAGAGTCTGAGGTAAATGGGGTTGCAGTAGTCTAAGATGGGAGTGATGAGAGCATGACAGACGATGCGGAAGTGATCCTGTGAGAGGATTGGCTTGAGGCGTCTTATGGTTCTCATTTTGAGGTATGCGTTCCTGGTAGGTTTAGCGATGTGAGATTGAAGGTTCAATTCTTTGTCGAGAGTCACACCGAGATATTTAATTTCTGGTTTTATTGGTATTGTGATTTCGTTTAGCTTAATGACAGGAGGAGGGGTGAAGGCAGAGTTCCTGGTGATGATTAGCGCTTCTGTCTTGGTGTAATTTAAGGTTAAGTTGTTTTCCAGAAGCCAGCTTGTCATCTGTTGCAGACAGTTGTCTATGCTGGAGTAGTCTGGGCTGTCAAGGCTGATAGGGATGTATATCATAATGTCGTCTGAATAGATGGTGTATTGGATTCCATTGTTTTTGATGATGGAGCAGATCAGTTGTATGTAGAGGATGAATAACAAGGCTGAGAGGGCGGAGCCTTGTGGAAAACCCCGGGTGACTCTCAGAGGTCAGGAGGTGGTTGAGCCGCATTTGACCTGGAGGTGTCTGTCTGTGAGGTAAGATGTGAACCAATTCAAAGTGGTGCCATGTAGACCAATTTCCTGAAGTCTTGACTGAAAGGAACACCATTGGTAGACAGGAAAGAGGAAAAGGAATAGATAGAGAGGTATAGATTGAGAGATAAAGGGACAGGTACATTAAGTGGGTCCAGAGAAAGGGGGGAGGGAAGCCAGGCAGACTGGAGAAGAGGACACTCAGGGGTGGGGAAAGGGAAGGTCAAAGACAAGGTGAAATAGGTAAGTTTTGAATTAACATAGCGGTTGCAGCTATAACATTGCTTGGGGGTGGGGTTCTTCAATTTATTACAGGTAGTGTATGCTAATAGCTGGTGTGGATAGATATTTACATATTTACAAGGTAGTTTCAATAATGTAAGGCTGAGGTGAGTGGGGATCTATTCATGTTATGAGTCAGGGCCATAAAACTCATGAAAGAAGTAAGTTTTGAGTCGTTTTCTGAAGTCTGCTAGGTCTTCACTGCCTCTTAGGTCAGCGGGTAGAGAGTTCCAGGTTGTCGGGGTATAAAGACTGAAGGCGTGGTTACATGCAGCTTGTTTGCTCTTGATTCTCAGGCGTGCTATGGTAAGAAGATTTTGTGCATTGTGTCTTCTTAGTCTTTCACTGCTTAGTTTGATATTAGCAGTTGCAGACAAGTTGCTGATTTGTTGTGTAAGACTTTGAATGTGCTAAGTGGTACTTCATAGCCAATGCAGTTGCTTCAGGACGGAGATGATGTGGGAGTGCCATGGTGCACCGTGAATGATCCTTGCAACTGTGTTCTGGGCCATTTGGAGCAGGCAAAGAGTGTTTTTGGGTAGTCCTTGGTAGATTATGATGGTGTAATTCAGGATGGGGGCTAATATTGCCTGGCATACAATATGGAAGAGTTCTGGTGCGAGAAAGGATCACAGGTTTTTCAGTGTTCTTAACTTATAGTATACTGAACTGGTTGTTTTCTTGATTTGAACTTGAAAGTTTAGTCCTTGGTCAAGGATTATACCAAGGTATTTGACTTCACTTTTTAACCTGCAGCTCATTGTCAACGATTTTGAGTGATTGTGTTGGGTTGAAGTATGGGTCCTTGGTCACATGGAGTACTTCTGTTTTCTTGTAGTTGATGATGAGGTTATGGTGTTTTAGCCATTTACCTACTTCAATGAAGCATTCAGATTATTTGGTGTAGTCCGTTTTGGTTATTTGGAATGGGGTATAGATCATGATATCATTGCCATATATTTCATAGTTTATTTTATGTGATTGGATTATTGAGCATAGAGGCTGCAGGAAGATGTTGAATAGGAGGGCTGAGAGGGAAGAACCTTGGAGTATACCTTGCCCTAGGCTAAACAGGTTTGATGTCTAATTTTTTATTTGTTGGCTACGGTCTTTTAGGTAAGATTGGAACCAATTTAATGTGGTGTCATGCAAGCCAATCTCGTGAAGTCAGTTGAGGAGCTGATGATGAGGTATGGAATCAAATGTAGTGGAAATATCAAGGAAAATGAGGATGAAGCACTGTGTGAAAGCTTGTGTACCGGTGATAAGAGTTTTTAACAGGGAAGTGAGAAGGATTTCCATGTTGTGATTTGTCTGAAGCCGTGTTGATGTTGGTCAAGGGGAGCATGCTCATTTATATAGTTTTGACTTTGGATTTGAACCATCTTTTCTATTATTTTTGAGATAAACGGAATGCTGGAAATTGGTCTAAGAAGTCGGAGAGGTGGGGTCCAGATTTAGACTCTTGAGTAGCGGTCTGATTGAGCTTTGTTTTGTGTGTGGAGGCATGTATCCATGGATTAAGGAGGTCTGGACTATATTTAGGATGTGTGAGCTGAGTTGTGTTCTTGTGATCTTTATCCAAGATACTGGGCAGGGGTTAGCTGCACGGTTAGCATCAGTCCCCGCCTCTGCTCTGCCCGGTACGCCCCAATGCTAGCCAGATAGCATCGGGACACGTAGGGGACTAAGTCAGGGATATTCGACGGCACTACCCGTGTATGTGCCATTGAATATCCGGTTAGCAGTCTAGCTTTTAACCGTGTAAATGCCTTTTGAATATAGTGCCCATAGTTTCTTAATGTTGGAATTTTGTTGCGGGTGGAGTGGGCATTGATGAGGGCGCATGTTAGCTTTTGATTTCTGCTTGACTGCTCTTTGGCGTCATGCAGTTTTGTTGAGAGTGCCGATCTCGACTAAGTAGCAGTGTCTCCTGTATTGCTGTGTATGCAGCAAGCACTGCTGGATTGTGTAGTGGTTCCTGGCCACTATGCATACTCCCCCTCCTCTGCTAGAGGTTCTAGTGCCGTTATGGATGGTGTGTGTGGGCAGGCATTGTCGGCCTCTGTGAACCATGTTTCCTTATGCACATGATGCCAATATTATGGTCATTAATGTAGGGTCTGATATTCAACTGGGCAGGGCTAAGTACCATAGCAGCTTAGCCCTGCCCGCTCACCCCCAAATCCCAGATATTCATTTTCGTGGCAACAAAAGTGAATACCCAGGTTTGGCCATACTGCCCAGAAGCTGCCGAGGCTAACCATGCAGTCGAGCGCTAACCTTGCAGCTTCCAATATCGGTGCTGCACGGTTAGCGCAAGTCTCCAACTCTGCTCTGCCCCAGAACTTCCCGGCATGCCCCTATGCTAGCCAGCTAGCATTGGGATGCATAGGGGACTGTTGAGGATATTTGATAGCACTATCCGTGTATGTGCCGTTGAATATCCGGTTAGCAGGCTGGCTGTTAATCGTGTTAATGCCTTTTGAATATAGGGCCCATAGTCCCTTAATGTTGGAATTTTGTTGTGGGTGGAGTGAGCATTGATGAGGTCGCATGTTAGCTTCTGGTTGGTGCTTGACTGCTCCTTGGCGTCATGCACAGTTTTGTTGAGAGTGCCTTTCTTGACTAAGTAGCAGTGTCTCCTGTATTGCTGTGTATGTATCGCTCCTTGCCATTGCGACTTTTGCAGATGATTTGTTGGTTCACATTGTGGTTTCTTTGGAAGCCCTTTTGAGTGAATTTCAGTGTTTTAGTTCATTTATGGGCTTAAGTTAAATTGCTTGAAATAGGAGGTACTTCCTATTGCATGCAGGCAAGTTGGATTTGGGCATTTCCTCTTAGATGGGCTGAGAGTTCCTTCTGTTATTTAGATATACAAATACGGTTAATCTAAAAACTTTGTATATGTGTCATGTGGACTTGTTGTTAGTGTGGTTCCAAAAAGTTTGACACTTTGGCGGACTTACCCCCTTTTCCTGATAGGATGAATTAATTTGTACAAGATATTGTTATTTCTGAAATGGCTATACCTTTTACAAATGCTGCCTTTGTGACTGTCAAAGAAAGATTTGGGGACAGCTTGCTAGGTTGGTGTTGGAGTTTTATCAGGAGGGGGTAGAAAAGCAACTGTCTCTTTATCCACATTATTTATTTATTTATTTTATTTAATGTCTCTTCTATACCGCGCTCTTTAAAATCAGCGCAGTTTACAGGTAACAGATTTGTGCAGTGCAGGCAGGCCTACACTGGACTTAACAATAAACAGGGGATTATATACAGGGTTAACAGGGTAACTATGTACAAGATAACTTGCTGTCATATGTTATGAGGACAGCTTGACACTATTTACACATTGGCTCAGCTATATACATGGTGACAAGGCAGGGAAGTATGCCTCTACTACTCTACTCTAGTATGCCTCTACTACTCTACTCTAGTATGCGAGGGGATCGGGATCTAGCGGGCTGGGCGGCAGACTCGTGGAGTGGCTGCGTCGGGGGTGTCAACCTGGGCCCAGAGTGTGACTGACTGCAGGTTATCCTCATGTTCAGTGTAGTGCTGGAGGAATAGATAGTGCTTCAATGCCTTCCTAAACTGGGCGAGGTCATTGATAGCCCGGATGGCAGGTGGCAGGGCGTTCCAGCATGTGGGTGCATATAGGGTGAAAGCTCTGTTTCTAGTTGCCAGCGAGCATTTTGTGATCGCCCTCGGGAGTTTCAGAGTATTGACGGCAGCTGATCTCCTTACTCTGTTGAGGGAGGTGGTCTGTATGAGATCTGTGAGGGAGGTGGAGGAACACTTGTTGATGGCTTTGAAGGTCATCATTAGAGTCTTAAAGGAGATCCTGCAGTGGACCGGGAGCCAATGCAGGTGCTTCATAATTGAGGTTATATGTTCCCTCCTGGAGGCTCCGTGCAGGATTCTGGCAGCTGCATTCATTGCCAGTTGCAGAGGATTCAACGTGTTTTTCGGGAGACCGTGTAGTATGGCGTTCGCATAGTCGAAATGTGGAATTACTAGTGCTTGGTAGACTGTCCGAAAGTCTTCTGGTTCAAGCAGCTGCTGCAGGTGGCGAAGCGTCCGAATTTTGTTATAGATCGCCTTGACCATGTTGCTTATTTGGGCCTTCATATTGAGCTGTTGATCCAGCGTGACCCCTAGGTACTGAACCATGGGCTTGCTGAGGAGCTCTGCATCTCGCACCTTCAGTGAGGTGGGCGGAGTGAATTTTGGGTTCCTGGTGATAAAGAGGACCTTTGTTTTTTTAAAGTTTATTCTGAGCTTCTGCGTGTGTAACCAATCCATGACAGCATCGAAACAGGTGGATATTGGGAAAGATCTGGATAATCTGTCGAGATAGGCATATACAGTAACACGTCGTCGGCGTAGATTAGGCAATTGATATTGAAAGAACGGTTGAGGTTGCAAATGGGATGCATGTAGACGTTGAATAGTAGGGCTGAGAGCAAGGATCCCTGTGGCATGCCTTTCTTTTGCGGGAAAGGTGAGGAGGTGGAGGGGCCAGCACGAACATGCTGCCATCTGTCTGTTAAGTACGATGTACACCAGGTTAGCGCAGTGTCCTGGACACCCTTCTCCCTGAGACGTGTCAGGAGTATTTCGTGGCACACAGTGTCAAAGGCTGCTGCAATGTCCAAGAAGATCAGGGCAAATCCTTGCCTGATGTTGTCCAACCCAATGGTTAATATACTGAATAATGTGGTCAACAGCGTTTCCACACCATGCGATTCCGGAATCTGTGCTGGCAGGGGTCGAGGGGTGCGCTAGTCTCAATGTGGTGGTGAAGTTGGCATTGTACAACCTTCTCAATGATTTTTGCCAGAAGAGGGATGCTTGAAATTGGCTTGTAGGAGTCCATCTTTGTTGGGTCCAACTTGCTGTTTTTTAGTAGCGGTCTGATGGCTGTTTGCTTCAGGTTTTGGGGGAAAGTCCCAGTCGAGAATGATAGTCCTATGAGTTTGGATAGAAAAGGGCTGAGGTCAGCACGCAGGGATTTTATCCAAAATGGGGGCTGGTAGCATGGAGGAATAGGATTACTGGATTTGTACTTACAGTATATAGTGAGGCGTGTTTGACCAGGCATTTGTGAGATTGGCTGGTAGTCTTCCTTTGATAATACCTCCATTGATTATGAGAGAGGATATTAATATGGTTTCGTAGTTTTGATTCATATAACATCAGACCAGTTCCCAACAAGACTGCGATCCAATCATATTTTGTATTCTCTGAGGGCAGCATGTTGTTACTTGTATCAACTTCTGAAACAGGATTCCAGGGTAATGGTGCTTTTCCCCTTCCAGGGTAATTTGGATTTTTCCCTGGGCTGGCAGACCAAAATGTTTATTAAATGGGAGGATTTGGGGTTGATGAGCCAATTGTTGAATGAGCAGGAGAAAATAATGGGTTTTGAGTAGAGCAGCAGGATACATTTGCTTTTTTGTAGTTTAGGCATTATTGATGGGCTTCACCCTGGGAGCATCTACAGTCTAGCTTTGAGGACAGGCTTCAACAGATTCCGGGGCTTGAGAGGGGGACTGGCAGCTATTAGGCGAGAGAAGCCTCAGCCTCTGTTTGAGCATTCAAGAGAGAAGTGGCAAGAGGGGGCATCAGTACAGGGGTATCAGCGCACTCTGAGCTTAGTATGCTATGCTAGAATAAGAGAATGTCAGTATAAAATTCTACATAGGGCATATTTTTCAAGATCCAGGGCCTTAGGGTTAACTTGATGATCTTGGCTGAGAGTCAGAAAATGCCATCAGGCAGAAGGCACTCTGGACCATATCTTATGGCTCTAACCAAGGGCTTGGACCTTGGGCTTCACTCCCAGCCTTTGAGAACTTCCAAAAAGTCAGGATTTTAGAATATTCCTAATGAACATGCATGTGAGAGATTTGCATGTCCAATATCTTCATTGTAGGAGGTATAAGAACCTCCTACAATAAAGACAAAGAGTGTAGGTGAACCTTCAGTCAAGCCTCCCCCAGTTCTTCACTCATGTCTAGCATCACCCCTCCCCCTTCCCTTCCTCTCCAGCTGTCCAGCATCTTCCCTTCCCTCCCATCCTAGTTGTTCAGCATCTCCCTTTCCCAGATACTCCGACATACACACTGGGCCCTATTCTGTCCCGCACGTACATCCCCTTTGTACGTCTGGTCTGAGCTGGATGTACAAAGGAGATCGCGATTCTGATCCCACAGAGCACGTCTAGCCCTGCGGGATCAGAATCACGAACAGGCCTGTAGGTGCAGGCCGGGACTGCGATTCAGTCCTGGCCTGCATGTACAGGCACTGCTCAGATAGCTCAGTCAGGCTTTTAAATGGAGCTGCAGCGCTATGGCATCATGTTGCCATGGCACTGCAGCTCCATTTAAAAGCCACAATGCTGGCCGCCAAAAGAAAAAGGTTTATTCCCCACAGCCAGACCCCTGATCTGGCCTCCTAAGGCCAGGGTCGGGCTGCGGGGAATAAACTCTAGTCCCCCCCCCCCCAGTCCCTCCCATGCCCCGAAGTGGAAAAAAAATGTCCAGGGAAGTTATTCCACCTCAGAGGTTGAATAACTTCCTTGGGTCATTTCGCCGGCCCTGGACATAAAGGGCCAACAACTGCCCACTGCTCACCCACTCTCTGCCCCCCGAACCACCTCTTCCCCGCCCCCAACTAACTTCCCCGCACAACCAGCGGGGAAGTTAGTCGGGGGTTGCTGCCAGCATGAATAGCTATTCATGTCTCAGAATAACCCCCACTGTGTCCAGCATTGATCCCTTCTCTTCCTACTACTGCTGCTACCATCCTACCTTGTTCCTGCTCCTAAGCTCAAATCAACAGGAAACTCAGCACAGCGCAGGGCCTTTAAGTAGCTTAAGCCCTGCTGTGTTGCAGCCCATCCAGTGCAAACTTTCTATCTAAAGAGGCGGGACGCAGCAGAGCTTGAATGCACACAGGTGCTCAAAGGCCTGCCTCCATGCTGACGGCAGCTTCCAAGTGCTGCTGTCGTGCTGTGATGGAACCAAGTGCTGCTCAGTGTCCTGCCTAAATTTCCCTTCATCTTATCTAAGGATGAAGCCAAACAGTCTGCAATTCTTTGACAGAGAAGCATACCATAGAAACTCAGCTGTCTCATATCAACATTGTAGATGATGGCAGAAAAGTCTGTAATGGCCCATCCAGCAAGGTAATTAAGTCTATAATTGCCATTCCATGTGTCTATGATGTATGTTTTTGTTTTACTCTAGAGCAGATTCGTGCTTTGAGACCTCTGTGAACACTTTCCAGTCAACACACTTCTAAGAACGCCCTACATTCCCTCCAGATGGCACAGAATACGACAGCCCGTATCATAAAAGGATCCACAAGACAAGACCACATCACCCCCATCCTACAACAGCTCCACTGGCTCCCGATACTTGCCCATTTATTTATTTATTTATTTACATTCTCTTATATACCGCGCTATTCTGCATCAGTGTGGTTTACATTGAACAAACTGAAATTACATTGAACAGGGTATTATAACTTGGAGATAACTATTTTACAGGGAACATGGGCTATGGAGGGTTAAGTGGCTTGCCCAAGACCACAAGGAGCACCTGTGGGACTAGAAACTCCAGTCCTTCCGGCCCAAGGTTGCTGTCCTCTAGTGGGATTTGAACCCCTGATCTTCCGGCCTGAAGTACCTTGCCCCAACCACTAGGCCACTGCTCCACTAGGCCACTGCTTCAAATACAAGATCATTTGAAATACAAGATCATACAAGAGTGGAAGAGTGGCCTAGTGGTTGGGGCAAGGTACTTCAGGCCGGAAGGTCGGGGGTTCAAATCCCACTAGAGGACAGCAACCTTGGGCCAGAAGGACTGGGGTTTCTAGTCCCACAGGTGCTCCTTGTGGTCTTGGGCAAACCACTTAACCCTCCATAGCCCATGTTCCCTGTAAAATAGTTATCTCCAAGTTATAATGCCCTGTTCAATGTAATTTCAGTTTGTTCAATGTAAACCGCACTGATGCAGAATAGCACGGTATATAAGAGAATGTAAATAAATAAATAAATTCTCACTACATTCAAAATCATTCACTGTACAACAGCTGACACCTTCCAATCACTCATAACACCAGACCCAGAAATCAGACCTAGAAGGTCCAATACCATAAACCACCTAATATTCCCGAAAAACAAGGCAAGAAGTAAACAGGCTACCTGCACTAGGACATTTTCCATAGCAGCGCCAACAATATGGAACATGCTACCAGAGGACCGACATGCAGACACAAAGTACTTCTGCAGGAAACTTAAAACCTTCCTATTCACTGACTGCTATAGAAATATCACTTAACCTACAGTAGAAACTTCACGGACTATATCCAATGTTCGTCAGATCTTGCTAAACCCTGAGTTTCATACCCTTGTTAAAGTTCTCCAAGTTTGATTCCCTTGTTGTAATGTAATAGTTAAGTTGAGTTTTATGTAAACCGCTTTGACTTAATGATAAGGTGGTATAATCTTGTTAAATAAATAAAATAAATAAATAAACACATTTAGTTACATTCTTTAGTTATCTCTAAATTGAATTACTGCAATTCAATTTATAATGGTTTGTTTGAGTTTCTATTACAACGATTACAGATTGTTCAAAACACAGCCAGTAAACTGTTATATGGAACACATAAATTCAATCATGTATCACCTTTACTAGCCACTCAACATTGGTTACTTACAACCTTTTATATTAAGTACAAAATTCAGGCTCTTGTGCACTATGTGCTGCATTCTGACCAACCTCCTATCTCACTAACTTGCTCCCTATGTACCTGCTCGCTTAGTTACATCTGCCCAGGCCTCACTTCTTGTGGGCCCTAAAACAATGTGCTTTCATAACTCCTGTTGTTGTTAAGTGCTGTTGAGTTGATGTCACCTCATGATGACCCTGTGGATGGTTGTTCTAGACAGTTAGGTGGCTAATTGTTGATAGAGTGGCATCCACAGCTGCTGTTACTGTATTCATCTATCATGATGGTGGTCTTCCTCTTTTGCATCGACTTTGAACCTTGCCAAGCATGATGTCTTTTTCTAATGATCAAAACCAAAAGGGGGGACAGACCCCTACACAAATGGCTAAGACAGTAAACAGAAAAAAAAGAGCAGGGGTCATTAGCATAGTCACAGAAAATCATTTATTAAGCCCGATGTGAGCATATTTGTCACAATCTGCCTGCATTGGGGGGCAAATTTGAACTTTTAAAAACAGAACAACAATACTGCCAGACTGCAGGCAGGTTGTGCCAAAACACGGCTGTGTCAGGCTCAATAAAAGATTTTCTGTGGCTATTCTGGTGCCACCTTCCTCTTTTATCCCTTTCTCTAATGATCTACACCTGATAGTTCCGAGCTTCTACCTTATGTAATTCTACGTCTCATTAGAACAGTCCCTTCCTCATTTTAAGAAGTGGTTATAAATGTGGGGGAGGGACACATTCAAAGCAATTAACATGGTTAGCAGACCATGTAGCATCAGAATGTTCCGGGAGCAGCACTCACGATAACTGTTCAGCAGCGATATTCAGCCATTGGCCAGCTATCTTAAACTGGCTAAAGTTACGCACTTTAAAGGTTTTCGCATGATTAGCTAATTAGGCAGCAGCTGAATATCTAGGCACAGTGGATATTACATGCCGGTGGCTAGTTATGACCCTGGCATTGAACATCTGGGTCAGAATTCCAGCAGCAATAGCCAACCGCTTTACTCGGACTGGCCACCGCCATAGGAAATGTCTCCCATGGCTTAGTGGAGGATCTGCCAGAGGGCGTATGGACAAAGATATGGTTTTAATCTGTCATATTTCGTTAACTTTTTACTTTTGTTTTTTTCATTCTTTCATTTTACTCTGTAAATTTTAAGATATAACTAATATTTCTGTTTCATGTTTTCGATATTGTAAACTATCTTGATAAACCTGGTGGAAGGGTGGTTAAGCAAATTTTGTAAATAAATAACTAAAGTAAATCAATTACCCCTCCCTATGCCTTTGTTTAGAGTTATAAGTGCGCCAATGCCATTTTGTGATGACATGAACTGTGAATGCTGAAGCTTTAAGGGACTAAATTCTGACTATTAAACATCTTTGGAGTATTGCATAATGCTCCAATAAATAATAGACACTTTAGAATCCATCACACTGTCTAAATTTTAATCTCATTTGATAAGGAAGTGAAAAGAAACACTTAAAATTTGTGCTATGCCCTACTGCCATGATAGCATGCAATCAGATATTCTACTGCTATGATAGCATGCAATCAGATATTCTACTGCTATGATAAGCAGTCTATGGAAAGAAAAGCATCCTGTTGCCTTCCAAGCTAAGACCACGCTATACATTTCAATTAAGTAGTGTAGTCAACACGTGGGTGGGAGGGGGTAGAATGGGGGCTTGGTCAGCCGCGGAGACATATAAAGAATATTTAGGAAAGGCCCATCGTTTTAAGTGTTTCCCGCAGACATCCATGTTATTCCTGCGGAAACGTGGAATAAGGCCAGGACTTAGAAAATATTCTGCTCTGTTCTTCAATGTGTCCCATATTGAAGAACGGTTGTGACAATTATGTTTTGAACAGTTGTTTCTGCAGTCTGCAAGAACACAAGATGCAGTTGTAAAGAGCAGAAAGCAGAGGTGAGGGAAGGTTGTATGGTAATGAAACTCTGATAGACGCCCCTACAGACATATTAAGAAGAGTAATTGTGTTTATGCTGGCTATGCTGAAAATTGCTGTTTGCGCTAAAGGAGCAAAGTTAGGGTTCCCTAACATTTCCTATGTCCTGTAAACTGGGACTGGTGATGTAGGGATAGTATGTGAGTGAGAATGGCAAAGATTCTGGTTTGGGTGAGAAACGCAGATCAGATTTGTAGTTCTAGGACGCCATGCTATTATGTTATACCAGCTGTTGTTAATAGGTGCAGAGAAACTTTTTGGCAAATGTATGTTTATTGTGATTGCAAGTGAAAGTGTGTGTGTGTGTCATTTGAGGGATGCATGGGAAGATCTGGTATGCTCATCCTCAATTCTGGGAGGACATGAATGCCTGGCCAGTACCTGGACCGTAGGGATGACTGCAGCATCACCAGGTGCCAGTATGATGGAGCAGAAAATATCAGCAAAGATTCTCTATAGCGAAATGCAAAACATATCCCTGTCAATAATAAGGGACCCTCAGAATGAGAGCATGCAACAGTGCAAATAGCACTAATGCATGCCCAAAAGCACCATCATCGATCTCCAAAAATGTGCACATGGTCAAAACTGAGCTTCTTATTTTTCCCCCTAAACCCTCCTCTCCCTTTCCTCCTTTCTCAGTCTCTATGGATAACTCTCTACTCCTCCCTGCTTCCTCAGCTCACAATCTTGGGGTCCTCTTTAACTCCTCTCTCTCATCCACATACAGCCAACTGATAGCTAAAACCTGACGTTTCTTTCTCTATAACATCAACAAAATTTGCCCATTCCTTTCTGAATACACTACTAAGACACTTATTCACTCTTCAGTTACCTCCTGTCTAGTTACCAATCTGCTGCACTACTAATCTTCCACCATCCTTGTCATGCTCATATTACCCCTCTTCTCAAGTCACTTGATTGACTCCCTATACATTTCCACATCCAGTTCAAACTTCTCCTGCTGACCTATAAGCACATTCACTCTACAGCTCCTCACTACTTTCCTCTCTTATCTCTCCCTACATCCCTCCTGGGGAACTCCGCTCTTTTGGCAAATCACTTCTATCTGTGCCCTTCTCCCTCTACTGCTAACTCCAGACTTTGCTCCTTTCACCTTGGTGCTCCTTGTGCCTGTAACAAACTACCTGAGTCTGTACATCAGGGGCCTTCTCGAACCTTCTCATATCCAGGCTGAAAACTCACCTCCTCGCTGCCACTTTCAGATTTTGACTCTCCTAATCTCCTCTATGTTTCCTTACCATTTCGCCTAGATGTATCCCTGTCTACATCTACTGTGTTGTCGGTCTTGACTAGATTGTAAGTTCTGATGAGCAGCGGCTGTCTTTTACATGTGTCTGTGCAGCACTGTGTATGTCTTATAGCGCTATACAAATGTTCAGTAGTAGTAGTAGTAGTATGAGGTCCCTTATTGACAGGGATATTTTTTGCTAATAGTGAATCTTTGCTGATTTCTACTGGTCCATACTTAGCATTGTAAAGACTGTTATCAGAGATGCCCAGTGCAAGCATAACTAAGGAGTTCTTCTACTGCCATGTATGCTTTGATGCAAGCTATGTCAGGACAGACATATCACCTTCTTCTTGCTTTTATATCTTTGTGTGCACTGAGATTACTTTGCAGTGCTCTCGGAATGCAGCAGACTAGTCTACATTGTCTGCTTGGCATCACCATTTATGTATCATCAGTAGTCATGTGTAATTTGCATGAGCACAACACTGTCAGTGAGAGGAGCAGCTGAGGAGCTGCACATTTTAACAGGGGAGACGTGACCTCATGGAGCTAGGCAGGATCGGAAAAGTGTATCTAGCGCGGGGACATCCAAGCTATTTGCTGCATCTACCCATGTCCCATTATGACAGTGAGGGCCTGTGTTTCTCCATAGTGATTTGTGTGTGCTGTGCCAGAAATGTCTATGTCCCCGATTCCGGAATCACGGGAGCATCCATACCTGCGGTTGCAAAATCAGGTTTAAATTGGGCCCGTCTTAAGATTTGGACGTGCCCATGGGCCGGACGTACATGTTATGGAATTGGACTGCATGGCTTTTAAAATGACCCTTTGTTTTGTGGATACCAGTGCCAGAATAACAATGATATGGTGTATATTTACTTGCTTAAAAGATGTATATCCTACATTATCTACCATTCTAAGTGGGAGCAGTTCAAATACATAATAAATAAAAAAATATCATAAATAAAATACATTATAAAGTGTAACGGGGGACAATAGAACACCTGGCCATCTGTTCCAGGAAAGGATTTTGTTTTATTTTTTTTTTGCACTGTCACAATCTGTGAAAATATCTGATATGCTTCAAAAGGTGAGGGGGTGGGGAGTAGGTAACGTCTAAGGACATATAACTTGAAGACATCAGATCATCATATATTCTCAATAACAAAGTCTGGTTTGTAATTTGTATCTTGAGAATTATAATTCTGGAAGGTAATTAGGGCATCGCAGACTACTAAGAATAGGGGTATTGTCTGAGCTGAGCGAGGGACCGAAGCCGTAAACACACTCTGACAAAACAAAGGCGTTTATCAGCTACAATAAATTTTTCACATTGGAAGCACTTTCTACCACATTTTTTATTTTAGAACTTTAATTTTTTACTTCTATTTTTTTCTTTTATTAACATTTAGCAGCCAGATCCGGTTAAAACTGGGCAACACTGCAGTGATAATAATGAGGATAGCTTTCAATGGATACGTCAATGGACTTCCCATTAGCAACTAAGGGGCCCTTTTACTAAGTGCTACTAACCTGTCAATGCACTTCATAGCATGCAGTAATTAGCCACAACTAATGCAAACATACATGCATACCAGCTACTGGTTGCCAAATGCACATTAACTGGCACTTGCATGCTAATGTGGAGAGTGGGTTGGCTAAAGGAAGAAACATAGAAATATGATGACAGAAAAATACCACATGGCCTATCTAGTCTGTCCTTCCATATCAACAACTACAACAGTCCCCTTTTTTCCTTTCGAGAGCCTCTGTGTTTGTCCCATGCTTTTTTGAATTCAGATACTGTCCTCATCTCTACCACCTCCACTGGGAGACTATTCCACGGATCACCTCTCTTTCTGTAAAGAAATATTTCCGCATATCACTCCTGAATCTATCCCCCTTCACCCTCATCCCATGTCCCCTCGTAGCAGAACTTGCTTTCAATTGAAAGAGGTTCTCCTCATGTGCATTTATGCCACGGAGGTATTTAAACGTCTCAATCATATCACCTATATCCCGCCTTTCCTCTAAGGTGTACATATTAAGATCATTAAGTCTGTCCTCATATGCTTTATAATGAAGACCACTAACCATTTTAGTAGCCACCTTCTGTACTGACTTCATCCTGTTTATATTCTTTTGAAGGTACGGTCTCCAGAATTGCACACTATACCCCAAATGAGGTCCCACCAAAGACTTATACAGAGGCACTATCACCTCCTTTTATCTGCTAGCCATTCCTCTCTGTATGCAACCAAGCATCCTTCTAGCTTTTGCCGTCACCTTTTCTACCTGTTTAGCTACTTTGATATCATTAGACACAACCACGCCTAGGTCCTGCTCTTCTTTAGTGGACAAAAGTACTTCACCCTCCAATACTATATTGCTCCCTTGGATTGCTGCAGCCCAAATGCATGACCTTACATTTTTTAACATTAAATCCCAGCTGCCAAATTCTGGACCATTCTTCAAGCTTAGCTAGATGCCTCCCCATGTTATCTACACCTTCCTAGGTGTCTACTCTATTGCAGATTTTGGTATCATCCACAAAGAGGCAAATCTTACCCGACAGCCCTTCCGCTATATCACTAACAAAGATGTTAAAAAGAATTGGATCAAGGACAGATCCCTGGGGCACACCACTGGTAATGTCCTTCTCCTCAGAGTGAGCTCCATTTACCTGTACTCTTTGTCGCCTCCCACACGACCAATTTCTAACCCAAGCAGTAACTTTAGGGTCCATCCCTAGGGTGCTCAGTTTGTTTATAAGTTGCCTGTGAGGAACAGTGTCAAAGGCTTTACTGAAATCTAAATACACCACATCTAGGGCTCTCCCTCGGTCCAACTCCCTGGTCACCCAGTCAAAGAAGTCAATCAGATTTGTCTGACAAGACCTGCTTCTGGTGAATCCATGCTGCCTCGGATCCTGTAATCTGCTGGACTCCAGAAACCTCACTATTTTCTCTTTCAGCAGCGTTTCCAATAATTTACTCACCACCGAAGTTAAACTAACCGGCCTGTAGTTTTCAATTACATCCTTACTTCCGCTTTTGTATAAAGGCACCACATGAGCCTATCTCGAGTCCTTTGGCGCCACTCCCGACTCCAACAAGGCATTGAAAAGGTCAGTCAGTGGAGCTGCTAGAGCATCCCCAAGTTCCCTCAGTATTCTAGGGTGTATCCCATCCCCCATCCGGTCCCATCGCTTTGTCTACTTTAAGATGAGCTAGTTTCTCATGAACACAGTCTTCTGAAAATTGTTCAAGATGTCCCTTGCTCTGTTCCTGTTTGTGGGTGTTTTCTGATGTCCTGTTCCTGGTTCTTCACCTGTGAACACAGAACAGAAATATTTGTTAAGCAATTCTGCTTTATCCTCATCAGCTTTTACATATTCCTCCCCTTCACCCGAGTCTGACAATACCACATTTGCCCTTCCTCTTCTCACTAACATATCTGAAAAATGTCTTATCCCCCCATTTTATTGCACTGGCTATTTCCTCCTCTTTTTGAATCTTTGCTTTCCTGACTACTTTACTAGCTTCTCTAAGTTTTTCTGAATATAGATGCCTGTCTTTCTCTCTCTGTGATCTCTTGTATTTCATGAAGGCCTCCCTCTTTTTCTTCACCTTTTCAGCTACTTCTTTCGAAAGTCATAGCAGTCTCCTTTTCCTTTTACCTTTATTTACCATTTTAACAAAAAGGTTGGTTGCCCTTAAAATATCCCCTTTCAGTTTTGCCCATTGTTTTTCTACATCCTCCAGCTGTTCCCATCCTGCTAATGACTCCCTGAGGTATTGGCCCATCTTGGCAAAGTTAGTCTTCCTAAAGTCTAAGACCCTCACCTTTGAATGGATTCTAACAGCCCTAGTCCTAATACTGAACCACACCATCTGGTGATCACTGGATGCAAAATGATCTCCCACTATAACATCAGAAACACTTTCACCATTGGGACGCACCAAGTCCAGTAGGCCCCCTTCACGTGTGGGGTCTGTTACCAATAGATGATCATGTGTTATGTACATTAAAGCTAGATACTGATTTCTCTTTAATTCTGTTGATTAACCCCCTGCCTTCTGTGCTCTGTTGTGTTTTTGACTTGAAAAATTGTTCTCCCTAAATTTCAATGCAGTTTTGGCGTCAGGAATATGGGAGCATTCAGATGCTCAATAGAGTATAAGACTTTACATTCAGCAAGTCATTGTTCCTGGTATCTTCACACCTGAGCTCGTCCGTTGTATTGCAGTTACTGCTGTTATAGTGCAGAAAAGCAAGCACATAGGAAGAACATGAGGCTGAGAGTGGTTTAGCTGCTTTAGGAGCTGCCTTGGGCTCCTGGAAGATCGAATGAGCTGAGCAGTCAAGTCTGGTTGCAGGCATCACAGTGAATTCCTGTCTCTGATGTCATCTGCCCCTGAGAACAACTTAAAAGCCAGAGAGGATACCCCGTGCAGCCACATGGCATGGCCCATGCGTGGCCTGAAGGGACATGCCCAAAGGGGCAGGACACGCTCCTTTGGAACACAGCTGGAGTCCATCTGGTAGTTGGTAAAGCCTTGTGGTTGTTCTACTCATAAGATACTGTTTTTTTTATCCATCTTGACTCAGGAAGGGGAGTACCCAGATGGAGAAGAGGAAGGGCAAGAGCCAACTTAAAGCTGCCCCCCTGGCCCCGCCAACAGGTAAGGTAGTTGGTGCATTTGATGAACATGTTGTGTTTGGAGCTGGCCCACAGACTTTCCCGGAAGGTGTATACTTGAGCTCCGCAGAGCATTCTCCTCCACCTCCCCCCCAATCCACTTCTCTCTTCAGCGATTCTTTCTGAAACTTCTGTGACTGACTCGGTGACTCCTACCCTGGTTCCTGGTTTGATGCCAAAGCAAGTATATTTGCCTGAACAGGACAAGATTCATTCTCTTCCAAAGACGAGGAAGCTGTAAAACTAGAGGGCATAACATGAAGCTGCAAGGGAGTAATTTGAAGGGCAATGTCAGGAAATACTACTTCACTGAAAGGGTGGTGGATGCTTGGAATGCCCTCCTGATGGAAGTGGTGGGGGAATGGGGGCAAATACAGTGACAGAATTCAAAATGGCACGGGACAGACACAGTGCATCCCTTTACAGCAACAGGATAAAATCAAAATAAACTTAACTAATTTCTCAACATACAGGGGTATCCTACACGGAGCTGTGGGTTCACCCCTAAAACAAAGACATGGGGAGGGGTGGCTTGCACGGAGCGGCAGGTGCACCTACTCTTGCCATCTTACTGGGCAGACTAGATGGAGCATACTGGTCTGTATCTGCTGTCATTTACTATGTTATGTTACTATGTTATTGCACAAAACCAGGATATTACCCTGAAGCAATTGCTGATACTGACTCAAAATTGACAAATACTGTAACTTCCTCATGTCTTTCTTCTCAAGAGTCTGTTCAAAAATTTCAAGAGGTGGAGAATAGGTTATTGGATATTGGGAAGGTTAATCAAAAGTTAGATGGTCAGCTGCAAACTGTGCAGGCAACCAGTATTTCCTCAATTAAAGATTCTTTAATTACTTACTAAAGATTCTTTAGTTACGTATTATAAAACTGAAATTCTGGAAAATATTTCCCGAGCTTGGAATTTTTTCATAACTCATCTCTTATCTCCTGAGATTCTTTTGATCAATCAGGTCAAAGGTAGAGGCTATATTTTAAAGAGACAAGACCCTTCTCTCTACCTCTCAGTTAATCTCAGATTAACTGAGATTTCATTCTGGGTAGCCACCATTGAGCTTTCCCATGTTATGGACTTTCTGTACATCAACTGTCTCAGGTGCAGACCGAAAAAACGTCAGCAACTAATTGCAGAGTTGCCAAGTTACTCAGTTCTAGGAGTGAGATTTTAAGCCATTCCTGGATTTCTGACAATCTCATTCTAATGCACTGTGGGATCTGCAGCACTGATTTCAATGGCTAAATCAGGGAATATAAATACCACACTGCATAGCAATGCAAATCTAAAACCAGAACTGGCAAAAAAATCTCACTCCTGGAACTGGGTAACTTGGCAGCTCTGCCATTGCAGAGTTGCCAAGTTGCCTAGTTCCAGGAGTGGGTTTTTAAGCCAATCCTGCATTTCTAACAACCTCATCTTGATGCATTATGGACCCGCAGCACCGATTCCAATGGATAAAATCAGGTACTACAAATACCATACTGCATTGCAAAGCCAATTTCTATGTTTGTATTACGCATTGTTCTTTTAAAGGTAGGAATCAGGAACTTTGGGATACTCGGCTCTGTCCTACATTGATTCAGAGATGGTTCTGGTGTGCGTAGCTCTCTGGGTGTAAATGCAAATCGTACCACCCCAGTCCCCATGGCACTGGGTTTGTCTCCATCCCTGCTAATCCTTATCCCTGGAGGAAAGGGATTTTCTTGCAACCTAGTTCATCACTTCATTTTATTTTTGGTGAAGGCAGTAGTAGTGGCCCATAAAGGTTGGAAAAGGAACAGCATGGCAGGAAATGCTGTGGGCTGTTTTGAGGCAAGCACTTCCCTCACGCTGATGACAGGCAGGAGATTGGAGTGGAGTGGGGTTGAGTTTCCCTTCCGGTTCATGCAGACTCACTTTCTAATTTCCTTTCTTCTCCTCTCCTTGCAGTAGAGCCAGCTCAGGGATGCAGATGACACCCCTTGTTTCATGGCACTCCAGGTGACCGTCCTGTTCACCCTACCCTTAATCTGGCCGTGCATACATTTATTCCTTTCTGAGGTTTTTTTTGGCATACTCTAAATTTCACAGTCGAAGCCAACACTGCTTCTTTTTTTTTTAAATTTATAGAATTTTTACAGATTACACAGATCAATAATCAATACAAGAAGTACTCATCATATGAGCAAACACTTATTAATAATGCTAGGGCTAGTGCAAATGCTTGCACCTAGATTTTTAAAAACTGTGCGTGAGTTATAGTATTTTATAACTTAGCTTGTAAATTTGTTCTCCACACATGCTCTGCCCAAACTCTGCCTTTGTGCACGCCCACAGTGAAAGAATGCGTGATTGGCCTTACATGCCTACTTACAGAATAGCCACCAGCTAAAGTACATATGTATGATGTGCCCATTTGTGAGTGTCAATCCTTGAAAATAAGTGATCTGTGCATGTAAATGGCCCGTATCTTTACACGACTCCTTATAAAATGATCCCCATAAAACTGTATGATAAATAACAAGTTGAAAAGTGCATTCTTATAATGTGACAAAACGGTGCTTTTCCCCTTTCTTCCATTTCCAAAGTCGCGCATGTCTGTAGAGGAATTGCATGTGAAGACGCATTGTAAAATGTATCTTGTTAGGACAGCAGAGGCTGTATATATTTCTCTGTTGTCAGTGTGTGTATATGAGAATGTGTGTATGTATGTGTGTGGGGAGGGGTGTGAGGTATGTTTGTAGGAGTAGGACAGAGTGTTGAGGGGTATGAGGGATGTGTGTTTAGGGAGGGTGTTCATGTGTGTGTGGCATGCATGAGAGGTGTGTGTATGTGTGTGCATGGGGGTATGTGGGCATATGTGTGGTGGGGTGAGGGGGTGTGTGCAGGGCCGACACTATCATTAGGTGAACTAGACGGTCACCTAGAGTGCTGCCCCTCACCAGAACCTGCAGCAGTGGCAATGGCCTGGAACAGCCCTGTAGCATTTACCTTTAAACTTCGGGGCCGCGGGGCTGTTTGCTTCTGCCCCACCAATGCTAAATGCTGACTTCCTGTTTTATGAGGGCAAAAGCGGTGGTGTGCCAACGGCAGGGCAGTGGGTGCAGCCCACTCCAGATGCCAGCTAGGAGGGGAGTGCATTCCTGTCAGGCCTATACAGCGGAGACACAGCGACAAACCTACCTTAACATGGTGGCTGGCTTGCCACACTGCCTCCATTCCAGGCCCGCCAGCTCTTCCCTCCCAGGCCGAAGTCTCGCGGTCCAGGAGAGAAGAGCCATGGAGCAGAGGCAGAACAGCAATATACATGGTAAGTAGATGCTTTGAGGGTAATATCATATCAGGGCACCTAGAATAAGATGCCTCTATCTCAGTAAAATACTATCACATGTGTCAGGGATCGTGACTTAAATTCAGGGTTAGACATTTACACCTGTGGTATTGTGCGTGTAAATGAGCTCACCTAAAGCTTGAAAGTATAGAGCAGATATTCAGCAGCGGGTAACCAGCACTGCTAAAGCTGCTGCACAATTAGCTAAAGTAACTAAGGTTAGGACGGCCTTTATTTCACCTAACGTTAGCTGCTTTAGGATAAGCGGCTGAATATCGCTGCTGACCGGATGTCTTCAGTGCCACTCTCAGAACGCCCCAATGCATCAGGGCATATAGCAGCTTTAGAGGGGGCTATTCAGAGGCCCAATCCGCATATGAGTCATTGAATATCCCTCTCAGTGCGATTACCATGGTCAACAGGTCTGCGAACCACATTAATCGCTTCGAATATGTCCCCTTATATGTGTAAATCAAGGTATTTTTTAATGAACCCGTATACGTGTGAACTTCTTGCGCCCTCATGTTATATCCACTGGCAGAATATAAACATTCATTGCAAAGTGTGTGCTTTTATGTTGATCAGTATAAGAGGCTATTGACGTGCATCTGCGGCCACATATGTGAGAAAATGATTTGAGAACATGATCCCCTTAGAGTACATGCACGCATGTACACCAGCTTCAGCAGCATTGGAGTGCTACTGTGGCGAGTCCTAGAAGCATATTTTATAAAGACACAAAGGCGCTTAGAACAAGAACATAAGATATGCCATACTGGGTCAGACCAAGGTCCATCAAGCCCAGTATCCTGTTTCCAACAGTGGCCAATCTAGGTCATACGTACCTAGCAGTTTCCCCAAAAGACACAGGTTCCACAATGCTTGTATTGGGGCAAGCAGTAGATTTCCTGGGTCCCCTTTAATAATGGTTTATGGACCTTTCCTCCAGGAACTTGTCCAAACCTTTTTTAAATCCGGCTACACTAACAGCTTTTACTACATCCTCCGGTAGCAAATTCCAGACTTTGATTACACGTTGAGTGAAAAAATATTTTCTCCAGTTAGTCTTAAATAGCTTTATTGCATGCCCCTTAGTCTTTCTATATTTTGATGGCGGAAACAATGAATCTACATTTACCCATTCCACTCCATTCATTATAGATCTCTATCATATCTCCCCTCAGCTGTCTCTTTTCCAGGTTTAAGAGCCCTAACATTTTTAGCCTCTCTTCAAAGGGGTATCCTTCCATCCCCTTTACCATTTTGGTGGCTCTTCTCTGTACCTTTTATAATAACACTATATTCTTTTTAAGATATGGGGACCAGAATTGCACACAATATTCAAGGTGCGGTTGCACCATGGAACGATATAGAGGCATTATAATATCTACCCTCTGCTTTATGTCTTTTAACCAGTTCCTGATCCACAACAGAAACTGCCTCCTATCCCATGACTTTTTAATTTTGCCGAAAGTCTCTCATGAGGGACCTTGTCAAAGGCTATCTGAAAGTCCAGATACACTATATCAACTGACTCACCTTTGTCTACCTGCTTATTCACACCTTCAAAAAAAAAATAACAGAGACAAGACCTTCCTTGGCTAAAGCCATGTTGGCTGTCTCCCATTAAGCCATGACTATCTATATGTTCGGTAATTTTGTTCTTTATGATGGTTTCCACCATTATTCTCGGTACTGACATCAGACTCACCAGTCTGTAGTTTCCCAGATCACCCCTGGAACCTTTTTTAAAAATTGGCGTTACATTGGCCATCCTCCAATCATCAGGTATTACAGATGATTTTAATAATAGTTCACAGATTACTAATAGTAGGTCTGCAATCTCATATTTCATTTCTTTCAACACACTTGGATGTATACCATCCAGTCCAGGTGATTTGCAACTCTTCAGTTTATCAAATAGTTGTAATACATCTTCCTGGTGTATCGATATTTCTTTCAATTCTTCCGCAGCATCTCCTTTAAATACCATTTCAGTCATGGGTAACATTCGTAAATCTCCCTCAGTAAAGACCAAAGCAAAGAACTCATTCAGTCTCTCCGCTATGGCTTTGTCCCCTCTTAGTGCCCCTTTTACCCTTCTATCATCTAATGGTCCAACTGACTCTCTCACAGGTTTTTTGCTATGAATGTACTTGAAAAAGTCTTTATTATGCGTTTTTGCTTCCACGCAAGCTTCTTCTCAAATTCTCTCTTTGCCTGCCTTATCAATGCCTTGCATCTAACTTGCCAATGCTTGTGTTGTTTCCAGTTTTCGTCATTTGGCTCCTTTTTCCTTTTCCTGAAAGATGCTTTTTTGGCAACAACAGCCTCTTTGACCTCACCTTTAAACCATGCTGGCAGTTTTTTGGACTTCCTTCCACTTTTCTTAAAGCATGGAATACAGCTGGTCTGGGCTTCCAAGATAGTATTTTTAAACAACACCCAAGCTTGATGTAAATCTTTAACCTTTGCAACTGCTCCTTTTAGTTTTTTCTTAACTATTTTCCTCATTTTATCATGGGGTATGTTTCCTAAACTGTGGTAATGTAGCAGCGACTATGTTAACATGTGCTATGTAATGTTAACGTGCACTATTTATTTATTTACATTCTCTTATATACCATGCTATTCTGCATCAGTGCAGTTTACACTGAACAAACTGAAATTACATTGAACAGGGCATTATAACTTGGAGATAACTATTTTACAGGGAAAATGGGCTATGGAGGGTTACATGGCTTGCCCAAGACCTCAAGGAGCACCTGTGGGACTAGAAACCCCAGTCCTTCCAGCCCAAGGTTGCTGTCCTCTAGTGTGATTTGAACCCTTGACCTTCCAGCCTGAAGTACCTTGCCCCAACCACTAGGCCACTTCTCCACTCCTATGTAATGTTAACGTGCGTTAATGTTACCTAACGAGCGTTAGCATTCCCAGCCGTGGTAAACACCGCAAAGAGTGGAGAGAGGGCGGAGAGAAGGGGTCAGTGGGTGGGGAGTGGGCAGAGAGTGGGCAGGGAGAGGCTCCTTTTACACTAACATGGGGAACCGAAGGGTTGAAAAGTACCGCGAATGAAAACCTGCCGTTAGATGCACATTTGCAGGAGAGAGAAACCATTTCAGTGTCAGCAATGTAAAGCATAGGCAGGGAGCCCAATAAACGTGATAGTAGTGCTCCATTTGCAGCGACATCATAGTGCCCAGGTATGAAAGGCCGCTGTGGCGATGGTGCAAATGGGGCATAGGGGGCTGCAGGTGGGACATGTAGTGGGGGCAGCTGTGGCACAGGGTGGACTAGGCAGGCACCTAGGTGGCACATAGGAACATAGAAATCGGAAATCAGCAAGATAGCAGCTGACAAAGGCCAAACACAATCCACCTACATCTACCTAGTCCACCCAAGCTAACAGTTGCCAGGGCACTGACCTGACATACCCCCAGCCAACCCTCCCCCCAAGCGTAAGGGACATACTATTGGTAGGCGGTGATGGGGGGATGCAAAGATGTTCATGCATGCCCCCCACCCCAGATCCCACTCCCTAGGTGACCGCCTACCCACACAGTGGATGGCCTGGGACTGCACACTACCAGCACTGACAGCACATGGCCATGTCAGCATGGCAGGGGGGTGTGTGCCTGTGCTGGAGGGGGCAGTAGCACCTCCCTGCAGTGGACCTAGGCCATGCCCTGAACCAGTAAGTGGTGTGCAGTGCAACATAAAAGGTCTGGCTGAGGAAAAGTACAGGTAGCTCCAGGGACTACCATGCCTCTGTGTCAACAGTGTGGTGCAGTACACCCAGCCAGTGTGTCCAGAATCAGAGGGTCACAGGTTCAGTTCCCAGCTGTGGATCCTGCAGAGCATGTCACTATATTTTACCCTACAATGCAGATACAACAGCAACATGTGCAAAGCCCAAAGCAGCGGCAAACAGGGATTCAAACACCCACTCACACAGGCTCCACAATCCAAAGCTACATGGAGAGTCAGGCTGTTGGCCCCAGCATTGAGCTGCAGTTAGCACCAGAGCACTACTACTACCTCCTGCACAGTTTATCAATGTCGGCACTGTGATCAGGACCAGTGTGGCGGGTAGGGTTGCCAACCACCCCTATCTTTGCACAATGCTGTCATAGGAATGTGTGTGTGTGTATGTCTATCCATTGTTCTGTGGCTGCCCACACCTCACTGGGCCCACAGTGTCCCACTGTTACCAGCGTTAGCCTGAATATGTGCATAATGAGGAGCAAAGTATTGTGGGGATGGCCCAGACAGGGCGGATTGGCCAGGATGTATCTTCACAGGGTGTGGGGCAATGGCTCGGACACTGTAGTGCCTGACCACTGCCTGAATGGGCAGGGTGGCCACAGCATGACATGCTGGGAGGGCACTCACTCTGACCGAGCAGTGACCATGGCATGTCTAGGTTCCCACATAGCACTTTACACCTCCAGTGATGCATTTGTGTTCCCAGTGCTGGGGCCCCCAATCACTGAGATGACTGCTTGGTGCACATAGTTCCTCTGTGAGCATTCACCATAGACTGGCTAGTGGTCTGTCTGCAGTTAGACTGTACATGGTGGGGACACCTATAAGTTGTAGTCTGACTGTACTATCTGCTGGTGCCTGGCAGACAGTGGTGTGAGGCAGTTGGGGTTTTTCAGACCCAACCCCAGCATTACTGCTGGTCTGCCACTGCCCCAGTCACAGGTATGGCTCTGGCCCACCAACCCTGGTGAGCTGTCTTATACCAGCAGGATGGAGGTTGCTTCAGCAGGACAGGCACCTCTTTCTTACTTACAAAGAGGGTAGTTGTGGGCTCTTTGGGGTATGTAGTGTACACCACTTTGACCTGTAAAGGCACTGCTATACAAACCTCATGCAAGTCTAGAAACCCCTCTACCCTGATAACAGGTGCCCATGTCAGCCAGACACTAACACAGGGTACACACTGTTCTGAGTGGTGTCTGGTCCCAGCATGCCATATGTGACTGCAGGATACAGATGGACACCAAATTACCTTCAGATGAACTGCAAGGAACACCTGTCACACACTAGCAGTGATGGGGATGTCAGCAAGACCTATCTCTAACACCACATGTACTGCAGACCTAGTGCTGGGCACCCATCCTATCCCTCAGGGTGAACACAGAACCTGCACAATGGCATGGTCTGTCGCTACTCTGTGCCAGTATCCCACACTGTCAGTTCGTCTTTCCAAGCTGAGGTACCGGAGAGGTGCAGACCCCATTTGGTGATCAGCTGTAGGCAGCTATTCAGCATGTGCATTGCATCATGGGTACTGGTGGGGTTACCCTATCCTGGCACTCAGAGCAGACCTGCAGTCCTTCTGTACCCAGACATTGCTGTGCCATGCACCACAGAGGTATAGCCTACTGGTTAGTACAATGCCATTCTCAGCAGTGTTCACAGATTTAATTCCTCATTGTTCCCTCCTTTCATGCCTGTCCTACTCAAATAGTTTGTATGCCTGTAACAGTCATATTTTTGCAGATCTGTGCTGCCAGCCCATGATACCCTCACCACAATTGCTAACATTCCTTCGGTCCGTCTATCTGCGTCTGTCAGCTGTGTAGAATCCTGTCTGCCTGTGCAGGCTGCCACCCCATGTCCTACACTGCTACCCTTTCCTGCATTGCGCCTCATTGTGCTTGCCTCACCTGTGCCTGATCTGCATGACACCACCACTCCTCTGCCCACCCATCATTGTAACTATCCTGCCACCTCCGCCTCCACTGGGGGGACACATATTCCCATCGTCTGCCACCAACTGTCTTTCCAGTACTTTACATTTACCTGTGCTGTGGTACAGATGCCCCCACCATGTTTGTCAACAGTACTGGCAGCCACATGGGATGCCCGCAGATATGGCAGGTCCAGCGGCTCCCAGCTCTCCTTCCTTCACTCACCTGTTCATTGCCTTTCTTCAGTGCTCTATCTAGTGTTAGGGCTACATCTGTCTCTGTGCCTCACAGGTCATATATGTCATCCTGAAGCACCTTGCAGCCCTTAGGGCACACTAACCAAGGGCACCGTAACCTTGTTGGGCCACCTTAACCTATGGTTCCATAGCCAAGGGTGTCTTCTACGGTGCCTTGTCCAGGGGTGACTAATACAGCGCTTAGCCTGAGGAGCCCTATAGGGCGCCTTACAAGGAGCCTTGTGAGGCACCTTATAGGGCACCTTAAAAGGCATCTACCAAGGCACCTTATAATGCAGCTTATAAGGCACCTTACAAGGCGCCATATAAGGCGCCTTATGGGGCGCCTTGTAATGTGCCTTGTAAGGTGCCTTATAAGGCGCCTTGTAACGTGCGTTAGTCTAAGGCGCCTTGTAATGTGCGGTAGCTGATACGGCTTGCTGTAGTGATGCATCACCCACGCCTTTATATGGGCATCTGTACCTTTACCGCGGAACCTAACGCAGGTGACATTACCGCAGCTTAGTAAACATACCCCATAGTCTCCCTTTTGAAAGTTAAAAGGTAGTACTGTGGATTTCCTTACTGTTCTTCCTTCATTTATTAAATCAAACTGATCATGCTATGATCACTATTGCCAATTGTCCCCAACACCCTTATCTCTTGTACCAGATCTTGTGTTCCATTAAGGACTAGGTCCAAACTGGCTTCCCCTCTGGTCAGTTCATGAACCAGCTGCTCCAAGAAGCAGTCATTTATTTAATCTAGAAACTAGGTTACCTTTATAAAAGAAGCACCTTTTTAGGTTTATCATATAGACATCCTGTTATAAAATCAGACCATTGCTTTACACAGTAATACACATCTTGTGGAATGTGTGTACATGAAGATAAGCCAAACTATTACTCTCATGAACCGGGCCAAATTAAGGCTCTGTATGGATAACTGGCTAAATATTTACAAAAACTAAATATCTGGAAGTATAACCTGATAGAGCACAGAGTTGCCACTCGCTGCTGAATTTCATGACTATACCTGTACTTATGGTACAACGCAACAGCCACCAAGCCATCATGGCCATCCCACTACTTACCCTTACCACCATATTCCTAGCTGCAAACACCATACAATATTCCATAGCCCTCTCAACCGGGCAATACCACATCACTACCCTACCCTATCTGGGTAAGAAGAACCATTCTAACCCGTATCACTCTGCAACTAGCCTCCCACACCACCCGCGACGCTCACATTTGCTGTATGTGGCCCTCAATCAATCAGACAAGCCCAAAAAAGCCCCACCTAAAACTCAACTCTCCCTCAAATGCGCCCTTATAAACTCACGCTCTATTCACAAGAAATGGCCAGTGATCCCTGACCTGATAGCTGTTCATAAAAATAATAGAGAAGGTTGTTCAGAGACAGATACAACATCACATCGATGTAGCTTCACCGCTCGATCCCTGTCAACATGGCTTCAGGGAATCACACGGTGTAGAAACCCTCCTTACCACCCTAACCAACGCTTTGAACAGAGGTCTGGATAAGGTTGAAAACGGCTTCGCCCTAATATTCCTAGATATTTCCGCTGCCTTCGACTCCGTTAATCACAATCAACACCTCACTCGCCTCCTAGAGAAGGGAATTCGCGGCCTCGCCTGGGAATGGTGCAGGTCTTACCTATCAGAGTGCTGGCAGCACGTCAGAGTTGGTTCCACCACATCCGCACCTTTCCACCAACATCAAGGTGTCCCGCAAGGCTCCTCTTTATCTGCGCTGCTGTTCAATGTATACATGCAGCTTATATGTGACATCATACGCACTTTCAATATCTCCACGCTAATCTATGCTGATGATGTCCTGCTGTTTACACCATTTAAAGTCAAACAACCAGACTTCACCAACCTTATCCACTGTTTCAACGCCATCACGGACTGGTTATTATCTCAAAACCTCCGCATAAACTTCAAGAAGACTGAAGTTCTGTTCATATCAAGAAACAAAGATTTCTCCCCCCCATCCTCTCTAAGAGTAAGAGATGTGGAACTCCCTAGTAAACCCTCTATTCGCTACTTAGGGATTACACTGGATCAGCATTTTGACTTTAAGGAACACATACGGAACACCATCAGATCAGTCTACAATAAAATCAGAACGCTAAGGCACCTCAGGCCCATGTTACCGCATAATAACTTCCGGACCATCTTCCAGTCCCTCACACTACCTCACTTTGATTATGCAAACGTCGTCTTATATGGGCTTCCCAAGAACATCATTAATCTGCTGCAACTCGCTATGAATGCAGCTGCACGGGTGCTCTGTGGTCTAGCAAGATCAGACCATATCACCCCGATTCTCATGGAACTCCACTGGCTACCAATTCATTGCAGGTTAACCTATAAAATCCTTCTCATCACCTTCAAGATCATTAACAGCCTTGCCCCCACGTCTCTCAGT
Source organism: Ichthyophis bannanicus (assembly GCA_033557465.1). NCBI lineage: Eukaryota > Metazoa > Chordata > Amphibia > Gymnophiona > Ichthyophiidae > Ichthyophis > Ichthyophis bannanicus. The sequence goes on along the minus strand of CM066034.1, from coordinate 100,463,555 downwards.
GAGCTCATCTCCCTCACTCCGAAAAACAGAATGAGAAGATCAACTACTGACAACACCCTGATCATCCCCAAAGAGTCCATCAAGTGTACTCAGACAACCAAGAAAAGGACCTTTGCCTTCTATGCACCAAAATGCTGGAATGACCTCCCACCTGAAATAAGAGCAATTAAAGACCTCACTCAATTCCGCAAGGCAATCAAGCACCACATTTTCCTTCTCCACTTTGCACAAGCATCCAATCCGCTTTCGATCATCCGCACTCCAAAACTCACAAACTCTCAATCTCCACTCTCAATTTCCACATAAGCAATTTTGCCACAAGTTCTCCGCTGTTTTGCCTTAGCCCTTCTTAAGAATACTAAATAATCTAAAATGTTTGTGCAGTTGTATATAGTTTACCCTGTTGTTCCAAGTTCAAATCTCCTGTTATAATGTAAGCACACAATTGTCCTCTGAATGTGCAACCTTTGTTATATGTGAACCGCACTGAAAACAAATAGTGCGGTATATAAAAGATGTGAAATAAATAAATAAATAATAAATAAAATAAATAAATCTTGGATTGGTGCAGTGCTTTGTCATGTACTTCATCACAGCTTTATCATCTTTTCTTATTAACTGCCATTTCCAAAATGTGCATGAAAGAATCTGTGTCGTGTGCAAAACACCTCTGGTGGCTGATGCCATAGGCACATTACCAAACATGACAGCTCTTTCACGTGCAGTGAGATTTTACTACGGACCTCTAATGGAAGCTTTGATGGAGATATAGGATGAAAGAGAGAACTTGCACTGCACACGGAAATCAGCACGCACAGGAAATGAAATCACAAACAAAATTTCAGGTTTCGATAGTGTTTCATTTCTAAATCAGAGGCAGTGACTCTGACAAGGAAAATGATCTACAGCAACAGCTGCTTTCCTATAGCTGAGATGCAACTATTTCACACCCTTTCAAAAGAGCTTTCAGAATTTGTTTTGCAGGTTGGACAATGGCTATTGATTTGAACAACACTACTGGACTGAAATGTATATCTTTCTTTGGAAGACTTTCATGCAAAAGACCCTTACGTCATTCTTCTAAAATAAGACCCCAAGTACTTTGTCCACTAATCACTTCTGCAGCACCCACACTTACGACACCTACAGCACAGAAAGCAGTGCACAGAACTGCATTGCATTTGTGAGTAAGGATCGACGGATGCAGTATGTACTCAGTCCTAACCTGCTATATAGTATTCTCCATTAGCAAGAAGAGCAGTGATGGGAATACCACTCACAAGCTGTCATGCTTAATACAACATTATGCATATTTCAGTGATTACAACATGGCAGTCGCTGAAATTTTAGTGCCGATGTTTAAAATGTATGACAGCAAGAAATTACAATATCCATATTTAAAATCCCCAGATTACATCGTCTAGCAGCTAGTGCCCGAATTAATGTGAAGCACAATTTGAATTAAAATCAATCCTTCAATTGAATTAAAACAAAAAAAGTAGCCAGTCTTTTTCTATTTTATCAAAAATGATATATGCAATTAGTTCCTTTCAAATATTAAGTGCTCAGTTTATTAAAAGCTATAACGCAACATGGCATGTTTATAGGAATAACATTTCTTATAATTTATTTTCTTCCTGTGACTGACATATGAGGAACATGTCCTACTACTACAAAATATTTAAATAGCACTTGCTGGTGTGTATACAGCATGGGACAGATACGAAGTAGAAGCAGTCCTGCTCTGTAGAATGTACACAAATATGAATTTAGGGAGAATCAGGGCAATGATTTAGGGGGCTAGTTATTAAGGTGTGCTAATATTACCTCATTTTACTGTGCCTTATTTTAGCACAGGTCTCATGTAATTTAGGGGGACTTAGTTACTAATAAAGTGCATTCATGGTGAATGAACATGTTATCATTAGCACATCTTAATAACTAGCTCACTGAAAGTTTGAAAGGTGGGTTAATAGGTACAGTTAGTTGGAGAAGGGCCAGTTAATCTAACTGGGTACAGCTGTAGGAATGGAATCCTTGCCCCGCAAAATTATCTATGCAAGAAAAAAATGAAACTGGTCTCCCAGGTCTCGTGGCAGTGGCCGGCATTGGGGAGCAGAAGGAAGGGGGATCACTGCGGTCCAGCGGCTACTTAAGGCCCACACCTGTGAGAGCTCACCATCTGCAGGCATGTCTTCACCCATCCCTTCCCTCCAAATTTGAAAGTGTACTGTTGCACCCAGTTAGTAACACTTAATAGTTAGCTCGACTGTGGGCACCTTCTCACACTTCTCTCAGCTTGTGTGGGCACCTAAGCCAAAAAATGACAAACTCAAATGGCCGACAGGCTAGTGAGAGATTGGGCACTCTAGCTACTTGCAAGATGAAGTACCCTGGTAAACTCTCTCTCTCATGCAGTGGCCTGCCCAGCTCATGGTAGTCACCCTTCATCATGAGGAATATCGATCCAGATGAGCACAGACTGTCCAATGGCTCTTGGCAGCGATGCCATTTGGCTTGGGTAGACCCAGGGACTCCATCACCTCTTCTCTGACTATCTTGCATTATCATGTTGACATTTGGAAATAAAGCTGCAGCCTAAATGTTTATCCACACAAATTCTCTGTGTCTGCCATTGCATACGTCAACCTAAGCCCCCACTCGGGGGGTGTCCTGCCTGCCAGGGTCGAAGTACTTTTAAAGATATGAAAATGCATTTCAAAAAACACCAACTTTCAGACACTAAATCCAAACAGGATTTAGCAACAGCAAAGGTCATCAGGAATCTGTAATTTTTGGCTTATTAGATGGATGGATGGATCGCTTTCCTATGAAAATAAGCAGCAAGGTCAGCAGTTAAGTGAAATTTGTCCCTTAGATGCAATATTACAATAAGGCACCCAGGCAAGGAAGACCAGAGCCGGGATCAGTTTTCTCTTTGTCTGGGGCAGGCAGTCAGAATTACCCCCTCTGGCCTTCCCTACCACCTCCCCCTCCCCCACATCCAGCCACTACTAGCTGGATGCAGGAAAGGGAGGGGGTTGCTAGATGCAGGAAATGGCGGAAGTGAGCTGCTAGATTCAGAAAAAGGGGAAGGCTCCCCATTTCCTGTATCCCGCAAGTAACCCTCCCCCCTCCACTTCCCCTTCCCTGCATTCATTTTTGTCCCTGGTTACCCCCTCTTTTCAATCCACAACATGTAGGGTTACCATACATCCCTGATTTTCGGAGACTGTCCCTGAAGTTGCACAGTGGTCCCCAATCAGTTCTGCTCCGTACAGAAGTTGTCCCTGATTTATAAGAAATATATCATGCACATGCATCTTTCTGTCTCTCTCTCTGTGAATGTGCAGCAGGCAACAGTCTGGAATGAAAAATCTACCTCATGCTGCCTGCTTAACGGCGAGAGAGAAACGGGACTCCTTGTCCAGCAGTATTGGCTCCATCAAACAGTCTTACTGTATACTGACCCAATGCGACCTCAACCCAATTCAACCCAGTCCCAAGCATGTTCAGGAGGAGCCAGGCCCGACACTGCATGCTGCAGCACAGGACCATCAAAATGCTGGGGGGGGGGGGGGGGGCAGTTCTGTGCAATAGGCTAGAGCTGTCGGTGGTGCCTGCTGCGGGAATAGAATTTTTAAAGATATTTCTTTGGAAGTCCATGAAGCCCTACGATCTCGATTACCCCTTTAGCAATGCGTGTGCTCTGCATCTAGCCTCCGCGGCACCCCATACAGTACAATACAATGTGTGCCTTTGAGTCAGTGCTGACTCCTGGCAACCCAGCTGCTCCAGGGTTTTCTTGGCAGTGTAACTGGGTGTAGATTGCCAGGCCCTTCTTCTGAGGCAATGGAGAGTTATGTGACTTGCCCAAGGCGACAAGGAGTGGATTTCTAGGTTTCAGAAGCCTTGATGGTAGAGACACTGAGTGGCGCCTATGCCTGCTATCCCAATGCCGACGATAAGGACAGCTGGGCCAGAGCTGCCGCCGCTGCTCCTGCTACTGAGCAGCAAAGCCATGAGCAGCACTATTCAGATGGAGACCGTTGGTGCATTGTTATCCGCAGTTTCCATGGAGGAGGGGGGGGGGGGGGCTAAGAATGACCAGCGATCAAAGTGGCCCTGTGGTGGAGGGAACTGGCAGCGATGTGCCCTGTGGGGGTTTTTTGAGGATCTTACTGAAACAAGACATGAAAAGTGAAACCATTTAATTTCACATTCCCAAATAGATGTGTGTGAGAAGGGAATAGGGGAAGAGAAAGGAACAGCAGGGAGATAGATGCAGATTATCCAAAGACTGTAAAGAGTGTCATTAATCTCCACCCATGATAGCTGGAGATTTGTAGCCAGGTTAAGTTTTCCAACTCTCTTTTTAGGGGGCTGGCAAAGACCAGCATGGAATAAAAGAGGATTTGCATAAAACAGAATTTGATTGAAATCTTATTATGATATAGGGCTTGGATACTACATAGCATTGACTGTGTGATAGATAACGATGGCAAGGAAGATGAAAGGAGCAGTGTCTGACGTCAGCGGAGGAAAAACAAGGAGAAACAGCAATTAAAATCTCATTGCCCATCATGAAACACTGAACTTTGATATAGACACTTGCCCTAAGACAGTGCTTCAGGTATCCTCTTACATCTACGCCAGTACTTCTGCAGACAGGGAGGGCTAAGAATTATGCAACTGCAAACAGTTGTGGGTGTAATTTTACTAAGAAGGTGAACAGTATATAATCTGTAGTGGCAAAAGAGCTATTGCCGAGCCAGCCCTGACGCCAATATATTATTTCAAAGTCTTTTGATCTGAAAAACAAAATTGCAACATAAGCTTATTCTTGGAAGTATAAAAATTCCATAATAGGGAAATATGCTGTATATATATGAAAGTGGAAAACGCTAAAATTATTAAAGGGTAGAAAATAAAATACAATGTTACATGCCATATGAATCACCATACTGGGTCAGACCAAGGACCATCAAGCCCAATATTCTATTTCCAACAGTGGCCAATCCAGGTCATAAGTAACTGTCAGATACCCAGAAAGGCACACAGATTCCACAATGCTTATCCCAGGATAAGCAATGGATTTCTCTGGACCTCTTTAATAATGGTTTATGGACGTTTCCTCCAGAAATTGTCCAAACCTTTTTTTTTTTAAATGCCATCAAGTCAATGCTAACTCCTGGTGACCCGGCAGCCCCTGTGTTTTCTTGGCAAGGTATCACTGGAAGTAGATTGTCAGGCCTTTTCTTCTGAGGCAATGGAGGGTAAAGTATCTTGCTCAAGGCCACAAGGAGTGCCAGTGGGAATTGAACCCAGATCTCTTAGGTACTAGGCTGTTGTTCTAACCACTAGGCTACTCCTTCAAAACTTTTGTTAGGTTCATTAATTTATAGATCTCTATCATATCTCACACCTTATGGCCTTGGGCAAGTCACTTTACCCTCCATTGCCTCGGAAGAAAAGGCCTGGACGTGCAGGCTATGCCTCGATTCTGGCCACCTGGATGTGCAATGAACTCCCCAGCTAGCCCAGCCTGGTTCCTGCATGGAGTCGTGGCGCCATGGTGTCACCATGGCACCACCCTGGCAGACCAAGCATTCTGCTTTTCCCCGCAGCCCGAACCCCAATCGACCCTGCCGTGGCCAGGGCTGGGTACAGGGACCACTCTGCACCCCCTCACCTCTGGTCTGCTGTCTGGCTCCCCAGTTTCCGACTATGGGGACTTAGTACACCTCCAAGATGGAATAAGTCCACCATACAAATGGCCGACCCCGGACATAAAGAGCCAACCTCAGAATCAGCCCTGTATGTCCAAAGTCATGGTGCCACCCACAACGTGCTCTCACTCCGCCTGTGGCCCCCCTCCCACCCACAAACAGAGCTCCCTACAGAGCTCAGATCTATGTATGGGGAGCTCTGTTTCCAGGATGTAGGCCAGGCGTTTAGTGGAGCTGGATGTCTGGATCAGATGTCTAGACCCACTAAACGTGGTTCAGAATGATCCCCTAAGGGCTTGATTCTGACCCATATTTAACGGGTCCAGATGTTAGATCCGGACATCCAGACCTGCTAAATGCTGGATGCCACTGGTGTCCACAGAGCTCCCAGCACGTATAAGCCATTTATGTGGGGAGCTCTGTTTGTGGGCAGGAGTAGCCAGTCCTGGGGAGGAACGAGGGTGGGGAGTGGGCAGGTAGCTGACCCCAAATGTGCAGGGCCGATTCCAAGGCTGGTCCTGTACATCTAGGGTCGGCTATCTAAACGGAGAACCTATTCCATGTTGGAGGTGGAATGTCCCCCTGGTCGATGGGGGGTTGTCGGTGCCGGGGCATGTAAAGAAGGTAAGGAGGAGCATGGGCTTCACCGCATCCTGACCCTGGCCATGGAAGGCCCGATTGTCATTCATTAGTTTAACTGAAACGATTCCTCTCTTCAGTTGGCACCAGTGGCACCCCCTGATGACTTCCCTGATCATGGCACCCCCTGATGACTTCCCTTATAGCAGCACCCCCTGATGACTTCCCTGATTGCGCTAGTGGTGGAGGTGTAGTGCTATAAGGGAAGTCACCAAGTGGCGCTGCTATAAGGGAAGTCACCAAGTGGCGTCGCTGGTGCCGACTGAAGAGAGGAATTGTTTCAAGTTAAACTAATGAATGACAATCCTGGAATTCACAGTTTTTACTAGGGAATATACATTTCTTTGAGTAGCAGTAGTTTGGCATTGAACTGCTATTATTATCATTATTGTTGAAATGATTATTGTATGTTAAGTGTATGATACATGTATGTAAGACAAATGTGTAAATTTTAATTTATGTTGGATATGGTGTGCAATATATAAATGAAAATATTAAATATGCTGACAATGTATAAAGTGCAATAGATAAAGAATAAATATATGGATTTATACTCATGCAGAAAGAGGTGTAATGAGATATTAAAGTGTTTTTATAATTTTGGAAGGTAAATATATATAAATGAGGGAGATTTTTAATATAGATGATGTATACATGAGAAATGATAATAGAGTCCTACTTTTAATCTGTGGTTCAGCATATGCCGGCCATTCATTGGGACCTCCCTATCTGTAAAACAGAGAATACTGTCCCCAACAGTGGTGGTCTTTAACTATAAACTTCTGAACATGTATTTATTATGACATGTATGCCTCACAACAAGTTGCATCTAAAGGAAACAGACCATATAAGACAAACTGTAAAAATAAAACAATAGTCCCAGCCTACCCAAATACCAAATAAGACACTTCTATCAGCTTGTAATGCATGATTAAATACAAATTTCCCTGTTTTTGACATGAACATCACGTGCTTTTTAAATAAATATGATAAAGGCAAACCATGTAAGCAAAACCAGGAAATGAAGGGTCCATGCATACTTTTATATAGACATAAAGGAGTAAATTGTCTGCCAGAATCTCACCTGGCCTTGAGGACTGCATTTTAGGCCTGAAAGGTAATTCATGCTCACTGGTCCATGAAGCAGTTGAATCTTATTGTATCCTGAACCTGCTAGGCTCCTTGGGCAGAATTTTGGATGGTTGGTCCTATCCTTTATAACCACTGGCATTCTGTTTGTCTTTCAATTCATTTTATTTTAAAGGAAGTATGTGCATAGAAAAAGGGTAATGCTAATTTCAAACAGAACATGCCTTGGAATGCAGTTCTTGGCAACCCCCCTCCCCCTTTTATGCCTTTTCGAAAATCATGCCTATACAATAGGGATTTGCATTCATTTAAAACCCCACCAATAGGTCTCCCTGCAAATGTAGCATAGCCTGGAGGTTAAGCTGTTAGTGTAGCTGGGTTTAAAAAAGGTTTGGACAAGTTCCTGAGAAACGGTCCATAAACCATTATTAAAGAGGATCCCGGAAATCTACTGCTTTCCAGAGAACCTAGATGTGCATGCCTGATTTCAGAAATGACAGGCACGTCTCTGACCCCGTCCAAGTCTATATCTGCTCCACGGCATGAACAGACATCTGAAAAGTGCTCATTTTCCCAGAAACACAGTTAACATAAGAACGTAAGATATGCCGTACTGGGTCAGACCAAGGTCCATCAAGCCCAGTATCCTGTTTGCAACAAGCACTCTGGAACCCGTGTGTCTTTTTGGGAAACTGCTAGGTTCTTGTGACCTGGATTGGCTACTGTTGCAAACAGGATACTGGGCTTGATGGACCTTGGTCTGACCCAGTACGGCATATCTTATGTTCTTATGTTAACTGTGTTTCTGGGAAAATGAGCACTTTTCAGATGCCTGCTCATGCCGTGGAGCAGATATAGACTTGGACGGGGTCAGAGACGTGCTTGTCATTTCTGAAATCAGGCATGCACATCTAGGTTCTCTGGAAAGCCCCAGACATGCCCCCAACCACACCCCTGTGCAGGATAGACATCCCCAGCATAGGGACATTTCTGGAGCCATTTTGTAAAATATCTCCGAAGAGGTCTCCCCAGAATTTACTCAAAACTCAAGTTGTACATACAAACAACAAGCTGATATTGTGCTTTATTATTGAAATTTCCATATTATAGAACATATATATGGGAACCCACAGAGCAGGGTTCGAGTCCCGCTAGCACTCCTTGTGGTCTTGGGCAAGTCACTTAACCCTACATTGCCTCAGAAAAATCCAAGTTATCAATGTCCCTGTTTAATGTACAGTTCAATGTAAACCGCTTTGATTGAAACGATAAAGCGGTATAAAAGACCTGTTAAATAAATAAATAAATAAAATAAACAGAATTCTGCTAAGGGAGCAACATCTACAGTTAATCTTAGATATGGGGCAAAAAACTTGCAAAATTTTGACATTTCATGGATAGTGCATCTGATATTCATGCAGCTCCCTTGTCTTTAGAAAATCATACTGAACAGCAATTCTCCTGTTTCCCTGCTACAATTGGTGCCCTCCTCTTGCATCCTATAGACATAGATGCTGTTTGTGGTGGTAATTCCATTTTTACATCAGTTGCATATATTCACTTTTATTTATTCAAAGGTTTTACCATCTCTGTGAAAACCGTCATTCAAAATGGTTCACAAATCCAAAAAATATAATGAAAGACAGTTCAATAAGAATACCATGGACACATGTTTCAGCTTTACATTGCCAACTGTATATTTGTTTTAAGATTGTGTGACCTAGGGGTATGTATACTAAACAGCGCTAACGTCGCAGCGGCAACATTATCGCACGATAATGGTGCATTACTGTATGATAACGTCATGTATCGCGCGATAACGTCTCAGTCAGCGTTAAGGTGTGCAGAGGGTGGAGTAAGACTCCCCAGAGGGCGGAGATAAGGGGTCAATGGGCGGAGAGTGGGCGGGGGGAGGCCCCAGGCACACTAACGCTGTGAAATCAGGGTCTGAAAATTAATGCCACTGAAAACCTTGCATTAGATGCACATTTGCAGGAGAGAGAAACCAGTTCAGTCAGTAATGTACAGCAAAGGCAGGGAGACCCAGATAAGAGATAGTAGTGATACATGTGCAGTAACAAAACATGCAAAAACCAGAGAGATAATGACCAGAACCAAAATAGAAATACAAAACACCGAGCTGGCCAATAGAAAAAACATTGATAAACAGTAATCAACACAACCCATAAAGAATAAAACGGAAGATGTCACTTTTGGAAGGGTCAGTTCTGATTCCCCCTACAAAGTGAATGTTCCAACATTGATAGTGTTGATGAGGGTTTGCTGTGGTGTATATTGGGCAGCTTGCTTATGTGGCTTTCACATGTGCAGCAATAGCATAGTGCCCAAGTACGAAAGGGCACTACGGTGAGGCTGCAAATGGGGTACAGGGGCTGCAGGCGGCACATGCAGTGGGCCAGCTGGGGCACAGGGTGGACTAGGCAGATGCCTAGGTGACACATAGGAATGTAGAAACGGAAAACCAGCAAGACATCAACTGACCAAGGGCAAACATGTCCACGAGTGTGTGTCCCACAGTGTCCCAGGAGACAGTACTCAGCAAGTACCCCAAAGGGAACATAACATTGGCAGGTGGTGGATGTCTAGGCCGGCACCCCTACCCCATATCACGCACCATAGGCAGCCGCCTAATGGCACACTGGATGGCCTGGGACTGCACACCACCAGAAACACCATCACAAGGGCATGTCAGCATGGTGGCGGAGGGGTGCTGCTGGTGGAGGGGGCAGTGGCATCTGCCCACAGCAGACCAAAGCCAAGTCCTGTTTAGGTGGGTGCTGTGCACTGCAACAGACAAGTTCTGTCTGACGAACAGTCATGGTATCCCCAGGGAATGATCTGCCTCCGTGACAACAGTTTGGCGCAGTACACGCAGCCAGTATGTTCAGGGGCAGAAGGCCACAAGTTCAAGTCCCAGCTGTGGCTCCTGCAAACCATGTCCCTATATTTTACACAGTAATAAACCGTGGTAATAACCGTGGTTATTGCAGATAAAAAAACACACCATAAACGCCTATATTTTACCCTACAGAGCACATACACCATAAACATGTGCAATCCCTAGAGCAGAGTTTCCCAACTGCAGTCCTGGAGGGCCAAACACCATTCAGGTTTCATGCTGTCCCTAATAAATATGCCTGTGATGCATTTGTATGCACCGTCCCCATTGTATGCAAATGTATCTCATGCATATTCATTAGGGACAGCATAAAAACCTGAACCGTGTTTGGCCTACCAGGACCGGAGTTGGGAGCTCTGCCCTAGAGCAGCGGCCAACAGGGGCACAAACACCCACACTCATAAGCTCCACTATCCAAAGCCTCATGGAGAGTCTGTCTGTTGGGCCCTGTGTGTAGCAGCAGCTATCAGTACTAGCACCTGCGTACCTTAGCAATGTCATCTTAAACTTGGAAACACGTTCCACATATATCAAAAGGTTGCTATGATTAATGTCAGATAACAAATCCTAAGTTAAACAAAATTTGTTGACAGAGATTCATCATAGCAACCTTTCTGATATCTGTGGAGTGTGTATCAGTTCTTGTTTCTGACAGTGTTTACCACCCAGGGGAGTGACCCCAACAGTATTGAGTACCATAGCAATGCCTGCACTGTGCCTAGGACTGGTGTGATGGCCAGGGCTGCCAACCACCTCTATATTTGCACAATGCTAAAATAGGTGTGGGAGTGTGTGTATGTCTATCCAGTGTTTTGTGGCTGCCTACACCTTACTGAGCCCCCAATGCTTGTACTGTTTCCAGTGTTAGCCTGCCAATGTGCATAATGAGGAGCAAGGTACTGTGGGTATGGCCCGGACAGGGTGGCCTGGGCAGGATGCATCTGCACAGGGCATAGGGCAATGGCTGGGACATTGTATTGCCCGACTACCACCTGCATGGACAGGGTGGCCACAGCATGTCATGCTGGGAGGTCACTCTCACCCTGACTGAGCAGTGACCATGGCATGGCTAGGTTCCCCCATAGTGCTATACAGTATTTATCTCAAGTGATATCTATGAATTTCTATTTCTGGGGCCTAATCACTGACATACCTGCTTTGTGTGTGTGTGTGTGCGTGCGTGCTCTCATCCTGTTTTTTTGGGTGCACACACAGTTCCTCCAGGAACATGTACTAGCTAGCAGACTGTCTGCAGTTAACATGTATATGGCTGGAACACCTTGCAGGGTGCAGTGGGTGGAGACTGACTATGCCCTCTGCTGGTGAATGTCAGATAGTGGTGGGGGTGCCGCTGAGCTTTTCCAGGCCTACTATCTATCTGCCAGTGCTCTATGTGATGCATACAGATCTGCATTGACTGCCCTGTAGGGGTGCCTATTCCCCAGCAGGACTGGGGTTGATGGTTCCCTCTACTGCCACCATTGCAGAGATGTAGAATGTGGATCTGTTGGTGGGAGATCCTGTCCCCCACCCTGAGCCACAGAGGGCAGTTTGGGTGGTGCTACATAATCCGCTTTTGGGACCAAACACCACCCTTCTTTTATAACATGTGACCATGGCAACCACACAGGATATGCACTTTTCTGGGTGCATCATAGTCCACAAGGGCTGGACGTGAGAGGGAAATACAGATAGATGCATGTGCATCCTAGGTGTGTCTGCAAGGACTACCTATCACACACTGGCACTGATGGGGACCTACAGCACTGCCTATCTCAGCCAAGTCAGGTGTTGCGGACCTGGTGCTGGGCGCCCCACCTCACCCTCAGGGTGAGCACAGGAACCGCACAATGTCACAGTCTGTAACTACTCTGTGCCAGTAACACACATTGTCAGTTCCCCTACCAGGCCGGGGTGCTATAGAGGCGCATACCCCATTGGTGATCAGATGCAGGCTGCTGATCTGCATGTGAAGTGCATCATGGGTACGGGTGGGTTTACCCTTTCCTGATAACCACAGCAGACAGTTTGTGTGGTGACCTGCAGTCTTTCTGTAGCCAGCCAGTGCTGTGTTAGTAGCTATAGAGCTGTAGCCCACTGGTTATTTCAATGACTGTGGTGGCAGAGATCATGGGTTTGATCCCACAGTGGTCTTATTTAATAAGGCTGTCTGAGGCTTTTCCTGTTGATTTAAATCAGTGCTTCCAGCAAAAAGCACCCTCACAGTGCCGTAACCTTAAGGTGCCTCATAAGGCGCCCTATAGGGCACATTATAAGGTGCCTTGGTGGACAGGGCACTTTATAATGTGCCTTATGCGGCACCTTAGGTTACGGCACAGTGAGGGTGTTTTTGCTGGCAGCACTGATTTTTTTTTGAAAATTCTGTTTATTGATGTCACACAGTACAACAAAACAATACATCCAATCAATTTTTTGTTTCTGCATAATATCACACCCCGGGTGGGGCTGTGTCTTGTCCTCCACCCTAGGATTATAACAGCAATAAAAAGAAAAGTACAATACAATACATAACAATATAACCCAGAGTTCCCACCTCCCCCCTTCCCAACTCCCCCCCCAGTACCAGAATCACAACAATGCTACGTTACCCAAGGAGCAACACTCACCCTAACCAACTACTATCCAACCTTTAGCACCTCACTGCGGATTTTAGGTCCCAATCTCTGAACGTAAGGCATCCAAACCAGCAAAAAGGTGGTCCATCTCCGGGGGTGCCCTTGCGCACTTCTCCGTTCCATGAGCATAAGCTGATGTAGGCTATTACGCCACTCACAAAAGGTAGGGGCTGCAGACTCCCTCCATCGGCTAAGAATAGGGCCCTTACCCACCAGACAGGCTTTCCGCACCAGAATTCTCTCTCACCTCCCTTTCGGGTGGAGCGGTCCCAGCTGATCTAATACTACAAGCAGCCCTGTCCAGCAGATCCGATGCCGCAATAGCCCACTAAGATATGCCCCAATTCGCAGCCAATACCGACGAATAGAAAGACAGCCCCACCACATATGACCCAGGTCCGCCAAGGAACAAGAACATTTGGGGCACCCTCCATGTAATGTAAGGCGGCTTCTTAGCGCTCGCCTCGGGGAAAGGTGGGCTTGAATAATACATTTAAACTGTACCTCACGCCACCGGGCCCCCTCCACCAATTGCGCAATCCGACCCAGTGTGCCACGGACAGAGCCCGGGACTATCTCCCGACCCAGTTCCCTCGCCCATAAGCTTTCCATCGCTGAATAATCAGGAGGCACGTCAAGTAGGTCCAACCTCTTCTTTAAATCGGCTATAGTCGGCGGAGACTCCGACCCCAGGGCAAAAAAATTGAGAATCTGCGCTGAATGCTCCGCGATGAGCTCTCGTTTAGACAACGAACCGACATAATGAGATACTTGCGCATATGCAAAGATAGACACCCCTGGATTCAAGCCATACTCCCCACAAAGCGCACCCAAAGCCTTGCATCTCCCGTCCTGATCTACCACATGTCCAAGGCGCCATATGCCCAACCGCTTCCACTGCCGAAAGGAAGCCGAATCGGAGCCCGGAGTAAAACAAATATTACCCTGTAGAGGCAGCCAGCTCGAAACTGCAGGGTTACTACCCCAATACTTATTTAGCTGTTGCCATGTATGCCGTGTTGCCTGTATCAAAACACTACTGGTCATGCGCGCCAGTAAAGCTACCCGCTGCAAGTGCAGAACTGCTTCCAAAGCGTGCGGTGCTACAAAGGCCTCTTCCAACTCTCGGGAGGTATAAACCTCTGTATCCCCTAGCCAATCACCTAGGTGCCGTGCCTGACACACCAGCGCGTACTTCCAAAGATCCGGAACCCCAACCCCGCCCGACTTCCACCCCCCTCTCATCCGAGTCAACGGTATACGTGCTCTGGCCCCTTTCCAGAGAAAACCCCGGATCTCCCGCTCAATTCGCAACAGATCACGTCTTAATAACCACACCGGGAGGGTTTGCATCCAATAAAGCACTCATGGGAGAATCACCATCCCTAAGGCGGCCACTCTACCCAAAAGGGACAAAGGGAGGGGCGCCCAGACCAGCAACTGCGCTCGGAGTTTAGAAAAAATGCGTTCGAAATTTGTTTTATATAACAATGCTGGCGTTCTAGTCAGCAAAATGCCCAAATAAACAAAAGATTCATCTGCCCAGCGAAGTGGGAATCTCCCTTGCCAGCTCCCCCTTAATTTACCCCCCACATCCAAAGCCTCCGATTTGTCCATATTTATACGTAGCCCTGCAAATTTACCATATAGAGAGAACTCCTCAAGTAGGTGAGTCAGTGACTGTTGGGGAAACGTAAGATGGACCAGCATGTCATCTGCAAAGGCAGCCATCTTAAACCTATGCGACCCAATTCGTACACCACATATGCCGGGGGACTCCTCTATCCTCCGTATCAGCGGATCTAGGGTCAATACAAAAAGCAAAGGGGAAAGCAGGCAACCCTGACGTGTACCCCTTTCCAGACTAAATTTATCCGATAGCACCCCGTTGCAGAGGACTCCAGCCGTAGGGTCCACATAAAGCAACTCCACCATCTTACAAAATGGGTCTCCCAGCCCATAGTAAGACAAAAGACATTTCAAGTAATCCCAATGTACCTGGTCGAACGCCTTTTTGGCGTCAAAGCTGATTAACAATGATTGCAGATCTTGTTCATGGACCCACTCAAGAGATGCCAAAATTCTCCGCAAGTTCCGCACAGCACAACGCCCCTTAACAAAGCCAACCTGTGATTCATGCACCAAGTCCCCTAAAACAGAGGCAAGCCTATCTGCCAAAACCTTAGCCAGTATTTTCAGATCAAAATTCATTAAGGAAATGGGTCTATAGGAAGCCGCTTGGGTGGGGTCCTTTCCTGTTTTAGGTATTAGAGTAATATATGCATGGTTAGTTCCCCAGTCAAACTTCCCCTGAGCCACCCTTCGATGGTACATTTCCACTAAACCTGGGGGCACCAGATCCCCTAACAGTTTATAAAACTCTGCCCCAAACCCATCAGGGCCTGGCGTTCTGCAACAACTAGCTCTCTGAATAACTCTATATACTTCTTCCATCGTCACCAGGGCATCAAGGTACACCGGCTGGTCCGCTGTCACCTTCGGCAATTGTATTTCTCGTAGGTAGTTCTGCATTTCAGTCAGAGACCCCTTCCTCCATGCATATAGCTGCTGAAAAAAGGATCGAAGCAATCGGGCTATGGCCTTGTTATCCTTATGCAAGCATCCTTGTTCGTCCCGTAACGCCGCTATCGACCGAGCACCCCGGCTGCCTTGTAAGCAGCGTGCCAGAAGTTTCCCGGGTTTATCCCCAAAGCGGTACAATTGGTACCGATAATACATATGAGATTTCTTCGCCCTCTGATGAAGTAATTCATTGAGAGACGTTTGCAGCTCCCAAAGTCTCCGCTTGTTAGCCGCACTGGGGTCCCCCGCACACCGCCGCCTAGCTCTTACTACCTGCTTCTCCAACTGAACAATCTGCATTGCCAAAAGTTTTCGCTTTATTTATTTTATTTTATTTAGTGTACATTTGTATCCCGCTGCTTCCAGTGATCAGCAGCGGTAACTATACATGGAGAGAATGGCTGTACGGGCCAGAAATTAGGGATATATACATTGAGATCAGGGAGGGGAGACATTATTGAATATGTTGCTTTCTCGCAACATATTCAATAATGTCTCCCCCCAGCACTACTTTGACCATTTCCCAGAGCAGCTCCAGGTCATCTTTATGCTGCTCATGATGAGCCATAAATTCCCGCCAGCATTGTCCAAGACGCGTTCGAAAGTCAGCATCGTTGTACAGCCCCATGGGAAACCGCCAGATTCTTGTCGGCGCAGCCAAGCCCCCCCATACTAAATCCACCCAGACCGGGGCATGATCAGACACCGTTATGGGGCCTATCTGTGCAGCTCCTACCTGCGCAAAAAGCCTTTCTGAAACCAAAACATAGTCAAGTCTAGCACTTGAACCATGAGCTCTCGACTGATGGGTAAAATCTTTCTCTAATGGATGCAACAAATGCCAGGGGTCTACTATTCCCAAGCGGCTACATAACCCCTGCAACGCTTTAGTAGTTGGAGCTTGCACTCGTTCCCCCCCACTTCCCAACGTATCCATCTCTATATCCAGCACCCCGTTCAGATCTCCAGCCAATATCAAGGGAACATCAGGAAATTGTTCCACTCTAGAGGCCAATCAGGCATAGAACGCCCGATCCAATACATTGGGACTATACAGGTTACCCAGCACAATAGGCCTTCCTTCAAGGCAGCCATAGAGCAAGATGTATCTGCCTTCGGGGTCTGAATACTCCTTTTCCAACTCAAAGCGAACCTGCTTACTGATCAATATGACCACTCCACCCTTTTTCCCCTTAGCCGGGGCACCCCAACCCTGCCCCACCCACGCTTTCGGCAATTTAGCATGCTCTTCGGCCATCTGGTGGGTTTCCTGTAACATAGCTATGTCACATTTCAACCTGGTTAAGGCTTGCAACACTTTATATCTTTTAATAGGGCTGCCTACCCCGCATACATTCCAAGATATAACCTTCAGGTTGGATAGTAATTGAACAGAATATACTTATCGATCCTGCAGTGAAAATGGGGATGAACCTCCCCAGCCTGAGGACCCCCCTGAACATTGAAGTGCTCCCATACTTCACACCCATAATCAAGCTATGATTCCTCTGTACCCCCTGAAGCCCCCGACCCCCTTCCCCCATACTCTCTACCCCTCCTCCCTTATCCCTATCCCCATGCCCCTTCCCATTCCCCTGTCCTCCCCGCTCCCTGCTCTCAGCCTCTGATCTCTACCTCCCTCCCATCGAGAGTCACCTAGGATGTGAGTGGAACCCCCCTACCCTCCCCAATCTTCATCCACCATTATTAAGAAGGGACCCAGGATATCACTACCTGACCCAGTGGAACCGATGTCCCCTGGGGGAACTGCCAGGCCCGCATGACCCAGGCTAACCAGTGTTAGAAACAAAACACTGGGCCCGATAGACCAGGTCTAACCAGGTATGGCATATCCCATGTTCTCACGATCTTATGTACACTCACCACTCTCTCAAAGCCCCCCTAAAGCGGCCTCAGTTAGTATAGGTCCCCGACCCCCCGGTTCCCCACTCTTCCACCGTCCCTTTTTCACTACCCCTTCCCCTGAACAGATCCCCTCTATCTCTTCTGGCAAGTCTGGAACTATATTTAAAGGCAATCTGGCCCCGTTAATACTTCCCAGGCTGTACCCGCTCCCTCTCACCCACTCCTCAACCCTCCCCACACCCTCTACCTTACGGTTCCAAAATAAAATACTTTATCCCCTGTTCAACATCACTAAAACACAACTCAACTCTATAGAGGTAGTCCATATATGTTACTCAGTACTTTACTCAAGCAGACGGCCAGACAGGCTCTCCATGTTCTGCGTAGATGGGCCAAACGGGCCTAACTGCATTCGTGCAAAGACCTCCATGACGAACATCCGAAGGTATCATGCTTCAGTTCAGCCCATGCACCAGTTCACCATGAAGCAAACCGGCACCGACCAGCCCACAGCCTCACCCACATCCTAATCACAGGGTCTATAGGTCGGCCAGTAATGCACTAAAGATGGCGCCTCTTCAGCATGCTAGTTCCAACAAGTTCTGCCTTGAAACTTCAACCATGCTCATTATCACACACTCGTTGCGGTCACTTGGCAAGGATACAGGACTGTCCAAACAGTACTGAGATACTGTGGAGCCCAAATTCTGACACAGCAAAAGTCCCCGTGGAGCCTTGTAATAAGAACTTCAAAACAAAAATAGAAGGAGAAACTGGAGAGCTAACAGATGGGCTTATTCCCAAACTCTCCCTGCACTGTTCTGCGGCTGCAAACACATATCGTTAACTACTGCGTGTATATTAGCACTCAGTACTGACGTCCGCACGTGTTGCAGTTTCCTTAGGTTCTGTATACAATATCTAATCTGTGGTAGTTCAAGCACGAGACAGCCATTTACATCTCCAATAAGAGCATTTCAGCCTACCCCGCTTACGCGGGGGGTACCCCCAACACACCAGCAGCCAGCTGGATCTGTTCTTCGAAAGCAGGGTGAGACATTAGAGCCATCATTTTCCATCTCCCACCAGCAGGTAGGCCCTCTAGGTACAGAACAGCTCACGACCTTGCTGCAATCATAAAGAGCCGCACTGCTCCCCCGGGCTCAATGTCACTTGCACCGTCAATTGCTCCACGTAGGGACTCGCCTCCGCCGCTGATTCAAATACCCGGTGCGTTCCCTGGTGAAGCACATGCAGCCTGGCGGGGTATTGAACGCTGAAGCGGACATTAGCCTCAATCAGTCTTTGGCACAGAGGGGCATAGGCTTTACGGCGATGAATCAGCGCAGCGGAGTAGTCTTGTGTAATTCTGATCTTCATATTCTCCCACTCGACAGCTCCCTTTTGCTTTGCTGCTCTTAACACTGCTTCCTTTTGCGTGTAACAGAAATTTTGCAAAGACCACTCTAGGCCTGCGGTCTTTAGTTTGCTGTTTAGGCCCTAATCTGTGGGCTCTTTCCACCATAATGGGCCCGCTCAGATCATCCCCATCTCTCAAGGAAGCAGACAGGTTCTCTACATATTTCCTCAGGTCCTTATCCGAGATGGATTCGGCGATTCCCAGAAAACGCAAATTATTGCGTCGGGACCTGTTCTCCAGGTCATCAAGTTTCATTTTGTGGGCTTTTGACTCCCTCTGCAGTGCTAGCAGCTCCCGCCTTAAATTCTCCACTTCTTCCTCAGCATGAGTAATACGGGTTTCAGCTTCTTGCGCACGTGTGCCTAATGTGCCCAGCGAACTCTGAAGTGTGTCCATCTTTGCATGCAAAGCCTCGAATAGCAATGATAGTGCACTTGTGACAGCGGCAGAGATCTCTTCAATCATGGTTGGAGAAGTCGTGGCACTCTGCTGCGGAGGGGAGTCCGCCATTCTCAGGGCGCCTGCGGTCCGTTCTTTTTCTCTTCTCCCCATCTTTACCGTGGTCGCCATCCTATTTTTCTCTCACACGGTATCTCCTGCCCCTTACCGGTATGCTGGATCCCCGGCGAGCCCAGATTCACTTCAAAACACGGTTCTATATCAGCAATTAGGGGAGGGGGGCCCGGAACTCGAGCAACTCACGTCCTCTCGGGCTCACCACATCACGTGACCGGCAGCACTGATTTTAATTAAAAGGAAATGCCTCAGACAGTCTTCTTACATAACACCACTGCAGGATCAAACCCATGACCTCTGCCTCCACAGTCATTGCAGTAACCAGTGGGCTGCACCTTTATAGCTTCTAACACTGCGCTGGCATGAATTAGGGTTAACGCGCGTTAACGTTCCACGGCGCCCACTATCGCGCAATACAGATTCTTGCAACCTTGCCACCGGAACGCCCACTACCTTATATGGCATTCTTCACATTAACGCTGCAACTAGCGCCGGTAACATTAAGACGGTTTAGTAAACATACCCCCTAGTATTACAACCCAAAGTTTGAAAGTCTATAGATTCGATCATCATCATTGTACGTTTATTTATTTCATGTTTTTCCAACAAGACAGCTTAAAGCATGTTACAATAAATGAATTCCAGTTCAAATTTCCACCTTGGCTACTTATGCTCTCACAAGACATTTGACCATCTCTTTGGGGTATTTGCTATTATTTAATATTATTTTAAACATTTTCCAATACCTTGCTCTTTACACTTTTATATTTTTTGCTGCTTTTTTTACAATTGTACTCTTATAATGTGTTTCTGCTTATTTCTCTGAAATATTAACGGTGACGTTATGCAAGTTTCTATGCTTTAATTTTTTCACATCTTTTCAAATCCTTTTTACAAATGATTCTGACAATGCTCATGAATTTTGATATCTTAAAGCAAAAGTTTAATTATTAAAATAAGTCCCTTTTCAAGCGTTCTGTCTTGCTTTCCAAAGCATTGCATATTTTTAGCTTTCTTCCCAGGATTTTCAGCTCTAATCAATAACCTGGCTCAATCAATAGAACTGCATCTAAATCTCCAAGAATATATATTTGTCACATAATAGGCTGATTGGGCTCCATTATACTTATTGCAATGTGTGTGAAAAACTGGTGTTTTGTATGGTTTACATATCCTATTGTTAGTATACCAGGGTCATTGTCCTTATCAGTTCAAGTGATGTTTCACCTGTGTTTGAGTGAATGTGCACTCAAAACGAATTGTCATTTTTTCCTGGAATTTTGTTTTTTCCTGCAGATTGCTGACTTGGCAGGTCACAGCCTTATCCAAACTACAGTCTAGCACAAAAAAAGAGTACACTGTTCTGTGGGACTGAAAACTCTACAGGATTTAGCATTGTCTTTGCCTTAGAGATAACCTTGCAACAAACATATAGAGACCCTTTTACTAAGCAATGGAAACCAGTTAATGTGCGTTGCAGCATGCAATAAGTGGCCATAGTGAATGCCAAGGTTTGGGCATGCCAGCTACCGACTGCGAAAATGCATGCTAACTGATACTTGCATGCTAATGTGGAGAGTGGGCAGGTTGGAGGCAGAGTATGGGCATGGAGAGCACATTAGTGTGTAAGTGCACTTAATGTGGCATTTAGCACAGGGACAGCTAGCGACACCTCTATGGGTGTTGTTGGGCGAACTCATGATACGTGCACCTCACGTTAAGGTTAGCTGTCGGGAGCATGCTGGGCACATCACGGACAGTTAACATAGAGGTTTTGCACTTAACATGCGTTTTTTAATGCATATTAATTGCAAATCCTTAGCAGGCTTTAGC
Organism: Ichthyophis bannanicus; assembly: GCA_033557465.1. Lineage (NCBI taxonomy): Eukaryota > Metazoa > Chordata > Amphibia > Gymnophiona > Ichthyophiidae > Ichthyophis > Ichthyophis bannanicus. The sequence goes on along the minus strand of CM066034.1, from coordinate 100,442,324 downwards.
ATAAGGGCGCCATAGGCAGAAAAAGCCATTTGGTCCATTTAATCTCCCTGGTTGCCCCTGCCTGTCCTAGTCTATCTGAGGGCAACACCCAGCTGTCAGCCATAAGAACATAAGAACATAAGATATGCCATACTGGGTCAGACCAAGGTCCATCAAGCCCAGTATTCTGTTTCCAACAGTGGCCAATCTAGGTCATACGTACCTAGCAGTTTCCCCAAGGGACACAGGTTCCACAATGCTTGTACTGGTTCAAGCATTGATATCCTGGGTCCCTTCTTAATAATGGTTTATGGACCTTTCCTCCAGGAACTTGTCCAAACCTTTTTTAAACCCAGCTACACTAACAGCCTTTACTACATCCTCCGGTAACAAATTCCAGAGTTTGATTACACGTTGAGTGAAAAAATATTTTCTTTTATTAGTCTTAAATAGTTTACCCTGTAGCTTCATTGCATGTCCCCTAGTCTTTCTATATTCTGATAAGATAAACAATCGATCTATGTTTACCCGTTCCACTCCGTTCATTAATTTATAGACTTCTATCATATCTCCCCTCAGCCATCTCTTTTCCAGGTTAAAGAGCCCCAACCTTTTTAGCCTTTCTTCATAGGAGTATCCTTCCATCCCCTTTACCATTTTGGTGGCTCTTCTCTGAACCTTTTCTAAAATCGCTATATCCTTTTTAAGGATACAAGCTTGACTGCCATACAAGCTTGACTGCCTATACTCTTCTACACTTGAGCAAACATTCTTCACCAAAGCCAAATTAGAAAAAGTAGGTTCCTGGCCACGGGCCTGATGCAATAAAGTGCGCTAAGCTTAGCGTGCCTTATCGTATCAATTTTAGTGGCACTTTTCAACTGCTAAAAATTTACTTCCAAGGCAGGAAGTATTTTAGTATGCAAAAAATGTGTATTACAGATGTGCTTTAATTTCAGTATGCTTTCCACGTTAATGCATGGAAAAGAATCACTCAAAGAACTATGTACAAAGCTTTTGTTTGCTTCACCTTTAATGCTGTTTTTCAACAGCCCTAGAGAAGAAGCAAATTCTTTAACTTGCATTTATCTCAATGCAATGGAAATTTATAAACCGATATGCACAGATCTAGATGCCCCAAACTGGGGACACTTCAGAAAAGTAATCCCAAATACAGACTCCAGATCCCAGGAGACTCAACAGAAACCTTCTGCCGCAAATACCCTAAAGTCAGAAGGATGCTGCCTGAGATACAAAGGCCCTTTGCTTCAGGTACCCTGAATCAGAGGGAATCTGCCCCAGGACCCCAGAAACAAAGACCTTCTACTCTATTTACCCTGAGACAAAGCCTAGAAAGTGGTTACTTTATCTTCCCAACTCATTAAGCCCCACTCTTCAATGAGTCCAACCCAACCACTGAATCCCCAAATCCACGACCACCCCAAACTGACCACCAAATCAATTTGAGGAGTCACTAAGGCATGTTTATCGGTTAAGGAAGTTGATGAATACAGCAGCAAGTATGGGGGAGTTCAGTAGGTTAGGACCCCAGCAAATCTAGTAATGCAGTGCATTAATTTCCAAACCTATGAATGCACCCCCACTGCTCCTCAAAACCACCAAATGCAACCCATTGGCCCTTAAAACCTATTAACATACCTAATTGTCCACTAAATCTAGTAACACACCCTAGTGAACCTTTAAACCCACTAATGTTTCCCACTGATCCCGTAAACCTTTGCAGGTCTATGTCAAGCTGCAGCGATAGGTGTCTAACAATGGCTGCTGCAGTTAGAATTATTCTACAGCAGATATTGTAACCCTTATTTGGTTAGTGGCCAGTGCTGAATATCCAGATAGAACAGCGAGTGCCGCTGCTGTCCAGATAGCGGCAATATTCAGTCTGTTATTTGGATAACCTATCCAGATAGCCCCTTAGGACAGCTTTGTTTTGTCCTGAGTTATTCAGTAGCAACGCTTAATCATTATGCCTGGTTCCTTCAAATCTTATAAGCCACGTGTTGTATAGCATGCAGGAAGGTAGGAAGGAAGACATGCTAGAGGACAGCTAATGGGAAGAATCTCCACAAGCTTGGGCCCTGATGTAATAAAATGTGAGTTATAATATACGCTAAAAGTTAGTGAATATTTTATTTTGTATTTTAAAAAGCCACATCAACACCTGATGCAGTAAGCTAGTATTTCTCAAGTTGGTCCTGGTGTACCTCACAGCCAGTCTGGTTTTCAGGATACCCACAATGAATATGCACGAGATAGATCTCTATGCACCGTCTCCGCTGCATGCAAATCTGCTTCATGCCTATTCATTGTGGATATCCTAAAAATCAGACTGGCTAGGCGGTACCCCAGGACTGTTTTCAGAAACACTGCAGCAAGCTAATGGTATGCTAATGCATCAAGCATTAAAAAAGCACGCTAGGAAAATGTGTACTAAAATCGGAATAAAAATGAGCACTGAGCTTAGCATATATTGTTACATCAGCCGGGTCTATTAAAAAGTGCACTAACTTTACTTTTGTGTTTAATGAAAAAACTGGAGACACTCAGGTCCAACCTGGGACCCCTGAGCCGAAGGGACTCTGGCCTAGGACTCGTGAGTTAGAAAGTCTCGCGCAAAGAGACAATGAGATCCTCTGCTTTGAGACTCCTGAGACAGAGATCCCTTGCTCTGAGACACACACATAACCACAAGCTAGCGGAACTCTGGCTCTGGACCCTCAAAACAGAGGGACTCTGTTCCAAGACCCCTGAGGCAGAGGGACTCTGGTCCAGGACCCATGAGAAAGAGGGACTCTGGTCCAAGACCCCTGAGGCAGAGGAACTCTGCCCTGGGTATCCCGAGCCAGAGACTAGAATGAGTCCCAGCCTTCCCATTATAGCTTCTCCACCCAAAAAGATCCCTCCTTCATCATGCATCTGACTCAGAACAGCTACCCATTTATCCCAATCCCTAATGCATTCCTATTCAGCATATATTCATCTCCCTAACCCCTAATGTGCCCACACACTCAGCTCACCCATCCACTGAGCTCCCAAGCTTACTACACTAAATTGACCTTGTAATCAATTTGGAAAGGGGAGCAATCGGGTAAATTAATGGGTTAGAGGTCTGGATGGGGCGCAGTAGTGAATCAGGGAGTCCATTTATAACCCTCCTAAATCTAGCGAACACATCCCCACTAACACTCATACCTACTAATACACCCCACTGACCCCTCAACCACTAACTAACCCCATTGACCCCTAAAACCTATAATGTATCATAAGTATTCTAAACCCACTAACATTTCCTACAGACCCCCCTAAACCTTTCAACACCTTTTAAGGCAGCACATCAACCCTTAAACCCACTAACAGCCCACTGAACTCATAAAGAGAGTAGCATACTCCCCTGCACCTCTATTCCAGTAATAACCCAGCACTGTTCCATAATTATCATTCAAATCTCATAAGCCGCGTGTTGTTTAGGATGTAGGAAGGCACACATGCCAGGGAAGCAGTTATTATCTGGAGCGTGCTGAGGCAATCAGAAGAAATATTCAGTGGCATTATCCTGCTAACCAGATAAGTGTTTTTCAATATCGGGCCCTAGAATTTTAAGTGTAGCTTACAGCAGTGTAAATACCGCCCAAGCAGCCCAGTCAATGCACGGGGCGGGGGGGGGGGGGGGCATTAGGCCCAGTGGTTGCTAGGCTGCAATGGCTATAGCAGACCGCAGCAAACATCATACTTCTGCAGCAGCCGAAGGTCCTGAAAAGGATTTCCCATGCAGTACCCGAGACTTAGGCCTGGCAGTGGGATCTGCTTGTCTGGTTGCTGCGGCAAGAGACGGTGCGACAAACTTCTTTCTTGTAAGTATGATGTTTACTCCACTCTGGCTTTTTAAAAAAAGGTTCTGAGGTGGGGTGAAGGGGGTGGAAGATGAAAGGTGTCGCCCTTCCTCCTCCTGGCCACCGCTACTGATGCTGTCATTGGTAAATTTTACTTGGGAGCTCCTCGTTGGAACTTATGCCGCTGGTAGCTTATCGTGTTATTCAAGGGATACACTAAAACCTTGCAAACCTTGTAGGTCGAATTCCTGCTTGAGAGCAACAGGCGGCATTCATAAGTTTCCCATTGTGTCTATTAGCGTTTTCATTCATGTTAAAGATCCTCAGCAACAACTTCCTGTAGCTTGGGCTTCACATTCTGCTCACAGTCCAAAACACAAAGATCTGTGCTGCAATATCCCCACATTACAACTTTCTGTGTGGCATAGGAGGGACAAGAAGAAGGGTTTTGAACCGTTTGAAGAAAAAAAAGAAAATCCCGGATTGGGCTTTTTTTCCCCTCTCTCTCTCTCTTTTGTTTGTTTTTTCCTCTGGTTTCCTTTGAGGAAATAAAAAATCTCAGATCAAAATCCTCATGCCAGTTTTTGACCTCTTTCCAAGAATTACGCAGGCGGCCTCAGTAGGAGTGCTCAGAGCTAACAGCTTCCACCACTAGGACATGCTGACTCGTTATTATGCTTCTCTGAACATAATTTTACAGTTCTTTTATGTAAGAATTAACAAAGACCTAGAAGGAACTGTAAGCGATGCTGTTTTACATCAAAAATCCAGGTAATGTGTCTTTGGGGAGCCTAGGATCAAATGAACTTCTAACTTTCTGTGCCGAATCTAATCGCTTGTTTCCATTCTTGTGGTTGGTAGATTACTGTTATTAAAGAGTATATTGTCCTGTGGGGGATTGTGCTCTCTGGGATTACGTGCTTGCAGACCAACAGAGATGGTGTCAGCTGACTTTCCCAAACCACAACGAAACCACAGTATGACATAACATGATATTATTAGAATTGGCAAAATGATGGGAAAGCAAGAATTCTGGTGTCAGACGCCGGGCGCAAAATTTAAAGGGGCAGCAACGTGACGATTGCAATGTACAGGATAAAGAAGAGTGACAGGCACAGGAAACATTATGAAAATTAGATATGAAAAGAAATAGTGCCTTCTTTGGATTTTATAGTCATTTGTAGTTGTGTTTTACAAATACTCTTGGGCTATAAGATGACATCATAGTCACTGGAATCTAAGGGACCGAACCAGTTACAGTCAGGGTCCCTCCAGCAGAGAGTCTGTCGCTACTGTAAAAAGCTACCAGCATGTTGTCTCGATACTACGAGAGCAGGCGTGTGCATTCAGTTTTCAGTTTCAGTTTGGAAAATTGTATGCACCATAAATTGATTTTACCTGCATAAAACCTCCAAATGAATACATGCAAAGCTTAACTTAGAGCAGGGGTTCTCAACCTCAATCTTCAGGACACGCCTAGCCAGTCAGGTTTTCAGGAGAACCACAATGAATATGCATGAGAGAAATTTGTATGTACTACCTCCATGGAATGCAAGTCTCTCTCTTATGCATATTCATTGCGGGTGTGTCCCAAGGACTGTGTTGAGAACCCCTGCCTTAGAGCATTAAAAAACATTTTATGCATGTTAATCTGATTTTACATGCATTCATTTCCGAAACAAACAGAAAAGATGTCTGAAGATTGCCCATAAAAAAAATCTGAAAATGAACCATAACTATCTCTCACGCCTCTATATTTGACCAGAAAATACCTGACTTTGCTTGAAGCAGCTCCACAGCCCCGTTTAACAGGGATAAAACTATGCTAATAGTGAAAATGACGTGACCTTATTTGCAAATGCAGCAGGAAGGAAAGGGAAACATCAAACTTGCTTCAGTGCAGTGTCTTTATGAGCACACGGCTCATCCAGGGCGCTTCTGAAATTCCGCTCTATGAATATTCTACAGACAATTCTCCGGCTTCAGCAGTAGTGAATTCATTTCATTTTTAAGGGCTCAATGTATCATCCAATTTTCTATAGCCAGAAAATGGCAGAAAACCTTTAGTCAACCAGTAGTTTCTCTGCTTAAGTTCGCAGTTCCTGTGCAAGATGCTTATCATTTCTTTTAGCACTGGGCTTTCATCTCTGTTAAATGTCCTTTTCTAAGGAAGACTTGTAATTCTGCACTAACCTCTCAGTGACTGCTTTATAATGGCCTAGGGCCAAAGAACACAGAAGGCTTTTACCCAACCAGTTTCCATGTATTCAATTGTGAATTCATTTTGTAATCCTTTCTATCAGGCCTGGATTAGAAAATAGCTCTGGGAACTTCCTTCAGATTCATAGAAAGCTGTTGTGATCTTCTACCAAAAGTTAAGGTCTCCTGAAAAGATTAAATGCAGAATGTAAGGATTATTCCCAAAGATACTAAATACTAGATAACCCTTTCAGAAGGTCAAATGTTTCCAGTGGCAATGCTAGTAGGCCCCTTCTGACCAGGAGGCCTTTGCTACCATGCATGCAGCAATCCGGACCTGGCTTGTTCTCAGTCTGTATCGCATGGCTCTTCAAAGTAGAATCAGCATGTCTATGTGGTCAAATCAAACTGCTTCTCATTTATGAATCATCCGAACTGTAATAATTTAGCATGTATTCCAGCTAACATGAAAGGAGTAGGGTTGCCAACTGGCTCCAGATGCGCCCGACAGGCTTGATCCAGTTCTGGGTTTACCCCATTGCATGCAGGGACATTTAGTTCTACTTTCTCCATTGCACGCCATAGGAAATGGAAAACTACAAGTCCCTGCATGCAATGGGGTAAACCCAGGACTGGATCAAGTCTGTCGGGCGCATCTGGAGCCAGTTGGCAACCCTAGAAAGGAGCCTTTTTGGAGACTAGTGAAGTCAGAATTCACCTATATTCCGGGAGTAATCTTCAAAGTATCCATGGAACTGCTAGTTCATTTTCTAGAGTTTCCTTTTGAAAATGTGGGCAGGCAGAGAATGTGGGTAGCTTTTGACTTGTATACGTTGGCACTTGCCCAGCAAGGAATTGAGTCGAGAAATAATTTTGGAAAAGGGGGTTAGTGTTTGTTAAGTGTTTATCAAATAGACCTAAAACCAGACTTTCAGGATATTATTACCTTGTGCATGTCTCTGCTAATCGAGGAGTAGCCTAATGGTTAGACCCATGAGCTTAGAATCAGGGAGGCCTACTAGCACTCCTTGTGATCATGGACAAGTCACTTAACCCTCTGCAGCCTCAGGTACAAAACTTACAGGTCAATGAAAAAACCTCATACTAGAACCCAGTGCTTAAAGCTCTACTGCAGGATTTCATAGTACGAATTTAACACTGATTTTTTAGACTACTGTAACCTACTTCTCCTGTTTCCTCAGCTCGCAAACTTGGGGTTGTCTTTCACTTCTCCCTCTCCTTCACCACACACATCCAACTGATAGCTAAAACCTGTTGTTTCTTTCTCTATAACATCAGCAAAATTCGCTCCTTCCTTTCTGACACACTACTAAGACACTCATCCACTCTTTAGTGACCTCCCACCTAGACTATTGCAACCTTCTCCTTGCTGGTCTCCCTCTGAATCATCTCTCTCCCTTTCAATTTGTTCAACACTCTGCTACATGATTAATCTTCCGCCAGCCTTGTCATGCTCATATTACCCCTCTTCTCAAGTCTTTTCATTGGCTCCCTATCCGTTTCCACATCCAGTTCAAACTTTTCCTATTGACCTATAAATGCACTTATTCTACTGCACCTCAGTACCTTTCCTCGCTTGTCTCTCCCTACGCCCCCTCCTCGGGAACTCTGCTCTTCTGGCAAATTGCTTCTATCTGTGTCTTTCTCTTCTGTTGCTAACTCCAGACTTTGCTCTTTTCACCTTGCTGCTCCTTATGCCTGAAACAAACTACCCAAGTCTATACGTCAGGCACCTTCTCTGACCCTTTTCAAATCCAGGCTGAAAACTCACTTCTTTGCTGCCGCTTTCAGATCTTGATTCACCTGATCTCCTTCGTGTTTCCTTATCATTCCCCCTAGATGTATCTCATGTCTACAGTTACTGTGTTGTCTGTCTTGACTAGATTGTAAGCTCTGATGAGCAGGGACCATCTTTTACATGTGTCTGTGAAGCACTGTGTACATCTTGTAGCACTATACAAATGTTCAGAAGTAGTAGTAGTAGTAATTAGTGAACAAAAAGTCAGTATTAAATTGGGAGAGCAAGCCAAAGTCATGCGCAAAGAAATCGGTGCAAGTTTGACATGCTGTTATAGACAAACCGGGTCATCTGTGGTAAGGTTTGACACTTCACCTCAGATGATCCAGGCATCGGGGAAAGCCCCCAATGCCATCTGGCACAATGTCGTGGGACCAGTGCCCCCCCCCCTGAAACAAAAAGGATCTGGTGGTCCAGTGGACCCTAACCCCCACCCCCACCCCTCCAAATCCTCCCCAGTACTTTAAATGTTGTTTGTGGTTATGTTGACCACATAATTCTACCCCCTGCTGCAATCTTGCAAAATGGTGGTGCCTAGACCTGTGCGGTCCATCCTGGGATGCTTTGGTTATGGTCAGACTGCCATATAAAGCAAAACATGCCTTATATGGCAAGTGACCCCTTGTGTTGCATCTGGGGATGCACAATGCAGGGTCAGCTTTCCCAAGGTGCAACACGGGGGTCACTCTGCCATATAAGGCATTTTTTGCCTTGTATGGCAGTATGACCCTGCCTGGTGAATCCCAGGATGCACCACATGGGGCCAGGCACCATCATTATGCAAGATGGTGGCATGGTGGCAGGAGTGTGTGGGCAACACTCCTGCCCATGATATTTAAGATACTGGGGAGGATTCAGGGGTGGGGGGTGTTGGGGCTATTGGGTCACCAGTTGTTTTTTTTTATTTTCAGGGTGGGGAGGCCAAGGCCACTAGCCCACCAGATTTTTTTGTTTTGGGGTGTGGGGGAGGGGGGGCAACAGGCCACAAGAGATTTTATTTCTGTCAGGGGATCAGTGTCTGGGGGGCCAATGGCATCAGGGGCTTTCCCCGATGCCTGGATCATTTGAGGTAGTCAGACTTCATCTCTGATGATCTTTTTGTTCCTGGTTAGATCTTTGCTCCTTCCCTAAGCTGGTGTAAAAACCACTACGTTTCAGCGCAGTTTTTTACATCGGGGCAATTAAATATGCAGCAATTTGCATGCCCTCTGCACTACAATTTAGTGCTGTCATTTTTCTGGTATTTTCTGACATTGGAGAGCAAGCCTAGCCTGGGAAAAGCACCAGAGAAATGCCATACTATGGTTTCCACATCGACCCCTTACAATATTAGCCATCTGGGGAAAGGGAAATGTCTTCTCTACCTGACTGTAACTTACCTTAGGTGTGAGCTAAATCCAATTCCTACTCCCTCCCTGAGACCCCACCTTGTGTGCAGTTCTAAAGACCACATTTACAAACCAGCAGTGAAAAGATACTGTAAAGGCATTTCAAAGGGAGACCATCAGAATGGTGCCTGATTTTCATACAGGAACAAAATATAGCTTCTTTAGTAAAAAGGAAAGGGGTAGTATTCAAATATCTAGTAGGCTTCCATAAGGTTGCAGAAAGCAGCGTAACTATAAAATGAAAAGCTCCAGGAGAGCAGGTCATCCTATGAAGCTGAAAGGGGATCGACTTAAAAGGAATGTGAGAAAAAAAGCTTTGTCACTGAGATGGTGGGGCCATCTGGAAAAGTCTTCCAGAAGGAGGTGGCAGGAACAGAAACGGTATCAGAATTCAACTATGCATAAGACAAGCACTCAGGAACCTCTGTGGTGGAAGAAGGGAAGGTAAGAAGGAGTGAATAAACCACAGACCTATGAGAAGACAGTAAGCATGCACAAATGGTCAGACTGGTTAACATCCTCTATAGGGCATGTTTACTAAGCTGGGCTAGGGTTAGCACGGGCTATTTGTAACTAGGTCCCTTGTAATTCAGTGGAATACAAACCGTTAGTAAATATGTCCCTATATTTCTGTAGAACACCGAGAGCAATTTTATAAGGCTCGGCTAAATTAATGTGCATTGTTATACGCATATCTCATGCTTACTTTATAAAGTCAAGTACATGCATTTTTTCTTTGTAAAACAGGGGTGTAAGTAGTTGAAAATGAGCCTTAATTTAAGGCACGGGACCTTACGACAGTCCTATGGCTGGTGTAAATGCCTGTGCTGAGACTTTTCAAGAACGTGCATAAGTTATAGCGTTTTATAATTTACACATGTAACTTTGCATTCTGCCCACACTCCACCCAAACTCTGCTCCTCTACACACCCACACTGAAAGTACATGCAATCGGCCTGTTGTGCGTACTTTCAGAATAGTGAATGCGGCTTTTTTTTTAATTGCCCCCGAGTGTGAACATAGCAGGATAATGGTGGATTATTTGGCCCGATTCCCCCAATTTTCCCTCTTTTTATTTGACATTTCCCATAGTGAGATCATAGGTGCCACAGATTCCTGAGCATCATTTTACTGGATATTGTTTGACTTTGGGGTTTCTTTGCATGATTCGCACCCTTATTTGTGGTTTTAACACTAGCAGAAGCCACAGTGATGCAGCAGTGTTTTACATTTCATTCCTGAATTTGATTCTGAATATGATTTTCTTATATGTTTATTATCAATTTTTCGTATTCATGCTGTGGATATTCTCACCACTGTTTCTATAAATTAGCCTGCTAGATTCACTGCATGTATGTTATCGGATTTTGCCTTGCTGATGTCTTTAAAAGAGCATTTTAGAAAGGCCGTTTAGATGGTTACAGGGACATCCAAGTGAAACCATCTACCAATCTATGTTAATATTAGAAGAGAGGGTGGGCACATGTAAGTCCATTGTAAAATCAACATATCTCTGCCCCACAGCATGAACATGTGTTTTAAATCAAAGAATGGCATGCAGGAACACATGGAGATGGACATCCCTCTACAGTGGGCAGGGATGGCACTTCCATCAGGTGAACTAGGCAGTCTCCTAGAGTGCCGGTCCTCTGGGGGTGACAATTGCTGCTGCTGTTGCCCTTCTCCAGGGCTTGCAGTGGCTGCAATGGCTCAGAAATCATACCTAAACTCTCTGATGCCCCGTCGTGGTTTTTACCTTCTGCTATCTGCTGCTTCTGCCTTCTCCAGTCTTCCAGTTTATATAAGTGCTGCATCATGGTTACTGAGCCATTGCTACATTGCAGACCCCGGAGAGAGGTGGCAGTTGTGGCAATGGACAGTGCGGGGGGAGGGGGGAGGGGGTAGTGTAGACCCGCCTAGGATGCCTCTAATAAATGTACCAGTCCTGGCAGTGGAAGAGGCTATTCCACAAACATACCCATAGGAAAGGTTTGCCTAGGAATGTCAGCAATTTCCTTGTGTAAGTGTTGGCATTTCAGAATGGGCACATGGAAAGTTTGACACTTACAAATGTATCCTGGACATTTTTCAAACCCAGACATGCAGCCACTCTTAACTAATCACAGAGGACTCACTATTTACCTCATTTCAGTTTGGAGGGTGAAATATACAGTACATTGGTGGATTAAGGGGGTTATCCCCTTTAATCCCTCTTGCAAAGGGCTGGCCAAGAGAAGTGCTTTTCAAAAATCGATTCATTCGAGGGAGCAGGTATAAATCCAAATGTGGACAATTTCCATCTTCTACTTGCATCCTCTATATGAAAAGAGGAATGCACTTGTAGCTTTTTGATCATCCCAGACCATACCCCTGGCACGCCCCCAGGTAACTTAGACGTGACCAGGGCAGACACGTCTAAATCACTATCTGCATAAAATTGTGTTTTACGTGTCGATGGGGTTTGCACATTTTCTGCTACCACATTGACGTGTAAAACATACATATGGCTTCTAAAGTAACCCACTTAATCTACCACGAATCAAACAACATGCGTTTTCTCAAGTCTCGCCAGTAGCAGATGGCATTTGGAGATTCTAACACTTGATTCCAGCAGACAATATTGGGGAGTACTAATATCTTTCTTTAAGAGATGTTTTTGTTTACTTTGGGGGGGGGAAGGGGAGGGGGATGCTTTAAGTAGAGGAGTAGCCTAGTGGTTACAGAAACTGCTTAATACCCAGAAGATCAAGGGTTTGATTCCCACTGGCACTCCTTGTGACTTTGGGCAAGTCACTTTACCCTCCAGTGCCTTGGAAGAAAAGGCTGGCAATCTATTTCCGGTGATACATTGCCAAGAAAGCCCAGAGGTAGCTGGTCGCTATGAGTCAACACTAACTTGATGGCACAAAAAAAAAAGGGGGGGGGGTATGTTTATTAAACTGCAGTAATGTTACCCGTGTTAGGTTCCATGGTAATGGCACAGATGACCATATAAAGGAGTGGGCAGTACATCATTAAAGCAAGACGTGTGAGGTAATGGGTGTTACAAGGCGCCTTAGACTAACGCACCTTGTAAGGTGCCATGTGGCTGCCAGGACTGATGACAAACATGTTGGGGGCAACTGTACCACAGCACAGGGTGTTGGCAATGTAAATTGAAAGACAGTGGGTGCCAGATGATGGGAATATGTGTCCCCGGTAGAGGTGGAGGTGGCAGGATAGTTACAATGATGAGTGGACAGAGGAGTGGTGGTGCCATGCAGATCAGGCACAGGCAAGGTAAGCACGAAGAGGTGCAATGCAAGAATGGGTAGCAGTGCAGGGCATGGGGTGGCAGCCTGCACAGGCAGACAGGACTCTACACAGCTGACAGATGCAGATAGACAGACCGAAGGAATGTCGGCAACTGTGGTGAGGGTATTATGGGCTGGCAGCACAGATCTGCAAAAATATGACTGTTACAGGCATGCAAACTATTTGAGTAGGACAGGCATGAAAGGAGGGAACAATGAGGAATTGAACCTTGACCACTGCAGAGAACGGCATTGTACTAACCAGTAGGCTATACCTCCATGGCATATCCCACAGCAATGCCTGGGTACAGAAGGACTGCAGGTCACCGCACAAACTGTCTGCTCTGAGTGCCAGGATAGGGTAACCCCCACCAGTACCCATGATGCAATGCACATGTTGAATAGCTATCTTCAGCTGATCACCAAATGGGGTCTGTACCTCTCCGGTACCTCAGCTTGAAAAGACAAACTGACAGTGCGTGATACTGGCACAGAGTAACTACAGACCATGCCATTGTGCAGGTTCTGTGTTCACCCTGAGGGATAGGAAGGGCGCCCAGCACTAGATCCGCAGTACATGTGATGCTAGAGATAGGTACTGCTGTATGTTAACATCACTGCCAGTGTGTGACAGGTGTGCCTTGCAGTGCATCTGAAGGTTATTTGGTGTCTATCTGTATCCTGCAGTTACATGTGGCTCTCTGGGACCGGACACCACCCAGATTAGTGTGTTAGGGTCTGGCTGACGTGGGCCCACAATCACCCCCTTTGTAGGTAAGGAACAGGTGCCTGAGCACTGGTGAAGCAACCTCCATCCTGCTGGTATAAGACAGCCCTCCAGGGTTGGCAGACCAGCAGTAATATTGGGGTTCAGTTTGGAAAGCCTCAACTTCCTCACACCATGAGTTAGACTGCATCTGCAGCACCCTATAAGGTGTTCAAGCCATGCACAGCCTAACTGGAGATAATCCACTAGCCAGTCCATAGCACATACTCACAGAGGACTTATGTGCACCAAGCAAGTATCTCATTGATTAGACTCCAGCACTAGAGACACACAACCATCACTGAAGACAAACAGTGTAGAGCACTATGTGGGAACCTAGACATGCCATCATCACTGCTCGGTCAAAGTGAGTGTCCTCACAGCATGACATGCTGTGGCCACTCTGTCCATGCAGGCGGTGTCTGGCACTACAGTGTCCCAGCCATTACCCCAAACCCTGTGAGGATGCATCCTGGCCAATCCGCCCTGTCTGGGCCATACCCACAATACCTTGCTCCTCATTATGCACGTATTCATAGGAGTGTTAGGAGGAGTGGCCTAGTGATTGGGGCAAGGGGGGAGGGGGAGGGGAGGGGAGGGGAGGAGGTGAGGTGGGGAGGGGGAGGGGGACCCATAGGCAGATTATGTACCACCACACAACCCACCCTCTGGGTCTCAGGGTGGGAAACAGGATCACCCACCAAAAGATCCACAGTCTACCTCCCTGCAATGGCAGCAGTAGAGGGGACCAGCAACCCCAGTCCTGCTGGGGAACAGATAGAGCAGTACACATCCATAATGCTGCTCCTTGTGGCCTTGTGCAAGCCACTTAACCCTCCATTGCCTCAGGTACACTTAGATTGTGAGGCCTTCGGGGTCAAGGGAATAAAAAGGTACCTGTTAGCATATACCTGTAAACCGCTCTGATGTGTAAGCAAAGGGCAGTATATCAAATGCCTAAACCATAACCGACAGGCCTAGAAATGCTCAGCTGCCCCCCACCATTATCTGACATTCTCCAGCAGCAAGCCTCCAGCCGCTGCACCCTGTAAGGTGTTCCAGAAAGACACATACTAGCTGCAAACAGTCCACCAGTTAGTCCATAGTCCTGGAGGAGAGCATGTACCCAGAACAGGGATGTCAGCATACACACCAAGCAGATAAGTTAGTGAATGGGCCCCAAAAGGAAACCCATAAAAATCACATGACAGAAATGCTATACAGCACTATGGGGGAACCTAGCCATGCCATGGTCACTGCTCAGTCAGGGTGAGAGTGACCTCCCAGCAGGACATGCTATGTCCACCCTGTCCATGTAGGTGGTGTCCAGGCACTACAATGTCCAAGCCATTGCCCTATGCCGTGTGCAGATGCATCCAGGCCAGGCCACCCTATCCAGGCTATTCCCACAGTACCTTGCTCCTCATTATACACATTGGCAGGCCAATACTGGCAACAGTGCTAGCAGTGTGGGCTGTGGAGGGTGTTGGCAGCCACCACACACTGGATAGACAGACACACACTCCCCACACCTATGCCAGCATTGTACAACTATAGAGGTGTTGGGCAGCCCAGGCCACCACACCAGTCCTGGGCACAGTGCAGGCATGGCTATGGTACGCAATACTGTAGGAGTCACTCCCCAGGTTGGTAAACACTGTCAGACACAAGACCTGTAACACACTCCACAGACATCAGAAAGGTTGCTATGATGCAGCTCACTCAGAAAAGTGTACTTAACCTAGGAATTGCTATCTGCCAGTACTCATAGCAACCTCTTTAAAGATGTGTACCATATTCCCAGGTTTAGGGTGGCATTACTAAGGTATGCAAGTGCTAGTATTGGGAGATGGACGCAGAGCCCAATGTCCTGCCTCTCCTGGAGGCTTTGGATAATGGGGCCTGTGGGTGCGAGTGTGTCTGCCCCTGTTGGCTGCTGCTTTACGGCAGAGGTTCCCAACTCCAGTCCTGGTGTGCCAAACACTGTTCGGGTTTTCATGCTGTCCCTAATGAATATGCATGAGATACATCTGCATACCATGGGGGCGGTGCATAGACATGCAGCACAGCCGGTGTTTATTAGAGGCAGCATGGAACCTGAATGGTGTTTGGCCCTCCAGGACTGCATTTGGGAGACACTGCTCTAGGTAATGTGCATGTTTATGGTGTCTGTGCTCTGTAGGGTAAAATGTAGGTGTCTTGGGCATGTTTACATCATCTGCAATAAAGGTGCTGTCTGTATTAGCATGTTGTAGTAGTGGGTAAAATATGGGGACTGGGTTGGCGGGAACCACAGCTGGGACTTGAACCTGTGACCCTTGGCTTCTGAATACACTGGTTTTGTGCACTGCACCACCTTGTTGTCGCAGAGTCAGGGCATTCCTTGGTGATACCATGACTGTTCATCAGACAGGGCCCATCTGTTGCAGTACACGGTACCCACCTACACAGGGCTGGGCCACGGTCTACTCTGGGCAGCTGCCACTGCCCCCTCCACCACCAGTATCCCTCAGCCACCATGCTGACATGCCCTTCTGCTGGTGGTGCTGGTGGTGCGCAGTCTCAGGCCATCCAGTGTGCAGGTAGGCGGCTGCCTATGGTGTGGGTTCTGGGGTAGGGGTGCCTGCATAGGTGTCCACACTTCCCCCAAGCACCGCCTGCCAATGTTCCGTGCCCTTGGGGGTAGCTGCTGGGTACTATCCCCTGTGACACTGTGGGAAACACAGCTGTGCCCATGTTGGGCCTTCAGCAGTTGCTGTCTGGCTGCTCTGCTGCTTCAGCATTTGTATGGGCCACCTAGGCATCGCCCTAGTCCGCACTGTGGCCCAGCTGCACCACAGCATGTGCCGCCTGCGGCCCTCTGTATCCCCTTCTCCAGCATCTGTCCAGTTGCCGTTCCGACATGCCCGCCCTGATGTTGCGGGACATATGCATGCCATAGGAACCCTGTCCGAAAGGTGGGGAAAACCCTGAGCAGCGCTATTTCACTGTGGGCTCATTCACCTTGTATGGGGACGGATTATGGACCCTTCCACGATTTATATCTGTTCTATGGAGCTTACTCAGGGGGGGGGGGAGGGGTTGATGCTTCTCATTGATACCACTATTGGCCAGCTTGGTTATGGTTTTTTTTCCAGTTTGTTGGGGTCATTTTCAGTGTTTATGTGCCCTTTTGTTCTGTGCACATGTATCACACTTATCACTTTTGTTAGGTTTCCCTGCCTACGCTGTACATTGCTGACACTGAAATGGTTTCTCTCCCCTGTAATGTGCATTTAACGGCAGGTTTTCATTCGCGTTGGAATTGAGCTCTTCAGATCAGCGCGTTAGTGTGAAGGGAGCCTCTCCCCGCCCACTCTCTGCCCATTGACCCCTTCTCTCCGCCCTCTCTCCACCTTCTGCGGTGTTTTACTGCGCCGCAGGGCATTACGATCGTTAATGTTACATAATGCGCGTTATGTACAATTACCGCAGTTTAGTAAACATACCCCACAGTGACAAAATTCAAAATGACATAGGACAGACACAGTGGATCCCTCTATAGCAACAGGATAAAATCAAAATAAATTAATTATCTAATTTCTTAACGAACAGGGGTGCCCTACACGGAGCGGTGGGTTCTCCCCTAAACAAAGACATGGGGAGGGGTGACCTGCATGGAGCGGCAGGTGAACCTACTCTTGCCACCTTGCTGGACAGACTAGATGGACCATACTGGTCTTTATCTACCGTCAATTATTATGTTACTATGTTATATTTCGCTCCAAAATATCTAGGTAGTCCTCTGACTTCATGATCCTTTAATATATTCCAGGCCTCCAGTTTCTGAGGCAGCAAAACAGATCCACAAGATTATGGAACCTCCACCATCTTTAACTGTAGGAAGGGTAGTTTTTTTTTCCTTATAAGCTTCATTTCTTTGCCTGTAAATGTATTGCTGGTCTGTATTGCCAAAGAGCTCAAGTTTGGTTTCATCTGTCCACAGAACATTTTCCCGGATTGTGGTTTCTCAAGGTGGGTTTGGGCAAAGATCAGGCGTGCCTTTTTATATCTGACTTTGAGCAGTGGGGTTGTCCTTGGCCTTCACCCATGAAATCCTTCTTTGTTTAGTGTGCGGCTTACGGTGCTGGTAGAAACCACTCCAGATTGCTCCAGGTCAGCCTTAAGCTATTTGGATGTTGTACGTGGTGTTTTTCCAACAGTTCACAATAATCTTCTAAGACTTCTTGGATTTATTTTCCTCTTCCCACCATGTCGTGGGAGGCTCTTTACATGTCCATGAGCAGAAAACTTCTTAATAACATTGTGAACTGTAGACACAGGAATCCCAAGATCTTTGGAGATGGTCTTGTACTCCTTTGAAATTTGATGTTTGGTGATAATGGCTTTTCTGATGGTCTTAGGCAATTCTCTTGTCTTCACCTTGTGAAAATGGAACAGGGAGTGAATACGGCCATTTTAAACATTACAGTCATCATTGATGCAAGTCATGTGAGTACTGACAATTGATCACCAGTGCGTCTAATTTTACTGCAATAATCATGTCCTGGCAATGTCCCTGTTTTTATACTATTTCTTTTATGTGTCACGTATGTGTGCATATATAGTCCAAAGTCATTAAGGGACATTAAGGGGTTGAACTGCAAGGGTGCCAATAATGTTGACCACAACTGTATAATATAGTAAGGTGCAATATGGAAGCCGTATCTGTCATACAATGTGGACAAACACTGAAGTTTGTGTAGCCTAAAAAACAGCTTTAACATCCCATTATTGGTTTCATTTTTATTTTTAATTCCTGTAATGCCTGGCGATCACATATGGAAAGAACATTTTATGTTTCTAATACATAAACATTCGCCTCTTCCTCCTCTTCCATCCTTTCCCCTGTGCTTTCTCTCTTCTTCTTCTTTGATTTGTTTATATAAAATCATAACCTTGATTTTACAAAGAGAATTTGATTATTTTTAATTTGAATATATTGGAAGGGCTTATTTAATACAATTTTTAGGTTGGTATATGTTTCTCTTTTTATTTTTTAAGTTTTTTTTATTATTGGGGAATCACAATGGATAACGATGGTAGACAAGAATCCAGTTCTTTGTGGTGACCATTTCTGATTAAGGGGTATGTTTACTAAATTGCGGTAATGTTACAGACCGCGCGTTAGGTAACGTTACAGCATGTTAGGTAACGTCACCCGCGTGGAAGCGTTCCGAGGCGTGGTACACACTGCAGAGGGAGGAGAGAGGGCGGAGAGCAGGGGTCAATGGGCGGGGAGTGGGCAGGGAGAGGCTCCCTGCACACTAATGCGCTGAACTGAAGGGCTGAATCCTACTGCGAATGAAAACCTGCCGTTAGATGCACATTTGCAGGAGAGCGTAACCATTTCAGTGTCAGCAATGTACAGCATAGGCAGCGAGCCCAAGAAACGTGATAGTAGTGCTCCATTTTCAGCAACAGCATAGTGGCCAAGTATGAAAGGCCACTATGGCGATGGTGTAAATGGGGCATAGGGGGCTGCAGGCGGGACATGTCATGGGGGCAGCTGGGGCATAGGGCGGACTAGGCTGTCGCCTATGTGGCACATAGGAACATAGAAACTGGAAGTCAGCAAGACAGCATATGACAAAGGCCAAACACAATATACAAATACCTTGACCACCCTAGCCAATAGTTGCCAGGGCAGAGACAGGACATCCCCGCATCTGTCCCATGTTGAAGGGACAGAATGTTGTTAGGCGGTGATGGGGGGGGGGGGGTGTGGATGTCCATGTATGCCTTCCCACCCAAGATGCCTCACCCCAGGCACCTGCCTACCTGAACAATGGATGGCCTGGGATGGCGCACAACAAGCACCAACAGCATATGGTCATGTCAGCATAGCGGGGGGGGAGGGGGGGTGGTGTCCGTGCTGAAGGGGGCAGTGGCACCTGTCTGCAGTGGACCTAGGCCATGCCCTGTACCAGTACGTGGTGTGCAGTGCAACAGAAAAAGTCTGGCTGAGGAGACATAAAGGTAGGCCCAGAGACTGTTGGGCATCTGTGGCCACACTGTGGTGTAGTACACACAGCCAGTGTGACTCAAAACAGAGGGTCACAGGTCCAGGTCCCAGCTGCGGACCCTGCAGAACACATCCCAAAATTTTGCCTTACTATGTAGATACAACAGAAAAAAAGGAAAAGTCTGGCTGAGGAGAAGTAAAGGTAGGTCCAGGGACTGCTGTGCCTCTGTGGCAACACTGTGGTGCAGTACACACAGCCAGTGTGTCCAGGAGCAGAGGGTCACAGGTTCAGGTCCCAGCTGCTGGAACCTGCAGAACACATCCCAATATTTTATCCTACTAAGTATATACAACATCAAACCATGCAATCCCCACAGCAGCGGCCAGCGGGGGTAGAAATACCCACTCACACAGGCTCCACTATCCGAATCGTCCTGTACAGGCAGGCTGATGGCCCCAGCACAGAGCTGCAGGTACCATCACAGCACCACTGCTACCTCCTGCACAGTTCAGAAATGTCGGCAGTGTGGCAGGCAGGGTTGCCAAACACCCCTATCATTGCACAGTGCTGCAGTAGAAGTGTGTGTGTCTATCCATTGTTTTGTGGCTGCCCACCCCACTCTCGGCCCACATTGTCCAACTGTTACCAGCATTAGCCTGCAAATGTGCATAATGAGGAGCAAGGTAGTGTGGGTATAGGCCAGACAGGGTGAATTGGGCAGGCTGCATCTGCACAGGGAGTATTGCAATGGCTGGGACACTATAGTGTCCGAACACCACCTGCATGGACAGGGTGGACACAGCATGTCATGCTGGGAGGTCAGTCTTACCCTGAATCAGCAGTGACCATGGCATGTCTAGGTTCCCCCATAGTACTCTATGATATCTGTCTTCAGTGATATCTGTGTGATCCTAGTTCTGGGGTCTAATCACTGACATGCTTGCTTGTTGTGTGTACTACCCATCCTATGCCTGGGTGCACATGTTTTCTCAGTGAGCATCTACCAGGGACTGGCCAGTGGCATGTCTGCAGTTAGTCTGTGCATGGTAAGAACACCTTGTATGCAGGTGCAGTCTGACAATGTTATCTGATGATGCATGGCAGACTGTGGCAAGTGAGGATTCACATACTACCCCCACATTATTGCTGGTCTGCCAATGCCCCAGTCACAGGTCTGTCTCTTGTGCACTAGCCCTAGAGGGCTGTCTTTTTCCCTCAGGACTGGGGTTGCTGGTCCCATAGCCAGTCCTGTTGGCTCAGGCACCTGTCCCTCCACACCCTCACCTAAAATATGGGTGGTTTGGGGGCACATAGTGTATACTACTCTGAACAGTAGGGGGCGGTGGTACATAACCCTCATATGACACTAGACACCCCTCTGTGCTGCTAACAGGTGGCCATGGCAGCTAGACCTTAATACTGGGTACAATTGATCTGGGTGGTGTTTGGTCCCAGAGGGACACCTGTGACTGCAGAATACAGATGGGCACATAGGTACCTTCAGTCTCACTGCTAGGGACACCTGTCACACACCACTAGTGATGGGGATGGGCAGCAGGACCTATATGTAGCACCACATGTACTGTGGACCTAGTGCTGGGCAGCCATCCTTACCCTCAGGGTGAACACAGAACCTGCACAATGGCAGGGTCTGTAGCTACTCTATGCCAGTATTACGCATGGCAGTCCATCGTACCAGGCTGCAGTAACAGAGATGTGAAGACCCCATTTGGTGATCTGCTGTAGACCGCTGTTCCATATGTGCAATGAATCATGGGTGCTGGTGAGGTTACCCTATCCTGGCGCACAGAGAAGATGGTTTGTGTAGTGACCTGCAGTCCCTCTGTACTCAGGCATTGCTGTACAGCAGGCCATAGAGGTTTGTACAATGACGTTCCAAACTGTGGTCATGGGTTCAATCCCTCATTGTTCCCTCCTCCCATGCCTGTCCAACTCAGATATTTTGCATGCCTCTAACAATCTTATCTTTGCAGATTTGTGCTGCTAGCCCATAATAGCCTCGCCACAGTGGCCGACATTCCTCTGGTCCGTCTATCTGCATCTGTCAGCTGTGTAGAGTCCTGACTGCCTGTGCAGGCTGCCACCACAGGTCATGCTCTGTTACCCTTTCCTGCATTGTGCCTCTTTGTTGCCTGCCTCGCTTGTGCCTCATCTGCATGGTACCACCACACCTCTGTCCACCCATCATTGCAACTATCCTGGCAACCCCGCCTCCCCTGGGGGACACGCATTCCCAATGGCCATAGGTAATGCATGTCAATGTGAAGCACCTTGCAGGCCACAGGGCAAAGTAACCTAGGGTACCGTAAACAATGGTGAAATATCCCAGGGAGCTCACGAAGATGACCTGTCCAGGTGTGCCCAGTACGGTGCCCTGCCTAGGGACCCCGATAAGGTGCCTTAGAAGGCGCCTCACAAGGCACCTGACGAGCATCCTATATGGCACCTTACAATATGGCACCCACTAAGGCGCCTACTAAGGTGCCGTATCACAGTATACCATATAAGGAACCTTAGAACGTGCCATGTTCTGAAGCCACTGGTAAATCACATGATCATCGCCCCCGCCAGTGTGTACAGTGGCACATGCCTATGCAGTCTGTGCATATGTCGGATAAGGGTTGCAGCCAGGTTGATGGGTGTAGCTGACATGCTGACACAGTGCATATATGTGGGATGTGGCGCATGCCCTGCCCTCCCATGGCATACCATGCATGGATGCCGACACTATGCAGCTCCACCGGCATGACGTATGTGACCCACAGCACACCAATGGCACATATGGTTTGGTGGTGTAGGCCCAATCACGGATAGGCCATCGGGCTGGCAAAGGGTACCATGAGGTTTGCACACAGGATACATAGGGGCCAACCCAGACATGCGCAGCCGCACCGCACACATGCGTGTGGCAGGGGCAACAGCTAGCAGTCGACACACAGCACACAGTAGAGGCAGCCACCTGCTGCACCCTGCTATATGTATGGTGCAGCACTGGATGGCCATGGATGTCTGTCCCCTAATGTTCCCACACCTTGCTGTACCCACAGGTTGAGGACCTCCGCAAGAAGGCACGTGAGCTGTGGGCCAGATACCCGTGGTTTGTGAAGTGGGTTTAGCGGGACCAGCAGGCCCAATGTGATGGTGAGTGATGCAGCTCATGCCATGTGCCATGTGCCACGGCCATTTCCCTGTGGGCCCACAGCCTGTGGGGCCACGGGACATGTTTGCATGATGTGCCAAATGTGTGACCATGGCGGTAATGTACGTTCCTCTCTCCCACAGTGGCCGCAAGTGCAGACGAGGGCCCAGCAGGGCTGGACGCCATACCCGGGCAGCCAGTGTCAGCTGAAGACATCTAAGAGGGCCTGGAGATGGCTGACAGCAGGGAGGCCGAGGAGGAAGGGGATGCCGGAAGCAAAGAGGGGGAGGAGGAGGAGGAGGAGGGGGAGGGGAGTGAGGAGGGGGAGGGTGTGGGGGAGGGGGAGGAGGGGGTGAAGGGGGAGGTGCAGGGAAGGAGGGGGAGAGGGAGGTGTGGGGGGAGGCTGGGGAGGGGGAAGGGGAGGTGGTGGGTGTGGCAAGGGAGGGGGAGTGGGAGGATGGGTAGGGGGCGGGATGGCAGGGGGTGGGGAGGGCATGTCCATTTCCGAGCAGCACAGGCTGGCACAGGGCACTGGGGGCCCCAGCCACCTTCCCCACAGTGCCAGTGATGGCTCCTGTCTGGACGTGGGTCTGGCACACATCACCGCAGGCAGACATGCCGTACATGCAGCCACACAGACATGGGGAGATGTGTGTCTGTGTGGGTGCATGTGCAACCTCTGCTTGGCTGTGGTGGTGCATGCTCAGGCACACGCCCAGTGGGAGCACTCCTGTATTCTGGGGTGGGTGCTGGAGATCATGGCCATGGTGGCTGACTGGCTGTGAATGCTGTGCGACAGACACGCGGCAAGCGCAGCTGACCAGCCACCTGGTGATGAGGGCCCACAGGGGGTGTGAGTGGGGGCCCCACACATGCCACCCCTGCCCTGTGCCAGCCCATGCCCTGGGACTGCCACCACTGCCAGGGATTGGGGCGGTAGGGCTCAAGCCTGCACAGAGCCCCACAGCTGTTTCCCCCCTAAATAAACACTGTAAATATGTTTGCCATACTCACAATGGTCAATGTCCCATTTTGCAACATGTCAGTGGGGTGCGAATAACAGGTGTGAGCATATACGTGTGTGTCTGTGTGCATGGCAATGGTCCCATACATGGTACTGTACCCGTGGAAAGGGCGGGGGATGGGCATGGGCAGCGCCCGATATAGCACCACAGATGAACGGATGTACCAATGGGTCGTTACGTCCCGCCACCATGGTGAGAACCATGGTGTCATGCACATGCCACCGGTGCACACAAACCTATATGTGAACCACATCCCTTAAGCCTATTCACTATTATATATGTCCTAAACTATAATGTGTTGGATATGTCACTATGAGAGGACCTCCCTCTCGCAGTGAATGTTCCCGATATGCACGTGTGATACAAGCTAGAGGCACCAGCTCAACATGCCACAAAAGGTACAGCACGTACCTCAAGGGGAAAGCATAAGCAACCACCCCCTCCAACAGCATACCTGCAGGTATGGGGAACATTAATACCTGTAAGAGACAAACCACCTACATACCTAAACCATCTGTCCCAAACGATGTCCATCATGTACTGGCCATACTCGCAAGAGGAGCCCCCAATAGTGCTCACAGCCCCCCCAGCCAGACCACATATGCAACATAGCACCATGTGTCTGGCATAATATTTGTCAGGTCCATCTCTGACTGAATCCAACTCAGCATTGGATTCAGTCAGGGACAGGCCTGATGATGGGCCACGAAAGATATTATGCCGCCAACATGGTGCTATGTTGCGTATGTAGACCGGCCGGAGAGTGGGTGTGCTCTAGATTGCCCCTACGATGGGAGCAGAAGTGGAGGCACATAACTGCGATTACAAATGGAAGACAAAGGATGCCGTATGAGAGACACGGATCGGGCATATAGGTGTAGTGTTCCCCAAAACCGTATTGATGTCCGTTATACCTGCAGGTATGCAGTCAGAAGGGGGGCCTGCTTACGCAAGTCCCCTGAGGTAATTGCAATACTGATAGGTAAGCATGTTGAGCTGGTAAGTCTAGCTTGCATAAAGCGAGTAAAAGGGTACGCCACACCACGAGAGGGAGATCCCCCCATGGTGACATATCCAACACTGAGTAGTAGAAAACATTTATATGAGGGAGTAGGTATAAAGGGTGTTCCCAGGGTTTAAGTTTGTCTATACCCCTTTAGGGGTCTAGTGACCTATACCGGTGCACACATGGCATGGTGCCTGGCATGGGTGGCACACAGTACACACATGCATGGGATGGAGCCAGGACAGTGGTGCGTGTTGTGGATGGTGGTCTGCATACCAGTGGGTCTGTGTGCCATGTCTATATGTATCTCCATGTCCCACCCTAACTGCAAATACTGGCCATACCTAGTAGCATCTGGCCAGTGTGGTAACAATGGCTACAGTCATGGGGTTGCGTATGATGGCGGAAGGGGTCGCCATCAATACTATCATACACAGGACAGGGATGGCATGGATCAGTAGAGGTGGAACGTGCAAAGGTACGGCCACTAGTGGTGAGAGGTAGGACACAGGGTGGATAGTTCAATGCACATAGGCATGGAGAGGGTGGACAAGGGGGAGAGCAAGGTGGTGGGCCAGAAGGGATGGAGAGGTGTCCCCATCACAGGGTACAAGGGACAGGGGTGGGGATGGGTAGGGGAGCCCAAACAAGGAGCAGATGGGATGGGTCCCTGGTCAGTATTAGGGGGGGTCACGGGGCTTCCAGGCAGAGGGCAGGGGGGAGTGTGTCCCAGAGACCAGGACCAGGGATTCAGGATGCCAAGGGACAGGTGGCGGCCAGGGGGCCCGGGGGGGAGGTGTCACATGTGCCACTGTGAGTGGATTGGGGCGTATGGTGAGGGGAGTGGGGATGTACCTGGGCAGTGATGTGGGACGGGGTACCAGACTGACATGCCATGTGAACAACTATAGGAGATCCAGATTTTATTTATTTATTTATTTATTTATCTATTTCTTCTATACCGCCCCTTCCAGAGATCAGGGGCGGTTTACATGGAACAATTTAACAGTTTTGTATACGTTCGTATAACATTACATTGGACAAAAAATTATTAACTTTTTACATATAACAGAGCATTAAACTGTTAAAACTATTTACAAGGTGTATACTTTTTGTATACTTCTGTATCGTTATATTGATCAGAAGTTTCTAACTTTTTACAGGGAATAGGCAACGAACTGCCATTGCTATTTACAGATGATATTTACAAAAAGGTTAGGATACAATGAGTTATAGTGTAGAGTATTCGTCATTCAAGTGGGGGTGTGTATGTGTGTGTGTGGCGGAATTTATTTGTATCCCGCAAACACTGGGGAACCATTGCAGGCCCCATGGGAAGGGGATGATGTGAGCAGGGTATGCAGCGTGCATCTGACTACGTTCAGCAGCAGTGTGTCCACGTCACAGACAATGGATCTGCAACCTGGGGGGGGGGGGGGCACTGCCACGACACACATCACACTGACCAGGATAGGTCAGAGAATGGGACAACAGCAGTGTGCTACCAGAGGTGGACGTGAGGATGGGACAGACAGCATGGATATGTCACTGGGTGAACAGGGTATGTTGTCCAACCAAGAAGATGTGGATGGCACTGCAAGGAGAGGTATCCAGCACCACACCAACAAAACATAAGCAGGTAACAGTGGGGACTGGTGGCGAGGGGAGCAGAGGGATGGGGGGGTGAGGGGCTGCAGATACTGGCAGAGCAGGGGGGCAATAGGGGTGGTTGGGGGTGGCGGGTGAGTGGATGTGGCATGGGTGATGATGGGATCCATGGTTTGCCCAGCTAAGAGGGTGGGGGGGAAACAGATTGACTGAGGGGATGGCATGGGGTTGTTGGCCAGGGCGGCCACGGGTAGGAAAGGGCATACATGGAGCTTTCAGACAAAACACAGGACACGTGACCACAGGCAGTACCACATGCGTGACCATTTATTAGTCACGTGGCCCCTCCCACCCCGTGGTGCGGGTGCCACAGCTGCCACTACTGTTGCTGCTGCTGGGTGTCCTGGACGTTCCATGAGGGCCCCCAGGCAGCCACCATCCTCTCCATACCACCAGCCATGGCCCGTGCTGATGCGGCAAGGCCCCGCATCTCCCCGAGGATACCCTCCACTGCCAGCCCCTGGCATTCTGCCACGTGCCGCAGGCAACGTGCCTCGTGCTGCTGCTGGCGCTGCTCCCACAAAACCACAACCAATGCTATCTGTATGCCTGTGGGGGAGACACGGTATGCACCGTGAGATAAGGGTTGCACATCCCACCTGTACACATGCTACAGCAAATACAAAAGGTAGGACACTCACCCTGTGCATCGACATGCACCGCTTCAGAGTGCGCCTGCATCTCCCCTATTACCTACGCTAAGGCAAACTGTGCATCTTGTGTGGTGTGACCCGGTGCAGCAGGCTCTACCACCCCGGTGGCTGCAGCAGCTGATGACATGCTGTGTTCGGCCGGCTCCAGGCCCGGCCCGCCGTTGTCTGACAGAGGTGGTGCTGGTCCCCCCACCTCCCCCTGTGCCGCAGCTGCCCCTCCTATTGCCCCTGCTGCAGGCCCCACCTCGGCCAGAGGCCACAGCCTGGGGGCTGGGAGCTCCACCCCTCTCCTCCTCCTCCATGGCATGTATGTCACCTGTGGGGGAAAAGGTTACACAGCTCAGGTGTGGCATGGCTGGCTACTCCTGTCACATCCTAAACCTACAGACTGTGTGAGCTGCAGGACACCTCGGTCAGTGTGGGGGCACCCAAGCTAGGTACATGTGGCCAGGGATGGTACCAGCACAGGGAAGTGTGTGGTACCATCCGATGTCCGAGTCCCAGGTGCCTGCAGAGGCTCACCGGTGCCTATGTGTGCATGAAGCTTGGAACGCCCCACATGGCCAGGCATGACTGTTGGGGTGGGGCTGGGGTGCTGGGCCGCTGTAGCCGGGGACAGATGTGCCCTGTGGTGGCAGGGATATGCGTGCATGGGTGCATGGCCCGGGGTGGGATGGGGCCCTGGCAGTGCAACTGGTGGTGGGCTGTGGGTGGCTGCACGGAATGGGTGCATGTGTGGGTGTGTGGCACACAGTTCTGTGTTGGGGCCCCTGTGCTCCCCACCCACACTGCCCATTGTATATTGGTGCCTCCTGTGTCTGGCATCCTATGCTACCATAGCCATACCCCCCCCCCGACACCACCACACACAGCCACACACCCCATGGCTCCCCATTGCCTCCTGCATCCCTGCACCCAGTGCCTATGGCACACACAGGTGCGGTCCATCTATGTCTCCCCCACGTACTGACCCCTGTGGCCTTGCTGTCCTTACCACCCCTGCACTATGTCTCCACATCACATTGTCGCCTACCGCTGCTACCACGGACCTGTCACCTCCCACCCCTGCACCCTCATGCCACGCCTCGCCCAACCCCGTTCACCATCACCACATCCACCTCCATTCTGTCCCCTGCACTATCAGCAGTGCCTGTGCTGCCCCACCCACTGCTCCTGTGGTGGTCCCCTCCCCGTAATCTATGGCAGCCATGCCCTGCTTCCGCTGTTCCGACCCCTCTCTGCCCGCCACCCCACCCCCCCTGCACCATCTCTCAGCCAGAGCTGTCACTCCCGGTACCTGCCCCCACGGACTACTGTCACTCCCTGGGAGGGTATTGGCATGCAACACACCTAATGCATGTCCATGGCCCCCACCAACCCCGCCACCCATGCTCTTTCCAGTGCCATGTGGGGTGCATGCTCTGCCTTACCTGCCCCAGGTGCCAGACATGATCCCCCCATCTCTGATGGTCTTCCCCGGCCTGTGCTGCCTGACACCTGCCATCCCCTTGACAGGACAGCACCTAGTTCCACTCTCTGTCATGGGGTCCCTGAATTTACCCACATGCCTCGTCCCTCTGGCTGGGGTGGGGGTGTTGGACCCCGGCCCCCCGTCTGCAAGGCTGGCCCCCCCACCTGACCCGGTCCCACCACCTCCCCTATTGGCTGGTCCATTGATCCATCGTCCCCCTCCGCCCCCTCCCCTGCTGGCTGTCGCATCCTTGTTTCCCTATTCTCGGTTAGGTGTATTGCTCTGTACTGTCCTCAGTGGCCCCCCATCCTATGCAACACTACCTCTGTGTGTGTACCTGTCGCTGTACCCCCACTGCTATGCCGTCCCGAGTAGTTGTACCCCATGGATCTGTTCGTGGTCTGCTTGCTTCCCTCTGTGTACGCAGTCCCTTGGTGCACTACCTCTGCCCATGTGTGCAATGGTGGTCTGTGCATCTTGCAGGGGTATTCTAGGCACAGGGCCACGCATGGCAGGTGGCAATGCTCTGTCTGCGCCCCTGTCTGCAGTACGGCAGGCTGCCAGCCCTTGAATGGATGGGTGAGGTACCAGGGCCTGGCCGTGGGCCTTTGCAGGGCCCTGCTGGAATCGGCCAGTGCCCTGGGATGGAGCTGCATGGTGACCAGTGTTGTGTCGGGGCCACATGGTGTGGAGCTGGGGACATGGCATGGGGAGGGGTGTGTGTGGGTGGGATGGTGTCTCCATATCGGGCCAGGTTTCAGTCATCTGCGTGTGAGGACTGCGGGTGGCAGGTTATACTGTGCATGGCTGACAGGGGGCTATGGTCCAGGGGCGGTGTGGGGATGGTGCACCAGGTGTGACAGTTATGCCAAATGTTTCATGGGACTGGCTGAGGACACGCGTCTCTATGGGTCTCCTGACATGGCCCCCCATCCCCCTGTGTCAGTCCCTGCACTTGCTTGTTTATGTGTTGTCACCGGAACACATCTCTCCATCTTACCTGCACGTGGGTGCACTGTATCCAGCGCAGGCGGTAAGCCATGAATGTACATCGGCCCCAGGCAGTCTGCCAGGCACTGCTCCAGTGCGGTCAGGGCAGCCCCCTATGCAGCACCCCCACCTGTGCCCTGAGCATCGTGCCTCTCCTGTGTTAGTTGGGCCCAGATGCTCCTCTTTGTATCGCAATAGCGCTTGCATAGGTTCTCCACGTCGGGGTGTGGGCCCGCTGCTGATGCCACTTCTATCTGGACCTCTGCCCATGCCCTGGTGTGCACCCCGATGGTAGTGATGGAGCTTAGCCAGCCAAAGAGCACCTCGAACTTGTCGAGGATGATAGCCAGGAGAAGGTCATTCTCTTCCTGGGTGAAGCAGACTGCCCTCCTCCTAGGTTCATAGGCCACAGGCCTCCGGCGGTGCTTAGGGCCTGGCGCACCTCCAGGCTGCTCAGGTGGGTGGTGTGTGACCCTGGATGGGCCTGCCTCCTCCCCCTCTGGATCCCATGTGGTGGGGACTGCTGGTGGCTGCTGGCTGATCTCCCCTCCTGCCTCAGGTTGCCTCTCCTGCTCCATCATCTGGTACGTCCTCTGTACCATACACCCTCAGCGTTATGTGCATGCTGTGCCCAGTTATGTACTTAGGGTGTAGTCCTATGTGCATTCCACATGAGCGTCATGTGCATGTGCAGAAGCACACATTGTGTTTGCTTGCATGCGTAGCAGCATGCATTGCGTTTCCGTGCATTTCGTAGAGATTGGGTCCACGGACTGCAGGTGGGGGGGGGCATGCAGTGCATCCACGCATACGTCTGCGGATGCCAGTGCATGGTGACACCTGGTCTGCCCCACACGGGCACTGCTCCCATCCTGCACGCAGGTAAGCGCCTTATGCATGACGTATCGCATCGTGTGAGATGTGTGCAGAAGGTATGTTCCTAGATGCTCTATGCCCTTACTTCTCCACTCTCCGTGTTCAGATCTATTGTCAGCACTGCTATTGGTGTGCAGCGCTGCATACACGGGTGGTTTATCCTCGGGCGTTGTTCGTGGTGTGTGCCTGCACATTCTGGTATTTATCATTGCTTTGAGTGCTGTCTGTTACATACAGCACATTCTGGCACACGTAGGTGGGTCACGTGGCATGTCCCCACACGCTAATCATCGTCAGACGTACGCAATGACGCTTCGCCTGTGCGCATTGGAACACACCTTACGTTCTGCGCTCTCCAACTTGTGTGGATGGGGCACGCAGTGTGTCATGGCGTACATTTGTGAGATTCTAGGGCACGGGGACATGCTGCGTGCTCCTCCTACCTGCATTCAGCGGAGCCAATCAAGGGACATGCTTTTTGGGGAGCATGCGTTTCTACTCATGCTACGGCGTTACGCTTCCGTATGTGCTGGGCGTTCTCTCATGCTGCTGCTGGTGTGCATCTCAGCATCACCAGGTGTGTTAGGTTTGCTCTGATTATTTGCCACACCGCACGCCCTATTTAACATCTCACTGTGCTCCATCTCATGTCTATCATGGCTCAGATCGGGAATGCAGGTTGTGCGGTGGTGGCGTTGGTGGAGCTGGCGGAGCTGCAGTTGCCTGATGGGGGAGATGCTGTCCCTGGGGCTGTGGCACTGGGCATGGGTGCAGTTCCATTGCAACTCAGACCTGCAGCTGTGGGGGCTCCACAGGCGGAGGTGATACCAATACGGCGCCATAGGCGTGCAGAGGCACGTCCTCGCCTGCCTTGCCTCTACAGGCCCAGGCCCATGCTCCAGGATATAAGTGAGGACTAGGTCATCTCCTTATACTGTCTGGACACAGGGACTATTAGGGAGCTCTATGAGGATCTAAGACCTGACCTCGAGCCCCAGACTGCCCAGTCACATGCCATACTGGGATTGGCCAAGCTCCTGGCTGCCCTACATTTCTTTGCCTCTGGCTGTTTCCAATCCTCATTGGCCACAGTGGGCGGGATGAGCAGGCCAACCTTCTCACACTGTCTCCACCAGGTACTGTGGGGTCATGGTCAGCCGGGTTGGGAATTACATTGCGATTCCTAACAATAGGCAACAGTGGGGGGCCCTGGGCCAGTCATTCCAGCAACTTGCAGGGATACCACATGTGATGGCAGCCATTGATTGCACACGTTGCCCTAGTCCCACCACGCGACAGGGAGGTTATGTTCCGCAACTGCAAACACTACCATTCCCTGAATGTGCAGGTTGTTTGTGATGCAAATATGCATATTCTGAATGTGGTTCCACGGTTCCCAGGGCTCACCCATGACTCCTATATCCTGCAGCACTCAGCACTGTTCGGCCAATTTGAGGCCGGACAATATGAGGACTGTGTTCTGCTGGGTGGGTATTTACCATATCTCACATGCGCGTATGGTGTATGATATCTGGGGTCCCATTGTCACCTGTGACCTCTGCATGCTTTTCCTTGCATTGTGGTTGTGGGGCACTGCCTTGTATGGAGCTTTGTACACCGTCACACCCAGTCACCGTCACCGGGGACGTGGTCACGTACCTTTGTGGGATTCTACATGTAACTATGTCTACCATGTGTGGCTCATTGCTCATCTTGGTGTCTCGGCATACATGCAAGTAACACTGGTATCTGCTACTATTGCTTTGTTGTACAGGTATTATGGACAGGGATACTCTGGGCACATATGGTGTTTCCCTTCTATGGTGGGGTGCGACACCTCTTGGTTGACAACGACTCCGGTACAAGGCCTCGGACATACCGCACACGATGTACATGTGTGCGCCTTTGTGGTGTATCCCTCGTGGACTCAGTATGCAATGTGTATGTGTGTGTGTGTGTGTGTGTGTGCGTGTGTGTGTGTGTGCAGTCCAGGAGGGGGAGGGGGTTAGATATGCCCCCAGAACCTTCCTCATGCTGTACGGTGTATGTGGCAGCCATTCTCCATTGTCCTTTTCTGTGATGACATGTGGGTGGTGACACTTTACATCACACTTTGTGGTGACACTTTACATCACACATGTATGCTGTATGTCTGTCCACGTTATCTTGTCTTTATTGCCATCCTGACCTGACCCCTCAGGTATATGTTTCTGTGACAACTACTGTGTGTATACTGTATCATGGGTGTCACATGATTGCACACATGCGAATCTCTGACCCTTCCATTGTGCTTTGCCGGTTGTCCACCTGATGCCTTCATAACTGCCACTACTACCGTTTGGGTACAGGTGGTTGGCCGTGTGT
This sequence comes from Ichthyophis bannanicus, assembly GCA_033557465.1. Taxonomy (NCBI): domain Eukaryota; kingdom Metazoa; phylum Chordata; class Amphibia; order Gymnophiona; family Ichthyophiidae; genus Ichthyophis; species Ichthyophis bannanicus. The sequence continues at coordinate 100,409,811 of CM066034.1, read as the reverse complement.
TTGGCCAGTGGAGGCAATCATGACAGTCCATGCAATGATACACTGATGTTGTGTAATGCCACAGTGGATGTGTGTTGCCCTCATTAGCCTTCCCTGGGGTTCTGTGTCTCCCAGCTCCATACGCTGGTGCAGAGCCATCGTGTGCCATTCTATGATGTTGTATGTTTGTATCCCTGTTTATCTGTTGTCCAGTCACACGTTGATGCTTCTGTGCTTTTGTGTATCCATCATCTCCCGCTTGACCTTACCACATTTCTTTCTGCAGGTGATGTCGTGCCTGGTTGCTGACCCCTGTGCGTCTTCCACAGACAGGTGCAGAGATGAGGTACAATGAGGCCCATACCTCCAGCCGCTCAGTCATTGAATGCACCTTTGACGTTCTGAAGAGTCGCTTCAGGTGTCTGGATGGGACCGGTGGTGCCTTACAATACCGACCCATGACTGTGGCAAATATCATTCTGGCTTGTTGCATCCTGCACAACATTGCTCTCAGGCACAATGTTCCAGTAGAAATTAATGAGGATCTGGAGGAGAATCCTGTATGCCCTCCTGTACGTGGCCGTAGTGAAACACGTGAGGGGATGGCAGTCAGGCAACATCTGATCGAGGAACTGTTCTCCTATAAGTCCTATGTGAGGAAGTGCATATGGGTCTCCATGTACGTGCTGCCCTATGTGTTTCACGGCACTATCATGACATATATATTTGTCACTTGTGTTTTTGACTCCCCAGGATAAGCTGCTGACCCTGCCCAGTGCTGTGGTGCATGTGGGAACTGTGTATACGTCACTCAACGTGCAGGTGACTGGGGTGGGTGGACATAAAGGTAAATATACTGTGGGAGCAGTGCAGCATTACACATGTCTGTGTTTCCCTCTCCACTGCACATATGTTGTTGTACACCTGTTTGGCCTGTGGCTCCATCCCCCATATGTTCCGGTTGCCACATATATGGCCATTGGCCTGTGACCATTTCTGGTGTTTACACACTGTATTTGGGGCACATGTGACCGAGCTGTGTGTGTCTCCAGTCACAGGGTGTGGGGTTGGTAGATAGCACGTACACCCTTCCCTGGCATTGTGGCATTACACAACATCAGTGTATCATTGCATGGACTGTCATGATTGCCTCCACTGGTCGCTGATTGTGCACAGACATGCCATATGCTACTTGCAGCATGCTCAGCTTGTCTCACTGTGTGTGTCTCTGTGTCTTTGGGGCATGTCTATGTGATGGCACCTTCTGATGTCCTCTGGCATTGTCTGGTGCAGGGATGTGTCTGGGCACCTGTGCAGTGGTGATCACTCGTCTATCTGTGACCTTCTGCTGTTGCCCTTGTGCACATGTGTCTATGCATGTGTCAAGTATTGTTGCCTGACTTGTCTCATGTTTGCTGACAGGACACTATGCATCAATGTTTCGGTTACACGTATCTCACCATACCTTGGACATGTGCCACTGACGGCTGAACATGACAACGTGGTGATTGTATGCATTTCATTGACATCCTCTGCCTCTACTGTGATCCCTTGTGTCCTTTGCCTGGCTCAGACAGTCCCCATCAGACACCTGCTGCACACTGATGGTAGGTTGCACCTTAGATCTTCTTTGAATGACATCCACATGTAGATGATTCTTTTGGCCTGTTTGTATCATCGTGCCTTTCTGTGGGATCTATGTACATCACCACTGCTGGACATGCTGTGGACCTCTAGGATGCCTGTGTGACATGGGCATAAACATGACCATGTCGAGATGGCAACCTGGTCTGCAGTGCCATCTCCTGCTGTGTTCAACATGCACTGTGCTGTGTGTTGTGGTCATGTCATGTTTTCATTTCTGGGGATTCATTATGTACATATTGTGGTGTCACTGTCTGCACTGTGACCTGATGGTGTGTGTAGCAGGCTCTTGCCTAAGGGCCTTGCCAAAGGGCCCTTAGGTGTAGCCCTTAGAGTGGACTGACCAGACTGAGCAGCTGCTACCCCAGCCTCAACAATATCAAGGAAGCTACACAGCATTACCTAGCAACAACCTACCTACCATACTTGTTAAAGCATTCTGGTTCCTATTCAAATGGAGCCCAAACAATATTATATGATTCTGATTATACTAGGAATTATCCTGCTAGCAATCCATGCTCGCTCCCTGACAACATACTTACAATCTATCCCAGTCATGCATACTCTCAAACGGAACAGGTTAGAACCAGCACATTGCAAGATATGGAACCGGAACAACTGTAATGCACACAGAGTAATACCCATTCCCATACGCAACCTACCATTACACATTACTGTAGCTCCTTCTACCAACACAACTAACCTAAAATGTACCCTCATCAAAGCAAGATCAGTATGAAACAAAATTCATAACAGAATTCATCATTAACAACAACTTAGACATGGTGAGCCCGATATTCTTCGGGGCAGACTATAGGCCACTATGGCACATAGCCCTGCCCGCCGACCCTTTACCCCGGATATTAAATGCTAGGGTCATATGCAGCCCCAGCATTGAATATCCGGGGATGGCAGCACTTGCTGGAAGCTGCATTAGGTAACGGGGCAGCAGTGATATTGCATGCTGTCCAGTTAACTCCTGTGCCGAAAGATAGGCAAGGGTTTTCTTTGCCTACCTTTTCGGCGCAGATTGCTAACTGGACAGCATGCAATATCGCTTCTGTTTGGTTATCACTTGTCACTGCCTCTGCTCTGCTCCGGAATGCTCCCAACATGCCCTGATACAAACCAGATAGCTTCAGGGCACATAGGGGAGTTAGAAGGGGATATTCAATAGCACTAACCTTGTAAGTGCTGTTGAATATCCTCATTTAAGGCATTTACATGGTTTACTGGGTTGTAAACTGTGTAAATGTCTTTTGAATATCGGGCCTGATGTTCATAACTGAATCTTGTCTTACAATTGCGGACACAGTTGTTATCAACTAACTGAAGTCACCAGATTATGATATCTACCTGCCCAAGAGCGGATGGAAGAGGTAGTGGTGTATGTATCATATCTAAGAGAGTTATAAGATGCCCAATAGTGTCAGCAGAAAGCACAGAGGGAATAGATATATTCACAATAGAAAACAGACACTTCATAATTTGCCTAATATATATCCCACCTCAGACACAGAGAACCTAACTACTATGCTCAAACAACCCTATAAACAAACACCTACTAGTATTAGGTGACTCCAACCTTTCTACAGCCCCCTCAGGATATAAGCAAGCATTCCTTGGAGCAATGCATTCATTTGATTTCCTACAGCTAGTCAATAAACCCACACACAGCAAAGGAAACATTTTTATATCCAAGGACTTACTCAACTAACCCAACTCCTCTACTCTTCAAATTCAGCAGGTTCCTTGGACTGACCACTTTGCAGTTAATTTCTGCATATCTTCCCAGTACCAAACCAAAGCCAAACCAAACAGACCAACTCCAGCCACAACACGTCGCTTCCGACAATTCAACAAAGGCATTCCTAGACAAAACTGTACCAAAGATAATCCTGACCTTGATATCTTAATAGATAATTGGAATGAAGCCATAAAGAAAGCAGCATCAGCCTCACAAACAAGACTCTTCAACCAAAGACATAAACAAAGTGCAATGTGATACACACAGGAACTCAGGAACATAGAAAAACAGCTCAGAAAATTAGAACGCAAATGGAGACAGACAAAGCTATCAGACCACCAAAACAGATTCATGACCAAGTTACATGAATACCACCACAGTATCAACAAAAATAAGAGAGAGCATCACACCAAACTAATAATGAGCTCACTAAACAAGCCTAAAGAGCTATTTGAAATCATTAAATCCCTAGTCAGAGCTCCCAACTTCAATCTAATGCTCACTACTCCTAGTCCTAAAATCTTGGCCAACTACTATATTTTATTTATTTATTTACAGTCTTTTTTTATACCGCACTATTCAACATCAGTGCAGTTTACATGAAACAGAAACATACGATGCAGGGGACTGTTCCGTATTTACAATAAACAGGTGCTTAAAACTTGGATAAACTGGGCTAACTATTTACATATATTCACAAAGTAATGAACTACTCGCTAATAGTTCCTGAACCGGTAAAAAACAAGAGCTCTTCTATCTCTCTATGACAATCATTCTCAATAGCATCCTTAGATCAACTACAAAATACCATTTACAGCCTAAATACAACCATATCTCCTCTCGACCCCTGCCCAGTAAGCTGGGTCAAAATAACACAAGCTGAATTTTCACCCATAATACTCAAGGTAATAAACCTGTGATTATTGCAAGGCTATATGTCCAAGGACCTGAAAACTGCTTCTATAAAACCAATACTTATTCACTCAAAAGATCTAACCCTAGCTCATACAGACCAATCTCTAGCCTACCTTTCTTAGAGACAATTATTGAAAAGGTGGTACAACAACAGCTCCAGGAGCACATCAAAAAACATGCCCCACCCGACTCTCAGCAGCATGGTTTTAGGCCAGGTCACCGGTAGAGACACTCCTCACTGTTCTCATGTTTAGGCTCATAAAAGGAATTGAGAAGCCAAAACTTGGATTCATTCTTATATTCCTGGATATTGTATCTGCTTTCGATTCGATCTGCCACAGCCACCTACCAGCAAGACTCTAAGGGGTATGTTTACTAAGGTATGGTAAGGGAGCAGTCTTTTCTGTGCGGTAACAGCAGTGATAAGGGGTTACTGTATGGTAAGTGTGCTGGATGTGTTAGAGGTGTTCCAGCATTAAGGAGTGGTAGTGGACACTTACCGTGCGGTAACAAGACATTAAGGGATGGTAGTGGACACTTACCATGCGGTAACGTGACATGCTGCATTGAGGTGTCTGGAATGCACCTTAACACAGGAAAGCCACTGAAATGCTGAAAGGGGATCAGGGAAGCTATTGGACAAGATATGGATGCAAGCACAATTGACAGATGATGGAGTTGACTCACTTGATGCCTAGCTGTGTGGCAGTATGTGTGATGAGCTTTTTGACCGTACAACAGGCCTATGCTGTTGACTAAGCAAGATAGATGGCTGCCTAGTGATATGGTCAGTGTGGGTGTTGGCAGAGTCATGGATGGGTGGTGGCAGCAGCAGAGTCAGCGGAGGGGATGCAGCAGCTGGGGGGGGGTGTGTGTGTGTGTGCGCTGTGACAGGCGTGCAATCCTAGATGCTCCTGAAAGCATACACCATGCTGTAAGCTACATTATAGTGTCTGTGAGGTGTGGACATGAATCCAGATATATTGTCAGTGTGTGGCATTCCATATGTCAGGACAGTGTCTGGGTGGAGGAAGCATGTTCTTGATGGGCATCAAAGGGAGGATTGTCCATGAGTGCTCATGTAGAGCAGTCACAAGAGAGGTGTGCATGATAGGACTAACTGCTGCAAATGGCCCCTGATGGCCATGGTGGGGCAGGTTACTGCCAATAAGCTGCCCCACCATGAATCTCCCTGACAACCAAAAGGGGGGTGCAGGGCTGTGCCATGGATTTTCCAAGCAGAGAGTTTGCAATGTGTGTGGTGGGTGGATGTATGGGATCATACAGGCTAAAAGCATTTGGTGTGTGTGAACCAAAAGTAGCTGTGCCATGGGGTACATGAAACACTATTTGTGCGGGTGGGACTGGTGCCTCAGCCTGTGCAACTGCAAGACAATACACCCAACAGAGTGGCATGATAGAAAGGGACAAGTTGAACCCATTTGCCCCATGTGGGGCAAGTAATGATCGTAGAACAGTGCAGGGGAGGACTATGCAATGAGTGTTATGTGCCTGAATGAATGAGATATAGCCTCTTTACGTAAAGCTGGGAGGTCACAATGATGGCAAAACATAAAACGCATCCATACCAGTTGACCCTGTCTGCTGCAGGCTGGTGCCACTTCCCACACCACTACCAACACCCCACCATGCAGACATGCCTATGCACTGTCAGTGGTGGTGGTCGCAGTCCCAGCATGTTAAACATGAGGGTTTGGTGGGCACCTTGGGTACAAGGGCCAAATGGGGGGTGCAGGGGAACACATGGATGGCCATGCAGTCCCCCCACCAGCTGCCCATGCAGGGGCCCCATCACTGCCTGCCAACGATATGTCTCGGAGGGAGGATGGCAGCCATTGTTGTGTTATTTCCCCAGGCACCTGCATTTTCCATGTTCCTGGATGGCTACAGCTACAGGAACTATACCTCTTCCTCTACAGCTATGTTCAGTGGCACCGGCTGGGGGGGGGGGGGCTGCTGATATCTCTGCCAAGGATGCCATGTCCCTTGGACCACCCCATGTGGCACATCACCATTCCACAGCAGTATGTCTGTGTTCCACCACTGTCACTGTGTGATCATGACGGACATCACAGATGTGCAGTGGATGGAAGGATTTCCCTATGTGAGGAGCTTACAAAGGTTAGGCCTCCTCAACCTGTTGGTGAGATGGCTGGGGGGAGATATGATAGGGTTCTGTACAGTACTGAATGGCGTGGAATGGTTCATGGCTGTTAACGCCATCACAATATGGGGGGACTAGAAGATAGGCACTGTCGCTACAGTGTAACACATTTCAGACACATTGGGGCATATAATTTGTCATTCAATGCGTTGGCAAACACTGGCACACAGTGGCAGTGTATGTCGTGACAGTTCCTCGTATAGCTAGACTTCGGGAGGGTTTGGTCACGGTCCTGGAGGAAAGGTCATTATATGTTTATTCGGGGAACACTGGAGATCGTCTGCTTAGCCAAATACAGGCCTCTTTGACCATGGGTGTCCTTTTAGGACCCACCTAGGTATCTGTGCCCCTGATTGGCCACTATTGGACAGAGGATAGTGGACTTGAAGGCCCTTGGTCTGACAAAGTATGGCATATATTCTGAACTTATAGTCTTATGCCCCTCTGTGCCACCCGGCCAGCTGCCTAGTCTGCCATGTCCATCAGCACCCCCCACTGCATAACTACCATGCCATCCCCTGTGCCCCATTTGCACCATCAGTATGGTGCCCTTTCCTATATGAGCACCATGCTGTTGCTGCTAATGGAGCACTACTATCACTATCTTGGGCTCCCAGTCGGTGCATTACATTGCTGATGCTTAAATAGTCTCTCTCCCCTCTACAAACACCTTTTGCGCGAGTTTTTAATCAGCGACCGGGTTCCCAGCGTTGAAGGGCTTTTCAGGACGTTGCACAATTGGCAGTACGGGAGCGCACACTGTAACAGCCCACTCCCCGCCCAATCTCAGCCCAGTCAGGCCCAATATCCGCCCCCTGAGTCCTTAACTTTGCTGGTGCCTTTACCACACCTTAAAGCAGCATTTTTTCGGCATTAAAGGAGTAAGTGTTTTAATAGCCTGTGTTATTGGCACACATCTTCCTTACCGCCATTTAGTAAACATATCTCTAAGAGATTGGAGTACATGCACTACATTACTCTGGTTTAAATCATACTTAGCCAACTGCAAGCAATGGGTAAAAATAGGTCCCAACCTATCTAAACCATATAGCCAAAAGCAAGGGATCCCACAAGACTCTGCTCTATAGGTTCTTTTATGTAACCTGTATATCCAACCAATATTCAGCATAATCAGAAACATAAAGTATAAAGTATATTACCACATCTATGCAGATGATATTATGCTATACCTACCTTATGACACCTCAAAACAAGATCACACCCAAATAGTAACTTGCTTCAATGAGGTTGCTCATTGGCTATCCATGCACAAGTTATTCTGTAATTATTGGTGCTTGTTTTTTGGGTCTTCAAAGATGTGTGGCCCAGCTATCTGTGAGTGTTGTTTGATTGGTATAATCCCTCTCGTCCGCTGCAGTCATCCCAGGCACGATTGTTGGTGGTGCTGGGACTAGAGGTATTTCAGAGGACCTCTAGTCATGAGAAGCTTTCAGGGTAATGGCTTCTGAGCAATGGAATGCTTTCCCTGTAGATCCCCATGCTCAGACCTCCCTGTTGGCTTTGTGCAAGTTGCTGAAGACCTCATTGTTTTCTGGGGGTTGAGGGGAGTAGAGTGGATTGTTTGGAGTGGGGGGATGTTTATTTGTTTGCATGTTTTGATATCTTGACTGTGCTGTTGATTCTGTGGGCTCCTGCCCTTGTTGTACACCCTCTTTTGTTCAGAAAGGTGGTTAAAACTTTTTAATAAATAATTAACCACATTAAACAGAGATATTATGCATTACTAGAGACAAGACCTTCACCCCTCTAACTACACTAAAAGTTGATGGGGCCACATTGGAAGTGAAGCACAAAGTAAGATATCTGGGAATAACTATTGATCAGGGGCTAAACCTGACCACCTACATTTACAACACAACCAAAGTAATCAATACTAAAATAAAAACACTACAGCACTTGAGACCACTTCTGTCTTTGAATGACTTCCCCACAGTCCTTCAAGCTATGATCGTCCCACACCTCGACTTCTGTAACAGCATCTTTGAAGGGCTCCTAAAGCATGCCCTACACCGATTGCAAATGGCCCAACATATAGCTGCCCTACTCATCTACCAAACCCCAAAATAGGAATAGGAATACATCACTCCTATTCTAAAGTAGCTCCACTGGATACTGATGCTAGCCGAATCAATTTCAAAGTACTGTACTACTAAATTCTTTTAAGATACTACATAATCTATCCTCAAACTACCTAAGATCTCTTCCATAGTCTACCCCAGACACAAGAACAAGAAGAAGCTGTTCAAAGAACACACTTATTACACCTGTGGAATACACAAAGAGCAATCAGTCCACATGTAGGAGAGCTTTCCCACTTTTTGCACCCAGTCTTTGGAACTGTCTCCCAGAAGATAAGAACTATTCTGGATCTATTATCATTCCGTAAGTACCACAAAATATATTTATTCACAGAACACTTCGAAAGTACAATAACTTGATCTAATATCTGCCCACTTTAAATATGTCTCAAGATTCCCTCCCAGTTCTCCCACCCTCGGCCCTCTTGACCCTCTCCCTAAATGATTCTATGCAATGGTACCAATACATCCAAAAACCCCATTATAACTCTCCTACAGACTCATTTTCGAGCCTTTTGTCATATTTACATTCAATGTTAATATGTTCTCTTTATAACTCGAGGTTTGCACATATTCATTGTTCTTTGTAATTTGTTACTTGTTCCCTGTAAACCGCTTTGATTTTAGATAAAGTGATATAAATGCACACATAATTAAAAAATAAATTAAATAAATCTCAATTAAAGAGATCAGGTCATCAAACACTTCTCTGAAAACAGATTTCGAAAGATAAACAAGCTAAAAACAATTTTTATGGACCATCAAAATATAAGGCAATTTTTCTGGTTAAAGCACCAGCACAGTTACCTTTAATTTCACCATCGGTCCGTTTTTAAAGCTTATTATCTTCTTCTTATTTCATAGTATTTAGCTATTAAACTTTACAGTCCATTTCATGCAACTCATCAATCCTTAATAGTCCCTAGTTTTAACGCCATTCATAGATCCATAATAGCCCCTGACATGCTACTATGCTCTGAAAGAAACCTTCACTTATCTTTCTGCATCAGGGAGTATTATCGAACACATCAAGAAGGATTTTCAAATCTTTGCCATGACGGAGAGTTGTGGAAGTTGTAGATAATAAATACAAAACATTAATCAACTATTGAATGAAGCTTGACGTTTTAGAAGATTTGGAATAGGAAGATTTAAAGGCGATATAGTAAGAAGAGATTGTTAAAGATTTTTGATGGTGTACCTCTGCCCTCCTCCCCTACCCCATGCCCACTCCCCCGGCGGGTGATGATTCTTACACTCCGCCCAGGGGTCCATTCATTTCCTCTATTCAACTATACCTCAACGACCATCCCACCGCCCAATTAAGCACTCGTTTGTCCCCCCTCCCTCCAACCTCCCTTCTTCCCCACTCCATATCCTCCCTGCCTCTTTCCGTCCTATCCCCCCACCCCTCTGCCATATCCCCATTGCTAGTGGTCCAAATACTCCCAATGTCATACATAATTGGGGATAAGGGGGGGACAAAAGGGTGGAGGGGTAAAATAAATGATATAGGCTAGAGAATGGTCTGTATATGTTTTTGATGAATGGTTTACCATGTACATTTTGATATAATATGATAATGTTATTTGGATTTGGAGTCTGCCTAATAAAAGAAAATTGACATAAAGATTTTTGAAAAAATATATATTATTATTGCAATCATTCTGGGTTATATTTTGATGATCCATAAAAAGATTTTTTCTAAGTGGTTTTATCTTTTCAGCTCTCTGTTGGGAGGTACACAACTATTTAATGTACCATAACTACCTCTGCATTAATTGTAAGGCTCAGTCCCCAAACATTTTTCACCCAGTTTCCACCTGTTCTCTACCCCATTCCACATTAGCTGTTAATGCGGAAATTAGCACATGCCATGCTAACCGCTAATGCAGCTCTTTAAAAGGTCAAACTAAGAGAAATCAGCAAGCATATACAGTACTGGAGTTCCTCTTAAGTCCTGAATATATTTCATTTCATATATAATAGGTGGGACAGAGCTGATTTCACAGTTAGCACAGGTATTAGGTAAATGTAGAATGGCTGTTTACTCTTTCAAAAACTAGAAAGACTAGGGGATACTCAATGAAGCTACAATGTAGTACATTTAAGACTAATCAGAGAAAATATTTTTTCACTCAGTGCACAATCAAACTCTGGGATTCATTGCCGGAGGATGTAGTAAACGTTGTTGGTGTAGCTGGAGGAGAAGTCCATAAGCCATTATTAAACTGGACTGAGGAAATTCACTGCTTACCCCTGGAATAAGCAGCATGGAATCTATCTACCTTTTGCAAACCTGATAGGTACTTGGCCACTGTTGGAAACAGGATGCTGGGCTTGATGGACCTTTGGTCTGACCCAGTATGGCACTTCTTATGTTCTTATGTTCTAGAGGCAGAGAGAGAACTTAACAATCCATTTTCACTGGAAGCAGTTGTGATTGTACAAAGCTCTTTTTTGTTAGTTAGAAATATAAACAGATATAACATGAAGCCATAAGGCAGCTTCACATAAATGATCCATTGGGTTTTCTCATTCTCTTTTCTCTGGCTTTTATCAGTGCAGAGACACTTTAAAGACCTGGGGCACCTCTAATTTCACTCCTTCCCCCATCCTCCCTATGTGCTGTTTTATTTCAAGCAGCACAGCAGCTGCGGGAAGTGTGGCATTCAGTATACTTGCCAGAGGCTTAAAAACAGAAGCAAATGATCAGAAGCTAATAGAATTTACCTGTTTCCTTACCCTTGGCAAGTCTCTGGAGAATATTTCCCAAGCTGTCATGATGAAATACAGTACCAGAGTTCAACTCAACAATAATATCGCTCAGCTCATGGAGTAAAGTGATGGAATTTGTCAGGAAAGCAGAAGTAGCCCTACAGAGGATGCACATCGATGGCAGAATTAATTCAGGCTGAATTCAAACTATTTGTTAAAGCCACTACACCTGTAACTGCTTTAGTCTTCTTTCTGTTTTATGTGTGTACTTTATTAGAAAAAAACAGCACTAATTTTATATCATCAAAATCAAAGTTTATGGTTATTTCCTTCAAGGATGAAGGGACTTTGCAGGTCTAGAAGCCAAACCTGGACTCCGGATACTGGATACTGATCGTTAGATACTGGACACAGATTACTGGATGCTGATTGCTGATCACTGGATTCTGGATGCTGATTGTTGATAGTTGGATATTTATTTTATTTTATTTTTTGTTTTATTTATGAGCTTTTCTATACCCTCCTTTCCAGGGATCAAAGGTGGTTTACAACGAACAAAACTTGTTACATAAAATATAAGATTATCATTATAATCAGAATCAATGTCAATGTCAAGTGGGAGACTTTGAACATTGATTTTACATTGGGATTGTTCATACTGGCATGGATTGCTGGATGTTGGATACTGGTTGCTGATCATTGGATTCTGGACAATCCGAGGACCTAAGCGAGTGAGGGAAGGACTGGAGGACTCTGGGAATAGGACGCTCGACATTTCATGTCAGGAGTGGGATTTGAAATCACCGGTGGCTGGAGGAATACAGACTGGCAGAACAAAGACTTATCTGTGTGTAAGGTAAGGTGTACTTAGGCACAAAGGAGGCGAGTCTGTTGGGCCAGTCTGGAAAACTCTGGGTGGCATTGAAAGTATTGCACTTCGTTGTCCTTTCTTCTGTTTCAGGGATAGATCTGGGCGAGGCCTTAAAATGGCTGGTGGAGCAGCAGAAGCTTCAGCAGGAGGCATTGGATCTTCAGTTCACCCAAGCCCTGGAGCAACAATGGAAGCAGCAGCAATCCATCCTTCAAATTCTAGAGGCACAGATGAAGGAGATCAAGCACTTGGTGGATGGTATGCACCGGGTAGTGGCACATCAGGACACAGAGGTGGGCTGCACCCAACAGACTTTAGAGCAAACCCTGACAGAATGGACCAGGGGGCTAACCCTTACTAAGATGGGACTGGGGAACGACCCAGAGGCTTTTCTAATAATGTTTGAGAGGGTGGCTACAATATCTAGATGGTCATTGGTTGGCCATTCAGTTAGCCCATTATTTAACCAGAGAAGCTCAAGCAGCTTATCAGGTGTTAGGTGCCATCAAAACCCTGGACTATGCACACGTAAAGGCCGCGATACAGGACAGGCTGGAGTTTTCCCCGGAACAATATCAGAGAAAATTCCAAACCAGGGAGGTTAAAAAAGGGGAGCATCCTAGGGCCGTGTCGCAAGCCTTGATAGATTGCGCTACACGCTGGCTGGAGCCAGACCTGCGATCTGCAGGGGATATAATAAGACTGATTACCATGGAAGAGTTTTTGACTATTCTTCCTCCCCCCACCCACGTGAGATCCTGGGTGACGCAGCAGGGCCCAAAGACCCTGAAAACAGCCAAAGCCTTGGCCGAGCAATATTTGGAGGCTGAGGAAAGCTGGCAAGGGAAGCGGGAAGAAGTTGTCTCTAGAAAAGCCCTATCATCAAAGGACCCAAAAGACCCACAAACCAAAATATCCCAAGAGGAGAATGGGAACCCTAAATGGGGACAAGGGAGAATGAGGTCCTGGGGTTTGGGGAAAGGCTCTCTGCAACCTTATCCGGTCCTTCAACGTGAACTGCATGATATACGCAGATGACGTGCTATTATACATGCCTTTTGCAACAGAAAACCCAGACCTCTCACCAATAACATGCTGCATAAATGAAATATCCAACTGGCTACAATCTCAAAACCTCCGGATTCAACACAAAAAGACGGAGGTCATGTTCATTACAAGAAATCGTAACTTCACTGCGCCTACAGTACTAAAGGTGAAGGAAGCTGACCTCCAGATCAAATCCGCGATCAGATACCTTGGCGTCACACTAGACCAGAACCTAAATATGCAGGCGCATATAAGTAACACTGTAAGGGCAGTATACCATAAAATCAGATCCCTCAGATACCTACGATCGCTGCTGCAGCCTGACGATTTCAGGACCATCTTTCAAGCACTAATAATTCCGCATTTCGATTATGCGAATGCAATACTGCAAGGACTCCCCCAAACCACTCTGAACCCACTGCAAATGGCAATGAACACCGCAGCAAGAGTACTACACGGAGCATCCAGGAAAGACCATGTCACACCCATTATGAAACAGCTCCACTGGCTCCCGATTCAAGGTAGGATTACATTCAAGACCTTGCTACTCACCTTCAAAGCCACCAACGGTCTCTCGTCAACATCACTATCAGAGATAGTCCAGAAGACACCCCACAATAGGGACAGAAGGTCAGTAGCACAAAACACCTTGATAGTCCCAAGATCAATGACTCAATGCACCAAGTCAACATCCAGCAGGGCATTCAAACTTTATGCACCAATGATCTGGAACAGCCTCCCTCACAACATCCGAACAATCCCAGACATATTCCAATTCAGGAAGGCTGTGAAACACTACCTCTTCCTCCTACATTACCCAGAAACCAATGAAAGCTCAGCACCAATTACCGAGACCTCACAAATCTCCTCTGTCTGAAACCATAAGAACACATGACCAGCCTGTAAATTGTATATATTGTTATTGTATATAGTTACCCTGTTAGCCAAGTTGTTCTCCTGTTCATATGTAAACACAAAGTACTATTGGAAATGTGTATGTTCGTTGTTTATTGTAAACCGCACTGATGCTGAATAGCGCGGTATAAAAGAGACTTTAAATAAATAAAGGCTGCTGAAACCCCATGGCTAGTAAACCCCACGTAAACAATAGGATCCCTTTTAGGTGTTTTTCCTGTGGGGAGGTGAGACACTTTAAAAAGGACTGCCCTCACATGGACTGCTCATTTCGGGGATGGGGAAAGATCTCCCCACTACAGAGGGGAAGTTGGACCAGGCATTGAAAAGAGGGGTATGGGTGGAGGGAGTAGACCTTATAGCCCTACTGGACACTGGGAGTAACCAATCTCTGGTATCTGGATCCCTCACTGAGAGGCAGGGCATCAGGAACTTGACAGGGATTTTTAGAGGCGTAGTGAATGTTTGGTGTGTGCATGGTGATATAGTGAGAGAGCCCACCTATGAAGTTCGGGTAACCTGGGAAGGAAGAACCCAACCCTTAAAGGTAGCAGTAGTCCAGTGGCTGACATATTTATTTATTTAACCAGTTTTGTATACCACCTTATCCTTAACTCGAAACTCGAAATAGGACGGAATGACTTAGGGGTATGTTTACTAAACCGTCTTAATGTTACCGGCGTTAGCTGCAGTCTTACTGTGACAAATGCCACATAAGGCAGTGGGCGTTCCGGTCTTAAGGCAGCATTTCGGGTTATCCTTAATCAAAGTGGTTGACAAGACAACAAAGGCTTACATATTGAGGGTATGGGAAAACAAAAACAATACATTACAATATAAATACAAAACAAAACAGTATGTTATAATACTATATCATAGTGAAATTAAATATACATAATGGTTAATTTAAGTTACTGTATTTCACCAAATGATTCTATAAATAAGTAAGTCTTTAAAGATTTGCGAAAGTCCTTAAGATCTTCCTGAGTTCTTAAGTCTTCAGGAATAGAATTCCATAACTCTGGTGCCATAAAGGAAAACACTCTTTTAGAAGTCATTTGTTTTGATTTGTTGAAGTTCAAAGGAGTATTAAGTTTATTGCTATTTTGAGATTGTCTTGGTCTTATGCTCTTGTCTTTTGAAATAATAGATTGTAGAATATCCGCTGAGGATTGGTGAAAATTTTTGAAAATAGTCATTAGGTTTTTATATTTTGCCCTTGCAATAACCGGAAGGAAATGTAACTGTATGAGGACAGGAGTTATGTGTTCAAATTTTGTAGAGCCAGTTATAATATGCGCAGTGGTGTTCTGAACTAATTGGAGAGGATGGATAGAGTGTTTAGGAAGACCTTGATACAAGAGGTCTTTAATCACACCTGAAATAAGAGCGATTAAAGACCTCTCTCAATTTCGTAAGGCAATCAAGCACCACATCTTCCTGATCCATTTTGCACAAGCTTCCAATCCTCATCGGATCATCAGCCCTCCTAAACCGACAAACTCTCACTCTTCTCCCCAATTCCCTCACAAGTAATTTCTGCCTCAAGTTCTTTTATGCCCTATCTTATCTTATTCCCACCATAGTCTGCCTGTGAATACTAAAGAACCCAATATATTTATACATAGCTCAGTTTTTACACTGTTTTTTTTGTATATAGTTTCACTGTGTGTACATAGTTATAGTTTTATTACCCCCTTTTCCAAGTTTAAGTTACCTGTTATAATGTAAGCACACCAGTGTTTTCTGATTGTGCAGATCTGTTACTTGTAAACCGCACTGAAAACAAATAGCGCGGTATATAAAAGATGCTAAATAAATAAATAAGATGTTTCCAAAATCAAGTAGAGGTGTTATGACTGCCTGACATACCGTGCGAAAGTGATTTGTATTTAGTATTGGTTTTAGTCTTCTTATAATCTTTAAACGATGGTATGCTTTTGACGCAATTTTGTTTATATGAGATTTTAAATTTAAATATTTATCTAATGTTACATCTAAATATCTTACGTCATCTTTAATTTTTATTTCTCTATTTAATAAATTAATTTCAATTGGTAGTTTTAAGGACTGGCATTTAGATATGAACATTGCTTCTGTTTTGTCAGAATTTATTTTTAAGCTGTTGTTATTAAGCCAATCATTCATATCAGCCAAACAGTTATTAATTTTTGTTGTATCAAAGGTATTTTGGTCAATTATAGTATAAGCCATAATGTCATCAGCATATAAATGATAATTAATTTCATGAAGATTAATAATTTGACATATGGGTTGAATATAAATATTAAAGAGAATAGATGATAAAGCTGAACCTTGAGGTATGCTTTGTCACCATATTTTACTAACTGCGTACGATTAGTTAGATAAGAGGCAAACCATTTTAATGTATTGTTGCATAAGCCAATATCCTGTAGACGTTGTAACATTATTGTATGAGACACAGGGGTATGTTTACTAAACGGCGCACAATAGCGTGCGCTAAGGTACCTTAACGCACGCTAATGATGCATTTTTGTGCCCCGCACATGTGCGGCACGCAAATGAGCGATAGAGGCGTGGAAAGGCTCCCGGAGGGCGGAGGAAGGCTCCCCAGGGGCGGAGAGACGGGGTCAATGGGTGTAGAGTGGGAGGGGAGAGGCTCCCCGCACAAGAGCGGGGCTGAAATTCAATGAAAAAAATACCGCGAGTGAAAATCTCGCAGTAGAGCCGATTTAAAGGGAAGAGAAACCATTTCTGTCAGCAATGTACAGCAAAACGAGGGAAACCTACAAAATGTGAGCAGTGTGATACATGTGCACGGAACAAAAGGGCAAATAAACAGTAAAAATGACCCGAACAAAATATAAAAAAATTATAATCAAGCTGGGAAATAGTGATAGTAATAGGGAACATCAAAAAACACTCCCAAAAAAGCCCCTAAAAATAAATATGAATTTTAGAAGGGTCTACGCTCCGTCCCCATACAAGGTGAATGATCCCACAGTGAAATAGCACTGATCAGGGTTTCCCTCTCCATTGGACAGATTACCTATGGCATGCACATTTCCACAACAGCAGGGTGGGAAGGTCGGAATGGGCAATTGGACAGATGCTGGGAAAGTGGATACAGAGGGCTGCAGGCGGCACATGCTGTGGTGCAGCTGGGGCACAGTGCGGACTAGGCAGATGCCTAGATGGCACCTAGGAATGCTGAAACTGAACAGCAGCCAGACAGCAACTGATGAGTGGCCAACATGGGCACGAGAGTGTTTAGCACAGTGTCACAGGGGATAGTACCCAGCAGGTACCCCAAGGGCACGGAACATTGGCAGGCGGTGATTGGGGGACGTGCGGACAGATATGCAGGCACCCCTACCCCAGAACCTGCACCATAGGCAGCCGCCTACCCTCACACAGGATGGCCTGAGACTGCGTACCACCAGCACCACCAGCACAAGGGCATGTCAGCATGGTGGCACAGGGGTACTGGAGGTGGAGGGGGGCAGTGGCAGCTGCCCAGAGCAGACTATGGCCTAGCCCTGTGTAGGTGGGTGCAATGCACTGCAACAGACAGGCCCTGCCAGACAAACAGTCATGCTATCATCAGGGAATGCACTGTCTCTGTGGCAACACGGTGGTGCAGTGCACACAAGCAGTGTGTTTGGAGACAGAAGGTCATAGGTTCAAGCCCCAGCTGGGGCTCATGCCAATCCAGTCCCCATATTTTACCCACAACTATATCGTGATAGTAAAGAAGAACCTGTATTGCAGAGAACATAAGCATGGCTCAAACACCTCTATTTTACCCTACAGAGCACAAACACCAGAAACATGCACATTACCTAGAGCAGATGACCCCAAATGCAGTCCTGGAGGGCCACAAATCCTTCAGGGTTTATGCTGTCTCCAATCTAAGGATGGAGCGGTACTGGTGGTGGAGGTGGCAGCAGCTGGTGGCCACAGCAGACCATGGCCTAGCCCTGTCCAGGTGGGTGCCGTGCACTGCAACAAACAGGCCCTGTCGGATGTCCAGTCATGGACTCCCCAGGGAATGCAGCATATCTGTGGCAACACCGTGGTGCAGTGCACACAGACAGTGTGTGCAAGAACAAAAGGTCACAGGTTCAAAGCCCAGCTGGGGCTCCTGCCAATCCAGTCCACATATTTTTCCCACAACTAAACCGTGATAGTAAGGACAAACCTTTATTGCAGAGAACATACGCATGGTTAATATGCCTATATTTTACCCCACCGAGCACAGACACCATAAACAGGCACATTACCTAGAGCAGAGTCTCCCAAATGCAGTCCTGGAGGGCCCCACACCATTCAGGTTTCATGATGCCTCTAATAAAGATGCCTGTGCTGCATATCTATGCACCACCCCCATGGTATGCAGATGTATCTCATGCATATTCATGAGGGACAGCATGAAAACCCGAACAGTGTTTGGCACACCAGGACTGGAGTTGGGAACCTCTGCCGTAAAGCAGCAGCCAACAGGGGCAGACACACCCACACCCACACCCACAGGCCCCATTGGCCAATGCCTCCTGGAGAGGCAGGACATTGGGCCCTGCGTGCATCTCCCAATACTAGCACTTGCATACCTTAGCAATGCCACCCTACACCTGGGTATACGGTACACACCTATCAAACGTTTCCTATGATTACTGGCAGATAGCAAGTCCTATGTCAGGGGTAGGGAACCCTGGTCCTGGAGAGCCGCAGACCAGTCAGGTTTTCGGGATATCCCTAATGAATATGCATGAGATATATATGCATTAGAGATATCCTGCCAACCTGACTGGTTTGTGGCCCTCCAGGGCTGGATTTGGAGACCCCTGCCTTACACCTCTGTCATTTAAGATTGTGAGTGGGCAAGGTGCAGATGTCCAGGACATCAAAAAGGTTAGATAGAATGTGTCACATTCCTCCTCACTTCTCACCACCACCAAAATATTGTCTATTAGACCGGGGTTGATGGGCCCCTCTACTGCCACCATTGCAGGGAGGTAGAATGTGGATCTGTTGATGGGAGACCCTATTTACCACCCTCAGCCCTGGAGGAGGAGGGTGGTGGTACATAATCCTCCTAGGGGTCCATAGGGGCTACACCTGACTGAGACAGACAGATATATCCAAGGTGTTTCTGCAGAAACTACCTGTCTCACACATTAACACTGCTTTGGACCTCCAGCATGGCCTCTTTCAGCCGTGGAAGGTGCTGTGGACCTGGTGCTGGGCACCTCACCGCACCCTCAGGGTGAGCACAGTACCCGCACAATGTGACGGTGTGTAGCTACTCTGTGCCAGTAAAACACTCGGTCAGTACCCCCTACCAGGCCGAGGTGCTGTGGGGGTGCACATGGTCAGTTCCCCCTACCAGGCCGAGGTGCTCCTCACTTCTCACCACCACCAAAATATTGTCTATTAGACAACTTTTTGGTGGTGGTGAGAATCGAGGAGGAATGTGACACATTCTATATACCCTTTCGATGTCTAGGACATCTGCACCTTGCCCACTCACAATCTTAAATGACAGAGGTGTAAGGCAGGGGTCTCCAAATCCAGCCCTGGAGGGCCACAAACCAGTCAGGTTGGCAGGATATCTCTAATGCATATATATCTCATGCATATTCATTAGGGATATCCCAAAAACCTGACTGGTCTGCGGCTCTCCAGGACCAGGGTTCCCTACCCCTGCCATAGTGCATGTTCCTGGAGGAGATGTGTGTACCCAAAACTGGGATGTGAGCGCACACACACCAAGCAGATAAGTCAGTGATTGGTCCCCAGAAAAGAGAACCCATAAATATCACTTGAGAGAAATACTATATAGCACTATGGGGGAACCTAGCCATGCCGTGGTCATTACTCAGTCAGAGTGAGAGTGACCTCCCAGTAGGACATGCTGTGGCCACCCTGTCAATGCAGGTGGTGGCCGGGCTCTACAATGTCCCAGCCATTGCCCTATGCCCTGTGCAGATGCGTCCTGCCCAGGCCACCCTGTCCAGGCCATACCTTGCTCCTCATTATTCACCTTGGCAGGCTAACACTAGAAACAGTGCAAGCAGTGTAGGATGAGGAAGGTGTAGGCAGCCACAACACACTGGATAGACAGACACACACTCCCACACCTATGCCAGCATTGTGCAAATATAGAAGCTTTTGACAGCCCTGGCCACCACACCAGTCCTGGGCATGGCTATGGTACGCATTACTGTTGGGGTCACTCCCCAGGGTGGTAAACACTGTCAGAAACCAAAACTGAAACACACTCCACAGATATCAGAAAGGTTGCTATGATGCAGCTCTATCAGCAAATTGTACTTAACCTAGGAATTGATATCTGCCATTAATCATAGCAACCTTTTGATATATGTGTAATGTATTCCCAAGTTTAGGGCGGCATTGCTAAGGTATGCAAGTGCTAGTATTGGGAGATGCTGCTGCGCGTAGGGCCCAACAGCCTGAATCTCCATGAGGCTTTGGATAGTGCAGCCTGTGGGTGTGGGTGTTTATGCCCCTGTTGGCCGCTGTTCTAGGGCAGAGGTTCCCAACTCCGGTCCTGGTGGGCCAAACACTGTTCAGGTTTTCATGCTGTCAGTAATGAATATGCATGAGATACATCTGCATACAATGGGGAGGCACATACTAATGCAGCACAGGCATATTTATTAGGGACAGCATGAAACCTGAATGGTGTTTGGCCCTCCAGGACTGCAGTTGGGAAACTCTGCTCTAGGGATTGCACATGTTTATGGTATCTGTGCTATGTAGGGTAAAATATAGCTATTTCAGGCATGTTTATTTTATCTGCAATAAAGTTTCCGTCTTTATTACCATGGTTTAGTACTGGGTAAAAAATAGGGAAAGGGTTGGCAGGAGCCACAGCTGGGACTTGAACTTGTGACCTTCTGCTCATGAACACACTGACCATGTGTACTGCACCACACGGACAGTTCATTTCCTGGGGATACCATGACTGTTCGTCAGACAGACCCTTTCTGTTGCTTTGCTTGGCACACACCTAAATGGGGCTAGGCCATGGTCTGCTGTGGGCAGATGCCACTGCCCCCTCCACCACCAGCACCCCTCTGCCACCATGCTGCCATGCCATTATGCCGGTGGTGCTGGTGGTGCGCAGTCCCAGGCCATCCAGTATGCCGGTAGGCAGCTGCCTATGGTGTGGGTTCTCGGGTAGGGGTGCCTACATTGACATGCCCGCTTCACCCCCCCCCCGCACTGCCTGTCAATGTTATGTGCCCTTGGGGGTACCTGCTGGGTAATCTCCCCTGTGATACTGTGGGACACACGCTCGTGCCCATGTTGGACCCTCATCAGTTGCTGTCTTACTGCTTTACAGTTTCGACATTCCTATGTGCCACCTAGGCATCTGCCTAGCCCACACTGTGCCCCAGCTGGACCACAGCATGTGCCACCTGCAGCCCCCTGTATCCCATTTACAGCATCAGTACAGTTTCCATTTCCTAGTGCCCACTCTGCTGTTGCTGCACATGTGCACGCCATAGCAAACCTGCCCAATCTAAATGACAGTAACCCTGATCAGCGCTATTTCAATGTGGGATCATTCACTTTGTAGGGGAACAGAGCATAGACGCTTCCAAACATGATATCTTAATTTATATGCTTTGTCAGTAGTGTTGCTTTATGTTTATCATTAATATCACTATTGGCCAGCTTGGTTATTGGGATTTTAGATGTGGTTTTGGTCCTTTTATATGTTTATTTGCCTTTTTGGTCCCTGCACATGTATCATAACTATCACTTCTCTGGGTTTCCCTGCCTTTGCTGCACATTGCTGACTGAAATAGTTTCTCTTTCCTGCAAATGTGCCTTAACGCGAGGGTTTCACTGGCGTTAGTGTTCAGACAAGGATTTTACAGCGTTAGTGTGCCTGGAGCCTCTCCTCTCCCACTCTCCGCCCATTGACCCCTTCTCTCCGCCCTCTGGGAAGCCTTACTCCACCCTTCAGACCCGGATTTCACAGCGTTAGTGTGCCTTAACGCCGCCGCTGCATTATCGCACGATAAGTGATGTTATCGCCCGATAATACCACTGCTGCAATGTTAATATGGTTTAGTAAACATACCCCTTAGGGTCAGTGATGTCCAGTGATTTACCTTTATAGACTGGTCGAATTATAGCACTCTTTAGTACAGGTGGTAAGTAACCTTGTTTTAAAGAATTATTTACAAAATTTAAAATATGAAAGCTAATATGATTTTTAGTACTTTTAATCCATTCTACTGGACATGGGTCAGCTGGTGAAGTTGTTGTATTAAGTGTGCTGATTATATTTTCAATCTGTTTTAAAGTTGGTAAAGAAAAATCCTTCCAGACTATTGTGGATTCTGTGCAAGGATTAAACCAAAGTTGGTGGAATTGTGATGAAATAAGTTGTTTGACAAAATAGCATTCTTGCTTATCAGGTAATTTGCAAATTTTTGGGGGTCTATTTGAGGATCACCATATAAAGTGGTCACTTTTGTAAGTTGTTGAACAAAGTTGAATAGTTCCCTTGGTTTGTTAGTTGCTTTCATTATTAGATTTGTATGGTATTGTTTACAGTCATTTATTAACTTATTATATTCCATTTGTTTTACATTAAATAGGAATTTTACATCTTGAGATTTAGTTAGTCTCCATTTACGTTCAAGTTTTCTTAGCAGGCGCTTTGCCTCTCTGATTTTATTAGAAACATAGAAACATAGAAATATGATGACAGAAAAAGACCACATGGCCTATCTAGTCTGTCCTTCCATATCAACAACTACAACAGTCCCCTTTTTACCTTTAGAGATCCTCTGTGTTTGTCCCATGCTTTTCTGAATTCAGTTACTGTCCTCATCTCTACCACCTCCACTGGGAGACTATTCCATGGATCTACTACTCTTTCCGTAAAGAAATATTTCCGCATATCACTCCTGAATCTATCTCCCTTCACCCTCATCCCATGTCCCCTCGTAGCAGAGCTTGCTTTCAATTGAAAGAGGCTCTCTCCCTGAACATTTATGCCATGGAGGTATTTAAACATCTCAATCATATCACCTCTATCCCGCCTTTCCTCTAAGGTGTACATATTAAGATCCTTCAGTCTGTCCTCATATGCTTTATAATGAAGACCACTAATCATTTTAGTAGCCACCCTCTGCACCGACTCCATCCTGTTCACATCCTTTTGAAGGTGTGGTCTCCAGAATTGCACACTATACTCCAAATGAGGTCGCACCAAAGACTTATACAGAGGCACTATCACCTCCTTTTTTCTGCTAGCCATTCCTCTCCGTATGCACCCAAGCATCCTTCTAGCTTTTGCCATCGCCTTTTCTACCTGTTTAGCTACTTTAAGGTCATCAGACACAACCACGCCTAGGTCCCACTCTTCTTTAGTGGACAAAAGTACTTCACCCCCTATACTATATTGCTCCCTTAGATTGCTGCAGCCCAAATGCATGACCTTGCATTTTTTAACATTGAATCCCAGCTGCCAAATTCTAGACCATTCTTCAAGCTTAGCTAGATCCCTCATGTTATCTACACCTTCCTGGGTGTCTACTCTATCCCAGATTTTGGTATCATCTGCAAAGAGGCAAACCTTACCCGACAGCCCTTCCGCTATATCACTAACAAAGATGTTAAAAAGAATCGGACCAAGGACAGATCCCTGGGGCACACCACTGGTAACATACCATGAATACCACTTTGATTGACGGTTAAGGAGGTATACAAAACTGGTTAAATAAATAAAATAAATAAATTTAGTTGATGTCACTGAACATGCTCTTTGAGTTACCGGATTAAATAGAGATCTATTATAAACACAGCAGTACATGCTGATTTTTGTTTTGGTTTTATATTTACTAAGGAGTGTTAAGGGAGCAAAGACACTGTTAACAGGTGTTATCAGCACCCATGAACGGTTAACACTGTGGAAAGCACCAATAACCCTGGATTAATGTGCGGAAACAGGTTCCCTAGTGTTAAGGTAAAAAGAGATGGAGAGTGGGCTGGGATAGCATGTGCTCCTTCAATGCCAGTTTGTGTTATTGTGCGTTAGAGCTCCCAGTGTTGGGAACTCTAATGCCGCTGAAAGCTCGCATAAGGGCTACTTCTGAGGAGAGAGAGCCTTTTTCAATGTATGCAATGTGTTCCACCCACCCTAGTTCCCAAATTTGTGACAATAGTGTTCCATTGGCAGTAACAGCATGGTGGTCCATTAATAAAGGACACTATGTTGTTGGTGTCAATTTGGCAAAGGAGGTGTTGTGTGGCTGATGCAGTGGGGCTAGAAGGTCTAATACAACCACTGCTACTACTACTGAACATTTTTATAGCGCTACAAGACATATGCAGCGCTGCACAGACACATGTAAAAGATGGTCCCTGCTCACCAAAGCTTATAATCTAGTCAAGACAGACAAAAACAGTAGCTGTAGACATGGGATACAACTAGGGGGAATGGTAAGGAAACACAAAGGAGATCAGGTGAGTCAAGATCCAAAAGCGGCAGCAAAGAGGTGAGTTTTCAGCCTGTATTTGAAAAGGACCAGAGAAGGCCCCTGATGTACAGACTCAGGTAGTTTGTTCCAGGCATAAGGAGCAGGAAGGTGAAAGGAGCGAAGTCTGAAGTTCGCTTCTATCCGTGCCCTTCTCTTCTATTGCTATTTGCCAGAAAAGCATAGTTCCTGAGGAGGGGTGTAGGGAGAGATAAGAGAAGAAAGGTAGGGAGGAGCTGCAGAGTGAATGCACTTATAGGTCAGCAGGAGAAGTTTGAAATGGAAGCGGAAATGGATAGGGGACCAAAGAAGTGACTTGAGAAGAGGGGTAATATGAGCATGATGAGGCTGGCAGAAGATTAGCCGCACAGCAGAGTGTTAAACAGAATGAATGGGAGAGAGATGGTTCAGAATGAGTAGGTTACAATAGTCTAGATGGGAGGTGATTAAGGAGTGGATAAGTGTCTTAGTAGTATATTCAGAAAGTAAAGGTAAAATTTTGTTGATGTTGTAAAGAAAGAAACGACAGGTTTTAGCTATCAGTTGGATGTGTGTGGAGGAGAGAGAGGAGTTAAAGACAACCCCAAGTTTGTGAGCTGAGGAGACAGGAAGGAGTAGAGAGTTATCCACAGAGACTGAGATAGGAGGAAGGGAAAAGGAGGGTTTAGGTGGAAAAATAAGAACCTCAGTTTTGACCATGTTTAATTTCAAGCAATGGTGAGACATCCAAGCAGCAATTTCAGAAAGCCAGGCAGAGATCTGGACCTGGATTGCAGGAGAGATTTCGGGTGTAGAGAGGTAGATTTGGGAGTCATCAGTGTAAAGAAGGTACTGAAAGCCATGGGAAGAGATGAATGCACCAAGGGACTGGGTATATAAAGAGAAAAGGAGTGGACCAAAGACAAATACTTAGGGTACACCAACTGAGAGCAAAATAGCAGTAGAAGAGGATGCACCAGAATGAACACTGAAAGAGTGATGGGAGAGGTAAGAAGAGAACCAGCACAGAGCCCTTAAAACCAAGCGAGAACAAGGAATCAGGGAGAAGGTTGTGGTCAACAGTGTCAAAAGTAGCAGAAAGGTCAAGAAGGATGAGGATCGAGTAAATGCTCTTGGATTTTGCCAGGAACAGGTCATTGGAGACTTTGGAAAGAGTCATTTCGGTAGAATGTAAAGGACGAAAGCCAGATTGTAGAGGATCCAGAAGGGTTTGAGAGGACAGAAAGTCGAGACAATGGCGGTGAACCGCATGTTCAAGTAGTCTAGAAATGAAGGGGAGGAGGGAGATGGGTCGATAGTGAGAAGGACAGGTAGGGTCTAGTGAGGTTTTCTTATGGATAGGAGTGACCACAGCATGCTTGAAGGCTGTAGGGAAAGTTGCAGTGGAGAGAAATAGGTTGAGAATATGAGAGATGGAAGGGACTACAGTGGAGGAGATGGAGCTAAGGAAGGGTGGTAATAGATCAGAGAAGTGGGTAGTGAGTTTGGATGAGGAAAGAAGATGAGTGGTTTCCTCCTCAGAGATCATAGAAAAGGAAGAAAGAGTAGCAGAAGTGGTGGGGGGGGGGGGAGTAGTTGACCTCATGGGGAACTGGAGTGTGATCTTGTGGATTTTGTCATGGAAGTAGCCAGAGTTTGGACAGAAAGGGAGGGAGGGGTCAGAGGCAGAGGTACCTTGAGGAGAGAGTTGAGAGTTGTAAAGAGATGGTGAGAGTTAGTCAAATGGACATAATAGTCTTGTTTAGCGAGTGCTATGGCTGACTGGAAAGAGATACGCATGAATTTGAAGTGTAAAAATACTCAAGGGTGCGGGATTTGAGCCAAGCACACTCAGCTGAGTGGGTGCAGGAACGTAGATAGCAGATAGTGGAAGACAGCCAAGGCTGAGGTACAGTACACCTCACAGGACATGACATGGGTGGAGCAAGAGCATCCAAAGCAGAGGAGAGTGCAGTGTTATAGAAAGCTACTGCCTCATCAGCAGACTCAGATGACATAGTGGAGGAAAGTGGTGATGAGACAGTGGAGAAGAGAACCAATAGATCAATAGCATGAAGATTGATAAAGAGGTTGGAGGAGACAGGGCGAGGTTGAGGCAGTGAATGATAAAGAGTGAAGCTTAGCAGGTGATGGTCTGATAAGGGAAGAAGTGAGGTACAGAAGTATGAGGGTAAGTAATTAGAGAAGAATACAAGGGCAAGGCAGTGGCCTTGCAGGTGAGTAGGGGCAGTAGAGCAAAGCTGGAGGTGGAAAGATGAGGTAAGGGAGAGGAGCTTTAAAGCATAAGGGTCAGAGGGGTTATCAACATGAAAATTAAAATCCCTGAGAATAAGGGAGGGGGAAGATGAATCCAGAAAGAAGGAAAACCATGAGTCAAAGTCAGAGAGAAAGGTAGAGGAGGACTTGTCAGGGAGTCAATAAATAAAAGCTAATCGGAGAGGTAGTGGAGTAAAAAACCGGATGGACTTCAAAGGAGGGAAAGGAGTGAGACTGAGGCAGAATGAGGGGTTGACAGGAAGGAGAGTGTAGAAGCCCAGCAGCTCCACTACGGCCAGAGGGACGAGGAGTGTGAGAGAATTGATAACCGCCATGACAGAGGGCAGCAACTGAAGCTGAGTACTCAGGGAGGAGCCAGGTCTCAGTTAGAGCAAGAAGATGGAGGGCATTAGAGGTAAAGAGATCAGGAGTGGAGGAGTAGCCTAGTGGTTGGGGCAAGGTACTTCAGGCCGGAAGGTCAGGGGTTCAAATCCCACTAGAGGACAGCAACTTTGGTCTGGAAGGACTGGGATTTCTAGTCCCACAGGTGCTCCTTGTGGTCTTGGGCAAGCCACTTAACCTTCCATAGCCCATGTTCCCTATAAAATAGTTATCTCCAAGTTATAATGCCCTGTTCAATGTAATTTCAGTTTGTTCAATGTAAACCGCACTGATGCAGAATAGCGCGGTATATAAGAGAATATAAATAAATAAATGAGTAAAGGCAAATTTATTTGAGATGGAGTGTGCGTTCCACAAGGCACATGAGAAACAAGCTGATGCAGAAAGCTAGCGCGGCCTTTAAGAACCCATAACCCCATGTTTAAGCACACTTTAGGAACCTTTTAAATGCAGAAAACAGACATAAACACTGACAGAAAAACTAGTGCCCAATTAATTAATGTATTTTAATCAGCTGCACATAGTGATCTGGAATGCAGAGATGGGCGTAGAGTATTTTGTAACCAGCCATAGTGCCAAAAGTTTTACTGCAGGGTCTGATGCGACTTAAACCTGTAACGTGTGCCCCTGACAGTATTTTGATGGCACCGGGTGCTTTCCCCGATGCCTAGATCATCTTCTCCTCGGATGATCAGGCATCAAGAAAAGGCCCCGATGCCATCAAAACACTGTCAGAGGCCGGTGCCCGACAAAAAAGAATCCCTAGTGACCCAGCGGCCCTGTTTCCCTCCCCCAACAGTATTTTGATGGCATCAGAGACGATTGAGACATCGGGAAAAGCCCCCGGTGCATCAAAATACTGTCAGGAGCCGGTGCCCTGGCAGGAAATAGGCACCTGGTGGTCTAGTGGCCCCTGTACCCCTACCCCAAAATAAAATAAAATCACCTGGTGGTCTAGCAGCCCTTGTACCCCTCACCCCCCACTAAAAGAATATAACCTGGTGGTCTAATGGCCCCTGTATCCCCCATCCCTACCACAAAGTAAAATAAAACAAAATAAAATCACCTGATGGTCTAGTTGCCCCTAAATCCAACCCCCCCACTAGTATCTTAAAATAGGTGGAAGTGCTGCCTACGCACTCCTGCTATGATCCGCCATCTTGAAAAATGGTATTGCCTGGCCCCATGCGGTACATCCTGGGATGCACTGGGCAGGTTTAGAATGCCATATAAGGCATAGTCTACATTATATGGCAGTCTCACCTCACCCAGTGCATCCCAGGATGCACCGCATGGGGACAGGCATTGCCATTTTACAAGATGGCAGACCAGAGCGGGAGTATTTAGGCAGCGCTTCTGCCTATTTTAAGGTACTGGGGGGTTGGATTTAGGGGCCACTAGACTACCAGGTGATTTTTATTTTATTTTATTTTACTTGTGGTGGGGGTGGGGTTACAGGGGCCACTAGACCATCAAGTTATATTCTTTTAGTGGAGGGTGGGGGGTACAGGGGCTGATAGACCACAAGGTGATTTTTAGTTTATTTTAGTTTACTTGGGGGGGGGGTACAGGGGCCACTAGACCACCAGGTTATATTCTTTTAGTGGGAGGTGGGGGGTTCAGGGCCCGCTAGACCACCAGGTCATTTTTAGTTTAGTTTATTTTACTTGGGGTAGGGGGTACAGGGGCCACTAGACCACCAGGTTATATTCTTTTAGTGGGAGGTGGGGGGTTCAGGGCCCGCTAGACCACCAGGTCATTTTTAGTTTAGTTTATTTTACTTGGGGTAGGGGGTACAGGGGCCACTAGACTGTTGTTAAGTGCCGTCGAGTCGGAGTCGACTCATGGCGACCCTCTGGATAGCTATCCTAAATTGTGTTCGGTCTTCAGTCAGGCGGCTCATTGTTGACAGACTGGTACCTGTAGCTGCAGTTATTGTATCGATCCATCTCATTGCTGACCTTCCTCTTTTGCGTTGACCTTCTATCTTGCCAAGCATAATGTCTTTCTCTAATGATCTCTCTCTTCGCATGATGTGTCCAAAGTATGAAAGTCGAAGTCTTGTCATCTGAGCTTCTAAAGAAAGCTTAGGTTTGATCTCCTCTAGTACCGACTGGTTTGTTCTTCGGGCAGTCCATGGTATACACAGTATTCGCCGCCAGCACCATAATTCAAAGGCATCAATTTTCTTCCTATCTGTCTTTTTCACTGTCCAGCTTTCACATCCATATGATGTTATTGAAAATACCATGGCCTGAACAAGTCGAATCTTTGTATGGAGAGAGACATCTCTGCTTTTGAGAATCTTATCTAGGTCTTTCATAGCCATTCTGCCAAGAGCAATGCGTCGTCTTATTTCTTGACTGCTTGTTGCTTTTTTATTGATAGTTGATCCAAGTAGGTTAAAGTTGTTCACAATTTCAATTTCTTCTCCTTCAATGATGAACCTGTTGATTATGCCAGTTGTCATGATCTTTGTCTTCTTTACATTAAGGTGCAGACACATTTTGAGACTATGTTCTTTGATTGTGAGAAGCAAATGCTTCAGATCATCTTCACTTTCAGCCAGTAATGTGGTATCATCAGCATAGCGAAGGTTGTTGATGAGTCTTCCACCAATCTTCACACCTCTGTTGTCTTCATACAATCTTGCTTCTCTGATGATTTGTTCTGCATATAAATTAAACAGGTAGGGGGAAAGTATGCAGCCTTGTCTTACACCTTTGCTTATTTTAAACCATTCTGTTTCTCCTTGTTCCGTTCAAACTGTTGCTTCTTGATCAATGTACAGATTGCGCAAGAGAACGATCAGGTGTTCTGGTATACCTATGCTTCTTAATGTGGCCCAGAGTTGCTCATGGTTTACACAGTCAAAAGCCTTGCTATAGTCGATAAAGCACAAATAGATATCCTTTTGGTATTCTTTAGTCTTTTCAAGGATCCATCTCACATCTGCAATGATGTCTCTCGTTCCTCACCCTTTCCTGAACCCTGCTTGCACTTCAGGTAGTTCTTGTTCCAGGTATGGTTGTAGTCTCTTTTGAATAATCTTCAGTAGAATCTTGCTGGAATGTGGGATCAGAGCGATTGTGCGATAATTTCCACAGTCAGTTGAATCACCTTTCTTTAGTATTGGTATAAACACAGATCTTTTCCAGTCAGTTGGCCATGATGTTGTCTTTCATATTTCTTGGCAGAGCCTTGTGAGTACGGTAACAGCTGCATCAGATTGCTGTCATACTTCTATGGGAATGCTATCAATGCCTGGTGCTTTGTTC
This sequence comes from Ichthyophis bannanicus, assembly GCA_033557465.1. Lineage (NCBI taxonomy): Eukaryota > Metazoa > Chordata > Amphibia > Gymnophiona > Ichthyophiidae > Ichthyophis > Ichthyophis bannanicus. The sequence continues at coordinate 100,379,250 of CM066034.1, read as the reverse complement.
TTTGATAAGGCTTTCAATGCTGCTTCAATTTCTTCTTTCATCACCAATGGTTCCCGATCATAAGGTACAGGTTGAAACGGCTGTTGGTCCACTTGATCTTTATCATATAAAAACTCTGTATATTCCTTCCACCTTTTCTTGATCTTCTCAGCTTCATTCAACATAGAACCTTGAGCATCTTGTAACATTCCAATTCGAGGCTGGAACTTTTTCTTTAACTCTCGTAGCTTTAGGAAAGCCAATCTTGTTCTTCCTCTAATAGTTTCTGCTTCTATTTCCTTGCAAGTGTCATTGTAGTACTTTTCCTTGTCCTGTCTTGCTGCATGTTGGAAATCTCTGTTGAGTTCTGCGACTGTCTTTCTTTCTCCTCTGGCTTTAGCTTCTCTGCGTTTCTGGGCAATTTTCAGAGTTTCTTCCGTCATCCATTTTGGCCGTTTTTGCTTTTTCACCTTTTGTAGAAACTTCTCGCTTTCTTCCAACACAACCTTCTTGATGTCATTCCATAACTCTTCCGGAGGTCTGTCATTTGTATCTAAAGCAGCAAATCGATTTTGCAGGCAGTCTTTAAATTCCAGTGGTATATTCTCAAGGTCATATTTTGCTGCATTCATGAGTGGTTTGCTCTTTTTCAACTTTAGCTTGAGTTTGCATACTAGTGGTTGATGATCTGTACCACAGTCAGCTCCAGGTTTTGTCTTTGTTGATGTTACAGAGCTTTTCCATCGTTGACTTCCACAGATGTAGTCAATTTGATTTTTATACAATCCATTGGGTGAAGTCCATGTGTACAGTCGCCGCTTGTGTTGCTGGAAGAAGGTGTTTGAGATGTATAGATCATTGGTCTTGCAGAATTCTATCAGTCTTTCTCCAGCTTCATTTCTGTTGCCAAGTCCATATTTTCCAACTACTTTGCCTTCTTCTTTGTTGACAACTTTTGCATTCCATTCACCCATGACTATCAGAATATCCTGTTTGCATGTTCTGTCAATTTCAGCTTGTACTTGTTCATAGAACTCTTCAATTTCATTCTCTTCTGCAGCTGTTGTTGGGGCATATACTTGAATTATAGCTATGTTGATAGGCAATCCTCGTAAACGAATAGAGATTAAGCTTTCGCTGACTGCATTGTATTTCATTACAGTTCTTGCAAGTTTCTTCTTTATTATAAATGCAACACCATTTCTTCTTTGTCTTTCATTTCCAGCATAGTAGACCATGTGATCATCTGATGCAAAGTGCCCCATGCCAGTCCAGTTCAGTTCGCTGACACCCAACAGATCAAGTTGTACACCTTCCATTTCATTCTTGACCACCTCCAACTTCCCTTGGTTCATGCTTCGTACGTTCCATGTTCCAATGTGTAAGACATCTTTACAGCTTCTGACTCTCATTTCATGCGCAGCTACATCAGCAGTCAGACTTCCCGAGGGCTTTGATCCAACCACATCATAAATGCTGGCTTTACTCTGAAAAGTCTTCAGCTCTTCCCCAGTAGCTAGTTGAGTGCCTTCCGACCTGGGGGTCTCATCTTCCAGCACCATAGCACAATTTGTTTTGTTGTAACTATCCATTGGGTTTTCATGGCAAGATACAGAAGTAGATTGCCGGGCCTTTCTTCCGCGCAGTTTAAGTTTGGTGTTGTTGCCGTTGTCACAAAAATGTGATCCTCCGCCGTCAACACTGTCCCATTCTGCTGCTGCCCAGATGGGTGGTTTGTCTTGGTCTGGCACCTCAGCTGAGACCTTTCCATCTTGGGAGACCCTGCCAGTAGTTAAACTACCGATAGTTTAGCTCTCAGCATCACTGATGCACGCAAGCCCTCACAGCACGACAAGCTGCAAACCAGGTAATTTTTATTTTATTTTATTTTACTTGAGGATGGGAGGTACATGGGCCATTAGACCAGAGGTGATTTTTATTTTATTTTATTTTAATTGTGGGTGGGGGTGGGGATACAGGGGCCACTAGACCACCAGGTTATATTCTTTTAGGGGGGGTTCAGGGGCCACTAGACATCAGATGATTTTTATTTTATTTTATTTTGGGGTGGGGGTACAGGTGCTATTAGACTACCAGGTTATTTATTTATTTATTTAATACTCTTATATACTGCGCTATTCGACATCAGTGCAGTTTACATGGAACATCAAAACAGTTTTACAGTGGGGTTACACCGTAAATTACAGATAACAGGGAGATTAACTTGGATAACATGTTAACTATATACACAAAGGCATAAAGAGGCCACTAGACTACCAGGTTATTTTTATTTTATTTCACTTGAGAATGGGGGATATAGGGGCCACTAGACCAGAGGTGATTTTTATTTTATTTCATTTTGTGGGTGGGGGTGGGGATATAGGGGCCATTAGACCACTAGGTTATAGTCTTTTAGGGGGGTACAGAGGTCACTAGACCACCAGGTGATTTTTATTTTATTTATTTTACTTGGGGGTAGGGGTCGGGGTACAGGGGCCACTAGACCACCAGATGATTTTTATTTTATTTTATTTGGAGGTGGGGGTACAGGGGCCATTAGACTACCAGGTTATATTCTTTTAGGGGGTTAGAGGGGCCACTAGACCACCATTTGCTATGAAAATTAGCCATGTGGTGCCTAGAGAGCAAGACAAACTAGCGCAGACTTCTTGTGCACATATATTTGGCTTGCTCTCCCATTTTAACACCGTGGTGGCTCATTTACATGCCCACGGTGGCTGTAGTTTTCATTTGCATACCCTATCCTTCTTGAATCGCACATTAAAATGTGTGCCCTGTCGGGAACGTAAAAAGTCGATCCAGCGTGGGTCTAGCACTGGTCTTCTGCATTAGCCTGAAAGTTAGCTGAAGCTTGCATTAAGGGTGTTCAACCGAGCAGGAACCACCAGCAAATGGATTAGCAGCCCATGTGTTCACAAAAAAAGCTTCTGAACAAAACCCCAGCAGGGGGAGGGGCAGGGCAAGTGCGAATGGAAGCAAGTGAAAGCAGGCAGAGTCCACAGAAAGTGCCCTAATAAAACTCAGGCAAGGTAAAAAAACTGAAGACTGAATACCTACAAGAGAGGCCTTGTAGAAGATTAGGGAGAAGGAGAGAAAAAAGCACACCTAAATGTGCAGTCAGATAGTACTAGTCAGAGAACAGAGGCAATAGAGTATTGAGAAGGAAGACACAGCACTGTAGAGGGCAGGACAAACAGAGGTAAAGGACAAACAGAGGATAGGACATACACTTACAAAACAGAACAATAAATAAACAAGCTAGATTCTGAACAGCCACAGGAAAATACCTGAACAGAGCATACAAAGTTAGCTAAAGCTTGCAATGAGGGTGTTCATAGAAACAGGAACCACCAGCAAATGGATGTCTACTAGATTGACAAGGCTGTTTCCTAGGATGGACAGCTGTGATGTCTGACATGACTCCACTATGACAGTGGCAGTACACATACATACTACCGCAGTCAAAAAGGAGTCATGCCACCCCCACTGCTGCCATGTCAGCATTGTGTGAGGGTGGGTGTGGTGATCACAGCGGCTGCAGCCTGCTGCAGATGAAATCTGTGTCCCAGCCTTTTATGTCAGATGCAACACTGCAGCTGCCACTGTCAGTGAGATCAAAGCGTAATTGGTCAAAATTCACGGAGTGAGAAATGCCAAAAATAGAAAAATCACTCCAATATTAACAAACGTGTCTTCTAACTGCGAAAAATAGTGTAGTTTTCTTTAAACAAATAATTCAGGTCTCAGCATATCAAGGCACAGGTGAATAAACGACCATTTTACAGGCCGTCTGCACCAAACATAAGCCCAGTAACATCAATGACCTGAAGAGTGGCAACTGGCGTACTCCACACCTCGTATTTATACGAATAAAAAATGACAGCACTTAGCTTGTAAATCAGGCAGGAGAATCACAAAAACGCCAGCTGCATCCCCGACGTTATCACATCAAGAGCTCATCAAACGTTTCGCGGGACTACCCGCTGCTTCAGGGGAATCTGCAGAAACACATACAAACCTGATGGTTTAAATCTACAGATTGATTGGGCTGTCTGTGTATGAGTCAGGTTGGTGTCTGGGTTACGTTTTGGCCCTTTAACTCAGTTTGATTGACACAGGGGATTTCCCCTGACGTCATTAAGTGTGCTTGTTTAAAGGGCTTGTGTCGGTTGCAGTGCGCATGAGTGTTTCTTTTGTCCGGCGCAGTTGAAGTTCAGCTGGCAGGTAAATGGCAACTGGTGGTCCTTTTAACTTTTATAGAGTACTTTTTCAGTGTGTTGCTGAATATTAAAGGTTTTGGTTTAGTATGTGTGGTTTGTATGTGTTTCTGCAGATTCCCCTGAAGCAGCGGGTAGTCCCGCGAAACGTTTGATGAGCTCTTGATGTGATAACGTCGGGGATGCAGCTGGCGTTTTTGTGATTCTCCTGCCTGATTTACAAGCTAAGTGCTGTCATTTTTTATTCGTATAAATACGAGGTGTGGAGTACGCCAGTTGCCACTCTTCAGGTCATTGATGTTACTGGGCTTATGTTTGGTGCAGACGGCCTGTAAAATGGTCGTTTATTCACCTGTGCCTTGATATGCTGAGACCTGAATTATTTGTTTAAAGAAAACTACACTATTTTTCGCAGTTAGAAGACACGTTTGTTAATATTGGAGTGATTTTTCTATTTTTGACTGTCAGTGAGATGGCAAGCATATCAGCAGCAGGTATAGCGGAGTACATGGTGTTCCCTCCCTTCCAAGGTCTAAGGCAGCCGCACATGTGCCAGCATGTTGTGACCAGCTGCATCATCAATAGTGAAATGCTCAAAGAAATCAATAGTGAAATAGTGAAATGCTTAAATCATCAATAGTGAAATGCTCAAAGAAATCAGGGAAGCTAACAAAAGTTACAGAACAGTAATAAAAATGGGTGATTTCAATTACCCCGGTTTGACTGGGTCAGTGTCACAGCAGGACATGCTAGGGAGATAAAGTTTCTAGATTAAATAAATAACTGCTTCTTGGAGCAGCTGGTTCATGAACTGACCAGAGGGGAAGCCATTCTGAACTTAGTCCTTAGTGGAACACCAGATCTGGTGCAAGAGATAAGGGTGTTGGGGCCACTTGGCAACAGTGATCATAGCATGATCGCATTTCATTTAATTAATAGAGGAGGGATGGTAAGGAAATCCACAGTACTACCTTTTAACTTTCAAAAGGGAGACTGATAAAATGAGGAAAATAGTTAAGAAAAAACTAAAAGAAGCAGTTGCAAAGGTTAAAGACGTACATCAAGCTTGGGTGTTGTTTAAAAATATTATCTTGGAAGCCCAGGCCAGCTGTATTCCACGCTTTAAGAAAAGTGGAAGGAAGTCTAAAAAACTGCCAGCATGGTTTAAAGGGGAGGTCAGAGAGGCTGCTGTTGCCAAAAAAGCATCTTTCAGGAAATGGAAAAAAAGAGCCAAATGATGAAAACTGGAAACAGCACAAGTACTGGCAAGTTAAATGCAAGGCATTGATAAGGCAGGAAAAGAGAGAATTTGAGAAGAGGTCTATAAATTAATGAATGGAATGGAACGGGTAAACGTAGATCACTTGTTTACGTTATCAGAATATAGAAAGACTAGGGGACATTTATTTTATTTATTTATTTACATTTCTTATATACCGCACTATTTGACATCAGCGCGGTTTACATCGAACAAAACATTTCAGTACACAAAAATGTCTGAGTTACATTAAACAGGGTTAACAACTTGGATAACAGGGTAATTTTAAAACTCAGGTAAATAAACTTTGATTGTAATGTAAACTATTTACATCTATAAGTTAGGGCACCGTTGAGACGTAATGGTCAGTTGTGGTGCACCAGTACTAACTGCTGGTCTTGCATTTGTTCCACTTTGGCTCTGCAGCTGAACTAGAGCTTGCACCAGATCAAGCACTGGTTTCTGCTGTTCCATTAAGGCCTTCACAGCAGTGTCCTGGGCCTGCTGTGACAGCTCCTGCTGCTTGCTGAATTGGGCTGCCATCCACTGAGCCATCTCCGTCGGATCCATCTTGACCCCTGCAAGGAAAGAAAAAAAGAAAAACCCAAGAGCAGCACCTTCCAACCAGGTGTGGTTTTTTTTTCAACTTTTTTTCAATTACCCCCTGTGCTTACACACATCCACCACTAGACATGCCCAGGTACATATTACCTTGTCTCAGTGATGAATCCAGCTTTGCACAGGGTCTTTTCCTCTGGGACAGCTTCCTGGAACAACCACTTTTCCTCCAAAGTGCAGACGAGGGAAAAAATCTTCTTACAGCTTTAAACTTGACTTTTATTTGTAATCCACAACAAGTAAATCCTCTTGGTGCAAGAGCAATCCGAAAAACTACGCCATTTGTCAGACGGCTGCCTAGGGTGAGAACTTACACAATCTTGACGATGCATATATTCATATGATTCTTGCAAGGTATTGTGGGTATTGTAGTTCATTCACTCCCAAACACAGCTGATGACAATAATTTGAGTTGTGAAACCAAGTGGTAAGATCAATAAAATACTTCTTTTATTGATGGGGTTTAATTCACCCAGCACATGTATGCTTGATAGCACTATAAATGAGGTTACTTGCTTGCAGTGTTTAAATGGATAACAAAAAGTCACAAAGTAAACCAGAAAACAACCTTCAGCTTGTCTGGCAATTAGCTAATGTTTTCTTAGCAAGTAATTACCTAATACAAAGGCACAAAGTAAAGAATAAACTTTGCTGGTTAGGTTAACTTCTGCTTATTTTCCACGCCGATCTCAGCAGTGATTCTCCCTTGCTCACACACACAATCAGGTGCAGCCCTAATTACTATCAATGGACCAGCTGAAAGCCTTTAGCTGGCTGGCTGCTACTGTGTGAGCCCAAATCCTGCTTTAAGAGCTGTTTGCAGTGGAAATAAAGAACAAAGTTAGGTTTCTTTGTGATGGCTGATGTGTTTGCTCATAGAAAACTAGCAATAGCATTTAGATAAAGAACAGTCCATGTAAATAGTTTCATCTGCTGTATTTCCCCCTGCATCAACAATCATAGGGTCAATATCATACATTGGCACAGATGAGTCTTTCATTAAGGCACTATCATGAGAATGCTTATTCCCTTGCTGCCATTCTCTATTATAGATAGGGTCTGGATCAGTGTTCATACCTGAGCCTCTCCTGCTATCATTATTCCTCTCTGTATAGCCTGGCCAATATGTAATCCAATTCTGATGTCCAGCCTTCCAATCTTGATCCCTGGACACTGGATCTTCTCTCACATACCTTCTGGCCTTGGTCTGAAAGTCCCTTCCACATGCAGTCTTCTCTCTTCCAGGTAGCCACTGGTGATTCCTATCTCTGCCACTCCATTCCTCTGGCTGAATCCAGTCCAATGGACTCTGCTGGCTTTTGGAATACCTCCCAGTATGAGTACTGCCTTGGAATCTCCCAGACCTTCCAATGGCCTTTCTTCTCTTCCTTCCAGAGAGTTTCCTTCTCTCTATCTGCTTGGCTTGGCTTCTGTTTCTCCAGGTGATACTGGTGCTTGTAGCCGTTGCTGTCTCTGTATCTCTTCCTCCCTCTGTAGCTTTTGCTGAAGCTCTCCCTGAAGCTGTTATCTGAAGAATAAGCTCTATTCTTATCCTGTTCTAATGTGTGCTGCTCCCTAACACAGCGCAGCTGTGTTGAATCAGGCCCTGCCCTTTGAGATGAGTGCTTAGGGATTACCTCATAGCTCTCTTGATTGCACACACATTCTCTCACTTCAGCCCCTCTCATGGCTGCTGGAAACCTGGTGCATTCTGGGACTGGTAGTCTTTTATGTGAAAACTCTGTTTTCTTGCTTCTACCAGAACTGACAGGTTGCTTGTTCAGAGTCACATCATCTTTTCTATAGCTCCTACCTGAGCTATGATAAGCTTCCTTATCACATACCCCCCTGCTTAAGTTATTACGGACTGGTTTTACTGGTAAAACTTCTTCTCTACAGTCCGTAATACCTACGAGAGTGTTATCTTCTTGAAGCTCACTTACTTCCTGACTGGGTTCAAGGTCATTATCTACAGGCCTCTCCTTCCAAGACTTAAGTACATTAATATGGTAGGTCTGCCTACGCCCTCTGGCATTTTCTACCATATAAGATACTGGGCTTACTTGTTTAACAACCTCCCATGGCCCCTTCCACTGTACCTCAAATTTTGGAGCAGTTCCTGCTACTTGAACCAAAACCTTTTCACCAATGCTTAATTGGCGGCTTTTGGCCTTTCTATCATACCACCCTTTCTGGCGAACTTGACTGTCCTGCAGGTTCCTCTCAGCAACCTGCGACGTCCTTTTCAAACGTGCTCTCAAGTCACGTAGAAACAGTGGCACCTCCTGACTTCCTGGTTCAGGATCAATCCATTGTTCCCTCAAAATATCCAACAAACCCCGGGGAGCCCTACCATACATCAACTCATACGGAGTTACACCTAGGGACACTTGAATTCTTTCCCTGCAGGCATATAAGGCAAAGGGTAATAACATATCCCATTCTTTTACCTCTCCTGCTAACCCCCTTCTCAACATTTGTTTGAGAGTTTGGTTGAATCTCTCCACCAAACCATTTGATTGTGGATGGTAGGCTGAGGTTTTCACGTGACGAATGCCAAAGGCATCCCAGACCTGGGCCAAATATTTGGATACAAAATTGGACCCTCGGTCAGTCAACACCTCTCTTGGGAATCCCACTTCACAAAACAATTTTACTAGCTCTAAAGCTATTGTTTTTGCAGAAACATTCCTCAATGGTATGGCCCAGGGAAACCTTGTTGCCTGATCTACCATAACTAGGATGTATTGGAAACCTCGGGGCGTTTTAACTAATGGGCCTACAATATCCATGGCAATGCGACCAATTGGGTCTGTGATGATTGGCATGGGGATCAATGGCACCACCGGTGGGTGAGCCGCTGTAACTCGCTGACATGCTGGACATGCAGCACAAAACTGGGCAGTTTCTTTGAATATACCTGGCCAGTAAAAACGCACAAGTATTTGATCCAGCGTTCCTTGCATACCTTTATGACCTCCCACTGGATGATCATGTGCTAGTCTAAGTACTAGCCCTTTGAAAGTTGTGGGTACCACCAATTGTTTACGAATGGCACCATTTCTGGGGTCCTGACTCTCTCTATATAATATGTCATTATCTAGTCTGAATCTGGGCAACTCCTCCCTGACCTCCTGAGCATACTTAAAAGCTCGGGTGAGAGCTTGATCAGCTCGCTGCTCTTGTGGAAAGTTAGGAAACTTTGCCACCAACTCAGCTGGCACCCAGGGTAAACTTTGACCAGCTAACATCTCAGCCCTACCCTGTGCTCTGCAAAGTCTCTCACGCCTCTTTTGTGCTTTCAACTTTCTTACTTTACCAGATGATGGGGTTATTAAATCATCATGAGAGGGTAAATCTCCTAATAACTCTGCCTGCTCCCCCGCCTCCTTCTGCTGGCTCTCTAACTTAGCCTGCGAGCGGGTGGATACAAGGCCCCTCTTATTACCCATAGTTTGGCCTTCTGGAAGCTTAACCATCTTTTTAGCTAGGGACTGAGGACTTCCAAAGAAAGGCCCGGGAGCTACTACCATTAAACCTTCTCCCTCCTTTTTTCCTAGTCCTTCCACTAGACCCTGCTTAAATCTTGGCCAGTCTCTTCCTAGAACCAAATCAAAGGGTAGCCTAGGCACCACTGCTAATAGGACTTCCTCTTGTTTCCCTAGGCACTTAACCTTTAGCCTATAGGTGGGATATGATGATGCAGCACCATGAATGCATCTGATGTGAACTTGGCTTTCAGGGGTTCTAGGCACAAATCTTTCTTGGGCCTCTATCCTCTTCCAAAGCCTTTTTGACATCATACTCTGGTCTGCCCCAGAGTCTAATAATGCATTTGTGGTAATTCCTTGCACATCAACCATCAAAAGAAATCCTTCCTTGGGCTGTTTTAAATCCAGACCCATTAAACTAGTGTGTGTCTGGCATCTCTTCTCTAAATGTCCTACTTTTCCACACTTGAAACATTTCTTTCTATTCCACTGTGTCATCTGGTTTGATACAGTACATTCATTGTCAGAAACATTCTTAATTATTCTTTTTTCTGATACAGCACATCTAGCCTCAGCATCCATCTTTAGAGGGCCACCCATTCTATGGCAAGCCTGCGTGGCTTCCAAGAATCTCTCTGCTAGCATGGTTGCCTCTCCAAGATTTTGGCAATTTTGCTGTATAAGAAAAACATTCAAATCTTTAGGTACCCCAAGCATAAATTGTTCCAGCATTATAATATCTAATAACATTTCTACTGTCTTTTGCTCAGGCTCCAACCATTTTACAGCTAAACTTCTGATTCTCTGACTCAGAGCCCTGGGTGTCTCACCCACTTTCAATGTAACAGCTCTAAACATTCGCCTATACTCTGAAATTGACAACCCTAGGCGATCTCTAATAGCTGCCTTTACATCCTTATAAATCAAAGCCTGGGCTGCTGGCATTGCTCTGTAAGCTGCTAGTGCCTCACCAGTTAATGAGGCTGCCAGCCTTACTGCCCACTGGGTCTCTGGCCATGCTAAAGCCTGTGCCACTCTTTCAAAAGACTCTAGAAAATCATCAACATTATCTTCTGGAGTTAATTTCCCAAAATTAAATGCCCCAATCCCTTGATTGAGTCCCACAGTGTCCACATGTGGTGCACCAGTACTAACTGCTGGTCTTGCATTTGTTCCACTTTGGCTCTGCAGCTGAACTAGAGCTTGCACCAGATCAAGCACTGGTTTCTGCTGTTCCATTAAGGCCTTCACAGCAGTGTCCTGGGCCTGCTGTGACAGCTCCTGCTGCTTGCTGAATTGGGCTGCCATCCACTGAGCCATCTCCGTCGGATCCATCTTGACCCCTGCAAGGAAAGAAAAAAAGAAAAACCCAAGAGCAGCACCTTCCAACCAGGTGTGTTTTTTTTTTTTCAACTTTTTTTCAATTACCCCCTGTGCTTACACACATCCACCACTAGACATGCCCAGGTACATATTACCTTGTCTCAGTGATGAATCCAGCTTTGCACAGGGTCTTTTCCTCTGGGACAGCTTCCTGGAACAACCACTTTTCCTCCAAAGTGCAGACGAGGGAAAAAATCTTCTTACAGCTTTAAACTTGACTTTTATTTGTAATCCACAACAAGTAAATCCTCTTGGTGCAAGAGCAATCCGAAAAACTACGCCATTTGTCAGACGGCTGCCTAGGGTGAGAACTTACACAATCTTGACGATGCATATATTCATATGATTCTTGCAAGGTATTGTGGGTATTGTAGTTCATTCACTCCCAAACACAGCTGATGACAATAATTTGAGTTGTGAAACCAAGTGGTAAGATCAATAAAATACTTCTTTTATTGATGGGGTTTAATTCACCCAGCACATGTATGCTTGATAGCACTATAAATGAGGTTACTTGCTTGCAGTGTTTAAATGGATAACAAAAAGTCACAAAGTAAACCAGAAAACAACCTTCAGCTTGTCTGGCAATTAGCTAATGTTTTCTTAGCAAGTAATTACCTAATACAAAGGCACAAAGTAAAGAATAAACTTTGCTGGTTAGGTTAACTTCTGCTTATTTTCCACGCCGATCTCAGCAGTGATTCTCCCTTGCTCACACACACAATCAGGTGCAGCCCTAATTACTATCAATGGACCAGCTGAAAGCCTTTAGCTGGCTGGCTGCTACTGTGTGAGCCCAAATCCTGCTTTAAGAGCTGTTTGCAGTGGAAATAAAGAACAAAGTTAGGTTTCTTTGTGATGGCTGATGTGTTTGCTCATAGAAAACTAGCAATAGCATTTAGATAAAGAACAGTCCATGTAAATAGTTTCATCTGCTGTATTTCCCCCTGCATCAACAATCATAGGGTCAATATCATACATTGGCACAGATGAGTCTTTCATTAAGGCACTATCATGAGAATGCTTATTCCCTTGCTGCCATTCTCTATTATAGATAGGGTCTGGATCAGTGTTCATACCTGAGCCTCTCCTGCTATCATTATTCCTCTCTGTATAGCCTGGCCAATATGTAATCCAATTCTGATGTCCAGCCTTCCAATCTTGATCCCTGGACACTGGATCTTCTCTCACATACCTTCTGGCCTTGGTCTGAAAGTCCCTTCCACATGCAGTCTTCTCTCTTCCAGGTAGCCACTGGTGATTCCTATCTCTGCCACTCCATTCCTCTGGCTGAATCCAGTCCAATGGACTCTGCTGGCTTTTGGAATACCTCCCAGTATGAGTACTGCCTTGGAATCTCCCAGACCTTCCAATGGCCTTTCTTCTCTTCCTTCCAGAGAATTTCCTTCTCTCTCTATCTGCTTGGCTTGGCTTCTGTTTCTCCAGGTGATACTGGTGCTTGTAGCCGTTGCTGTCTCTGTATCTCTTCCTCCCTCTGTAGCTTTTGCTGAAGCTCTCCCTGAAGCTGTTATCTGAAGAATAAGCTCTATTCTTATCCTGTTCTAATGTGTGCTGCTCCCTAACACAGCGCAGCTGTGTTGAATCAGGCCCTGCCCTTTGAGATGAGTGCTTAGGGATTACCTCATAGCTCTCTTGATTGCACACACATTCTCTCACTTCAGCCCCTCTCATGGCTGCTGGAAACCTGGTGCATTCTGGGACTGGTAGTCTTTTATGTGAAAACTCTGTTTTCTTGCTTCTACCAGAACTGACAGGTTGCTTGTTCAGAGTCACATCATCTTTTCTATAGCTCCTACCTGAGCTATGATAAGCTTCCTTATCACAAGCCTTGAACTTACTAAGTGGGGAATTCAGGGTCAATGGGTGATTCAGAGTTTCTATAACTAACAGAGATGGGTCGTGATTCTGCACTCACTGGGAAGTATATAAGGAATAGGTAATGTTTGAGGGCCTTTCTGAATTGGAGTATGTTGGTGATTGCTCTAATATCAGGTGGCAACATATTCCAAAGCTTTGGGGCACGGAGACTGAAAGCCCTGTTTGCTGTTGATGAGGTGCTTTTTGTAAGTTCACGGGGAACCAATAGCGTATTTAATGCCATTGATCTTCTTGATCTATTAGAAGAAATGGGTTTGATGAGTTCAGTTAATGATGTGGATGAGAGACTGTTTACCGCTTTGAAGGTAAGTAGTAATGTCTTGAAAATGATCCTGGCCTGTACAGGAAGCCAGTGTAACTGCTTCAGAAGGGGCGACACATGCTCACTCCTAGATGCCCCATAGAGAATCCTCGCAGCGCTATTCATTGCAAGCTGTAAAGGGTTCAAGGTGGATTGAGGGAGGCCTAGCAAAATGACATTAGCATAGTCAAAGTGAGGCATGATCAGAGCCTGGTAGATGGTACGGAAATCCTCAGGTTCAAGCAGTGGGCGAAGATGTCTTAGTGACCGGATTTTGTAGTATATGGATCTTACCGTGTTAGCTATATGCGCCTTCATGTCCAGGTTCTGATCGAGTGTAACACCCAGATAACGTATTTGCTGTTTTGATTGTAGCTCAGCATCTTTCACCTTAAGGAATTGTGGAGGGCTGAAGTTCGGGTTCTTTGACATGAAAAGCACCTCTGTCTTCTTATGTTGAATCCGGAGGTTTTGTGATAAGAGCCATTCCGATATGGCGTCAAAACAGTTGCTCAGAGGGGACAGGTCCAAATTGTCAATGTTGAAAGGCATATAAAGCAGGACGTCATCCGCATATATCATGCAACCTACATTGAAAGACCGGATGATCTTGCAAATAGGTTGCATATAAATATTGAACAACAAAGCAGAGAGAGAGGAACCTTGTGGGACCCTTTGCCATTGGTGGAATGGATCAGACATCACTCCCCCAGCACGAACATGTTGCCATCTTTCGGATAAGTACGATCTGCACCACTCAAGGGCAGTTCCGCCTACTCCTTTCTCCTTCAGCCGTAATAGGAGGAGGTCATGGCTCACAGAGTCAAAAGCAGCGGCTATGTCCAGGAACACAAGTGCGAAACCCTGTCGGATGTTGTTGATACCAGAAATTATGGTATTGAGGAGAGCTGTGAGGAGAGTCTCTACACCATGTGACTCTCTGAAGCCATGTTGGCAAGGATCCAATGGAGCATTGGTATCGATGTGGTCTTGCAATTGACATTGTACCTCCTTTTCTATTAACTTCGCGAGAAAAGGAATACTTGAGATGGGTCTGTAGGAGTCTACCTTTTGAGGATCTAACTTACAGTTTTTCAGGAGAGGTCTGATGGAAGTTTGCTTGAGGGCAGATGGGAATGTACCGGAGTTGAAAGACAGGTTTACTATTTTAGTTATTATTGGGCTGAATTCACAACGCAGTTCCCTTATCCAGAAGGCTGGGCAGGGGTCCGTCTGAGCAGTTGTGGAATTGAGAGACATGATCAGATCCTCAATTCGCTTCTTGGTAGGGGTAGAAAAAATGGTTAGAGCTGTTTGGCAATCTTGATCTGTGGGGGTTAATTTTAATGGAGGTTTATTTGTTTGTGTAAGCTTGGATTGTAGGTAGGCTGCGAAGTCTTGAGGATGGATCTCGCCTTGCTTTTCAGGGGCTGGCTCTTTAGATAAGGTCTTGACTAGGTTAAACAAATCATGAGGTTTGTTTAGTGCACGCCTCAAGGTGTCCGTGTGGTACCGCTTCATTTTCTCTGAGATGGCCTTGCGGTGGATGGATAGCTGATTGAGGTAGGCTGCCTGGTCTGCTGTTGAGCGAGACCGACGCCAGCGCTTCTCGAGGTTCCGTAGTTGGGATAGTGATCCTCTCAGGTCATCTGTGTACCATGGTGCAGAAGCTCTCTTTCTAGGCAGCCTGTTGAGTGATGGTCGTATTGCAATCGAATTAAGACTGGTGTTCCAGCAGGTGATTAGATCTTCTATTTCTAGGGAGGCCTTGTTACGAAGTGAGCATGTTCCATGCAATGAAGCTACAGGGTACCCTATTTAAGACTAATAAGAGAAAATATTTTTTCACTCAACGTGTAATCAAACTCTGGAATTTGTTACCGGAGGATGTAGTAAAAGCTGTTAGTGTAGCTGGATTTAAAACAGGTTTGGACAAGTTCCTGGAGGAAATGTCCATAAACCATTATTAAAAAGGGACCAATACAAGCACTGAGGAACCTGTGTCTTTTGGGGAGACTTGTGACCTAGATTGGGCATTGTTGGAAAAAGGATACTGGGCTTGATGGACCTTGGTCTGACCCAGTATGGCATATCTTATGTTCTTATGTTTAGTGCCACTTGCAGTCTGTTGAACCAGCAGCATAACAAAACAGTGCAGCATACACACCTGACAGGATATCCCTCTCTCACCCTTGTTGAACATAACTTGTCAGACATGTATGGCACAGAGCCTGCAGAGATGTAAACAGATATAGGCATACCTCAACTCATGCCCTCCTGAATCCCGACAATGATCACATATATACCCATGGATTGATGAATTCACATGACTGCTCTGTAGCTCCAAACACATGGCCAGTGTGTATATGAGAAAAGGGTCTCATGGGTTCAAGACCATGATCAGGAAATGGTATGCCCAGGTATGTTAAATTTATCCTATGTTAACAGAACTGTATCAGCATGTACAACCTTCAACATTTCCTCCAGTATGAATCCACACTCAGCTGCCACACTGAGAAGCTGCACCACCCACACCTGGTTGGCATAGCACACTAATAGATCCGGCACACTGAGTGGGCATTGACAGCGCCTGAGTATTGCAGAGCTGTGGCCATATTACGGCTATGTATCCACATGGTGATTATATAGGATCAGGCTGCAGTAATATGTGGGCTGTTTCTTTTATGGCAATCCAGTCACTAGACAGGTTGCTGGTCATCCATGCTTTTTGTACTAAGCCAATATGTTCATGGTAGCTATGTGCACATGCAGCGTGTGGTGCCTAGCAGACTGGGCATAGATGGTATATGAGTGGCTGAGACAGGTTGGCTTTGCCCAACATATGCAGGCTGCCTGGGATTGATCTAGTTGATTGGAATTCCCAGAATGTGAGGCTAGCAGCTGTTCTTTGGTTGTTGGTAACCTGCTGATAACTGTGGTCTTGCCAGGCCCTTCTGCTTGTTGTCAGCACCTCCTCCCCTCCTGCATAGACAACACTCACAGCATTCGAGTTCCTTGACAACAGCTGTCGCAACTTTAGGGACTGGCATGGGATATTATAGGACAGTCCCAGGCCAACAGGAACAGGACATAAGGCCCAGATGAGCCAGGCCACTTTGGCATGCTGCAATTGTACAGAACACAAAGTGACTAGCATCACACACTGCAGTGAATATCTGGCACACTGACCGTGATAGAGATTTGCTCCAGAACCTGGCGAGTTCTTCTATTGCAGGGCTTGCTCTGGGGGCCAGGTGATGTGTGCCCTTCCTCACAATCAGGGTGACTGCAGAAACAGGTTATTTGCACATATGGCATCCATTATGTGTGAGGAGTGGCCTAGTGGTTAGGACAGGTACAGAGTGTCAGGGGTTTGATTCCCATCTGGGGAAAGCAATCTCAGGTCAGAGGGACTGGGGTTTCTTGGGCAAGCCACTTAAACTTCTGTTGTCTCAGGTATATGTAGATAGTGAGCTCTTTGGGGGTTGAGGGAATATATCCAGTACCAGCTTTCAGCCTGGGAGGTATATCAAGAAATTGCATAAATATAAACACTGTCCCTACATATTACAGTGCTGATGTGATGATTCACTGCATTCTCCATATGGGCATCAATTGCATATATCTGCTCCCCATATAATGGAGGTGCAAAATGATACTAGTGCCCCAATTGCAGCCATGGTACTATTATAGTATCATTTTAAGAATTAGAACAAGGTTACAGAAAATACAATGGAGTGCAAGCTAGGTAGGACACATACAAGAATATCACATTACAGTGAAATCACAACACAAACACCCATTTCTATAGAAGTTAGGGGTGTGCATTCATTAGCACACATTTTCTTTGGTTCTCTGGTGTGCCTTAAAAAATTTCGGAGACATGTTCACTAAAGAACATGCCAGTAGTGCACATTTGGGGGCGTGATTCTAGTGTGGAGACCTGCGCCAACTTCATGAGGCATGTGCATCAATTCCCCTGCCATTGGCACATTGCTGACACATGCCATACAGAAACGGGCACCCAGGTACACTAAACACCACCCACTAAAGCGGCATGAAGTGAACTCACATTAGCGGTAGTATTCATGGTTAGCATGCTAACCCTCTCAATCACATGATATTCGCCGCGGGATTTTTTGCTTGGATTCCTGCACTTTTTAGCGTGAAGTGTTTATAGCATGCTAAACCCCACGCTAATATCACAGTTTAGTAAAGATGCACCTTAGGGCCCAATTCTGCATGCAAATAGAGGGGCTGTACATCCCGGTAGGATATGCAGCCCCACTATTCACAAGGACTGCATTTTGCCATAAGTGCTCTCTGCACACATTGAGCTACTTTGCATGGTGCAATGGATGAGAGTGGGAGGGGGGCCGTAGCACCCAGTCATACAGGGCCTATTCAGGTCACAGCCCTGTACGTCCACCAACGACAGTCCAGACATGGGATTTATACCACCTCGGAGGTGGTATAAGCCCTGGGCGTGGCAGCGGGCAACCCACACAACCCCACCACATGGCCAGAGGAGGGGCAAGTGAGTCCCCGCCACCCAATTCTGGTCCTGGCTCCCCCCGCCAGGGGTCGAGCAGTGGGGAAATGGTGTTCGGCACTGAGGCGGGCTTTCGGTGCTCCTGCTGGGTGTCCCAGTGCAATGGTGAAGGGACGCCATAACACCGGCACACCAGCAGAAGCATGGCGGGCTGGCCATGCTGTAGTGAGGACATCTCCCATGAGGCTTCAGGGGCATGCCAGCCGTCTCAGTGCCTGATCCTGCAACAAGGGAACATCTGGCTCCTGCGGTGCAGAATCAGGTACAATCGGAGCCTATCCTGTTCTTGGATGTCCGGATGATCCTGACATGCCCCTTACTGAATTGGGCTCTTAGGGGCTTGTTTACAAAGCTGTGGTAGCGGTTTCCCATCGTTATCGGAGGCGCGGCCCCATTGATTTCGATGGGGCCGTGGCTCTGATAATGATCGGAAACCGCTACCGCGGCTTTGTAAACAAGCCCCTTAGTACACATAAAATCTATTTAACTTGTTAACCTATGAATTAATGTGCACACAATAGATATACACATTAAAAACTTCTAATGCATGATTATTAATGTCTGAAACAAGCTGAAGATAATAAAAACCACAAAAATTGTGAAAAAGTCCAAAAAGATCTGAAAATAGCTAAAACGTTTTTCCCTTTGCATATCCACAATAGAAGTTTATGTTTCTACTTTAGGATGTATGGACCAAACTGAACTGAGGGGATATCAATGGAAGCATCCCAAAGGAAAAGAAACACATACAAATTCATCCTGTCTTGGAAGTACAGACTACCTGTATTTCATGATTTAGCAAAGGCCAAAGAAAGACCAAATGTACACCAGCATTGTTAAAGAGAAATGAAAGCAGCTATAAAAAGGACAACTTTCAAAAAATAGGAAACGATAAGAATTTGAAAAGAAGTTTGCTGTAGAGACAAAAACTAAAAGTAAAAACATTTTCAAGCACATTAAAAACTGGAAGCCTCTTATGGAGCCCTAGAGGAAAGGCACATGAACCGTTATTTACATGACGTATCCCTGAGGATATGTAACTTGAATCTATCTACCTTCTGGGATCCTGGCAGATATTTATACCCTGGCTTGTCCACTGCTGGAAAAAGAATACTGGGCATGATGGATCTTTGGTCTGGCCCGGTATGACAGTTCTTATTTTCTTATCCTAGAACCACTAAGACTGCATAAGAGAGTGTACATTTTTGGGTTCAGTTATGGAAACCAGCTCCTATAGCCTTTTACATGATTTACATTCCCAGCTTTCTTAAAAGAAACCCCTTTATGAATATAGGGTTAAATGGAACGGCAGCTGGCTTGCCAAAGAAGAGAGAAATTGCACATCCCCTGCTAAAAGTAGATGAAAGTACACTGAATGTTAATAGCTTTCTAATGGACCAGTTTACACACACAGTTAATGTTCAGCATAAACTTTACTTCTGAGATCTTTGGAATAATGCATGTGTGCATTCCACGTTTAGAGAATTTCAATTGAAAGAATATGAATGCAATCATTCTCTACAAATGCTCTCTTAAGTGCGTGCGGAAAGTAGAAAACAATCCCGGGACAACCCACTGCTTTATTCATAATGGATCAGACTATTCATTCCTTATTAATATAATGGAGTACAACTGAGCAGTAGAGCAGTTTGAGCTTAAGTGTTTCATAAATGGGGCTTCCTGTCCGTAATCGCTTAATCCTACTGGCTGGGCCTCCTAAACTGAATAAAGGAGTAAACAAAGTTTTAATTAAGTTTAAGGAATAAGCTTGTCTGAGGGATACCATGGCGTCCTAAGAACACAGTGGTGAAGTGTATTTGTCTTGCACCCTGCTACTATCAGCATCCTGGGCTAGGAGGATGCATATCAGATGCATTGATGTGTGTGACTTATTCATAAAGTTTTTAATTAAAATATGTTTTCCCAATATCCGTGCTAAACTCTGCTCCAAGGCGGAAAGAAGTGCTTGTTTTTTGCACAGCTTAAACTGTTGACTGCAAATCTTTTATTTTACATGAAAGGCTGAAGTATTTTTAGACAGCCTGTGTGCATTGTTGATACTGCAAGAAACCATAGGGTCTTGTTTACTAACCTGTGGCCAGGGTTTGCATTTACCATGCCGTACTTGCCAGAATTAATATGAGCTAGGCACAAAACCTCTACGTTAAACTGTCAACTCTCAGATCTACCTCTCTGCACCTGAAATCTCTCCAGGAATCCAGTCCCAGATCTCTGTCTGTTTATCCAACATTGCTGCCTGGAAGTCTCAGTGCCACCTGAAATTGAACATGGCCAAAACTGAGCGCCTCGTCTTTCGCTTTATACCCACCTCCCCCCTTCCTCCATTCTCTATTTCTGTGGATGACACTACACCCTCCCTGTTTCCTCAGCTGGCATTCTTGGGGTCATATTTGACTGTACACTCTCTTTCTCTGTGCACATCTAACAGATAGCTAAAACCTGTCACTTCTTTCTCTATAGCAACAGCAAAATTTGTCCCTTCCTTTCTATTCACACTACTAAGACCCCTATCCACTTACTAGTCACCTCCCACCTTGACTATTGCAACCAGCTCCTCACTGGTCTCCCTCTGAATCATCTCTCTCCCCTTCAATCTGTTCAAAGCTCAGCTGCGTGGCTTATCTTCCACCTGTGTCGCTATGCTCATGTAACCCCTCTTCTCAAGTCACTTCACTGGCTCCCTATCCATTTCCGCATCCAGTTCAAACTTCTCCTACTGGTCTACAAGTGCATTCCTTCTGCGGCTCCTCACTACCTTTCCTCTCTAATCTCACTCTACACCCCTCCTCGGGAACTCCGCTCCTCTAGCAGATCCCCTTTATCTCTGCCTTCTTCTGTCATTGCCAACTTCATACTTTGTTCATTCTCTCGCTGCTCCATATGCCTGGAACAAACTACCTGAGTTAGTATACCAGGCTCCTTCTCTAACACTATTCAAATGCAGGATACAAATCCTCCTCTTCGAAGCTGCTTTTGGATCCTGTTTCTCCTTAGTCTCTTGCTCACTGCTTATGTGTATCTTACCATATTTTAGTCCCAGGTTTTGCTATGTTTTTTGTTGTGATTAGATTGTATGCTCCAATGTACAGTGCTGTGTACACCTTGTAGCCCTATACAAATGATTAGAAGTAGCAGTGTCCCTGGCATTTCCCTCTGCATCTAACACAGAGAAATAGTCACAAACATCCATTAACTGCATGGCCTTTAGAGGGTAATTTTGTAACAGGGCGTCTAGACTAAGGCAGTCAAAATGCATCTATTTTAAGCTTATTTTATAAAGATAAGTAGGCATCTACCAATTTTAATAAATACAAGTGGCAAAGATTGTACCTTAAATTCAGGTGCAGACATGTACACCTGTTACTATGGCAGACAATGAACCATTACTACTACTAGTTATCATTTGTATAGCGCTACAAAGCATACACAGCGCTGTACATGTAGATGTAGGAGCAAGGGGAGATACCCTTCCCACAGCATCAGCGGGCACAAAGAAAGCAGGACAAGCATCCAACCATGGAAAGAGGATTTTATTAAACTTATGAGGTCAACCCGACACGTGTTTCGGCCGGGAGGCCTTCTTCAGGGGTTGATGACCTCTACAATAAGAAAATAATAAAATCTTAATGATAACATAAATATTAAAAAACATATTAAAAAACAATGGAGAATCATAAGAACCCAATGAAAATCAAGTGAAAATCAATAATAAGTAAATTTAATAAATAGTCGATAGCATAAAGCAATAAAAACGTTCAAGGGAAAACTGTATGCTTATAAAATGTGATACATACAAAAAAACGGACACTAGGGAGATAGACAATGCAATATGACAAACAAATTGGTGCCAATTCAGTCCTGGATGTCCCGGCCCTCTGTGTGTCCAGTCGCAACCGGATGCACAGTTAGCCGGGATTCTGTGCCTTGTCCGGATAACTCAGTCAGGGCTTTTGAATGGAGCCTCAGCGCCATGGTGTCTGGTTGCCATGGCATCGTGGCTCTATTCAAAAGCCACGCTCCCTGGCCACCAGACCAAAAAGTACATTCCCCGCAGCCCGACCCTGATCTGGCCTCCCAAGGCCAGGGTCGGGCTGTGGGGAATGTCCTCTGCCCCTGCTGCCTCTTTTGGGCCCCGGGCCTGCCTGATTCACCTGACTACTTAACCAGTTATTCTTCTGAATAACCTAGTTAAGGTAATCCAGATAAGCTTTCAGGCTAACTTTAGCAGGAGATGCCATGCTGAATAGCAGCCCCATATTAGACAAACAAAACCAAAACCAGGGGAACCAAAATTATCAAGAAAAGCAAATAAAAAACCTCAAGGAGACAACAACCCATGGACAGCTGGGCACACCCTATTAAACACATGGACAACTAGATGTTTGGCATGGTTAAAGGTGATTTTTGAGAGCACAAAGTAGCTAAGATCCTCCAAGGAACAGTGAGCTTTGTCTCTGTGCAGGTAATGGGTAACCATGGGTATCTCATTCAGAACTGCACAAGTAGTTTTCTAAAATCCTACTACTGATTTAAAGAAACTGGAGCAATATGGACCAAATATTTGGATATTTAAGAACAATTTTAAACGCATGCATCAAAATTCCCATTTTCCACATCCTTTATTTTTGCTCCCAAAATTTAGCTTTTCTTCCTCTTTAATCTCTTTCCATAACTTAGTAGCATATTAAAATTGCATCAAATGAAATGACAGCAGACAAAAGCCGACCGGAGAGCACAAACACTCACAGGCAGCGTAGAGCACACACAAAGAACAGTGGTTGATATAAGCAACTTTATTTGAAAAAACACCCCAATGAGTTTCAGCTGAATGTCTTCTTCAGGGGGTACTAGCCTCAAATAAAAACATAAATAAATAAAATCATAAAATGCATCAAAAACATAAAATGATAGCTCACAGATTATAATGAATATCTTCTAACGGAATCCATTCAATAAGACATTAAAGAGCTTAAGAGTAGCAATAAAAATCTATAAAAGCAGGAAGGCTTGTAAGGAACTGGTTAAGAACAAATGGCAAAGATATGTGTGAACTAACACAAGTATAAAAGGGGTGAGGAGGACATGTGGAGACCTATTCTAATTTGGACATCCTGGCCTTCTATGCGTCCGGTTGGAACCGGACTCACAGAGGTAGATGGGATTTTGATCCCGTGGGCATGTCTAGCCCCCGCGGGATCAGAATCCCATCTAAGCCTGTACATGCAGGCTGGGACCTGATTCTGATCGGCCTGCACGTACAGGCCTCTGCCTGGCTAACTCAGTCAAGGCTCCTGAATGAAGCTACGGCGCCATGGCGTCTAGTTGCTATGGCACCGCAGCTCCATTCAAGAGCCACGATCCCCAGCCAATGAAGACTTCATTCATTCCCCATAGCCCGACCCCCAATCTGGCCTCCCATGGCCAGGGTTGGGCTGCAGGGAATCTTCTGCACCCCTTCCACTCTTTGACGCATCCCGGGCCTGCCATCCCCCCGTCTAGGGGAACATATTCCACCTCAGAGATGGAATAGGTTCCCCGTCTACTCTGCTGGCCCCGGACGTACAGGGCTGACATCAGAATTGGCCCTGTATGTCCAGGGCCGTAGACCACCCACTGCCCACCCTAACTCCGCCCCTATACTATCCCTCCCCCCCCTGTCTAACCTCCCCGTACAAAGTCCTTGTTCATATGGGGAGGCTTAGTGGGGATGGGAAAGGCAGATGAATAGCGGGGATGGACATCCCAGCGGGGTGTCCATCCCTGCTATTTGTGTTATGGAATAGATCCCATAGTGTTGGCATGTATCATACTCCTATAACTACATCATTGTAAAAAATATATCCAAAAGTGAAAGGCATGGTCATTACAGCAAATTAAAAATGTGAAGAAAATTATAACATAAAACACATGTTATTGCTGTTACCAATCTGTGTGCTATTGAACTGAAAACAAGTGTGTGGACAGAAAGACAGATAAGAGATGTTGCTGCTTATAGATGGCATGCCAGCGAGTGTATGGAAGCACTTTTAAAAAGAGATCCTAAGGGAGCAACAGAGCCCATGAGTTACACATATCAAACTACGAGAAACACAAAAAGTGAATTCAAGGGGAGCTGCACTTGCCTTCAGACAGATCGCATCGCATTCAAACGCCAAACTGATTGAAAACCGGAGTACAGTCTGCCGGTGCTTAAAACAAGACAAGTTTCACGCCAAACAGGGTCAAAGTTCAAATCCCAATGAAAAACAGATGAGCACAAATAACAAAACAAGGTTAAAAAGAGGAAATATATATATAAACATTTAATTGCATGTATCACATACCAGCAGTAATAGAGGAGCACGTGGTCACTAATGAGATCCAATCATGATCTATTCAAAAAAGGAGAATGTAATAATTGATCGCAGCAGGACATTGTGAAAGAACACAGTAAAAAGGTCTGAAACAATGTAAGCCTGATCGCTGCACAGGAGTGAACTATGGGGTATGTTTACTAAACCTTCTTAACGTGCGCGCAGTGCAATTATCGCGCGCTAAGGTACCTTAGCGCACGATAATGGCGCTTTACGGGGCACAAAGTTGCCTTAGCGCACGCTACCGTGCGCAGCAGCGTAAACGAGCACTGAAGGCGGGAAAAGGCTCCCGGAGGGCGGAGGAAGGCTCCCCAGGGGCGGAGAGAAGGGGTCAATAGGTGGAGAGTGGGAGGGGAGAGGCTCCCCGCACACTAATGATGTGAAATCTGAGGTCAAAACTAACGCAAGTGAAAACCTCGCGTTAGAGCTGATTTAAAGGGAAAAGAAACCATTTTTGTCAGCAATGTACAGCAAAACCAGGGAAATTACAAAAAAGTGATAAGTGTGATACATGTGCACGGAACAAAAGTACAAATAAACATTGAAAAGGACACCAACAAAAAATCCAAAAAGCATAACCAAGCTGGGTAACAGTGATAGTAATGGGAAACATCAAAAAACACTCCCAAGAAAGCCCCCCAAAAAAGATATGAATTTTGGAAGGGTCCACGCTCCATCCCCATACAAGGTGAATGATCCCACAGTGAAATAGCACTGATCAGGGTTTCCCTCTCCATTGGACAGGTTTCCTATGGCATGCACAACAGCAGGGCGGGCATGTTGGAATGGGCAACTGGACAGATGCTGGGAAAGGGGATACAGAGGGCTGCAGGCGGCACATGCTGTGGTGCAGCTGGGGCACAGTGCGGACTAGGCAGATGCCTAGGTGGCACCTAGGAATGCTGAAACTGTACAGCAGCCAGACAGCAACTGATGAGGGCCCCACATGGGCACGAGAGTGATTATCACAGTGTCACAGGGGATAGTACCCAGCAGGTACCCCCAAGG
The DNA here is from genome assembly GCA_033557465.1 of Ichthyophis bannanicus. Lineage (NCBI taxonomy): Eukaryota > Metazoa > Chordata > Amphibia > Gymnophiona > Ichthyophiidae > Ichthyophis > Ichthyophis bannanicus. The sequence continues at coordinate 100,354,149 of CM066034.1, read as the reverse complement.
GCACAGAACATTGGCAGGCGGTGTTGAGGGGAAGCGTGGATGTCTATGCAGGCACCCCTACCCCAGAACACGCACCATAGGCAGCCGCCCAACTGCACACTGGATGGCCTGAGACTGCACAGCACCAGCACCACCAGCAGAAGGGCATGTCAGCATGGTGGCAGAGGGGTACTGGTGGTGGAGGGGGGCAGTGGCAGCTGCCCAGAGCAGACCATGGCCTAGCCCTGTGTAGGTGGGTGCCATGCACTGCAACAGACAGGCCCTGTCTGATGAACAGGCATGGTATCACCAGGGAATGCACTGTCTCTGTGGCAACACGGTGGTGCAGTGCACACAACCAGTGTGTTCGGAGGCAGAAGGTCACAGGTTCAAGTCCAAGCTATGGTTCCTGCCAACCCAGTCCCCATATTTTACCCACTACTAAAACGTGCTAATACAGACAGAACCTTTTTTGCAGATGACGTAAACATGCCCAAAACACCTACATTTTACCCTACAGAGCACAGACACCATAAACAGGCGCACTACCTACAGCAGAGTCTCCCAAATGCAGTCCTGGAGGGCCAAACAGCATTCAGGTTCCATGCTGCCTCTAATAAAGATGCCTGTACTGCATATCTATGCACCGTCCCCATGGTATGCAGATGTATCACATGCATATTCATGAGGGACAGCATGAAAACCCGAACAGTGTTTGGCACACCAGGACCAGATTTGGGAACCTCTGCCATAAAGCAGCAGCCAACAGGGACAGACAAACCCACACCCACAGGCCCCATTATCCAATGCCTCGTGGAGAGGCAGGACATTGGGCCCTGCGTGTATCTCCCAATACTAGCACCTGCATACCTTAGCAATGCTACCCTAAACCTGGGAATACAGTACACAGCTATCAAAAGGTTGCTATGATAACTGGCAGATAGCAATTCAGAGGTTAAGTACAATCTTCTGATTGAGCTGCATCATGGCAACCTTTCTGATGTCTGTGGAATGTGCTACAGGCTTTGTGTCTGGCAGTGTTTACCACCCTGGGGAGTGACCCAACCGTATTGTGTACCATAGCCATGCCTGTACTGTGCCCAGGACTGGAGCGGTGGCCAGGGCTTCCAAACACCCCTATAGTTGTATAATGCTGGCATAGGTGTGGGAGTGTATCTGCTATCCAGTGTGTGGTGGCTGCAAACATCCCCCACAGCCCACACTGCCAGCACTGTTGCCAGTATTGGCCCCCAAGGGTACAGAACATTGGCAGGCGGTGTTGGGGGGGGGGGGAAGCATGGATGTCTATGCAGGCACCCCTACCCCAGAACCCGCACCATAGGCAGTCGCCTACCCACACACTGGATGGGCTGAGACTGCGCACCACCAGCACCACCAGCAGAAGGGCATATCAGCATGGTGGCAGAGGGGTACTGGTGGTGGAGGGGGCAGTGCCAGCCACACCGTGGCCTAACCCTGTTCAGGTGGGTGCCATGCACTGCAACAGACAGGCCCTGGCTGACAAACAGCCATGGCATCTCTAGGGAATGCAGTGCCTCTGTGGCCACAGTGTGGTGCAGCACACACAGACAGTGTGCTCAAGAGCAAGAGGTCAGAGGTTCAAACCTCAGCCATGGCCCCTGACAACCCAGTCCCCATGTTTTACGCAGTAACAAACCGTGGAGGTAAAGACCAAACCTTCAGTGCAGAGAACAGAACCATGCGTCAAACGCCCATATTTTACCCCACAGAGCACAGAGCACAGACACCATACACATGTGCAGTACCTAGAGCAGAGTCTCCCTATTGCAGTCCTGCTGTCACCAATAAAGATGCCTGTGCTGCAGTCCCATGTGCCGCCTCCATGGTATGCAGATGTATCTCATGCATATACATGAGGGACAGCATGAAAACCCGAATAGTGTGTGGAACACCAGGACTGGAGTTGGGAACCTCCTCCCAGAGCAGCGGCCAACAGGGGCAGACACACCTGCACCCACAGGCCCCATCATCCAAAGCCACTTGTAGCAGCAGGATGGCGAGCCCTGTGTGAAGCCCCCAATATCAGCCCCTGCATACGGTAGCAATGCCACACTAAACCTGGCGATATGGCACACATATATCAAAAGGTTGCTATGATCACTGGCGGATAGGAATCCCGAAATTAACCAAAATCTTCCCTTTAGCTATATCATACCAACCTCTCTGATGTCTGTGGAGTGTGTATCAGGTCTGGTGTATGACATTGTTTACCACCCTGGGGAGTGACCCCAACAGTATTGTGTACCATAGCCATGCCTGAACTGTGCCCAGGACTGGTGAGGTGGCCAGGGCTGCCAAGAGCCTCTATTTGCACAGTTCCGTCATAGGTGTGGGAGTGTGTGTATGTCCATCCAGTGTGTGGTGGTTGCCCACACCATTCACAGCCCACACTGTTTGCACTGTGTCCAGTGTTAGCTTGCTTATGTGCATAATGAGGAGCAAGGTACTGTGGGTAAAGCGTGGACAGGGCTGCCTGGGCAGGATGCATCAGCACAGGGCTCACGGCAATGGTTGGGACATTGTAGTGTCTGGCCGCCACCTGCACGGACAGAGTGGCCAAAGCAGGTCCCGCTGGAAAGGCACTCCCACCCTGACTGAGCAGTGACCACAGCATGGCTAGGTTCCCCCATAGTGCCACGTAGTATGTCATGCAAGTGATATATATGGGTCTCCTTTTCTGGGGGCCAATCACTGATCTAACTGCTCGGTGGGTGTGCTCACATCCCAGTATTGGGTGTACACATCTTCCCCAGTAATATGGACTAGCTAGCACATTGCTTGCAGTTAGTATGTGTATGGCTGGAACACCTTGCAGGGTGTGGTGGCTGGTGACTCACTGTGCCCGCTGCCAGAGAATGTCAGATAGTTGTGGGGGGCACCAGAGCATTTACAGCCCTACTGTCTGTCCCCTGTTGCTGTATGGCTGTGTACAGGACTGCCCCCAAGGTTGTGTGCATCCCATACTGGATTGAGGTAGATGGTCCCCTCTACCACCACCATCGCAGGAATGTGGAGCTGTCGGTGGGAGATCCTGAGCCCCAGAGAGCAGGTTCGGTGGTAGTACATAATCTGCCTATGGGCCCATACAGGCGGGCCGCCCCCTGTCACATAAACCATGTGGCCATGGCACGCACACAGAATATGCACTATTCTTGTTGCATCATAGTCCACAAGGGCTCGATGTGACTGGGAAACCAATATGGATTGAGGTGTGTCTGCAAGGACTACCTATCTCACACTGTCACTGATGGCAACCTGTAGCATAGCGTATCTCAGCTATGTCTGGGGCTGTGGACATGGTGCTGGGTGCCCCACGTCACCCTTAGGGTGGGCACTGTACACACACAATGTGATGGTATGAAGTCACTCTGTGCCAGTAACACACATGGTTAGTACCCCCTACCAGGCTGAGGTGCTGTGGGGGTGCACACGGTCAGTGCCCCCAACCTGGCCAAGGTGCTGTGGGGGTGCATACCCCATTCTGTGATCATTTGTGGACTGCTGATATGCATGTGCAGTGCATCATGGGTATGGGTGGGTTAACCCTAACCTGATAACCACAGCAGTTGGTGTGGAGACCTGCAGTCCCTCTGTAGCCTGCCAGGGGCCTGGGTGTGGCCATACAGCTGTAGCCCACTGGTTACATCACTGTCTGTGTGTCAGAGGTATTGGTTGTGAACCCACAGTGGGGTCAGTTGATAGGGCTGTCTGAGGCAGATCATTGTTTAATGTTTGATTAGTGCGGCCAGCAGAAACACCCTCAGTGCTGTAGCTTGAAGGTCCCTCATATGGCACCCTCGACAGCGCTCCATGGGGCGCACCATAGGGAACATTATAAGGTGCCGTGGTGGACAGTGCACCTTATAATGTGCTCTCTGGAGTGCCCAATAGGGTGACTACTGTGGCACCTTAGGTTACGGCACAGTGAGGGTGTGTTTGCTGGCAGCACAAATGAAAATATAATGAAACACACTCACAAATCACTGCTGAAACGTAAAGGACAATGTCCCAGGCAGTTGTATGCAAGAGCTGCACTGGGGGATCGAGCCCATGCCCCCTGTACCATCAGGCAGTCCGTCAACCAATGTGCCACACCTCTGCCACAATGCTTGTATGTCAGCACCCCTACCTACAATTAATGCACATGAACGTGTCACACCTCCCTCGATCGTGTGATAATGTGCACCATGCAACCTATTGTGCGATCCTGACATCTAGACCGTAACGCTCCCCCCCCCTTATGACATCCTGCACAGTTTTGCTGGGCACACATCAACACGGATTAGTAAACACACCCCCTTGGTTTATGTGTTGAGCCACCCATTGCTATGTGAAAGGGCATAGCACACCGGTGAGAACAATGCCCTGAGAGCCAGTGGTTACAGGTTCAAGACTCAAGTGTGGCAAAGACCCGAGGAAATATAACATAGCAAAAATTGTTTTTAAATGTCCGACAAATCACTGCTATGTGTGTCTGCAGCATAGATCAGTATGTAGATTGTTGGCAACACTAGATCCTGTATACTAGTTGTAGCAGAGACAGGAACAAATGCACTGCACCCATACACGTGTTGACGCACATAGGTCTGTGCGTCGCGGGGTGTGTCAGTGCGTGCTGTGGCGCGCGCATGTCACCGTGTGCTGTGGCGTGGCCGTGTCAATGCGTGCATGCGTATTGCGGCGTGCGTGCGTACGTGCATGCCTGAGTCCCTGAGTAGTGTGCAGGTGAGAATGGCCACCATGTCAAGAAAGCCTGCATTCACCAGCCATGACCTGCGCCACCTGGCACAGCTGATTGAGCCAAGGCAGCACAGGCTGTTCCCGGGTTCCTCCAGGCGGCAGGACCTGGTGAGAGTACGGAGGGCCTGGGAGCATGTCACACAGCGGTACAACCGTGTGGCGGACTACCCACGTGAGGTAAATGTATGGGGACAGGTCAGTGTAGACATATAAATATCCAGTGTCAATTGTAGCTGTGCATGCAGCTTTGTGAAAGTATTCTATCCCAATTATGTGTATTCATGACACCCACGTGCTATATTGTCTATGTATCACATCTTAGTGGTTTGACAGTTACCCAGGGGGCTACGGACCTGTGCACAGAGTCCCAGATGCCTTCCTGGTGTCATGGCAGCTGCTGTAACTGAAGTGCTAGAACACACCGTAACAAAGGTAGCCCACACATCTGCCTAAGGAGGTTCAATAATCATCATTCTGGTATGGTGGGTTCTGCATTTGCAGGGTCACACATCTGCCCTACCCCAAGGGGGCCGTGAGACCTGCCAGAAATGGTCTGTCAGTCCCCCTGGTGATATGGATGTTTGTGCCCCAGCAGTCTAAACCATCTGCCCTACCCCCAGGGGCCGTGAGACCTGCCACAAATGGTCTGTCAGTCCCCCTGGTGATATGGATGTTTGTGCCCCAGCAGTCTAAACCATCTGCCCACCTCCCTGGAGGTATGGTTATGCCACTGTTGCTGTTTTCCAATTCCCCCTATCCCAAGGAGCCCTGAGAGCCCATCAAAGTGGGCTGTCAGTCTCCCTGGTGATATGGCTGTGTGTGCCTTTCCAGTTTAACACATCTGCCCTATCCCCAGAAGTCCTGAGGACCCACCAAATTGGGCTGTCAGGCTCCCTGGTCATATGGCTGTTTGTTCCCATGCAGTTTAACACATCTGCCCTATCCCCAGGAGTTCTGAGGACCCATCAAAGTGGGCTGTCAGTCTCCCTGGTGATATGGCAGTTTGTGCCCATGCAGCTTAACACATCTTCCCTATCCCCAGGAGTCCTGAGGACCCATAAAAGTGGGCTGTCAGTCACCCTGGTGATATGGATGTATGTGCCTTACCAGTTTAACACATCTGCCCTATCCCCAGGAGTTCTGAGGATCCATCAAAGTGGGCTGTCAGTCTTCCTGGTGATATGGCTGTTTGTGCCCATGCAGTTTAACACATCTGCCCTATCCCCAGGAGTCCTGAGGACCCATCAAAGTGGGCTGTCAGTCACCCTGGTGATATGGCTGTGTGTGCCTTTCCAGTTTAACACATCTGCCCTATCCCCAGGAGTCCTGAGGGCCCATCAAAGTGGGCTGTCAGTCACCTTGGTGATATGGCTGTGTGTGCCTTACCAGTTGAACACATCTGCCCTATCCCCAGGAGTCCTGAGAACCCATCAAAGTGGGCTGTCAGTCACCCTGGTGATATGGCTGTGTGTGCCTTTCCAGTTTAACACATCTGCCCTACCCCCAGGAGTCCTGAGGGCCCATCAAAGTGAGCTGTCAGTCTCCCCGGTGATATGGCTGTTTGTGCCCATGCAGTTTAACACATCTGCCCTATCCCCAGGAGTTCTGAGGACCCATCAAAGTGGGCTGTCAGTCACCCTGGTGATATGGCTGTGTGTGCCTTACCAGTTTAACACATCTGCCCTATTCCCAGGAGTCCTGAGGGCCCATCAAAGTGGGCTGTCAGTCTCCCTGGTGATATGGCTGTTTGTGCCCATGCAGTTTTACACATCTGCCCTATCCCCCGGAGTTCTGAGGACCCATCAAAGTGGGATGTTAGTCTCCCTGGTGATATGGCTGTTTATGCCCATGCAGCTTAACACATCTGCCCTATCCCCAGGAGTTCTGAGGACCCATCAAAGTGAGCTGTCAGTCTTCCTGGTGATATGGCTGTTTCTGCCCATGCAGTTTAACACATCTGCCCTATCCCCAGGAGTCCTGAGGGCCCATCAAAGTGGGCTGTCAGTCTCCCTGGTGATATGGATGTTTGTGCCCATGCAATTTTACACATCTGCCCTATCCCAAGGAGTTCTGAGGACCCATCAAAGTGGGATGTCAGTCTCCCTGGTGATATGGCTGTTTGTGCCCATGCAGTTTAACACATCTGCCCTATCCCCAGGAATTCTGAGGACCCATCAAAGTGGGCTGTCAGTCACCCTGGTGATATGGCTGTGTGTGCCTTACCAGTTTAACACATCTGCCCTATCCCCAGGAGTTCTGAGGACCCATCAAAGTGGGCTGTCAGTCTTCCTGGTGATATGGCTGTTTGTGCCCATGCAGTTTAACACATCTGCCCTATCCCCAGGAGTTCTGAGGACCCATCAAAGTGGGCTGTCAGTCACCCTGGTGATATGGCTGTGTGTGCCTTACCAGTTTAACACATCTGCCCTATCCCCAGGAGTCCTGAGGGCCCATCAAAATGGGCTGTCAGTCACCCTGGTGATATGGCTGCGTGTGCCTTACCAGTTTAACACATCTGCCCTATCCCCAGGAGTCCTGAGGACCCATCACAGTGGGCTGTCAGTCACCCTGGTGATATGCCTGTGTGCCTTTCCAGTTTAACACACCTGCCCTATCCCCAGGAGTTCTGAGGACCCATCAAAGTGGGATGTCAGTCTCCCTGGTGATATGGCTGTTTTTGCCCATGCAGTTTAACACATATGCCCTATCCCCAGGAGTTATGAGGACCCATCAAAGTTGGCTGTCAGTCTTCCTGGTGATATGGCTGTTTGAGCCCATGCAGTTTAGCACATCTGCCCTATCCCCAGGAGTTCTGAGGACCCATCAAAGTGGGCTGTCATTCACCCTGGTGATATGGCTGTGTGTGCCTTACAAGTTTAACACATCTGCCCTATCCCAGGAGTCCTGAGGGCCCATCAAAGTGGGCTGTCAGTCACCCTGGTGATATGGGTGTGTGTGCCTTTCCAGTTTAACACATCTGCCCTATACCCAGGAGTTCTGAGGACCCTTCAAAGTGGGCTGTTAGTCTCCCTGGTAATATGGCTGTTTGTGCCCATGCAGTTTAACACATCTGCCCTATCCCCAGGAGTCCTGAGGACCCATCAAAGTGGGCTGTCAGTCACCCTGGTGATATGGCTGTGTGTGCCTTTCCAGTTTAACACATCTTCCCTATCTCCAGGAGTCCTGAGAGCCCATCAAAGTGGGCTGTCAGTCTCCCTGGTGATATGGCTGTGTGTGCCCATGCAGTTTAACACATCTGCCCTATCCCCAGGAGTCCTGAGGGCCCATCAAAGTGGGCTGTCAGTCTCCCTGGTGATATGGCTGTGTGTGCCTTACCAGTTTAGCACATCTGCCCTATCCCCAGGAGTTCTGAGGACCCATCAAAGTGGGCTGTCATTCACCCTGGTGATATGGCTGTGTGTGCCTTACAAGTTTAACACATCTGCCCTATCCCAGGAGTCCTGAGGGCCCATCAAAGTGGGCTGTCAGTCACCCTGGTGATATGGGTGTGTGTGCCTTTCCAGTTTAACACATCTGCCCTATCCCCAGGAGTTCTGAGGACCCTTCAAAGTGGGCTGTTAGTCTCCCTGGTAATATGGCTGTTTGTGCCCATGCAGTTTAACACATCTGCCCTATCCCCAGGAGTCCTGAGGACCCATCAAAGTGGGCTGTCAGTCACCCTGGTGATATGGCTGTGTGTGCCTTTCCAGTTTAACACATCTTCCCTATCTCCAGGAGTCCTGAGAGCCCATCAAAGTGGGCTGTCAGTCTCCCTGGTGATATGGCTGTTTGTGCCCATGCAGTTTAACACATCTGCCCTATACCCAGGAGTCCTGAGGGCCCATCAAAGTGGCTCCCCAGTCACCCTGGTGAAATGGTGTATGCTGCTCCTGATATCAGATAATCTACTGGATTCTTAGGAGTCTGGAGACCTGTTGAACGCATCCAGTTAGTCGTCCTGCTGCTATGGTGTGTGTCGCAGAAGATGTGTGCTAGGACACCCTTTCCCCAGGGGGCCTGAGACCTGTCAGCAAAGGTGGGTATGACATCCAGATATTGTGGTAGGTGATGCTGTGTCATGACACACATGTGCCCTATCCACCTGAGGCCCATGGCTCATAGAACAGGTCAGGTCTGTATCCTGATTTTATGGTAGGTGCAGCTGTGGATGTGGTGTGCAGCAGCCCACCCCTGGGGGCCATGAGACCTGATAGATATGGTGTGAAACACATCCATATGTCATTGCTGTGTACCCAGTTTGTGGCAACATATCTAGTTGGCTGATATATTCAGGTCAGGCAAATACTCATGTGTTTGCCAAACCACACAGGGGGTTGGCGAGGTCCACTCGAAACACCAGCCCGGCCATGCCACAGGTAGCATGCTGCTGCCATGTTGTGCAGGGAGATTGTAGGGACAGGGTATAGTGCATCCAGGGTGTGATGTACGGGACACACAACTGCTGGTAGAGGACACACTGAGCAGAGGAGCAGGAGCAGCACGATGCCCTGCACGGAGATGTGTCACATCTGTGGACCACCCACCAGGTTGATATGGCAATAATGTACCCTCCCATTGTCTCCCCCCACTAGGTTGAAGATCTACGGAAGAAGGCCAGGGAGATGAGGCTCCGGTATCCCGGCCACTTGGAGCAGGTACGAAGGCGGCCCATGTCACAGTGGGGAGGTTAGTGTCACAACCTCTGTGGCTCATTAGATGAGGTCACAGTGGCCCACCAGGCCTTGTGGGGCCAAACTATTCAAATGTGTCATGTGCGTCACGTAAGCGTGTGCTAATAACTGTAATTCCACACAGAGGAGGACCACACAGCTCGGACACATGCGCTGGCACCACAGAACCGGCCACGGTCCACCCACCAGAGATGGCCCAAAGGGGAGGCGGAGGAGGAGGAGGATGAGGATGCGGAGGCAGCAGCGGCGGTGGCAGCGGCAGCGGACGTGGATGAGGAGGAGGTGGAGGTGGAGGAGGAGGAGGGGCCAATGGAGCTGGCCAAGGAGGAAGAGGAGGGTGAGGAGGAGGGGGCCTGGGGAGGAGGCAGCAGAGGCCCCTGTGTCTGATGTGGGCAAAGGGGGAATGGTGGAGGTGGGGGGTGGGGCAGGGGGGCAACTGAATGTGTGTGGGTCATGTTGGAGGGGGAGGGGGGAGGGGTGTGCTCAGGGTGGGTGGGAGGGCCTAGGGGAGGAGGTGGGGGTAGACTGGGAGGCGGGGTTTGCTGAGGGAGGGGAGGTCTGGGTGGAGCACGGGACAGCATAGGGCACTGTGGGTCCCTGCCAGCACACACATGTGGGTGGAAGTGGTGCCCGGTTGGTCGTGTCCATGTCACCCATTGCCACGGACAGGACCCATGCATACACCACCACATACACACCTGGCACCATGTGTGTATGTGGTCATAGGTGTGTACATGACCTGTCCATGGCAATGGATGGCATGGCCCAATGACTGGGGGCCCTGGAACGCACCGTGTGTGTGCTGGCAGGGTCCGTCCAGTGGTTGGTCACCGAGAGGCAGCCTGTGGCAGGCACGGATGCTGCCTCTCAAACACCATCCACTGATGGGCATCCAAGGAGTGTGTGACGGCCCCTGGGGCCCCCACACACATGCCCTGTGCTGTCCTGTCCCCATGATCCAACAGGATAGCAGGGTCCTGGTGACATGGACTGCACTGTGATGGACACACCACACTGGGTGGGAATGACTATGTATGGGACAACAGATGTTCACATATAAACCGTTACGATGTTCGTGTTAATTTTCACCGTTTTTGTAAATACAGTTTTGGGAAAACATACGAATGGCCATGTGTTTCTGTTACTGATAGACAATGGATATAAGCATGGGACATGTGTGTAGATAGGTATGTGTATGCACGGTAGACATGGGTGTCATACATGGACCCCTCCACACACAGGTGTGAGGGCTGGCCATTTGCGTAGGCATGTGAGTCCACGGCTGAGACTGAGATGTGGCAATGTGGAGCATATCCCATAATACCTAGGCACGTGCATGCTGTGTGCAATGTGCGGGAACCATATATGGTGCAGCATGCTGGTGTGCCAATAGCAGAACCTGCAAATAGCTATGTCTGTGCACGGAGGTTAAGATGTGCTGCTGAACCCAGGTGCTGCTCAGGGGGATGGCCTTTGAGGGTGGCCCAGGACAATGCATGTCACAGGGATCGGCAGTGGGTGATTTTATGTGCATGCATGTATGAGCAGCCGACCTATGTAATACACCCCTATTTGTCCGTGCCGTATGCAAGTCAATGTGGGAGGGCAGCCACATAGGCTATGTTGCGGGAAGGGAGAATGTTCACACATGTCTGACCAAAGTTGGGGGGTATCAGGGATGGGAGACGGTGACAGATCCCAACACCAGACATGCAGCACCATGACATCTGTCATGTGCAACAGGTGTGGATGGCTATCAACCCACGACGAGGTCCTGGTGCTGAGATCTGGCACAGTCCATCACACACAGGACATGTGCTGACCTCTGTGCAGTGATAGCCGGCAGTACGGACACCCCATCACTGAGAGACATGGGTGATCCACATGAGGGCAGGGGAACAACATGAGGTGCAGGCCACATGGGGTAGCACATTGCCACACATCGGAGAACCGCACACAGGATAGCAGAGGTCAGATATGTATGTATTTGTAGGAGTATGTGATGTGTTAGGTCTACTGCCCCAGTTGCAGTCCGTGCGGTGTACATATACAATATGTCCACATCAACCACGACTGCAAGGCAGTTACAGGTCAACAGGGATATCGGCCTGTCTACCCTGGCAAACATGCACATGAACAGATGTTGTAACAATGTGTTTACTGTACAGAACATACACATATGCACTGTTCCACTCAGCATCACTGCAGTGTACATTGAGCAACCTGAGTGTACTTTTCACAGGGCATTATGAAGTGGAGTTAACTATTTTACAGGGAACATGGCCTATGGAGGGTCATGCGGCTTGCCCAGGTCCACAGGGAGCACCTGTGTGGCTTGTAACCCCAGTCCTACTGACCTAGGGTAGCTATCCCTAGTGGGAGTTTAATCCCGACCATCCAGCCTGACGTACGTTGCCCCAACCACTAGACCACACCTACATGTCACTTCCTGCGTGGCCGCCCCCGTCGCCCACGGCCCAAACCACCTCTCATCTGCTGTGTTGGTGGTGCAGCCTCTGGGGCTGGTGCTGGCTGTGGCATCCTTGCGACCATGGCCTCCAGTGCAGTGGCAATCCTTTCCGTTGCTGTCCGCAGCTGTTGCAGCTCTGCCGTGTTCCGGCTGATCTCACCCCTTATCTGCTCCAGCGCCTGACGAGTGCCTGTGGGTGGAGGACACGGTGATATGTGCTATACCCCCTGCAAAGGCAACTGTCACACATGTACATGTCAGCCATATCCCACAGGATCAGTCTGTCACACTCCCATGCATGGCACATATCGCAACACATGACCATGGTCTGACCTCTGTGTCCCATGAGCCATTCCCAAGCATGTCATGGGGCCCAATGATGGGTTGTGGGACAGAAAAGCCACCACATACCTGTGTTGCAGCATGATCCGTCCATATGCACGCTGCACAGTGGCCATCTAACATAGGTGAGGGGACGTGAGGGGCATGGGACACACATGCGTATATCTCTGGGGTTGTCCAGCCAACATTGCTGGCACACATTGCTAGGGTGCCCAGATACCTCTGATACACGCTCAGGACAGTCTATGATGCAGTTCACTGTTGTACCGTGCAAGTGAGACCTAGCAACCGACCACTGCTGTTTGCACAGAGAACGTACTCTCTTTCCACAGCCCCGTTTGACGTAGGGATCACAAACATTATGCTAACCAACCATTACAGAGCACAGCATTTGACAGATCTGCGCAACCAAAAGACCACATATGCACATTGCTATGTCCACAGTTGTGCGGGATGCCGCGGAAGACAGCTATGCTACCCTACATCGAGGCTTATAAACACAGACCTGATTGAAATGTTCCATCTTACGGATCACTGGTAGCATCTTTAACATGCATACTCTGAAGGTTTACAACAGCTCCGGGAAGATCAGGATGATAGCTCAGATGGCAGGTCCCGATCCGGGCATTTCCAGAGTCAGGACAAGCCTCATGAACCCATGAAAACCCTGATAGGTCCTGGACATCTGGGCACTCTACACATCAAAGACCATGTATGGACACTGTGATGCATATCACAACCCATGTAGTGGTGACTATCACGTAGGGGGCCCAGATGACCTTGTCTTGGTTGATCCCCTGGGAAAGCAGGGATTAGTCTGCATGTGTGGGTATCATATGTACCGATGGAGCCTGTGCGGGAATGCCCCCCAGTGTCCAATGGGCAAGCCTTTGGGAGCATCCCACAGTGCCTGCATGCTGGCATCCCGCCATTCCCAACTGCTTCTCCCAGGTCATTGTGCTCTGTAGAGCCAGCAGGCTGTCGTTCCTGTCACTGCAGGAGCATGGTCTCACTGCCACATATCTGTGATTGTGTCTGCCTTTCTGTAATTCTATCCTGGCACTGCTGGTTACCAGCTCATAGACAGATAAGGGGGTACTTCCCTTCCATCCTGATGTTTCTTCTCAGGTACACGCGCCACCTTGGGCCATAGGCCCAAATAGTTGGCCATCATCCTTGGGGAGCCCTCCTCATGATCCAACACATGTTCAACATGTGGTGGTACTGTTTATGTCACCGACACCCACGGGTGCTGTCTCATGGGTTTGGGACCTGATCATCCCATGTCCGAATATGTGGCCTGTGGGATGTTATCGACTAAAGGTCGTACAGGTTGGGCAGCCAGCTCCAGTACCTTCTGTCCCTGTGATGCAGCCTCGGTGGCATCGACATCCTCAAGGGCTTCGGCACCCTCCCATTGATCTCAGGTAACCAAACACACATCTGGCCGCACCTCTATGGGTTGATCCCCTTCCAGGCTGCAGGATGCCTCTGGCGTTGCTCGTGGGGAACATACGCTGGCCACACAGACCCGGCAGGAGGCTCCAGCCCCCAAGCCAATATCGGGGGTCAGGGATGTCCCCGAGGCTTACGCCCTGTCTGTGGCCCTGGGGCCATGCTGTGGGGTACTGGCTATCCTTGCCAGCACCACTACACAAGCATCAGCATCGTTGATGGAGCAGAGAATCCTGTTAGATGAATGTAGTCCGCTGGATCACCTTGCGGCAGCAAAGGCCTCTGTACCACCCCAGACCTGCCCACCGGTGCCGGCACTGTTTTGGCAAACCCCGATACCATTACCGGTGTCAGTAACCTCAGCGCCTGCGCACACGTTACCGAGTCGGGCTGTTAGTAATACACCAATGCCAGGACCATCCGATGCGGATCGGTATGGGTATTGCTGCCAGGAGCACCCAGACAGAGGGTAGATCCCATCTTCTGCTGGATCGGATAGGTCTAACAGCTCTGCGGATACCAGTGTGCCTATGCCTGTGGAACCCTCCTCTCCAGAGAGGAGGATGTCCCCCCCAGCGGACATGTCCTTACAGGATGTCATCTGAGTCATCGCAAAGGGTCTGGCTATCTCTCTAGCTGCTGAACCTGGGCCCAGGGCAGTGGAGGTGGTGATGCCTCAATATCCCAAACCTTCCCAGGTGGCAGCAACGTGACCAGTGCATGAGATCCCGCATGATCGCCTACTGCGAATGTGGGGGACACCTCTAACCACCTCTCCATGATCTCGTAGATTCGATACCATGTACCGTGTCCCTCCATCAGCTGGTGTCCGGGGAACACAGATCCCTCACCTTCCAATCGTGGTGGGGTCTGCGATGAAGAGGATCAAATGTCCCAAAGGCATGCCTCTAATCCTCCTGGTCGTAGATGCATGACCCTAGATCTTCCAGGCATCAATGCTATCAACCAGGATACGCTCCTATCATCTATCTATGGGAATGTAACTGAAGGAGGCCTCTGAGGATCTGGAATGTCTGAGCCCTTCTATCCCAGACGACAGGTGATTTGGTCATCAGACTCATGGCAGACATGCCCAGCACATGTCCACATTTGGCAAGAGAGCAGACTTCGACTGCTTTGCGGGACATAGTAGGCCTCGGCCATTGCCATAGGTGCAGGATGAAATGCCGGGCTCCATGCCACCGACCTGAAGCACTGGGTACAGGACAAATTGGGTAGTACCCCTTGTAATGGGGGGAGCCCTTTGGAGAACCTGGCAAGGGACAGCCAATGCATTGGATGCTGACAGGTTCACCATGAGTAGGCTTTCAAACATTACAGATACTGCAAAACACAGAGCTTTCAGGAGGCCTCCCTGCTCCATGAGGACGAGGTCCTCTCAGTCCTACGACCAACAGGGACAACCTGCAGGCCACCCTGCTAGAAAGGGACAGCAGTCAGCTAAACAGAGAGGGCCACAGGCCTCCCTGTTCCTGGTGGCGCAGCAGGCTTAGCCTCCTCAGAGGCTTGGACCCCCTGCAAGGGCCCGTGCGTTTCCTGGCTCCTAGGGGGCCAGACCCCATCCCCATCCTAGGATGGCTCTGTAGATTTGCCCACAGATGGAGCCACATAACAAAGGAGAGATGGACCCCAGGTGTTGTCGATGAAGGCCACAAGCCTCCCATCAGATGCCTGCCCCCTCCAACAGTAGTAGGAGGGTTCACCTCTCAGGGCAAACATTTGCTTCATGACGTCCATCTACTTCCAGGCCATGGGCCAATATAGGACGTGCCCATCCTCCAACAGGGCACAGGGTGTTACGCCGCCCACGTATGTATCCCAGAGATGACTGGGGGCGATAGGCCCATGTTGGACCCCCGTGAACTGACAGGATATCTGTTGGGAGACAGAGTCAGAATGCGTTCTCTGGGGACACCTCAACCATTCCCTCACAGTCAGGATTGGCTATGTGCCCTGGATCCCAAGGCTGAGTACACTCATGTCCCCCTCCACCCAACCCACAGACGATTCCTATGTGTTCTCTGCCAGGGGACGCACTATCAGTATTGCGCCCTTCCCTTTGACCTGTCCTCAGCTCCACGTGTGTTTACGATGTGCATGGCTGTGGTAGCAGCATGTCTGTGCACCCTCGAGATATTCGTCACCCCCTACCTAGATGGGTGGCTCATTTGGGCCCCCTCAGAGCTCGCGGCAACACATCCTCTACCCTGCACACTGCATCCTCTACAGTATTCTGGTCTGGTTAGCAACCTGTCCAGATCCAATCTTACCCCCACTCAACCCTTGGAGATTACAGGTGCACAACTAGCCACCAGGGAGGTAAAGGCTTATCGTCCTTGGCCATGTTGTCACCGCATTGTGCAGTTAGCTTCCTAAGCCGTGCTGGTGGCGCACCTCACCACTCGGGGGATACTACAATGTTCATGTCACCTGGCCCCCGCAGTACATGTGGTCCCCTACACATGCCTCCATATTGGTGCAGGCCAATGGACATTGTCCACTCATTGGACCCAAGCATCAGGCAGCCTATCAGACAGGCTACCGGTATCAACGCTCTGTATTTAGTCTCTCCCATGGTGGCATGCATCTCAGTATCTGTTGGTGGTTTCACCCTTTCTATTGGGCCCCCTCAGACACCCTTGACAACAGAGGCCTCACAGATGGGGTGGGGAGCTTACCTCCAGGACCTCTCCACCCAGGGCAGCTGGTCCATTCAGGGGATTCCTTGCCATACCATTCATCTGGGACTTGGCGCAATAGGTCTAGCTCCCCAGGTGTTCTGCAAACAACTGCATGGCAAGAGGGTTCTAGCTCACACAGACAATCACGTAGCTATGTCCGACGTGGGCAAGCAGGTGGGAACAGGCCCTCTGTCACCATGCGACAAACCAGAGGACTATGGGCCTTTGCCGGAGGGCATCAGAGTCCTCTCCAGGCAGTCTACCTTCCAGGCATTCACAGCTCTTGGCCAGACAGGCTCAGTCGTGGTCTGCCCCACACAAATGCTCCCTTCACATGGACCAGGTCACCAGTGTCTTCCCACTCTGGGGAACTCCAGATATAGACCTCTTTGCACGTACAGTGATTGGCAAACGTCCCCAGTTCTGGTCATGGTTTCCGACTCAGGGTTGTCCGGCCAGGGATGCTGTCCCCCGCCATTGGGGACCGGACTACCTGTATGCCGTTCCGCCCATCCCCCTACTTCCACACACTTGTTGAGGCTTCAGAGTGACAGAGGTGCTATGATCCTCTCAGCCGCAAATTGGCCACGCCAGGTGTGTTTTCCTCTGCATCTGCATCTCTCAGGTTCCACCCCTGGAATCAGGGTCTGCTCCAGATCTACTGTCACAGGAGGATGGGGTGTTATTGCATCCCAATACGCAGTCTCTGCATCCCAGAGCCTTGCTTCTGACAGCCTTTACCCCCTAGGCCGTCACCTCCGTCAGGACGTACGGAACGTCCTTCATGCCTCCGGTAGACCAACCACGAATCGCTCCTATGCTTTAATGTGGGTAAGGTTGAGCATCTGGTGTGCACAGAGGGGTCTCAACCCTCTTGTGGTTCCAGTGGTTTCATTATTGGAATGTCTCTGTCACCTTTCTAATGCCAGTGGCAGAACTCATTCATGTCAAGTCAATGTCAGTGCTATCGCATCTTCGCGCACAGCCATCAATGGGCAACCTGTGCCATCTCATATCAGGAATCCAGAGAGGGCATCTTCTGCCAACAGCTCCCTTGAAGCCTCCAACGGTTGCATGGGATCTGTACCTGCTTCTGGGGGAGCCTATGGGGCAGCCTTGTGAACCTCTAGCCACCACGTCCATGAGGCTCCTTTCCTAGAAGGTCCTGTTCCTCCTTGCTATCGCATCAGCAGGGCGTATCAGTGCAGTGCAAGCTCTAGGGGCAGACCCACCAGATACACGTTTCCACCTTGCTAGGGCAGTCCTTGGGACACATCCACTCCTCATGCCCAGGGTGGTCAGGTCTGTCAATTTAAACCTGGAGATTTTGGTGTCTGTTTTCTTTCCGCAGCCCCATGCATCACATGCAGAATGGACTCTCCATACTTTGCACTGTGGAGGGCCTCTTGCCTCCTACCTGCAAGGGACCCAGCAGCATAGACGGTCCCTGCATCTCTCTGTAGCCTTTGATCCCTCTCACCTGGGTCGTGCTGTCTTCATGGGAACACTATCCAACTTGATTGGTCAGTGTATCTCTCATATATACCTGAGCAGACACCATTCTCTGGGGGGCCATAACACAGCTCACATTGTGTATGCCATGGCAGCGTCTATGGCTCATCTGCACTCTGTACCCCTTGACGATATCTGTCAGGCAGCTATCTGATCCTCGGTTTACACCTTCACGGCCCACCACTGCTTGGATAACGTCTCCCACAGAGATGCCTCCTTTGGTCAGGCTGTTCCCCGCCACCTTTCCCATACATACATACTCAACTCCTACCCGCCATCCCTCATACGGTGCCGGAGATCCATGCCGGGACCTGTTACCCCTTCCCAGGGGCTCCCCACCTCTGGGGATCCTATCCTGGTACCTTCAGCTAGGGGTCCCAACATATCAGGGCAACTTCCTGGTTGTTCCTGGAGATAGTATAGTCATGCACCTGTAACAGGTGATCTCTGGGAACAGCAGGTATAGGTCTGTATTGCCCACCCACCTCCCCCCGGAGCTGTATCACTCTCTCACTGTCTCTCCCTTGCCCTATCTCTCTCTCTCATTTTTTCTCAGCTTTTGATGCTCAACAGGGGTGAGACATTTGGGAAAGGCTGGACGCCAGCATGCTGGTGCTGTGGGATGCTCCCATAGGCTTTCACATTGGACGCTGGTGAGCGTTCCCATGCAGGCTCTGTTGCTACTGACAATACCCATATGTGGAGATGTATCCCTGCTGTTCCCAGAGGTCACCTGCTACAGGTGATTAACTACATTGCTCTGTGGTGCGCTTGCTTGGGGTATGAGTCTGGGGAACAGTGCACATAGCTCTTTGCCCCTTACACATGCTGACCCCTGTGACGCCATGCTACACAGGTTTGGAATGCACAGGGCACCTGTCATACCCCTCCCCCCCACATGGCTATCGCCCTGCTATGTTGCCAACATGCAGTCCCCTTGTGCATCTGTGGCCAACCCCCATGGGGATTCCTGTATATGCTCTTACCCACCTTCAGCATTGTGGCTCGCTGATGCAGTGTGGAGACGTAGCCCCTCCAATGCAGTTGCCATGTGTGGGGTGGGTTGGCCTGCCAAACCTTGGGCCTGACCGGGGTGTTGGGTCTCCCCCCTGTTGGCGCCCGCATGGCCATGTTCGGTGGTGCAGCTGGCCTCCACATTGTCTGCCGTGCCCAGGGGCATGTCCAACCCCTCCGGGTGCATGCCTGCCCCAGGTGTGCCGTTGCCATTGCTGCTGTTATCTGCTGACATCGTCGCCTCTGGCTCCTCACCATCCTGGGGGTTGGTCACTTCACACTCCTCGGGTGGCTCCATTATGCTGTAGTCACCTGCGTTGTGGGACA
The DNA here is from genome assembly GCA_033557465.1 of Ichthyophis bannanicus. Classification (NCBI taxonomy): domain Eukaryota; kingdom Metazoa; phylum Chordata; class Amphibia; order Gymnophiona; family Ichthyophiidae; genus Ichthyophis; species Ichthyophis bannanicus. The sequence goes on along the minus strand of CM066034.1, from coordinate 100,334,875 downwards.
ACATACCCAACAGAGCTTGGAGTGGTCCATGCAACTATGTACACTTGTGTGGTACATGCACCCCACATGTGATGTGTGCTTGGCCATGCCCTGTGCGTGTGCCACATACTACTGCCACTACTGGTACCTGGCTTTGTGGAGGCACTGCCAAGCACACGCAGCACTGTGATGCTGCAGTCACCAGGTGCCAATTTGTGTGCGGGGATGCTCCACATTGTGTCAGTCAGTGCAGGAACAGGTGTGAGAGGTGTGGGACGTGCAGGAGTTGTGCATACTGGGCAGCCAGGGGTTGGTAGGGGGTGGTGTTGGTACCATCTACAGGTGGGGGACAGGCCCATGCAGATGTCAGGGGCTGTGCTGGTGAAGGGGACACCTGTGGGCATGGGGATGAGGGACGGGGATGACATATGCCACCAGGTTGGGGGGGCATGGGATGGGGGCCACATAGGCAGAGTGCTGTCACATCATGCCTTTGTGACAGCAGGATGTGATGTGTGTACCTACCTGCCCTGGGATGGGCAGTGTCCAGTGCTTCCGGCAGGCCATGCAGGTATACCGGACCGAACTGAGCAGCCAGCTCCTGCTCTAGTGGTGTGAGTGTGGGGGTAAAGAGCCCCCCCACCTGTACCCACAGCATGTTGGCGCTCAGAGGCCATGTGGGCACGCACACCACGTTTGATGTCACTCATCCTCTTACGTAGGCTCTCAAGGTCTCGGTGGGGTCCCCCTGCCTGCGCTACAGCCTCCTGAACCTCCTCCCAGACACGTGTCTGTGTTGCCACGGTGGTGGTACTGCTTTGCTCTCCATACAGGACATCATAGTTTTCCAAGACACTTGCCAGGAGAATATGGTTCTCTTGAGGGTTGAACCGAACAGCCCTCCTCCTCTGTAATGACGGCACTGGTTGCCGCTTGCGTTTAGCGATGGGTGGTCCGTGTGTGTGCTGTGAGCCACACAATGGCCCAGCGGCCTCCTCTGCCGGCCTTTCAGGGATCTCTGTGTCCTGATGGACAAGCACACCCTCCTCCTCCGCCACACCTGCCCTGTGCTGACTCTCCATATTCTCCCACCGCCGACCACTGGCCTCCACCTCACACCTGCTGCTTGTACCCACCTGCCCTCCCTGCTGCCTGCTCCTCACCTGTCTCTCCTGACTCCCCTCCCCTCACCCTCCTCCGCTCTGCCACACAGCCCCTCCCCTACCCCTCTCACCCTACACCACCACTCCCACTCACAGTATACTACACCTTTCACTGGCCCCTGGCACTATCTGGGCTCCACTATAAATGCCCAACTTTCCTCTCATCTACAGATGTATTTTGTATGGTCTAACACGCGTTGCGCATGTGCGCGGTACCACACATGCGTTGTGCATACATCACACACATATGCGCTATGCCGTACACAGCGTCTGGATGGCGCATGCACATGCACCACCCAGACGCTGTGTACGGTGCAGCGCATATGCGTGTGACGTACACACAATGCATGTGTGGTACCACACGCATGCGCAACGCGCGTAGCCACCGCCTGCGCACAACGTAGGTTTTGCATTTAAATATACATGATTACTTGGGACACATTGAGGGGTTTCTGTAGGAGAGTGTCTGTGACGGGCTTGTGAGGTTTGAGGAGTGTTAGAGGACGTTTTCTTTGTGTATAGTCACAGGGTGTGTGAGTGTTCTTTGGCTTGTGTGTCTGGCTTGGCTTGTGTGTCTTCATCAGTGAGGTGGGTGTCAGTGCTTGTGTGTCATTGTGCATCTGTAGCTGTTGTGTGTATGGCAGTGTTCCTGATTGTTGCGGTTGGGGAGGACGCTGAGGAGGGGCTGTGGTTGCCTGTTGGGGGAGATGGTGTCAATGGGGCTGCAGCACGGGGCATGGGTGTGGACCCACTGCAACTCAGACCTGCAGCTGTGGGGGCAGGTCGGGCAGGGGCTGTACCCACATGGGGCAGGAGACGTGCCGAGGGGCGGTTCCACCGGCCTCGCCTCTACAGGCCCAGGGCCCAGCTCCAGGGCATGCGTGAGGACCAGGTCATCTCTCTCTACCGCCTGAGCATGGGGGCTATTAGGGAGCTCTGCGAGGATCTCAGACCTGACCGCAAGCCCCTGACTGCTCGGTCATATTCCATACCGGGTTTGGTCAAGCTCCTTGGTGCCCTACATTTCTTTGCCTCTGGCTGTTTCCAGTCATCTGTGGCCGCAGTAGGAGGCATGAGCCGCCCCACCTTCTCACGCTGTCTCCACCAAGTACTGCGTGCCATGGTCAGCCGGGTGGGGAATTACATAGCCCTTCCCCACACTAGACAACAGTGGGGGACCCTGAACCAGGCCTTTGAGGCGTTAGCCGGGATACCACATGTGATGGGCGCTATTGATTGCACACATGTTTCCCTGGTCCCACCAAGAGACAGGGAGGTAGTGTTCCACAACCGCAAACATTATCATTCCCTGAATGTTCAGGTTGTCTGTGATGCACATCAGCATATTCTGAATGTGGTACCCAGGTTTGCAGGGTCCACCCATGACTCCTATATCCTGCAGCACTCAGCACTTTACACTCAATTCGAGTATGGACAATATGGGGACTGTCTATTGCTGGGTGTGTATTTATCATTTCTGACGTGCACATGCTTTTCATGTTACTAACCGTATGTGCAGATGTCTGTCTCGGTGGTGTATCCCTCTTTGTGTGGGTATGTCATCTGTGTGTGATATCAGGGGAGGGGGCCTCAAACCCCACCTTGCTATGGAGCTTTGTCGTGATAGTTAAATGGCTGCTTGCATATGTGTCGTGGTTACAGATTATGTTTCCAGCCCATGCACCAAGCCCTTGTCGTGTGTGTCTGCCCTTCACACCCTGATGCATAGTCCTGCTGTCCCATCATGTGCTGTCATATGTTTATGTCACAATGTGTTCTGCATTTGTTTTGCACTTACATACCTGTGTCCAATTTGGGGGACATGAGCTCCTGCTTTAACGTCGTACATCTCTTTGTTGCAGGTGATGCAGGATATGGGTGTCGCCCCTGGTTGCTGACCCCCGTGCATTGACCATGGACACGTGCAGAGAGGAGGTACAATGAGGCCCATGCCACCAGCCGCTCCATCATAGAGCGCACCTTTGGCGTATTAAAGAGTCGCTTCAGGTGTCTGGATAGGACAGGTGGGGCCTTACAATACAGACCACAGACTGTGGCAGAGATCATTGTAGCCTGTTGCATCCTGCACAACATTGCTCTCAGGCACCATATCCCTGTCGATATTAATGAGAGTCTGGAGGAGGACCCTACGTGTCCCCCTGCACCTGCCCATGGTGGCACATGTGAGGGCACAGCAGTCAGGCGGCAGCTCATTGCAGAGCTCTTCTCATGTAAGTACTGCATATGTTACCACCTACATTTATTTAGATATGTGTGTACTGCTAATACTAGTTACCATTTGTATTACGATATCTGTACGATGCAATACTGCACTGACATGTAACTGAGACTGGCTAGCCATACCAGCTTCACATCTACTCATGCCCGATCCACATCAGATGTGGGCAGGGCACAACAGCAGGTGGAGGTGGCTTGTGTGTGTGTGGTGTTTTAGGCTTTGGTGCAGTGTAGGGCTGCCATACCTGGTTTGTGGCTGCATGTGATAGGGGCTGATGTGCAGGCACACATAGTTGGCTTTGATACTTTGGAGCAGCAGGATGAGAGGCATGTGGTATGGCGTTAACAATGCGGGAGAAGACCATGGATGGGGCCAGTTGTCTAGATGTCTGTGTCTTACAGTTGGTGTTTTGAGCTGTGTGGTTGGTATGCTCAGATGTGCAGGGTCTGTGCATTAGTTGTTTTAGTATGCCGCTAAATGTGATACATACCAATATCGATGTGATCTGTGGTAACTGGATCCCTGGTATGTGGTATCCGTGAGGGACATTATTGCAACACCACAGTGTGCCTTAATGTAGAGATCATCACATATCCCTCTCCCAGATTCCAGGAAGAATAGAGAACCTGTGCAGTGTGCAGCCGGGGGGGGGGGGGGGGGGTGTATTGTGCAGTGGTGCATATTTGTACGCTGACAGAGATTATTCATGCCAGATCAGCAGGGTGTGGGTTACGGTAGGCAAGCTGTGGCCTAACTGTGGGTGTGGTGTCAGGTTTCAGTGTTGTTGTCGTCAGGGGGATCAGGGCACATGTATCTGATGACATCTGCACATGTACCACAGCACTCACATACAAGCTGGGAAGATGGGCAGAGGGGGTAGGTGCAGTCCACTGCAACAACTACATTGCTGACCCTGGAGAGGACGACTTATGTCCACACACGCAACATCGCTCTGAGGGGGGGGGGGGAGGTTTTAGGTGCACATATGGGCTATCCATGCCTTTCCATTATCCATGTCACACAGCAGTATGGCATGCAGCCATCATGGTGTGGTCACATGCACACATTGGGGTGTGGTTTGGCAGGCATAACTCAGCCGTTGAGATGTAGATTTGCAGCTCAACATCACACAGCTGTTGATGTAAATGATGGTAGGAGCTATACACACCACTGAACTGTGTAGGGTCAGCAGATGGGGAGGTGCCCCTGCATAGTCCCTTGTGTCACAGTATTTGACAGCAGTGTATCATACATCATTGGGACACCAGAACGCACAGTGAGGGGCATTGGGGTACATATGGTGGACACAGGATGTTACTGCAGCCGTGGATTGATGCAGGGACACAGTAGGGACGCAACACTTCTGTTCACACTTCTGTACATGAACAGAGAGATGGGGGCAGATGGAGTGCAGACCCTTGTAGTTTGGCATTCACACTTCAGAAATATCTCTCACATGACATAGATCTGTACGGTGTGCTGGTGAACAGTAGGTCTGTGAAGGATCTTGGGGGGTCTGCAAGCTGAGGACAGGAAGGTGCAGTGTGTGTTGCATAACTGGCAAATGACATATGTATGTTTCCCTTGTGTTTCCTACTCTGCAGGACATACCTGTTGCAGCTCCTGGTGTGGACGTGCAATGGCAGGTGACTGTCAGTCATCCAACATGCAGTGGTCTGTGGTAGGTGGATGTATGGCTACATTGTCTGTGCTGACAGGCAGGGTAGACACATGTCCTCCTATGTTGTTGTTTACCTCTTTTTTCCTGCACCACCATAAGCCATATCTTGGTGTTGGCACACATATCCCCATGTGTTTCTGTCCAGTTTGTCCTCTGCAACACTGTGTCTGTGACACAGCCAACAGAGCTTCATGTGTGTGGGTGTCCTAGGTGTTGTGGTGGTGGGCTACACATGCACCCTTCCCCAACAGTGTACCATCGGAGAACACCAGTGTTTCGTTTGGTTTCACAGGGCCTTTAAGTCCACACATCTCCAATTGGGAACATCCCAGCCATATGCTACTGCTGGCACGATCACCTTAGAATACTGTGTGGGTGTGTTTCTTAGGGTTGGCTGTGTGTTGGTACAGTGTGCAGGCATGTTACATTATCATGTGGTGTGTGGGGTCTGTATACCTAGGGGGCAGTGCTGACTGTGCTATCTCTTCCTTACTGCTGTTTACCATGTGAATATTGTGGACATGTGTTGTGTATTGTGCGCAGACCTGTGTCTTGTGCTGTGACATACGACTGTTGGACCGTATTTTTCAGAACTCAGATATCGCCATGATGTGGTCATGCATCAACAGTGGCTGGACATGGTTACATGGTGATTTCTCCAATTGGGGTGATGTCGTCTCCCTTCACTGAGTGACCCAGGGGATCCATGACATATACCTGCTGCACGCAGATGGTAGGTTTAACCTTTTGGGGGGGGGACTGACATCTTGCTTTAAATGGTAATGATTCACGGTTTGTTTCAGAGATATTTCATGTTGCCTCTCTGTTCACAATCACTGATGCACATGGGGTGGCGCTGTGATACACTTTTCTAACAAGGACATGGCCATGGAGATGAACATATCCATGTGCCATCCGTGTCTGCAGTTCCAATTCCACATCTGACCAACCTGCACTGTGTTCTGTTTTGTGCTCGTTATGTTTGCCTGTGTGTCATTTTATTATGTGCATATTCATGATTGCCTGTCTGCATTTTGTGCTGCTGTTGGACACTTCATACCAATACATTATTTCTACTCTTCTGACAGGGCAGGGAACAAACTGGACATATCCACTGGAGTGCATCCAGCATCGCCATCGTCCTCCAGTTGGGGGACACACCACCATGGAGCTATCCCTGGGGAAATGGTGCCATAGGATATTTGACCTCTGCAAGTGCGACACATGCCTAGGATGGACAGTATTACTTTGGGATCGCTACTTTATCCATGACAGACGTATACAACACACTGTTGCTGGCATGATCTGGCTGGGAGTCGTGCTCATCTCAGGGGACACACAGGACCTTTCATGTACTGTGGCATATTGGGATGTGACACTTGATTGTGCATGCCCAGGGTTGCAAGGATAGTCTTCACCTGACATGTTGGATTGCATATACGCTTTGGACTTTGCACACTGTGTACTGGTCCCCACGTGTGCAGCAGGGACTGACATTGTCACTGTATGATCTACATTCCTCCACAGTTGTGGTGTTGTTGTGTTTTGGCCATGTGTGTGACATGGAACACAGGATATGCTCATCTGTTTGTTTCAACACAGGCGTACAGCCATGCATGTGACATAGGGGGAGTGATGGAGAGGTCCTGTTGTATATGTCCACTTACTCTCCACCTGGACATGATACAGGTTTTGCCACAACACCACTTTAATGACCACCAGCATCCTGGATTTATGTTTTCAATCAACAAGGGTGTTTCCCTGCATGTGTGGCATCACTGTAGCATGTTGAGATGTACATGGTGCCTGTGCATATGACTGAGTATCTTGGAGAGACACAGCACGTGGCAATATGGCTTCTGTGTGATTTACTGTGACATGTTGGCCCTTACTTTCCATCTCTCTATACTCTTTTTTGAGTCTGCTTACTGTACAGACGTGATGCTCTGCATTGTTTTACAAACCTTGCATTGCATGTCTGCACAGTCCTGTTTATCCCCTGAGGTACCGACACTCACATTGCCCCGTTCTATTTGGAGTGTCGCAGTGTGAGTGTCCGGTGTCTCCCTTCAATTGTGCATTCCCTGTACTGTGCTATATGTGTACAGACACTGTCTACACACCAACCTGTGCAGGGGGTCCCCTGCATGGTGTTATCTCTGCATGTTTCTGCAGGTACTTTTCATTTGAATTCTCTCTGTGTTGATGTGCCTCTGCTACCTGTTAGCATATCCTCATTGTGCAGTTGATGATTGCTTCGGGTTACATTGTTGCAACATTGATTCCTATATCAGGCATTATGTGAGAGCTGAGACATTACTTTCGATATGTTTTCTTCAAATTACAACATGTTAGCAACAGATGCTCTTTTCATTTGTGTGCCTCCTGTGTTTGCCAGAAAGATATGTTTTGGAGAACAGATCATGATTGAGGTGTGTTGGTCCCTCATCATGCACCACCTACTGTCTACATGCACTCATATGTGAGTAACACACATGAGGCGTGCAGCAGCATGTGGGGGGTGGGGGCCTGTGAAATGGTGCATACCATGGACCTGCTTCACATTATGTCTCCTGCCCTTCATTTGTGGATGGGCCAGTGACCTTTCTGTATAATGTGGGTTGCTGCCCTGCTAAATGTGTTTCCGTGTTTCACCTGGGATCCACTTACCTTGAAATTATGATGGCGGTATCGGTATCAGCACTATCTGTGAGGATAAACCCAAATAAATATATGTGTTTGATATACATTTGTCTCTGCTGCTGCTTGATCATGGTGACAAACATACAGTACAATGTGTGCCTTCGAGTCAGTCCTGACTCCTTGTGACCCAGAGACTCCAGGGCTTTCTTGGCAGTGTCACTTGAAGTAGATTGCCATGCCTTTCTTCCAAGGTACTGGAGGGTTACATGTGTTGCCCAGAGCCACATGGAGTGCTTGTGGGAGTTGGACCCTGGTTGCTTGGTAACCAAGACAGTTTCCTGAACACTAGGCTACTCCTCCACTCTTTGCTCACATTGACACATGTATCTACTGATTTGCTGGTCATGTACATGGCCCACTTGTGCTCACATCCTTGTACGGTGGCAGTTGTGTATCTGCCAGCCATTTACCACATCACTGGGTATTACAGCTTCCCATGCACACCCTCCCTTTGGGTTTTTTTTTTTTTTGCATTGTGCTCAGTGTGCTCATTGTGGTTGTTTGGGGTAGTGGTTACAGGCATGTGTTCTAACGCAATAGGTTGCAGGTTTGGTCCCAAGATGGGGTTTATCCTTTTCTTCTCTGTCATGCTAACATGACCTTTGGGTACCAGCAGGTTCATCACCTCTGCACACACCCTTCCATCTACTCAATGTACACCAAGGTGTGCACTCTGTGCTGCCTAGCCATCACATATTAGGTGTTACATATGTCTCTTTCTTTATGGTATTTACATGGCAGTCCACTTTGGGGGTTTGGTATTGCTGTGGTTCAGCTGTTGTGTGGTATACCTGTTTGCATGTTCACTTCTCACCTGCCCTGTTCCAGATTTTGCAGCAGCTCCACACGGCATCCTATGCTGCCCTTAGGGTTTAGGTACGTTCCTCTTTTGCATGCTGTGTCCACTGCATAACATTTCATTGTGTGTGTGCATGTAGTTCTATGTGGCTCTGGTACCAAGTACAGACTGTGATCTGATCTGTACACAGCAGATCTGCATGTGCATTTCAACATGGTTACTGTTGGGGGTTTGTCTGTCCTGGCAGCCAGCAGGCATCATGTGTGCTGCCCTGCCCTATTTTTGTATGCAGCCTTTGCTAATGCACTCACGTTGGTGGCGTGGCTTACCGGTTTATGCATTGCCGTTTGTGCTACTGGTCATAGGCTAGCTTCCTCTCTGTTCTCTTTCATTTGTATGCCTGTCCTGCAGGACTACTTTTCATTCCTGTGACAGTCATCTCTGTGCAGAGCTGTGCTGTGAGCACGTTGTACCCTCATCACTGTTGTGAACCATCCTTCTGTCCATCTATGTGTGTCTGCGAGCTGTGTGTCATTCTACCCTGATGTGCATGCTGCTACCCCACGTCCTGCACTCCTACACAGTCCTGCATTGCAGCTCTCCCTGTCTGCCTCTCATGTGTGTGCTCTTCATGTCACTGCTACTCCACTTTCATCCTGACATTGCACCTATCCTGCCACTTCTACCTCCTCTGCTGCACACATCTTCCCATCCTCTGCCACACACTGTCATTATTGCATAGTACATTACCACCGCTCTGTGCATAGCTACAGCTGCCCCCCAATATGTCTGTCCATTTTTCTAACTGCCACATGGGCTGGGGGCTGCTTTGTCTGGTCCATCAGCTCTGATCTACATCCTTCCATTACTTATGCATTGTCTTTCCTTAATGCTCTGTGCAGTGTTTGGGTACGTGGGTGTTTGGCACATACCTCTCTTGCCCTTTTAATTGGGTGACCTTTCTGCTCTTGACCACAGTTTGTGGGTTCACTTGTACATCCTTGGGGCATCTTGCGGCACACCTTCGGTTCAGGCAGCTTCTGGAGTGCCTACTACGGTGCCTTGGAGGTTGGCAACCTTTCAACATGGCCTCTGGGGCACATCATACCCCACTTTTGCTGGCATGGTTGTTTCAGATGTGCCTTCTGGTGCACCCTAAAAGGTGCATTACTTTATGACACTAGGGTGCAGTTATCTTTAGATGGCAGCACAGATTGTTGTACAGTTGATAGCAGAAAAAGGGGATTCCCTCTGCCAACTTTATTCATTAGCTGCACTGGGGACTTGAACTCATGACCCCTGTACCATCTGTCAGTGTATTAAGCATTGTACTACACCTCTATTGCTATGTCTGTAGGTCAGCCCACCTACTTATGATTTCCATTCATTCACATGCACATTGCTGCCATCAAAAACAGTGCTGTGACTCATAGGGCACCCTATTCAGCACCTTCTAAGGCTCCTTATGGGCAACATTATAGGGTGCCTTGGCGGACAGTGCACTTTATGATCTTCCCTCTGGAGTGCCTTATGAGGCACTTTATGTTACATCACTTTGAGGGTGTGTTTGCTGGCAGCACAGTTTTCAATAGGACTGGCACATGCCTCTGAAAGCACTGGGTAGAGGTATTATTATTCATCTGGCCCACTTGGGCATTGAACTCAGGACCCCTGGAGCATCTGTCAGTGTACTAACCATTGTACTACACCTCTATTGCTGTGTTTGCATCTCAATGCGCCTACTTAGGTATTCATGCATTAACATGCGCAGTGCTGCCATCAGAAACAGTGCTGTGACCTTGCGGTGCCTCATGGGGCACCCTATACAACACCCTATAAAGCACCTTATAAGGCTCCCCATAGGCAACATTATAGGGTGCCTTGGCAGACAGTGCACTTTATGATATGCCCTCTGGTGTGCCTTATGTGGCACTTTGACGGTGTGTTTGCTGGCAGCACAGATATAACTACAACTGGCATATGCCTCTGACTGCACTGGGTAAAAGTATTATTATTCAGCTGGCCCACTTGGGAGTTGAACTCAGGACCATCATGTCAGTGTACTAACCATTGTACTACACCCCTATTGCTATGTTTGCATCTCAACGCGCCTACTTAAGATTTACGCGCGGTGACGCACGCTACTCCCTTTCCATGCGGTATGGTGCACCGCATACTAGTGCGCGTTAACGTACTTGTTACTTTTTAACTGGACCGCCCACTCCTTTTATGGCATCCTGCACACTACCGCCACGCGCACGTTAAGAAGGTTTAGTAAACATACCCCTATATGTCAAGTAGCTGAAACTTGTCAACGGGGGCACTGGGTGAGAATGTCCACAGTCTTGGCAAAGGCAAATATTAATATGACTTGCAAAGGATTGTGGGAAATGTAGTCCATTCATACCAGACTCAGCCGTTCACAATAAATTAGTTGTGCTTGCTCGAATGTAAAGCAAAGAAGATATTTTATTTATGGGGTTATTTCTCCCAACACAGATATACTTGGTAGCACATAAAAAGGAATACTTGCTTTCAGTATTATGCTTAGAAAATAAATAAGGAAAAACAACAGCTGAACTTGTTAAGCAATCAAATCAAAGCATAAAGACCTGGATGGGAACAGAATGGTCTTTTCTGTAGGCACCTGCTAATATCTCCTTAGCAGTGCTTCAAAGAACAAACAAAACCCCACAAAGTAGGAAAAAAAACTGTTCTTTTTCAGGGATAACCTCTTGTATCTTCACACACACTCAGAAGTGTCCCTTCAGAGCTCACTGCCAATTAGGCAAGGCTCAATTGCTAACAATTACCAGCTGAAACCCTCTTGGCTGGTTTACTTTCTATTACGTGGCTCAAATCCTACTCAGAAGCTTTTCTGAGTAGATTAAAGAACAAGTTTATATTTCTTTGTGATGGTTGTTGTATTTTTGTAACAGCATATTACCACAGAAGTTTAGACAGAGTGCAATCCATGTATTCAAAGACCTCATTTACCACATCTTCCCCTTCTTCAATTATCATAGGTTCACTATCATGGATTGGCACAGAGGAATTTCTCAATGGAACACTCTCAAGACAATACTTGTTTCCCTGCTGTCTTCCCAGTGAAGAGCTAGGGCATAGATCAGTGTTCATACCTGAGCTTCCATTGCTGTTAGAGTTCCTCTCTAAATATCCTGGCCAGTATGTAGTCCAGTTCTTATGTCCAGCCTTCCAATCAAGATCCCTGGACACTGGATTTCTCTTCACATACCTTCTGGCACTGGTCTTAGGGTCCCTTCCAAGTGCAGCCGTCTCCCTCACAGGTGCCGTCCGGGGATTCCTGGCTCTGCAAACCCACTCCTCTGGCTTTCCCCAGCCCAATGGTGTATGCTTGCCTCTGGAATGCCTCCCAGTATACGTACTGCTATGGACTCCTTTAGACCTCCCAAATGTTTTTCTCTTCTTTCTTCCAAAGTGTTTCTTTCTCTCTCTGTCCGTCAGCTCTGGCTTCTGCTGATGATGATCAGGATGAACAAGGTGCTTCTGATCCAGATGCCTCTGATCATTCTCTGTAGAATAAGCTTTTCTTTTATCCTGCTTAGATGAATGCTCCACCCTAGCACAGCGCAGCTGTGCTGAATCAAGCCCTGCCCTTGGAGATGAGAGCTTGGGGATTACCTCATAGCCCTCCTGATTGAACACACGTTTCCCCACTTCAGCTCTTCTAATGGCTGTTGGAAACCTGGTGCATTCTGGGACTGGTAGTCTTTTATGGAAACATTCTGTTTTATTATTTCTACCAGAACAGACAGGTTGCTTGTTCAGAGTCACTTCACCTCTATTATAGCTCCTTCCTGAACTATGATGAGCTTCCTTATCACAAACATCAATAAAAAAAAAAAACCAGTGGGTAAAAGCTGGAACAAACTATGCCTGTCATTATAGAAGTAAGATGAAACAAGAGCCGTATTTGTAAAAAAGGGAGCTGTTTTGGAAAATAAGAGCCGTTTAAAAATTAAATAATAAAGACAGACACCATAAAAAATAGAACTGATAAAACTAACGTATATCAATGTCGTGTCCAAAAATTTAGGAGAAAGTGAACCAACTACAGAAACCTGTAATGTACATAAATAAATAGACTTATCAAAAACATTAAAAGGTAAAACAATAAATAACAACTCATTAAAAAGGACCAGACACCAGTAAATCCAAACTTCCTCCACCCCAGGGCTCCATCACTCAAGAGACCTGTTTGTGGTGGGGGGAAGCCTAAAATGCGGCATTCCACTAGCCAGTAGTCACGCATGTTCAAATAAATGCACACAGACAGATGACTTCCCTGCTGCTGAACCTTTGACAATAGGTGCTTATGCCTACAGAAAACGAACCTAAAAAAGACACTCAGAATCTATAATACAGTACAAACTAGGGGGTATGTTTACTAAACCGCGCAATTTTGCGTGGCGCACTTGAGCGTGTGCTAAGGTACCTTAGCGCACGCTAATAGTGCATTTTTGGTGCCCCACACACGTGTGCTTCGGCCGTACATGTGCGCGCCGCCCGCAAAAGTGCGCGGCGCGCTGATGTGCGATAGAGGCGTGGAAAGGCATTGCGAGGGTGGAGGAAGGCTCCCGAGGGGTGGGGGGATGGGGTCAATGGGTGGAGAGTGGGCGTGGAGAGGCTCCCCGCACAGGAGCGGGGCTGAAAAACAACCTAAATATTACCGCGAGTGAAAACCTCGCGTTAGAGCCGATTTAAAGGGAAGAGAAACCATTTCCGTCAGCAATGTACAGCAAAACCGGGGAAACCTGCAAAACGTGAGCAGTGTGATACATGTGCACAGAACAAAATAGCAAATATAAATTGAAAATGACCACAACAAATTCCAAATAAATTATAATCCAGCTGGGCAACAGTGATATTAATGGGCAACCATAAAAAACACTCCCAGGAAATCTCCAAAAAAAAGAAATGATTTTTGGAAGGGTCTACGCTCCGTAGACTCTTTCAAAAGCACTGCATTTAAATGGAGCTTTCCTGGGAGTGTTTTTCAGGTTGCCCATTGATATCACTGTTGCGCAGCTTGGTTTTGGTTTTTTTCCCCTTTTTTGGAGGGCATTTCTGAGGTTTATTTGCACCTTTGTCCCCATACAAGGTAAACGAGCCCACAGTAAATTTGTGCATAGCAGGGTGTCTGACTTGTGCGGCCAGGTTTCCTATCTCCAGAGACTACACTGTCTCTGTGGCCACAGTGTGGTGCAGTGGACACAGCCAGTGCCTGTAGGACCAGAAAGGCACAGGTTCAAATCTCAGCTGGGGCTCCTGCCAACCCAGTCCCCATAATTTTACCCACCACTAAACAGTGATGGTACAGACACTCCTTTATTGCAGAGATCATAAGCATGGTTCCAACACCTATATTTTACCCTACACCACACACAAACCATAACAATGGGCATTACCTACAGCCGCGTCTCCCAAATGCAGTCCTGGAGGGCCCCACACCATTCAGGATCCATGCTGCCTCTAATAAAGATGCCTGTGCTGCATATCTATGCACCACCCCCATGGTATGCTGATGTAGCTCATACATATCTATGAGGGACAGCATGAAAACCCGAAGAGTGGTTTGAACACCAGGACTGGAGTTGGGACACTCTGCCGTAAAGCAGCAGCCAACAGGGCCAGACACACCCACACACACCCCCACAGGCCCCATTGGCCAATGCCTCATGGAGAGGCAGGACATTGGGCCCTGCCTGTATCTCCCAATACTAGCAGTTGCATACCTTAGCACTGCCACCCTACACCTGGGTATATGGTACACAGCTATCAAACGTTGCCCATGATAACTGGCAGATATCAATTCCTACGTTAAGCACATTTTGCTCATTGATCTCCACCATAACAATCATTGTGATGTCTGCGGTGTGCGCTGCAGGTCTGGTCTCTGACAGTGTTTACCACCCTGGGAAGTGACCCCCAACAGTAGTGCGTACCATATCCATGCCTGTACTGTGCCCAGGACTGGTGTGGTGATTATGGCTGCTGAACCCCTCTATAGTAGCACAATGCTGGCATAGGTGTGGGGGTGGCTGTCTGTCTATCCAGTGTGTGGTGGCTGAAAACACCTTCCACAGCCCACACTGCCAGCAATGTTGCCAGTATTGGGCTGCCAATGTGCATAATGAGGAGCAAGGTACCATGGGTATGGGCCGGACAGGGTGGCCTGGCCAGGGTGCATCTGCACAGGGCATAGGGCACTGACTGGGACATTTTAGTGCCCGGCCACCACCTACACAGACAGGGTGACCTCAGTATGTCCTGCTGGGAGATCACTCTCACCCTGACTGTGCAGTGACCACAGCATGGCTAGGCACCCCCATAGTGCTATATAGCATTTCTCTCATGTGATAGATATGGGTTTTCTTTTGGGGCCCAGTCACTGATTTATCTGCTTGCTGTGTATGCTGACATCCTAGCTCTGGGTGCATGCATCTCCACTGGGAACATGCACTGTGGACTAACTAGCACACTGTTTGCAGCTGGTATGTGTCTTGATGGAGCAGCTTGCAGGGTGCAGTGGATGATGACTTGCTGCAGGAGAATATCAGATAATGGTGGGGTGCAGCTCACCATATCCAGGCCTAATGTCTGTCTATTATTGTGTTATGGATGTGTATAGAGCTGCATTGACTGCCCTGTGGGGTGTCTGTTCCTCTGCTGGTCCCCTCTACTGCCACCTTTGCAGGGAGGTAGAATGTGGAGTGATTGATAGGAGACCCTGTTTGCCACCCTTGGCCCTGGAGGAGGAGGAGGAGGAGGAGGAGGGTGGGGGTGGTGCATAGCCCACCTGTGGGTCCATAGAGACTACACCTGACTGAAACAGACAGAGATATCCAAGGTGTTTGCGCAGAAACTACCTATCTCACACATTAACACTGCTTTGGACCTCTGGCATGACCTCTTTCAGCCATGGAGGGTGCTGTGGACCTGGTCCTGGGCGCCTCATTGCACCCTCAGGGTGAGCACAGTACCCGCACAATGTGACGGTGTGTAGCTACTCTGTGCCAGTAAAACACACGGTCAGTACACCCTACCAGGCCGAGGTGGTGTGTGGGTGCACATGGTCACTTCCCTCTACCAGGCCGAGGTGCTGTGGGGGTGCATTGCCCATCTTGTGTTAATCTGTGGACAGCTGATTTGCATGTGCAGTGCATCATGGGTATGGGTGGGCTAACCCTATCCTGGTGACCACAGCAGACTGTCTGTGTGGTGACGTGCATGCTCTCTGCAGCCAGCCAAGGGTTTACTAGCAGCTATAGAGCTATAGCCCAATGGTTAGTTCACTGCCTCTGCAGCCAGAGGTCATGGGTTCAAACCCACAGTGGGGTTATTTGATAGGGTTGTCTAATGCATTATATTTTTTTAATGTACATATTTTGATGCCAGCAAAAACACCCTCAGCGTACTGTACCCATAAGGTGCCTCTGAGGGTGCTTTATAGGGCGCCCTATAGGGCACCTTATGGTTCCCGTCCATATAAGGTGCACTATACATTATCAAGTGATGCAACCTATAGGGTGCCCTATAGGGGACATTTTAGGGTGCTGTGGCGGACAGTGCAATTTATAATGTGCCCTATGGAGTGCCTTATAGGGTGCCTTATACGGCACCTTCAATTACGGCACGTGAGGGCGTGTTTGCTGGCAGCAATTAATAACATAAAAATAAAGTGCTGCAGGACAAAATATGTACAATGCAAAGCTGATGCCACAGCCAGCCTTACGTATTAGGCACACTGGGGAGCAAACTCATGACCCCTGTATCAGCAGTCAGTGCCTTAACCATTGTGCTCCACTGCTGCTCCTCCTTGCCTGTCAGCGCACCTACTTATGCTTTTCATTCCTTAAACTGCACAGTGCTGCCATAAAAAACAGTACTCTGACCTTGCGGTACCTCATACGGCACCCTCTACAGCGCCCTATAAGCAACATTCTAGGGTGCCTTGGTTGACAGTGCACTTTAAAATGTGCCTTATAGGGCGCCTTATGTTAACACGCTTTGAGAGTGTGTTTGCTAGTAGTGATAATTAAAATATGAATAAAATGCCTCCTAAAGCAATCTTCCCCATAATATGTTATGCCTCAGCCAGCCTTGTTCATTGGGCAATTGAACCCCTGATCCCTGCACCATTGGTCAGTGTCTTAACCATTGTGCTGTGGTTCTGTTCCTGTGATTGCACATCAGCGCGCCGCCTTATGCCGCTCAATATTAAAATGCCTCCTAAAACATTAGCGCTCCGCCTTATGCCGCCCAGTATTAATATGCCACCACAAACATTAGCACGCCGCCTTATGCTGCCCAGTATTTCTGTGCCTCATAAATTAACGCCTCAGCCAGCCATCTTCATTGGGCACTGTGGGGGATCAAATCCCTGAACCCTGCACCATTGGTCAGTGTCTTAACCATTGTACTGTAGCTTTGTTCTCCTGCTTGCACATCAGCACGCCGCTTATTCCTCCCGCGCAGCCATCTCATGCGCTAAAGTGCGGGGCGCATATGGGCGCCGCGCACCTTAGCGCATATGCAAATTACGGGGTTTATTTTTCAGCAAGAACCGCCCACTCCTTATATGGTACCCGCGCTCTACCGCGGCCCGCACTTTACCGGGGTTTTAGTAAACATACCCCTAGGAGACCAAACCTGTCAGCCCAGAACAACCAAGGAACTATTATTTAAGTAATATTAGCTTTCCCTAGCAGTGCTACCCCCTCACCAGTAAACACTATGTAGCATAGGTGCTCAGTAGACTCCTGGAATATGCTTTGCTCCAGGGATCGCCATGGTGTTCCAATGATGGGAGTAGCACTTTAAAGCCAGGAGAACCATCTGAGAGGTGAGTTTGAATGGTATCAGTGAAATGTTTATTTCTGTCTTTTTTTTTTCATTTTCTTTGTCTTTTTGAAGCTTCAGGGCAGACTGGCTGCCACAATTATGGCACACAGGTCGTTCACCACTCTAGTGAATGACAAGAATCTTTATGAAATACTAGCAGGTCAAAGATCATACAATCCTATTTAGATGACAAGCACTAAACTAAAACCAAATTATAATAACACTTCAGACAGTGGTTCTTTTATGCCAACGAGCGTTAATCAAAACATGTAGTTTGCCTAATTTCCAGAACTCAGAGCAGACCTAATACGGCGTGCTTCAAGTGGCTCTCTCTCTCTATGCAGTTATGTCATGTATATGTATGTACATATCAATAAAAATTCATTACAGCATCTGTCTGTTGGGTATTTTATTTTTAATGCAAACAGGTTTCCAAACAACATCCACACATGTAAGGAAAAATTAGATCACATAACAGTTTTTGTCTATTGCATTTCCTTGTGTATGAAATGTGCTTTAATCAGGCAGAAACTATTTCATTACTAGGAATTTTTTGCTGATACCACAATAAAATGTAATTGGACACTGTAGCAATATTAAACTGAAAAAGGATTCCCTTTTATAGCAAGTTATCTCCAAATGTAGAATGATCGCACAGAATGAGGAACCAATGAAAGTTAAACAGGAACTACTGCACTATGGATAGTAAATATTTTCCAAGATGTTGGGGTTTGATTTCACTAACTGAAGAGTATAAGATGACTCAGGCAAAGGGGTCTTTTATTCTTTCCATCTAAATCATTCCTAAACAACATGATGCAAAATAAAACATTATTAGTTCTGTCATTTAAACATTATCTGTCATTAATAAAGTAATGGCAATTTTCAGAGGGATTAGATGGCCCAGGGTTAAAGAACCTTCCATTCTAGGTCACTAGTTCAAATCCAGTTCTGGTTAGTAGCAAGAGACCAGTCTCAGCAGAGAGGCCAAAGAGTACACATGCATGGGGAATCAATTTACCCTCTTACCCTTAGGTGCCCTTTTCCTAAAGGCATTAGCTATTAGCATGAGTTTTGATTCGTTGAAGGCATACTGGGACATGCGTCAACAGCTAGCATGTGCCGTGGTGCTAACTGTCCATGGTGCATTAGAGGAGCAAGTGGGTGGGGTAAGAGTGGAGAGTGGGGGAAGGGGGGGGGGTGAGACCCTGAAGTAAGCACTCTCATGCTAACAGCAAGGTAGCCAATTAGCATAGGTCGCCACCTCAATAGGGACAGGCCACATTCGTATCTGTACGCCACATTAAGGAATGGTATGTTGCATTATTTGCCAGGAACATACTTTCAACACCCCGCACAGTTGAAGCAGGTGGTCAGGGCCGGCCCGTCCATTGAGCAAGAATGTTTTTTGCACAGGGCCCCACGTTTCAGGGGGCCCCGCGCAAAGAACATTCTGCTTTTTTTCAAAAGCCGGCACAGAGGGGCTCAGCCATTTTCCTTGAGCCGATGGGGGGGGGGGGGGGTTTAGGACTGGTAATGGACTATGGAGGGGGTTAGGACTTGACTTGAGGTGGGTTGTGGGTTGATGGGGGGGTTAGGACTGGTAATGGGCTATGGGGGGGCTAGGACTGGAAATGGGCTGGGGGGGGTTAAGACGAGGTGGGCTGATGGGGTTAGGACTGGTAATGGGCGGTGGGCTGTGGGGGGGGTTTAGGACTGGTAATGGGCTATGGGGGGCTAGGACAGGAAATGGGCTGATGGGGAGGGGTTAGGACTTGAGGTGGGCTGTTGGGGGGTTAGGACTGGTAATGGGCTATGGGGGGCTAGGACTGGAAATGGGCTGATGGGGGGGTTAACACTGGAGGTGGGCTGATGGGGTTAGGACTGGTAATGGGCCGTGGGCTGATGGGGGGGTTAGGACTGGTAATGGTATATGGGGGGGGTTAGGACTGATAATGTGCTATGGGGGGGCTAGGACAGGAAATGGGCTGATGGGGAAAGGTTAGGACTTGAGGTGGGCTGATGGGGTTAGGACTGGTAATGGGCTGTGGGGGGGGGGAGTTAGGACTGATAATGGGCTATGGGGGGGCTAGGACAGGAAATGGGCTGATGGGGTTAGGACTGGTAATGGGCTGTGGGCTGTTGGGGGGGTTAGAACTGGTAATGGGCTATGGGGGGGGTTAAGACTGGTAATGGGCTGAGGGCTGATGGGGGCTGTCTGGTAATGGGCTATGGGGGGGGGGGGTTAGGACTGATAATAGAAACATAGAAACATAGAAACATGATGACAGAAAAAGACCACAAGGCCCATCTAGTCTGTCCTTCCATAACTACAACAGTCCACTTTTTACCTTTAGAGATCCTCTGTGTTGGTCCCATGCTTTTTTGAATTCAGTTACTGTCCTCATCTCTACCACCTCCACTGGGAGACTATTCCACGGATCCACTACTCTTTCCGTAAAGAAATATTTCCGCATATCACTCCTGAATCTATCTCCCTTCACCCTCATCCCATGTCCCCTCGTAGCAGAACTTGCTTTCAATTGAAAGAGGCTCTCTCCCTGAACATTTATGCCACGGAGGTATTTAAACATCTCAATGGGCTATGGGGGGGGGGGGCTAGGACAGGAAATGGGCTGTTGGGGAGGGGTTAGGACTTGAGGTGGGCTGATGAGGTTAGGACTGGTAATGGGCTGTGGGCTGTTGGGGGGGTTAGGGCTGGTAATGGGCTATGGGGGGGTTAAGACTGGTAATGGGCTGTGGGCTGATGGGGGCTGTCTGGAAATGGGGTGATGGGGGGTTAGGACTGGTAATGGGCTATGGGGGGGCTAGGACAGTAAATGGGCTGATGGGGAGGGGTTAGGACTTGAGGTGGGCTGATGGGGTTAGGACTGGTAATGGGCTGTGGGCTGATGGGGGGTTAGGACTGGCAATGGGCTATGGGGGGCTGACTGGAAATGGGCTGTTGGGGTTAGGACTGGAAGTAGGCTGATGGGGGGTTAGGACTGGTAATGGGTTATAGGGGGGGCTTAAACTGAAAATGGGGTGATGGGGGGTTAGGACTGGAAGTGGGTTGATGGGGGGGCTAGGACTGGTATTGGGTTGGGGGGTTGCTAGGACTGGAAATGGGCTGATGGGGGGCTAGGACTGGAAATGGGCTGATGCAGGGACTAGAAGGGGATGGATGCTGGGTGAGGCTGGAACTACAAGGGAGCTGATGTTGGGGGAGGATTAGAATGGAATGGGGCTGGGAGAGTAAAATGGAGAGGGGAAAAATATTTTGTGTGGGAGGAATGAAAAATCTACAATTGGCCGGGTTTTGGGAGAGTAAGTGGGGATTGAGGATGGAGGGGTAAAATTTGAGTGGATGAAATAGGAATGAGGAAAGAGCAAAAGGAGAAAGATTAGTATGTTAAAGCAGATGTAGAGAGAGAATGGAAAAAAACTAGGAGAGAAGAAAGGACAAATGGACAGCAGACGATGGACAGTTAGCAGAAGACACGAAGAAACCAGAAGAAAGTGGCTGGAGCAATTGCAGCTGAAAAAAAGGAACAAAAGGTAGAAAAATATCTCTTTATTTTGAATTTATTAATTGGAATATGTCAGCTCTGGGAAATGTGCATCATTAACGTCTGCGCTTTGTTTAGTACAAGTGGAAATTAATTTATAGTTTTATTTCTACAGTGTTGTTGTACATTCCAAGTTTGGCTTTTGGGGTTCCCAGTTTAATTATTGTCTTCCTATTTCTAAATTGTGATTCCTTGTTTGGTGATGGTCTATGTTCTGCATGTGTAATTGAGCTGAGGTATTCTGTTTATGTAATTCCTATTTGACATTGCCACTTGTTCTCTTTCCCCAGTAGGTCATGTATTGTTATTCTCTGAAATGTATTGGTTTAATATTTGCAGTGTTTCCTTTTGATAGGTAGAGTATGGTGCTTTGTGAGTCCTGGTAGTGCTGTTAGGATACGGCGGGTTTGCTATGGGTTCTAAATGGGCAGTGTTTGCAGAAGTTCCTAATGTGTCTGGCGGTTGGCACTGGATTACAGTAATGTAGAAATCTTTTAGTCTTTCTTTATCCATACACTCATTAAGATGCATGTTTACTAAAAGTTAGTATATGGTAACATTATGCAAATATTTATGCAAATGAGCCTCTTATGCAAATGAGGCTCTGCACCGAGTCTCCGCACATGGCCCCGCACCCCCCTTGGGCCGCCCCTGCAGGTGGTGTTGCATCTAACACACTAGGGTTTGGTTAGGAGCCACACCACAGCACCCTTTAGGAAAAGGGCCCCTTAGTGAAATATACAGGCAGAGAAGTGTGGAGTGAGCTGGCGCTTTCACTGCCTATAAACCCTTGCACGCCCATTCCCCCTGTGTCACCCATTACCACCACCGCTGACACCTGTCTCCAGCACCTGCAGTGACAGCAATGGCTGCAGACAGCCCAGCGGCACTTATCTTACAACTTCCGTGCCGTGATGCTTATCTTACAACTTTCTATATGCAAACAGGAAGTCGGCATCGGTTAGCCCAAGGGGGCGGAAGCAAACAGCACCTCCCTTATTCATTTATTTAAAAAAGGTTTAGCCTGAATTATCTACATAAAAACATAAGATATGCCATATTGGGTCAGACCAAAGACACATCAAGCCTAGCATCCTGTTTCCAAGTACCTATCAGGTTCCTAAAAGGTAGACAGGTTCCATGCTGCTTATTCCAGGGGTAAAGCATGGATCTCCCCAGTTCACTTTAATAATGGTTTATGGACTTTTCCTCCTGGCACTTGTCCAAACCTCTTTTAAATCCAGCTACACTAACAGTTTTTACTACATCCTCCAGTAACGAATTCCAGAGTTTGATTACACACTGAGTGAAAAAATATTGTGTCACATTAGTCTTACATATGTTAAATTGTAGGTTCATTGCAAGTACCCTAGTTTTTCTACTTTTTGAAGGAGTAAGCAACCGATGTACATTTATCTATTCCTCCCACTCATTATATTATAGGCCTTTGATTTAATTAGTGGAGGAAGGATAGTAAGGAAATCCACAGTACTACCTTTTAACTTTCGAAAGGGAGACTATGATAAAATGAGGAAAACAGTTAAGAAAAAACTAAAAGGAGCAGTTGCAAAGGTTAAAGACGTAGATCAAGCTTGGGTGTTGTTGAAAAATACTATCTTGGAAGCCCAGACCAGCTGTATTCCATGCTTTAAGAAAAGTGGAAGGAAATCCAAAAAACTGCCAGCATGGTTTAAAGGTGAGGTCAGAGAGGCTGTTGTTGCCAAAAAATCATCTTTCAGGAAATGGAAAAAAGAGCCAAACGACGAAACCTGGAAACAGCACAAGCACTGGCAAGTCAAATGCAAGGCACTGATAAGGCAGGCAAAGAGAGAATTTGAGAAGAAGCTTGCTGCGGAAGCAAAAACGCGAAATAAAGACCTTTTCAAGTACATTCGTAGCAAAAAACCTGTGAGAGAGTCAGTTGGTCCATTAGATGATAAAGGGGTTAAAGGAGCACTAAGAGGCGACAAGGCGATAGCGGAGAGACTGAATGAATTCTTTGCTTCGGTCTTTACTGAGGAAGATGTAGGGATGTTACCCATGACTGAAGTGGTATTTGAAGGTGCGGAAGAATTGAAGGAAATATCGATACATCAGGAAGATGTCTTACAACTATTAGATAAACTGAAGAGTAGCAAATCACCTGGGCCAGATGGTATACATCCAAGGGTATTGAAAGAACTGAAATATGAGATTGTAGAACTGCTATCAGTAATCTGTGAACTATCATTAAAATCATCTCTAATACCTGAAGATTGGAGGATCGCCAATGTAACACCAATTTTTAAAAAGGGTTCCAGGGGTGATCCGAGAAAATACAGACCGGTGAGCCTGACGTCAGTACCGGGAAAAATGGTAGAAACCATCATAAAGAATAAAATTACTCAGCATGTAGATAGTCACAACCTAATGGGAGACAGCCAACATGGCTTTAGACAAGGAAGATCTTGTCTTACTAATCTGTTATGTTTTTTTGAAGGAGTGAATAAACAGGTGGACAAAGGTGAGTCAGTTGATATTGTGTATCTGGACTTTCAGAAAGCCTTTGACAAGGTCCCTCATCAGAGACTTTTGGCAAAACTAAAGAGTCATGGGATAGGAGGCAGTGTACTATTGTGGATCAGGAACTGGTTAAAAGATAGAAAGCAGAGGGTAGGGCTAAATGGCCAATTTTCCCAATGGAGAAAGGTGAATAGTGGTGTACCCCAGGGATCTGTGCTGGGTCCACTGCTTTTTGACATATTCATAAATGACCTGGAAAGTGGAATAACGAGTGAGGTTATCAAATTTGCAGATGACACAAAACTATTTAAAGTTGTTAAAACCCAAGAGGATTGTGAAAAATTGCAAGAGGATCTTGATAAATTGGAAGACTGGGCATCAAAATGGCAGATGAAATTTAATGTGGACAAGTGCAAGGTTATGCACCTAGGGAAGAACAACCCAAACTATGGTCACACGATGCAAGGTTCCACATTAGGAACCACCACCCAGGAAAAAGATTTAGGCGTCATTGTGGATACCATGTTAAAACCCTCGGCCCAGTGTGCAGCGGCGGCCAAGAGAGCAAATAGAATGCTAGGTATGATAAGGAAAGGAATGGAAAATAAAACAAAAGATATTATAATGCCTCTATATCGTTCCATGGTGAGACCGCACCTTGAATATTGTGTGCAATTCTGGTCGCCGTATCTTAAAAAGGATATAGTGATTTTAGAAAAGGTACAGAGAAGAGCCACCAAAATGGTAAAGGGGATGGAAGGATACTCCTATGAAGAAAGGCTAAAAAGGTTAGGGCTCTTTAACCTGGAAAAGAGACGGCTGAGGGGAGATATGATAGAAGTCCTATAAATTAATGAACGGAGTGGAACGGGTAAACGTAGATCGATTGTTTACCTTATCAGAATATAGAAAGACTAGGGGACATGCAATGAAGCTACAGGGTAAACTATTTAAGACTAATAAAAGAAAATATTTTTTCACTCAACGTGTAATCAAACTCTGGAATTTGTTACCGGAGGATGTAGTAAAGGCTGTTAGTGTAGCTGGGTTTAAAAAAGGTTTGGACAAGTTCCTGGAGGAAAGGTCCATAAACCATTATTAAGAAGTGACCGAAGATATCAATGCTTGACCCAGTACAAGCATTGTGGAACTTGTGTCTCTTGGGGAAACTGCTAGGTACATATGACCTAGATTGGCCACTGTTGGAAACAGAATACTGGGCTTGATGGACCTTGGTCTGACCCAGTATGGCATATCTTATGTTCTTATGTTCTGTATCATATCTGCACTCAGCTGTCTCTTTTCCATGCTGGAGAGTCATAAACCTTTAAGCCTTTCCTCATAGGGGTATCCTTTCATCCACTTTATCATTTTGGTTGCTTTTTTCTGTACCTTTTCCAATTCTGCTATTTTCTTTTTTAGATATGGTGACTAGAAATGCACTCTATTCAAGGTGAGGTCGCACCATGGAGAGATGCAGAGTCATTATAATATCCATGGTTTTATTCTCCACTCATCTAATGGTCCAAATGACTGTCTCATAGGTTATTTTTGCTACAAATGTATGTGAAATAGTTTTCTTATGAATTTTTGCTTCTATGGCAGGCTTCTCTTCAAATTCTCTTTGTCTGCCTTACCTGTCTGCATCTAATATGCCAGTGCTGATGTTTCCTGTTTTTTTGTCATTTGGTTCCTTTTTCTATTTTCTAAAAGATGCTTTTTGGTTATAAAAGACCTCACCTTTAAACCATGCCAGTACTCATTTGCCTTCCTTCCACTTTTCTTAAAGTGTGGAATAAATCTGGTCTGGGCTTTCAAGATAGTATTTTTAAATAATGCCCGGGCCTGTTATAACTCAACCTTTGCAGTTGCTCCTTCTAGTTTTCTTCATTCTATCATAGTCTCCTTTTTTGAAAATTAAATGCAAGCACAGTGGATTTCTTTGCTGTTCTCCCTTCATTTATTAAATCAAATGTGATCATGTTATGATCATTATTGCCTAGTGGCCCCAACAGCATTTACCTCTCACACCAGATCCTGCATTCCACTGACTAGGTCTAAAATAGCTTCCCCTCATGTTGGTTCCTGAACCATGAAGCAGTCATTTATTTCATCCAGAAACTTTATCTCCCTATCATGTCCTGAAGCAACACTGACCCAGCTGATACTGGGGTAATTGAAATAACCCATCATTACTGTGTTGTAAATTTTGTTAGCTTCCCTAATTTGTTAGCATTTCATCACCTCTCTGTTCATTCTGACTAGGCAGACAGTAGTACACCCCAACTGCCATGCCCTTCCCCTTTTCAAATGGAATTTCTATCCATAGAGATCCTACAATTTGCTTTATTTCCTGCAAAACCTTTATCCTGTTTGTCTCAATTCCCTCTTTAACATATAGTGCCACCCCTCCATCAATTTGATCTACCCTATCATTGCAATATAATTTATACGTAGGTATCACAGTGTCCCATTGGTTATCCTCCTTCTATCAGGTCTCTGAGATGCCAATGATATTTAACCTTTCATTCAGTGTTATACATTCTGACTCTCCCGTCTTAGTTTTTAGACTTCTAGTATTAACAAGGCATTTCAAAGTTTGTTGTTTGTTCACATTAACAATCTGGTTATCAGTTGACGGGGTAATTTGGAATCTTCCAACTCTATCAGTTCTTTCCTTAAAGGCACCTGGGTTACTTCTACCTTTATTGGAACCTCTCTATTGGGATGCCCTCACTTCTTTGTTTTGCTAGTATTCTTCAAAGATACTTCATTCCGAACAATGCGCTTTTAGGCGACTGTCAGCTTTCCCCCATTCTCTGGTTTAAAAGCTGCTCTACCTACCAATATTAGCGGGTTACAACCATTCAAACGCAATACCAAAACTGTTGACATTACTTACATCAAATCAAATAGAACATATAAAATAACCAACGACCACTCCTGACCCCCACCCCCTCCCGAAAAAATAGCCCCTTCCCCTGATCTATTCAACAGGCCTCTCTGCAGGCCCAGACATGACCTTTCACTTCTGCAATCCAACAAGCCACTCCAAAGGCTCACCTAACCACTCCCCAACCCTTTTATATTATTCCAGAATGTTCATGCACTATTATAGATGAATCCCCAATCTTTACAAGTAGGAGGAAATGAAAACCTCTTTTACCAGCTCTACTGCTGAATATCAAACGGCACTGCCTAGAATTGCTTTACAGAGAATCAAGCATGACTCAGGTAAGCCCACCAAGAGGCCATTACAGTAGATAATGACCAACCACAAGAACAAGGGTCCAAGGGATAATGACCAACCACAAGAACAAGGTTGGCACTACCAGTAGGCAGACTAGGTGTCCACCAAGGACAGCAGAATTTAGGGTGCTGTGGTGCAGTTCCAGTCTCCAATTTGCTGCCACCATCAGCACAAGTCTTCCCTCCCCCTCTCCGTATCCCTGCCTCTGACACAACCTCTCTCTATCCTCCATCTGCTGCTGCTATTATAGAATGAAAGTCATTGTGGAACAGGGCCTTGAGCACAGACGGGCTCAAGCACTGCCGAGTCCCATCCGACTGAAAGGATGCTAGGTTCCGCCACTCAGGAAAAGGATCTAGGCATGATTGTAGACAATACACTGAAATCTGCTGCCCAGTGTGCACTGACCACCAAAAAACCGAGCGAAATATTAAGACTTCTTAGGAAAGAAATAGAAAATAAAATAATGAATTTCGTAATGCCTCTGTTCTATTCCATGATGCAACCACACCTTGAGTATTGTGTGCAATTCTAGTCCCCACATCTCTAAAAAGATATAGCAAAATTAGGAAAAGCACAGAGAAGTGTAACCAAAATGATTTTATGTATGTATTTATAAGGAGTTATTAACCACATTTATGCAGAGATTCACCCAAGTATGTACAACAGGTCTCCCCGACACAGAAAACTTGCATTATTGTAGCAGAATAACTATAGCAATACGACCCCATGTCAGCATAATAGACAATTAGAACATTGAGAAACATGGAGCTGGGTAATAATAGATAAGAATAATCAGGCCTGATGGATGGAGGGGCTGGGGGAGTGTGTGACCCCAGGGCCCATGGGTCTCTAAAGGTGCCCAACCTGAGTCTGTCTTGTTATTTTTTATTATGAACAATGATAGCGCTATGTAAATTTTCCAAATGCTAATCTTTTGGAATGGTTTTCACAATAACACGATTAACATGATCATTTGCTTTGCTTTGACATTTATTTCCCTGGTATATTTAGTTAGCTGAATAAAAAGAGAAACAAAAATGGAAAATAAGGTGATACCTTTTTACTGGAATCAAGTAACACATTTTTGGCTTAGCTTTTGAAGGTTAAGCCTTCTTCCGGTCAGGACAATATGAGCTACAAATGGTTTCTCTTTTTATTTAACTATCATTAATGTGGACTAACGCAGCAATCACACTACTTTATCCGGTACATTTAAAACCAATTTTCAAACAATGCACTGGGCTCAGGAAGATTGTCTGTCTTGGGGCCTATACTGGCTTTTAGTGCTCCTGGCAATAATATAATATGATGTCAATAATGTACACCCTTAACACAGCATAGGAGAACATTCAAAAACAAGAAATATGATACAATGTCAGCAGAATACAAATAGTGCACCATAAAAGATAGCTTAGTAGAACATTCATGTAACATAGAAAAGTACTCACAGTTTTAAAACTATAGATTGAAACATCCTAATAGGCAGCGGAGGGGACAGATGTAGTTCGGACAAATAGACAGACAAAATGGTTAAGACAAAGGCATAGGGATAAATAAAAGTGGGTAACTAGAATAAGGGATGGATATTAAATAAAAAAATGTAAGGGTGTGCCGCAAACTAGCCCTAAAATGATGAGTGAATGGAAAGTCAGTCATCACAGCCAATAAAAGCTTGGGAGAAGAGCAAGGATTTCACATACTTCCTGAAGTAGAGTAGTCTTGAGTTAGACATAGCCCCTCTAGGATTGAGTTCCAAAGTGTGGGGACTACTCCTGAGAAAGCTCACTGGCAGAAGTCACATATGTGATTTCCTTTGGTGAGGGTACACCAATTTTTATCTACCAATTAGTACTGCAAAATCTAATCTCAAACAAATTGTAACATGCTTTGATGAAGCCTCCCAGTGGCTCTCATCGAACAATCTGAAGGTAAATTTCATTAAAACAGAAGCGATTTTCATTACCAGGGACAAAGAATTCACCCCCCCCCCCCATCCCCACCAGACATTCAGCTTAGAGAAACCACAATAGGAGTAAAAGATGAGAAAAAATATTTAGGCATTATTCTAGATAAAACCCTGAGCCTATCATCTCACATAAACAGGTCCTCTCAGGCCATTTATAGAAAGATTAAGATGTTGCAACGGCTAAGACCCCTATTGGACCCATCAGATTTCAGATCAGTCATACAGGCGATGATTAACCCTCACATAGACTACTGTAATAGCATATTGCAGGGTCTATCCAAACAAGCATTATCACAGTTGTAATTGCCACACCATACAGTAGTTCGGGTAATCATGCGAACAAGAAGATCGAAACACATCACTCCAATCCTAAACAGATTACACTGGCTTCCTATCCCCAGTAGGAGCAAGTACAAAAACCTAGTCATTATCTTCAAGTTACTCCATAACATATCACCCTCTCACTTTACAGCACTAATAAACAGAATCCCAGACACTACACAGCTAAGGGGATGTACAAAAACCTCCCTATCCATCCCAGCTGATTTCCGCAAGACCAACAAATCAACGAGCAACAGACCCTTCTCATATTAAGCCCTGATCTTATGGAACTCCCTCCCACCAAAAATAAGGGATATAAGAGACCTTGCGGACTTCAGAAAAAGAATCAAGACAGTACTCTTTATGGAGCACAATGGGTCACATCAAGCAGACTCAAGTGCACACCCATCATAAACATACCATGCATTCGATACATCCAATGTATCTGCTAACCGCACTGTAGATATCTGTAATCACCCTCATTGTAAATAGTTATCGAATGTTAATAAATGCAACTAGTTGCACTATAAACGCAACTAGTTACACTGAACATAGTTAATTACTGTTTAAATGTACAAAGTTAACCCTGTTAGGATGTAATTGTTTAAGTTATGTTCCTTGTAAACTGCTTTGATTGCCTGATAAGGCGATATAGAAAACGTTTAAATAAATAAAACATAAGATATGCCATATTGGGTCAGACCAAGGTCCATCAAGCCCAGTATCCTATTTCCAATCCAGGTTACAAGTACCTAGCAGTTTCCCAAAAAGACACACAGGTTCCACAATGCTTGTATTGGGGCAAGCAGTGGATTTCCTGGGTCCTCTTTAATAATGGTTTATGGACCTTCCTCCAGGAACTTGTCCAAACCTTTTTTAAACCCAGCTACACTAACAGCTTTCTCTACATTTTTCAGTAACGAATTCCAGAGTTTGATTATGCATTGAGGGAAAAAATTGTTTCCCTTATTAGTCTTAGCTTCATTGTATGTCCCCTAGTCTTTCTCATTTTTGATGGTGTAAACAATCGATCTACATTTACCCGTTCCACTCCATTCATTAATTTATAGACCTCTATCATATCTCCCCTCAGCCATATCTTTTCCAGGCTGAAGGGTCCTAACATTTCATCATAGGGGTATCCTTCCATCCCCTTTACCATTTTGGTGGCTCTTCTTTGTACCTTTTCTAGTTCCGCTATATCCTTTTTAAGATACGACGACCAGAATTGCACACAATATTCAAGGTGCGGTCGCACCATGGAACGTTGCAGAGGCATTATCATGTCCTTTGCTTTATTCACCATTCCTTTCCTTATGATTCCTAGCATTCTATTTGCCTTCTTGTCCGCCACTGCATACTGGGGTACTCCACTATTCACCTTTCTTCATTGGGAAAATTGGCCATTTAGCCCTACCCTCTGTTTTCTATCTTTTAACCAGTTCCTGATCCACATTAGTATACTGCTTCCTATCCCTTGACTTTTTAATTTCACCCAGAGTCTCTCATGAGGGACCTTGTCAAAGGCTTTCTGAAAATCCAGATACACTATATCGACTGACTCACCTTTGTCTGCCTGTTTATTCATACCATCAATAAAATATAACAGATTAGTAAGACAAGACCTTCCTTGGCTAAAGCTAGTGTTGGCTTTCTCCCATTAAACCATGACTATCTGCATCTTCAGTAATTTTGTTCTTTATAATGGTTTCTACCATTTTGCCCAGTACTGATGTCAGGCTCACTGGTCTGTAGTTTCCAGATCACCCCTGGAAACCTTTTTAAAAATTGGCGTTACATTGGCCATTCACCAATCTTCAGGTATTACAGATGATTTTAATGCTATTTCACAGATTACTAATAATGCTGGACATGGAGGCAAATAGGGAAGGGGAGATAAGATACTGTACAGTTAGGGATTGTCCTTCAGACAATCTTAGAGACCTTAAAGGAAAGTTTAGAGCTCTTTAACTTGGAGAAATGATGGCTGAGGGGAGATATGCTAGAAGTCTACAGAATCCTCGGCAGAATGGAACAGGCTAACATGAATTGACTGTTTAATATTTCGAAGTACAAAGATTAAGAGACATGCCATAAAGTTACAAAGTAAATGCATTTAAAACAAAAAGGAGAAAATATATTTTTTTTATGAATGCATAGTTAAGTTTTGCAATTCATTGCCAGGCAATGTGGTAAAAGAATTTAGTGTAGCTGGGTTTAAAAGAGGTTGGGACGAATTACTAGAGAAAAAATCCATAAAACTGTTCTTAAGGTAGACCGGGGAAAAGCCACTGCTTATCCATTGGGATAAGTAGCATGGAATCTGTCTATATTTGGGATATGCCGTGTACTTGTAACCTAGATAGGCCACTCTTGAAAACAGGATGCTGGGATTGAAGGACCTTTGGTCTGCCACAACATGGCAGTTTTTATAGTCTTGAGTGCCGGCCTGTGGTCACTGATTTTCATTCTGTAACAGCAGCCATGGGTGGAAGATAGACAGAGGTAAGTAAGGGAAAGGGAAATAGAGGTGCTGGACATGGAGGGAAATAGGGGAGATGAGACACTGTGCACTTCAGGGTAAATGCTGGGCACCTTATGGGTCTACAGAAAGGAATATGCGATACTGGACTTGAGAGGGGTAGGAAAGAAAAAGTGGGATGTTGGGCATATGGCAGTATGCAAGGGAAGGGGGGATGCTGAGCTCTTGGAGGGTTAGGGCTTTGAGCCTCCCCTGAGTGGGAAGTGTACAGGTTTGCCTAATGTGTCGGATACCATGAGCAGGAAACCTATTAGGTTGTGGGAGTGAGAGGGGAAGGCATCTGTGGGCCTTGGATGGGGCTTTTTGTGTTTTGGGGGGTGGTTGGGAGTGGGATAGCACAGTCATGACACTAACATTTAATACCTACCTCCAATCTGATGCTAATTTTAATAAGACTTGCCGACCTTATTAAAAGAGGTAGTGGTTAGTGAATAGGCTAATAAGAATTCATGAGCTCTTCTCACTTTATTTGCATAAATGTGTATGCGTTTGCATGCCAGTTTTTAGCAGGGCTTTCCAGCTGTGCTAAGTCAGTGGCTCAGTTGCTACAGCATATAGTGTGCATGGTACAATAGCAGGCTTCAGGGACCAGGAGACAGAAAGTTGAGACAAGCTTTAGGTTCCATTTCTGCTTTACCATCGGTAATGCAGCTTAGCATGCACGAGGGGAAATTCAGATAATGAACTTTGTGGAAACCCAGTTGCTAATTCATTTCTGTAATACATTATGAGCTACGCATGAGAAGAGGAAAGAGAACACGACCCAAGGCAGCATATTCAGCTGGGAAGCACACGTTCATGAAAATGCATCAAGAACAAACCTTGGAGTCAGGGAGACGTGAAAAATTAATTTAACTATTCTGCCCTTTTCAGTACTACTAGTGGTTCAGCAGTGATCCCTTCTGCTGCTCACAGTAATTAGTTCAGCTTTTCTCTTCCCTGCCAATCTATCATTTCTTTGCAAGGAGGGCAACAGAGAGCTTATTCCCTACCACCCCAAGAAAAAGTTTATTTTCTCTTTATTCAATGGCATCTCCTTGAGGCAGGTATGCATGAGTCGACACCGACTCGACGGCACTTAACAGCAACAGCTAGCACTGTCACTTGGCTCTGTTTTCTTAGAAAGACTGCTGCAGTCTTGGCTTTATTCCACAGGGGTTGCCAAATCGCTTTTCTAAGGAAAAATGAGAATCACAAGCTCCATCATCTCATAGGCTGGAACTGCTTGAAAGCAGGAGGTTCCAATCTGGCCCTCCAGGACCTTATGCAGATGTTGTTTTTCAGGCTGACCATAGCCTAAGAACTGATCTTCTTATTAAACCCTACATAACACAACTACAGCTAATAAATATTTATGATGGACAAACTGAAAACAGTTTGCAGTCCTATCTGAGAACCTCTGCTTTAAAGTAAAAAACAAACATAAGTTCATGAATTATTTGATTTGGATATAAGAGAAGCTTTTAAACATGTCCTTTGGTGTTTCCTACTGTGTGATTTAGGAAGAGTTTGGTGGATGTCTAATAAAATGATCACAGATCCCATACTCAAGTAAAATTGAAATTATTGATCATTTATTAATGTTGATCTGCCACAGTGTGCTCTGATCAACCCTTTTAATTTTCTCATATTAGGCAGGATTAAGATTATTTAATCGAATGGATGCTTGTGTTACTAAAGGATAAAAACATTTTTTAACATAAAGGGGATTACAGTGATGCACATAGCTGTTTCTGCTAGCAGTGGGTATGTAGATCAAACTCTCTGCGGCCTACAATGGCATCAATAGCTCAGAAACTGCAAGGCAGGGCTCACCTTAACTCATCAGCACTGCCTCGTGGTTTCTGCTTTCTACCATCAGCCTCTTCCACTCCTCTGAAGCAAACTTCAAACTACACCTTGTCTCTCTCTACAATTCCTCTCTTGTCACTCCCCCCTCCCCATCCCTGTGAGATGTTTTTAGTTCTCCGTGACTGAGAAAGAAAGGAGAGATTTGTTTCCCAGTAGAGAGAGAGAGAGAGAGAGAAAGGGCTGAAAGCTTTCTAAGGGAAGAATGCCTGACGAGTCTGAGAAAGAGGGTACTTCCTGTGCATATACGGCCCCATACGCATAAAACACTGACCACTTCGTTGGCACACTCCGCTAGTGGATGTGCACATTGGTGGAGTCTGGGCAGAGCATGGATGAAGTGTGCAAGTAACATAAACATACATAGCAAATGACGGCAGATAAAGACCAGTGTGGTCCATCTAGTCTGCCCAGCAATATGGCAGGAGTAGGTGCACCCCTACCCATGTCTTTGCTTAGTGGTGCACCCACCAGGAGCAGGTGCACCTCTCCCCATGTCTTCACCCCTCCCCATATCTTTGTTTCTTTGTTTGTTTAGTGGTGAACCCACCGCTCCTCCCCCATCGCTCCATGTAGGACAACCCTATTTGTTGAGAAATTAAATGGTTCAGTATATGGATTATAAAATGGCATAATTTATGTGCGTACTTGAAAAATATCAGTGCGGGTATTTGTACCATTTCTAGGGCATTGATACAAAATACTGGGACTTTATTAAGCATCCTAAAATAGTTGTGAGATTGGACATAGTGATGCATTGCAAAAGAGTACGGTTACCTAATAGAAAGGGTTTCTATATAAAAGTTAGCAACTAGATCAGTTCGAATAGGCTTATGGTGATAGGAAAAGGCAAAGAGAAAAGAAAGAAGTTGATGCTATTTGGCAGACATATTGAGAATGGATGCAAAGTGTCCTTTTGTGAACAAAATCACAGAACATTAAGACCTTCCTAATAGGGGC
This sequence comes from Ichthyophis bannanicus, assembly GCA_033557465.1. Classification (NCBI taxonomy): domain Eukaryota; kingdom Metazoa; phylum Chordata; class Amphibia; order Gymnophiona; family Ichthyophiidae; genus Ichthyophis; species Ichthyophis bannanicus. The sequence goes on along the minus strand of CM066034.1, from coordinate 100,300,464 downwards.
TCAGCATTTCAAGCCAAGGTAAGAGTGTGTGGCTTTTAAATTACTAGCTCTCTGCCTGAGAGCTCTTAAAAGGGTTTTAGTACATTTTTAAAACAGTTACATTCTTTTGGTGCTTTAGTTCAAAAGGGGAAATATTTTCTTTAGCAGTGGAGGTTTAAAACTCTGCTTTTAATATCTTTCTCAACTCTTTGAAGCTACTGACACCTCATCAGGAGTTAGTGGGCCTGATTAGCCCGTGAAAGAACTGAGAGCAGCTGAGGGCTGCATAAAAGTCTTCAGAGTCTTGCACTGTTGAGGCATTCCTAACAGGGGCTCTGCATTTCAAGCCAAGGTAAGAGTGTGTGTCAGTCTTGCTTTATAGGGCACCTCCCCCAATTAGCTACACACAGGGACTTGGAACAGCATATTTAGGACACACTTAAAAGAGGTTAACTGCTTTTTCTTTGAAAGGACAGCTGGGAAACAGACTGGTACTTTGGTACTTTTGCTTCAACAGGTACCTAAGCTCCACCAACTGAATAATGACTGGGAAAATCATATCGCCAAAGTTGTTGCCCCTGTTACGGAGATCCCAATGCCATTTGAAGGACTGGTTCCATATACAGAATGCCTACATATTGAAGCTCTCAGGAAACAAGTGGAGGAGCTCAGAGAAGAGGTGGTGAGGCTGAGGAGCATTCAAGACAATGAGAAGTACATTGATGAGATGCTTCTTGCAACATCCATGGAGTGGAGGAGTGGCCTAGTGGTTGGGGCAAGGTACTTCAGGCCGGAAGGTCGGGGATTCAAATCCCACTAGAGGACAGCAACCTTGGGCCAGAAGGACTGGGGTTTCTAGTCCCACAGGTGCTACTTGTGGTCTTGGGCAAGCCACTTAACCCTCCATAGCCCATGTTCCCTGTAAAATAGTTATCTCCAAGTTATAATGCCCTGTTCAATGTAATTTCAGTTTGTTCAATGTAAACTGCACTGATGGTTTTATGGTTTTTTAGGCATTTGATATACCGCCCTTTACTTACGCATCAGAGCAGTTTACATGTATACTAACAGGTACTTTTTATTCCCTTGTCCCCGCAGGGCTCACAATCTAAGTGTACCTGAGGCAATGGAGGGTTAAGTGGCTTGCCCAAGGCCACAAGGAGCGGCTATGGGACTAGAGACCTCAGTCCCTCCGGCCTGAGGTTACTTGTCCCCATGCGGGAATTGACCCCCCGGCCCTCCGGCCTGAGGTAACCTGTCCCAACCACTGAGCCACTCCTCAGTGCAGAATAGTGTGGTATATAAGAGAATGTAAATAAATAAAATAAAAATAAACAATCCAAACTCTCCAGCAGAGGAGAAGATGGTAGCCTACAGAATGACAAAGGTTGGACACAAGTCACCAGGGCCTGCAGAATTACCAATCTGACTCCTCCAGCCCTTGAACTGAAGAACCATTATGCATCCCTGGAAGTGGAGGAGGTGAAAGCATCCCTGGAAAGGGAAAAACCAGAGCTTGAGCACCCTAAAGTTGCAGAATCAGTGACCACAAGGAAGCAAAGGGTAGTGGTGGTTGGTGACTCTCTTCTGAGGGGTACTGAGGTGTCCATCTGCCAACCAGGCCTGATGTCCACAGAGATATGCTGTATGCCAGGTGCCAAAATCTGAGATGTTACAGAGAATTTGCTGAGACTCATCAAGCCCACTGACTATTACCTGATGTTGCTCATCCATGTCTTCACAAATGAAACTGCCAGGTATCCCTCTGAGCATATCAAAAGTGACTTCATGGCTCTGGGACAGAGGGTGAAGCAGATAGGGGCACAGGTGATGTTCTCTTCAATTCTCCCCATTGAGGGTAAAGGCCAAAGCAGAGAAGCTTGCATCCTGGAGATGAATGCATGGCTGCGTGGATGATGTCATCGAGAGAGTTTTGTTTTCCTTGATCATGGGATGCTGTTCCAGGGATTGCAGAGCAGATATGGGGTCCATGTGTCCAAGAACGGTCGACATGTCTTCAGTAGCAGACTTGCTAACCTACTTAAGAGGGCTTTAAACTAGATTCATTGGGGATGGGTGAAGAAAGCCCCCAGGTAAGTGAAACATTAAATACCTTTATAGAAATAGGTAAAAGGGGCAACTTCTGGGAAGCAGTGTCTATAAAGCATGGGAAAGAAGATTCCAGATGTTGAGGCTTTAATAGGAGAGGCTGACTTTGATTTAGTGGAAGTAACAGAGACATAGTTCATGGACAACCATGACTGGGATGTAACTATACCAGCTATACTTTATTCAGAAAGGACAGGGTAGGAAGAAGGGGAGGAGGAGTATTTATTATTTATTACAATTTTTTATATACCGCACTATTCGGCATCAGCGCGGTTTACAGATAACACAAGACCAGAACGACAGGTTGTTCGGTGTTACATATAACAGGAGAATCAACTTGGAAAAAACATGGGGGAACTATTTACATAGAATATAAAATCTGATAACTAGATAACATGATCAAGCATGATTGAACTATTTACATAGAATAGATACATTAGCATGGATGCTAGGATTTTGGTGGAATTAATATGTTGCACTTCATAAAGGGTAGTATTTGATAAATAAGTTAAATTTAAGGGCCTTTCTGAATTGGGCTAGGTCGGTTATAGCACGGACTTCAGGCGGTAGCGAGTTCCAGCATTTTGGGGCGCAAAGCATGAAAGCTCTGTTCGCTGTTGAGTGGCTAGATGTTGTTATGGCCTTTGGCGTTATTAGAGAGTTTAAGGCTACCTGTCTTCTAGATCTGTTTGGTGGTACAGTTTGGATGAGCTCAGTAAGTGAGTTGGATGATATACCCTTGCTGGCCTTATATGTGAGTATCAAGGTCGAGTAGCAATATATGTAAAAAATAATATTAAAGCTATGGAAATACAGGGCTTAAAAGGGAGAGAGGGGGCACTGTGGGTTAAACTAGAAAGAAGGAAAGATAAATCTATTTGCATTGGCGTGATATGCATACCTCATTGACAGAGAGTTAATTGAAGCCATACGGTATGCAGCATTGCCAGGAAAGGGGAAGTGCTACTAGATGTTGATTGGCACATCCCTGCTGCAATATAATCAAGAAGTAAGGATATCCTGGATTCTCTACAGGCAGAACTATTCATGCAACTGGTAACAGAACCCACACGTGAAGGGGCCATATTGCCTTGGTGCTTACCAATGGTGAAAGTGTTTCTGATGTAATAATGGGAGATCATTTCGCTTCCAGTGATCACCAGATGGTGTGGTTTAGTATTAGGACTAGGGCTCATAAAATCCATTCAAAAGCGAGAGTCTTAGGGGTATGTTTACTAATCCAGGCTAATGGTTAACCCAGGCTATCTGCCACTAGGTCCCATATTATTCAATGGGACCTAGTCGCAGATAGCCCGGGTTAACCGTTAGTCCGGTTTAGAAAACATACCCCTTAGACTTTAGGAAAACTAACTTTGCCAAGATGGGCCAGTACCTCAGGAAGTCATTAGTGGGATGGGAACAGCTGGGGGATGTAGAAAAACAGTGGGGAAAAGGGATATTTTAAGAGAAACCAACTTTTTTGTTAAAATGGTAAATAAAGGTAAAAGGAGACAGCTATGGTTTTTGAAAGAAGTAGCTGAAAAAGTGAAGAAAAAGAGGGAGGCCTTCATGAAATACAAGAGATCACAGAGAGAAGAAGACAGGCATCTATATTTAGAAAAACTTAGAGAAGCTAACAAAGTAGTCAGGAATGCAAAGATTCAAAAAGAGGAAATAGCTAATGCAATAAAATGGGGGGATAAGACATTTTTCAGATATGTTAGTGAGAAGAAGGGCAAAAGTGGTATTGTCAGACTCAAGAGGGCAGGGGAGAAATTGGTAAAAGCTGATGAGGATAAAGCAAAATTGCTTAACAAATATTTCTGTTCTGTGTCCACAGAAGGAGAACCAAGAGCAGGACCTCAGAAAACATCCACAAATACAGTAGGAACAGAAGCGAGAGGCATCTTGAAACCTTTTCAGAAGACTGTGTTCATGAGAAACTAGCTAAACTTAAAGTAGACAAAGCAATGGAACCAGATGGGATATACCAGAGAATACTGAGGGAACTTGGGGACATTCTAGCAGCTCCACTGACTGACCTTTTCAATGCTTTGTTGGAGTCAGGAGTGGTGCCAGAGGACTGGAGAAAGGCTCATGTGGTCCCTTTACACAAAAGCGGAAGTAAGGATGTGGTTGAAAACTACAGGCCAGTTAGTTTAACCTCGGTGGTGAGTAAATTATTGGAAGCGCTGCTGAAAGAAAAAATAATGAGGTTTCTGGAGTCCAACAGATTACTGTATCTGAGGCAGCATGGATTCACCAGAGGCAGGTCTTGTCAGACAAATCTAATTGATTTCTTTGATTGGGTGAACAGGGAGTTGGACCGAGGGAGAGCGCTAGATATGGTTTATTTAGATTTTAGTAAAACATTTGACACCGTTCCACACAGGCGACTTATAAACCAACTGAGCACCCTAGGGATGGACCCTAAATTTACTGCTTGGGTTAGAAACTGGTTGAGTGGGAGATGACAAAGGGTACAGGTAAATGGAGCTCACTCTGAGGAGAAGGATGTTACCAGTGGTGTGCCCCAGGGATCTGTCCTTGGTCCGATTCTTTTTAACATCTTTAGTGATAATTCAGAAGGGCTGTTGGGTAAGGTTTGCCTTTTTGCGGATGATACCAAAATCTGCAATAGAGTAGACACCCAGGAAGGTGTAGATAATATGAGGAGGGGTCTAGCTAAGCTTGAAGAATAGTCTAGAATTTGGAAGCTGAGATTAAATGTTAAAAAAAATGTAAGGTCATGCACTTGGGCTGCAACAATCCAACTGAGCGATATAGTATAGGGGGTGAAGTACTTAAGAACACTGGCTTGGGAACCAAGAGACCAGGGTTTGATTCCCAGTAGCACTCCTTGTGGCCTTGGGCAAGTCACTTAACCCTCCATTGCCTCAGAAAAATCCAAGCTATCAATGTCCCTGTTTAATGTACATTACCAAGTTTAAGTTTCAATGTAAACCGCTTTGATTATAATGATAAAGCGGTATATGCAACCTGTTAAATAAATAAATAAATAAAAGAAGAGCGGGACCTAGGCGTGATTGTGACTGATGATCTTAAAGTAGCTAAACAGGTAGAAAAGGTGACAGCTAAAGCTGGAAGGATGCTTGGGTGCATAGGGAGAGGAATGGCCAGCAGAAGAAAAGAGATGATAGTGCCTCTGTATAGATCTTTGGTGCGACCTTATTTGGAGTACTGTGTGCAATTCTGGAGTCTGCACCTTCAAAAGGGTATAAACAGGTCGGAGTCAGTACAGAGGGTGGCTACTAAAATGGTTAGTGGTCTTTGTTATAAAGAATATGAGGTCAGACTTAAGGATCTTAATATGTATACTTCAGAGGAAAAGCAGGATAGGAGGTGATACGATTGAGACGTTTAAATACCTCTGTGGCATAATGCACAGGAGAAGAGCCTCTTTCGATTGAAAGCATGCTCTGCTATGAAGGAAAATAGGATGAAGGTGAAAGGGGATAGATTCAGGAGTAATGTGCAGAAATATTTCTTTAAGGAAAGAGTGGTAGATGCATGGCATAGTCTCCCAGTGGAGGTGATAGAGATGAGGACAGTATATAAATTTCATGGGACAAACACAGAGGATCTCTATAGGGAAAAAGGGGATTGTTGTAGTGGTTGATATGGAAGGGCAGACTAGATAGGCCATGTGGTCTTTTTCCGCTGTCATGTTTCTATGTTTTTATGTTTCTACCAAATCCATTGTGTCATCGAATCCCTGTTCCCATCTCATGTTAACAACTTAGCCAGGGCTTTACATAATAATTCTTGTCCTCGGAGTATAAGCAATTTCAAATAACGAGGGCAATGGGGATGAGAAGGAATAAAGCCTATCTTTATGGTAAATAATAGAGAAAACATTGACAGGAGATCTCATTCTTCTCTGTGTGGTTTCATGTTGACGAAAAGTGACTTATATTCTGCACGTATTTTCAGTATTCTGAAACATCCAGTCACAAGCATGTTGAAACGAAATCCTCAAGGTGCTTCTGTAAGAACAGTAAGCTCAATCACAATAAAGTCATCTGGAGAACTCCACCCCATCAAGCATACATTCTATTGAATAGGAAACACAGAAAGATGCAAGCAGTTGAATAGAGTTAATACCTACTGTACCTGATTGTATCTCGCCTTGAAATACTACTGTAAAGGAGTGAGCTAAATACTACTAAATCAGTAAAATAAATACATAAAGAGAAAGTATGAATTAAAATACAAAGCATTTTAATTCTGCCTCGCCTTAACCCTCATGGATTGTTTTTGTTGTTTTTTAAAATATGGAATTATAGCCCAACATAGGAAACAACGAGCCATGTTTTATCACACTAGCAGGTCAACTTTAACTCATCTCAAGTGTTATTCTAAGAAATAGAATTTACTGGTATGAGTTTATATTCAATAGGGTTCCTTCCTTTTTTAATGAAATGTCATTATTTCAATACAAATCCTTTCATTTCTCAGCCTCACTCTCCCTCCCCTCATCCCTCTATATTTCATTTCCTGCACTTGTGCGGTATTATTGCCTTTTTCCACATCTATTGATTTAGGTGTATCTGGTTATTACAATGCAAACTAAAACAGTTCCTCCATCCATTCTACCTTGTACTGTTGAACATTAACTTAATTTGTTTCAAATCTGCATTTGATTTGGCAAGAAACCATTTATCTTTATGAAGAAAGCCCTCATAAAATAGGGACTTTAGGAGATCTCTGCTTTAAAAATTTAATAGTCTTGTGTCTTATATACTGGAAAAATGAATTAAACCTTCAAATATTATATGTCTCAATGTAACCTTTTTGCATTTCATATTATGTTTAATTTATTATATCCTAAAAAATATGGGAGGAAATCTCGGCTTATTCATGCTTCTTTACACTGCATGAAGAGAAGTCAATGAATAAACAAAGTGCTCCAACTTTGCGGTTTAGATAAACTAAAACCTTAACGTCCAAGCAAAGTTGACAGCCCCATCCAGGGGTAGACAGATGGTCCTTCAAGAGCATCAAGTAGGCCTGAGTTTCAGGGTATCCAAAATATAGAAATTAGCATTGTCCTTGCAGATATACTTGGTGAATTTCCATTCTCCATACCCTAAAATTGGATCAGTTTATAACTCTGACAATAGTCCATAACAAGCGTATTCAGAAAGGTGCTTAGACAGCTGCCACCAGGTCTAGCTGCCACTGTTGGAAACAGGATACCGAGCTTGGTGAATCATTCGTCTGACCCAGTATGGCATATCTTATGCTCTTATGTTCTAGTTTTCAAAGTCATCAAAACATCTGACATTTTGGCAAGGCCTTAAGACTTCGCTTTCCAAGGAAGGCTTTGAAGCTTATCTATATTATTCTAGGGAGTAGGCGGCCTATGAACATGGCCTTTTAGGTTTAATATGTATGTGCTAGTTAATCCATAGGTTCTTTTAAAATGCTTTGCCACTCTGAAATTTGTTGCCAGAGGATGTAGTAAAAGCTGTTAGTGTAGCCGGGTTTAAAAGAGGTTTGGACAAATTCCTAGAGGAAAAGTCCATAAACCATTATTAAAGTGGACTGGGGAAATCCACAGCTTACTCCTGGGACAAGCAGCATGGAATCTGTATGCCTTTTGGGACCTTAACAAGTACTTGTGACCTGGATCGGCCACTGTTGGAAACAGGATACTGGGCTGGCTGGATCTTTGGTCTGACCCAGTACGGCAGTTCATATGTTTTGATTTATATTGTTTTAATTGTGACTGCACTTCGTAGACAGCTGAAAGCAAGCAAGCTTGGATGAGTGGTGCATCAATTTTTGTGAAATAATATATACATATTAGAAATGTGGATTTATTAGCAGGCATTCAGTTCTCTTGGCTGCTTTAAAAATTTTACTGCAAGTACAATTGATTGTACGCAAATTAACCTATGAATTACGGCACACAGAATTGATTTGCATGAGTAAAAAGATTGTAATGTATGGAAAATATTTTATTATGTTTGGGTAAACAAGCTGAATAAACACCTAAAAACTTGGGGGAAAGTGCAAAAAAAACCCTGATTTTCTTTGCCCATACTTATCCCTTTAACATATACCAATGAACCTGATACTCATGAATATTCACTGCAAGATATCCTGAAAGTCCAAACAGGTTTGCAACCCTGGTGGACTGGAAGTGAAAGCCCTCAATCTGTAGCATGTAAACTGTCATGTCATGTCCTGTTGGATGTATTCTTTATTCATGCTCTTTGACAAAGTTATTTTGCTTTGTTTTAGTCCCGCTATTCACCCTGCCTCCTTAGTAATGCACATGATGGTCGTCAATCTATGAAGTACAATCAGTGCGTAGTATAGCACAGGGTAAACTGTATGATTGCAGATCCCTGGCATCCAAAACCCATAATAAGTACAAGGAAAATGTGTTTCACATTTCACATTTATTTAATATACTGCATATCTCATTAAATCTATGTGGTTTACAAGTGTTTAAAAAGTAGGGGAACAGTTACAAGCATGCAAAGAGAAAAGTGAAAATTCAAGAGAGACAAAAGTGACTTCTTAGATTAGGTCACATTGGCTTCAAAGATGGCCAGTTTGGCGGCACGGACCATGAGCATGAGCAAATAAACGTGCACTCCGAGTTCCCATTGCATGTCTCAGACATGGAGTTTTTGTAGCTTGAGAACCTAGCTACTGCTCCCAAATGCTGAATTAATTACCAGTTTCATTGAACTCTAGCTCCTCCCATCATTATTTTTTCACACATATCCAGCTCCCGATTGGCAATAGCATGCACAACTGGAATAATATAACCCAACTGCTGATGTCACTAAAGAAGGTAATGAGGCTGGAAACAACTCATCACGCTTGACAGATACTAAGGATGTTTTTTTCTGTACATTTTGCCTGCAGCTCAGGCACAGAAGTCTCCAGAAAGTAAGGACGAAATATTCTAACATTAATATGTATCACCTCTTTCAATAAAAAATAATTCTGAAGCCACAACACCCTTTCCACCTCTCCTTTCAAAGGATCTGTACAAGAAATCTGCAAAATATTTCAGGGGAAAAAAACATTGAAATCTCTGCTCAGCTGTAACATGCTTATCTTTAAAGCATGCACAACTCCCTTCCACAGAGTTGCCAAATTACCAAGTTGCAGGAGTGAGATTTTTAGCCAGTTCTGGTTTTAAATTTGCCTTGCAATGCAGTATGGTATTTGTAGTCCCTGATTTTACCCATAATGGTCCCATAATGTATCAGAATGAGATTGGCAGAAATTCGGGACTGACTTAAAATCTCATTCCTGGAACCAGGTAACTTGACAACTCTGCTTGTAAGCAATAAGCACATGCTTTATATCCTCACACATTCATTTCTCTACCAATCTATGCTTCATCCAACATTCCTGGACAATGAACTCACACAGCTCAGACAGCGTCATCATCCCATACAGTACCCATCCTATCCACATACTCTGTTCAAAGAAAATGATTACAATTATTTCTGCAAAGTACTCTCTTCAGCGGCAGGGTTACAAGAAACTGAGTCAGACTGAAGGATCATCTTCTTATATTTTGAACTGGAATGCATTTAGCTCACTCCTTTTCTCGGAAGTTCAATGTGAGTTACATTCAGGTATAGCAGGTATTTTCCTGTTCACAAAGGGCTTACAATCTAAGGGGCATGTTTACTAAAGGGGTCATTCTGTCTCGTGTTTAGCGTAGATGTATGTCCGATTTGGACATACATCCCTGCTAAACACCAGGGGTCCGATTCTGAACACAGAGCTCCCCGCACATACAGAGGAAATGTGCAGGGAGCTCTGTACGGGGGTGGGAGAGGAGGGCAGGAGAAGGAGCGTGGGCAGGCCGGAGCTGGGACCCTGACCCGGCCGTACAGGGCCGATTCCGGTCGCGGCCTTGTATGCTCAGGCAGGCGGAGTTAGCCGGGAGATTTATTCCACCCTGGACCCAGGTGAGCAGAAGTGGTAGGTTCCCCACAGCCCAATCCAAAGAATATGAAAAAAGGAGAGACAAAAATAAAGCAGAACTTGCAGAAGAGGGACAGGGAAAGGGCGAGGACCTGGGCCTAGATTTACCACACCCCACAGGGGCCCTATGGGTTCCTCCTGATCTCTCTCTGGTCGACCTGTGCTGGAACCTGTGGGTAATAGCACTGGACACAGGGCAACTACTGGCTCAAGGAGACATAGGCATATCATGCTCCAAGCAAATGTTGGGCCAATATCTCAACAAGCCACAAGACTGGGTGAAGGGAGGCATGCCTATCTGCACTGTTGCACCAGTCCATATGCCTTGCCACCTGCTGAAGGCAGACAATATTGGCAAGTCTGTGTCAGGGCTGTACCAATAGTGAAATGTGCCCTGTGCGACTTGCATATCGGGCGTGCGCCCCCCCCCCCCCACACCTCCATCTAGCCACTTTATGGGGGCGGGAGAGAAGAGGCGCGGACTGATGTGCAAGTCACCATCACGCTAAGCAGGTTTGGTCCCTCTCGGAGAGACCAGACCTGCTTAGCATGCCGCAAGAAGGCTTAAGGGGCACATTTGGGCTGTCTGCCATTGCCTGCTGCTGCTGAGAGAAGAAAAAGAGGCAGTGGCAGGCAACGGCAGACAGCCGAAATGTGCCCTGTGCAGCCGCACTGCTCGCACAGGGCTAGGTACGGTCCTGCTCAGTGCTGCATTACCAGTATACAGTCAATGATGTCACTGATCTGCCTTCATCTGCTGGCTGGGAAGCATAACCCAACTTATTTGGATCACTGAAATAATAGTGTAGCCACTGGATGGACATCTACTGAATGGTACATTGAATGGCATACAACATAAGCCAAACATTCAACGCTACTGCAGCAAAGGTGGCAAATGCTAGAACAACATTGCTAGAAGTATAAGTATTATGCGCAAAGTGAGAAAAAAATCATCAGATTCCAAGATACACAATCAGAGAACAAGAAAATGTGGCAGAGATATAAACAAATAGACCCATTTGCATTTGGTGCCATTGACTTGATTCAGAAGAACCTCTAAGCACACCTTGGCTGCAGTCAGAGCGTTGTTAACATTGTACAGAAGAAGAAAGAAATGAGTTCAGTGGTGGACAAGCCTCGTTCAGGACATCCACGTGCATCAACATCATGCCAGGCCATGCACTACGATGCATTTCACTGACTAATCGCAAGTTGATCTCTCCTCAGCTACTTTGAAAGTGGTCAGACAAGAGTGAGGTAAGTGTCAGCTCATCAACAGTTTGTCGCCGGTGCCTGCAGTTTGGTCTCCGGGGCTCCAAAGCATGGAATAAGTCACTGATGACTGACATACAAAGGCGCAACCGGATCGTGTTGGCGAGAAAGCACTCAACCCGGTCGACTGAAATGTGGGAAAAGGTGCTATTCAGGTGCTGTTTGGTAACCAGGCCCACACCTATGTGAGGAGATTTCCTGGAGAGGAATTCAAGCCTGAGTGTCTCAACCTCACTGTGAAGCATCCTTTGAAGTTCATGGTCTGGGGCTGCATGGCTGCCAGTGGCGTTGGACATCTTCACATCATCGATGGAATGGTCAACGGGGCCAAGTACATCACCATACTGCAAAAGTGCATGGTGCCATCAGCACACCAGCTGTTTCCTGGCCAGTTCCTGTTCCAAGATGACAATGCACCCTGCCATCGCTCCAGACAGGTGATCAACTGGAAGCAGCGGAACAACATCAAGTCAATGGACTGGCCTGCCCAGTCTCCAGATCTGGATCCAATTGAGAACCTGTGGCCTTGGAAATATCCAAGAGGCATCCGTCATCAAAGTGTGAGCTGATTGAGTCACTCATTGCAGCTTGAAAACCATATTGTCATCAACGATCACCTTGTCAGATTGGTTCATTCAATGCCGACAAGGTGCAGTCAGGTGATCAAGAACAAAGGATGGCCCATCAAATACTGAGCCATCACTGACACATAAATTTGAAGGAAACCTGGCATGCGTCCATAATATTTTAAAGCATACTTACAATAATATATTGTTGGCCAACGATGTACATTACGCGATTTTCAGAGAAAATCTATCAACAGGACAACTATGGGGAACAAACTCAGAAAATAAGGGCCAAACCAATACTAAAAGTTGGCCCTAATAGCCAAATCTATCACTTATCATGAGATACACAGAAAAAGCCACTGGGGGGAAAAATAAATTAAGATATAAAGTCACGAAGTTGAAAAAATGTCAAATTTACAAGTGATTCCAGACTTTTGCACACCACTGACTCCCTTACATGTAGCAGCATGCTGGAAAAGGGACCACGGGCTCCAATTCAAAGCCCCACTCTCAGTTCCCTGATTGACCAGAGCATCATTTCAACCTCCTTGCTCTATGCTAGGGAAAAACAAAAGGTAACTTTCCTGGAAGTCTCACCCCCAACTGAAGGCCTGCCTTCTTTATAAAAAAAAATTCTAAGTGCTGCCCCTGGAATTCTTTCCTGGTCCCCAATGTTCCTGCAAAGCTGCGTGGGAGACCCCTGCCTGCACCGCTGCTGCCACTGGGGGAGGTGCTGCGATATCATGTTTTCAGTCACGAGGAGCAGGCATGGGTGGTGGGCTCCCAAGCTGTTTCATGAGAACACTGCAGGTCCCCCTTCCACCTGGCCTCCAACTCAATCCCTAAGGTTGAAGTCCAGTAGGGAGCAAAAGCTATAATGAACTTGCTCCTGCCCTGGTGCACTAATTTAGAAAAATTACTTCTAGTAACATGTTCCTATGTACCACTTGTGGTTGGGAACTGACATTTTTCAAAATGCCAGTATCAGGGCAGAAATGAGTGATGATCGCTCCTGGCTCGTACTGGATTTCAATTATTTTCAGGTGAGTTGACGGTTGCGGAGTCAAGGAGAAGTTCCTTGGGGAATGACACTTGGATTTTTTGGTAAAAGGGATGGGTCTTCAGACAGCAGGGTGGAGCTTCCTTCGGAACTGTATTTCTTTAATATTTTGCCCCAACATAGGGCTAGGGAGTTGGAGCGGAATACTGGCCCACCAGAAAGTTAGTGTCCCTAGAGGGATCCTCTGCAGCCTCTTTAACACAGGTCATCGCCAAAGAGAAGGAATGCGATAGAAGCAAAGGAAAATCTATATGGCACTGAGGTGTAGATACTGTTTAAGAAAAAATGGGCGTCTAAAACCATTGCAGACACCTCTTTTCACAAAGTTCCTCACTGTGTCAAGCTTTAGCATCACAGTAGTTCATTAATTGGAAATGTCCATAAACTACGCATGGACACTATTGCAAAGCCCATTCTTACAAAGTGACTTTGTTGTGATTGTGTTATTGTGATGTTTGATTTGCTTGCCTCTTGATGTTATTCATTATGTCATATGCTCTTGTTTCATTATATCATTAGTTATTATGTTATATGTTGCCTCTTTAATCCATTTAGGGCATTAAGAGTAGGCAAGGCCATAGCAGTCTTTACTGAAGATGATGTAGGGAAGTTACCCATGCCTGAAATGGTATACAAAGGTGATGTAGCAGAAGAATTGAAATAAATATTAATAAACTGGGAGGATGTATGACAACTGTTTGATAAACGGAAGAGTAGCAAATCACCTGGAAAAGATGGTATACATCCAAGGGTGTTGAAAGAACTGAAATATGAGATTGCAGACTTACTAGTAGTAATCTGTGAATTATCATTAAAATCATCTGTAGTACCTGAGGATTGGAGAGTGGCCAATGTAACTCCAATTTTTAAAAAGGGTTCCAGGGGTAATGGGAGAAAATCAACATAGATTTAGCCAAGGAAAGTCTTATCTTACTAATCTGTTATATTTTTTTGAGGGTGTGAATAAATAGGTTAACAAAGGTGAGCCAGTTGATATAGAGCCTGATTCAGAAAGGGGCACTTCCAGGCTGTCCGGATGGCCCCGAGTAGGACGGGCTAATTAGGACCCATTTCTGTAATGCAGGAGCAAAACATTCCCGTGGCATACAGAATCAGGTCCGAGGATGGCCCGGCATGCCCGAGAATGGCCAGCAGGATATCCACCCCACAGGCCCATAGTGCCCTAGCAGTTACCCTGCCACCCGACCCCAGCAGGGACTGCCAGAGCCCAGATCAGGCAGTGGGACATAGCTCCGATGGCCTGCTGCTCTGGTGGTGGGCCGCTGTGCTCGCGTGGGGGGCTACTGGTGGGATCGGGAGGCAGCCTGCTCTTATTCCACCTCCTACGTGGAATAACCAGGCCATCCCACCAATGACCACCAGACATACAGGGCCATACCTCTCCCCCATCATGCCCATGTCCCCTGCTGCATGCACAGTGGCTCTGTGTATGCAGCAGGAGTGTCTGGCAGAATACTCCCAGGGCGGATAGCGGGGCAGCACGTCTCCGCAGGACATGCTGCCTGCTATTCCCCTTCTGAAATTGGGCCCATAGTGTATCTGGATTTTCAGAAAGCCTTTGACAAAATCCTTCATGAGAGACTCTTGGCGAAATTAAAAAGTTGGGTGGGCCATGTTTGGCCGTGCTTGTTGGAGGGTGAAATGTTTAATAAAAATCAAAGTTAAAAAAAAAAAATCATGGGATTGGAGGAAGTGTAGATCTGAGGATCAGGAACTGGTTAAAAGATAGAAAGCAGATGGTAGGGCTAAATGACCAATTTTCCCAATGGAAAAATGTGAATAGTGGAGTACCTCAGGGATCTGTGCTGGGCCCGCTACTTTTTAACATATTCATAAATGACCTGGAAATAGGAATATCAAGTGAGGTGATCAAATTTGCCGATGACACAAAATTATTCAAAGTTGTTAAAACACAAGAGGATTGTGAAAAATTGCAAGAGGACCTTGAAAAATTGGAAGACTGGATGTCCAAATGACAGATGAAATTTAATCTGGAGAAGTGCAAAGTTTTGCTCCTAGGAAAGAACAGCCCAAACTATGGTTACATGATGCAAGGTACCATCTTAGAAACCACCACCCAGGAAAAAGATTTAGGCGTCATTGTGGATGACATGCTGAAACCCTCTGCCCAGTGTGCAGCGGCGGCCACGAAGGCAAATAGAATGCTAGGAATCATAAGGAAAGGAATGGAGAATAAAACAAAGAATATTGCCCCTCCTGCTGCTCCCTGCAAGGCCCAATCGGGGCACTGCTCTCCATTTAAAAGAAGCATGCCACAAGTGTGCCTGCGCCTGGTGGGCCGTGTTTGAGGGCCTCACCAGAGGGCCCTTTGGCGTGGCCCTTAGGCGTGAGTCCATGATGTGAACGGAAAAAAGCCATCACCGCACCTGAATACCGACGATATTTCAACAAGCTCTGCTGCAAAGAAGTAAGTCATCCTATGCAATGCAACCTGAGAGAATCAATATGATATTGAACACATGACTTATACTCACACTAAAGTTATCTGCTGACATTAACCCGAATAACTCGCCACTTCTACGCCACAACCTAACTGTAAGATAACTCTATAATTACATGCTTTATCCTTGTATATGCTCACCAAAACTGATAAACAGTAATTTGCTACTGTGCCTCTTTCTCTCTCCCAATCTCTACTGTCCTCCCTCCCTGAGTCTGTCGATATCTCGACACCACCTCTGCTCTAACAACTCCCCTCCTACTTCCTGCTATTTGAAACTCTGCAACACTGTTTTGAATTTCTTCACGTATGTACCTTCTTACCTAGCCCTCATTAAGTAACATTACTGCTAGATTGCTAAAGCAACACTGTTACATTGTTACTATTCTAAGCTGCTTGCTCTAATCTGAAACATTGTTGCTAAGTCTTGATCCATAGCAACCACTACCTTAATTTACTATATACATCTCTACTGCAACTTATAGTATCCCATGCTACTCCATTAAAGTTCCTACTAGACTCCCTCATTACTTTGTAAATGTTGTTAGGGCCCCACATCACTCCTGACACAGCTGACTGCTCACATGCATGGTTCCACTGCTCCTCCCCAAACTATACCACTTTGTAGCAGGATTTTCGCTCTGCTCCATCCAGGATGGAATTAAAACTCCCCATAATTCCTGCCATTTACATCCTTCTGCTCCTCACAATAATATTGAATGCACTGCTGATCCCGCAGAACACCTCTCCATACCACCCCATTCCTATCATTCAACACCGCCCCTGCAACAACCATATCAACTACGTACACAACCCAAGATACACCAGAGATAACAGCTACCATAAATTCAAACCCCACCAGAAACTAACACACATCACCCCTCACAATTATAACATACCACCTACCCAGGCACCCTACCAGCATTTACATCAAGCTACTTGAGTGGAGGTATAGCCTAGTAGTTAGAACACTGGCTTGGTAACCAAGCAACCAGGGTTCAATTCCCACTAGCACTCCTTGTGGCCTTGGGCAAGTCACTTAACTCTCCACTGTCTCAGAAGAAAGTCCTGGCAATCTACTTCTGGTGACACTGCCAAGAAAACCCAAGAGCTTCTGGGTTGCCAGGAGTCAGGACTGACTCAAAGGCACACATTGCATTACTTGGAAATGCAGACTAACATGGATTACCATCAACACTTTCTCCACCCATAATCCATCCCTGGACCCCCACTTCATTGTGCACTAATCAATGCACACTCAGCCAGGAACAAGATCCCCCTCATAGCAGACTTAATAACAGAACACAATCTTGACATACTCTGCCTCACAGAGACCTGGTTCCAGGAAATTGATTCCATCCTTTAAACCAACTCTGTTCCCCTAGTCATTCAATCCACAACTGCAACAGGACAACATAAGTCTCTGTCTCTGTAATTTCAAGAAAAGAACTAAACATCACCAATACCGAATCAACCTCCACCCCTTGGATGGACACCATCTATGTCTCTAACAACTTATTCTCACTGTGTTTCTTATATAGGGCCCCCACACTGACACTCTAGACCTTTCCAAAGTCCTTGAGTTAGTTTGTACTCCCCAAACTTATTCACACCCTCTCATTATCCTAGGTGATTTAAACCTTTCCTCAACCTCACAAAAACAGGCTTCTTCCTTCTTAGAAGCCATGGAAGCCTTACAATTCTCTCAGATCCTCAAATCCCCAACCCACAAAAAAGGTAATATCCTTGACCTGATCTTTATACCGCAAAAAAATCTTAGCTAACACCCAAATCTCACACTCCATCCACCCTGTACCATAGTCAGACCACTCACCTATACTATTCTCATTTCCATACCATCACAATAAAAGACCTCTACCCCCGCACTTCCACCAACTCACAAATTCAGACATTTTGATGTCAACTTATTCTTTAAACAAGTTACACATAAGCTTGAAATCCATACTAACAAAAAATATAACTTAACTTCCCAAATTGATGAATGGAACAAGCTCATGATCTCCGCCGCATAAGCACCAAACAGGCCAACCCCCCACAAAAACTGCAAAAGAGCTCCCTGGTTTTCCACCTCTCTACATGAAATAAAAAAAGACCTTAGATAGTTAGAATGCCACTGGTGATGTTCCCATGACCCGTCTATCCATACCAAGTACACAGAAAAACATCATGACTACTGTACCGAGACATTACGAAGAAAGAGAGAATACAATGAAAATTTAATCCTGTGCTCAATAAACAAACCCAGAGAATTATTCTCTATCACTAAATCCCTCCTAAATGAACCCTCAAAATGTGAGCTGGACACAAAAATTTCCCCACAAGCCATAGCAGACCATTTCTGCTCTAAATCCCAGCCTTCTCCTCTAAACATAGCTCTACTCTAAACCTTATTCCCCCAAAGGCAGACCCCATAACAACCTGGAATGAGTTTGACCCACCATCTGTCATTAAAAATCTCAATGCATCTACCTCTGCCCTTAACCCATGTCCACTCCCATGGATAAAACGCACAAAGGAAACTCTCAGCTCCTACATTCTCTCCTTAGTAAAAACCTCCCTCCACACAGGTATCATGCCAGCGCCCTTGAAAAAGAGCTCAATTTGCCCCATCCTAAAAGGAAACAAACTTGACCCTACCTCACCCACATTCTACAGACCTATATCAAGTATCCCCCTCCTGCCAAAAATAACTGAAAAGATTGTGCAAACTCAACTTCAGAATTACATTGATGACCATGCCCCCCTTGACCCCTTCCAACATGGATTTAAAAGGAACCATGGTGTGAAAACTCTAGTTACATCCCTTTTAGACTCAGTGATCAAATACACCCAATCTCCTTCCCAAGGTTGTCTTCTAATATTCCTTGATATATCATAAGCTTTCGACTCTCATTAGAATCGGTCCTGTATGTCCAGGGCCGGTGACCGCCCATTGCCTGCCCTAACTCTGCCCCCAATCCGTCCCTTCCCTTCCCCCTTCTAACTTCCCCGTACAACCGGCAGGGATGTTAGACGCCAGCAGGGAGGGCACAAATAGCAGGGATGGATGTCCCTTTGGGACAGAAGCAGGCCCTATGAAGAAAGGCTTAAATGGTTGAGGCTCTTCAACTTGGAAAAGAGACGGCTGAGGGGGGATATGATAGAGGTCTATAAATTAAAGAATGGGGTAGAACAGGTAAACATAGATCAGTTGTTTACACCATCAAAAAAGACTAGAGGACAGACAATGAAGACTAGAAAGACTAGAGGACAGACTAGAGGACAGACAATGAAGCTACAATGCAACCCGTTTAAGCTAATAAGAGAAAATGTTTTTTTACTCACTGCATAATCAAACTCTGGAATTCCTTTTCGGAGGATGTAGTAAAAGCTGTTAGTGTAGATGGGTTTAAAAATGGCTTGGGCCAGTTTCTGGAGGAAAGGTCCATAAACCATCACTAAAGATGACCCAGGAAATCTACTGCTTGCCCCAGGACAAGCATTGTGGAACCTGTGTGCCTTTTTGGGGACTTGTCAGGCACTTGTGGCCTGGATTGGCCACTGTTGGAAACAGAATCCTGGGCTTGATGGACCTTGGTCTGACCCAGTAAGGCATTCCTTATGTTCTTATCATAAAACATATGAATACATATATAAAACGCTGACCTTTTAGTGGTTTTGCATATTTCACATTATTTTCCGTACAAAATCCATTGTCGTGAAGACACTTTGCACTTTTTTATGTCTGCCTCTTTGGCACAATGCAAAGCACTAAGAACAGCACTAGCAGCAGATTTGAAAGACTGAAATCATATCCTGCTTACCCCCGACTTATGAGTGAGGTTCATTACTATCATGGTATCCATGAATTAAACATTTGGAGAAACTCTTTCTAAACACATAAAGCGTTTGATAAATGAACTCTTTTTAATAAAAGTAGGTAAACTGCCTCCATTAAAACCCAAGGATGCCAATCAACCCATTCTATTCTAAAACAATTTTCTGATCCATTGCAAAATCAAGAACCTGTAAGCAAAAATATGAATATTTCTGATATGTTAAACCAGGGCTCAACAAACCCTGAATGCCAGATCACGATGGCATCTAGAAATTACACCCTGGTACATGTGATTTCATGCCTCTGAAGGTTTTAATGGTCAGCATGCTGCTAACTTTACTTCCACAATCAGCCCTCTCCAATCAGCTTGAGTCGTGTGATAGAAGAAGTTTGGGCTACTCTTGTAGTCTCAAGTCTCTCAAGACTTGAAACCATGAGATCTACCTGAACTTCCTTCACTGTGCAGCTCAAGCTGCTTGGAGAGAGCTGATCACCGTGGGAAAGTTAGCAGTGCGCCATTTTCACTACGGCTCTCAACAGCAAGCCAACAGCAATGTGAGTGAGAGAGAGGGGGTGGGCTAAAGAGAGACTTGATGAAGAATGCAGGAGGCTATGTAAAAGTGATGGGGGGCTATGGCGAAAGAGAGGGAGAAACTGGATGAAGGCAGAGTGTGGGGACTATGGTGAGAGAGACTGGGTGAAAGCAGAGTGCAGATGTTATAAGAGGCTTTTTTTGGCTTCATGTATTACCAGGCCATGGTGATATGTGAAGCAAAAAAAAAAAAAAAAAGAATTTGCTTCAGGTGCAGCTATAATGAGTCAGCAAGGTACTGACAGCATGCTCATTGGGAGTGGTGGGAGGGGCAGGAGGAAAAGAGGCGCTGCCTTCTATTCAATGGCACATTGACGGTCTGATTAAGCTTCCTTGTCCTGTAAAAAATGGAAAACAGTGAACCAGACTCTAAAAAAGGAGGTGCAATATACCTTTTAGGGGGGACCACTCTAACTTAGTTTTCAGTAGCTGACTCCTAAATTTTTAAGCTAGCTCCTTGATTCTGAGAAAATTTGTCAAGGCCTCTGTTAAACACAGAATGTAAGCTGAAACATGATTTGGCACTTTTCTTAATATAACAAGTATGAAATGTCTACTTTCTCTCAAGAAATTTGTGTGAGCTTAATTCACAGACAGAAAAACATAATGCAATAAAGTCACCCATTGTATTAACACTGCACATTGTTCATATTTTCTGAAAGAAATATATAGGGGCATAAGCACTAACCCATGAAAATGTTTGCAGGTCAGCATCCATTTATGCAAAATTTAGCTTTGGCTCATTTACATTCTTAGTTACAGGTTGCATGAACTAGGTGACCGCTTAGAACGCCAATGGTCTGGGGCAAATGGGAAGTCGGCATTGGGCCTTGGCAGGGGCAGGACCCAAACAGCCTTGCAGCAGTAGAAACTTACAGTAAGTACTGCAGGACTGTTTGAGAATATTGCCGCAACTGCAGGTCCTGGAGAGGAGCAGCAATGGGGACTGGGGGATGGGAGGTGTTGGGGGGGGCCTGGGAGCAGGAAGACACAAGAGTTGAGATTCGCCTAGGGCTCCTCATCTCTTTGCACTGGCCCTGCTTACAAGGAAAATAAATGTACATGATAAAACAAAGACTGAGGAGATTTTGAAAAATTGTTATGTAACAATAAACTATTTTATGATGAAGCTACCCAGATGGCATACCTGTGAAAAACATATCTTAGTGTAAGCACAGTCTCTTTATTGCCTCTTTTTATTTATTTTATTTATTTGCAACGTTTTTATATGCCGCCATTTCCTAAGATCAGTGGCGGTTTACATTGAACATAAGTCAAAATACAGAGAACAATGTGAAAATACAGAGAAACCATAAGTAACTATCAAAAATACATGTAACTTTAAGCAACTTTGTACAGTTAAGGAGGTTCAGAACTATTTACAGTTTGCAGATGATACCAAAATCTGCAATAGAGAGACACCCAGGAAGGTGTAGATAACATGAGGAGGGATCTAGCTAAGCTTGAAGAATGGTCTAGAATATGGCAGCTGAGATTTATGTTAAAAAATGCAAGGTCATGCATTTGGGCTGCAGCAATCCAAGGGAGCAATATAGTATAGGGGGGTGAAGTACTTTTGTCCACTAAAGAAGAGCGGGACCTAGGCATGATTGTGTCTGATGATCTTAAAGTAGCTAAACAGGTAGAAAAGGCAGCAGCAAAAGGTAGAAGGATGCTTGAGTGCATAGGGAGAGGAATGGCCAGCAGAAGAAAGGAGGTGATAATGCCTCTGTATAAGTCTTTGGTGCGACCTCATTTGGAGTATTGTGTGCAATTCTGGAGACTGCACCTTCAAAAGAATATAAACAGGATGGAGTCCGTACAGAGGGTGGCTACTAAAATGGTTAGTGGTCTTCATTATAAAGCATATGAGGACAGACTTAAGGATCTTAATATGTACACCTTAGAGGAAAGGCGGGATAGAGGTGATATGATTGAGATGTTTAAATACCTCCATGGCATAAATGCACAGGGGGAGAGCCTCTTTCAATTGAAAGCAAGTTCTGCTATGAGGGGACATGGGATGAGGGTGAAAGGGGATAGATTCAGGAGTGATATGCAGAAACATTTCTTTACAGAAAGAGTGGTGGATCCGTGGAATAGTCTTCCAGTAGAGGTGGTAGAGATGAGGACAGTATCTGAATTCAAAAAAGCATGGGACAAACACAGAGGATCTCTAAAGGAAAAAGGGGACTGTTGTAGTTGTTGATATGGAAGGACAGACTAGATATGACATGTGTCTTTTTCTGTCATTATTTTTGCCTGTTTCTATTGCAATATGCAGTTTCTAAGAAAAATAGATATGATTGTAAAAAAAAGGATATATTTATGATTTCTTTTTTATTAAAGATTCTGTTTATTTTTTGCAAGGCTCAGTTAACAGTGTCGACAGAAAAGTCTCTGCTGGACCTTCTCCTAGTGCAAAAATGATAAACATCATCTCTTTATGATACATCTGTGAAAAAAATGATGCCCACATTTAGAATACAGCTCCCAGAAATCCACGTTAACAAAAGCAGCAGGATGGGGAAGCACTTCAGGCATGATACTCTACAAAGGATTAGGAAAGAGGTTATTGCAGAAAACAGAACTGGAAACACAACTTGAAAAGTGTCTCACTTTGGTAAAGACGTTGAAGAGAATTAATGCTTTTCCATTGTTGTGACCAGAGGATATATTTGAGACTTCCTCCTGAGAAAGTATCACACTTAATAAACACATTGAGATGCAATATCAGAAAGCCGAAAAACATTCGGTGAAGCCTGAGCAAAGACCAGGAGCCTTCTTAATCTGAAAGTTACACATTCATAGAAAGATGCACTTCAGGGTAAAAAATAAAAAGTATCTGGATATAGAGCAAAAACAATATGGAGACATATATAGCAGGCTTTGAGGTGTTTATAGTATACGAATCTGCTCTTCAACTTTCCTTGTTTAATCTTAGCTTTTTTTGTAAAAACATTTTTACGCTTTTTGGAGTAAATCTTAGAAGCCTTAGGTGCCCTGTCTGTGTATAATAGCAGATTTATATATACAGTTGTGGTCAACGTTATTGGCACTCTTGCATTTTTGATATGCTGTGTATAACAAGAAATAATTGGAAATATTCCAACTGCATGCCATCATAATATTTTAATAGTATGTTCAAAGGTATACAATAAAAATAAATATGTCTGTACAACTTAGACATTGCAATTTCTGAGAAACAAACAAAATATGACCTGGACAGGATTAATGGCACCCTTCACTAATATATTTGGTTGCACAACTTTTGGCTGTGATGGCAGTCTCCAAACATTTCTTGTAGCCATCTATAGGATTTGTACGTCTGTCTGCTGGTAGTTTCTCCCACTCTTCAACTGCGATTTGTTCATAAATGTTTCCAGGATTCCTTTTACTAATGGCAGATTTCAGCTCTTTCCAAAGGTTCTCAACTGGACTGAGATCAGGACTCATGCTGGCCATTTAAAAAAAAGTCCATTTGTTCCTTTTTAACAATTATTTTGTATTTTTGGATGTATGTTTTGGGTCATTGTTCTGCTGGAGGACCCTTGACTTTCAATGCATATCTAGCTTTCTGACACTAGGTAGCATATTTTGCTCCAAAATACCTTGGTAGTCCTCTGGCTTCATGATTCCTTTAATACATTCCAGGCCTCCAGTTCCTGAGGCAGAAAAACAGCCCCACAATGTTATGTAACGTCCACCATATTTACCGTGTTTTTTCCTTATAAGCTTCATTTCTTCGCCTGTAAATGTATAGGTAGGCTGCATTGCCAAAGAGCTCAAGTTTGGAGTCATCTGTCCACAGAATATTTTCCCAGAAGGATTGTAGTTTCTCAAGGTGGTTTTGGGCAAAGATCAGATGTGTTTATTTTTATGTCTGTCTTTGAGCAGTGGGGGTCCTCTTTGGCGTTCGCCCATAAAATCCTTCTTTGTTTAGTGCATGGTGTATGGTGGGGGTTGGAACCACCACTCCAAATTGCTCCAGGTGAGCCTTAAGCTCTTTGGATGTTTTACGTGGTGTTTTTCCAACAGTTTGCACTAACCTTCTAAGATTTCTTTGATTAATTTTTCTCTTCCCACCACGTCCTGGAAGGTTCTTGACAGTTCCATGAGCAGAAAACTTCTTAATAACATTGCAAACTGTAGACACAGGAATCCCAAGGTCTTTGGAGAAGGCCTTGTACCCCTTTGAAGTTTGGTGATAATGGCTTTTCTGATGGCCTTAGGCAGTTCTTGTGTCTTCACCATTGTGAAAATGGAACAGGGAGTGAATGTGGCCATTTTAAACATTAGAGCCATCATTCATTGGTCGATTCAAGTCATGTAAGTACTGACAATTGATCACAGGTGCATCTAATTTTACTGAAATGGGAATGAGGTTCTTCTGTCCAGACTAATTTAAATTGTTTATAATGGCGCCAATAATCTTGTCCTGGCAATTTTCCAGTCTTTATACGATTTTCTACTATTTCCTTTTCTATTTGATTCTTTTATGTTGCAAATATGTGGGCAAATACAGTGCAAAGCCATTTCACTGGCCATTTTTTTTAGGAAATATTCTGCAGATGTGGCAGCAGCGGCTCAAACAGGCAGGGACCGACTGATTGTGAGAACCTCAAGTGTAAATAAACCTCTTTATTCCCTGCACCATCAGTCCTCCAACACCTATATCAATGGGCCCTCTTTCCATCTTTACCTTCTTCATTAACCCCCCCCCCCCACCCACTTCCTGACCTGTGCAGTGCACCTCAGTGGTGACGCCTCTGATGCATTGCTTGTAGTCTCATCCTCCTACCCAACATTGGAGGCATCGTCAGGCTGTTAGCTGCCTGACACCAATGTCATGCTGTGGTCCCCCCCCCCCCACCAGGGAGGCCCCAGGCTCAGGAGGTAGCCTAGCAGCTGCAATGTCATAGAGGGAGCATGAAATGGAGGCCATGTAGGCAGCCATTTCTCAGTTGAGGCAGAGCTGTACCTCCTGATGCCTCTCTTGGCACTCTGCCTGTTCCTCCAGCTCCTGCCTGATAGTGCAGGCTTGTGAGGATGCCCCTTGTCAACTCAACCATACCTGCCCTGTCATCCATCTGTGGAGTGCTGCCAGCTTGCTTGCCCAAACATAGGTGGAGGGGATGGGGCTGGCTGTGCAACATTCCCCCACTCCCTGGCTGCCTTCCAATGCAGAGCCCACCTGTGAAGTATACCACATAGCCCCCCCCCTCATGGAGAGCTACCACTACCTATGGAACAGACCCAGACTGGACACAGATGATGCAAATCTTAAAAACGTTTATGTATAAAAGATATTGAAAACCATGGCTATACAGTAAAATATGACACATATACATACACATCTAAATGAAACAAAATATATACACCCCCTACCTCCCTCAACCCACCCCTTCCCTGGCCTGTCTACAGCCCCCCTCCCCTGTGCCCCTGTTATGCAGTGAGGGCTTAGCGGCTGGCCTGAATACCCTCTGCACCTTCCGCTGTCTCTCTCAGGAGCTGCAGCTCATGCACCACAGCTGACAACAATGGCACTGGCTCCAGAGGTGAAGTAGAGACTGCAGGGGGGATGGTGCAGCAGAGGTGGCCAGTGTTATTGGCTGTGCTGGTGGCAGGCATGGCACCCTTATATGGACTTCCCCTTGCTGTTCCATAGACACTGCAATTGCACTGCAGTACCAGGCCCTAAAGGGGGTGGGATGGTAAAGTGGTAGTCCTTCTGTGCCCTCAGCCACTCCGGCTTCCACTTTCACAATGCTGGGGTCCAGCAATGCTGGCAGAGTTGCAACATGTTGCCCACCCTCACCTGGGGCCTGTGGCACATTGGTGGCTTCAGGTGGGCCCTCCATTGCCTCTCTGTGGTGTCTGACTTCCCCTTATCCATGCCGCTGTACAGTTCTTCATCATCCCCTTACTCCTCTCCCTCTTCTCCTTCCTCCTCCTCTTCCACATTTTCCTCTTCCTCTCTCATCCCCTTCCTCCTCTTCCTCTTCTCTTTCCTTCTCCCTTTTCCCATCTTCTTCCTCCTCTTTCTCCTCCCCTTCCTCCTCTTCCTCTTCTCCTTCCTCCTCCTCTTCCATCTTCCTTCTCCTCTTCATCATCACCTTGCTCCTTTTCCTCTTCTCCTTTCTCTTCCTCTTCCACGTCACCCTCCTCCTCTTCCATTTTGCCTTCCTGCTCTGCCTCTCTGTCCTCTGACTCCCATAACTAACCATGCCCTGAGCTCCCAGATGAGGAAGAGGAGATGGTGATGGTGGTGGAGTTGGAGCTGTGTGCTGCTTGCAGCTATCACTGCTGTGTCCTCATTTGCGCCAGGCTGCCCTCCTGCTGGTCCCTCACCAGCGTCCTTCTCCCATCATGCTGCATAATGGAAAACAATGGTTCAGCACATGTGGCTTTACATGGCATGTCATGGCAACATATGATACACACATTATGCAAAATATTTAATTTATTTATTTATTTAAAATTTATTTATTAATTTAGCTTTGCTAATATACCGCTTTTCACTGGGTCTCACCCAGTATGCCAATAAATAATATTTACACTAGTAACTGATTTAACTGGATCATTGAAAAGACAAAAGAATAATAAAAGGATATCCATGTGTTTTATTGACTATAGCAAGGGTTTTAACTGTGTAAACCATGAGAAACTCTGGGCCACATTAAGAAGCATGGGTATACCAGAACACCTGATCATTCTCTTGCACAACCTTTTCAGTGATCAAGATGCAACAGTTCAAACAGAACTAGGAGAAACAGAATGGTTTAAAATCAGCAAAGGTGTACGATGAGGCTGCATACTTTCCCCCTGCCTCTTTAATTTATATGCAGAACAAATCATCAGAGAAGCAGGACTGTATGAAGACAACCGAGGTATGAAGATTGGTGGAACACTCATCAACAATCTTCACTATGCTGATGATACCATATTACTGGCTGAAAGTGAAGATGATTTGAAACATTTGCTTCTCAAGATCAAGGAATATAGTCTTAAAATGGGTCTGCACCTTAACGTTAAGAAGACAAAGATCCTGACAACTAGCAAAATCAATAAGTTTATCATTGATGGAGAAGAAATTGAAATAGCTGACAGCTTTAACTTACTTGGATCAACAATCAATAAAGAAAGGACTAGCAGTCAAGAAATCTGACGATGTATTGCTCTTGGTAGAATGGCTATGAAGGACTTGAAGATTCTCAAGAGCAGAGATGTCTCTCTTCATACAAAGATTCAACTTGTCCAGGCCAAGGTATTTTCAATAATGTGCTATGGATGCAAAAGTTGGACAGTGAAAAAGATAGACAGGAAGAAAATTAATGCCTTTGAATTATGGTGCTGGCGATGAATACTGTGTATATCATGGACTGCCCGAAGAACAAACCAGTCAGTACCAGAGATCAAACCTAAGCTTTCCTTAGAAGCTCAGGTGACAAGACTTCAACTTTCATACTTTGGACACATCATACAAAGAGAGAGATCATTGAAGAAAGACATAATGCTTGGCAAGGTAGAAGGTCACCATAAAAGAGGAAGGCCGGTAATGAGATGGATCAATACAATAATAGCAGTTATGGATACCACTCAACAATGATCCTCCTGGCTGAAGACCAAACAAAGTTTAGGTCAACTACCCAGAGGATCACCAGGAGTCGATGGCACTTAACAACACCGACTCAACGGCACTTAACAACAACAACAAGAGCCTCATTCCTCCTGAGTTTCACAATCACCCTGCCAATCAAGTCACTTACTGCCACTTGAGAAATCCCTTACAATACCCTACACTTAGCACACAAAGACATATTTGCCACAATTATCCCTGTGTACCCTACCCCTCTGCATTAATTGTTTCTCACTTTTGTAAATATTATACAGCATTGATTGTTACTCCGTGTTATAAATCTCGTACAGCATCTTACCCCTGAACTCCAAATTCGATTACCTATTCAATGTAATTCTAAAAGTTGCAATGTTCTATGTAAACCGCTTTGAATGTAAGAAAGGCGGTATATAAAACTTGTAAAATAAATATTGTATGTTCAGAGTGGGACCTTGTTTGTGCCTACATAGCATCACTGGCGAGCAGACAACTCGTAAGGATGATGGGGGTCAGCTGTTCTGTGGTACAGACCAGGGTTGCTTGCTTGAATGCTGGTGGTGGGGATGCCATCAGGGGATGGCAGTAGGGTAGGTATGGCCTGCAGGGCATGTTACAGTGTCACAGCAGACTCCTACTCCTGTTGTGGCCACCTGTCTGCATGGAGTTCTGTCATATGGGTGTGACATGGAAGAGACCAAACTCACCAGCTGCAGCTGCCACCTCCTCTTGGAGGTGCTGTATGAAGTCTGGGTTCTGCTGCCTCATCATATGGAATCTGCACTTCAGGGCCTCCAGGTTCAACCTCACACTGAGATCGCTGTGGGAGACAGTGATGACATCGAGAGGTGGCCCTTTTTAATCCACACACCACCTGGGTCCTGCTCCTCTTCTGTCCCCACCTGCCCACAGTGACCAACAGCTTCCATCTTATCCGCCACCCTTTGTGCTTTCTAGACTGCTGTCTCCCATCCTTTCATCCCTGCCCCTACTGTGCCCTCACATCCTCTGACACCCACCCTCTCTGCCGAAGCTCCCTCCTCTTTTCTGCACATAACTGTACCCTGCCTCTAACTTGCTGTTTCCCTCCCATAACCCTCACAACATATTAGTCAGTCTCCTGCCCTTTTTGTTCCACATTCCCCTCTCAGAGCTCTCGAACCACTAATGCCCTCTCTGTGTTGCTGCCTTTCCCACTTATCTGGGGCAGACCATAACACACCCACATACACCCCTATGTTCCCCAAGCCCCAATTGTGCTTGCCTTCTCCCTAGCTGTTCCAACATTATTTATTTATTTAACAGGGGGGGGGGGGGGTTATACCACCTTTATACCAAGGCGGTTTACATAGAACAACAATAACAAACTCATAGGAGTTTGGACCGAGGGAGAGCCCTAGATGTGGTGTATTTAGATTTTAGTAAAGCCTTTGACACCGTTCCTCACAGGCGACTTATAAACAAACTGAGCACCCTAGGGATGGACCCTAAAGTTACTGCTTGGGTTAGAAATTGGTTGGGTGGGAGGTGACAAAGAGTAGAGGTAAATGGAGCTCACTCTGAGGAGAAGGATGTTACCAGTGGTGTGCCCCAGGGATCTGTCATTGGTCCGATTCTTTTTAACATCTTTGTTAGTGATATAGTGGAAAGGCTGTCGGGTAAGGTTTGCCTCTTTGCAGATGATACCAAAATCTGCAATAGAGTAGACACCCAGGAAGGTGCAGATAACATGAGGAGGGATCTAGCTAAGCTTGAAGAATGGTCTAGAATTTGGCAGCTGGGATTTAATGTTAAAAAATGTAAGGTCATGCATTTGGGCTGCAGCAATCCAAGGGAGCAATATAGTATAGGAGGTGAAGTACTTTTGTCCACTAAAGAAGAGCGGGACCTAGGCGTGATTGTGTCTGATGACCTTAAAGTAGCTAAACAGGTAGAAAAGGCGATGGCAAAAGCTAGAAGGAGGCTTGGGTGCATATGGAGAGGAATTGCTAGCAGAAAAAAGGAGGTGATAATGCCTCTGTATAAATCTTTGGTGCGACCTCATTTGGAGTATAGTGTGCAATTCTGGAGACCGCACCTTCAAAAGGATGTGAACAGGATGGAGTCGGTGCAGAAGAGGGCTACTAAAATGATTAGTGGTCTTCATTATAAAGCATATGAGGACAGACTTAAGGATCTTAATATGTACACCTTAGAGGAAAGGCGGGATAGAGGTGATATGATTGAGATGTTTAAATACATACGTGGCATAAATGTTCAGGGAGAGAGCCTCTTTCAATTGAAAGCAAGTTCTGCTATGAGGGGACATGGGATGAGGGTGAAGGGAGATAGATTCAGGAGTGATATGCGGAAATATTTCTTTACAGAAAGAGTAGTGGATCCATGGAATAGTCTCCCAGTGGAGGTGGTAGAGCTGAGGACAGTAACTGAATTCAAAAAAGCATGGGACAAACACAGAGGATCTCGAAAGGTAAAAAGGGGACTGTTGTAGTTGTTGATATGGAAGGACAGACTAGATAGGCCATGTGGTCTTTTTCTGTCATCATGTTTCTATGTTTCTGCTCCTGATCCACCTCTTCCCCGCCCCTGTCTAACTTCCCTGTACAACCGGCAGGGAGGTTAGACACTGGCGGGGAGGGCATGAATAGTGGGAATGGATGTCCCATTGGGTCGTCAACCCCCGCTATTTGTGGGACAGAATCAGGCCCTTTATGGTCATGCTTATCCCCTAGCTCACTTCTCTTTTTGACCTGGGGCTGGGAAATGTGCTGGATGGGAGAAAATGTGGCCAACTCTAACACCCAGCACAGCTTCGTAAAAATGCCCCATACTGTGAATGCGATTTAACACACACTAACCGATGAAATAAAGTGTTGATCAATTTTGTGCAAACTAAATTTCTCTAGTTGTTTTAACAAACCAAATGTGCACTATCAGATGCATACCCCTCATTCCTAGTATCTATCATTCAATCCATTGCAGGAATACTGGAAGTAATTGTAGCTTGCTAGCTCCCATAGTTACTTAGAGAAATAAAAGTGAACAAGCGCATGTCATGCTACACCAGAAACGGTAGATATGGCATTTCAGGCATGCCATACACTCTGTATAAAACAGTTGCTAAAGGAAGCTGCGTAATTAGAAACTGTAGGTAGGCAGTAAGAGTATGGCATGGGATGAAATCATCAGACTGTTGTAAACGCATGTCAGTTCTGAGCTTCCAAACAAAAGTAAAATTAAGAACAGTACTGGATTCCTTCAAACAATATGAACTTAATCACAAAGGACAATTTACCTCGATCACAATTAAAATCAAACTTACATATTCTTTGTATTAGGAGTAGAATTTTCCAGATTCACATAGGGTTTCCTTAGGGATTTTTTAATGCACGTTGTGGTCCAAATTTCTATTCAAATCTACTTTCTAAGTATTATGCTTTCAGGGCACATCCAAAGACATATTAGGGCATGAAGTTATCTTGACACAGAAAATAATCTTTCTTTTTGTCTCCTAACATGGCCCATGAGAGTTTTCTAAAAGCGACCTGCTCAGACCTTGCCTTTACATTAAAATTATTGTCCAGAGAAGAGATTCAGTTACGGCACCTAGTTGATTCCACAGAGTGCTCCGTACTCTATTTTGTGTGGCAGGTAACTTGTAAAATTGTATTACGAATCATTTTTATGGCTTGCTTGATGAGAAACAATTATTCTATCATCTACCCTAATGCTGTTCTGTAACTCTTCAGTCTATAACGTTTTGAACCTTTACCTCCTTCATGGGGCTTCTCGAGATGCTGTACTGTGGTTAGTATTCTCTAAGCAGGATGTGTCCATGGGTTCACTTGTAAACAGTGCAAAGAAATGTACACATTTTACTCACTTCCTCATCTGTGTCGACACATGGTGCTCTCTGTTTATTAAGAGTACGGGGAATGAGTGAGCTGAAAACACATCTGACGCGATCCTCGCGACTATTACAGAACAAATCCTTCCTCATCACAAGAGGAGCTATAATGAGAAAAGAAAGAAAAGGACACTGAACATCACTGTATTACAGATCAGTTTATTTTGCTACAAAAACAGTTTGTTTTTCAGTCCCAATAATATGTTTCCAATAACTGAAAGCAGTAATTATAATATTCTTTTGTATTAATTTGTAACCACTAAAAAACTCCCAAGAGCCATTGCCATGTAAACCTTGGCATGTGACCAAGAGATTCGATATTCCATGGATGCCAGGATTCAAATTCTGCTTAACCCAATCCTACTCTCCTCGACCTAGGGGAAGTCATTACACCTTTCACTGCCCCAGGTACAACTTAGAATCTGAGCCCACTTGGGTAGGAAAATAGCTAATGCACCTGAATTCTAACTCTTGTGCCCAGATTTGGAAAAGATGAGTAATCAATTAGAACTCTAAATCCATGAGATATATTTGCTTATATTACCTCTATTGTATGCAACCATATCACATGCATATTTATTGAGGGTCATTTTATAACAGGGCACCAAGTATACACCTAACGCGGGGTTATTTTAATCATTAACGTGTGTATGGGCCCACGTGTGTGTGCTGATATCCTCTTAGAAAATACCGACCAGCACAAAAGCAGCATGTTGCTTGCAGCGGGTCATGATCAATGAGGGAGTTAGGTCAGAGTGCATAGATTATAAAATACTATAATTTACACATATTCTTCCAAACACCTAGGCATGCCTTACGGTTTATTCTGACTTGATATACCTCCCTTAATATCCAAACAGAGCGGTTTACAAAATAAAACAGATAAGAGCTGGTGTAAATGTCTGCATCAAGGTGCGATTTCTGCCACGTCATCTAGTATTTTAGCATTAAGATAGGTGGCAAAAAGGCATTTCAATAGACACACCCTAATACAATTACCCTCTCTGTGCATAACAGGTTCATAACCACTCTTAGGGCTGATTGCTCAGTTCAGGAAGTCACACAGCTGTGGGATTCCAATGCTCTTTTTAACTCAAGCAGCTTTTCGGATTGTCATGGGCAATGTTGACAGGCTCCAGAGCATGCTAACATACAGCTGCATTTTGGGTTCATGTCCATCATACATACTGTACAGAGACAATATGGACCCGGAGATATCAGGAAGTAAACAGCCCATTGCTTTACCTTTTCACTTCCGCTACTAGATGGCCAACTCAGAATAGAAATAAGCCTCAATGTTTAAAAAAAAAAAGTTAATTTTCATTGCTTTAGTATCTGCACTATGATATCTGTTAAACAGAGTGGTGCATAACCCTTAATCAGCCTAGATTACGCCTGTTTGCTCCACAGATTTCTATCTGTCAGGAAATGAATCAATGTTTATTTATGTACTGAATGCACACACTTAGCAGTCTCCAGTGTGAGGAGTCCTTTAATTTCTCTGCTCCCCTAGTGTCTCATTTTCTGCACGTTATTCCCCCGTCCCCAATCCCACTAAATCCCCAAACCGGATGAACCTATTTGGCAAGATCCACATACTTTTGTCCAAATGTACCCCAATAAAATAGCGGCACGCCTTTTTTATTTTGTTAATCATGGACTTGCTCTTGCCAGGCTGAAAGGGGATTCTCTCTTAGCAATTAATCAATTGCTTGTTGTCATGCAAATATTACTTGTTGGAATCTACAAGACAGAGCTGAGCCAGCGAAAGGCCATGCATGAGAAGGACCACAAAGCAGGTAGTAGGAGGGAAGAGAGTTCTACCGCGGGTTTTCCTCTTCTCTGAACTGAAGCAGGAGGCCTCTATATTGCTGTGTACCATGAATACATTTTACAAATTTCTCTCTGGTTTAGTTTTATTTCTGACTTTTTAGAACGGTTCCTTTTGACTGGCTGGCTGAACATTTCATTCATTTTGTAGTCATTCCGTAATCGGCAAATTTAGAGGTCGAATTTAATAGCATCCATAGCGTCACCAAGTTTTGACTTGGGCCAGTTGAATAAGGGGCAGAGGTTGTGCAGTAGAGGAGGAAAAGCAGATAAATACTGCGCCTATCCAGGAAGAGAGGCAGGGAGAGCTAAGGCTAGCAAGTAGAGGAAATGCCTGGAAGTCTAGAAAGGGGATGAGGTTATTATGTGGGTCAAGCAAATTCACTGACCATCAAAACACAAGGAAACAAACAAGATATTAGGCCATTAGCATTACATTTACTTTAATTGGATGCTGCTATTTAGAGTAACCAGATTTTTTTGCAGGCAGATCTGGGACACTTACCCAAAGTGTGTCGGGGCAGGGGGAGAAGGGACACCTTAATTCTAGGATTGAGCAACATGGTGTGGAGGAGGGAAGAGGAGTCATTGCCTTGTCCCGTTCCCCCCTCCCCCCACTCCCATCCATTGCATGACAGCAACAACATCACTTTGAAACAAACAAATTGACAGAGAAATAGGAACAGTGATGCTTTTCTCCTCTACTGTGCAAAGTATAAAAGCAATGGAGGTAAATTCTAAAAACTGGCACCTTCAGATCAGTAACTTGAAAATATTTTTTTCCTACCCCTCCCCTTTCTGTCCCCTTTGCTGGAATCAGGTACAGGAAGGTGAGAGTCCAGACCACAGCTCTAAAACCAGGGACAATCCACAAAAATTGCGGCCATCTGGTAGCATTGCCATTATGTCTTCTTGATGATGAGTACATTTGACTATCTTCTTAGCCCCACCATTCACCTTGTATTCCTTTCCCTGTTATAAACTATGTAGTTGCATTCACTCTATTTCATGCAATCAGTCCAAAGGAAATCTAGCTTTAGTGACCTACAGATGAACACAGCTCATGTCTTCTTCCCAACCTGCAAATCTAATTTAAAAGTAATCATTACATACTATGCATGGCATTGTGGTGAATATAATTAAGAAATACAATTAATTACAGAAACATGAAAATATCAATTAAAAAGAAGTCTGCGTACTCCCACTAGATCCTTTATGATTACCCATGTTATCTCATCTGTCACTTTCAATGCTGCTCTGAATCTCGCAGACCTCTGAGGGGTACTCAGCCTGTCAGTTCGTAAGACAGCCCTACTCAGAAAATAAATATATTAAAAAGCAGTGGCGGCAAAAAATACAAGGAAGGATACAAGCAGGTGCTAGTACAACAGTTGCATGGGGGGAGAGAAATGTTAGAGCCATCCAAAGTATTGCTGAGACAAGTCATCTTGTTTTCTGGCTTACTTGCGGTGACTGGAACTATTAAGGGGTTGCCAGACCCTGTCCTTTACAATCTCCACTTTATTGTTAGAAGTATAACTGACATCCCATCTCCAGGCACTAGGAAAAACTCCACCAAAATTATGGAATTTTCTTAGGAGCTGATTTTCAAAACGATTGCTATTCAAATGCCAGGGCAATCGGTGGGATAGTCAGTGGTAATAGCCATATAAGAGCTGCCTCTGAATCTCTGGGCTGAGTAGCGCTAACTGGATAAATGGTGCGTTTATGCTGACATTCAGCCAGTGCCTATTTGCTCTGCAACTTACGCCTGCTTTTCAAGTGGCTTAAGTTTGGTAAATTAGTGCCAGTGGAATAATCGGATAAAGTCACTATCCGATTGGTGCCAACGCTGCTCTTGCAGCGCCCACAGCCCACCCCTGCACTAAGCAAATAGTGCCAGAGTGATCTGTGCAGCTGAATATCATGGTCAGTGCCCTTGGCTGGCTGGCTTATGTGCAGGATTCAGCGTGCAGCAAATGTGCCTCAAGAAGAACTTCCATGCCCTGAAAATGCGGCTGCGCTAAAAATCCCACAGTATCATTTACTAGCGTGGGTCGAGCGCCACCCCTGAGCTCATTTTTCAGCACCACCATATGCTAGCGGGACACCTTTTAGTAAACAGGTCCCTAAGAGTGGTAGGTTAAAGGGGACGTGGAGGTAAATTGGC
Source organism: Ichthyophis bannanicus (assembly GCA_033557465.1). Taxonomy (NCBI): domain Eukaryota; kingdom Metazoa; phylum Chordata; class Amphibia; order Gymnophiona; family Ichthyophiidae; genus Ichthyophis; species Ichthyophis bannanicus. Next base: position 100,265,055 of record CM066034.1, on the reverse strand, counting down.
ACACACCTGAAAATCCTCAATGTATGTGTTCTTTTACGTACTTTCTCAATCTGAACATATGCACAAGAATCCTTCCATTTCAAGTGATTAAAAGTGTGCTTGCTATGGAAAACTGAACATACATTGAGCTGGGGAAGTGCATTCGTTAGCTCTCGTTCAGTTCATTAGCATTAATCTATGTATTAATGCGCAGACTATCAATATGCATGCCTCACAAAGATCTAACCCATGCAACAGCATTTTATGAAGCCAAATGGGTGAAATGAAGCAAAAAACAACACCCAAAAATTAAGAACATTTCTGAAAACTCCAAAAATAAAATATGTATGTGAAAGAGTGAGTGCAACTACAGAGTTTTTAACAGGGAAAGGAATATAAGGTGAGCGGTGGGAGTAAGAAATTGAATTTGAAACCGTTTTGGCCCGGTCATTGGGCTACAAAAATTGCAAAATTTACTGACCACCAAGAAATAAAAAGGGGACAGGGGGGGGGGTACAAAAAAATTGCATAAAGTTAGGACAGCTCCACTCACAAACCATTTCAAAAATAACTGGATGTTTCTGAGGCAGTTTGTAGGAATATTTAGCAGTACTAAGCAGTTAGTATTGCTGAATACTAGGCAGAGCAGAGTTAAGTCGGCTAGCGCTAAACCCTTTTAAATATCGGACCCTGCAATATTAAACAATCACTGAAGATCGTAATGTTTAATTCACTTAAGGTCCGATATTGAATTTAGCCGGCTATGTGCCACTATGACTCATAGCCATTGCTACCGCATTGAATATCCAGGGTCGTAACACATGCTTAGAAGCTGCAGAGGCTAACCAGGTTAGCTCCCATGGGTTAAACTAGGCCAGCTTTTGCTTCACCTAGCGTTACCCACAGGTTGCTAACCGTGTAGTGGTGCAATATCGCCTCTACCTGGTTAGCGACTGTTGCTGCCTCTGCTGCACCCCAGTACGTGCATGACATACCCCGATGCTAAGTGGTTAGCTTCGGGGAAAGTAGGGGAGATAATCGGGGCTCTTCGGTGTTGAATATCCCATTCAATGGTATTTACACAGTTTACAGGTCTGTAAACCGTGGAAATGCCTTTTGAATATCAGGCCCTTAATCTTTCCTTCTTTTTACTATACAGGAGGATATCCTCAGACCAGAAATATTTTCAGGGACTTAACACTGTCAATCCTAGGTAAAGAAAAACCTCCATTAAAAGTGCAAACACACAAAACTTAAATTTATAGTGCAAAAGCTCAAAATCAGCACAGCAACATCTTCAAACAGACTCAAGTCCAATGCTGGCCCTGTTTCGCTTCAGGGACTGCACAAATCAAAAAACGTTTACAGAGCAGGGTGCTGCTGTCTCCGCTTCTGCACTAAGCAGCTCATTCTGTAAGGTGCAGCTAGATTTCGGCATGTGCTTGTGCATGTAAATCATCATATTTTAGTGATTTATGCACGCAAATGACCACTTTTGCATGAAGGTCGGTCAGGTGTATGCTAAAAGCACACGCTATGGACGGATGGCACGTACTTTCACTGTGGGTGTGCATAGGGGGTGGAGTTTCGGCAGAGCACAAATTTACATGCACATTTTTAGAATCTGCCCCATCGCACGTAAGATACATGCGGCTTTATAGAATAGGTGCCATTAGCGTGAGAAAATATGCGCGCAAATCTAGCTGCCACTTACAGAATAACCTCCTGAATGTTTCATCTTGCCAATCACTACCTAAAGAAAAGTCTCTTCCATTCTCAAAGTTGTATTTTCATTAAAAATAATTAGCTAGGCTTTGAGTTACCCAGACATTCCAGCTCATCAGGATGAGGTTAATACAGCCAAAGTATTTTTTACTGTAGCCAATACCTCTCCCAGGCTGCTCCAAGGACTGACATACTGACATAAATTTGTTTGGCTTGGTATTCAAAGCCAGCAGAAATCACATTTTTTTAAACGTTTAGGTCTAAATTAAACTGCTTAGTTATACAAAGAGCAGCTGAGTATATCTGCTCTTTGTAGATCTGGTTGTTCTAGCCTCATTTCGTTTAAATCCGCCCTGCCCTATCTGGATAATACTGAGATGGATAGAGGGATTTTTGCCAGCAAATTCCAGCTACTGTCACTAAAAATGCACCAATAGTAGATTTGTCCTTTTAGCAGTAGCTGTTGAATGTATAAGTACATGTGAATATTGGGCCCTTTGACCTTTCCAGAGACTAAAACAAACAGGAAAACCAATGAATGACTGTGCACCACTAGCAACTATAAACCTAATTTCCCCACAATGGCTGGTTCATTCTTTGAGTGTTTGCTTTATTTTAAATTAAACTGCTTGGGAGGAAGCAGTTGGAGCCAGCCGCAGGTGATCGGAGCGGCAGGCTCTTGGAAGGACGGCCCCGACGCCCTCGGGGGCTTGAAAAGCAGCTTCGGGTGAGCCAGAGAGGTGGAGGAAGCAGTTGGAGCCAGCCACAGGTGATCGGAGCGGCAGGCTCTTGGAAGGACGGCCCCCACGCCCTCGGGGGCTTTCATACCTCTAATTTAGTTTCCTCTGCCTGTTCCTGCACGGGTAGCGCACGCGGGTGGCGCATATCAAAGAGGTGCATTACAAGGGGCAATTCTGGCTCCTTGTAAGCTACTTGGAGCACCGTCGGAGCAGCGGAAGAGCACAAGGGTACAGTGTGTGCAGCCATGGGGAAGCGGAAAAAGAAGGTGGTGACATTAGCAGCAGTGGCAGCTTTGTCTTCTGTGGTGAGTGGCCCCATGGATCGTCATCTGATACCTTTGTTGGGGGCTGCCGTGTCTTTAGCCGTGGGGTCCTCACTTGACAGTTCAGGGGGGGCCTCTTTGAGCTCCATTGACCGTACTCCGCCCCCTCCTCCTCAGGGTTCTACTCTTGCTGAGTCTGCATGTAGTTCTCCGTTGGAACTGGACACTCTGGCTCCAGGGATGAGGCCATTGATACCGGTCTCTTGGACTCCCCCCTAGGCTGAGGCTAGGGAAATTTTGGATTCCCAGGTTTCCCTGGCTGACGTTTGGAGGGTGGTGATACGGACAGAGCGTACCTTAGTGTCTACGGTGACCCAGCTCTGCTCCTTTACTCAAGATGTAGTAGCAGGGCTGGTTCATGTAGAAAAGCGGGTAGAATTACTTTGTAACCAAGTTCCTAAATGTGAATCATTGTGTCAATCCCTACAGACAGCTCAGTCCGCAGTAGTGAAGGATAATACATTGTTAAATCGTAAGTTAGAAATGCATGAGAATGTGATAAAATCTAAGAATATTAGGTTTTTAAATTTTCCTTTGTGCCATTTGCTATCTCCAGAGATTTTATTATGTAAATATTTACGGAAAGTGTTAAAATTACCTAATGCCGATATTATTTCCTTTTCAAAACTTTATTACCTGTCAGGACAGGGTGGTTCTCCTGGATGGTCTGTTGCAGATTCCCAGCAGCAGGAACCTCAGGAGCTTAATTTGACTGAGTTCCTCGAGGACACCCAGGACAGCATCCCGTCTCGTGCTACATTGCTTGTTACTTTTGTTTTAGAAAGTGATAAAATCTCTGTATTTAAAGAATACTTTAGGAATAGAAATGTTACTTTTTGTGGATCCCCCATTCAACTGTTTCCAGATGTGTCCAGACCCACACAGGCACGAAGGAAAGCCTTTTTGGCCTTTAAACCTCGTGTCTTGTCCTTGGGCGCCTCTTTCTTTTGAGATATCCATGTAAATGTTTGATAGTTTTTCAGGGGGTGAGATATGTATTTTTTGACCCACTTCAGCTGGAGGCATTTTTGTCTAGTAGGGAGACCATAGATTCTGTGGTTCAGGAGGCGGACTGATAGATTGAAGGATACTGGCTATGATTTGGAGTTTATTCTCCTTGTGATTTCCTGGATTTATTATGTCATTAATTTGGAAAAATCTTCCTCCCTTTTTGTGGACTATATATTTTTTGCTTTTTTTCCTTATATTATATTCCAAGAATATTTCCTTATATTATATTCCAAGAATATTTCAAGACAACCTCCACCAAAAAATGCAACAACCCCTGAACTCTCCATGTCCCTCTGAGTGACAACTACACTGTACTGTCCATGTCTAAAGTCTATCCTATGTCGGAATCATCAATGTTACCTACCTGGTGATGGCCCCGCCCTAATACTTGATTTCCCCACCCTTATATGTAACACCGCTTTGACCCGGTGAAAAGCGGGATATAAATACAGTTAAATAAATAAATAAATAAATATTGGATTTCCCTTGTGTTATATTTTAGTTCTTGTTCTATTACTTGTAACTGATAATATTTGGAAAATCAAATAAAAAGTTGAATCATAAATTAAACTGCTTATGAACAGGAAAGCAAAACAAGAGTTTTTCCAGCATGCTTTCAATGGAACAGGACTTTCATGTGCAAATTCAGGGTCTCGTTTATTAACCTGCATTAATGTGTGAACATGCGTTAATGCAACTTTTTGCAAGTGAATGCAATTTATGCACTTAGCCCTCGATGCAGAAACCCCACACTAAAGCTCCAGCACAGTATTTCCTAACGCAAGTTTAACGCAAAACTTTCCCTCAAAAACGCTGCAAGCAAACAGCATGCAAATATGCTGCGAGCAAAAGATATGTGCAAAACAAGGACAGCAAGCCTGTCACATGTCCACGGGGGTCTGTGTTAGCAGCACCTATATCAAAAAAAGGGTCATCTGAGGTGACACTTGGATCATCTGAAGTGACACGTCACCTCAGATGATCCAAGCAGGTGATATCCTACTGATGCCCTCCAAACCCCTCCCCTGATCCCCTCAAAGGTTCATTGATAGCCCCAGCAGCCTGTGTCATCCTCCCATTTCTCAATTCAAAATTAAAACATTGGTGGCCCCAGTGACACCAATGCCCCCGAAAAACATTGGTAGCCCTAGTGACCCTAAATCCTCCTCACACCCTGAACCCACAATATGAAAAATAATTTTTAGCAGACCCACTCAGTCCCTGCCCCCACACCCCTCCTCAGAACCTCAAATGATGGGGGGCAGGAGCATTGCCCACAAAATCCTGCTTCCAAGCCTGCCATTTTATAAAATGTACCAGCCCTCGCGTGGTACATCCTCGAATGCACCAAGCAGGATCAGTCTACTAAATAAGGAAAACACTGCCTTATTTGGCAGACTGATCCAACCCCCGCATTGGATCCTGGCATGCACAGTGTGGGGTCAGTGAGTAGTTTTTTTTTATATCAGCAGCAATTAAAAATTCATTTGTTTGCATGGGATTAGCATGCATATTGTGCTATGATTTGGCACAGTGGTTTTGCTTGGGATTTTCCTGTGCTAGTCTGCTTTCTGCACTGGGAGCAAGATTAGCATAAGAAAATCTCAATCAAAATGCTGCCTTAGAGTATAGTGCAGTTTACTACGTCGGAGCCTTAGGGCCTCATTTACAAATGTGTGCTAATGTGCATTAATCGCACTAACACATTAATACATGTTATTTAATGCAAGCCCTGTTTTTCTTAATATGACATTTTTACTAACAGCACATGGTTCATATTAATGTGCAGTAACATGTGTTAGCACATTAACAGGAATTAGTACATCTAACCCTTAGTAAACAGGCGCCAGCTGCTTGGTAGTCTTTAGGGTTTTGCTTTTCTGACAACTACTCCATTCAGTTTAAGGTGAAGATGGATACGCCCTACTCTAACCCAATAATGGCCAGTAAAAGATAAACCTCCAGGCACAATGTTTGCATTCTGGAGGCTGCATTATCCAAGTAATTGTAAAAGTATCAGATCCATTACCATCTTCTAAGCATTTATTTATCTTCGCATCTAGGCAGGGCGAGAGCTGCTTTAATAGCGCAGCAAGCCTGCGGAATCTCCACACTCAACTAATGTATATTATAAACATAAGAAGTCATTCTCAAAGTGACTTTAAAATGTTTCTCAGATCTGTTTTAATTAGCTTTTGTAGTCTTTCACTGCATGCTCATTTTATCTAAGGAGAGGAAGGTGCTAGGGGTGGAGCAGTTGTAAAAGTATCTAAATTAAAATTTGCATGGTATTAAGCTATGGTTGACTGCACATTCTCCAAATTATCCCATGATTTATAAAACCCCTTTCGCTTTGGACGCTATGTCAATACTGCTTAAAGGCAATTACATTTGTTATAACCTTATTGTTTTTCTTTATGTCAGTACTGTTTAGAACTTCAACGTTGTCTGGAGTGGGTTCTGAGGAAATATATGAGGAATCATCAGATCGCAGGAGAACTAGGCTGCATCGGATTACAATGGAGAGATTTTCTGGCAACTGAAAATCCCACTTGATGCATTGTTTGTGCCATTTTAATAGATTGCAATTAACCTTTGCATCTTAACATAAAAGATTAATCATTTTAATGAAGCAAAGCATGACCATCCAGCTTTATTTCAAATTGATAATATCCGGACATGCACTGTGTGAGAGAAGCAGACAACTAGTGATACCTTAAGTGCCTTTTAAAGCCCTGTAGGTTTCGCATAAGCAATGCATTTCCAGAAATACAATGCTTATGACATTGAGGTAAATGCATATATCTTAGAATTCAATGTTGTGCTTCTTCAAACTGCATAAATGCACAATATGTATGTCTTCAGTGCTATGGAATAAAGCAGGACTTCTGTGTGTTCATGTTACCTATCACCACTGAATGACTGTGTCCAACACTTAACTTTAGCCCTCATACATTAGAGTATGCATGCCCTTGTCCTGGGAGAAGAGGTCCTCTAAAGAGCAAAGCTTTTCAAGCATCAATTAACAGCTGAAATGAATTAAAGTCATGCAATCGCCTGCATGTTGGCCTCAATTATGTCTTCAAATATTGAAGCACGGATGTCACCTCTAGAGGAGTCACAATCAGTATTAGAATACGCGCATAATTCACGTTTGCCCTAAGGAATTTGGAACCTTTGTTGGGCCTGAGGTCCAGATCACTGAAATTATGACCTGAAAAGTCTGCTGTAAGTCTTAGTCACTGAGAATTGGATCCATATAAAAACGAAATCGCTTGTATGGCACTGATATTTAAAGGATCACCGCTCAAGCACAGTAACCATCAGTTGTACTTGAAGAGAGAGGAACCATTCAATGCTAGAGGATACAGTCAATTATAATCTGGGGCCTCATCACCAAGGTCACTTTAAAAATGTAGTAGGTTCAACAAAATTGCAGATTCCACAGTTTTCAGCTTTGTCCACATTATCCTGTATTCTTTTTCTTTCTTTTTCTTTTGTTCTAGCATTATAATTGCTTATTTGTTCAGTTTGCCATTTTCAGGTGTGTTTCATTTGAGTTTAGTGCCTGTTGTCGAGGGTCAAGCCAGAGAATTTTTGTCAGTCCATATGCATGTTTGTTTGTGCATGTGTAAGCATGTACAAACATGAGTATACCCCCACCCCCACCAACCAAAGCTGCAGGATGAAGAGCCAACAGGAGTCCTGGTTCTTCAGCATAAAGAGCAGGGGCCACGGTCTAAAGAGGTTGTCAGGAGGCCCTGGGTTCCACTGGCCAGAAGAGCAGGGCTACAGTCTAGAAAGAAGGGGCAGAGTCTAAGAGAAAGGGAGGGGAGGGGATGGAGTTTAAGAGAAGGGGGTAAGAAGGAAAGATGGGGTAGGGTATGGAAAAGGTAAGGGGAAGTGCTATGGGTGGAGAATAAGGGAAAGTGCAGGGTTAGAAGAGAGAAGGCAAGAGATTGTGAGTGCATTAAAAGCAGGGCCAGCCCAACCACTAGGCAAACTAGGCGATTACCTAGGGCGGCAACTTCTGGAGGGCAGCAAAAGTGGGGCATTCTAAGTTAAATAGTAGATTTACACAGCCAGAGGGGCACCAACACCTTGAACCAACTCTAGGGCCAGCCCTGATTAAGAGAGAAGAGGGGAGGGGAGGGGGAGTATACAGATGGATGGAGGGAAAAGAAGGAAAAAACAGTGGGCAGGTATGGGGGAAAAAGCAAGAGGGCAGGAGGGACAAGGGAAAATGCAGACATACACCCACCAGCCCAACACACATGTACACACAGATACTCCTACCACATACACTAATACACACAAGAACACACAACTCTTGAAGCGTATACGTGCACCAAGCTGCTAAGGCACATAAAAACAAACACATACCAACACATGCATGCACAACCTGACACTTCCCAAAGACACATGCACACACAGGCACCACTTGACGCTCCCTATTGCACACACACACACACACACACACACACACACACACACACACACACACATGATACTCCCCATGACACACACACTTACATACTCACACATCTGTTGATACTCCCCTTGACACACACATGCACCTCCGGACACTCCCCATGGCACACATACAGATGAGTACCCCGATACTCCCCATGATACACAAACACAAATGCACCCCCATGACACAACACATGCACAAACCCCCAACACTGTCCATGATGCATACACAAGCATCCCGACACTGCCAATCACACACGCACACACACACATGTATGCATTCCTGACACTCCGTATGAGACACATACACACACATACTAACTCATGTACCCCCAACACTGCCCATGATACACACATATACATGCACCCCAACACTCCCCATGACACACATACTAACTCATGCACCCCCAACACTCCCCATGACACACATACTAACTCATGCACCCCAACACTCCCCATGACACACATACTAACTCATGCACCCCAAACACTCCCCATGACACACATACTAACTCATACACCCCCAACACTCCCCATGACACACATACTAACTCATGCACCCCCAACACTCTCCATGACACACATACTAACTCATGCACCCCCAACACTCTCCATGACACACATACTAACTCATGCACCCCCAACACTCTCCATGACACACATACTAACTCATGCACCCCCAACACTCCCCATGGCACACATACTAACTCATGCACCCCCAACACTCCCCATGACACACATACTAACTCATGCATCCCCAACACTCTCCATGACACACATACTAACTCATGCACCCCCAACACTCCCCATGACACACATACTAACTCATACACCCCAACACTCCCCATGACACACATACTAACTCATGCACCCCCAACACTTCCCATGACACACATACTAACTCATGCACCCCCAACACTCTCCATGACACACATACTAACTCATGCACCCCCAACACTCCCCATGACACACATACTAACTCATGCACCCCCAACACTCCCCATGACACACATACTAACTCATGCACCCCCAACACTCTCCATGACACACATACTAACTCATGCACCCCAACACTCCCCATGACACACATACTAACTCATGCACCCCCAACACTCCCCATGACACACATACTAACTCATGCACCCCCAACACTCTCCATGACACACATACTAACTCATGCACCCCCAACACTCCCCATGACACACATACTAACTCATGCACCCCAACACTCCCCATGACACACATACTAACACATGCACCCCAACACTCCCCATGAAACACCTACTAACTCATGCTCCCCAACCCTCCCCATGTCACACATACTAGCTCATGCACCCCCAACACTCCCCATGACACACATACTAACTCATGCACCCCCAACACTCTCCATGACACACATACTAACTCATGCACCCCCAACACTCCCCATGACACACATACTAACTCATGCACCCCCAACACTCTCCATGACACACATACTAACTCATGCACCCCAACACTCCCCATGACACACATACTAACTCATGCACCCCCAACACTCCCCATGACACACATACTAACTCATGCACCCCCAACACTCTCCATGACACACATACTAACTCATGCACCCCCAACACTCCCCATGACACACATACTAACTCATGCACCCCAACACTCTCCATGACACACATACTAACTCATGCACCCCCAACACTCTCCATGACACACATACTAACTCATGCACCCCCAACACTCTCCATGACACACATACTAACTCATGCACCCCCAACACTCCCCATGACACACATACTAACTCATGCACCCCAACACTCCCCATGACACACATACTAACTCATGCACCCCCAACACTCTCCATGACACACATACTAACTCATGCACCCCCAACACTCCCCATGACACACATACTAACTCATGCACCCCCAACACTCCCCATGACACACATACTAACTCATGCACCCCCAACACTCCCCATGACACACATACTAACTCATGCACCCCAACACTCCCCATGACACACATACTAACTCATGCACCCCCAACACTCCCCATGACACACATACTAACTCATGCACCCCCAACACTCCCCATGACACACATACTAACTCATACACCCCCAACACTCCCCATGACACACATACTAACTCATGCACCCCAACACTCTCCATGACACACATACTAACTCATACACCCCCAACACTCCCCATGACACACATACTAACTCATACACCCCCAACACTCCCCATGACACACATACTAACTCATGCACCCCCAACACTCCCCATGACACACATACTAACTCATACACCCCCAACACTCCCCATGACACACATACTAACTCATACACCCCCAACACTCCCCATGACACACATACTAACTCATGCACCCCCAACACTCTCCATGACACACATACACATGTACCCTTCACATGCCCGATTCTACAAATGGGGGAATCGTGCAATTGTGTTGCACTGCAAGCGTACATACATTTTTAAACCTGTTCCTTGTAGGATAGGATCAAGCTACTTATATTGAATCAGGATCCTGGGTTAATAGTCCTCCCTGAAGCTCAGGAGACACTAAATCTGTTCACAAGATGTAAATATTTGAACCCCATATATTCATCCAAGTTTAACACTCTTGTTCTATGTAAATGTTTGGTTTTGTTTATCATGTTATATGTAAACCTCTCTGAATTAATGATACAGCGGTATAAAAAAACCTGTTAAATAAATAAAATAAATAAGATTCCCTCATCTATTAGACTATAGAGCGTGGAATATTCCAACCAAGAAATAAAGATTACAAAAGAATGCAAACAAACTCAGTCCCTGCAATTGTCTTTTGATTTTGATGAAATCTTTCTGAACCATCCTCTTAAACCTACTCAGCCCATAAGCTGGACCATATCACCATCCACTTGACCTGCAACCTAAATGTCAAGTAAACAATTTTTCTTCCCAACCTGCGATCACAGTATCTAACGTAACTGTTTTAGCTCATTATTCCACTTCTGCTTTCTTAGCACAAGGTTCCCCTTTCCTTCAGATGAAGCCAGTCACTCCTCTCACAACTGTCCCAGGGGAGGATGAGTGGTCTAACTTTCTTTCCTCTCTCTCCAATGCAACCTAGAACTGAAAAGCCAGTGACTGGGAGGTGGTCCATAGAGGCAGCATAAGAAGATGGGTACAGAAGAAAATATTTACAGGCAGCCGTCAGGAGGCACAGTGCAGAACTGGTTAATGAGTGAGGACTTGTGTACTTAGGTAAGCTAATATCAATAGTATTACCCTATTATATTTGTTCTTGAAGTTACATAGTAACATAGTATATGAAGGCAGATAAAGACCAGTATGGTTCGTCTAGTCTGCCCAGCAAGGTGGCTAGAGCGGTTGTAACTACCGCTCTGTGCAGGTCACCCCCCTCTATGCCTGTGTATAGGGTTCTACCAGCTGCTCGGTACAGGTCAGCCTCCCCTCTATTTATTGAGTATAAAAGATACTTAAGTTTGCTTTGATGTTATCCTCTTGCTAAGTTCCTTATGTACCATTTATCTCACTCAGTTGACTGATTTGCAATACCTGGAATAAAATTTCTAGAATTATGGAAGGAAGATACTCTACTAAATATGAAAACTGCACGGAGCATATAGTGGACGTCCCATATTCCTAATGATCTGATTTGTCAGGTGGAGACTGGGTGAGGGGGGGGGGGGGGGAGCTTGTAACGCTGCTCTCCTTCTCTCAGCAGTGGGTTTCACAGCATTCTAAGCACAGTTTTTATCCGGTTCACTGATATAATTTACTAGCACTGTTGAGTGTGGTTTTACAGTATATTGACTTTGAATTGCCTTAGGAAAATATATTTTGCTGTACATGTTTCTTTGCTGCTGCTTCTGTATAGAATAACATGTGCAACCCTGATTATGATTAATTAAGAGGTCTTGAGCAACTTATGTTCTTGGTCCCTTCCATCTAAGTCTTCCATCTGTTTAAGAAGCAAAAATTGTTTGTTGTACATGCAGAAAGACACTTGGGCCCAGCTCCCCGACCTCACGTGACTGGCTGAGATCTAGACATTTGTGGTATCAACCACATGGACGTGCCAGAGCAGGTATTTCAGGCCGTGCACATGTGTATGTCACCACATACACATCTCGGCAGGCCTTTTAGAAAAACATAAGTGAAGCTGCACAACAACAGACAATAGGGCCTCACTAACAACAAGGTATTTTTGAGTTGGCAAAAAATACTGAAGGGGCGATGGGACATTCTCTTCTTCTTGGTACTGTTCATAGCAGATCTTCATGTTCCTAGGAATGAACATGAAGATCTGTTCATTCCCACGAACAGGTATAGGCATGGACGTTTCCGCCACTAGTTCTAATCATGCGCCACGTACCAAAATCAGCTGCACATGAGTATCATTTCCGGAACACCCTAGGCATGCCCTCGTGCACCATGGATATGATCGCGCAAGACAGGTGCATGTTTAGAGCATTCTTGGGATATGGGTGTCACTGGAATGTCTACATGGCCGTTTCCAGACACCCTAATCACAAAAAGGACTTCTAAAATGACCCCCTTAATAAACGGCATTGCAGAGTATACAGTGAAGTGCTATTATATAGTGATACAAGGTGAATAAGGCTGCACAGAGACACATTAGAGACAATTCCTGCTCCATGGAGTTTACAATCGAATCGCGACAGATAGGATGGCAAACAAAGGAGACAAATTATTGGAGAGATTCAGGGATAAGATTCAGCAGTTTAAGGGTGCATTAATAGATAGACTTTAATTTGTTTTATGAAAGAATTGACTAGTTAAGATAAAACTGTAGGGATCTGAGTTACTGAATCTTACAAAATGATCTAGAATTCTAGGAAGAGCCATCATTTCCAATTCCTTTTCTGAAAACTGAAATTAAAATTAGAGAAATAACAGGTTTGACACATTAAGGGTCTATTTACTGATTTATGGCAATAACACGTAATTTGCCAATTAAAGCATGTTAACTAACAATAACCTGCTTTATTTGCTTATAAGACAGATGAATACAGGAATTTTTAGCACAACACATGTTTAATAGTAATGAGCAGTGAAATGTGCAAATTTGTGCTATTCACTGAACCTTTAACTGCATTTCAAGAGGTGTGGTTAAGTTTTCCCCACTGCATCGCCTCTGCAGCTCTCACTCAACAAATTAAAGGGTCCGGGGGATAAAAAGATTTGCCTCTCCACCCCTGATCTTTAAAAAAAGTACAAGTCCCCAGACACATCTCCTTTAATGCCACGGTCCTTTGAAAAATTTCCCCAAGTTTGCCCTAAAACCATCTCACCCCCAATATCCTGATCCTTTGAAAAATTCCTGTCTCAAATTTGACTTCTAAAGCTAAATTAACTGAGAAATTTGTTTTAATGTATCTAACAGATGTTTGGGAGAACAAGTTATTATTTATTTATTTATTTAGACAGTTTTGTATACCACCTTATCCTTCAATCAAAGTGGTCAAAACACAATTGGGGGATACATTTAACATGAGGGGATGTGATACACACACACTAATACTTACAGGGAACATTAGACTCCTGACAGGAGGTTTTAGCAGGTGTAACTGTACAAAGATTCTAACGTTGGTTATGTTTGATTGAGAGGTCATATGGATGGTAGGCCTGATAATACAGGGGCCCTACTGCTGTTGGCCATCTCCTCTGCCTTTTATGCAGTCGATCATGGTATTTTACTAAGTCAGCTTTACCAGATGAGGATAAGGGGGTTTTGCACTTACGGTTCTATTCCTTTTTGGAAAGGGTACAAAAAACTAGAATTGGTCCGTTTGCTTCTGCTTGGAAACCCATGGTTTCTGGGGTGCCCCAGGGCTCATCTCATTTTGCCATGCTCTTCAATGTACATCTATTACTACTACTACTACTGAGCATTGGTATAGCGCTACAAGTTGTACACAGCGCTGCACAGACATGTAAGAGACAGTCCCTGCTCATCAGAGCTTACAATCTAGTCAAGACAGACAGCGCATCTACGTTCATGACCAAACCTTAGACCAAACTATACCACACCGTACCATCCTCAGAACTGACTAATGCTCTGTACTGCTCTAAATAGATTGTAAGCTCCGATGAGCTTGACTCTGACGGGCAGGTACTGTCTCTTGTATGTTGACTACCTCTTGCAGGTTAGTTGTGCAGCGCTGCGTGCGTGGCGCTTTACAAATGCTAAATAGTAGTCATAGTAGTAGTAACACAGAAGGTATAGACAGGGATAAAACAAAGGGGAAAGGAAAAGAAAAAGGAGATCAGGTGAGTCAAGAACCAAAAGCAGCAGCGAAGAGGTGAGTTTTCAGCCTGGATGTGAAGAGGGTCAGAGAAGGCGCCTGGCATACAGACTTAGGTAGTTTGTTCTAGGCGTAAGGAGCAGCAAGGTGAAAGAAGCGAAGTCTGGAGTTAGCAGTAGAAGAGAAGGGCACAGGTAGAAGCGATTTTACAGAAGAGTGGAGCTCCCGAGGGGAGGGGGGTGTAAGGAGTGATAAGAAAGGAAAGGTAGTGAGGAGCTGCAGAGCGAATGCATTTATACGTCAGCACGAGAAGTTTGAACTGGATGTGGAAATGGATAGGGAGCCAATGAAGTGACTTGAGAAGAGGGGTAATATGGGCATGATGAGACTGGTGGAAGATTAGCCGTGCAACAGAGTGCTGAACAGATTGAAGGGGAGAGAAAGAAGGGATATAATTTCTGGATTTATGCTGATAACATCCAGATTTTCTTTCCTGGTGTGTAGGAAACAACACTGGCACCTGAGATTATTTTGTGCCTCCAGAAAGTGAACTCTTGCTAGAAATGAATCATCTGGTGGTAAGTCTAAGGAAGACTGAGATTTGTATTGTTGAGCGGCAACTGTGATGCAATCTTTCAGGGGATAAAGCTATGCTGTTTTGTGAGGGTTTCCATTCCTATGAAAACTTCAATTAAAAGTTTGGGATGGAAGGTTGACTCGCAGCTTACTAATATTGATCAAATCTGTGATTTCATCTTCATCTTATAGATAGCAGCTGGTACAGAAGTCACGTCATTTGCTGTCTCAAACTCAATTTAAAGTAGTGGTACAAAAGTTACTTTGGTCAAGTTTAGACTATTGTAATGCTCTGTACCTAGGATTACCCGATTATGCTTTACAAACTTTGCATGTAATACAGAATGCCACCATACCTTTTAGTGTTTTAGTCCATAACAAGGTCATTCTGAACTGCGAATAAGCCATTTGTACTTCTCGCTTTCTTCCAACACAACCTTCTTGATGTCATTCCATAACTCTTCTGGAACTCTATCATTTGTATCTAAAGCAGCAAATCGATTTTGCAGGCAGTCTTTAAATTCCAGTGGCATATTCTCAAGGTCATATTTTGCTGCATTCATGAGTGGTTTGCTCTTTTTCAGCTTTAGCTTGAGTTTGCATACTAGTAGTTGATGATCTGTACCACAGTCAGCTCCAGGTTTTGTCTTTATTGATGTTGTAGAGCTTTTCCTTCGTTGACTTCCACAGATGTAGTCAATTTGATTTTTATACAATCCATTGGGTGAAGTCCATGTGTACAGTTGCCACTTGTGTTGCTGGAAGAAGGTGTTCGAGATGAATAGATCGTTGGTCTTGCAGAATTCTATCAGTCTTTCTCCAGCTTCATTTCTGTTGCCAAGTCCATATTTTCCAACTACTTTGTCTTCTTCTTTGTTGCCAACCTTTGCGTTCCAATCACCCATGACTATCAGGATATCCTGTTTGCATGTTCTGTCAATTTCAGCTTGTACTTGTTCATAGAACTCTTCAATTTCATTCTCTTCTGCAGCTGTTGTTGGGGCATATACTTGAATTATAGTTGTGTTGATAGGCATTCCTCGTAGACGAATACAGACTAAGCGTTCGCTGACTGCATTGTATTTCATTACAGTTCTTGCAAGTTTCTTCTTTATTATAAATGCAACACCATTTCTTCTTTGTCTTTCATTTCCAGCATAGTAGACCATGTGATCTTCTGATGCAAAGTGCCCGATGCCAGTCCATTTCAGTTCGCTGACACCCAACAGATCAAGTTGTACACGTTCCATTTCATTCTTGACCACCTCCAACTTACCTTGGTTCATGCTTTGTACGTTCCATGTTCCAATGTGTAAGACATCTTTACAGCTTCTGACTCTCATTTCATGTGCAGCTACATCAGCAGTCAGACGTCCCGAGGGCTTTGATCCAACCACATCATAAATGCTGGCTTTACTCTGAAAAGTCTTCAGCTCTTCCCCAGTAGCTAGTTGAGTGCCTTCCAACCTGGGGGTCTCATCTTCCAGCACTACAGCACAATTTGTTTTGTTGTAACTATCCATTGGGTTTTCATGGCAAGATACAGAAGTAGATTGCCGGGCCTTTCTTCCGCGCAGTTTAAGTTTGGTGTTGTTGCCGTTGTCACAGAAATGTGATCCTCCGCCGTCAACACTATCCCATTCTGCTGCTGCCCAGATGGGTGGTTTGTCTTGGTCTGGCATCTCAGCTGAGACCTGTCCATCTTGGGAGACCCTGCCAGTAGTTAAACTACCGATAGTTTAGCTCTGAGCATCACTGATGCACACAAGCCCTCACAGCACGACAAGCTGCAAACCAAGTGAGGGGTTGGAAGAAAGCGAGAAGTCTCTACAAAAGGTAAAAAAGAAAAAACGGCCAAAATGGATGACGGAAGAAACTCTGAAAATTGCCCAGAAACGCAGAGAAGCTAAAGCCAGAGGAGAAAGAAAGACAATCACAGAACTCAACAGAGATTTCCAACGTGCAGCAAGACAGGACAAGGAAAAGTACTACAATGACGCATGCAAGGAAATAGAAGCAGAAACTATTAGAGGAAGAACAAGATCAGCTTTCCTAAAACTACGAGAGTTAAAGAAAAAGTTCCAGCCTCGAATTGGAATGTTGAACTCACAGTTGAGGAATAGAGCTGAAAAAGTTTTCATGTTATTACTTATGGTAATTTAGGCTCTAAAAAGTGACTACATATGTCGAATTGGAATGTTACAAGATGCTCAAGGTTCTATGTTGAATGATGCTGAGAAGATCAAGAAAAGATGGAAGGAATATACAGAGTTTTTATATGATAAAGATCAAGTGGACCAACAGCCGTTTCAACCTGTACCTTAAGATCTGGAACCATTGGTGATGAAAGAAGACGTTGAAGCAGCATTGAAAGCCTTATCAAAGAACAAAGCACCAGGCATTGATTGCATTCCCATAGAAGTATTACAGCAATCTGATGCAGCTGTTACCGTACTTACAAGGCTCTGCCAAGAAATATGGAAGACAGCCTCATGGAAAAGATCTGTGTTTATACCAATACTAAAGAAAGGTGATCCAACTGACTGTGGAAATTATTGCACAATCGCTCTGATCCCACATGCCAGCAAGATTCTACTGAAGATTATTCAAAAGAGACTACAACCATACCTGGAACAAGAACTACCTGAAGTGCAAGCAGGGTTCAGAAAAGGGCAAGGAACGAGAGACATCATTCCGGATGTGAGATGGATCCTTGAAAAGACTAAAGAATACCAAAAGGATATCTATTTGTGCTTTATCGACTATAGCAAAGCTTTTGACTGTGTAAACCATGAGAAACTCTGGGCCACATTAAGAAGCATGGGTATACCAGAACACCTGATCGTTCTCTTGCACAATCTGTACATTGATCAAGAAGCAACAGTTTGAACGGAACAAGGAGAAACAGAATGGTTTAAAATAAGCAAAGGTGTAAGACAAGGCTGCATACTTTCCCCCTACCTGTTTATTTATATGCAGAACAAATCATCAGAGAAGCAGGATTGTATGAAGACAACAGAGAGGTGTGAAGATTGGTGGAAGACTCATCAACAACCTTCGCTATGCTGATGATACCACATTACTGGCGGAAAGTGAAGATGATCTGAAACATTTGCTTCTCACAATCAAAGAACATAGTCTCAAAATGGGCCTGCACCTTAATGTAAAGAAGACAAAGATCATGACAACTGGCATAATCAACAGGTTCATCGTCGAAGGAGAAGAAATTGAAATCGTGAATAACTTTAACCTACTTGGATCAACTATCAATAAAGAAGCAACAAGCAGTCAAGAAATCAGACGACGCATTGCTCTTGGCAGAATGGCTATGAAAGACCTAGATAAGATTCTCAAGAGCAGAGATGTCTCTCTCCATACAAAGATTCGACTTGTTCAAGCCATGGTATTTTCAATAACATCATATGGATATGAAAGCTGGACAGTGAAAAAGATAGACAGGAAGAAAATTGATGCCTTTGAATTATGGTGCTGGCGGCGAATACTGTGTATACCATGGACTGCCCGAAGAACAAACCAGTCTGTACTAGAGGAGATGAAACCTAAGCTTTCTTTAGAAGCTCAGATGACAAGACTTCGACTTTCATACTTTGGACACATCATGCGGAGAGAGAGATCATTAGAGAAAGACATCATGCTTGGCAAGATAGAAGGTCAACGCAAAAGAGGAAGGCCAGCTATGAGATGGATCGATACAATAACAGCAGCTACGGGTACCAGTCTGTCAACAATGAGCCGCCTGACTGAAGACCGAACACAATTTAGGATAGCTATCCAGAGGGTCGCCATGAGTCGACTCCGACTCGACGGCACTTAACAACAACAACAACATGTACACTGGGGACATGCACCTTGCGGGGACGTCTAGATGCGATCCGACAACAAGTCACCATGCATGTACAAATGACATAAACGTGTAGCTCTGGACATGGGTGGGTGGGGACGGAATGAGGGCGTGGAGGGGAGAAACGTGGGCGTGCCTGGTGACAAAAACCTCCAAACCGTATTCTGGTCAGGCCCTTGTATGTCTGGATGTTTGTGCATGGATGTCTATGTTAGACCTGCCAAAATGTGGAATAACAGCGATGGAGGGGCCAAAAGAAGGGAAAGAAATGTTACTGCATACAGCTGGACATATTATACTGCTCTGTGCCCCATTGCATTCCAACAAGAGGTATGACAGTGATACTACCTGTGTGCCTGCCATAGTAGGGTGCACAGGATGCAGATGTACATACCATTATGCACAAAGGAGGGACATGTACACGGTGCATGAGAAAGAACATTCAGCACCAGGGAAACGGGGACAAAAGATACATATGACCAAAGTGACTGAGGCAGAGGGAAACACAGAGTCCAGCAGGTGCGTGAAATAACATTTATTGTGTGGAAGACAAACAATACACAGTGCCCAAGCAAACAAACCCAACGCACCCAGGTGCCCCTCCAAAAGCAAGACAAATACTGCCCCACCGCCAACCCCCCACCCCCACCCCAGTGACAGCCAACTGTACCCAGGCCTACCGCCACTCCCCCACATATCCTGACCCACTCCCGACCCCTCCCCTGTCCAGAGGCACCATCACTGGGCCTCAGCAGTTGGCCATCGAGTGGCACACCCCCTGAGACTGGGCGGCTGCTCTTGCTGCTGCTCTCCTCACTGGTCTCCCCACATGCCATGTGCCTCATGGAAGAGTGGGAAAACCAGCAAGGATCCCACACCCCAGGGCCCAGGGCCCAGGATGCAGGACTATTCCATGCTGCTGGACCCCAACACAGTTGCCGCCTGTGCAGTGGCCCGTGTAGACACACTGCTGGTGGATGGTTGGGCAGAGGGGTGAGGCACACCAGCTGTGGCAGGAGCCACAGTAGCAACAGCTGGTGTCAGAGGCATGCCCTGAGGCCCAGACAACTGGGCAGCCAGTATGTCAATGTGGGCCCCGAGGTGTGTCACAGAGGCATTGAACCAACTGCCACTCCTGGAGGACCAGCTGCTGTTCTTGGAACTGCACAGTAAGCTGGAGTTTATCCTGTGCCTGTTCCTCCTGTGCCCCCTGCTGGTCAAGCAGGTGCTGGACACACCTAACCAGCTGGACATAGATGTGCCGGGGGTGCCATTCATGGTGACTGCTGCCACCAGGCTGGGGTTGGGGATTGGGTGACGGCGATGGAGTCAGCTGGTCCTCTGTGTATACACAGCTGATGCCCTCTGGCTCTGCAGTGGTGGCCAGCTCTGCACCCCTATCCACAGGGTCCACTGGCTGTGTTGCAGCCCCCTCCGCTGGCACTGCACCCCTGTCCACCGATGGTGGCAGTGGTAGAGTTGCTGTTGTGTGAGGCTTGGGATGGCCCAGCACTGGGTCTGGCATCTGTGGCGGCACCTGAAGAGAGAAGCAAGGATGACGAGCCTAATGTATTGTCAGTTGTAAACTGAATTTGAATTATGAATGTTTATTTGGAATCTGTCTTGAACATTTATGCATCTGAGTGGGAACCCAACTTCCTCCCACTCAGAAGCTCTAGCCCAATCCGGGCAGAGAGAGGACCGGCTTAAATTGAACGCCGCCATCGGGTACACCTGTGCCTGAGGACCTCGCCA
Organism: Ichthyophis bannanicus; assembly: GCA_033557465.1. Taxonomy (NCBI): domain Eukaryota; kingdom Metazoa; phylum Chordata; class Amphibia; order Gymnophiona; family Ichthyophiidae; genus Ichthyophis; species Ichthyophis bannanicus. The sequence continues at coordinate 100,244,319 of CM066034.1, read as the reverse complement.
GAGGGCCCTTTGGCGTAGCCCTTAGGTGGGGCATGGAGGCGGGCAGACAGACCCCCCCAACCATATCAGCAAGGCCGGAGCCCCCACATACACAGCATACACTAAAACGGCATAACACCCCGACCGAAGCCTTCAACCAACAAGGAAGTGACTCCCCGGGTCTTAAACGACAGAATCCAGTCAACACTGGGACCGAAGGATGAAGTCAGCCCACCTCACAAGGTAATCACCTTAATCGCCACAATGACTGCAACTCTTTACCTCCCCATAGCTCTCCTCCTCACACAACTGTTTCCCCACCACACACTAACCCCCTATATCTCCACAAACACCATCTGGTTACCACCCTTACTCTACATGTTCTCACCGCTTTACCATGATACCCTGCAACCCCCACACAAAAGACCCAGCCAAAGAAGTCTCACCAAAACTAGCGCAAGCTCCCGTGCATACCCACATAGGGCACTAAGAACCCCCAAAGAGCAACCGCCTATCACCATAGAACTCATTAACGCCAGGTCAATAAGAAACAAAATCAACACCCTAGTAGACCACATAGAGGCTCAGCAAACCGACATACTATGCATCACAGAAACATGGCTCACCCCTGCTGGCAATGTGCTCCTCAAACAGTTAGTATCCCCCCCACACACAGCTTTCAACTGTCCATGCACACACAAGAAAGGAGGTGGAGTTTTGATCATCGCAAGAAGCAACCTAAGACTCAAGTCCCAAGCCACCACAAATGCAAGTCAATGCAATACAATCATCGTAGAGAACAGGAACCTAGCCCTGTGCCTTACTTATAGAGTTCCACATGCTCCCCCCCCCCCTCCGGACAAAGTATCCTCTATACTGGAGTCGGTCTGAGCAGTCAATAACCTCCAAAAACCTCTGCTGGTGCTTGGGGACTTCAACCTCAAATCTACCATGAACAAGGATGCAGAATCCATCCTGACAGCAATGAACTCACTGCAATACACCCAGTTGATCAGAGCCCCCCCACACAGAAACGGATCCTCACCTGATCTCGTCTTTTCACCCAACTACCTAATAGAAAAGGACATCATCACAAGCCCCTCGATTACACCTGTGCCCTGGTCGGACCACCATATAATAAAAATTGAGCTACAGTTGACAGGCCCAAACGATTGTCAGGACAAGCTATCCACAGGTAGGAGATTTAAAAGCTTTGACAAGGACCAATTCCTCCAGGATACTCTACCCAACCTGATTACAAAAACAGATGCTATAAACGAGCAAATCGACAACGAGAACAAGATCATCTCTTCTGAGGCCAAGACCTCTAGAGCTCACTGCTCTAAAACCAGTTCCGCCCCCTGGTACTCAAAGGAGATCTGGAACAAAAAGAGAATACTACAAGACTAGAACGATGCTGGAGACGCACCAAATCAGACAACACACAGGAGCTCTATCAGACAAAGCAAAGGGAATATAACAACCTCATCAATCAACATAAAAGAGAATACTACACAAACCTTATTCTCAAATCCTCCAATAAATCCAGAGAACTATTTGAAATAGTGAGAACCCTCACCAATGAAACTAATCCTGAGAAATCTGAACTGATACATCCACAGACCTTCGCCAACTACCTTCAAGCCAAATTCACTGCCTCCCCACAACTGACCAGGAGCACCCCTTCCAAGCCTTGAGCACCCAACCAAATCTGGGGCAAGTTCAGCATCCCATCAACAGATCAGATCTCCCACATTATCGCAACGCTCAACACCAGCACCACTCCTACAGATCCATGCCCAGTGGCTTGGATTAAATCAGTCAAGGAAGATCTTATCCACTTCATCCACAATATGGTGCGCAACTCCATGGCCCTCAGTATCATGCCAAACACCCTAAAGCTAGCAACTATACACCCCATCCCGAAAAACTCTCCACTAAGTAAAACCAGCCCAGCTGCCTTCAGGCCTATCTCAGGCCTACTACTCCTGGCTAAGGTTATTGAAAAGATTGTTCAACATCAGCTCCAGGACCACATTGAAAATCATGCCCCACTGGACCCTAATCAACATGGTTTCTACCCAAACCACAGCATCAAAACTCTACTGATATACCTCTTTGATAACTTGATCAAGGTTATTGACAATGTCAAGAGAGGCATCATTATGATTTTCATCGACATCACATCAGCTTTTGAAACAGTCGACCACAGCACTCTTCAATCAAGACTACAGGAAATTGGCCTATACGGCACCACCTTGAATTGGTTTACTTCATACCTCACAGACAGACAGCTCCAAGTCAAATGTGGCCCTGTCACCTCCCTACCATTCATAGCCAAACAGGGTGTACCAAAAGGCTCTTCCCTCTCTGCACTGTTATTTAATCTTTACATACAACCTATCTGCTCCATCATCAATAAGCACAAGATTCAATACACTATCTACACAGATGACATTATGATATACACCCCAATCAACCTCGACATCCAGACTACTCTAAAATAGTGGACTGCCTTCAACAAATGACAAGCTGGCTTCTACAAAACAACTTGACCATAAACTACAACAAAACAGAAGCTCTACTTATCACCCGAAACTCCGCCTTCACTCCCCCCCCCCCCACTATCAAGCTGAACAACATCACAATACTAATAAAGGCCAAAGTAAAATACCTTGGCGTGACTCTTGACAAAGATCTGAACCTGCAGTCTCACATCAGCAAAACCACCAGGAACGCATACCTCAAAATGAGAACCATCAGACGCCTCAAGCCAATTCTCTCCAAGATCACTTCCATACTGTATGCCAAGCTCTAATCACACCCATTCTAGACTACTGCAACCCCATATACCTTGGGCTCCCAAAACACTCACTCCGGCCCTTGCAGATGGCGCAGAACACTGCTGCATGCATAATAACTTGTTCCTCAAGACATGATCACCCCCATTCTGAACCTCCTCCATTGGCTACCAATTAGTTCTCGCATCCGATTTAAAGCCCTACTAAACATCTTTAAAATCAAACAGAACCTCTCAGCGAACAGTCTGCAGACCCTCATTAGCTCTGACTCAATCACCAGACTTAGGAGGAGAGGCACCACAGACACCATCACAACTCCCAGAGCCTTCACCAAAGTAAGGCAAACTACTTCAAGGAGAGCAATATCCCTGGCTGCTCCCACTCTATGGAACTTCCTCCTGGACTGCCTAAGATCAACTGTGAACCTTAAGGACTTCAGGAAGTTACTCAAAACCACACTCTACATAGAACATTATGGTGATATCACGTGACCTGACCAGCAACCCCTACAATCTGCACCCTACCTGTTCCTGCCCCACGCCCCGCTCCTACCTCCCCTCCTCTCCCTCGCACCCCAGCCAACCCTGCTCTGCCCCCTTGTATATAGCACTTTGTATATAGCTCATCATGTAAATAGCTCAGCATGAAATTTAGTTATACGTTATCTACACCTACGCAAACGCACCGAAATAGCCCCTGCATGCCTACACCCACGTACTATGTAACATGATTTGGTTGAAGTGTAAACCACTTTGATTTACAGGATAAAGCAGTATATAAATCCTTTTAAATAAATAAATAAAATGAAATAAAAGTTCTTACCTGCATAAATCGCAGCTGAACTGGTAATGTGCAGAGAGAGAGAGAGCCATTAAGGAGAATTCTGATTCAGGGGCGGTATTGATCACTTATGAGGGGAACCCAAATTCAAAAAAGATGAAACAAACATAGTCAAGTCATGTCATAAAATGGAAAAAAGAAGGAAAACAACCTCAGCTAGAGTAGCCTAGTGGTTAAAACAACAGCCTAGTATCTAAGCAATCAGAGTTCAAGTCCCACTAACACTCCTTGTGACCCTGGGCAAGTCACTTTACCCTCCATTGCCTCAGAAGAAAAAGCCTGACAATCTATTTCTGGTTATACCTTGCCAAGAAAGCCCAGGGGCTGCTGGGGTGCCAGGAGTCAGCATTGACTTGATAGCACTTAAAAAAAATTACCTCACAGCTATGCACAGTATGATGTAATTCAAAAACATCCAAGGTCATAAATAAAACCCTTATGACTTTAAAACATTTGATTTATCTTTCTTTGAGTTTGGTTTGCAACATTTAATCTTCCTCTCTTTTATGTTTTGGTATTTGATCATGATAGCGGAGTCAGGATTAAGAACGTAAGGTGTTAGTGTCCATACAGCTCGTGGTTTAAAATGCTGTAAGACGTAAGGCCCCATTTATGAAGCACACTAATGTGTTAAATTAACAAGGTTTATGTTAACTTTAGCATAAGTTAACACATGTTACTTAATACAGCCTCGTTATTTTAAATTAAGCTGATTCGTTAACCCACATGCTAACCCGTGTTAAAGTTAACAGAAAATGTGTTGATTTAGCATGGATTAGCATGCTTTTTTGAATAGGGGCCTAGGTGTGTACGCACTGGAAGAGAGAAGGGAGAGGAGGATATGACAGACTTTCAAACCAGTGAAGGTTAAAATAATACACAAGAGGCAAGTAATTAATGGAAAGATAGTTCTAGAACAAGGGGACTTGATATATAGTTCAAAGAGGATAAAATCAAGAGTAACATAACAACTTATATTTTCAGATAAAGGATGTGGATACACAGAACTCTGTCAGTGAAGACAGTGGCAGCAAAAATTCAGCCGTGCCGCAGGGCTGGGTCCCGAGGCCGGTACAGTAACCAGGTCCCTTGGGGCCCGAATCCCGGGCGCGCTCCGTTTGGTTGCGCGGGGGGGGGGTGCAAGTCAGGCAAGTGTGAGCCGGCCGCAGCGGCCCCTTGCGTCAATGCCGTGGGGCACGCTAATTGGCCCTGGGGTTGGCTGGGGGGGCGGGGTGGCAGGGAGCGAGGGAGATCGGCAGCATGCGATCTCCCTCTTCCTGCTGGCTCACCCCGAGAAAAGGTGTGTTGCTCCACTGTTCTGTGCCTTCCCGAAGCTTTATGGCGGTTGGGGTTGCACGGGCCTTGTTTTTGGGTCGGATTGGGGTTTTTAGTCGGTGCGGCGGCGTTTTAAAAAGAAATTACAAATAAAAAATTAAAAAGTCTGGGCTCGGGCTGGCGCTCAGTGAGGGTGTGCGCACTTGGCCTGCTCCACATGGGGAGGCTTAGCTCCCCTAGCAGCTGGGGCCTAACAGTTTAGTTTAGCCGGTGGCAGTTAATTCCGGCGGTTGCCTTCGAGCCTCGTTATACAAAAAAAAAAAAAAAAAAAATTATATCGAACTAGTGGGGGTTCAAAAAAAAAAAAATCTTTCCTTTACCTTTGTTTTGATTGGGGTTTAAAAATATATATATATATTTTGATAAAATAACATATTAAAAATATATATATATATTTTATAAAAAGGGGGTAATAGTAAGGTTAACTTGGTGGGGCTTTGGATTGCAATAGAGGTTTAGCAAGCTTGGTAATACATTGTTTGCTTATTAAGAGGTTCTGGGCTTGATTTGCCCTGTCAAGCAAAAAAAGGAGGCACTATGGTTCATCGGCTTCAGGCGTGTGGAGCGGGGAAAAGGCCGGGGGGGGGGGGTGCTGGGGAGATGGCTAGGGGCCAGAGCTCGGTGAGGCATGGCCATACGGCACCGAGTAGGGGAAGGTTAGCCGACAGTGGCGCTTCGGGTTGTTGGTGCAGGTCTCCAAGGCCCCTTGGCTGAGCCTACCGGTACAGCGGCGGAGGTGCAGACAGTGGGCGTTACGGTGGCTTCCCGCCGTGTAGTGGGTGAGTATGCGGGGGCTGCGGGCGTGGCGGTGGGTGGAGTGCAAACCTCAAGCGCGGGGACGGAAGGGGCTAGGAAGGAAAAAACTAAACGCAGACGAGGGTGCCGGTGTCGGCGTGCATCTTCGTCTTCCTCCTCTTCGACGTCATCTTCGGTTTCCTCAGGCGACTCTGTATTAGCTGGGGGTGGGAAGGGGGAGAGTGGGGGGCCCACAGTGGTACACTGTGCCGAATTTTGGGAGTGTGTGTCGCGGAGGTTGCACCATCGGATCAAGCGGCGCAAGTGCATCGACATTTTCCGCCTGCTCGATGGCAGAAAACATTCTGGGGAAAGCAAAAAGAAGCGAAAAGAGGATGAGAAAGCGGGTAGGGTGCAGAAGGCATCCTGCAATACCCTCAACTAGACTCGCCCCTTCTTGCGTTTGGCTAGTGTCTGGGGCCACTATTTCCTGGATCAATACGGGGCATTACTGGCTTATGCGGATGCGATCCTAGCGGCGTCGCAGGTGCATGACGGGTGGGCTTGGTTAAATTATGATGAGGAGTTCCGGGACGTGATGGAAGAGAATGGGCAGTTTTCTTGGGGGACGAAGGACATCAATTTATGGCTAATGCAGATGTCCACGAGGAGCCGGGTCGGGGGTGCGGGAGGCGGAGGTGGTAAGGTGGGGCCGCAAACGGCAGCACTTGGTTCGCGGTCCTTTCGGGCCTCAGTCCCCGCTCTGCCCCAATCGAGAGGGGGTGCCATTGGGGGAGACGTCTGTTGGTGCTTCAACAAGGCATCGTGCCCTTTCCCCGACTGTAAATTTAAGCACACCTGCTCGTTGTGTGGGAGCGGGCACTCGGCCGCAAAATGTACTCATAAAGGAGTGGCGGGGGCCCCAACAGGGGGTAAGTGATGAACCTTGCAGGGCTTGGCCCCTACGCCTGTGAGGGTTGATGTGATGCGCCCGTGGTTAGTCAGGTACGGGCAGTCTCGACGTGGGGGGCAGCGGAGTTGCTATTGAAGGGTTTTTTGGAGGGTTTCAGGATTCCATTTCAGGGTTCACAAGCGAAGGGTGGGTCGCGGAATGCAAGTTCAATCAAAGCGCAAGCCGAGGTCGTGCGGCGGAAGATTGCGGAGGAATGCGCGTTGGGAAGAGTAGCGGGGCCCTTTAGCGAGCCCCTGTTTTCTCCGTTCACGGTTTCCCCGTTGGGAGTGGTGCCCAAAAAAGAGTCGGGTAAGTTCAGGTTGATACACAACCTATCTTGTCCTCCTGGTGATTCTGTGAATGATCGCATTCCTCGGGAAAAGTGTATGGTGCGTTACGCTTCATTTAATGTGGCCATGCTTCTGGTGCATCAGTGTGGGGTGGGGGCTCTGTTGGCTAATGTTGACATTGAATCCACGTTCCGATTGTTGCCTGTTCATCCTTCGGCATTCCCATTGTTGGGTTTCCGTTTTGATTCGTTGTTTTACTTCGATAAGTGCATGCCCATGGGTTGTGCGATATCCTGCGCATACTTCGAAGCTTTCAGTATGTTTTTGCATTGGGTGCTGGAGCGGCAGATGGGTGTCGCTACCATAGTGCATTATCTAGACGATTACCTGTTTATCGGGCCAGGTCAGGCGCGAACCTGCGGCACTCTGCTGGAGGCTTTTTTTTGCGCTTGGCTGGCGACTTTGGAATTCCTATAGCGGCCACCAAAACCGTGGGGCCGGTTACTCATCTTACTTTCTTGGGGATCAAGATTGATACAGAGGGTATGGTATTGCGCTTGCACGCCCAGAAGATCGAGCGACTCAAGGAGCTTGTGGTGTTCGTGGGATCCTCCTCCAAGATCACTCTTCGGGTTATGCAGTCGCTGGTTGGGCACCTCAATTTCGCTTGCAGGGTTCTGCCCATCGGGCGCCCCTTTGCACGGCGGTTGTCACTGGCCATGGCTGGGTGTGGCTCCCGCATCATCGGATCAGGGTGTCTGCGGGAATGCGAGAAAACCTGCGAGTGTGGCATGCTTTCTTAATGAATTTCAATGGGTGCTCGGTGCTACAGCTTCTAGAGATTTCGAATCTGGATCTGCACTTGTTTACGGATGCAGCAGGCAGTTCCGGTTTCGGGACCTATTGCCAAGGGGCTTGGTGTGCTGAACCTTGGCCTGTGGAATGGGTGCAGTCTGATTTGACCCATAATATCACCTTTTTGGAGCTTTTTCCCATAGTCGTAGGTTTTTGGGTGTGGCCTGAACGTCTGCGGGTTAGGTGGGTAGTGTTCTGGTGTGATAACGCATCAGTGGTCGAGGTCATCAACCGGCATGCGCCCCGGTGCCCGCGAGTAGCTTCCTTGATGAGGGTATTTGTGTTGTCTTGCTTACGATTGAATGTTACTGCTTGGGCGCGGCATGTGCCAGGCTCCCAGAATTCCATTGCTGATGCTCTGTCCCATTTTCAGTGGGTGCAGTTTTGGCGATTGGCTCCAGAGGCGGAAGAGTCAGCCTCGCGGGTTCCGGAGCATCTCTGGAAGGTTGGGACCCAGACTTGATGGCTTTGTTGGCTGCGTCCATGGCGCGTGGCACTTGGGTGCTGTATCGGCGGGGATACTCCCAGATGAGTCTGTTTTTGAGTGCCATGGGTTGGTCTAGGGCAGGGGTCTCAAACTCAAATTGCTTTGAGGGCCAAATGAGGACTTGTAAAGTAACCCGGGGGCCGCATAAGATGCGGGGCCTCATTTGCATAAGGGGCCTCATTTGCATAAATATTTGCATAATGTTACCATACACTAACTTTTAGTAAACATGCCTCTTTAATGAGTATGGATAAAGAAAGACTAAAAGATTTAGAAACAAGAAGACAATAATTAAACTGGGAACCCCAAAAGCCAAACTTGGAATGTACAACAACACTGTAGAAATAAAACTATAAATTAATTTCCTCTTGTACTAAACAAAGCGCAAACATTAATGATGCACATTTCCCAGAGCTGACATATTCCAGTTAATAAATTCAAAATAAAGAGATATTTTTCTACCTTTTGTGCATTTTTTTCAGTTGCAATTGTTCCAGCCACTTTCTTCTGGTTTCTTCATGTCTTCTGCTAACTCTCCATCGTCTGCTGTCCATTTGCCCTTTCTTCTCTCCTAGTTTTTTTTTCCATTCTCTCTCTACATCTGCTTTAACATACTAATCTTTCTCCTTTTTCTCTTTCCTCATTCCTATTTCATCCACTCAAATTTTACCCCTCCATCCTCAATCCCCACTTACTCTCCCAATACCTGGCCAATTGTAGATTTGTCTTCTCTCCCAGACAAAATATTTTTCCCCTCTCCATTTCACTTTCCCAGCTCCATCCCATTCTAATCCTCCCCCAACATCAGCTCCCTTCTAGTTCCAGCCCCACCCAGCATCCGCTCCCTTCTAGTCCCCCCATTAGTCCATTTCCAGTCCTATCCTAGCCTCACCATCAGCCCATTTCCAATCCTAGCCCCCCATCAGCCCATTTCCAATCCTAGCTCCCTCCCCTCACAGCCCATTTCCATTCCAAGCCCCCCTCCCCATCAGCCATTTGCAGTTCAAGCCCCCCTTCCACTCAGCCCATTTCCAGTCCTAGCAACCCCCCCCCCAGCCCATTACCAGTCCTAGACCCCCCATAGCCCATTACCAGTCCTAACCTCCCCATAGCGCACTTCCAGTTTTACCCCCCATCACCCCATTTTCAGTCTTACCCCCCCCCATAGCCCATTACCAGTCATAACCCCCCTGCCAATAGCCCACTTCCAGCCCTAACCCCCATTACCCCATTTCAGTCAGCCCTTCCATAGCTCATTACCAGTCCTAACTCCCCCCATCAGCCCACCTCCAGCCCTTCCTAACCCCCACCTGCCCATTTCCAGTCCTAGCCCCCACCATCGCCCATTACCAGTCATAACCCCCCTGCCAATAGCCCATCTCCAGTCATACCCCCCCTGCCAATAGCCCCTTTCCAGTTATACCCACCCCCGCCACTAGCCCATTTCCAGTCCTACACCCCCCCTGCCAATATCCCATTTCCAGTCCTTCACCCCCCCCCGCCAATAGCCCATCTCCAGTCATACCCCCCCCGCCAATAGCCCATTTCCAGTCATACCCCCCCCTGCCAATAGCCCATTTCCAGTCCTACACCCCCCCTGCCATTTGCCCATTTCCAGGGGTACCCCCCCCCCCTGCCTATAGCCCTTTTCCAGTCCTACTCCCCCCCCTGCCTATAGCCCATTTCCAGTCCTACACCCCCCCCATAGCCCATTTGCCGTCAAACCCCCCCGCCTGCCTATACCCCATTTCCCCTCATACCCCCCCCCCAATAGCCCATTTCCAGTCCTACACCCCCCCCCCCGGTAAATTAAAAAAAACCTGGCTTCTGCTGCTCAAGCAGCAAAATCAGCTGTCCTGCGGCCCCTTCCCCTGTGCCCGGAGATCCGAGTCTGCTCTATCAGCGGCGTGCTTTTCAAGCCGCGAGGAGAGTATTCCCCTCTCGCGCGGCTTGAAACCGCGCGAGAGGGGAATACTCTCTTCGCGGCTTGAAAAGCACGCCGCTGATAGAGCAGACTCGGATCTCCGGGCACAGGGGAAGGGGCCGCAGGACAGCTGATTTTGCTGCTTGAGCAGCAGAAGCCAGGTTTTTAAAAAATTTGACAATTGATTCTGCCGCTGCCACGGCGGCAACGGCAGAAGCCAGGGTTTTGGGGGTTTTTTGTTTTCCTCCGTCGCGGGCCGCACAAAGTTGTCTCGCGGGCTGCATGCGGCCCGCGGGCCGCGTGTTTGAGACCCCTGGTCTAGGGGGTGTGTACAGGATGGGCTTGTGGGCCAATTTGTTTTATGGGTGAAGAAGGAGGGTTGGGCTCGGTCAGCGGTCGTGTCTGCGCTGGCAGGGTTTTCCTTCTTTTGTAAGGGGCAACCGCAGGGTATCCTTCTTGGTTAAGCACCTATTGGCAGGTTGGGCCAGGGTGCATCCTAGGGCACGGGATTGGCGGCTCCCTGTGTCCCACAATCTTTTACTTCAAATATGCGAGGTGCTACCGCGCATCGCGGCATTGAGTTTTGAGTCCGTTTTGTTCCATGCGCTTTTTGCAACGGCATTTTTCAGTGCAATCCAGGTGTGCGAGCTTGTGCCCAGGTCTGCGAGGCAGGGCGCTTTTGGCGGACTGGATTTTGAGCATGTCACGGTTGAAGCATCCCGGGCACGTATTTACATACCGCGTTCCAAAATGGACCAGACGGGAAAAGGTGACTGGGTGGTATTGAGCACCATCTCCCCCTTGCTTTCCTGCCCGGTGCATGCTCTACGGGACTACCTGCGCATGCGGTCAGTGGCGCCGTTTTTTTTTTTCATTCACAAAGATGGCAGGCCGGTAACGCAGTTTCAGTTCACAGCAGTGCTGCGCCTGGCTTTGTGGTTCTTGGGTTATGATGACAGCAGCTACGCTTCCCATTCATTCAGGATTGGTGCGGCAACAAGTGTGGCTGCGACAGGTCTCGATGCATGGGTCATTCAGCGCATCGGGAGGTGGCGCTCGGGAGCGTACGAGGTGTACGTTCGCCTGTAGGTCCCATGCACGGTTTCGCGCCGTGGGGGCGCGTTTGGCGACAGTGCTCTATTTGGTGGGGAGGTTCGGGGGGGTACTAACCTTTTCCTTCCTAATACAGATTTGCCTGCTGGTGGCAGTCCGATTTTCTCCTTTCTGATGGCGCATGCTCCAGAGACTGGTGGATCATCGGTCATTCATTAGTCTACTGGGATGTGTGCCGGGTGGCAGTGCGGCCATTGGACACCCATCTCAGTCTCGAAACTTCAGGAGTCCGACTGTGTTGGATGGGTCAACGCAGCATGTGATGGTGGCAGCTTCTGGCCTGCGTCCAGGCGAAGATTGGGATGCGGCAGCGGCCAGTCGGGCTGCTGTTACATTTGGACGGCAACGACCTGGCTAGCTGGTCATGCCGGCAGATCATCAGAACAGTGCAGAGGGACATCGGGCTGGTGCGGGAGTTGCTCCCGGGCGTGGCCATCATATGGTCGGACATCATTCCACGCCCTGCATGCTGGTTTCAGTGGCACTGGTCGCAGGGCTTGATCAAGATCAACAGGCAGATCGGGCGTTGGGTTCAGCAGACAGGTGGGCTTCAGGTGTTACATCCTTGGGCGGATGTCAGTTGTGCTGGCTTGTATCGGTTGGATGGGGTTCACCTTGCCCCGGTGGGTCAAGACCTGCTGCTGAACGACTGGCATGAAGCCTTAGAGGGTTGGTGCTGGTCGCAGCTTTCTCTGTTGGGGGCGGCACAAGGCTAGTGGGCTACCTTGTGCCGGTGGCGGTAGCAAGCTGGTGCTTGACGACCCAGCGGGGCATGTGAGGCTGATGCCGCTTTGGACGGGAGCGGCAGTGCTCCTTTGGTTGGGAGAGACGTCCCGGCTGGGGTCTCTGCTTGGTGGAAGGCAACTGGAGCCGGCCTTTGCTAATAACATGGCGAGGCGGGCGGTAGGGGGACTGGGGGGAGGATGATGCACCACTTTGCTATAAACGGCTGTTGGGGGGCATCATCTGGAAAAGGAGGGGGTGGGGGGGACATTTGTGGATTTGCCAATGCTGAGTTGGCCCATGTTGGGCCAGAGTTACAATGTTGTTAATAAAGCTGCGACCAAGCAATTCTTCACCATGATCTGGTGTCTGCATGTTATGTTCAGGTGTGTTGGGTGGGGGGGGGGGGGGAGGTATGAAGGCATCGAGCAGTTGGGGTGCGGATGCCAGAGGTGGGTTGGTTTTGAAGACTTGTTAAGATGCAGGGGACGGGCCTCCGGATACCTCGGTTACTGTAACCAAATTCGAATTCAAGAATGCCTAGCATAAGAGTATCCTTAGATGCAGACATATGAGGATAAAGCCTGAGGTCAGATAGTCACTGCAAAACTGCATCAGAAATGGGCAGAAGAAGCAATGTTTAAGGGGACGGAAGAGGGATTTTGCCTACTGTTATGGGGGTGGTTAGACGTATGGTGGGATTATATTTATCATGCTTTTATTGTAAGTGAGTTTGATGCCACTGTTGTACACCTCTTCAATCATTTCAATGAAAACATGTAGGTGGTATACGAAAACATTTTAAGAACTAATAATGATAAAAAAATAGATTAGATGGACCTTAAAGGCCATAACTGCTGAATTTGTTTAATGATGGTATATACTTTTATTACTTTAGAGAATGTTTTTCAAAGCTTGAATATCTCCATTTCTAAAACAAAGGAGATTTTGGAGTTGTGAACAGTACATTGAAACTTTCAGTCCAGTGTGTCGCAGCTGCTATAAAAGCAAGGAGAATGTTAAGAATTATTTTTAAAAAATGATAGAGAACAAAACTAAGGGGTATGTTTACTAATCAGCGATAGCGGCTTCCGTGCAATATCAGAGCCGCGGCCCATTTGACTTCAATGGGGCTGCGGCTCCGATATCGCATGGAAGCCGCTACCGCTGATTATTTATTTATTTGTGTGTTTTTTTTATACCGCCCCTTCCAGAGATCAGGAGAAGTTTACAGAGAACATGTCAAAAATTAACATTAACATTACATGGAACATTAACAGTGTAAAATTAGTTACATAGGAAACTAAAAATATAATTGTAAACGTATTAACTATTTACATTGGTTGAGAGAGATTAATCATACTGATGTATGTAATTCAATTAGTAAACATACCCCTAAGAAAATCATTGTGTCTCCGTATAAGTTCCTGGTGCAACCATATCTAGAGTAACGAGTGCAGTTCTGGTCACCCCATTTCAGAATTAGAAGAACTAAAAAAGGTTCAGAGAAGAGAGACAAAGATGAGAATGAGGATCAAACATTTCCCTTATGAGAAAAGGCTAAACAGAAATGACTGACAGAGGATATCATAGAAGTTTATAAAATCATGCGGGAGTAGAATGGTTGTTTAACCTGTAAAACAACACAAAAACAAGAGGCCCCTCTATAAAACTAGTGACCAGCAGATTGCAAACAAATCACAGAATTTTTTTTTGCACAGTGCATAATTCAGCTGCGGAATTTGTTGTCAGATGATTTGGTTATGGCAAGATTCAAAAGAGGTTTAAAAACGTTCCTGGAGGAAAAGCCCTAAAAAATGAATTAGCTAGGTAAACTTGGGAGAGCCATTGCTCATCCCTGAAAATAAGCTCTGAGGTATCAGATATACTTTTAGAGATCTGATGGACCTAGTCTGATCAGTGCTAAAGACAGGATTCTGGTCGCGATGGTCTTTGATCTGATTCAGCATGGCTTTTTCTTATGTTCTCATGAGAGTGTTATATTTTTACTTAATTTTATATCTTTTCATAAAGTGCAAAAGAGTAACTTGACTATAAATTCCAGGAAAGTCTGAAAGATAGGAACAGCTCATGCATTCTGTGTGAGACATGACATGTGAATCAAATTGTGGTTTGACTCATAATAGAATACAGATGATTTAACAATAAACAAAATCAAGAATGGATAAAGAGATTTTATTTTCCATCCTGAAACTTTAACCTGCTTCACATGATATACAGGTATCATCAACTGTATGTCTGCTTTACATTTTTTTAGGTCCTAACAAATCCAAAACAGTCTTGTCTCAGAGCATTCACACTATCATAGAATCGAATATACTCCTGCGCTCTATCACGTTAGTTATATACCGTAATCCTATGGCACTAGATTCAATGAGGAAATTTTTACGGGTCTCAGACTTATAATAGCATGAGTTTCTGGATTTTTTTGTCCAGTGACACGCTTATTTGCATCAACGACCCTTCTTACTTTCTATCCTCTCAATTCTTCTTCATGCAACCAGCAACAAAGTGTCAAAAAATGTTTCATAACCATTGGGCTACAGCTCTATAGCTGCCAGCAAGCCCCTGGCTGGCTGCAGAGAGCCGTCACGTCACCACACAGACAGTCTTCTGTGGGAACCAGGATAGGGTTAGGCCACCCGTACCGATGATGCACTGCACATGCAAATCAGCTGACCACAGATGAACACAAGATGGGGAATGCACCCCAACAGCTCCCCGACCTGGTAGGGGGAAGTGTCCGTGTGCACCCACACAGCACCTCGGCCTGGTAGGGGGGTACTGACCGGGTGTGTTACTGGCACAGAGTAGCTCACACCATCACATCGTGCGGGTACAGTGCTCACCCTGAGGGTGCGGTGATGCACCCAGGACCAGGTCTACAACACCTGCCATAGCTGACAGAGGCCATGCCGGAGCTCCAAAGCAGTAGTAATCTGAGAGATAGGTAGTTCCTGCAGAAACACCCTGGATTACTCTGTCTGTGTCAGTCAGTGGAACCCCTTATGGACCCCTAGGTGGGCTATGTACCACCATTCCCCCCCCCCTAGGCTGCAGGTGAAAAACAGGGTCCCCTATCAACAGATCCACATTCTACCACCCTGCAATGGTGGCAGTAGAGTGGACCATCAACCCCTGTCCTGCTGGGGAACAGACACCCTACAGGGCATCCAAAGCAGCCCTATACACATCCATAACACAATATCAGACAGACATTAGGCCAGGATATGCTAAGCTGCACCCCACCACTATCTGATATTCTCCTGCAGCAGGCCTTCAGCCGCTGCACCCTGCAAGGCGCTCCATCAAGACATATACCAGCTGAGAACAGTCTGCTAGTTAGTCCTGGTGGAAATGCATGCACCCAGAACTGGGATGGCAGCACACACAAGCAGATAAGTCAGTGACTGGACCCCACAAGGAAACCCATGCATATCACATGAGAAAAATACTATATAGCACTATGGGGGTGCCTAGCCATGCTGGCATCACTGCACAGTCAGGGTGGAGTGTGCCCCTAGCAGCACATACAGAGGTCACCCTGTCTGTGTAGGTGGTGTCCGGCCACTACAATGTTCCTGCCAGTGCCCTATGCCCTGTGCAGATGCATCCTGGCCAGCACACCCTGTCTGAGCTATACCCATGGTACTTTGCTGCTCATTATGCACATTGTCAGGCCAATACTGGCAACAGTGCTGGCAGTGTGGGCTGTGGAAGGTGTTTGCAGCCAACACACACTGTATAGACAGACACACGCTCCCACACGTATGCCAGCATTGTGCCACTATAGAGGGGTTTATCAGCCTTGCCCACCACACCAGTCCTGGGCACAGTACAGGCATGGATATGCTACGCAGTACTGTTGGGGGTCACTCCCCAGGGTGGTAAACACTGTCAGAGACCAGACCTGAAACACGCACCGCAGACATCAGACAGCTTTTTATGTTGGAGATCAAAGAGCCAAATGTGCTTTAAGTAGGACAGTCTACCTGCCAGTACACATAGCAAACGTTTGAGAGCTGTCCACCGCATACCCAGGTGTAGGGTGGTATTGCTAAGGTATGCAGGTGCTAGTATTGGGAGATGCACGCAGGGCCCAATGTCCTGCCTCTCCAGGAGGCATTGGCCAATGGGGCCTGGGGGTGTGGGTATGTTCGCCTCTGTTGGATGTTGCTTTACGGCAGAGTTTCCCAACTCCAGTCCTGGTGTGCCTACCACTGTTCGGGTTTCCATGCTGTCCCTCATGAGTATGCATGAGCTACATCTACATGCCATGGGGGTGGTGCATAGATATGCAGCACAGGCATTTGTAGTAGCGGCAGCAAGGAGCCTGAATGATGTGTGGTCCTCCAGGACTGCATTTGGGAGACTCTGCTCTAGGTAATGCCCCTGTTCATGGTGTCTGTGATCGGTGTGCGAAAAGATAGGCGTAATACCAATGCGTATGTCCCCAGCAATCCTGGTTTGTCCGTACTATCATGGTTTAGTTGTGTTAAAAATATGTGGACAGGATTGGCAGTAGCCCCAGCTGGGCTTTGAACCTGTGACCTTCTGTTATTGCACACACTGTCTGTGTGCACGGCACCACCGTGTTGCCACAGATTGACTGGATTCTGTGGGAAGTCCATGACTGTACATCCGACAGGGCCTGTGTTGCAGTGGACAGTGCCAGCCTGCACATGGATAGGCCACTGTCTTCGGTGGCTAGCAGCCACTGCCCCCCACCACCTGTCCCCTTACGCCAACATGCTGGCATGTCCTTATCTTGGTAAAAGCATATGGCCTGATTGAGTTGTGGCACTTCCGGACTGCATTTGGGGGACTTGGCTGTAGGTAATGCCCATTGTCATGGTGTGTGAGCGGTGTAGGTTAAAATATGGGTGTTTGCACCATGCTTCTGTACTCTGCAATATAGGGGTGTCGTTAATATCTCTGTTTAGTGGTGGGTAAAATGTGGGGACTGGGCTGATAGGTGCCACAGCTGGGATTTGAACCTGTGACTCTCTGGTCCTATAGGTACTGGCTCTGTCTGCTGCACCACACTGTGGCCACAGAGACAGTGCAGTCCCTGGAGATAGGAAACCTGATCAAAAGAGTAGGGAGCCCTGCTCTGCACATTTTTACTGTGGGCTCATTCACCGTGTCTGGCGACAAAAGTGCAAATAAAACCCGCAAATGGCCGCGGAAAATGGGGAAAAAATATAACCAAGCTGGCCAACAGTGATATTAATGGGCACACATAAAAAGACACACCCAGGAAAGCTCCACAGAAAGGAAATGATTTTTAGAAGGGTCTCCGCTCCGTAGACCCTTCCAACATTCATTTCTTTTATTTGTAGCTTTCCTGGGTGTGTTTTTTATTTTTGCCCATTGCTAGCACTACTGCCCAGCTGAATTATGATTTTTAAACATTTTCGTGGTGGTCATTTTGGGTTTTATTTGCACTTTTGTTCTGTGCACATCTATCACACTGCTCACGTTTTGTGGGTTTCCCCGGTTTTGCTGTACATTGCTGACGGAAATGGTTTCTCTTCCCTTTAAATGCCCTCTACCGCGAGTGTTTCACTCGCGGTATTTTTGCTTTGAAATTCGGCCCCGATAATGTGCGGGGAGCCTCTCCCCTCCCCTTCCCCGCCCATTAACCCCGTCTCTCCGCCCCTCGGGAGCCTTCCTCCGCCCTCCGTTAGCCTTTCCACTCCTCTATCGGACATTTGCAGGCCCGTACTTGTGCGGGGCCCGTTAGTGTGTCGCGCACCTGTGTGGGGGTTCATCGCACATGTGCGGGGCGCTTAAGAGCACTTAAGTGCTGCTTTTAGTGCGCTATTGTGCGGCGCGCAATTGTGCAGTTTTTAGTAAACATGCCCCTAAGCGTGTCTATTCAGATACTACTACCGTGAGATACTTTATACCCGTAAAATCCCTTTCTTTTAGTAATAGCTTATGCATTCTTACTATAAAGAATATAGTTTGAGACATGTCTAAGAACTTTTTAGGAACGAAAAGATTGCAGATTGAAAAAACAGTTTCCATGAGGAACTAAAGGTCTGTTATTTCTACGTGGGCAGCATCATTCTTTTTGAGGTAATTGATTTTATGTAGTATTTTTTGAGGGGTAGTATGTGGAGCTTTCATATGATAATATCTTATAGTAGTTTACCTATGGATGGGTGTTTTTATGTCTTTTAAACTAGTAGCAACACTTTAAGAGTCCCCTGAAGAACCGGATCGAGAAACTCAGAGGCGCTTCAAACAATAGCGTCAGGATTTTCAATTTCAAAACAGAAGAACTGCAGTACATGGATGAAACCTTACGGCATAGCGAGTTAAGTGGCACCTTAAAAAATAAAAAATATTTTTCACTATTTTTAGGGTTTCAAATATATTATGTTTCAATGGACTATCTGCAGTACTTACAGCAATGTGAGTTAAACAATACCTTTTTATAAAAGACTAAAGTGAAAGATTTTTTGACACTTTGTTGCTGGTTGCATGAAGAAGAATTGAGAGGATAGAAAGTAAGAAGGGTCGTTGATGCAAATAAGCGTGTCACTGGACAAAAAAATCCAGAAACTCATGCTATTATAGGTCTGAGACCCGTAAAAATTTCCTCATTGAATCTAGTGCCATAGGATTATGGTATATAACTAACGTGATAGAGCGCAGGAGTATATTCGATTCTATGATTACATTTTTTTAGGACAATTTACAAAGCCCCTTATGCAGGGCAATATTGATTTATGTTCGTAAACTGGCTATCTGCAAACTGTTCTCCCTCAATGTGACTAAAAATATACATTGTCATTTATTCACATGTAAATAAGGCATGCCAAGGGAGGTGTTGAGGCTGGAGGAAGAAAATAACATGCATGGATTGCATTTCCAACTCTATGTACATCATTTTAACAGGATGGGAACAGCTGGTGGATGTAGAAAAACAATGGGCAAAACTTAAAGGGGATATTTTAAGAACAACAAACATTTTTATTAGAAAGATAAATAAATATAAAAGGAAAAGAAGGCCACTATGGTTCTCAAAAGAAGTAGCTGTAAAGGTGAAGAAAAAGAGGGTGGCCTTCATAAAATATAAGAGATCACAGAGAGAGGAAGACAAGCGGCAATATTTAGAGAAACTTAGAGAGGCTAGGAAAGTAGTCAGGAAAACAAATATACAAAAAGAAGAAGCCAATGTAATAAAATTGAGGCACAAGGCATTTTTCAGATATGTTAGTAAGAGAGGGGGAAGGAGGTGGCAGGAAGGGACTGACAGGTTGAAGGTGGAAAAGGTGGTAATATCAGACTCAAGGAGGAAGGGGGAGGAATATGTAGAAGCTGATGCGGATAAAGCAGAATTGCTTAACAAATTTTTTTGTTCTGTGTTCAGAGATGAAGGTCCAGGAGCAGGACCTCAAACACCCACAAATAGAAGGGGATCTTGAACAATTTTCAGAAGATTATGTTTGTGAGGAACTAGCTAAACTAAAAGTAGACAAAGCGATGGGATACATCTGAGAATACTGAAGGAACTTGGGGACATTCTAGTGGCTCCACTGAATGACCTTTTCAATGCTTCTTTAGAGCTGGGAGTCGTCTCAGAGGAATGGAGAAAGGCACATGTGGTCCCTTTACACAAACGTGGAAATAAGGATGAGGTTGAGAACTACAGGTTGGTCAATCTGACCTCTGTGGTGAGTAAATGAATGGAAACACTGCTAAAACATAGGATAGTGAGGTTTCTGGAGTCTAATGGATTGCAGAATCCAAGGCAGCATGGGTTCACCAGAGGCAGATCTTGCCAGACAAATCTTATTGATTTCTTTGACTGGGTGACCAGAAAGTTGGACAGAGGGAGAGCCCTAGATGTGGTATACTTGGATTTTAGTAAAGCCTTTGACACCATTCCACAAAAGAGACTTATTAATAAACTGAGTACCCTAGAGTTGGACCCTAAAGTGACTAACTGGATAAGAAATTGGTTGAGTGGAAGGCGAAAAAGTGTAAATGGAGCTCACTCTGAGGAAAAGGATGCTACCAGTGGTGTGCTGCAGGGATCTGTCCTTGGTCTGATTCTTTTTAACATCTTTGTTAGTGATATTGCAGATGGGCTATCAGGTAAGGTTTGCTTGTTTACGGATAATACCAAAATCTGCAATAGCGTAGACTTCTAGGAAGGAATAGACAACATGAGGGGGGATCTACCTAAGTTTGAAGAATGATCAATTTGGCAGCTGAGATTTAATGCTAAAAAATGCAGGGTCATGCATTTGAGCTGCAAAATCCAAGGGAGTGGTACAGTATAGGAGACAAAGTACTTCTGTCCACGAAAAAAGAGCGGGACCTGGGCGTGATTGTTTCTGATCATTTTAAAGTGGCTAAACAGGTAGAAAAAGTGATGGTGAAAGCCAGAAGGATGCTTGGATGCATAGGGAGATGAATGGCCAGCAGAAAAAAGGAGGTGATAGCGCCTCTGTATAAGTGTTTGGTGCAACATCATTTGGAGTATTGTGTGCAATTCTGGAGACCACACCTTCAAAAGGATATAAACAGGATGGAGTCGGTACAGATTGTGGCTACTAAAGTAGTTAGTGGTCTTCATTATAAACCATATGGGGACAGACATAAAAAATCTTAATTTGTGTATGTTAGAGAAATGTGGAATAGAGGTGATATGATAGAGATGTTTAAATACTTCCATGGCATAAATACATAGGAGGAGAGCATCTTTTGATTGAAAGCAAGCTCTGCTATGAGGGTACATAAGATGATTGTGAAAGGGGATAGACTCAGGAGTAATATATGGAAATATTTCTTTATGGAAAGAGTGGTAGATGCATGGAATAGTCTCCCAGAGGTGGTAGTAGAGATGAGGACAGTCTGAATTCAAGAAAGCATGGGACAAACACAGAAGATTTCTAAAAGAAAAAAAGGGACCATAGTATTTGATATGGAAGGGCAGACTAGATAGCCCATAGGGTCTTTTGCTGCTGACACATTCCTATGAAAGAAATAGTTATTCACACAAAAAATCGGTACAAATGTCTGCCAGTAATTTCATTTCTTTTATTCAAACTTGATATACCGCTCGTCGTGTGACAGCAATTTGTACTCATGGCAAGTTTCCCAGTGAATATGCATAAACTTTCACTTTGCAAACTGATGCAGTGTCTCCAGGTAAAAGGTATCCTTGAACTTTGTCACAATGCAAGCAGTTTGGAAAATAATCTCTGTTTGCCTAAACAATAACCAAAGCATATCACTGCACTACGTGTCAAATTGATTGTCTTCGAGTTAGTAGACTCAATCATGGAGAACTTTGTGAATAATCACAGAGGGGCTGAGCCCACCCCCATTTGTGTAAGGAGAGGATATAATTCATATTATGAAACCTTGATTTATGACAGTCAGCACCCAAAGGTTTTACCTTTGGTGCAAGCGGTTGTCCCATCTTAATGAAAGATGCCATTATAAGTACCATTCTTCTTCGGGGTGTTTCTAATTTAAAGTTAGCCTGCTCTTTAACAAAATATTAATCATAATGATTGTCTAGGCTTTTGGCTAAAAGAAAATGAGGGTCCAATTTTAACTCAATTATTTCCACCTGGTTACAACATGATGCATCAACCCGAGTTTGGCAAAAGAGGGTGGGGTTGGGGCTATACTTTTTTGACGTAAACTTAGGAGTATGTTTACTAAACCGTCTTAATGTTACCGGCGTTAGCTCCAGCGATAATGTGACGAATGCCATAAAAGGAGTGGGTGTTCCGGTCTTAAAGTAGCATTTCGGGTTATCGCGCGATAGAGGGAGCCGTGGCACGTTAACATGCGTTAGCCTTAATTAGGCACGTTGACCTGCAAGCATAGCAGCAGAGGTGTAGCACAATGGTTAATACATTGACTGATGGAACAGGGGTCATGAGTTTGATTCCCCCAGTGGGCTTAATGAGTAAGACTGTCTGAGGCATTACCCTTTACTTTAAATCAGTGCTGTCTGAGGCAGTTTCTTTTTTTATTTTATTCATTTTTAATTTAAATTAGTGCTGCCAGCAAACACACCCTCACAGTGCCGTAACCTAAGGTGCCGCATAAGGTGCCCTATAAGGCACTCCAGAGGGCACATTATAAAGTGAACTGTCCGCCAAGGCACCTTATAATGTTCCCTATAGGGCGCCTTATAAGGCGCCTTATAGGGCGCCTTATGAGGCATCTTAAGGTTACAGCACTGTGATGGTGTGTTTGCTGGCAGCACTAATTTAAATTAAAAAATGAAATGCCTCAGACAGCCCTATCAAATAACATCACTGTGGGATCAAACCCATGACCTCTGCCTCTACAGTCAGTGAAGTAACCAGTGGGCTACATCTCTATAGCTACCAACAAGCTCCTGGCTGGCTACAGAAGGACTGCAGGTCACCACACAAACTGTCTGCTGTGGTTACCAGGATAGGATTAACCCATCCGTACCCATGATGCACTGCACATGCAGATCAGCAGTCTACAGATGATCACAAGATGGGGTATGCACCCCTACAGCACCTCGGCCTGGTAGGGGGAACTGACCGTGTGTGTTACTGGCACAGAGTAGCTACAGACCATCACATTGTGGGGGGTACTGTGCTCACCCTGAGGGTGACGTGGGGCTCCCAGCACCAGGTCCACAGCACCTGGCTTAGCTGAGATAGGTTATACTGCAGATCGCCATCAGTGCTAGTGTGTGATAGGTAGTCCTTGCAGATACATCTCTGTCCATCCATATTTCCCAGTCATGTCTAGCCCTTGTGGAGTATGATGCACCCAGAATAGTGCATATCCTGTGTGGGTGCCATGGTCACATGATTTAAGTGAAAGGGGTGTTTAGACCCATAGGTGGATTATGTAGCTGAATTGAAGGGATGAATCCTACCGTGAATGAAAACCTGCCATTAGATGCACATTTGCAGGAGAGAGAAACCATTTAAGTGTCAGCAATGTACAGCCAAGACAGGGAGCCCAAGAATTGTGATAGTAGTGCTCCATTTTCAGCAACACCATAGTGCCAAAGTATGAATGGCCACTATGATGATGGTGCAAATGGAGCATAGGGGGCCGCAGGCGGGACATGTAGCATGGGCAGCTGGGGCACAGGGTGGACCAGGCGGGCACCTAAGTGGCACATAGGAACATAGAAACCGGAAATCAGCAAGACAGCAGCTGACCAAAGCCAAACACATTCCACCTATATCTACCTGGTTCACCCTAGCCAATAATTGCTAGGGCACTGACCTGACATCCCCCCAGTCATCCTGCCCCCATGTGGAAGGGACATAATATTGGTAGGCAGTGATGGGAGGGATGGGAGGATGTCCATGTATGCCTCCCCACCCCGGGATCTGCTCCCTAGGCGGGCGCCTATCTACACAGTGGATGGCCTGGGACTGCACACTACCAGCACTGACAGCAAATGGCCATGTCAGCTTGGCAGGGGGGGTGCCTGTGCTGGAGGGGGCAGTGCCACCTCCCTGCAGTGGACCTAGGCCATGCCCTGCATCAGTATGTGGTATGCAGTGCAACATACAAAGTCTGGCTGAGGAAAAGTACTGGTAGCGCCAGGGACGATTGTTCATCTGTGGCAACAGTGTGGTGCAGTACACCCAGCCAGTGTGTCCAGAAGCAGAGGGTCACAGGTTCAAGCCCAGCTGTGGTTCCTGTAGAGCATGTCCATATGTTTTACCCTAAAATGCAGATACAACAGCAACATGTGCAAAGGCCAAAGCAGCGGCGAACAGGGGTACAAACACCCACCCACACAGGCTCCACAAACTAAAGATGCATGGAGAGTCAGGCTGTTGGCCCCAGCATCGAGCTGAAGTTATCACCAGAGCACTACTACTACCCCCTGCACAGTTTAGCAATGTCTGCACTGTGATCAGGACCAGTGTGGCGGGCAGGGTTGTCAACCACCACTATCTTTGTACAATGCTGCAATAGGAGTGAGCGTGTGTGTATGTCTATCCATTGTTCTGTGGCTGCCCACCCTTCACTGGGCCCAAAATGTCCCACTGTTACCAGCGTTAGCCTGAATAGGTGCATAATGAGGAGCAAGGTATTTTGGGTATGGACAGGGCAGATTGGCCAGGATGCATCTTCACAGGGTGTGGGGCAATGGCTGGGACACTGAAGTGCCTGACCACCACCTGCATGGACAGGGTGGCCACAGCATGGCATACTGGGAGGGCACTCACTCTGACCGAGCAGTGACCATGGCAGGTCTAGGTTCCCACATAGCACTCTACACTATCTGCCTCCAGTGATATATTTGTGTTCCCCAGTGCTGGGGTCCCAATCAGTGAGATGCCTACTTGCTGCACATAGTTCCTCTGTAAGCATGCACTATGGACTGGTTGGTGGACTGTCTGCAGTTAGACTGTGCATGGTCAGAACACCTATAAAGTGCAGTCTGACTGTGCTGTCTGCTGGTAACTGACAGTGATGGGAGGCAGTTGGGGTTTTCCAGACCTAACCCCAGCATTGCTGCTGGTCTGCCACTGCCCCAGTCATAGGTATGGCTCTGGCCCACCAACCCTGGAGGGCTGTCTCATACACACAGGATGGAGGTTGCTTCCCTGGGGTGTGGGCACCTGTTCTTTACCTACAAAAAGGGTGATGTGGGCCCTTTGGGATATGTAGTGTATACCACTGTGACCTATAAAGACACTGCTACACACACCTCATGCAATTCTAGGAACCCCTCTGCCCTGATAACAGCTACTCATGTCAGCCAGACCCTAACACAGGGTACTGTGATAAGGAAGCTTATCATAGCTCAGGTAGGAGCTATAGAAAAGATGATGTGACTCTGAACAAGCAACCTGTCAGTTCTGGTAGAAGTAAGAAAACAGAGTTTTCACATAAAAGACTACCAGTCCCAGAATGCACCAGGTTTCCAGCAGCCATGAGGGAGGCTGAAGTGAGAAAATGTGTGTGCAATCAAGAGAGCTATGAGGTAATCCCTAAGCACTCATCTCAAAGGGCAGGGCCTGATTCAACACAGCTGCGCTGTGTTAGGGAGGAGCACACATTAGGACAGAATAAGAATAGAGCTTATTTTTCAGCTAACAGCTTCAGACACAGATACAGCAACGGCTACAAGCTCAAGCACCAGTATCACCTGGAGAAACAGAAGCCAAGCCAAGCGGATAGAGAAAGAAGGAAATTCTCTGGAAGGAAGAGAAGAAAGCCCATTGGAAGGTCTGGGAGAGTCCAAGGCAGTACCCATACTGGGAGGTATTCCAAATGCCAGCAGAGTCCATTGGACTGGAGTCAGCCAGAGGAATGGAATGGCAGAGATAAGAATCACCAGTGGCTACCTAGAAGAGAGAAGACTGCACGTGGAAAGGACTTTCAGACCTATGCCAAAAGGTATGTGAGGGAAGATCCAGTGTCCAGGGATCAAGATTGGAAGGCTGGACATCAGAACTGGATTACATACTGGCCAGGATATACAGAGAGGAATTATGATAGCAGGAGAGGCTCAGATATGAACACTGATCCAGACCCTATCTATAATAGTGAATGGCAGCAAGGGAATAAGCATTCTCATGATAGTGCCTTATGGAAAGACTCGTCTGTGCCAATGTATGATAGTGATCCTATGCTGATTGATGAAGGGGGAGATACAGCAGATGAAACTATTCATTACATGGACTGTTCTCTATCTAAATGCTATTGCTAGCTTTCTGTGAGCAAACACCTCAGCCATCACAAAGAAACCTAACTTTGTTCTTTATTTCCACTGCAAACAGCTCTTAAAGCAGGATTTGGGTTCACACAGTAGCAGCCAGCCAGCTAAAGGGTTTCAGCTGGTCAATTGATAGTAATTAAAGCTGCACCTGATTGTGTGTGTGAGCAAGGGAGAATCACTGCTGGGATCTGCGTGGAAAATAAGCAGAAGTTAACCTAACAAGCAAAGTTCATTTATTTCTTTGTGCCTTTTCATTTGGTAATTATTTGCTAAGAAAACATTAGCTAATTGCCTGACAAGCTGAAGGTTGTTTTCTGATTTGCTTTGTGACTTTATGTTATCCATTTAAACACTGCAAGCAAGTAACCTCATTTATATTGCTACCAAGCATATTTGTGCTGGGTGAATTAAACCCCATCAATAAAAGAAGTATTTTATTGGCCTTACCACTGGTTTCACAACTCAATTATTGTCTTCAGCTGTGTTTGGGAGTGAATGAACTACATTACCCACAATACCTTGCAAGAATCATATGAATATATGCATCATCAAGATTGTGTAAGTTCTCACCCTAGGCAGCCGTCTGACAAATGGCGTAGTTTTTCGGATTGCTTTTGCACCAAGAGGATTTATTTGCTGTGGATTACAAATAAAATTCAAGTTTGAAGTTGAAAGAAGATTTTTTTCCCTCATCTGCACTTTGGAGGAGAAGTGGTTGTTCCAGGAAGCTGTCCCAGAGGAAAAGACCCTGTGCAAAGCTGGATTCATCACTGAGACAACGTAATATGTACCTGGGCATGTCTAGTGGTGGATGTGTGTAAGTAGGGGGTAATTAAAAAAAAAAAAAAGGTTGAAAAAAACACACCTGGTTGGAAGGTGGTGCACTTTGGGTTTTTTTTTTCTTTATTTCTTGCAGGGGTCAAGATGGATCCGAGGGAGATGGCTCAGTGGATGGCAGCCCAATTTAGCAAGCAGCAGGAGCTATCACAGCAGGCCCAGGACACTGCTATGAAGGCCTTAATGGAACAGCAGAAACCAGTGCTTGATCTGGTGCAAGCTCTAGTTCAGCTGCAGAGCCAAAGTGGAACAGATGCAAGACCAGCAGTTAGTACTGGTACACCACATGTGGACAGTGTGGGACTCAATCAAGGGATTGGGGCATTTAATTTTGGGAAATTAACTCCAGATGATAATGTTGATGATTTTCTAGAGTCTTTTGAAAGAGTGGCACAGGCTTTAGCATGGCCAGAGACCCAATGGGCAGTAAGGCTGGCAGCCTCATTAACTGGAGAGGCACTTGCAGCTTACAGAGCAATGCCAGCAGCCCAGGCTTTGAATTATAAGGATGTAAAGGCAGCTATTAGAGATCGCCTAGGGTTGTCTATTTCAGAGTATAGGCGAATGTTTAGAGCTGTTACATTGAAAGTGGGTGAGACACCCAGGGCTCTGAGTCAGAGAATCAGAAGTTTAGCTGTAAAATGGTTGGAGCCTGAGCAAAAGACAGTAGAAATGTTATTAGATATTATAATGCTGGAACAATTTATGCTTGGGGTACCTAAAGATTTGAATGTTTTTCTTATACAGCAAAATTGCCAAAATCGTGGAGAGGCAACCATGCTAGCAGAGAGATTCTTGGAAGCCACGCAGGCTTGCCATAGAATGGGTGGCCCTCTAAAGATGGATGCTGAGGCTAGATGTGCTGTATCAGAAAAGAGAATAATTAAGAATGTTTCTGAAAATGAATGTACTGTATCAAACCAGATGACACAGTGGAATAGAAAGAAATGTTTCAAGTGTGGAAAATCGGGACATTTAGAGAAGAGATGCCAGACACACACTAGTTTAATGGGTCTGGATTTAAAACAGCCCAAGGAAGGATTTCTTTTGATGGTTGATGTGCAGGGAATTACCACAAATGCATTATTAGACTCTGGGGCAGACCAGAGTATGATGTCAAAAAGGCTTTGGAAGAGGATAGAGGCCCAATAAAGATTTGTGCCTAGAACCCCTGAAAGCCAAGTTCACATCAGATGCATTCATGGTGCTGCAACATCATATCCCACCTATAGGCTTAAGGTTAAGTGCCTGGGGGAACAAGAGGAAGTCCTATTAGCAGTGGTGCCTAGGCTACCCTTTGATTTGGTTCTAGGGAAGGACTGGCCAAGATTTAAGCAGGAACTAGTGAAAGGGCTAGGAAAGAAGGAGGGAGAAGGTTTAATAATGGAAATAGCTCCCGGGCCTTTCTTTGGAAGTCCTCAGTTCCTAGCTAAAAAGATGGTTAAGCTTCCAGAAGGCCAAACTATGGGTAATAAGAGGGGCCTTGTATCCACCCGCTCGCAGGCTAAGTTAGAGAGCCAGCAGAAGGAGGAGGGGGAGCAGGCAGAGTTATTAGGAGACTTACCCTCTCATGATGATTTAATAACCCCATCATCTGGTAAAGTAAGAAAGTTGAAAGCACAAAAGAGGCATGAGAGACTTTGTAGAGCACAGGGTAGGGCTGAGATGTTAGCTGGTCAAAGTTTACCCTGGGTGCCAGCTGAGTTGGTGGCAAAGTTTCCTAACTTTCCACAAGAGCAGCGAGCTGATCAAGCTCTCACCCGAGCTTTTAAGTATGCTCAGGAGGTCAGGGAGGAATTGCCCAGATTCAGACTAGATAATGACATATTATATAAGGAGAGTTAGGACCCCAGAAATGGTGCCATACGTAAACAATTGGTGGTACCCACAACTTTCAAAGGGCTAGTACTTAGACTAGCACATGATCATCCAGTGGGAGGTCATAAAGATCAAATACTTGTGCGTTTTTACTGGCCAGGTATCTTCAAAGAAACTGCCCAGTTTTGTGCTGCATGTCCAGCGTGTCAGCGAGTTACAGCGGCTCACCCACCGGTGGTGCCATTGATCCCCATGCCAATTATCACAGACCCAATTGGTCGCATTGCCATGGATATTGTAGGCCCATTAGTCAAAACGCCCCGAGGTTTCCAATACATCCTAGTTATGGTAGATCAGGCAACAAGGTTTCCCTGGGCCATACCATTGAGGAATGTTTCTGCAAAAACAATAACTTTAGAGCTAGTAAAATTGTTTTGTGAAGTGGGATTCCCAAGAGAGGTGTTGACTGACCGAGGGTCCAATTTTGTATCCAAATATTTGGCCCAGGTCTGGGATGCCTTTGGCATTCGTCACGTGAAAACCTCAGCCTACCATCCACAATCAAATGGTTTGGTGGAGAGATTCAACCAAACTCTCAAACAAATGTTGAGAAGGGGGTTAGCAGGAGAGGTAAAAGAATGGGATATGTTATTACCCTTTGCCTTATATGCCTGCAGGGAAAGAATTCAAGTGTCCCTAGGTGTAACTCCTTATGAGTTGATGTATGGTAGGGCTCCCCGGGGTTTGTTGGATATTTTGAGGGAACAATGGATTGATCTTGAACCAGGAAGTCAGGAGGTGCCACTGTTTCTACGTGACTTGAGAGCACGTTTGAAAAGGACGTCTCAGGTTGCTGAGAGGAACCTGCAGGACAGTCAAGTTCGCCAGAAAGGGTGGTATGATAGAAAGGCCAAAAGCCGCCAATTAAGCATTGGTGAAAAGGTTTTGGTTCAAGTAGCAGGAACTGCTCCAAAATTTGAGGTACAGTGGAAAGGGCCATGGAAGGTTGTTAAACAAGTGAGCCCAGTGTCTTATATGGTAGAAAATGCAAGAGGGCGTAGGCAGACCTACCATATTAATGTACTTAAGTCTTGGAAGGAGAGGCCTGTAAATAATGACCCTGAACCCAGTCAGGAAGTAAGTGAGCTTCAAGAAGATAACACTCTCGTAGGTATTACGGACTGTAGGAAAGAAGTTTCACCAGTAAAACCAGTCCGTAATAACTTAAGCAGGGGGGTATGTGATAAGGAAGCTTATCATAGCTCAGGTAGGAGCTATAGAAAAGATGATGTGACTCTGAACAAGCAACCTGTCAGTTCTGGTAGAAGTAAGAAAACAGAGTTTTCACATAAAAGACTACCAGTCCCAGAATGCACCAGGTTTCCAGCAGCCATGAGGGAGGCTGAAGTGAGAAAATGTGTGTGCAATCAAGAGAGCTATGAGGTAATCCCTAAGCACTCATCTCAAAGGGCAGGGCCTGATTCAACACAGCTGCGCTGTGTTAGGGAGGAGCACACATTAGGACAGAATAAGAATAGAGCTTATTCTTCAGATAACAGCTTCAGACACAGATACAGCAACGGCTACAAGCTCAAGCACCAGTATCACCTGGAGAAACAGAAGCCAAGCCAAGCGGATAGAGAAAGAAGGAAATTCTCTGGAAGGAAGAGAAGAAAGCCCATTGGAAGGTCTGGGAGAGTCCAAGGCAGTACCCATACTGGGAGGTATTCCAAATGCCAGCAGAGTCCATTGGACTGGAGTCAGCCAGAGGAATGGAATGGCAGAGATAAGAATCACCAGTGGCTACCTAGAAGAGAGAAGACTGCACGTGGAAAGGACTTTCAGACCTATGCCAAAAGGTATGTGAGGGAAGATCCAGTGTCCAGGGATCAAGATTGGAAGGCTGGACATCAGAACTGGATTACATACTGGCCAGGATATACAGAGAGGAATTATGATAGCAGGAGAGGCTCAGATATGAACACTGATCCAGACCCTATCTATAATAGTGAATGGCAGCAAGGGAATAAGCATTCTCATGATAGTGCCTTATGGAAAGACTCGTCTGTGCCAATGTATGATAGTGATCCTATGCTGATTGATGAAGGGGGAGATACAGCAGATGAAACTATTCATTACATGGACTGTTCTCTATCTAAATGCTATTGCTAGCTTTCTGTGAGCAAACACCTCAGCCATCACAAAGAAACCTAACTTTGTTCTTTATTTCCACTGCAAACAGCTCTTAAAGCAGGATTTGGGTTCACACAGTAGCAGCCAGCCAGCTAAAGGGTTTCAGCTGGTCAATTGATAGTAATTAAAGCTGCACCTGATTGTGTGTGTGAGCAAGGGAGAATCACTGCTGGGATCTGCGTGGAAAATAAGCAGAAGTTAACCTAACAAGCAAAGTTCATTTATTTCTTTGTGCCTTTTCATTTGGTAATTATTTGCTAAGAAAACATTAGCTAATTGCCCGACAAGCTGAAGGTTGTTTTCTGATTTGCTTTGTGACTTTATGTTATCCATTTAAACACTGCAAGCAAGTAACCTCATTTATATTGCTACCAAGCATATTTGTGCTGGGTGAATTAAACCCCATCAATAAAAGAAGTATTTTATTGGCCTTACCACTGGTTTCACAACTCAATTATTGTCTTCAGCTGTGTTTGGGAGTGAATGAACTACATTACCCACAATACCTTGCAAGAATCATATGAATATATGCATCATCAAGATTGTGTAAGTTCTCACCCTAGGCAGCCGTCTGACAGTACACACCAATCTGGCTGGTGTCTGGTCCCACAGGGCCACATGTGACTGCAGGATACAGATGGACACCAAATTACCTTTGGCTGCATTGCAAGGAATACCTGTCACACACTGGTAGTGATGGGGATGTACAGCAGGACCTATCTCTAAAAGCACACGTACTGCGGACCTACTGCTGGGCACCCATCCTATCCCTCAGGGTGAACACAGAACCTGCACAATGGCATGGTCTGTAGCTACTCTGTGCCAGTATCATGCACTGTCAGTTTGTCTTTCCAAGCTGAGGTACCAGAGAGGTACAGACCCCATTTGGTGATCAGCTGTAGACTGCTATTCAGCATGTGCATTGCATCATGGGTACTGGTGGGGTTACCCTATCCTGGCACTCAGAGCAGAGTTTGTGCAGTGACCTGCAGTCCTTATGTACCCAGACATTACTGTGACATACACCATGGAGGTATAGCCTACTGGTTAATACAATGCCGTTCATGGGTTCAGTTCCTCATTGTTCCCTCCTCTCATGCCTGTCCTACTCAAATAGTGTGCATGCCTGTATAGATCATATTTTTGCAGATCTGTGCTTCCAGCCCATAATACCCTCGCCACAATTGCCAACATTCCCTTGGTCCGTCTATCTGCGTCTGTCAGCTGTGTAGAGTCCTGTCTGCCAGTGCAGGCTGCCACCCCATGTCATGCACTGCTACCCTTTCCTGCATTGCGCCTCTTCATGCTTGCCTCGCCTGTGCCTGATCTGCATGGCACCACCACTCCTCTGTCCACCCATCATTGTAACTATCCTGCCACCTCCGCCTCCACTGGGGGACATGTATTCCCATTGTCTGCCACCAACTGTTTTTCCGGTACTTTACATTGCCAACACCCTGTGCTGTGGTACAGCTGCCCCACCATGTTTGTCATCAGTACTGGCAGGCACATGGGATTCCTGCAGATATGGCAGGTGCAGTGGTTCCCACCTCTCCCTCCTTCACTCACCTGTTCATTGCCTTTCCTGAGTGCTCTATCTAGTGTTAGGGCTACATCTGTCTCTGTTCCGCACAAGTCATGCATGTCATCCTAAGGCACCTTGCAGTCCCTAGGGCACACTAACCTAGGACACCATAACCTTGTTAGGCCACCTTAACCTATGGTTCCACAGCCCAGGGTGCCTTCTGCGGTGCCTTGTCCAAGGGTGCCTAATATGGCACTTTGCCTAGGAGGCCCTATAGGGCGCCTTATGAGACACCTTACTAGGCACCTTATAAGGCACCTTACATGGCACCTTACTGGGCACCTTATAAGGCGCCTTACAAGGTGCCTTGCAAGGTGCCTTACAAGGCGCCTTGTAACGCTCGTCATTCTAAGGTGCCTTGTAACGTGCGTTAGCTGCTACAGCTTGCTGTAATGATGCAACGCCCATGCCTTTAAATGGGCATCTCTACCTTTACCGCAGAGCCTAATGCGAATGACATTATCACAGTTTAGTAAACATACCCCTTAGTGTTCAGACCCAGATTTCACAGCATTAGTGTGCCTGGAGCCTCTCCCCTCCTACTCTCCGCCCATTGACCCCTTCTCTCCGCCCTCTGGGAAGCCTTACTCCACCCTTCAGAGCCGGATTTCACAGCGTTAGTGTGCCTTAATGCCGCCGCTGCGTTATCATGCACTAAGTGACGTTATTGCGCGATAATGTTACATTATCGTGCGCTAACGCCACTTATCACGCGATAATACCACCGCTGCGACGTTAAGATGCTTTAGTAAACATACCCCTTAGTTTGTTTAAACAAACAATAAAGGGCCTATTGACCATGCATGTTTGTTAGCTAAAATTAGCTATTATCCTAAAATTATCCTTAGGGTTTGTTCATTTGATTTATGGGCCAGCTGATTCGAAGAATGAGTAATCTTCTCTCAGATATTGTGTCAGATTTCCATAATATGTTGGTACTAGGTGATGTGGCATATGGTGCAGCACATAATTTTCAGGTTGTCTCTTCAGCATTAGATCTTGTACAATTTAATCATTTTTCTGTTATAGTTCTGGTCATACTTTAGACTTGTAATTAGCCTCAAAAAATCTGACAAAATGTGATAAGAAATGTGGATGTTTCAGCTGTTCTCAAAAAATTCTGCTGGGATACAAAATGGTTGGTTACGGCTGTTGAAAGTATGTTTCACAATCTCTACAGCTGCCTGTTGAGGAGTGTTAGTATATAAAGGGGTATGTTTACTAAGCAGTCTTAACGTGCACCCGGCGATAGTGTGCTGGCTGCCATAAAAGGAGTGGGCGTTTCGGTCTTAACATAGCAAAACGGGATTATCGCGCGATAACTTGCGCAGCGCACATTATCGGGCAAAATGCCGCTAAGCACATTAAAGCGCAGTAATCTTAAGTAGGCACGCAGACAGGCAAACACAGAAACAGAGCTGTACCACAATGGTTAATACACTGACTGATAGTACAGGGGTCATGAGTTCGATCCCCCAGTGTGCCTAATGCATATGGCTGGCTGAGGCATGTCAGACGGCTGCCTGGGTGAGAATCTTCACAGTCTTGACAAGTGCATATCTCTATATGATTTGCAAGGTATTGTGGACAATGTAGTTCATTCACACCAAACAAAGCTGCTGACAATAATTTAGTTGTGCTCTTGGGTAAAGCCAATAAGATATTTATTTATGGGGTTATTTCTCCCAACACAGATATGCTTGGTAGCACATAAATTAGGTTACTTGCTTTCAGTGTTAACTTGGAAAAACAAAGTTAAAATCAGGAAAACAACAAATGAAAAGCCACAAAGCAAGAAACAAACTGTTCTTTTCAGGTTAACTTCTGATTACTTCCCACATAGATACAGAAGTGATTCTCTCCTAGCTCACAAGCAATTAGGTAAGGCTTAATTGCTAGCAGTTACCAGCTGAAACCCCTTAGCTGGCTTACCTTCCACTGTGTGGGTCAAATCCTGCTTCAGGAGCTTTTCTGAGTAGATTAAAGAACAAATTTGTATTTCTTTGTGATGGTTGCTGTACTTTATAACAGAAAGTTACCAACGGAGTTTAGATAGAGAGCAGTCCATATAAACAGGATCCTCATCTGCTATTATTCCCCCTTGTTCAACAAGCATGGGTTCAATATCATGGATTGGCACAGATGAATCTCTCAATGGAGCATTTTCAGGAGAATACTTGTTTCCCTGCTGTCTTTCAAGGTTATAGCTAGGGCATAGATCAGTGTTCATACCTGAGCTTCCATTGCTGCTAGAGTTCCTCTCTATATAGCCTGGCCAGTATGTAGTCCAGTTCTTATGTCCAGCCTTCCAATCCAGATCCCTGGACACTGGATCTCTCTTCACATACCTTCTGGCACAGGTCTTAGGGTCCCTTCCACGTGCAGCCGTCTCCCTCACAGATAGCCTCTGGTGATTCCTAGCTCTGCAGCACCATTCCTCTGGCTTTCCCCAGTCCAATGGTGTATGCTGGCCCTTGGAATACCTCCCAGTATACGTACTGCTTTGGACTCTTCTAGACCTCTCAAAGACTTTTCTCTTCCTTCTTCCAAAGGGTCTCTTTCCCTCTCTGTCCGTCCGGTTTGGCTTCTGCTTCTGATGATCCTTCAGATGAAACTGATGATCAAACTCAAGCTGATTCTCAGGATACTGAGGACAATTCTCTGGATATCCAAGGTGATCATGAAGATGGTCCTCTGTAGAATAAACTCTACTCTTATTCTGCTTAGATGAGTGCTCCCCCCTAATACAGCGCAGCTGTGCTGAATCAGGCCTTGCCCTTTGAGATGAGTGTTCCATCCTAGCACAGCACAGCTGTGCTGAATCAAGCCCTGCCCTTTGCAATGAGTGCTTGGTGATTACCTCATAGCCCTTTTGATTGAACACACATTTTCTCACTTCAGCTCCTCTCATGGCTGTTGGAAACCTGGTGCATTCTGGGACTGGTAGTCTTTTATGGCAAAATTCTGTTTTCTCATTTCTACCAGCACTGACAGGTTGCTTGTTCAAAGTCACTTCACCTTTTCTATAGCTCCTTCCTGAGCTATGATAAGCTTCCTTATCACAGGCATTAGCTGTTATGTGTAAGTATTGTCTTTTGAGGCATGTTATTTATATTTCAATTAGTGCTGCCAGCAAACACACCCTCACGTGCCGTAACCTAAGGTGCCACATAAGGCATTCTATAGGGCACATTATAAGGTGCATTGTCTGCCAAGGCACCCTATAATGTCCCCTATGGGGCACCCTATAATGCGCTTCATAGGACACTTATAAGGCACCTTATAAGGTGCTGTATAGAACAGCTTATAAGGCACCTTATAAGGGCGCTTTATAGGACACCTTAGAAGGCACCTTAGAAGGCGCTTTATAGGGCGCCCTATGAAGCACCTTATGGCTACAGTACTCAGAGGGTGCTTTTGCTGGCAGCACTAATGTACATTAAAAATAGACAATGCCTCAGACAGCCCTATCAAATAACCCCACCATGGGTCTGAATCCATAACTTCCAGCTCCACAGGCAGTGATGTAACCAGTGGCCAACAGCTGTATAGCTACACCCAAACCCATGGCTGGCTACAGAAGGACTGCAGGTCACCACACAAACTGTCTGCTGTGGTTACCAGGATAGGGTTAACCCACCCATACCCATGATGCACTGCACATGAATATCAGCAGTCTATAGATGATCACAGGATGGGGTATGCACCCCCACAGCTCCTTGGCCAGGTAGGGGGAACTGACCGTGTGCACCCCCACAGCACCTCAGCCTGGTAGGGGGTACTGACCATGTGTGTTACTGGCACAGAGTAGCTAAAGACTGTCACATTGTGCGGGTACTGTGCTCACCCTGAGGGTGAGGTGGGACGCCCAGCACCAGGTCCACAGCACCTTTCATGGCTGACATACGCCATACTGCAGGTCCCTATCAGTGCTACTGTGTGTGATAGATAGTTCCTGTAGATACACCTAGGATACATCTGTGTCCATCTGTATTTCTCAGTCATGTCTAGTCCTTATGGGCTATGATGCACCAAGAATAGTGCATATCCTGTGTTGGTGCCATGATTACATAATGCAGGTGAAGGAGGAGGAGGCAAGACACATACTAGCTACAGTCTGCTAGCTAGTCTATAGTGCATGTTCCTGGAGGAGATGTATGTACCCAGAAGTGGGATGTCAGCATACACACCATGCAGATAAGTCAGTGATTGGGCCCCAAAAGAGAACCCATACATATCACATGAGCAAAATACTATACAGCACTATGGGGGAACCTAGCCATGCCGTGGTCACTGCTCAGTCAGGGTGAGAGTGACCTCCCAGCAGGACATGCTGTGGCCACCCTGTCCGTGCAGGTGGTGGCCGGGCACTACAATGTCCGAGCCATTGCCCTATGCCCTGTCCAGATGCATCCAGGCCAGGCCACCCTATCCAGGCTATTCCCACAGTACCTTGCTCCTCATTATGCACAATAGCGGGCCAATACTGGCAACAGTGCTAGCAGTGTGGGCTGTGGAGGGTGTTGGCAGCCACCACACACTGGACAGACAGACACACACTCCCCACACCTATGCCAGCATTGTGCAACTATAGAGGTGCTTGCCAGCCCTGGCCACCGCACCAGTCCTGGGCACAGTGCAGGCATGGCTATGGTACGCAATATTGTTAGGGTCCCCAGGGTGGTAAACACTGTCGGACACAAGACCTGTAGCACACTCCAGAGACATCAAAAGGGTTGCTATGATGCAGCTCATTGTACTTAACTTCAGAATTGCTATCTGCCAGTAATCATAGCAACCTTTTGATAGATGTGTACCGTATTCCCAGGTTTAGGGTGGCATTTCTAAGGTATGCAAGTGCTAGTATTGGGAGATGCACGCAGGGCCCAACATTCTGTCTCTCCAGGAGGCATTGGATAATGGAGCCTGTGGGTGTGGGTGTGTCTCCCCCCGGGTGGCCGCTGGTTTAGGGGAGAGGTTCCC
Organism: Ichthyophis bannanicus; assembly: GCA_033557465.1. NCBI lineage: Eukaryota > Metazoa > Chordata > Amphibia > Gymnophiona > Ichthyophiidae > Ichthyophis > Ichthyophis bannanicus. The sequence goes on along the minus strand of CM066034.1, from coordinate 100,207,131 downwards.
AACTCCAGTCCTGGTGGGCCAAACACTGTTTGGGTTTTCATGCTGTCCCTCAAGAATATGCATGAGATACATCTGCATACCATGGGGGCGGCTCATAGACATGCAGCACAGGCATCTTTATTAGAGGCAGAATGGAACCTGAATGGTGTTTGGCCCTCCAGGACTGCATTTGGGAAACTCTGCTCTAGGTATTGCACATGTCTATGGTGTCTGTGCTCTGTAGGGTAAAATGTAGGTGTTTTGGGCATGTTTACGTCATCTGCAATAAAGGTTCTGTCTGTATTAGCACATTTTAGTAGTGGGCAAGATATGGAGACTGGGTTGGCAGGAACCACAGCTGGAACTTGAACCTGTGACCTTCTGCTTCTGGACACACTGGCTGTGTGCACTGCACCACTGTGCTGCCACAGAGATGGTGCATTTCCTGGTGATACCATGACTGTTCGTCAGATAGGGCCTGTCTGTTGCAGTGCATGGCACCCACCTACACAGGGCTAGGCCACGGTCTGCTCTGGGCAGTTGCCACTGCCCCCTCCACCAACAGTTCCCCTCTGCCACCATGCTGACATGCCCTTCTGCTGGTGGTGCTGTTGGTGCGCAGTCTCAGGCCATCCAGTGTGCGGGTAGGCGGCTGCCTATGGTGTGGGTTCTGGGGTAGGGGTGCCTGCATAGCTGTCCACACTTCCCCCCAGCACCGCCTGCCAATGTTCTGTGCCCTTGGGGGTACCTGCTGGGTACTATCCCTTGTGACACTGTGGGAGACACACTCATGCCCATGTTGGGCCCTCATCATTTGCTGTCTGTCTGCTCTACTGTTTCAGCATTCCCATGGGCCACCTAGGCATCACCCTAGTCCGCACTGTGCCCTAGCTGCACCACGGCATGTGCCGCCTGCAGCCCTCTGTGTCCCCTTTTCCAGCATCTGTCCAGTTGCCCATTCCGACATGCCCGTCCAATGGAGAGGAAAACCCTGCTCAGCGCATTTTCACTGTGGGCACATTCACCTTGTATGGGGACGGAGCATATGCCCTTCCAAAATTCATATCTTTTTTTGGAGCTTTCTTGGGAGTGTTTTTGGATGTTTCCCATTGATATCACTATTGCCCATCTTGGTTATTTTGTTTTTACTTTTTCTTAAGATCATTTTCACTGTTTATTTGCCCTTTTCTTCCGTGCACATGTATCACACTTATCACTTTTTTGTCAGTTTCCCAGGTTTTGCTGTACATTGCTGACGGAAATGGTTTCTTTTCCCTTTAAATCAGCTCTAACGCCAGGGTTTCACTGGCGTTCGTTTTCAGCCTCGAATTTCACAGCGTTAGTGTGCAGGGAGCCTCTCCCCTCCCACTCTCCACCCATTGACCCTCTCTCTCCGCCCCTGGGGAGCCTTCGTCCGCCCTCAGGGAGCCTTTCTCCACCCTCAGTGCTCATTCGCCCGATAAAGCACCATTATTGCACGATAAGGTACCTTATCGCGCGATAACATCGCAGAGCGCACATTAAGACGGTTTAGTAAACATACCCCAAAGACTCCAGATCCATTGTGGCTAATATAATACTTTGTGATAGGTCAGACATCTGTTAAATCAATCTCAAAAAATGGGCAGAATCTTTCACATAAGTTCTTTAGAAAGATACAAGAGGTTTGAGAATATGATTATCAAACTCTGAGATAGGTTCCAAAACAATTCTCCTAAGGGAAACTCTAAGTCTGCCGGGGGGAGATTGCAAAGATTTATGCTTCTTAGGAGCTAAATCTTACATTGAAATTTTAGGATGAGACCATAAGAAACCCAGCCTCCTCTTTTATGAGAAAGCCTTGATAAAGTGCATTTAATAATTTGTTTAATCTGTGGAACAAAATCACCAGTAGGATCTCCTGACATAGCATATGTTGGCTAATTGTCACAAAACTTTACTTTTATATTGATTCTTGTTTAACACTATGATAGAACCCCACCTCCCACTTGTCAGCAGATTTGATGATCAATTCAGGACTGGCAGACAATTCTTGTAGTGCTCGCCTCTTGTTGTCATTGATTTTCTAAAATGTGTATGTCCCTTAATGCTTGATCTCCCACGGAAGGGAGGGCATCTAGATCTGGAACGCATGATGGTCAGACTAAATTTAACAAAATGGAATTACACCTGTAAAGTCTGCACAGTTCTTGCTATATCTGTTCTGCATTGCAAAGGATTATGAACATTAGTAGGTAGAAACGAAAGTTCCTTTTTGAGTACTCTCTCTTGATCAGAATTCAGTTCAATACTTGATAAATTTACAACTGTTCATTCTTGGCAGTCTTGGATCTGGTCACTGGTCTGAACCATTTATTTACAAGCTCATCAGCTTTCTTGACAGACCATTCTTGTACTGAGTTTTCAGCATCAGGATAAATCAAGGTAGTTAAACACTGAAAATTACGACTGAAAGTTTTGTCAAGTGGCCAAATTGGTTCTGATAAATTTGCCTTGGCCTCAGAGGGCATTAAGCTAGATCTATCAAGAAATTCTGAGTCCTGTGGTGGCAAGTTGGAATGAAGCAGTACAACTAATGTTGTTAACGCATGTTATTTGCCACAGGACTCATTGCATAAAATAGGCCCTGTGGTAAACAACGCATGTTAACAGCACTAGCACATGTTCATTGTTGTTAGTAACTAACCCTCTAAGGAGGTCATTTACTAATGGTTGGCATGTGCTAACAGTTTAGCATGCCAGTCATTAGTGAATTACCCCCTAAATGTCTGCAAATTATTTACATTTGAATCTGAATAAAAACGATTCTTTGGGTGGATAATACTACTAAAATGATTGAAACAATTTTCATTTAAGCACTAGATGATCTGATTCAGTTAAAATCTAAAGTTAGATGTTTGGATTCTTCCCTTTCAGTGGAAGCTCAGGTAACAGCTGTAGTTAAATGTGCCTGGTTCAAACAGCATTTGGTACATTGGTTATGTTCATTAATTGTATTTATTTTCAAATATTTGTTTCCCACCATATGCCCAAAAGCATTCAAGGTGATGCACAGTTAAAAACCCCAAAGCAAATCTAACATAACAACACTAAAAACCCCTCATCTCTCCCCATCATGTTACCTGTTTGCCTGCCTGCCATGTATCATGTATCAGCCCTGCCGTCTGCTTTACTCAGACTGCGGAAACAGAAAGGTTTCCAAGGCCTTTGTAAAAGCCAACAAATCTTCCTCCTGACACAAAGAAACCAGTAACCTGTTACACCATAATGGGGCAGCCACTGCAAAACACCTTTCTCGCCATTTATTCAACCATACACACTGTGGACCGGGAACCACTAAACAGGGACCTTGACTTGACCATAACGTCCGACCCAGTTGATACCTTTTCAACACCTCAGCCAAATAGCCCAGTTCCTGACCTCTATGAACCTTAAATGTCACCAAAAGATGCTTAAACACACAACGGTGCCCCACTGGGAACCAGTGAAGTTGACACAATCCATCTACCATGAGCTCCCTACGAGTGTGCCCGAAATCACACATGCAGCCACATTTTGTACTATCTGCAATTTCTGCAGAAGTACTTTAGTAGTCTAACATACAGAAGATTGCAATAATCCAACACAGACAATACCAAAGCCTGGATCAACAGGCTCAATGCCCCCACTTCTAGGAAAGGATGTAGTTGTTGCACCAAATGCAACTTTCCATACTCCACTTTTACCATATTCGACACCTGAGGATGAAAATCCAAACCAATATCTATCCTCACTCCCAAATTCTGAAATAATACAAGCTTTAGCTGTTAGTAAGTTAGATTATTGCAATGCTTTATACACAGGATTAACCCAAAAGACATTCAGATAATTAGAGTGAATTTAAAATATAGCAACCAAAGTTGTCCCTCACAAAGGAGTCAGGAATAGAGTGACCCTATTGCTCTATTCAAACCAGTCTGTACTAGAGGAGATCATACCTAAGCTTTCCTTAGAAACTCAGATGACAAAACTTTAACTTTCATACTTTGGACACATCATGCGAAGAAAGAGATCATTAGAGAAAGACATAATCCTTGGCAAGGTAGAAGCTCAGTGCAAAAGAGGAAGGCCAGCAATGAGATGGATCGATACAATAATAGCAGCTAAGGTGCCACTCTATCAACAATGAGCTGCCTGACTGAAGACCGAACACAGTTTAGGTCAACTATCCAAAAGGTCTCCATGAGTTGACTTTGACTCAACAGCACTTAAAAGCAACAACAACATAGCTCTCTTCATTGCATTGATTCTACCTGCTAGAATTCAATTTAAATGTGGCTCATCACTATCAGCTCTTCTCTTCAACATCTATATTCAGTCTATATGCAAAATATTTAACAAACACAAGATACAATGTGCCATATATGCTGATGACATCATGGCATACACTCCTATTCAACTGGACTCCCCAGACTATACCACTATATCTACCTGCATTCAAGAAATGACTAACAACAATTTAAACATCAACATAAAAAATCTGAAGCAATCATCAGAACGAGATACCCCACATTCATTCATCCTACTTCTATCAACATATCTAATATACTGATTACAATAAAAGATGAAGTCTGATACCTTGGAGTAATTCTAGACAAGCAACTCACCCTTCAACCGCATATAAACAAGATATCCAAAACAGCCTTCTTCAAACTTGCAACGCTCTGGAGACTAAAACCTCTCCTCAACAAAGAACATTTCCGCACAGTATGCCAGGCCATCATTGCACCTGTACTGGATTACTGTAATATACTATTCCAAGGTCTACCCAAACAAAACACCCGTCCCCTACAAATAATACAGAACACTGCTGCCCACATCATTACTAGTGCTTCAATACAAGACCATATAACTCCAATACTACATGATCTGCACTGGCTACCAATATCATCACGTGCAAAACATAAATCAGCACTCACCATCTTCAAAATTAAAAACAACATGTCAGCAGAAATACTACAGGAACTCATCGGAACCAAAACAAGCAAAAGACCAGACAGAAACAGCACCAAAAACAATGTACCAACACCTAGTCTATTCTCAAGAACCAACAAATCCACATCCATGAGAGCCTTCTCTCTTGCAGCCCCTGCTATCTGGAATGTCCTCCCAGATAAACTAAAATCAACAACAAATATAAAAGAATTCAGGAAGCTACTCAAAACCACACTATTCATTGCACAATTCAATGAATCCCACCAATCACCCTAATCACTACAAAAACCGATCTAAACCATGACACACACACCATACAAACACCCCATTACTCTCATTAAGATATATGTAGTTTAGATAATGTTACAAGAGACTATTCAGGTTGTTGAAGTTATAATGTTACTGTTGATATTTACAAGTTCTTTGTATAAGTTGACATTTTTAAAAGTTCTTTATATAAGTTAACGTTTTGCAAGTTCTTTGTATAAGTTGAAGTTTATTGTAAACCGCCTTGATTGAATGAAAAGGCGGTATGGAAAAACTGTTAAATAAATAAATAAATGTGCCTGGCTTTTCAATCCTTGCATGGCATAGGATGAGAATATACTGTAAGAATAGCAAATTAATCAGGCATATTCCTATAATCTGCACATACGTTTGATTTGAAACTTCCAGATCTTTGTTCTTACAAATTAGTTACTTTATTTCAATGCATTTTTACTGGTTTGGAGCAATCTTCCAAATATGTTAAAGTTAGAAGGGAATTATTTAACTTTTAGGTATGTCAATAAAAGGCTTGGATCTTTGGTCTGGTCTTTAGGAACTGAAATGTTTTTCTTTTACTGGTGTGAGGGAGCCGTCATTACCTTGTTTTTAAGTGAGTTTAAATTTGTATGCATATTGAGATGTTTTATGCAATCAGCTCTGTACCTCTTTTCAGGTGAAATGGAAGTATACAAAATGAATTAAATAAAATTAAGGAATGCTTAAAAAAAGCCACACATTTCAAGGATCTTCGGTAGAGTTCATTTATATATTTATTTATTTAGACAGATTTGTATGCCACCTTATCCTTCAATCAAGGTGGTCACAATTGGAGGGTTACATTTAACATTAGGGTACGTGTAAACATTTAGACAGTAAAGATACATAACAGCATTTAGACAGTGTAATTAAAGGTTACATTTAATATTAGGGTATTTAATAACGTGGTATGATAAACTTGTGTGTGTGGATAGGATGGTGCGTACTTAGCTGGCAGCATAAGTAGTATTTCAGTTTGGGTATGGGGTGTTGCCTGGATGCTCATATGTTTCTATAAATAGAAATGTTTTTTGTGTAACATTTATGTAAATTTGTAACATTTGTAAATATGTTTTTTGTGTAACATTTATGTAAATTTGTAACATTTGTGTACATTTATGTGTACCATTTGATATACCATTATAGACACAATATATGGCATCATAGCGGTTTACAGCTAAGGGAACTGAAAAGAAAATGTCATTAACTGGAACATATTTGATGGAAAATGAGCTATCCTGAGATAAAGTGATATCAGTAAATCAATTCCAATAATGTACAGTAGATCGGCAGTAGTTATTTTACAAATCACATTTTCCATGCTAATAATTCTTTAAAGGACCTCCATTTTATCATTCATGAACTATTCGTTAGTCCAGCTTTACTTTTATATGGCTTGATGCCTGAACCTAATTCTCATGGCCATTTTCCTTAATAAGAAAAAAGCAGATATACTGGCCACGTTTACCCTACCTTTTGATTTTCACAGTGGATTAACGAGGGGTGCTAGTCAGATAAACTTGAGACTTCAGAACTATCAACAGTAAGGAAACTGATTGCTTAATTAGCACATGGAATTGCAGTTTTGACTCCTGCTCAGCATCGTTCCTTAAACATCTTCTAGAGTCATTTTTATTCCACCTTTTAGATATGGAGCCTTATTCTGAAAGGGACACGTCCGGGCCCTGTGCATGTCTCCAGATAGGACGTGTATGCAGAGGCCTGATTCTTAACCCCACGTAGACACATATAGGGTGCTGTAGAATCAGCGTGTGGCCATGCCCAGCAAAGCACATCCAACTGGCAGTCTATCGGCCTGCCTTGCGCCACGCGCATGTGTAGGCCATGCACACACTGCCCAGCCACTCCATGCACCTGTAGCCCCAAAAACGTCTCCAACCCCATGTCCTGCAGCACATGTGCAACTGGATCCAGGAAGAAGCCCCCCCCCCCCCAACATAATGCACACATCAACATGACTACCTGGCAGCCCAACTTCAATGAGGTGGAGACGAGGCTGCTGGTGACCAAGGTCATGAAGCAGGAGGTGATTCTCCTCCCCACTGGGCAGAGGTGGTTAGCCCACACAGCAATAAGCAGGAGCTGGGAACATATCAGGACCACTCTCCCTAGTAAGCACAGCACAACAGAGGCAGACAAATCTGGAAGCAGAGAGAAGTGGGCAGGCTGGAGCAGCACCCAAGTTGGCACAGAGACAGGCATACACCAAGGTGGGGAGATAGGGCCGGGGAAGTCAGGATCTGGCCCAGGCAAAAGGCTGGCAGGCTGCACAGTGACAGACAGCACAGCACAGACAGAGCAGCCCAACAGCAGGGGCATAGGAAACAAGAGAACAGGATGTATGCAGGCCCGCAGTGAAGGCGCAGGGGGACACAGAGACAGATGGAAGGGACACGCATAGCAGTCCCAGAATGTCAGCCACATCCTCAGGTCACACAGATGTCCCCTGAGGATGCAAAATAAAAGGGCCCTGTACATGCCCCGAGGTGGGAGGCAAACCCAGGACCCCAAGCACTGTGGTTCAGTGCTCCCAGGTGGTAGGAAAATAGGGAGCGTAGCAAGTCAGAGGGAGGTCCAGTGTGAATGGTGAGGTGCAAAATAAAGCAGTCCAGGCAGGAGGCAAACCCAGGACCCCAAGCATTGTGATTTAGAGCCAGAACCATCAGGCTACAGCTATCAGTGCTCCCAAGACCTTGGAGGTAAGGGAATATGTCCCTGTTCATGTACACAAATGCAATGACCAGCTGCTGCTCCACCCCTCCCTCCCCAGCATGACATGGTACGGTAATGTGCTACTGAGAGTAGATGGGGACATGGCACATGGAGACCCATCTGCAGCCCCATACACTACCTTCCAGTCACACAGCAGGCAGCTCTGCGGGGCACTGAAAGGGCCATATCATCTGGAATGTGCTCGGGGAAACAGTAGCACCAAGTGCCATGGTCAGCATCAGTGGCTGCTGGTGCAGTGATAGCCACCAGGGCTGACTGGCCACCACTGTTAATGACCCTGTAGGTGTGGCAAGGGTTGGGCTGGGTGCCGAGGGCACACCTCTTGGCCAGTGTGTATGTGGCACTGTTTGCCCATATTCTTTGTCTGTCCCATGCATGTTGGCTGGGAAAATAAAGTGTTATGCAGTTCAACATGTGCGTCATGTGTGCCTATATGTCTGTCAGCTAAAACGACCCTGGCCACTAATGGTCCTGGACATATGTGTCACACCCCTGGGGGACACTGTGCTTCATGCCACACGTAAATGGTTGCCAATGCTTGTCTGAGGCATATAGCCAGGTAGACTGCCTACCACAGTAGTAGAAGATGGTGCAAACACCCAGGGGGAATGGGGAGTGGCCACAGTGGTAAGGGAGCCATGAACATGTGGCAGTAGCACAGCCAGTGGCCCACAGGAGTGGTGCAGGCCAGGCTGGATGGACAATGCCTTGCTGGGGATACCATGTGTATGTGGCACACCATGCACCTATCCCTGCACCCCATGCTAGTCCATAGGTATGCGCCACCTGCAGTGGGCAATGGGCGGGTACCAGATGGTCAATGGACAGATGGACCGTGCGATGTGTGCATCCCTGGTGCATCAGCCATGGACGCTATGCAATGGATGCTCATGTCAAGACGCAGGGCAACAATAGTGAATACCCCAAACGCAGGGCAACAATGGTTGAATGCCCCTGAACACATGTCACGCCATATGCGGGTTCAGGGGGATACATTATATGACTGGGCAGTAGGGTGGTCCATAAAAATGAATTCCTGACTTCCTTTGCTCCCTGGCCTGATTCTGGTTCCATTTAGGTAGAAAACACTGTGTACAAAGTTTGAAGCCAATCAAATAATATTTAGGGGTGGCTCAACAAGTCTTGAGATTTCCCCCTGGGAGCAGATGACGAAATGTTGCATCATTTTGTACCATCCACTCAGTTCCATGCTGATTACATTTGATTGCGTCATATTTGAACTAATCTCGTCTCTGAGAGGTGGCAAAGACATTGTACTATTATCTTTGTATCTTTATTCTTTTCAGATGGCGAAAAAACTTGGTTTTTATCTCATTGAAGAAATGTCCACCACAATTCTGGGGGCCAAGCTCCCCAGCAAGGAGCAAGTGTTAAGTGCATTTTTACATCACCATATGACATTAAACAAAGGCGTTAGTGAAAGTGCATCTATTGTAACAAGTGAAGTAGAAGCTTACTGGGAAAAGGCCAGACTTCCTGTTCAAAGAAATGACAAAATTCAAGAAAAAGTAAAGAAATTGTTCAATCAGTGGAAACTTTTGAAGAAAAACAAAGGGAGAGGAGGGAAACAAGAGGCAAATAAAAAAGAATTCCAGGTTGCAATGAAAACCTATTTGATGTGGCGCATGCCAATGCAATGTCTTTAATTCATATTCAAGAAGACAAAGAATTCTTAATAGCGCAACGAGAACCAGGGCGCCGCGGCTCAATGTGCGCGATGGACAAGAAACTGGCCAACACGGAAGCAAGATCGCAACAGCGAGAAGAAGAACTGAAAAGGCACAGACAAAAACATGTTGCCGAAGCCGAGGCAACTACAAGCCAAGTTTCAGCTGGAAGGATCTTCTTCCTCAGCAGAGTCAGGTGAAGACTCGTCGACATCTGCGGATTCAGATAACGGACAGAAGAAAGCAACTCCACAAATGAAGCAGTATCGACCTAACAATGTCTGGACCCCAGAGCTTACAGCAGCCCTGGATCAGACAGGGACAACGGATCGCAATGCTCTGTTTGTGGTAGCTGAAACCGCCAGAAGTCTGGGACATTATCCTGGGGAGCTCAATATCAGCCGCTCCAGCGTCAAGCGCCATAGAGAAAAGCACCGGCAGCAACAATGGACGGACCTGCACAACACATTCAAAGCCGAAGGCAAAACATGCATTGTGTATTGGGATAGCAAGTTATTGCCATCTCTCCTCTGTTCAACCACATCCGTTGACCGCCTTCCAGTTTTGATAACGGCTGTCTCCACTGGAGAAACACAACTTCTCGGTGTACCAAAACTGACATCAGGAATGGGCGAGAATCAAGCTGCAGCAGTTTATGAACTGTTACAGGAATGGTGTTTGGATGAAAAGGTTGCAGGCTTCTGTTTTGATACAACTGCATCGAACACGGGACGTCGATCAGGAGCGTGCATTCTTCTAGAACAGAGACTCCGTCGCACAGTCCTTCATTTGGCATGCCACCATCACATTTACGAAATAATTCTTGGTGCAGTATTCTCTACATGCTCTGGAGCTTCATCGGGTCCCGATGTCCAACTCTTTCGCCGGTTCCAAAAGAATTGGGGCTCCCTTGACAAGTCCAACTATCAAACTGGAAAAGACTTGGAGGTGCTGCAACCTGACAGGGATCGCATCATGAAGTTTGCGGAATCCAAGTTGGCACAGGGCAATCACCGAGATGATTACCTGGAATTCTTGGAGTTAACGATTGTCTGCCTTGGAGGGAATCTTCCTAGTTTCAATTTCAAGAAACCCGGAGCTTTCCATCATGCCAGATGGATGGCAAAAGTCTTGTACTGTCTTAAGATTTGGATGTTCCGAGGACAACTCAAAGATCTTACCCAACGGGAGGAGTCCTGTGTTCGTGATGTGAGCATTTATTCCATCCTGATTCATGTGGAAGCCTGGTTTTCTGCCCCTGATGCCGCAGTTGCTCCTCGAACAGATTTGGAGATGCTGAAGAAACTACACTCTTACCACAATGACCGTGTTGGAAGAGCGGCCAGAGACAAACTGCAACAGCATCTGTGGTATGTGTCAGAGGAGCTTGTGGCACTGTCACTGTTCGATGAAGCTGTTTCAGCACCGACAAAGCGGGCCATAGTGTCGGCCATGATCCCGGCAGAATCAAATGAAAGCGATGAGGATGATGACGAAGACGAAGATCCCCCAAAGCGGGTCGAATTGAAAAGTTCCATGATTCCACCACTTGAATCTTTTGCAACTCGCAAGTCAATCCGTTTCCTGAAACACCTCGACATCAACAGTGATTTTCTTAATGCAGACCCAGAAGACTGGGAAGAGAATGCATCATTCAAAGACGGTCTGAAGAAAGTAAAAAATCTTCCAGTGATCAACGATGTGGCTGAGCGAGGGGTCAAACTCATTGAGGAGTTCAACAGCCGACACACCACAAAAGAAGAGCAACTCCAGTTCCTTCTGGGTGATGTCTCGCAACACCGTAAGATGTTCCCCACATCGTCAAAGTCCTTACTAGCATCTGGACCACACTGAGTGCTTGGCAAGCATGATACCCCTGTCTATGAGCGGATAATACCCAGTGGTCTGACGAACCCTGGGGGGGATCCAGGGGCCTGATAGATAGGGACCTTGAGCCACCCCTAAATATTATTTGATTGGCTTCAAACTTTGCACACATTGTTTTCTACATATATGGAATCAGAATCAGGCCAGGGAGCAAAGAAATGCCTACTTTTATTTTTTCCCCTATGGCAGTGGACCACCCTACTGGGCAGTCACCGCACACCTGGCACACATCAGCAAAACTAGTGGTGGAAGGATCTCAAACTCACCACCCCTGGACCCAGAGAATGCCCACATATCAGCAAGCCAATAGCTCTGAGAAATGTCACAGGCAGGCAATGTGAACGATGCACCGGAGAATGGTCTGAAAATACAGGCCATGTTTTAATGGTGCGGACATGCACAGGCCCATATTGGCTGTGGCACATACCCCATCCCCTCCCCATTCGCTGGCATGTGATTTGGTTGTTATGGGTGGGATACATATGTACCAGACTGTCAGGCAAAGTGTGCCTGGACAAGGCACCGCAGGGCAAAGTTATGAAGCATGCAGCATGCCATGGCAGCATGCCATGGCAATCTCGCACATCTTGCAAGGCCTGTACAGCAGCTCCCTCCGGACTAATCCAGGCAGCAGAACTGGCACTTCAGCTGGCCAAAGGTCCTCTCTATGATACCCCTTATGGTCCAGTGCTCACAATTGTACCGGTGCTGTGCTAGACTGCTGGGGTTGAGCCAGTCACGAAGGGGGTAGCCCCAATCACCTTCAAGGGGAGACAGAACAGCAACCATTAATCAGCTGGTGTGCCGGTGAGGGGACCATGTGTGCCAGACACGTAGTGGGCTGTGGACAGCTGACTGTGCAGATCTGAGTCTGTGGATACCGTCTGGATAGTCCCAGGGGTGACAGCAGGCACACTGTGTATCTGCAGCCCACCATGTGTGCATGGCTGCCCCCAAAGACAGTAGGGTCCCTGCTGGGGGGTGTGCCTGGGCACCGTGTGTATGTCTGCTGCACCTGTTCTGTGCCTGGCCCATGGCAGGCACTCCCCTGGCTGGTGGTAGATGGGTCTGCATGACACACCACCATGTGCAGGCCTGCTGCTGCCACCCTGGTCACCTGCCTCAGTCCCCCACTGCGTGCACAGGGTCACTGTGCCTGCTTTGGAGGACTGGAGCATGATGCATGTGGAGGGTGTGTGTATGGGGCATTGAGACCATCCCCCAGATGGACAGGGTGTACCATGTCCATGTATGTGGGGGGGGGGTCCTAAGGGGGTGCTCCAAGCATGCAACCACCTGTTGACAGGGGGCAGGCCACCCCCATTTGTGCCCAGGCACCCCCCCATTGGCCAAGGGTTCATCACTCAGGATCCCGGAGTCATGGGGGAACAACACCACCTGCCCAGTGGACCCACCACCATGCATTGCACCCTGCCTCCCAGTCCCAGGGTGTTTGTGCATATTCCCACCTAGCAGCCATCCATCGCTGATGTGGCACCCCTTGAAGCATGCATGGATCCCTGGCTGGCTCAGGACATAGGCATCATGGCAGGAACCTGGGTATCTGGCACATACATCTGTAATGTCCCCATTCACATTGCAGACCACCTGCACATTGACAGAGTGGAATGCCTTGTGGTTGTGGTATGCAGCCTCACTCTGTCACAATGTGAGTGCCGTCCACCACACCTAGGACTGATGGAAACCATGCCACAGCATAGAATTCCTGCATAGTCCAGTGCTGATCCTGCTGCGTTGATGAGAAGCAGATGTTCTGCACTATGGACCGCAGGTAGGTGCCCAGAAACTGGGTGAGGCACTGTGAAACCGCAGCCTCGCTGAGTCCCCTCCATAGCCAAGAGCACCATCTGAAATGATCCCATCACCAGGAAGGCCAGCGCTGTCTTCACCTTCAAGTGCACTGGAATTGGATCGCCCTTCTGTGTGGTACTTTCTAGCCATGGCTCAAGCTACTGGAAGAGGTCATGTACGGCAGCCCTGTCGAAACGGTACCTTGCCACACATACCACATTGCTCATGTCCATGTATTGGACCCTCTGCCATGGGACATGGGTGTGGGGATGGCTGCGACTTATGTCCTGCCTACCATGGGTGCAGCTGTACAGCAGAGCCTGAGAATACCAGCCCTGGATGTCCTGCATGTTGTCCTTGACCAGCCAGCCGGCTGCACAATAATTAGCAGCCATTGCACACATAGTGGAGTATCACAGAGAGCTGCAGGTGGCACCGCCACTATCATGCACTGTATCAGTCCTCCCGCAAAGCAGTTCAGGCCGAGGCATGCACAGACATATACACGGTAAATGCACAGAGGTACATGTTCACAGCCACGTGCATGTGTGATAACATGCAGGTGAGCATGCACCATAAAGTTTGCATGTGGCCTGGCCTGACCTCAACATGTCCCCTATTGCCGAAATACTGTGCCTGCTCCCCTCTGCAGCCATTGATGGTGCATTCACATTCCCCTCCATTGTGCTGACTGTGGGAGGTGAACTACTGACCCTCTGCATCCCATGCATATGCCATCCCCTCTACTCTATGCAACTGCGATACCTTTGGACAGGGCCAGCCCATCCATTGTGCGAGCATGTTGTTCACAGAGGGCCCCATGCTTCAGGGGGCTCCACGCCAAAAGCATCTCACATTTGGCACTAGCAGGCAGGATGGCTTAAGAGAGAGCTGGAGAGGCTCCGGCTTACCTCTGACAGCCGCCGAAGTGAAGAGCGCTCTTTTCTTCACTTCAGCAGCTGTATTGTAGCATAGCCTGCTGGCGCGCTGAATGCCGGAAAACAGGAAGTTCCCTTTGACCTCCAGTGTGCCAGTGGCCTATACTACAGTATAGCTGCCAAAGTGAAAAAAAGGTGCTCTTCACTTTGGCGGCTGTCAGAGGTCAGCCGGGGCCTCTCCGGCTCCCTCTAAAGACATTCGGACAGCTGTGGGGCTCTTTGGAGGGGAGGCTAAGACTGAAAATAGCTGATGGGGAGGGGGACTTGGACTGCAAATTGGTTGAGTGGGGAGGAATTCAGACTGGAAATAGCTGATGGGGAGGGGTGCTTGGACTGGAAATAGGCTGAGTGGAGGGGGGCTTGAACTGGAAATTGGCTGAGTAGGGGGGAGCTAGGACTGGAAATAGTTGATGGGGATGGGGCTTGGACTGGAAATTGGCTGAGTGGGGGGAGCTTGGACTGGAAATGGACTTAGTGGGGGGTTTGGACTGGAAATTGGCTGAGTGGGGGGGGGGAGCTAGGACTGGAAATAGCAGATGGGGAGGGGGGCTTGGACTGGAAATGGGCTGAGTGGGTGGGCTTGGACTGGAAATTGGTTGAGTGGGGAGGAACTTGGACTGTAAATTTATTTTATTTATTTGAACAGGTTTTCTATACCACCCCTTCCCACGATCAGGGGCGGTTTACATCAAACAACAAGTAGTAGTTACAGAGAACATACTAGAACTATAATACAATTAACTAACTATAAACCAGTTAATCACATATAAGAAATTATAGGGGTAGCTGGATATCTTCAACTATATACATTTGGCTAGACCTATAAGAGGAGTTAGTGAGGGAGTGATGGCTGCTGGAGAGGATATATTAGTTGGCGGGGGGGGGGGTGTTGAGGTGTGTGTGAGTGTGTGAGTGTGTACAGTTGGCAATCAGAGGGTGGTATTGTTCAGCTGAGTGGGGGAGCTTGAAATGGAAAATGGCTGAGTGGGAGGGGAGCTAGGTTGGGAAATAGCTTATGGGGAGGGGGCTTGGACTGGAAATTGACTGAGTGGGGGGGGGAGCTTGGAATGGAAATGGGCTGAGTGGAGGGGGAGATAGGACTGGAAATAGCTGATGATGAGGCGGCTTGGACTGGAAAAGGACTGAGTGGGGGGAGCTTGGACTGGAAATGGGCTGAGTGGAGGGGGAAATAGGACTGGAAATAGCTGTTGATGAGGCGGCTTGGACTGGAAATGGTCTGAGTTGAGGGGGAACTAGGACTGGAAATGGACTGATGGAGGGGCTAGGATAGGACTGGAAATGCATGGGGGAGCTAGTACTGGAAATGGGCTGATGGGGTGGGCTTGGATTGGAAATGGACTGATGGAGGGGCTAGGATAGGACTGGAAATGGGCTGATGGGGACTAGGATGGACTAGAAATAGCTGATAGGGGAGCTAGGATTGGAAATGGACTTATGGGGGGCTATGACTGGAAATGGGCTGATGCAGGGGGATGGGAGAATGGGATTAGAAGGGAGCGGATGCTGGGTGGTGCTGGAACTAGAAGGGAGCTGATGTTTGGGGAGGACTAGAATGGGATGGGGCTGGGAGAGTGAGGAAGGAGGGGGAAAATATTTTATGTGTGAGGGAAGAAAAATCTACATTTTGCTGGGTATTAGGAGACTAAGTGGGGATTGAGGGTGGAGGAGTAAAATTTGAGTGGATAAGAAAGGAATAAAGAAAGAAATGGAGGAAAGAGCAAAAGGAGAAAGATCAGTATGTTAAAGAAGATGTAGAGAGAGAATGGAAAAAAACTAGAAGAGGAAAGGACAAATGGACAGCAGACAATGGAAAGTTAGCAGAAGACACAAAGAAACCAGAAGAAAGTAACTGGAGTAATTCAACTGATAAATAAAATACACAACAATTTGTCAACTGGAATATGACATCTCTGGGAAATGTGCATCGTTAACGTCTGCATTTTGTTTAGTACAAGAGGAATTAATTTATAGTTTTATTTCTCCAGTGTTGTTGTACAATCCAAGTTTGGCTTTTGGGGTTCCCAGTTTTATTATTGTCTTCCTGTTTCTAAATTGTGATCCCTTGTTCTTTGTTTGGTGATGGTCTATGTTCTGCATGTGTAACCGAGCTGAGGTATTCTGTTCATGTAGTTTCTATTTGACAGTGCCACTTGTTCTCTTTCCCCAGTAGGAGATGTATTGGTATTCTCTGAGATGTACTGGATTAATATTTGTAGTGTTGCCTTTTGATAGATAGGGTCTGGTGCTTTGAGAGTCCTGGTAGTGCTGTTATGATACGGCGGATTTGCTATGGGTTCTAAATAGGCAGTAGTTGTAGTACTTTCTAATGTGCCTGGCGATTGGCACTGGAGTATAGAAATGTAGAAATCTGCTAGTCTTTCTTTATCCATATACTCATTAAAAGGCATGTTTACTAAAAGTTAGTGCATGTTAACATTATGCAAATATTTATGCAAATGAGACCCCACAATGAGTCTCCACACATGGCCCCGCACCCCCCTTGGGCCGCCCCTGCCTTTGGGATTGTGCAGGCGCAGATACATGTGCGCATGGGCATGGTCATGTCTGCACCGGGACATGTTAGAGTGGGAGATCATTTCACATCTGGTGATCACCAGATGGTGTGGTTCAGTATTAGGACGAGGACTAATAAAATCCATTCAAAAGTGAGGGTCTTAGACTTTAGGAAAACTAACCTTGCCAACTTTGCCATGATGGGCCAATACCTCAGGAAGTCGTTAGTGGGATGGGAACAGCTGGAGGATGTAGAAAAACAGTGGGTACGTAAAACTGAAAGGGGATATTTTAAGGGCAACCAACCTTTTTGTTAAAATGGTAAATATAAGGAAAAGGAAATCACTATGGTTTTCAAAAGGAGTAGGTGAAAAGGTGAAGAAAAAGAGGAAGGCTTCATGAAATACAAGAGACCACAGAGAGAGGAAGAAAGGCATCTATATTTGGAAAAACTTAGAGAAGCTAGCAAAGTAGTCAGGAAAGCAAAGATTCAGAAATTTATTTATTTATTTAGTATTTCTTTTATACTGCGCTATTGACATCAGTGCGGTGTACATCAAAACATAACATATGCATTTCAGGGTCACTGAGATGCATTTACATTTGAACAGGGATTGGAACTTGGATAACAGGGTAGATTAACAAAAGTTATACAATATAGTATCTACATTATATACATAGTGAGAGTAATTCCGTATCGGAACTACGTCGGAAAGTATCTGGTGAATAGGTGATGTTTTAGGGCCTTTCTAAGTTGGGTTAGGTCTGTAATAGCTCTGATGTCGGGGGGGGGGGGGGGGAGGGATTCCAGGCTTTCGGGGCATAGAAGCAGAAGGCTCTGTTGGTTGTTGACTTTTTGCATCTTGTTGATTCTTTCGGGACTGTTAAAGTGTTTACTGCTACGGATCTTCTACATCTAATAGGAGCTGAGGTATGTATCAATTCGGTGATGGTTATGGGGGACTGATTGTTTAGGGCTTTGAAGGTCATGATTATATTATATAGGATTCTAGCTTGAAGAGGTAACCAGTGAAGCCTTTTCAGGATTGGTGTGACGTGGTCAGTCCTCGATATTCCTTCTAGCACCCTGGCTAGAAAGAGGAGGAAATAGTCAATGCAATAAAATGGAGGGATAAGACATTTTTCAGATATGTTAGTGAGAAGAGGAAGGGCAAAGGTGGCACTGTCTGACTCAAGGGTGAAGGGGAAGCATCAGCATCATTAGCCAGGCGGAGAACACCCTTTAAAAGTGCAGCATGCTGCAGGGAAACCCTCTTTGCTGACATCAACATCCGAGCACCCCGAAGGAAGTAAACAGCATTCCCACAGCAGATCCTGCTACCGGACACTCCAAGGCACAACCACCAGCTGCTGCAACACAAGGTGAGACTGCGATCCCTCCTTTTCCACCTCCTGTCCTTCCATCTTCAAATGCAGTCTTCCCCTGAACGCGATCCTCAAGCTCTGCCCACCAACATAATCAGCCAGGCAGAGAACACCCTTTTAAAGTGCAGCGTGGCCCTTAGGCGTGGACAGTAGGCGCCACCAAAATTCCAGTCCCGGTAGAATACGGCAATCTGAATCGAGCATAACAACACCATATGAAGACCACTCTGAAGCCTCCTGCCCATCAACCAGAGGAACCAAAAGATCCAAGCAAGACACAGACTGGAAACAAACCAAGACACAGAACGCAAAAACTGTGAGTAAACCCTGAACACAGCACTCAGCTGAAAAAAGCAGCCACACATATCTCAACCCCACAGAAAGTTAAACCAATTTATTAGCCTCTACACAATCAACCCTAATTACTGCCACTCACGCATCGCACGCAAAGACAAGTAAAATGGATAATAAGATACTACTCACACTACTCCTTCTCCTCCTACTCCTCAAAAGTGGTCACATGCATGCTGGAGAAGCCAAACTACCATAGTAACATAGTAAATGACGGCAGATAAAGACCAGCATGGTCCATCTAGTCTGCCCAGCAAGATGGCAAGAGTAGGTGCACCTGTCGCTCTTTGCAGGCCACCCCTCGCCATGTCTTCGTTTAGGGGTAAACCTACCACTCCATGTAGGACACCCCTATTTGTTGAGATGTTATATGGTTCAGAAGTTAGATGGTACCATTTATCTTGTTTTTGTCCTATTGCTGTAAAGGGATCCACTGTGTTTGTCCCATGCTTTTTTGAATTCCGTCACCGTGTTTGCCCCACCACTTCCATCGGGAGGGCATTCCAAGCATCCACCACCCTTTCAGTGAAAAAATATTTCCTGACATTACCTTTCAATTTACCACCTTGCAGCTTCATGTTATGCCCTCTAGTTTTACAGCTTCCCCGTCTTTTGAAGAGGTTTGTTTGTTCATCATTTCTCTTTAAGTACTTAAAGGTCTGAATCATATCTCCCCTGTCCCTCCTCTCCTCCCAAGTGTACATATTTAGGTCTTCAAGTCTCTTCTCATAAGGCTTCTGACGCAGGCTCCAAATCATTTTGGTCGCTTTCCTCTGAACAGTTTCCAGTCTTTTTACATCTTTTGCAAGATATGTTCTCCAAAACTGAACACAGTATTCCAAGTGAGGCCTCACCAGTGACTTATACAGTGGCATAAGTACCTCTTCCTTTCTGCTGGTAATCCCTCTTTGTATGCAGCCCAACATCCTCCTGGCTTTTGCCACTGCCTTGTCGCACTGTTTTGCCACCTTGAGATCATCAGAGATAATCACACCAAGGTCTTTCTCCTGAACCGTGCATACCAACCTCTCGCCCCCTATTGTGTACATTTCCCTTGGATTTCTGCTACCCAAGTGCATAACACTGCACTTTTTTGCATTAAATCATAGTTGCCAAGCATTAGACCAGTCTTCCAGATTTTGTAGATCTTTCCTCATGTTAACCACTCCTTCGGGGGAGTCCACTCTGTTGCAAATGTTTGTGTCATCTGCAAAAAGACAGACTTTTCGATTCAGTCCTTCAGCAATATCACTCACAAATACATTGAACAGTGCTGGGCCCAGGACCGAACCCTGGGGCACCCCGCTAATCACCTTCCTCTCATCCGAGTGAGCTCCATGTACAATCACCTTCTGTCGTCTGTCAGTCAACCAATTTCTAATCCAGTTTACCATCTTGGGACCCATCCCCAGGCTACTGAGTTTGTTGACAAGCCTCCTATGAGGAACAGTATCAAAGGCTTTGCTGAAATCCAGGTAGATGACATCCATTGCATGCCCCTGATCTAGTTCCTTGGTCACCCAGCCAAAGAACTCAATCAGATTTGTTTGGCAAAACCGTCCTTCAGTAAAACCATGTTGCCTCGGATCTTGCATCCTGTTGGTTTTGAGAAAGTTCACTATTCGTTCTTTCAGGAGCGCCTCCATTACTTTTCCCGCCACCGAAGTAAGGCTCACGGGTCTGTAGTTTGACACTTCTTCCCTGTCACCACTTTTCTGTAGAGGTACGACATCAGCCATTCTCCAGTCCTGAGGAACCTCTCCTGTTTCCAAGGATCTGTTGAAGACATCCTTTAACGGTTCTGCAAGAACCTCTCTGAGTTCTTTCAGTATCCTGGGATGTATCCCATCCGATCCCATGGCTTTGTCCACTTTCAGTTTAGCAAGTTGTTCTAACACCTCGTCTTCTGTGAATGGTGTGGTATCTACTTCATTCCCATTTTTATATTTGAGAGTCACAGCTGGTCCATCTCCAGGATCTTCTTTTGTAAAAACAGAGCAGGAGTATTTGTTTAGCAATTTTGCTTTTTCAGTGTCACTTTCCACGAGTCCTTTCCCAGCACTTTTGAGTCCTGCAATACCAACTTTGATCTTCTTCCTTTCCCAAATATACCTGAAGAAAGTTTTGTTGCTACCCTTAACATCTTTAGCCATCCTTTCCTCTGCCTTTGATTTTGCTATCCTTATTACTCTTTAGACTCTTTGAGTTTGATCCTGTAATCATTTCTGTGTTCTTCTGTTTGCAAGCTTTTGAATTTTGCGAAAGTTGTGTTTTTTGCCTTTATTTGAGCAGCCACCTCTTTGGAAAACCAAATAGGTTTCCTTCTCCTCTTGTTTTTATTTACTTTTCTTACATATTTATCTATTGCCCCTTTTATTGCCTTCTTTAATTTAGCCCATTGCAATTCCACTTCCTTTATCTCCTTCCACCCCGTCATCTCCTCCTTTAAGTACTCTGCCATTTTATTGAAGTCAGTGTATTTGAAGTTTAGGACTTTGAGCTTGCTATGATTGGCCTGTACCATGGCTTTTATCTCAAACCACACCGTGTGATGGTCGCTGTTTCTCACAGGGGCACTCACGCTGTCATTAGACACACTATCACCATTGGTGAGCACTACATCCAGCGTTGAGCTTTCCCTGGTTGGTTCCATCACCATTTGTCTAAATAGTGCATCTGTCTAAATAATCACACACACACACTAGATACCAATTATACAAACAGACAGATATGCAACTTACAAGATACATAATGCTACAAATACAAAACACCACAACAGACCACGAAGAATAATACACATAACCCCTACTAGCAATGAAGGAATATCTCCTATCAAAATATCACAAGATACCACACTCTCCTGCGCACTAGTCAAATTCCACACAATAATGGACTACATACAGAACCAGGACATAGACATCATGTGCATCACCGAAACATGGATCTCCGATACGGACAATGTAGAAACATAGAAACATAGAAATATGACGACAGAAAAAGACCACATGGCCTATCTAGTCTGTCCTTCCATATCAACAACTACAACAGTCCCCTTTCTACCTTTGTGTTTGTCCCATGCTTTTTTGAATTCAGTTACTGTCCTCATCTCTACCACCTCCACGGGGAGACCATACCACGGATCCACTACTCTTTCCATAAAGAAATATTTCCACATAACACTCCTGAATCTAACCCCCTTCACCCTCATCCCATATCCCCTCGTAGTAGCACTTGCTTTCAATTGAAAGAGGCTCTCTCCCTGAACATTTATGCCACGGAGGTATTTAAACATCTCAATCATATCACCTCTATCCCGCCTTTCCTCTGAGGTATACATATTAAGATCCTTAAGTCTGTCCTCATATGCTTTATAATGAAGACCACTAACCATTTTAGCAGCCACCCTCTGCACCGACTCCATCCTGTTCACATCCTTTTGAAGGTGCGGTCTCCAGAATTGCACACTATACTCCAAATGAGGTCGCGCCAAAGACTTATACAGAGGCACTATCACCTCCTTTTTTCTGCTAGCCATTCCTCTCCTTATGCACTCAAGCATCCTTCTAGCTTTTGCCATCGCCTTTTCTACCTGTTTAGCTACTTTAAGATCATCAGACACAACCACGCCTAGGTCCCGCTCTTCTTTAGTGGACAAAAGTACTTCGCCCCCTTTACTATATTGCTCCCTTGGATTGCTGCAGCCCAAATGCACGACCTTACATTTTTTAACATTAAATCTTAGCTGCCAAATTATAGACTATTCTTCAAGCTTAGCTAGATCCCTCCTCATTTTATCTACACCTTCCTGAGTGTCTACTCTATTGAACATTTTGGTATCATCCGCAAAGAGGCAAACCTTACCCAACAGCCCTTCCGCAATATCACTAACAAAGATGTTAAAAAGAATCGGACCAAGGACAGATCCCTGGGGCACACCACTGGTAACATCCTTCTCCTCAGAGTGAGCTCCATTTACTTGTACCCTTTGTTGCCTCTCACTCAACCAGTTTCTAACCCAAGCAATAACTTTAGGGTCCATCCCTAGGGTGCTCAGTTTGTTTATAAGTCGCCTGTGCAGAATGGTGTCAAAGGCTATACTAAAATCCAAATACACCACATTGAGGGCTCTCCCTCAGTCCAACTCCCTGGTCACCCAGTCAAAGAAATCAATCAGATTTGTCTGACAAGGCCTGCCTCTGCTGAATCCATGCTGCCTCGGATCCAGTAATCTGTTGGATTCCAGAAACCTCACTATTTTCTCTTTCAGCAGCACTTTCAATAATTTACTCACCACTGAGGTTAAACTAACTGGCCTGTAGTTTTCAACTACATTCTTACTTCCATTTTTGTGTAAAGGTGGTGCCTCTCTCCAGTCTTCTGGCACCACTCCCGACTCCAACGAGGCATTGAAAAAGTCAGTCAGTGGAGCTGCTAGAACGTCCCCAAGTTCCCTCAGTATTTTTAGGTGTATCCCATCTGGTCCCATCTCTTTATCTACTTTAAGTTTAGCTAGCTTCACACAAACACAGTCTTCTGAAAAGGTTTCAAGATGCCCCTCGCTTCTGTTCCTGTTTGTGGGTGTTTTCTGAGGTTCTGCTCCTGGTTCTTCAACTGTGAACACAGAACAGAAATATTTGTTAAGCAATTCCAATTTATCCTGATCAGCTTCTACATTTATTTTATTTATTTATTATTTATTTTTATTTATTTAACAGGTCTTCTGTATCGTCTTATCATACATTCAAGGCGGTTTACATGGAACAGTTACAGCAACGAGCTTTACATAGAACAGGGTTATTCAACATGGAGGTTAAATTGCGGTATAACAAGCAATTAACAATTTCTATTTACAAGGAAACTGTAGCAGTGTTTTATGGTCCATTTTGTTACTAATCATAATCTTATGGGGTAGCTCCAAAGTATTCTAAGAAAAGGTGGGTTTTTATTGCTTTCCTAAAGTCCACTAGGTCTTTGATTTCACGTGTTGAGGTGGGGAGATCATTCCACAGCTGGGGTGCAAACAGGGAGAAGGCTCTATTGCAGGTGGATTGGTTTGCTTTCCTGAAGTTTAGTGGGGTCTGTAGGATGTTGTTGTCTGTTCCTCTTCTTGTTCTGGTTGGGGGTGTCTTCCTGATCAGTGGTTGGAGAGTTGCTGGAGAGAGGTTGTTTAATGTTTTGAAGATTATTATTATGTTTTTGTATTTGGTGCATACAGCAACAGGGAGCCAGTGCAGCTGATGGAGCGTGGGGTTATGTGTTTGTATTTTGCTGTTCTGGTAATGATTCTGGCCTCAGTGTTTTGTACCAGTTGTAAGGGGAGAGTTGTTTTCTTTGGAAGTCCATGGTAAATTGCATTACAGAAATCTAATATAGGCATTATTATGGCTTGGCATACAGTTCGGAAGCAGTGAGCAGTGGTTTGAGTTTGCGTAGCATTCTGAGTTTGTGGTAGGCTGATCTGGTCGTCTTTTTGATGTGTGGCTGGAAGCTGAGTTGCTGGTCTAAGGTGACTCTGAAGTATTTGACTTCCTGTTTATTACTTATGGTATGGTCAAAGATTTTTATTGAGTCCAGTGGTGAGAATATAGTGCTCCTGGTAATGTGCATCAGTTCAGATTGTTTGTAATTTATGAATAGGCTTTGACTGTTGAGCCATTCTGACATTGATTCCAAGCATGCTGTGATTTGTGTGTAGTCTGGATGTTTGATGTTTATGGGGGTGAATATCATGATGTCGCCTGCGTATATTCTATAATAGATTTTGAATTGTTTTATAATGCTACATATTGGCTGTATGTAGACATTGAATAGCAGAGCCGAGAGAGCTGAGCCTTGTGGGATGCCTTGGTGTTGGGTGAAGGGTTCAGACTGTTGGGTTTTGCTTCTTAATTGCTGTGTACGGTGGGAGAGGTATGAGAAGAACCAATCCAGGACTGTGCCGCTTATCCCCACGTCTCTGAGTCTTTGCAGCAGAGTGTTAAGATTTACTGAGTTAAAGGCAGCAGTGATGTCTATGAAGCATAATACAAAGCCGCGGTGTATATTGTCCATGCCTGTTACAAGGGTGTCCAAGAGAGATGTAATAAGTGTTTCTACACCATAGTTTTGTTTGAAGCCATATTGGTGGGGGTCCAGTGGGGCGTAGGTGTCTATGCGGTCCTGTAGTTGATGCTGTACACATTTTTCAATTATCTTGGCTATGAAAGTGAGGCTGGATATTGGTCGGTAGGAGTTTGGTTCACTTTTGTCAAGATTATTGTTCTTAAGGATTGGTCTGATGGATGCTTTCTTGAGTTGCTGGGGGAGGTATCCTTGAGTTAGTGAGGATTCAACAATCATCTGTAGATGGGGTGTTAGGTATTCTTCTGTCTGCTTGATCCAGGTAACTGGGCATGGGTCAATAGGAGAGGTTGTTGTGTTTATGTTGGTTATGATGGAGTTGACTTGTTGTCTTGATGGGATGTGAAATATGACCCATGTTTCATCCATTATAAGTTGTATATTAAATTTGGTTGGTTTCTTGAGAGGTATCTGTGTGTATTTGAGTTGTATATAGTTGGCTAGGTCTTGTGGAGGAATGGAGTTTAGATCATCTGTTCTTGTCGGTTCTTTCGTGAGATTGCTTACTATAGAGAAGAGCTCCCTTGGTTTGTTAATTGATTTCATTATCAGGTTTGAGTGGTATTCCTTCTTGTGACTGTTTATCATATTATGGTATGTGGCTTGCATTTCATTGTATTTTGTCAAGATGTTATGGCTTTTGATTCTTCTCCATTGCCTTTCCATTTTCCTTAGGCGTTTCTTGTGTTCGTTGATTTCACTTGAATACCAGGGGGCGTAGTGTTTTCTTTTGTTGCCATGGGTTGGTTTATTTGGTGCGATTGCTGCATTATGCAGAGTTTTGTTCCATTTGGCAATGGTGGTATCAAGGTCTGTTATGCTTTGCTCCAGTTCTGGCAGTACATCTTCCAGGAATTTGTCTTTGTGAAAAGTTCAAAATCTTCTTTTCTCCTTGAGGTTTGCTTGAGGGGTTCGGCTCGTCATGTGTGGGTATATGGAGAAGTTGATCATATGGTGGTCTGACCAAGGGATTGGGGTGACAGTTATGTGTGTTATCATGTTCTTGATGTAGTGTTGGTTTGGTGTAAATACCAGGTCGAGGGTTCCTCCCATCTTGTGGTTTGGGGTATTTATTAGTTGGATGTACTGCAGATCTTCCATTGTGTCCATGAAGGTATCTTGATTCTGGGTGGATAGTGATGGAATGTTGGGGTCCCCTAGGACTATGAGTGGTTTGTTTTGGATTTCCAGGGAGCAGATTTGTTCCAGTATGGAGAGTTCTTCTTCATTTGAGCTTGGGGCTCTGTATAGGAGGCAGAGTGCTAGATGCTTATTTGAGACTGTTATTATGTTACTTCCTGTGGCTCGTACTTTGGATGTGGTATGGAATTGTAAGTGTGACTATAACTAGCACACCACCGCCTCTGCGTGTTGGTCTTGTGGAGCTGTGTATTGTATACTGTTGGGAGGCCATTTGATTTATGTTCCAAGGTTTGTAGAGCAGAGATGGCATCCATCTGTCCAAGAAAATTTGATGTGTCTTTGGTAGTAGACTGGCTAATCTATTGAAGAGGGCTTTAAACTAGATTTGTTGGGGATGGGTGAAGAAAGCCCCCAGGTAAGTGAAAGCCCCCAGGTAAGTAATACATTAAATACCTTTATGGAAATGCGTAACAGGGGTAACATATGGAAAGCAGTGTGTATAAATGCCTGTAGCATGGGAAATAAGATCCCTGATGTTGAAGCTTTGGTAGGAGTGGCTGACTTGGATTTAGTGGCAGTTACAGAAACATGGTTCACAGAAAACCATGATTGGGATATAACTATACCTGGCTATACTTTATTCAGAAAGGACAGGGTAGGAAGAAGGGGCGGAGGAGTGGCACTATATGTAAAAACTACTATTAAAGCTTTGGAATTACAGCGCTTAAAAGGGAGAGAGGAGGCATTGTGGGTTAAACTAGAAAGAGGGAAAGAGAAATCTATTTGCATTGGTGTGATATACAGACCTCCCTCACAAGAGGAAGAGGTGGACAGAGAGTTAATTGAAGACATATGCAGCATTGCTAGGAAAGAGGAAGTGCTACTGATAGGGGATTTCAATATGCCAGATGTTGATTGGCACATTCCTGCTGCAGTATCATCTAGAAGTAAAGAGATCCTGGATTCTCTACAGGGAGAACTATTCAGGCAATTGGTAACAGACCCCACACGTGAAGGGGCCATACTGGACTTGGTGCTTACCAATGGTGAAAGTGTTTCTGATGTTGTAGTGGGAGATCATTTTGCATCCAGTGATCACCAGATGGTGTGGTTCAGTATTAGGACTAGAGCTGTTATAATCCATTCAAAGGTGAGAGTCTTAGACTTTAGGAAGACTAACTTTGCCAAGATGGGCCAATACCTCAGGGAACAGCTGGGGGATGTAGAAAAACAGTGGGCAAAACTGAAAGAGGATATTTTAAGAGCAACCAACCTTTTTGTTAAAATGGAAAATAAAGGTAAAAGGAAAAGGAGACCGCTTTGGCTTTCGAAAGAAATAGCTGAAAAAGTGAAGAAAAAGAGGGAGGCCTTCATGAAATACAAGAGATTACAGAGAGAGGAAGACAGGCATCTATATTTGGAAAAAATTAGAGAAGCTAGCAGATATTTTAGTGAGAAGAGGAAGGTCAAAAGTGGTATTGTCAGACTCAAGGGTGAAGGGGAAGAATATGTAAAAGCTGATGAGGACAAAGCGGAATTGCTTAACAAATATTTCTGTTCTGTGTTCACAGATGAAGAACCTGGAGCAGGACTTCAGAAAACACCCACAAACAGGAAACAGAAGCGAGGGACATCTTGAACAATTTTCAGAAGACTGTGTTCGTGAGAAACTAGCTCAACTTAAAGTAGACAAAGCGATGGGACCAGATGGGATACACCCTAGAATACTGAGGGAACGTGGGGATGTTCTAGCAGCTCCACTGACTGACCTTTTCAATGCCTCGTTGGAGTCGGGAGTGGTGCCAAAGCACTGGAAAGAGGCTCATGTGATGCCTTTACACAAAAGCGGAAGTAAGGATGTGGTTGAAAACTACAGGCCGGTTAGTTTAACTTCGGTGGTGAGTAAATTATTGGAAACGGTGCTGAAAGAGAAATAGTGAGGTTTCTGGAGTCCAGCAGATTACAGGATCCGAGGCAGCATGGATTCACCAGAGGCAGGTCTTGTCAGACAAATCTGATTGATTTCTTTGACTGGGTGACTAGGGAGTTGGACCGAGGGAGAGCCCTAGATGTGGTGTATTTGGATTTCAGTAAAGTCTTTGACACTTTTCCTCACAGGTGACTTATAAACAAACTGAGCACCCTAGGGATGGACCCTAAAGTTACTGCTTGGGTTAGAAATTGGTTGGGTGGGAGGCGACAAAGAGTACAGGTAAATGGAGCTCACTCTGAGGAGAAGGATGTTACCAGTGGTGTGCCCCAGGGATCTGTCCTTGGTCCGATTCTTTTTAACATCTTTGTTAGTGATATTGCGGAAGGGCTGTCGGGTAAGGTTTGCCTCTTTGCGGATGATACCAAAATGTTCAATAGAGTAGACACTCAGGAAGGTGTAGATAAAATGAGGAGGGATCTAGCTAAGCTTGAAGAATGGTCTATAATTTGGCAGCTAAGATTTAATGTTAAAAAATGTAAGGTCGTGCATTTGGGCTGCAGCAGTCCAAGGGAGCAATATAGTAAAGGGGGTGAAGTACTTTTGTCCACTAAAGAAGAGCGGGACCTAGGCGTGGTTGTGTCTGATGATCTTAAAGTAGCTAAACAGGTAGAAAAGGCAATGGCAAAAGCTAGAAGGATGCTTGGGTGAATACGGAGAGGAATGGCTAGCAGAAAAAAGGAGGTGATAGTGCCTCTGTATAAGGAGAGTATGCCAAGACATCATCTAGCACTAGGTTAGGGGTGTAGAATGCTTGGTATGGTGTATGGACTTGGGTCCCAAGGTGGTGCATAGGTGGCATAGGTTTGTGCAGGGGTGTGTGGGGTAGGTGTCAGTCATGTTCCAGGGCTGTCTGTGTGACATGGTGCCATGTGGATGGGCGTGGGTGGTTGGGAGGAGATCCACGGGGTGACACTGCCTCATAGGTCTGGCATTTGCTGTCTGCAGGGGACACAATACTCTGCATGACATGAACACCTATGTTCATGGGTTGCTGCGTGAATCACACATGTATATATGTCCTGGTGTGTGTGGCATTGGTCTGCTGGCCAGTGCCCCTCTGTGCCACCTCAGATGGACTTTGTGGGGGGCATTTGCCAGCATCAATGCACAACACCTGTCCATGCTGTGCCCACTGTCACAGTTGTCATGCCCTCTTCCTATCTCAGTCTGCTTAGGGACACGTTTACTGCCATAAAATTTGGTGCTTACCCTGGGGCACCCTCTACAACTGATCTTGCTAGGATGTTGTGGGGCCCTTTACATGCCCTCTGCACACACTGCAGGGTGCTGGGACTGCTACATGTGCTCAGGGCATGTGCACCCATGGCCCTCAGGACACTGGTGGTGCTGTGACCCATTCAGGGGGCCTCCTATCCTGCTTCGTGATCAGTGGTGGCTGTCTTGCACAATGTTTTTAC
The DNA here is from genome assembly GCA_033557465.1 of Ichthyophis bannanicus. NCBI lineage: Eukaryota > Metazoa > Chordata > Amphibia > Gymnophiona > Ichthyophiidae > Ichthyophis > Ichthyophis bannanicus. The sequence continues at coordinate 100,177,850 of CM066034.1, read as the reverse complement.
TATCTGTTGTTTTTTTCTGTATGGTCCACGTTATATTTATACTCACACCTATATTGATATCTATATTTATATTCATATTTTTACTTATCTTATGGTATATTTATGATTTGTTATTTAATTATACCATTGTATGTTTTACAACTCATGAGTTAGTCCCAATATCGCTGCTCTTAGCTGTTCTGTATATTGTGTTGGTCTCTCAGCCCTGCGTATGTTTCCTTTATTTATCTATTTAACAATCATAGTATTATGCTCTTATATGCTTTTATTTCATGCCGGTGTTTTTTAACTGTTTTTAATTGTTCTTAATTGTTTTTAATTGTTTTAAATTATTTATTTTTTAATTCTATTTATTATATTTCTGTTGTTAATTAAAGTGGTATTCCCCCTGAGGAAGGCGTTGCCGAAACGCGTTGGGGTTCCTCCTTCAGCAATAAAGACCCTTCAGCTCACCCAACGTCTCCTGCCTCTTGTGTTTGTCTTGCACAATGCATCATGACCTTTGGATTTCTAGGTATTGCTGTTTCCAGTGCACCACACAAACACCATGTGGTGTGCATGACTGCCTGTAACTATAGCCCACACTGACAGCATCACACTCTGATCATAGTTGGCAGGTTTGGCCCCTCATGGACAGGTAGGTGGGTGTTGTGGTGCCTTGTCCAGCATCTGGTCCCATACCTCTGGCCACTGGCATTTCCATGGGCCTACAGTGTTGGGTCTGATCAGCCATGTGCTGTGCCACGCCAGCACCCATACTAGCTCTTTGCATCCGCAGCTCTCATTCACCCTGACCATGCATGGGTTACACACAGGGGGCCATTTGTGCATTCAGGATACAGACACTACATATCTTACACCTGCAAATCTGTTAGTCCAGCATGGCACAATATTTATTTAACCAGTTTTCTATATCACTTTATCCTTCAATCAAAGCAGTTTACATTATGTAATCACTACAAACAGGTACTGGATACATTCCCTTGTCCCCAAGGGCTCACAGTCTATGTGTATCTGGGGCAACATAGTGTTAAGTGGCTCTGAGATTGCTGTCCCAAGGTGGGAATTGAACCCCTGGCCCTTCGGCTGGAGGTACTGTGTCCTAATCACTAGACCACTCCTCCCTGAATGGTGCATAGGTGGGGTTCCCTCCTACTAGCCTCTACTACATGTATCCACATGTGGTAGTCACATACTGCCACTCTACATCTGGTTTACTGCAGCCACACCTTGGACATCTCTCCAGTTGTATTACATATTCGTCACAGCTCTGGTATGCACCGTTCTCTCAGACCATGGTTGGGAATTTAGACACTGGGCATTCATCCACCACTGGCAGTTGTCATCTGCGTATTTCAGGCCTGCCCCAGGGGATAACATACTTGGTACATGATCATGGTGGCACAATTCACAGTTGTTGAGCATAGCTCAATCTCTGTGCATCCTCTTTGTCCATTATTATTACATACGTCATGTATGCCTGGTAGCATACATCTTCTCAGACATGTTTGGAGGGGTTGTTTCAGAGGTGTGCCCAAATCACAGCAGCAGCAATGCATGTGTGGACTGCCTTTCACATGGATTTGCCCTCTTCACCGTCACATTGCTGTCAAGCAGCACACCACATTAACATTCCCCGAGGGGGGGGTGGTGAGCAGTTTGACTGGGCGCCTTGGACAGGCCCACGGTGTGGACATGGGTTCCCCTGGTCACAAATCATGCTATGGTTGCATTATGTGCACATCCGGCCCAGGGACATGTCTATAGCAGACATGGTGACCGTTTGCACCCAACACCGCATCCACGGGTGAGTATGTGCACACAGGCGTATTCTGCAGGGCTCATGCAGGCGCTCTTCAGATGCCCCAGCCCACGGACATGGAGAATGGTTTGGGACGTCCACACGCATACCGTATTCTAGGATGTTAGACATTTCTGATCCTACACATCCCCATGCTGTACCCCCTGACAACACGCTCTTCAGGTATGTGCATCTCCTAGGCTGGCCGTCACAGCCAGCAGTGTGTTGGTGCACAGTGGACAATACTAACACTGTGCTATCACAGCTGCATCAGCCTGCCCATGTCTCAGTCCCCCTCACGCCCTGCGAGGCACTGCCTAAGCCCAGCGCACACCCTTATGGGGTTCCAAATTGCAAATATCAACATGTATGTCGGGACATAACTACCATCACATAGTATATCGCATTCCAGGGCAGTCTCGGTGATTTCCACCATGGTCATCTGTACAGATCCACCTTCAGTGGCTTCGGGTGAACACTCATCCTCACTACTACCTGCTCAACAGCACATTGTGCATCATGGGCATGCATTAGTGCTGTTTGCAATGTTGTGTGCCCCTATTATGGGGGATCCTTATCTTTGCTGCCCTTATCTTTGGACATTTGGCTGTGGTGGCCCTCTCTGTCTTTGCCTGCCTCATCACACTGACACCTGGTAACACTGTGCTCATCCATACACTCCAGGTTCTGGCCAGGCTTTCATGTCCCACCTGCCCTGCTGCTGCCAAAACCAGCTCCCCCCTGTGCACCCCTCAGACTACACCCACACCCTCTCTCACTTTCTGTAAAAGCAACATGATTCCGCGGGGGGCTGTCCAGTACCTGCACATATCAGCTATGATATAACATACGCATATGGGGTACCAGGGCTACATATCTGCTCTCCCATTCTCACCCCAAAAGGTATCCTTTCCCTGTTCACATCCATATTCACCCTGACTCTGCAGTCCTATCTAAATGCCTAGTTTTATTGATGTCCTGTGGATTGTCTCCTTTGGCACATACAGCACATAGGTGCATGGCATGATTGGACACTGGTATTCTTCACTGTATTGCTGCACATCTGTTTGTTATGTTTCTTTGCCCAACACCGGTCACTCAGTTCTTCTCCCTGTACCTTCTGCATGCATCTTGTAATTGTCCTATCTGCAGTGGCGCCACTTCAGACCCGACCTGTCATATCAATTCACCTCTATGGGACGCATTGCTGGGCAGAGCTGAATTTTTACTAAGTCAGACCTTTATACCTGGTTTCAGCAGGTCTAATGTAGATGTTTCCGGATTGCACCTCATATGTACATGGCCCATTTGGGAATAAGCTTTCTATGTCACAGCAGCTGACCACGCCCCTGTTTCGCCTTCTCTTGCCTACGTTCTTAACTCCCCGTGCTAATGCCCAGGATGTGCATGTCAGCGGTGTTGCGTAATATGGTGGTGGGTGTATTCGCCATTTGCATGTCCACACTGCACATGGACAGCCCTTATTTGTGTTCTAGAATGAGGGTCATAGTGGGAACATCACTATCAGAAGAGAAGTTCCCAGATAACACTGAAGCAAGCCCAAATCAAAACAGTATTTTAAAAAAACACAATCCAAATCTCATGATTCCAAATAACTATTGACCTATAGCCACTCTGCCAGTACTAGCTAAAATAAGAGTCATCTGTTGCCACACAGTTGTGTAGTGTTTTGGAATCTGGGTGCAATCCACTTTGGGTTCCGGGCAGACACTGGTATTGATTTCAGGAAGACTTATTGGTGCTGTTGGATCTATATAGTTAACCATGGTACTTTGCTGGATCAGTTGTGCAGTACGGGGAATTGCGGGGATGGCAGCTGATTGCCTTAGTTCCTTCCTTGAGGAAAGGAATCCAAAAGTTGTGATGGTGAATGAAAGTTCATCATCTTGTTTCGATGGGGTCTTCCCTAGAATTCTTTGCTAGGGGACCTGTACCATCTGCTTCAATGCTGGTTTCCTGCCAGCGTTTGCACCCGGCAGTTCTTCAGTCAACCAGCTTATTGGCAGCCCTTTAAACAGGGGATCCCCCACGACACACGGTCATGGGCATGGGTCCACGGGTGTGTGTCCAAAGGAGTGTTCCAAAGAGGTAAGCCTGCCCCTTTGGAGCACTTTGGAGACATTGGAGCTGGGAGTTAATACCTGATAGGTAAAAGAAAGAAGAAGCTTATTTTGTTACCTGAGAAGAAAGTTACAATGGTAGCTGATCCTATGGATCAGTGAAAGAAAAACAATCTCAAATAAAGTTTATAGCTACTACACAAATTAATATATGTCGGAACTTCTAACAAAAGGAGGTAGGAAACACTTATCCCCTTGCTGTAGCTGCTCCATTTTAATTTAGAAAACGTTATAACTTTATAAGTGAAAAAAGTGCTTGCCTGAGTGATATAAGTGATATGAGTAATTTAAGACCAAAGATATCACTTAGTTTATAATAATGCGTTGCTCAATACTAATTTCTCCATGTTGCAATCTATCATACAATCTGTAGTTTTGCAGTCTGTGTTGAATCGCTGTCCAGTACCAACGACGTGCCACATTTTGGGCCAATAATGCTAGCCCTGCTTCAGGTTGAAAAAATGAATGTCCTGACCAGCTTCCAGACATAAAATTTAAAAATGAGCACTCGCTGTTTTTGCAATCCAAAAGGTTTCTAAAAGAATGGTGTCTGATGTCAAAGCCTATAAAGAGAATTTCAACCAATAAGTAGAAGAAATGCTAATAATCAGCCAATATAATGGGGAAAACCCCCTATGAGTGGGAGGGGTTTCACCAGTCCATTCACAGAACAGGGAATTACTGACTGAAAATGCTATGTTACAACAAGCTAGACCATTCAATTTCTACATTGAGCCCCATAGGGGATACTGTTTGTAAACGGAAAATCCATCGTTGCTCTGTCTTCTGTAATTTACAAATACAATCGCCATCTCGAGGATCTAAAGGAACAAAATCAATAACACGCCACCGTAATTGATCAAAAGTGTGATCTGACTGAAGACAATGCTGAACTATAGGAGCAAATAGTGTCTTAGTCTAGGTGGGAAGCCTCTTTCAGCCAGACGGATCTTCACCGAACATGTCGTACGCCCTGAGTAATATAAATTACAAGGACATACAATGAGATATATGACAAAAGATGATTGACAGGTGGTGTGCCATTGAGAGGCACAAAATCTGCAATTTCCATAGGGAAAATGACTGGGATTATCATAAGAGCACACAGGACAATCTATTGTAGAAGCAGCATGTAAAATCTTGTCTCACAGGTTAGTCCTTTGAGAAAATGCTAGCATAAGTTTTTTATTAAAACAAGGATGAAGGTGTAAAACCAGTCAAAATTTATGCAACAATTTAGATACTTTGTAAATACCAGCCATGTAAGGAAGTATACCTACCACCTTATCCTCTAAAGATGGTTCACGATTGTCACTAGAAGTGTCACTCAAGAACCACTCTCTATGCGGAAATCGAGCCCATTTAAAGACTTTCATGATAATCTGAGGAGGATACCCTCGTGATAACAAGTGTGCCTTTAGATCAATTGCATGTTGGTAAAAGTCCTCGAAAGTGGAACAATTTCAATGTAATCTTAGAAATTGTCCATAAGGAAGCCCATGTTTTAACGAGGAAGAGTGATAGCTGCGATAATCTAACAAAGTGTTTTTTGAACTGGCTTTCGATAAAGTGAACTAAAAAAACCTGTGGAAGTACGTGTAACTGTGATATCCAAAAATTTAATTTGAGTCTGATGAAAATGAGCTGTGAATTGGATGTTGGATTTAAATGAGTTGAGTGTGAACAAAAATGATTCTAATGCCGATAAGGTCCAAATCCATAAAAAGAAAATGTCATCCAAAAAACATAAAAAAAGAATAAATTTGTAGGCTTCCGAATGATAGATATAAAGTTTCTCAAATTGTGCCATGTAAATAGTAGGTATGGATGGTGCAACAGTAGCACCCATAGCAATACCATAACATTGTTTACGACCTAGAAATACTTATGATCACTGAAACCTGGTTATCATCGGAGGACAACGTTATCCTCAATCAACTCCTACCCCCCAATTTCACCATACACACAAGACATAGAGAAAACAAAAAAGGAGGTGGGGTGCTTATAATCACCAAAGCAGACCTTGACTTCCATATAACAGACTCCTCTAGTACAAGCAGTCTAGACATCCTCTCTATTGCAAACCAGCATTGCTCTCTCAACTTGTTATACAGAACGCCGTCGGCTTGTCCAGATGACCTCCCAACCATTATTGACCTTGCGGCCAACACCCTCAGTCCCAATAAACCAAATTGGATAATGGGTGATTTCAATCTCCCATCCTTACCCCAAAACCACGCAAATGCCTTCCTTGGTGCCATGGAAGAACTCGCACTCAAACAAATCATCAATGAACCCACACATATAAAAGGGAATGTACTGGATATGGTTTTTGCTCCTCAGCCAATCATCGAGCAAAACCGTAATCTAACAACATCAGTGATTGATGTACCTTGGTCAGACCACAAATTGATTATTATCCAGATACCCACCAACAATGAGCAGCTGCACAGAAGCCGAAATCAGAACATCACATCCCGAGCATCCACAAGAAGCTTTCGCCCATTTAACAGGGAACACATTATATCTGAGACCCAATCCCTCCTCAACAAAACTACGCCTGACCTTGAAGAACTGATATCATCCTGGAACTCCAACTTAAATGCCATCGCACAACGCCCGGAAGCCAACAACACAGCAAGAATGAAGAGAAACTCTGCCCCATGGTTCTCTCCTGAGCTACGATCGTCTCTTACTCAACTACGTAGACTCGAGCGCCGATGGCGCCGAACGCTCTCCATTGAAGATCAGACCGCCTACCAAACTCACCTCTCAATTCATCGTGAAGCAATCACAACCAAAATGAAACAATATCACACTGACACCCTAAAGAGATCATTGAATAAACCACGTGACCTCTTCAACTTGGTTAAATCCCTCTCGAAAGAACCATCTCCCGATCAGCGCAGTGTGATTCACCCACAAGAATACGCTGACTACCTGCAATCCAAGATCATTCAAACCAAAAAGGATTCAGCAGTACAGTTTCAGGAACCAACTGGCCTAACCCTACTTGACAAGTTCTCTACTCCTTCCACTAAATGCATTGAAGATACCATAGCATCCCTCAACACCTCCACTGCACAGACTGACCCATGCCCAGCCTTTTGGATCAAGGAACTACGTGGTGTGTTCAGTCCATTCATCGCAAACCTAATGAACCTCTCCTTCACAACAGGATACTTCCCTGCAACACTCAAGCTGACATCCATTAGGCCACTATTGAAAAACCCCAAGCTTGACCCGCAAAAGGCCGATTCATATAGGCCAATAGCCAGTATTCCTCTCCTAGCCAAGATAACTGAGAAAGAGGTACAACGGCAAATTCAAAATCACATAGATTCCGTAGCTCCCCTAGATCACTGCCAACATGGGTTTAGAGAATATCATGGAGTCGAGACCCTCCTTACTAGCCTATTCAACGTTATAATCACAGGCATAGACAACATCCATAAAGGTTTTGTGCTCATCTTCTTGGACATTGCCGCTGCGTTCGACTCGGTGAGTCACGAAATTCTCCTGGGAAGGTTGAAAGAGAAGGGCATCTGCAACAATGCACTAGGGTGGTGTAAATCCTATCTGGAAGCAAGATGGCAATACGTGAAGTCTGGACCAGAGGAATCAAAACACTTCCATCAAAAACAAGGTGTACCTCAAGGCTCCTCCTTGTCCTCCCTACTATTCAATATTTACATGCAGCCCATCTGCAACATCATAAGATCATTTAACGTGAGCTGTTTGATATATGCAGATGACATTCTTTTATACATGCCGTTCTCCACAGCCCAAATGGACCTAGCACCACTAATAGACTGTTTCAATGCTGTCTCAGCGTGGCTCCAATCACAGAATCTACGCATTCAACATAAAAAGACGGAGGTTCTTTTCATCTCCAGAGACCCCGACTTTACTCCTCCATCCCATGTCAGTGTTAAGGAAGCGGACTTACTAACCAAAGAAACAATAAGATACCTTGGAGTTACGTTGGACCAACGCCTGGATATGAAACACCACATAAACAACATTGTCAAAGCTGTATACTACAAAATCCACACACTCAGACATCTGCGCTCCCTGCTGGACCCAGATGACTTCCGGACCATATACCAAGCACTAATCCTGCCTCACTTCGACTTTGCAAACGCCATCTTACAAGGGCTCCCTCAATCCACACTAGCCCCATTACAGCTGGCCATGAATGCTGCAGCAAGGGTCCTACACGGAGCCGCCAGAACCGACCACGTGACCCCCATTCTCAAACAACTTCACTGGTTACCTATCCATGGGAGAATCATCTTTAAAACCCTACTCCTAGCATTCAAAGCAATCAAAGGTATTTCATCCCTTTCACTCACAGATCTTATTCACATGTTGCCCCCCAACAGGTCTAGAAGAGCAATAGCCATAAACCAACTAGTATTACCAAAGGAATCGTCAAAGTGCAACATATCAACCACAAACAGGGCGTTCAGTTACTATGTACCTAAATGCTGGAATGCTTTACCCCCTGACATTAGGGCTATTGCCGACCTATCGCAGTTCAGGAAGGCACTCAAATACCATCTTTTCCTCCAATACTACCCAACCACCAATGGCACCTAGACATTCCCTCTGAAGAGATGACCCACGTTCACTATGATAATTTTACTCATTACCATGTAAATATCTCATGTATATCATAATTGACCCCTGTTATACAAGTTACTCCTCACCATGTAAATATCTCATGTATATAGTTACCCCTGTTATCCAAGTTTGATCACCTGTTCGATGTAAAACCAAACAGCATGTTGTTATGGTCGTTGTGTTATAATGTAAACCGCGCTGATGCCAAATAGCGCGGTATATAAGAGATTGTAATAAATAAATAAATAATAAATAATAAATAAAATTGTAAAAAATAATGGCCATCATAAAGAAAAAAATAGTTGTTAAGGATCATATCCAAAAGTTCTAACACAAAAGTCCTGGGTATATGAGAAGGAAGATTCAACGGTCAAATTCGTGAATGATTTAATTGGTGATGCCTCTAGTTTAGACAATTCTTGAAAAACTAAATTCTGATAAGTGGAAATAAATGGATCAATGCCATCAGAAGGTAACCATCTAGAAGTACCATTTATAAAAGACATATCAGTTGTAGCAGAGGTCTGAGAAAAATACAGCATAACTTGTAATAACCGAGGATAGAGGACGCGCTCCACTCCCCTCCCATCCCCCAAAACCATCCTTTTCCCCCACTCGCCTTTAATAACCACAATACAACAATAACTTGGAATTCAACTGTTCGCAGCTTTATTCAAAATTAACACAACTTTATCCAACAACATCCTAAATCCCACCACCTAGCCGTCCCATCCGCAGCACCAGGCATCACCAGCCATATGATTAGCAAAGTGACTTCCTTCTGGCTCCGCTGCGGACAGCCCCCACGGCTATCTCCAATACCCACCCCTCATCCGGCTTCGCCATATTACTAGCAAAAGCCCCCCAGGGGTTATCCGGGTCAGGGGTACCCCACCCCCGCCCTAGGTATTGGCCAAGGCTCTGGACCCCGGAAACCTCCGGGATCCCACACCGGCTCAGCAGACACTCGCCACTGAGCCGCCCCCCCAAAAAAAAAAATTCTTAAGCTGCGACCAGCGATTCGCCCTGCCCGCTACTATGCAGAACATACTCCAAAGCCTCTTGCCAGTCATTCAGGAGCAAATCTAGCCCTATAGGGGATAAATGTACCCAATCTTGTCAGAATAAACCGCGCAACCCACCTCCGCCCAGGGATGAAGTATTTGATATCCCCCATGCTCCGTTACCCAGCGGCCAATCTGACGATTGATTTTTATCAGTCCCCTCGACCACCACCGCTGAGCCCAGCAAGAAGGCCTTGGAATAATGTCCGACCATAACAACACTATCCCGGTAAACATTAATAAAACTTCCGCCAAGTCTCGCTTTGCTGCTCTAATCATTTGTTTACATGTCCATGCACTGAGATCGTTGCCTCCCAAATGCACCAGCATCATTGCCGGGAGCTTCTGCTGACGCCCGAGGTGCCGAAGCAAAGGCAACAACTGCGGCCAGCGCATACCGTGTTCACCCAGCCATAAGACGGTCACTTCCTTGTCGTCCAGTCCAATGTTAGGCCCCACAGGCCGGCACGCCGCTCGTTGCCCAGCCCAGTGCACAAAAGAATGGCCAATCAACCAGCAAAGCCGCAGACAGTTTCCCCCATCTGAAAGAAAAATCGCAGTTAGCCACTACCAAGGCACCCCTGTGTCTAGGCGAACGTAACCCCGAAATACTCGAGACTGCCATCTACCTATCCGCTGTATCTCTTGTTCCCCAAGCCCCTCCACCGCAGTGCTGGTGGCTGCCCCAATGCGAAAAGAATGGGGTGCAAACTCCCGCGAGTCCAAACCTAAGTGGCCCAAAGCTAGCCGCAAAACCACGGAAAACTGATATCGTGTCAGCGGTCGAGTGTTCGCATGCACAAAAAGCACTCCTTCTCCTCCTGGACGCACGCTCAAGTACACTCGCATGGCTGACACTGGGCAGGCAGTAGCCCCTTTCACTGCCCTCATTACCACCCATGTTCCCCTTCCCCGCTGATCCGTTTTGGACCGAGTCAACCATATCCTGAGAACCCCGCCCTCCATGCGCACATGCTGGCGAAGCAGCCCACCCCTTTTACTTGACCTACTAGAATCCACCACCAGCTCGCCAACACGAAACGCCCCAAAAAACACCACACAAAACACCGCCTGAAACAAAGTGGCTTCATACTTCGAAGCCGCAACTATGGGCAAAGCAGCACATAACCGGATCAGCAGTGCGTGCGTGATTGGTCGTCTGCCATCCCACGGGGTGGGGCAGGACCGCTCCCAGCCCTGTAGTAGCCAGCGGGTCAGAAACCCCCCACCCTGAATGCTCCAACCAAATGCTCTGGCGAAGAAGGCAAACCCCACCAAATGCATCCACACCGATGCTCTAGATACCCCCCCCCACCTTGGCAGCCACCACATATTGCCCCAACAGCTGATAAGTCCCCTTTTCCCACTGCCCTCCGTGGGCTCTCAGGAAGTTCAGCACTTTGCCAAATCCCCATCAGTAAGCCACCCAGGTTGCCAGGGACACAGAGCTCCGCAGTAAAGTCATAATTTCTTCAGGCCAATCCACCATAAGTGCTCCGGCACAGTCGCTCCCTCGACATCTGCCTCCGGTGCGCGAGTCCGAAACAGGTCCCACTTGAAACGGGAAAGAGCATCCGCAATTCTATTAGTACAACCTGGAATGTGCCGGGCTCTAACTACGACATTCAAACGTAAACATGTGAGCACTAATGCTCTCATCAATGCTGCTACGTGTAAGCAGCGTGGCGCATAATTGTTAACCACACTAACGACCGCTGCATTGTCGCACCACCATACTACTTTACAATTGCACAACCTGTCAGGCCACAATTCTAGCACTACCAACATTGGGAACAGTTCTAAAAATGCTATGGTCACTGTTAAACCCTCTTCGCGCCACACCTGCGACCAGGCTTGCACACACCACGTGCCCCCAAAGTAAATACCCAGCCCCAGCCCCCCTGCCGCATCAGTGAACAACTCCAAGTGGCTCGTGGAAACCTCTGCCTCCCTCATGACCGTCGTTCCATTAAACTCTTCCAAAAACACCGACCACACATCCAAATCAGCCCTCAGTTCCTCAGTCAGTCGAATATGATGATGCGGTTTCTTCACCCCCGCCATAGCCGCCGCTAAGCGCCGTAGAAACACACGCCCCATCGGAATCACTCTACACGCAAAATTCAACGAGCCAATTAATGCCTGCATCTCCTTCAGCGTTATCCTGCGTGCACCCAGTACATTGGCCACTAACACCCGCAGACGTCCCACCTTTTCCTCCAGCAATCGGGCCTCCATTGCCCCCATGTCCAGCTCTACGTCCAGGAATGTAATACACGTCACCGGGCCCTCCGTCTTTTCTGCAGCCAGTGGGACCCCCCAGTCCCGGGCCAAGTCCACGAATCCTTCCAGCAACCATTGGCATTTTCCTGACATAGCCTCCCCCACAAACAGAAAGTCATCCAGGTTATGCACTACATTCGAGCAACCCACCCGCACTACCACCACCCAATGCAGAAGGGTACTGAATTTCTCAAAATACGCACAGAAAATTGAACAACCCATTGGCATACATTTATCAAAATCATTCTGCCCCTCAAAACGGAATCCCAACAAGTGAAACGAGGACGGGTGCACCGGGAGTAACCGAAAATGTCTACTTTAGCCAGCAGACACCCGAAGCCACAGGTTCTAACCAGGTCTGCGGCAGCATCAAAGGAAGCATAATGAACCGTACACAACGCCTTAAGTATATGATCGTTCACTGACGCACCCGCTATGCTAGATAAGTTGTGAATCAGCCTGAACTTCCCAGGCTCCTTTTTCGCTACGATTCCCAATGGGGAAACCACCAAGTCCGCGAATGGCACAACCACAAATGGCCCCGCAATCCGTCCCAACTCTAACTGCTCCCGCAACTTCATTCTCACAATGTTAGCAAAACGCCGCACCAAGGCTGTATTTCACACTCGCCCCCCCTATGTCTGTCCCCTCCATCGGTATCACAAAGCCCTCTTTAAACCCCTTCCCCAATAACTCCCCATCCTTTTTACGGGGATAACGCTCCAACCACGGCTGTAAGACCTCCCACCGTATCGGAGTCAAGGCCAGGCCTAGCAACTCATTGCTGCTTGGGACCTGAAGGGGTGGGGGTAACTATGCCTCTTTTAACACACTTAACTACCGCGTGTCCTCCATTACAGATAGAGCAAGCGTGTCAGAACTTGCAGTCTGGAAAGGGGCACGACGCCTTGTTAAATCGCCAGCAGACATCCCCCACCCCCCATTGGCCGAGCGCTGTAGGGGCAAAGGCCCCCCCGCTCGAAAGGAACGCCCCATCGCTGACCCTCCCATTGTCCCTGACTTAGCACTACTCCCCCCCCCCGGCCCCCGCCTTCGCTGACATTTGCGTCAACCATAAATTAATATCCTGGGTCCCCCAGGATAATGACTTATTCTCCTCCATCTTATCCCTGAACTTCTCATCATAGTTGAGCCATGCCCAACCCTCATGTGTCTGAGCCACCTCTAAAATGGAATCCGCGTAGGACAGCAACATACCATAATGCTCCAGATTATGACGGCCCCATACGCTGGCCAACTGCAAGAAGGCTCTCGTCCAGTTGATGACGTTACGCGTCACCTTTCGCATTCTCCCCACCTTCTCGTCCTCCTTCCTCTTCTTTCTGCTCTCTCCCGACCTCTTCCTCCCCTCCAACAGCCGAAAGATGTCAATGTAGCGCCTTTTCCGAATCCTCCTCCGCAGCCTCCTTGGCACACTTTCCCATAATTCAGCAAATGAAGCTAGCGTAGCTGTCCCCCCGCCAGACCCCACCCCACCGACGCCCCAGCCCGAACCACCCCTCCACTCCCGAAGCGCCTGACGAAGAATCCTCTGACGATGAAGAAGAGGACTCCGAACTACGCTGCCTCCGACATGTATGCCTCTTCTTCCTTTGCGCCTTCCCTCCTCTGCGAATCCCCGTCCGAGCCCCTTCTGCCTGCCCATCAGATAACTCACCTTCCACTGGCATACTGGGCTCCGCTCCTGCTCGCTCACCGTCTGGCTCCTGTCGCTCTCTCCAACCCGCCGACGCGGTGTCTGGCCCCCCAGCTGTGACCTCCATCCTCTCGCTCGCCCCTGCCGATCTGCCCTCCACACTGCCTCCTGGTGATGGACTAGACACTGTTCCTCCCAGCGACAGCCATGCTTCCGGCACCTGTGGGGACAAAAAGGAAAACGCCGAAGGGGGAGCTACCAGAGGCCACGGAGACTGCCATGCCCCCAACCATTCCGCCTGGATAAGCCCTGCCCTCCCCCCGCCAGTGCTCCCATGCTGCTGGATAGAAGCCACCCGGCAGAACCGGCCACCCCCAATGCCCTGCAGTTCCCTGCCCTTCAAAACCGCCCTGGACTCTACCCTCACCCACTCCCAACCTGTCACCCCCGCCCTGGCAACCCCATCCACTGATGGCCACCCCTCCCTCCCCCGCTTCCTGCTTCAAACCCCTCCCACTGTCCAGGTCAGAAGCATTCCCCTCCCTAGGTATATTATTTACATTGTCACAGCCTGCCGAGCCACCTGCTCCCCTCATAACCCCCCTTCTCCCCCAACACCCCTCTCCATCGACCCCCCCTGCCCCCTTGAATTGAGTGTGCAACCCCCCCTTGGCTCCCACTGGGTAACCCAGTTCTGCCGGACCTCCGGGTACCAACTCCACACCCACTACCCCGCCCCGCACCGCTCCCGTAGCAGAAGTTTTCCTGCTGTGTGCTCTACCCAGTCCCCCAGCACCCTCCCCCGAGTGGATGAGGCCTGCCCCCCCAATCTACCAAGACCTCTCTCCCGACTCTGCCGCCCTCTGCCAGGCATCCTGCTCCTGCAAGCACCCCCCCTTTTCCTTTTTCTCTTGGTTTTGTTCCGTTTTATATTGCTTAAATCCTGTATGGTGCTGGCTACCGGTACCTGCCTGCTTCACTGTTCCGCCCACAGGAATTGGCTCCGCACTCCACGTGCACCCGAGCTGTCCTGCTCTGCCCACCGGGCCCCGCTGCTCGCTCCAAGGCTCGCCTCTGACCACGCCGCAAACGAGGCTGTCTCAAAGCCGTCTCGCCACTCTCTGCCCCACCGAGATGCCCAATCTTCTTTTTTCTTTTTTTTAAAAATGGCTCCACAAACCCAAGCCGAAGCCATCTCATCCTCCCTGCACCCGCCAGCACACTACTTCTCCCACTGGCCCCACGCTCTCTCCAGCCTCCCCCTCGACATCCCATTGGCTCCCACGCCCCTCCATCAGGCCCAGGAGCCAATCAATTCAAAGGATGCCGAGTAGACCTCCCTCCCACACCCCCACCCTGCCGCTCCTCGTTCGCGCCAGCACCCCGCCACTGGAGGAGAGCTCCCCGCGCTGACTCCCTCGGTTACCATGGCCCATGGGTACGTGGCCCCGCGGCCAATCATTTTTCTAAAAAATTGCTGTAGTGCCAACCGGACTTCAAAAGAATCATAAGCAGTCACTGGGACAAATGATAAACCCAGCTCCAAAACTTGTTGTTGTTCAGTCATCAGTATTCATCCCAAAAGGTTGATGACTGCTGATTCTTGGTCCTGGATCTGGTGTTCAGACCTGTCCAATAGTTCTGTTGATAAGGTCCTCGAGACCAGAGACCACAGCGAGGACCCCCCCGAAAAACCTTAACATGTTCAAACTGTTGCTGAGGTGGTTTGTATTGTATTCTTTCATCTGAATCAGTATCAGTAGAATCTTCAGAACTGTGATGAAAGCTAACATGTTTAGTTTAAGGTCCAACTGAAGGTGACATCCATTTATAAATCCGATTATTGTCATTATCCAGTTTGTCACGTTTAAACTTTTTAATTTTCAAGTTGTGAAGATGATCACGAAAACCAGTCAACTGTTTTTCAATTTCCAACCATTGTATGTAGAAAACGTGTTCATCCTGAGAGGCCAATATCTTTGTTTTTAAATTAGTGAACTAGCCAAGCTTCTCCTCCTCTGCCGCCATCCGTTCAACTAACAGGGCCATTTTGCTAAAAAGGCTAAATCATCTAAAAACAACCAGGGGGCTCGCGGCATGTGTAAACCCCGGGGAATTATCATTGACTTCAAATATTGAGTCATAGCTGAACCTTGCAGCTAAGCCCTTATGGGGCATGTCTGTAGATCTTTCAATTCCAGGATGGTTGGAGATAGTTGGCCATCAGTAGAGATTGGCTCTTCAAACAGAGAAGCTCTCTGTCTAAGCTGTTTTAACTGCTCCTCAGTATAGGCAAATAGTTCAGAGGCCATCATAAGACAATAAAGGAAAAAAAATATTCTATCTAGAATTGTCCTTGTGGAACCAGTATAAAGCAGTTAAACAAAAACAGTCCCAACTAAAGTTTATAGCTACTGCTGTTGTTAAGTGCCGTCGAGTCAGAGTCGACTCATGGCGACCCTCTGGATAGCTATCCTAAATTGTGTTCGGTCTTCAGTCAGGCGGCTCATTGTTGAGAGACTGGTACTTGCAGCTGCTGTTATTGTATTGATTCATCTCTTTGCTGGCCTTCCTCTTTTGCGTTGACCTTCTATCTTGCCAAGCATATCTTTCTCTAATGATCTCTCTCTTTGCATGATGTGTCCAAAGTATAAAGTCGAAGTCTTGTCATCTGAGCTTCTAAAGAAAGCTTAGGTTGGATCTCCTCTAGTACCGACTGGTTTGTTCTTCAGACAGTCCATGGTATACACAGTATTCGCTGCCAGCACCATAATTCAAAGGCATCAATTTTCTTCCTGTCTATCTTTTTCACTGTCCAGCTTTCACACCCATATGATATTATTGAAAATACCATGGCTTGAACAGGTTGAATCTTTGTATGGAGAGAGTCATCTCTACTCTTGAGAATCTTATCTAGGTCTTTCATAGCCATTCTGCCAAGAGCAATGCGTCGTCTGATTTCTTGACTGCTTGTTGCTTCTTTATTGATAGTTGATCCAAGTAGGGTAAAGTTGTTCACGATTTCAATTTCTTCTCCTTCAACGATGAACCTGTTGATTATGCCAGTTGTCATGATCTTTGTCTTCTTTACATTAAGGTGCAGGCCCATTTTGAGACTATGTTCTTTGATTGTGAGAAGCAAATGTTTCAGATCATCTTCACTTTCGGCCAGTAATGTGGTATCATCAGCATAGCGAAGGTTGTTGATGAGTCTTCCACCAATCTTCCTACCTCTGTTGTCTTCATACAATCCTTCTTCTCTGATGATTTGTTCTGCATATAAATTAAACAGGTAAGGGGAAAGTATGCAGCCTTGTCTTACACCTTTGCTTATTTTAAACCATTCTGTTTCTCCTTGTTCTGTTCGAACTGTTGCTTCTTGATCAATGTACAGATTGTGCAAGAGAACGATCAGGTGTTCTGGTATACCCATGCTTCTTAATGTGACCCAGAGTTTCTCATGGTTTACACAGTCAAAAGCCTTGCTATAGTCAATAAAGCACAAATAGATAACCTTTTGGTATTCTTTAGTCTTTTCAAGGATCCATCTCACATCCGCAGTGATGTCTCTCGTTCCTCACCCTTTCCTGAACCCTTCTTGCACTTCAGGTAGTTCTTGTTCCAGGTATAGTTGTAGTCTCTTTTGAATAATCTTCAGTAGAATCTTGCTGGCATGTGGGAACAGAGCGATTCTGCGATAATTTCAACAGTCAGTTGGATCACCTTTCTTTAGTATTGGTATAAACACAGATCTTTTCAAGTCAGTTGGCCATGATGTTGTCTTCCATATTTCTTGGCAGAGACTTGTAAATACTGTAACAGCTGCATCAGATTGCTGTAATACTTCTATGGGAATGCTATCAATGCCTAGTGCTTTGTTCTTTGATAAGGCTTTCAATGCTGCTTCAACTTCTTCTTTCATCACCAATGGTTCCTGATCATAAGGTACAGGTCGAAACGGCTGTTGGTCCACTTGATCTTTATCATATAAAAACTCTGTATATTCCTTCCACCTTTTCTTGATCTTCTCAGCATCATTCAACATAGAACCTTGAGCATCTTGTAGCATTCCAATTCAAGGCTGGAACTTTTTCTTTAACTCTCGTAGCTTTAGGAAAGCCGATCTCTTTTCTTCCTCTGATAGTTTCTGTTTTTATTTCCTTGTATGCGTCATTGTAGTACTTTTCCTTGTCCTGTCTTGCTGCACGTTGGAAATCTCTGTTGAGTTCTGCAATTGTCTTTCTTTCTCCTCTGGCTTTAGCTTCTCTGCATTTCTGGGCAATTTTCAGAGTTTCTTCCGTCATCCATTTTGGCCGTTTTTGCTTTTTCACCTTTTGTAGAGACTTCTCGCTTTCTTCCAACACAACCTTCTTGATGTCATTCCATAACTCTTCTGGAGCTCTGTCATTTGTATATAAAGCAGCAAATCGGTTTTGCAGGCAGTCTTTAAATTCCAGTGGTATATTCTCAAGGTCATATTTTGTTGCATTCATGAGTGGTTTGCTCTTTTTCAACTTTAGCTTGAGTTTGCATACTAGTAGTTGATGATCTGTACCACAGTCAGCTCCAGGTATTGTCTTTGTTGATGTTACAGAGCTTTTCCATCATTGACTTCCACAGATATAGTCAATTTGATTTTTATACAATCCATTGGGTGAAGTCCATGTGTACAGTTGCTGCTTGTGTTGCTGGAAGAACGTGTTTGAGATGAATAGATCGTTGGTCTTACAGAATTCTATCAGTCTTTCTCCAGCTTCATTTCTGTTGCCAAGTCCATATTTTCCAACTACTTTGCCGTCTTCTTTGCTGCCAACTTTTGCATTCCAGTCACCCATGACTATCAGGATATCCTGTTTGCTTGTTCTGTCAATTTCAGATTGTACTTGTTCATAGAACTCTTCAATTTCAATCTCTTCTGCAGCTGTTGTTGGGGCATATACTTGAATTATAGTTGCGTTGATAGGCAATCCTCGTAGACGAATAGAGATTAAGCGTTCGCTGACTGCATTGTATTGTATTACAGTTCTTGCAAGTTTCTTCTTTATTATAAACGCAACACCATTTCTTCTTTGTCTTTCATTTCCAGCATAGTAGACCATGTGATCATCTGATGCAAAGTGCCCGATGCCAGTCCATTTCAGTTCTCTGACACCCAACAGATCAAGTTGTACATGTTCCATTTCATTCTTGACCACCTCCAACTTCCCTTGGTTCATGCTTCGTACGTTCCATGTTCCAATGTGTAAGATATCTTTACAGCTTCTGACTCTCATTTCATGCGCAGCTACATCAGCAGTCAGACGTCCCGAGGGCTTTGATCCAACCACATCATAAATGCTGGCTTTACTCTGAAAAGTCTTCAGCTCTTCACCATTAGCTAGTTGAGTACCTTCTGACCTGGGGGTCTCATCTTCCAGCACTATAGCACAATTTGTTTTGTGAAATGTGATCCTCTGCCGTCAACACTATCCCATTCTGCTGCTGCCCAGATGGGTAGTTTGTCTTGGTCTGGCACCTCAGCTGAGACCTGTTCATCTTGGGAGACCCTGCCAGTAGTTAAACTACCGATAGCACTGGTCACCATTGAAATTGTTACTGACTTTAAAAGGCCCTAATCTGTAGTATCTTGGTGAGCTGAACACGAATATAACATTAAAAAAAATGTATTGGCTCTCGTTTTGAAGATATTGCATGTAGTTCATTTTTGACGTTTCACCGTGTAAATATATCCAGTAGGACATCAACAACATCCCAAATAAGCCTTGAACAATGTAATATTGCATCACATTGCATAATACCAGCATGCAGACATCATCCAGAGTTGATTGCATCATTTTCTGATGCAATGCAATACTACTGCCAGACGGCTGCTGAAGCCATCTGACGTCAGCAGTATACTATACGCAGTCGGAAAGGAAAGTAATCTGGTATTCTGTTCCGATATTGAAAGCCTCATGAATGCCTTAAAAATCACTCATGACCCACAAGACTGGAGACTAGACTCTTCGAAATTGAGTCTGAAGGCTGTGCTTTTGAACAATGGAAATCATCTTCCATCTATTCCAGTGGTGACTTGAAGGTAGTTGCCCTTTTAATGGGACTGCAGCAGGGATATATAAAATACATGTGTTTCTTATGTGAGTGGGATAGCCGAGCAAGGGATTAGCACTACTTGTGGAAGGAATGAAATCGCAGACAAAATGTAACAGTTGGAGAGAAGAATATCCAGCACCCAGCTCTGGTTGAGGCTCTCAAAATCCTGTTACCACCCTTTCACATCAAACTAGGTTTGATGAAAAACTTCGTGAAAGCCATGGA
Source organism: Ichthyophis bannanicus (assembly GCA_033557465.1). Classification (NCBI taxonomy): domain Eukaryota; kingdom Metazoa; phylum Chordata; class Amphibia; order Gymnophiona; family Ichthyophiidae; genus Ichthyophis; species Ichthyophis bannanicus. The sequence continues at coordinate 100,157,960 of CM066034.1, read as the reverse complement.
CTGCACTTCGCCAGCTTTCCGATACCTGCATGAAAAATTCCCTCGACTCAGTGAAGCAAAGATTAAAGAGGGAGTTTTTGTGGGTCCTCAGATTCGAGAGAACTTCAAAGATGACCGGTTCAACAACTTGCTGCAGGGTGATGCGAAACAAGCATGGAATGCTTTTCGCTTAGTGTCAACAAACTTTCTCAGGAATCTTAGGGCAGAAAACTACAAGGAACTAGTAGAAGACATGCTGATGCAGTATCAGAAACTTGGCTGCGATACGTCTCTAAAGATCCATTTTCTTGATTCCTTCTCGATTTCTTTTCTGACAACTGTGGTATGGTTAGTGATGAACAGGACGAACGTTTTCACCAGGATATCGCAACGATGGAGCAAAGATACCAGGGAAAATGGTCCACTACAATGCTGGCTGAGTACTGCTGGACACTCCCCAGAGAAGCTACCAAGCAGCTGTACAAGAGACAGGCGAAAAAATCTAAGAAGTAGTCTATGACTTGGTTTTTTACAGGTATTAACTGAAGGCCTATTATATATTTACTATTGACATGCATTTCTTGATGTAAACATTAAATTTTGTAGATTACAAAAAAACTAGAGCCAACTTTGCAATTTTACTGTCATATTCGTGTTCAGCATATAAAAATTGATAAAAAATGACTATTTTTATTTCAGTAACATGACTTTTGTAAAAATTTGTTGACCAGTGATTTAGCTCTCAGCATCACTGATGCACACAAGCCCTCATAGCATGACAAGCTGCAAACCAAGTGAGGGATATTATAGCTACTACACAAATTAATATATGTCGGAGCATTATAACTTATAGCTAAGTGATATATTTGGTCTAAAAATTAGTCATATTACTTATATCACTCAGGCAAGCACTTTTTTCACTTATAAAGTTATAAAGTTTTCTAAATTAAGAGGGAGCAGCTACAGAGAGGAGGTAAGTGTTTCCCATCTGCTTTTGTTAGAAGCTCTGACATATATTAATTTGTGTAGTAGCTATAAACTTTAGCTGGGACTGTTTTTGTTTCACTGCTTTATACTGGTTCCACAAGGACAATTGTAGATGGTCCTATGGATCGGCCAGTGGTCATCTCTTTTTCCGTTCTTTTGTCTACCCCTAGCTCTGTTTCGGACTCCATTAACCTGCCTTCGGGTGAAAATACCACATCCTGCCCTTCCAGTAACGAGGTTTGTTTTGCAGATGGTACTCCTCCGGTGGTGGAGGGTATTCCTTCTACCTTTCTTCCTGCCCATAGTGGGATGGACTCCCAGGGGAGGAAGAGGAGAATGTTACGTCTGCTTGGCTTCCAGTCTCGTGAGAGGTACACTTTCCTTCTCTAGTTAAGTCTGTATCAAATTGGTTGTCTACAGGTGATGCTACTTTGAAAGATATTTTTCTTGCTATAACACATCTGGAGTCTTCCTTAGGCTGAACGTTTAAGTCTATGTTCGACTTTACCATCGAGACTGCTGCAAAAATGACAGAACAAGATACAAGACTGTTGTACATTGATGATCACATTGTTAAAGCTGAGTTTAGTATTTCTTTGCAGCATGCTTCCTGTAATCTGCTATGAAGGATAGTTTGGCTGTTCACCGATGCCTTGAGGCACTGGAGACTGCCCAATGATCTCATAATTTGAGATTTTAAAATTTTCCCCGTACACATTATCTCTCTCCCGCTATTCTCCTCCAGAAATGCTTGAAGGAGATTTGGGGGTTTGTTGAGGTGGAGAGTATAAAAATCTCAAACATTTATTACCTCTCTAAGGTGAAGGTTATTCGTGCTGTGGGTGGCTCAGGTTTGGATCCATTATCACCAATAGACACTTTAGATATTTCTGCTTTTTTTGGAAAATTCAACAGATAATATATCATCTCGAGCAACGTTAATAGTTTCTTTTTGGTCCCTTATGGATCAAAATCAATTTTTACATAAGTTTTTTCAGAAGGAGAGTTTAACCTTTTGTGGGCAGTGTATAAATATATTTACGGATGTTTCCAAGGAGGAGGAGGAAGCCGTTTCTGGTGTTGAAACCAGCTGTTTTGGCGCTGGGGGCAACTTTCTTCCTCAAATTTTCCTGTAAATGTATTGTGGTTTACCAAAGCATTCAGTATGTTTTCTTTGAATCTTCCCAGTTAGTGACTTTCTTACAGGGTAAGGGATATATTTTTCATCTTTGTTTTGGTATTTACTGTACTGAGATTGGCTGGTATTATTTGGTACTTAGGTTATAGAGGAGGCTTTCCAGTTCCCTTGATGTGGACGTGCTTGTTGAATGTATTTGACTGTATTATCTAGTGGTTTCTTTCCTCACTTGTTGAGATTTGAAAATGTAAAGATTTTCTTTCTTTTCTTATGATTGTAATATAAGATAATGCTTAATAAATTTAAAAAATAATTCTTTCCTAGTCCCCATACTTAACATTTATCTGCAGCCGCTGGGAGTACTTAATTTTGGCTAGAAGACTTACATATACACAGAATGTATTTCTTGAAATTACAACTTAGCAATATCTACTAAGCTATTTGAGAGATGTTTGGACGGCTAGAAATAGGCTTTAGATGAACACCCCTTTGCCCCCAGATTTTCCAGTACTTAATTTTAATGGTGTGGTATTTTCCATTCAATCAAAATCAATGTTGACCTTGGAGCTGCAAGTGGCTTCTGCATTTTAAAAAAAAGTATTGAAAAGACCAAGGATCTTTAGGAAAATTCAATCATTTCTGCGCTGGTGAAGCAAACCTTGGTACCCTCCCACCTAGATTACTGTATGTGGGGTTGCCTGAAAATACTTTAGGCAGGGATTTTTTGTGGGGGTGCATGGTGGTACAGAGTAATGCCACCTTTTTAATTACCTGCTAAAATTGACCCATGGGCCTCATGTATTCATGAAAGAGCCCTGCATGTGAGTTTCACTAGGAAAAATGCCCTGTCTTTAGGTAAACAAAAGATGGTGAAAATGCTGCAGCTACAATCAGGGGTGGCTCTATAATGAGGCCGAGTGAGGCAGTGGCCTCAGGCGGAAACATTTTGAGGGCCTCACCCGGCCTTCACAAAATAACCCTCCCGATCAGAAGAGCTGCTGCCGCTGCTGCCGCAGCAGTGGCAGAATGAAGTGTCCCGCGGCCGCAGCCCCCCCCGCCTCCCTGGCAGAGCCCTCCTTGTATTATTTCCCTCAGCACCGGCTTTTCAGAGCTGCGAAGGAAGAGTTTCCCTTTCTCGCGGCTCTGTTAAGACCACCGGCGTTTGCAGTTAGATACGGCCCTGTGTGCAAACATCTTGCATTTCCTCTATATAATCTAATCAGTTTTTTGGTTTGGTTCAGTCTCTGATTGGATTTCTGAAAAAGCCCCCCCCTCTAAGGTGGGGGGGGGGCGCCATTTCATTCTTCGCCTCAGGCAGCAGATTGCTTTGAGTCGCCCCTGGCTACAATTATTATGCATAGTACAAGATTGGAGAGAACTATACTGTACTCATGTTCATTGTACTGGGTAGAAGAGTGTAACAAGATAGGCAGGTACCCTGTGGTAAAATCAGGGTGATAAGAAGCAGTGGAAACAATTGGATGTGAAACAAATTAAGAAATGATTGTCCACAAACAAATGGACAAAACAAGAATTCATACTGATACTGGAACAAAGCTATATGTTTGGAGTGGAGGAGTGGCCTAGTGGTTGGGGCAAGGTACTTCAGACCAGAAGGTCAGGGGTTCAAATCCCACTAGAGGACAGCAACCTTGGGCCAGAAGGACTAGGGTTTCTAGTCCCACAGGTGCTCCTTGTGGTCTTGGGCAAGCCACTTAACCCTCCATAGCCCATGTTCCCTGTAAATTAGTTATATAAGAGAATGTAAATAAATGTTCACTGATGGTTAGAGAACATAGCTCAATGTCCATGTAGTTTGCAAATATACAGTATTTGGCTAAAAATCTGTCTGAATGGCCAGTGCTATTTGTATAATATGGGATCAGGTTTGGGACAGAGTAAGGGCAGGCTTTAGAATTATGCAGATAAAAGTGATGTTCAGCCACTAGCTGGACTACTTCTCTGTTTAAATTAAATGGATAGTGTTGGCATGATGACTGCATTATCCATATATCCAGCACCTCTGCGTAAACATATGGTGGTGGTACTGAATACGTGTATTAATTTAAGCTCTGATGATTACATTAATATAATCACTTCACCAGCTGAATGTTGACCCCAATTATACTTATTCAGCAATTGTTTATTGAATAATTAAATATGATTTTAAGGAAGCTGAAATACCTGCTATAAAGCACTAGAAAAAGCCAGCATGGCTATGTTTTGGCAACTGTCTATGCTTTAACATCATTGAATAAGATATAAGTCATTAATAAGCTGGCAATTCCTGTACTCTCATATAGCTTTGGAATTGTAGAGTGACCTCTTCAAGATCTTGAAAAACTGGATGTACAAACAAGAAAACTCCTTCATGCCCATGAGACAATTTATAAGAAACTGTGTATGCTGAAATTGTATATCCCTAGAGCTGAAGGAGGACTTAGCTTCATACAAATCGGACTATACATACAGAGCTGCTTTCATAGGCCTCTAAACCTACCTAAAAGTATCATCAAATCCAAATATGCAAAAAGTGCTGAAATATGAAAGAAAATGTCCAGAATCTGTCTCTTTTATTAAACTTGGGCAAGCCTTCCAATGGTTAGAAGGAATGAGTGAGTGAGAATTCACAAACACATACAGAGAAAGAAGCAACAGTTTTTGCAAAACAAGAGAAAAAAACAGCAAACCAGGAAACATACATGTCAAATACACAATGCAGTCGATCAAGACTGGACACATGAATGTTTAAGGAGAGGTGAACTGAAACTGAAGGATGAAAGGTTGATAGTTGTAGCCCAGGACTGAGACTTAAAGACAAGATTATTCAAAGTTGTTAAATCCATGAGGATTGTGAAAAATTGCAGGAGGACCTTGATAACTTGGAAGTCTGGGCATCCAAATGGCAGATGAAACTTAATGTGGACAAGTGCAGAGTTAAAAAACCTAGGAAAGAACCACCCAAACTATGGTTACATGATGCAAGGTTCCACATTAGGAACCACCACCCAGGAAAAAGATTTAGGCATCATCATGGATAACATGTTGAAACCCTCCACCTAGTGTGCAGCGGTGGCAAAGAAAGCAAATAGAATGCTAGGAATCATAAGGAAAGGAATGGAGAATAAAACAAAGAATATTATAATGCCTTGATATCATTCCATGGTGCGACTGCACCTTGAATATTGTGTGAAATTCTGGTTGCCGTATCTTAAAAAGGATATAGCAGAATTAGAAAAGGTACAGAGAAGAGCCACCAAAATGGTAAAGGGGATGGAAGGATACCCCTATGAAGAGAGGCTAAAAAGGTTAGGGCTCTTCAACCTGGAAAAGAAACAGCTGAGGGGAGCTATGATAGAGGTCTATAAATTAATGAATGGAATGGAAATTAGATCAATTGTTTACGCCATCAAAATATAGAAAGACTAGGGGTCATGCAATGAAGCTACAGTGTAACCTATTAAAACTAAAAAGAGAAAATATTTTTTCGCTCAACATGTATTCAAACTCTGGAATTCGTTAACGGAGGATGTAGTAAAAGCTGTCAGTGTAGCCGGGTTTAAAAAAGGTTTGGACAAGTTCCTGGAGGAAAGGTCCATAAACCATTATTAAAGGAGACCCGGGAAATCCACTGCTTGCCCCATTACAAGCATTGTGGAACCTGTGTCTTTTGGGGAAAATGCTAGGTACTTGTGATCTAGATTGGCCACTGTTGCAAACAGGATAGTGGGCTTGATGGACTTTGGTCTGACCCAGTATGGCATATCTTATGTTCTTATGAGATGGTTTATAGTGAGCACTGAAAAAAACTGGCAAAACAGACATATGTAGATTCTGTAAGAAAGAGCTGGAAACTGGCTCACCTCATAGCTGATTGTGGTGCTTTGATGGCAGAAAATGTCTATACAGAAAGGCACAATAAAGTAATACATCTTATCCACTGGAAACCTTCTAAACATTTATTTAATTGTCCCAGAAAAGCACTGGGATCATGACTGTAAGAGAATTATGGAGAATGAAAAGGTTATGACTCCCTGGGATACTCCCATTAGGACTAATAAAAGGCTGGATGCAAGGAAGGCTGGATAAAGGAGAAGAACACCGGAATGGCATTGATTATAGAGATGTCAGTCCCAAGCAACTCTTCTGCGAATCATATTGAGAGGGAGATCTTCAAATACTAACAAATACAGCCAGAGACCAAGAAAAGGTGACAGAAGTGTACCAAGATATTTCCAATCATGTTAGATGCCAGAGGCTTGATTAAGAGGAATTTTCAAACTCCCTTGTGATAATCATACAACGGACCCCGAACAATAGAATGAGGAGAAAAAGCATGGCTAATACACTCACCACTCCTTCAGCAATAAGGACAGGTACCCAAGCTGCCAAGAACCAAGCCTTCTCATTATATGCACAACCTGGTGGAACACCCTCCCTGCCTCGATCCAATTCATCTCCGTCCTCTCAACCTTTAGAAAAGCCATAAAGACTCATTTGTTCCAACTATTCTATGACCACATACCATAGATATGCTAGAGACAATGCCTGTCAACCCCACAGCTACGACTCCCCCATGTTAAACTCTTAGAGCCACTTACCAACTTGTAATTAAGTTCCCCCTGTTACTACCCAAGTTGACATCCCTGTTCATTGTTAATCATTTACTGTTCCTGTTTAATGCCTGTTCAATGTAAAATGTTTTATTCTTCCTGTTCTATGTAAACTGTGCTGATTTCAAACTACTGCGGTATATAAAATCAAATCAAATAAATAAATAAATAAACACTGGCTTAGGAGTAAGGTTCATTGCTATGGTGTGCGCAAAACTCACCCATTTGGAGAAATTCCCCCTAGAAAAAATATCTGAAATAAAAATATATAAAATATATGAAAAAGTCACTAAATTGTTTCAGTCAGAAGCTGCTTTTACAACAAATCTGATCTCTGAAGTGGGCCAAGTGTAAATTCACAAAGGGGGTCATTCAGTGGCATGAATAGTGGGGATGGACATCCAGAATGGACATCCATCCCTGCTATTTGCTCCCCTGCTGTCCCCGGCTAATGCCTCCCCATATGAACAGCTTGTTTGTATGGGGAGACTTAGATGATGTCGGGAGTGGGCGTGTCTGAGGTGGAGCGAGGGCGGGGCATGGGTGGGCCACGACCCCGGACGTACAGGGCCGATTCTGAAGTCGGTCCTGCACATCCGTGGCTGTGAACATGGACAGGGGACTTATTTCACCACAGAGGTGGAATAAGTCCCACTGGATGTCGGAGGATCATGCCGCCGGGCCATGTCAAAGAGGTAGGGTGGTGCAGTAAGGTCCCCATAGCTGAATCCTGGTCATGGGAGGCTGGATCGAGGGTCTGGCTGCAGAGAAAGAAGAGGGTCAGCGGCAGCTGGCATTTGTGTCTCCTGAATGGAGCCACGGTACCAGGCAACAGAACGCCATGGCATCACGACTCCATTCAGGAGCCTGACTGAGGTAGCTGGGAATCTGTTATGCGTTCAGGCTGACCAGAATTGGGGTGCAGCCTGCATGTTTGGGCCATAGACCTGATTCTGATCCCGTGGGCACATCTAGCCCCCGCGGGATCAGAATCGGGTCTAACTCCAGGCATCCTGCTTCTTATCAGCCACACAGGGGGATGGACGGCCAATTCAGAATGTGCCTCCACATGAAAAGCCAGTTGTTGAGGTAAAGATTCAAAGTCTGGAAGACTAAGCTGCAACAGGTAATATGTCCTGTAATTGTAGCATAGTGCTTCCCTGTAGTTGGAGGGCAATTATGTGATCTATAAGAAAATAAAACAAGGAGCATAAACTGCCCAATTAGAGATACACAGGAGCCAGAAGCAGACTCCTAATGCCCTAGCGCACTTTGGTAATCAAGCCCACTAAGATCTTACTATACCCAAAGTATCTCAACTCTGTTGAATCAAGTATAAGACCAGAGTTGACAGATTTGCACCAGTAAACTAAAGTATCACTTGCAGTCACCATCCTTTCTCTTCATTTTAACATAAACAAAAGGGTACTTTTTTTTTTTTACAGTGGACTTTCTTTAACAAGGTATTTGCATTTTTCAAATCATCTAGCTCTTTAAATACCATCTAGAAAAATTTGCCTTTATAATGTTTTGAATACCACAAATGGAGGTAAAAAAAAATGCAGCACACAGTGGAATTCACAGGCTATATTCCTATATATGTATTTTTATTAATAAATCCCTTTTAAATAAACCAGTGGATAAAAGTTTCAAAACCAGGACAATCAATACTGCCTTGTGATCAATAAGGAATAGCAAGAATGAAAGTATATCCTGTGCTAGTTCAGATTTACAGCTGGGACATAATGTCTCATGGCAAGAATAGAGTCAGGTTGAAGAGCTCAGCATCTACAGTGAAGCACTCATTTTAACTCAAGAAGCCAGGGTCGACGGCCTCTCAAATGAAACAGATAAGGCGACATAGGGTTCTTGTCAGAAACAAATGTTATGTCTCTCCCTACTGAACGGCTTAAAGATGTTATCAGCAAAAGTCTAGTTGGACTTCAAATGGATCCCAAAGAAGTAATATTAACCAGGCTTCTGGCAGATCATTTATTTATCGCAAGCTAAATTCAATAAAGAGAGCCATATATAAGTGAGGGAAAATAATGCAACTGCTAGTAATTTATCATTGAATGGAAAGTCATTGTTATCCTTATCTCTCCAATGATGTTCTATTTCCAACTGGTAATGAATTATGGGGATTGCCACATCTTTGCGATGTGACAGGTCAACACTGCCTCATGGGGGTACAGTACTATATTTATGCAATCAATATAGAGTATTCAGAGAGAAACTACAGCTTTAGGTAAGTGGCTTGAGCTCTATAGTAGCTAAACCACTGATGATAGTTGCACCTACATATTATCTCACCTACCTTGGGAACACAATATTCCTCCTTGGTATGCAATGTAGACCATATACTAGAGGTTTGCATAGCCAAAAACAACATTTGGTTCATGTTCATTTTAAACATATTTTCTCAATTTGGGGGGCATTTTTTTGTGCTTGTTTCGCCTATTTATTCTTTGTGTGCATATTTTATTCATGCTAAAACTTTAACGTGCACTAATCGATTGTACATGTATTAATTCACAAGTATACGTGAGCACAACCAATTTGCGTGCAATTTTTAGGTGCCCAAATGAACCAAATGCAGACACAGAAATGCACTTCTCTGTCATATATGGTTTGAGAGTAAGGCAAATGCAACAAATATGAAAGGTACTTCTGTGGAAGATTTTATTTCCCCGTGTTTCCCTTTTCCATAGAACCCCTTAACTGCAGCACGCCCAGGCCAACATGTCGTCCTTGCCAGCGAGGAGTGCTGAGGGAAGTCTTCTTTTCAGATTTCCCCTCACTGATTCTCCATTGACCAGCAGGGGTCACTACAGTAGTAACACCCATCTTCCCTCCCTTTTTATTTTCTTTTTCCAATCTTCTTGTTGAACCTTATGGACTAGGGCCATATAAGTGCTTAATGTGGGCAAACATCTTGGCTTCTTGCCTTCACTCAGTATTAGCCTACAGGAAGAAACATGCTCAAACACAGTTCCAGATGTTAGTGACATCAGGAGAGCAACTGACAGGAACAGGATAATGAGGCTCTTGCATGTTGTAATGCAGCTAAGAATTTATTCAATTCCTAGTAAGGGGGCAGGGGGGACATATTTTCATAAGTTTTCCATGAAAGACAGAGCTTTCACGTCACATATTTTTAACGCAGAGGTACAATTATTTTTATTTCCCATACTTAACAAATATCTTTGGGTTTTACACATTTCAGAGTTTCAAATTTGGGTGGTTTGACCCATTAAAAATGTAATACTGTATATCTTTGTTTTGGAAAGCATTAATGAAATTTACAATTAATTAGGAATAAGCAGAATTTAAAAAGGAAATCCCTGAAAGGGGGTTTTGGGCTATGGTTCTGAAAAATTAATTTGCAAATAACTTATAGTCAGAAAATGACTCATAGCATTACAATGTCAGTCTGTATGGACATGTCTGGAGAGAAGGCAATCGTTTAATTCAAGATAAGACTTTGAGGGTATTTTAGAGCAAGTTGCTTGGTTAATTGGGCAGGAAGGTGCCTATTTTATAAAGACACATGTGTCTTTATAAAATATAAGCAGAAATCGCACTTACATTGAAGGCATAGACAGTTCCATCTGCTTGGGAGCAGGCATATATGTTAGCATGTAAGTTATGCATGAGCTGAGTGGACGAGTAGTCTAATGGCTAGAACACTAGGCAGAGAACCAGGGAAGTCAGGTGCAAAATCCCACTACTACTTCTTGTAATCTTGGGCAAGTCACTTAACCATACATTACCTCAGGTGCAAATTTATTTATAAGCTCTCTGGGATAGAAAAATACCTGCTGTAATTTGCTTTGAACTTTTGAGAAGGGCATGAGCTAAAACTTTCGGGAACCTGACAGATTCTGGGCTTGATGGACCTATGGTCTGACCCAGTTTGGAGTGGAGGAGTGACCTAGTGGTTGGGGCAAGGTACTTCAGGCCGTAAGGTCAGGAGTTCAAATCCCACTAGAGGACAGCAACCTTGGGCCGGAAGGACTGGGGTTTCTAGTCCCACAGGTGCTCCTTGTGGTCTTGGGAAAGCCACTTAACCCTCCATAGCCCATGTTCCCTGTAAGATAGTTATCTCCAAGTTATAATGCCCTGTTCAATGTAATTTCTGTTTGTTCAATGTAATAACTTGTAGCCATGCTGTAGTATTATATCTGTAAATAGACTGTAAATAGTTTCCCCTGTTATCCAAGTTCCTTCCCTTGTTATCTGTAAACTCATGCATGTTATTGTACTGAGACTTTTTGTTCTATGTGAACCGCGCTGATGCCGAATAGTGCGGTATATAAGAGAATGTAAATAAATAAATAAATAAACCACACTGATGCAGAATAGCACAGTATATAAGAGAATGAAAATAAATAAAATATCTTATGTTCTTAGGGCCCAATATTCAAAGGGATTAACATGGGATAGTGCTGCACGCTTCGGGGCATTCCAGGGGTGGTCCAGTGGCAACACCCAGTGATAACACGGCAGTGGCAATATTGAGCCGCTGCCCAGTTATTGCTAAGTGATGAAAGTCAGGTGCCATAAAAGCTGGTCTAACTTTTGCGGCAGAAGCTAGCCCCGGCTTGAATATCCGGGTTTAAAGTTCAATGGTGATGGCTAGCCGCTTTAGCAGAATTATCCACCTCCACTAAATATCGAGCCCTTATTTTTTAAAATATGTACCATATTTCCCGGGTTAATAAGTCGCGTTTTTTTACATAAGAACTTCCGGGTGTGACTTATATTCCAGAGCGACTTATATGCTAACTTTACATTCGATCCAGCCAACGTGTGAAAAGGAAGCACAAACAATCACCAACCAGAACTTAGCCTCTCAGCATAGATACTACACACAAGAAGCTCCGCCGAATTGACATTTCTGCATTGAAATCGCAATATAAAACAACTTTCCTTACATATAAGACGCATCTCAATGGTTAAAATTTAATTCAAAATACAAATGGAATTAACAATGTATCGGCAATTCTTGAAGCCTTCATCGGAGGAAACAATTCGTTAAAACGACGCCTGTTATAGCCTAAATATGCCTAGCCCAATTATCGAACAAGCCCTTATCCGAGGTATCTGATTCAATAGAGTGGCCCTCATGACCTACATCAAAATAAGTGCCGATTTCGTTACCTACATCAAAGTAACTGTTTGGCCTATAAATAACTTCCCAATACACATATTTGATCCATTTGGCAAGTTCTGTCATTCGTTTACAAACTGCAAACAGTATCCAGGTAAGTTAAGATTTTCTCAGCTTATGTATAGACAATATAAATTACTTCTAAAAGCGTCAATCTACAATTTATAAGATATTTTTTGCTTATACAGAAATGGCGGCACCGATGAAAAGGAAAACATAGACAGCAGAGTATAAAGTAAAAGCAATTAAATACGCAGAGGAACATGGTAACAGAGCTACTAAACAAGAGTTTGGAGTGAGCGAGAAATTAGTTAGGGATTGCAGAAAGAAAAGGGACTCGATCATGCTAATGAAAAGAAGCAAGAAGGCAAATCACAGCAGGAATGCAAGATGGCCCGAATTAGAAAAGCATCTGCTCGAATTTGTCATAGCGCGGAGGGTAGAAGGACGAGGACTTTCAACAGTATAGGTACGATTGAAAGCAGTCGATATCGCCAGCGAAATGAACATTGAGGGTTTTAAGGGTGGCCATTCGTGGTGATACAGATTTATGTTGTGCAACCATTTAAGCATAAGACAAAGGACAACCATGTGTCAACAGCTCCCTCCTAATTTTTTGGAGAAGGTGAAAAATTTTAGAGAATTTATAAACATGGAAATAGACTTGTACAGTGTAACACCTGACTTCATCATTAACATGGACGAGGTCCCTTTAACGTTTGACATCCCTTTAGTGCGAACTATTAATAAAAAAAGGGGAGAGGACTGTCAACATCAAAACTACTGGCCATGAAAATGTACACTTTACTGTAGTGCTGGCCTGCTGTGCAAGTGGCAAGAAGCTCCCGCCAATGCTGATTTTTAAACGGAAAATGCTGCCATGTGGAACATTCCCTCCCAATGTTGTTATTGACGTCAATGTCAATGGTTGGATGGATGAGTCCATGATGAAGAAATGGTTAGAGCGCTGCTTTGTCAAATGGCCTGACGGATTTTTTAAAAGACATAAAGTGCTATTGATAATGGATAGTATGAGGGCACACATAACCAAAGGAATAAAGAACAAACTGAAATCAATTAGCACTGTGCCAATTGTTGTTCCTGGTGGCATGACTAAAATGCTGCTGCCACTTGATATTTCAGTCAACAAAAGCTTCAAAGTAGTCTTACATCGGCTCTGGGAAAATTGGATGTCACATGGTAAGCACAGCTTCACAGCTACAGGGCGTATGCACCACACAACTTTTTCTGAAGTGGCTCAATGGGTGAGTACAGCGTGGAGCATCATCAGAGAACGAACAATTAAATCCGGCTTCGTAAAAGCTGAAATCCTAAAGAATCTTGATGGTAATGAAGATCATGATGATGAAAATGACAACGCTGACTACGAAGAGAAAAATGGAGGTAATGAGCTGCCACATGAAATTTGTCAACTGTTCCACAGTGACACTGAAGACGAAGATTTTGACGGGTTTTTCTGAAAGTGACTCATAAAATAACCAGTATGTTTATACTTACAATATATACCTTTGTACAGCAGTTTTGTGTGTTTGCTTCAATAAATGTATCCACTTAAATATGATTGGCATGATTGGCGTTGCTTTATTTTTATTTGTCCCCCCAAAAATGATCACCAATATAGTACCTAAAAAGGTTATAATTTTTGTCGGAGTGTACCGAGAGAGGAATGAACTAATTATCATCCACACCAGCCAGTAAACTTCTTTTTATCTTTTAGAGATTCATCACCAAAACTTATAGTTATATAGTATAATCGTCACTTATCTGGTATATAAATTGCAGTTCAAAATACTTTCAAGTCTAGCGCCACTTAAATTAATGTGGATTGGGCGACTTATACTCAGAGCCGACCTATATTCAGGGGCGACTTATATGTTGAACTTGCAAAAAAAATGGCACTTTTCCACCTGTGTGACCTATACTCAGGAGTGACTTATAACCCAGGAAATACGGTATGTAAATCACGACTCCACCCATGTTCCACCCAAACCCCTCCCCTGGGCACTTCTGCTCAACAAATAAGCTCCTACTTACATTGCTCATACGTTTAGGCTTGATCTAATTTTATAGAAGCACTTTTATGCCCATAAAGCTGCTTTTTATGCATGAAAAAGGTTTATGAAATGACATCCTATTGAGGATAATGTACTCAAGCGTAAAGTATGCAACGTACAAAACTGGTGTTTGATGCTTTTTTCCAAAACCGCAATGTCAGTGATAACTAGTTTTATTTCTACATGACCAAGTGCCACTTTGCATGGTGGAGACATGTTATTAAAGGGATCGCTAACCCTATATCAGAAGTCCCCTAGCGACCCTCAAATCTCTGATTGACCAGTGACCTGCCTATAACCATCCCCCCACCTCCTTAAGTCAGGATTCAAAGTGAAAAAAACTTGCCTTCAATTCGTTCCCCCGTGCCTACTCACCTCTGTCCCAACAATGCAAACTTAGCAAATGCCATAGGTACTTTTAAGGGGTCATGCAATGACTTCAGGATTCACCACCTGAGGATAAGAGGTCCACATGAAGGGGGCCGGGAAAATCTCAGGGGCACGTTTTCATTTTAAGGAGGTGGGGTATCCCAAGGAGGTCAGGGGTTAGTGGAACGGCTGGAAATTCTTTCTCTTTGAGCTCCAAACCGGGGCTAGCGCTATGAGCCTACCAGGGATTTGAGGCCTCCCGGAGAAGACTTTCCGACACAGGAACAACAGCAGTATGTGAATTGTTTTTTTTCTTTCTGTCATGCGTGTTTCCACGGCTGGGACCTCATTAGGTTCTCAGCCTTTCAGTTGTGTTATTTATTCACCCTTCAGAATTGAAATGTGCTGGGAGCTCATTTACATCCTGTGGCTACGTAGTGCACAAATGCTCACTCTGCAAACTGTTGGGTTGGTACATTGGCCTCTGTGAAATAAATGCAGCATTCTGCTAGAAAGAGAAATGTATTTCCTCTTGCAGTGTACAAAATACAGTACAAAGATCAGAGATGCACATTTCTCAAGACTAGCAGAGAAAATCAAAGGCATCCCCCACACATGAATACATGGAAAAGCAGCCAGATAACCTACATTTTGCCACTGGGCCTGATATGAAATCTGACCAGGGTCAATATGGACCAGAACCAGAACCATGTTGTCCTTTTTTGTATTTATTTATTTATTTACATTCTCTTGTACCCTGCCCTTTGATCTTGCTGTTATTATTGTTATCTAAATGCTTTTCCTTCTTATTTGAATCACTTCATAATTTACATGGAGGCAAAAAGGTTTGTGAAATATCACATAACATGAGATAACCCGCTATTAGCGGACCAACTCATTTCATAATTTACTTTAGCAACATGTCTTAAATTGTATGCCAGTGAATTTCCTGAATATTAATCTACTATACACCAATCCCTGCTGTTTGAGAATGTTCACCTTGGGTGACACAAGCAAGAGTATCTCTCCGTAAAGGTCGTCTGCAGCTGCACAAATCACAGAAACTACTCTGTTAAGTTCCAGTTCCTCTCAACCCAGCCTCTTCCCTCCTTCTTTAGACTGTCCATTTTTCATTTATTTCCCCCTCTCCAAGTGCCCTCATCTTATATGGTTCCCTCCCACCTCGTCCTCCTGCTTGCTTCTCTCCACTCATTCACCCCACTTCTTCCAGCCACATACATAAAACCCCACACATCTCCCATTAGTTACCCTCCTCCCCACAATGGTTTCCCCACCACCGATACTCTAATCCTACCATAAGGCCTTTGCATCTTCAGTTTTTCTTTAATACGTGGTCATTTATGGTTCCACATGACAAAACTCAACAACACAAATCTTTAGGTATGCTACGTAGAGTAGCCTCTGCTGAAGTGCAGATATTTCAGAAGAGTGGACGGTCACTGTGCTAAACAAATAAGGATAACATTCATTGGAAATGTGCCGCACTGACCAAGACAGATTAAACACATCAGCAGACAATGGTAATGTTTCAGGACTCTGACTGCATGAGCTTTTTCCTGTCTACGTTGATTCTGCCTTCATGTTGAGCTGCATACCAATTCCTTGGAGCATGGGTATCAGATCTGAAAAGCAGGGCGTGCATTTAGAGAGTGTGATATGTCTTTTCTATAGTGGTACGTTATTCTCAGTTCATCACTTCGTTCAAGAATGAGGCCAGATATAACATGAATACTCATAAGTGATAGTACAGCAAACATGACGCCTACGTCTCTTGCAAATATATTACATTCTCTTGATACTCCAGGCAATTGTAGCTCTGTGTGCTGGTGTTATGTCTGATTCTCAATAAATACCTGACTCTAGCACACTCCTGTACCCTACTGGCTGCAGCTGGCTTGAATCACTCAGGTATTGAAAGCCACTACTTACTTCCTACCTCAACAAAAGTATTCTCTTGAAATATGTAAAAACAAACAACTTATTCAGGAAGGAATGTGATATTATATGGTTTATACCAAACCTTTGCCAGCTCAGCAGTTCCCTTGTTATTTCAAGTGTCAGTGAACGTTGTCTGTTCACCATTTTACTTCTGCTCCATAGGATGAAAAGCTGAAGGGTGGAAACTTCAAAAGAAATGCACGGAAATACTTTTGCAGTTGACTTCCAGGAGGTAGTAAGAACCTAAACAGTGCCAGAAATTCAGCTATGCATGGGACAGACACAAGGACTTCTTCAGGCTAATTTCGGAAGATATTTAACTAAATTTCCCCCAACTCTGACTGCCTAAATATGCCTGCATGAAATCACAGATTTAGCTAGTTAGAGAAGTCCCTATAGAGATGTTCCTGGGCAAGATTTCTACTAAGCCAGTTCGTATGATACAAGCCATACAGTTTAAACCACAGTTGTATCTCTGCTCCTTCAAATAAGTATCTACTTGCAGAAAGTACGTGCACACATTTCTACACGCCATGCGTACCAACATGTGTGCACAGGGACCTCATAAAAATGGCAGTCAGGGCCAGAAAGCCAAATTTTGGCCTTCAATCAATGATAGGGAGGCAGCATAAGCTCTTCTTCATCCAGGATAGCAGGCAAGGCCAGGTAAAGTTGAGCCAGGCATGAGCATACTTGCAGGTCAATGCAGAAAGATGGCGCTGAAGTTGTGCTCTATAAACTTTTCACACCTCTTTGCAGCACACTGATAGCTCATGACTTCAGTGCTGGCATGCAGAAAGGGCCCCGCATTAGCCATCCATTAAACTGCATGCCAATGGCAGCATTAAACTGGGAGAGGAAGTCAAACACATGCACACCAGAAGTCAGTGCTAGTTTGGCATCCCAGAGAAACAGGAGCATCACGTGGCTAATTTGCATACAAGCCCCGACAGTATTTTGATGGCATCAGGAACTTCCTCCAATGCCTGGATCATCTGAGGGGATATGTCAAACTCCCCTCAGATGATCCATCAAAATACTGTTGGAGGCTGGTGCCCCCGACAGAAAGCGAATCCCTGGTGGCCCAGCAGCCGCGATCCCTTCACCCTCTCGCAACTAAAAATCAACTTGGTGGCCCGGCAGCCCTGATCTCCCACCCCCAAAATATAAACCTGGTGGCCCAGCAGACCGGCCTCCACCTCCACTACCTTCCAACTAAAAAGCAACCTGGTGGCCAAACATCCCCAAACCCCCCACCTCACCTAGTACCTTTAGAAAAGAGCAGGAGCACTGACCATGTGCTCCTGCTCTTGCCCCACCATTTTGAAAAATGGCAGTGCCTGGCCCCAAGGGGTGTATCCCGGGATGCACCAGTCAGGGTCAGACTGCCATATAAGGCATCTACCTTATATGGCAATCTGACCCTACCAGGTGCATCCCAGGATACACCGCATGGGGCCAGGTGCTGTCATTTTTCAAGATGGTGGAGCAAGAGAAGGGCCACTGGGCCATCAGGTTGATTTTTACTTGTGAGGAGTGGTGGATTCAGGTTGCTGGGCCACCAGATTTATTATTTAGGGAGTGGGGGGGGGGGGTTCAGGGCCGCTGGGCCACCAGGGATTTGCTTTCTGCTGGAGGCACCAGCTCCGACAGTATTTTGATGACATCAGGAACTTTCCCTGATGTCTGGATCATCTTTGAAATTTCTCCTTAGAAGATCCAAGCATCAGGGAAAGCACCCAATGTCACCAAATACTGTTGGAGGAGGGGGCATGCTAGATGTTTAAGCCATCTCAGACCCGGGCATAGAGATACTGGCGCTAAGGCTGGTTGCGAAATCCTCTATGCGTTTCTCTGCATCAGGTGCAGTCAGTATTTGCATGCCAGTTTATTATGTGCAGTTTATTTGCCTATAATTGTAATACATTTAAATACTCTTGGGGTTACTTGTGCACTAGTTTTTCCATTGTTATTTACGCATATGTCTGTCTCTTTTCTGCATTTGATGGTAGCAATAAGAGTGCTTAAAAGTGGCGTTAATTGTGCTTAAAGGCCATGCTAGTTTTCTGCATCGGTCTGCTGGTCTGGTGGCTTAATCATCATACCGCCTATCCCAGATGAATAACAACCTGCATTGATGAAGCACTCAGGAGCCCCACCATAACAATAGAGTGTTGGGACATGGAGGGTACCTGTAAGGTTAGGGATACTTAGTATGGGCTAGGCTAGCAAAGCCTCAAATCAAACCACTGTCCTGTTAAGACACGGAGCTGGCATGTGCCCTTCCTGGTGCCTCGGCCATGACTGGCACATGATCATGGCAGCCTGGAGGAACTAGAGGATTAGATCACACTCTGACCAAGTGCAGAGAAAGGCATGCTAAACAGATAGAGAGGTTTCCCTAGAGAGGCCATACTGTCTGATATAGCCAAGCAGCTCACTGAACGCATGGTCAGGGTACACAACGACTATGCATGCTGCAAAGGAAAGGTATGACACATTCCAAGAGGGTCTAGGACATGCAAAGATTATGGAATAAGGCCCGTTACATGGTCCAAAGGATTGCCTTTGCCTGAAAGAAATCTCTCTCTCTCTCTTTTTCTTTTTCTTTCTCCCTTAAAAGACAGAAGATAGAAACAGAGAAAAATATGGCAGAGAAAGATGATATGGCCCATCCATACCAAACACTTAGCTCTACAATCTCCTCCTCTCCCTTAGAGCTCTTCTGTGTTTGGTCATGCATTTTGGGACTCATATACAGTCCTCATCTTCACTAGAAGGCTATTCCTCACATCCATCACTCTTTTGGTAAAGAAATTAAATATTTGGCCTGCTACCAATCCAGATCTCTCAGTAGGAACTGTGAGATCTCATATATCTTACCACAAGACTTGGCTTGACAGAGGGAAGACAGAAGACACTCTTACCATAAGCAGTGTATTTCTGCTATCACCGCTCCATTGAGGGGGCAGGATCCAGAGATACAGTGTCTATCGCGCTGACCTCCAGGGGAGGTAGGAAGGGGAGGGAAGTAGAGGTAGTGGTCACAGTGGGGGTAGGGAAAGGAAAGAGAGATGCTGGACCATGTGGGGTAGAGAGGGGGGAAAGAGGAGGAGATGCTATTGTGGGGTGGAGATGGAGACAGAGGAGGACATACCAAATCATTGGGGTGGAGAGGAGAGAGGAAGAGATGCCGCTCAACTTGTGGGATGGAGAGGGAGAGAGAGGAGGACATGCTAGTCCATATAGGGTAGATAGGGGGATAGAGGAAGACATGCTAGACTAGGTGGGGGAGAGAGGAGGAGATGCTGGACCATTTGGGGCAGTTTGTGCCCTACCATATGTGGAGGAGGAGTGCAGGGACAAGGAAAGGGGAAAACAAGGATGAGTGTGGGAATGATGTGAATAGAGGGAGATGCCAGTACATGAAGAAGTGAGCTAGGTTGGAGATGAGAGCAGTTAGCCAGGTGGGAATAATAAGAAAGGGGAGAGATGAGGGATGGGGGAAGTGGGGGACAGATCTGAGAGAGAGATGGGGAGGTAAAATTGGAGGAAGGAGAATGGTGAAAGAAAAAGAGTTGTAAGGAAGAGCAATAAGGTGGCAAAGAGATGAGAAAGGAGAGGAAAGAGAACATGGGGAGGTTGAATCATCAAGGAGAGATGGGAAGAAAAGAGGAAAGAAGGAATGCGGAGGGGAGAGGCCAAGAGAAGTGACAGATTGAAGGAGGGGAAAAGATATCAGCATGTGAATGCGAGAAAGAAGAGAAATGAGAAGGGGTGAGGAGAGAGGAAAGAGGAAAGAGGAAAGCAATGAGAAATGGAAAAAGAGGGATAGAAGTAATGGATGTGTGTTAGAAGCAGAAGAAGGACAGTATGTGAGAGGTGGGGGAAGGGTGTGTACTTGGTCAGGAGAGATCTATATGAGGAAGAGAGAACAAAGAGAAGAGAAAAAGGGAAGAGAAAAGAATGAACGTGTAGTTAGGGTAAAGAAATATCAAAGGAAATGTAGGAATGAAATTGGGCAAAAGAAGGCAACAGCAAGACAGAAAAATCTATCAAAAAGGCTGAGAGAATAGAATGGATGATAGAAAAAAGAAACTTTGAGATCAAAGAAGGGGAGAAAAAGTAAAGAAGGAAATTTTAGAGAAATGAATGCTGGAAAACAGGAAATTGAAGAAAATAAAAATAGAAAATCAAGACCTACAAAGGTTTGAAAATATTTTATTAAACTTTTCTGTTGCAGCTGAACAGTTTGGAGGGCTAAAGCTGGTGGGGTTCATCCCAAGGAGAGTGTATCCTAACATGTAGGAAAGACTGGACACATTTTTGGTGACCAGCTCTATTCATGTTCTGCACTGCGTATATGTGACTGAGAAGAGCTGTTCTGCTGATTTGTATTTTGTGTAAAGAATCTTGCTTGTTTTGTTTTCCCAAAAAGAAGTGAGTTGGTGTTCTACTAAGGTGCGTTAGCTGTCAATATGCCGATAGCATGAGAATAGGGACTGGTGTAACATTTGCAGTGCTTCCATTTCATATGATTTGTGGTTGGTTGCAGGGGCCGTGGCTACAATGAAGATGTAGCTACTATAGAGGCAAAGCCACAGTCACCCTACCTCCTAAAGTCAGCCCTGTATGTGAGTACCGACACATTTTCTAGAAAAAAGCACTGCGGAAGTATTTAAATATCTCTACCATATCTCCCTTACTACTTCAAGGCATACACAGCACTCACTGTACATAAACACATACTGTAAGAGACAATTTCTGCTCAACAGAGCTTACAGTCTATTGAAGACAGATGAGCAGAGCAAACAGGGGGCTGTTAATGTGGCGTGATATTCTCACGCTATCAGCACGTTAACAGCTAATGCACCTCAGTACACAGAACTCTAGTGTAAAGCCCACTTCAGTATATTAGCCAGTATGCTGCAGAAAGACGTTGCCCCTTCTTCAATAGGTGGATTCCAGCTCTGCTCCATACCCCTTAAAAAATCATGCCGTTCTCCAGGACATGGAGGATTGAGGAGACCACTACCTGCACTCCTATCTGCTTCATTCTCTCTTCCAGAGCCATGAAGTCCCTTTGGTTATATTTGGAGAGATACCCAGCAGTATCATTTGTGCCATTTCTTTCAAAACAAATCGCCACTACTTGTACGGAGAATTGCTAGCATATAGTTCACTATACTAGCAAAGTTAACAGCTTTAAATTTGGGCAGGATGTGTGGCAGTCTGGGCCCAGGGCTAAAAGTTAAATAGAAATGGATGAAATTCAAATGCTCTCCAGATAAATTATGCATTGAAGGCTCAATGCCAAAAATAGCAGTAAGAACTTTAAACACATAAGTTTAAAGTTATGCTGACATTTTCAGCACTCATATCTGAACGCATAGCTCCACTGAATATTCACATAAATGCAAAAGAATAACATCCATTTAAAGTTACGCATTGGCCGTTCAACTAAATATTGACCTCACTAGTTTTTTTTTATTAGGATTAATGGGAAAGTCATTACAAACATGTAAAGGATTTTCAAACATACAAAAAATGTAGTAAGCTGGACAGGGAATGATGGATACACTTTCCCCACTATCCAGAACTCCAGTGTGACAGATCAATCCATGTTTAATTAGTATGGGGTCTACCCAGCAGTGGTATGTACTGTATGTCCTTTCTGTGTGCACTTACGGAAATAAAGAACAGTAATGTAGGACAAGCACGTGCCATGCTATTCAGTTAATCCTTCATGACGGCCGACGACCTTCAGAAATGCAGAAAACACACAAGTACCACAAACTACTAAAGCAAACTATTAAAATATGTTTCTATAAACAAGAGGTATGGAAACGCTTGATTATTTTACCAGCAGGGTTTAATAGAACCTGTTATTTGATTTTCCCCTTGAGACAATGGTATTGCTGTCATTTGTCACATGTGTTTACGCTATCATAGCACGTTGAAGTCATTCAAACGCTGCCCAGTTAGCTTAAGCGGCTAAAGTTAAGACAGCTTATATTCTTCCTAACTTTAGCTGCTTTAAGATAACCAGATAGCAGCTGAATATTGCCACTGCCCAGTTATCTTTTGCCACCATCCCCGGAAAGCCCCAATACTAAGCGGTTAGCATCAGGGTGTCTAGTGGCATTAGAGGGGAAGATTCAGTGACACAAACCAGCTATATTTATTATTTATTATTATTATTTATCTATTACAAATTCTTATATACCGTGCTATTTAGAATCAGCGCGGTTTACATTGTAACAACATTTTGCATTAGAACAAGATCTTTTGCTTACATTATAACAGGGATTATAACTTGGAGGTAACAGGGAAACTATATACTGTTCAAACCAAGGGGCTTATAAATTATTTAAGTCATAGTATGTAATAGAATCGTAATGTGTCATGCTGACTGCAAAAGTTCGTAATGGTGAGTTTTGTTTGTAGAACATTTGGGTTATGTTGTTGGTACGTCAGATGCAGTGTGGATGAGCTGGGGTGCTGGGTGTGAATGTATTAGGTTTGTGGGTAAAATGAAGGCAGAATAAGTGATATTTAATAGCTTTTCTGAATTGGGAGAGGTCAGTAATTGATCTTATATGAGGTGGGAGATTGTTCCAGCACTTAGGAGCATATAGTGTGAATGCTCTGTTTCTGGTTGTTTGGGTACATTTAGTGTACTCAGGTGGTGTAGATAACGTGTTGCTAGTTGTTGACCTTCTCAGCCTGTTAGTGGGGGTATTGGTCAGGAGTGATGAGAGGGATGTGGAGGATATCCCGTTGATTGCTTTAAATGCCAGGATTAACGCCTTGTAGGTGACTCTGCATTGTACTGGTAGCCAGTGAAGGTCCATAAGTATGGGAGTTATGTGGTCTTTTTTGGAGATGCCACAGAGAATGCGGGCTGCTGTGTTCATGGCTATTTGAAGAGGATTGAGAGTGCTCTTGGGTAGTACATGTAGGATGATGTTGGCATAATCAAAATGTGGTAGTACGAGTGACTGGAATATTGTTCTGAAGTCATTTGGGGCTAGTAGAGGTTTCAGGTGACGTAGTATCCGTATTTTATTGTATATGGATTTAGTTGTATTCTTTATATGCTCTTTAAAGTTGAGCTGCTGATCTATTGTAATCCCCAGATATCGTATTACAGACTTACATGGGAGTTCCGCGTCATGAACTTTCAATTAAGCAGGAGGAGAGAAGTCTTTGTTCTTGGTTACGAAAAGGACTTCAGTTTTTTTGAAGTTTATGCGAAGATTTTGGGATAGGAGCCAATCAGTAATTGCATTGAAGCATTCAATAAGTGGGACAAGGTTTGGCTGCTTGATCTTAATTGGAGCGAAAATTAATACATCATCAGCATAAATCAGACTGGATATGTTAAAAGAACGGATAATTTCACAAATGGGTTGCATATAGATGTTAAAGAGTAGGGCCGAGAGGGATGATCCCTGGGGTACTCCTTGTTGCTGATGGAAAGGTTCAGATGTTGAGGAGCCTATCCGTACTTGTTGCCAACGGTTCATGAGATAGGATTTACACCATTCCCAGGCAAGGCCCTGAATTCCCTTTTCCTGGAGGCAGGAGAGGAGTTGTACATGGTTAACAGAATCAAATGCAGCCGCTATATCAAGAAATATGAGTGTGAATCCATTCTCAATCTTGTCAATACCTCTGGACAATGTATTAATGAGTATAGTTAGTAGAGTCTCTACGCCATGTGACTCATGGAAACCATGCTGACAAGGATCAAGAGGGGCTGATATATCAATGTGTTGCTGTAGTTGCATTTGCACCACCTTCTCTATGAGTTTGGCTAGATAGAGTATACTTGAGATTGGGCGGTATGAGTCAGTCTTTGCTGGGTCCAGTTTGTTGCTTTTCAGGAGAGGGCGTATGGAAGTTTGTTTCAGGGTTTCTGGGAAAGTTCCTGTCGTGAAGGAGAGTTCCATGATGTAGACTAGAGTTGAGCTGAGTTCCACACGCATTGATCTGATCCAGTGGGCAGGACAAGGATCATTAGGTGCCGTAGTGGTATTAATGATGGCAATAAGGTCAGCAATGTACTTCTCTGTCGGAGAGGTGAATTTTGTCAATGGTTGATGTATCTGGGGGAGGAAACACCGTGTGGCATTTTGCGTAAAGTTTGTTTTTATCATTTTAGATTGTAGGTGTTCAGCGAAGGCCTGGGGTTGGATAGAAACTGTTTGATTACAGGAAGGTGTCTTAGTTAGTGCTTTAGCAATGCTAAAGAGGTCACGTGGTTTATTTAATGATCTAAGGAGGGTGTCAGTGTGGTGCTCTCTCATTTTTTTATAAATTTTCTCACGGTGTTGCTTCAGAGTGTTCTCATAAGCTGATTTGTCAGATGTGGATCGAGATCTGCGCCATTTTCTTTCTTGCTTCCTTAGAAATTGAAGTGATGCACGTAGTTCATTGGAGAACCACGGGGCTGGCTTTCTGATTCGTGGTTGTTTGTTGGATGCTGGTGATGCTTTGGAAGAGGGTAGACGTGAGCAAGAGGTAAGGATGGAGTTCCATCTATGAATCATTTCATCAAGGCTCTGCGCTGGTTGACTGAGTGCTGGGAGAGTGCTGCTGAGGAAGTCATCTCTATCCAAGGATTTGAAACGAGTTTTTGCTCCCGAAGAGGTTGAGTTTGCTTGGTTGTTTGAAGTTTGGGTATGCTGGTATGGGATTTGGAAGGAGATTACATTGTGGTCTGACCATGGAATTGGTGTGGAGGATAGGAAGATATTCTTGATCAATTCAGATTGAGGGGCAAAGATGAGGTCAAGGGCGTTTCCCTTGAGATGTGTTGGGGAGTTCACCAGTTGAGTATAACCAAGGTCTTTCATAGTATCGAGGAATGTATCAGAGTAGGTAGGCTGCAATGAGGCGAGGTTAAAATCCCCAATAAGCCAATTAGGTTTGCTTGGGCTTCCAGGGTTACAGACGAGGTCAATAATGTTGGATAGATCTTCTGGAGGTGAAGAAGGAGCTCTGTAAATAAGATTTATGCTGATATATTTATTGGTGATAGATAATGTTTCCATGTGCAGGATACTCATTGAAGCTAGTGATTGGAGCTGGAGATTGCTTTTTGAGAGGATGAGGACTCCTCCTCCTTTCCGGTCGCTTCTATGACAAGCGTGCATCACATAGTCGTGGGGGATGAGTTGATTTATGATGACGGTATCTGTGTCTGATAGCCAGGTTTCTGTGACCATGAGGATATGTCACTGAATATCCTCTCAGCGTGATTTAATCATCAAATGCTAGTCCAAAAATGAAAAATCTACCATTAAAATGATTAACACGGCAACCACATGCTTCATCTAGCTAAGGCAAGAAGCCATCTTGAATTTTTTGCAAAAACATTCTCTTTTAATTTTTACTAATTCCTCATGCTTTAACAAACTTTATAACATTTCCCATACATATTTTACTAGAATTAGAATCTTTTTTCTGTAAGGCATAGCCACATTAATTGCAGCTTCTGAATGCACTCTTACTGTGACTTGATATAAAGCACATACTGTATTTCTTTCCAATGGCTAGTTTATGTTTTCTTTTCAGAATTATTTCCTATTACTTTTAGCACCTCTTGTTTTCCTTCCTTTCCAATACTACTTTCCAGACAAGAACAGCAGTTTGAACTCAGAGACTCTTTTCATCCCACTGCATAAAGGTATTTAGATGACTTTACATGGAGAACGTAAATTATTTTCAGTGGTATTCCGCAAGCTTACAAGAACATTAAAATCTAGAATTCAAAAATCGATAGAAGGTTGGGCTGCTACTGGGCTGTTTTTATGTGTCTTGTTGCTCTTGTTTAATTTCTTCTTTTTTTTGTTTCTGTTCATCACTGATTCTAGATTATTTGTCCAATTATATTCATTTGCTACAAATGTTTTGTGCAAGTTCTTTGAAAGATCTAAGCATGTAGTTAGAAGCAATAAACAGGGGGTGTATCTTGAAATCTCACAGTGTTCTTTGTTCAGTTTTCCTGCACCAAAAGATGAACTTAGCTTTAATCAGCAGTGACTCCCAAAGACAAGTCCAATTAACTGTTGAGTGGTCTCCTGACCCCAGAAGTTTTGCATATTCTTGAACTATGACTTTTTCCATTTTTAATTTGAGAGCATTTTTCTGTTCTTTAGCTTTTTTTCATTCTTGGCTCAGTAGTTTCCCTCCATTCCTTTGGGCTCCCAGAGCAATTAGAACCAGACTCTGGGCTGGGCTGCAGTGCCATGACCCTTTATTCACAACTATCCAGTGTGTTGTCCTCATTTTTAACCTTCTTTTCCCGCTGTCTAGCCCTCTATGGTTACTGGCTTAAGTATATATAGATAGATAAATAGATAGATATACACACATATACACACACAGGTCCAGATACTGGTTAGTCCTTTTCAGAATCTGCTGGCTCTAATTCATTATTTCATTAATATTACTTATGGACTGCATTTAATTTGTTCAGTTGTATACTCTATAGTGCAATATTTCAGAAAGCAGAGTCTTCTCCTAAGTGACCAATAAGATGCATGGTGTGATAGCTGTGCATGTCAAGACCTAATAGAAAATAATTGCATTTACTCTTTGGCTCAATCTCTACTGCCTAAAACACCTTAGCAAATATTAACTTTGGGCTTCTTTGATAAACTGTTGCTGTTAGATTCCCATTTACAACAGGTGCCATTTATGAACCGTGATAACATTATTTTTTACAGTCCCTGTTAACACATCAAGCCAACCAAGGGATTTGATCAATGCCAAGTGTTGTTTTACTCTTATAGCAGAATACATGGAATGAAGAAATCATTGATTCATTCATGAGAACAAATTAGTGTAGGTGCTTTAGAAAAACTCCTTGCCTCTTTTCTGCCCTTGGTGAACTAGTCACCAAGAAGCAGTTTTATGAAAAGAGCACAATGGTGCATATTTTATTTATTTAGACAGTTTTGTATACCATCTTATCCTTCAATCAAAGTGGTCACAACACAATTGTGGGATATGAGACACTACATTGATACTTATAGGGAATGTGGGCAATGGAGGGTTAAGTGGCTTGCCCAAGATCACAAGGAGCACCTGTGGGACTAGAGGCCCCAGCCCTTCTGGCCCAAGGTTGCTGTCTTCTAGTGGGATTTGAACCCTAGGCCTTTGGGCCTGGGGTAACTTGCCCCAACCACTAGGCCACTTCTCCCTCCCATGTTAATAGTGAGTAAAGAAACCTCATTCAGAAAGAAAATCAGTGATGCAGGCTGATCTGTGCCCATACAAATGTGATGATAATGTTGGCTAGATTTAAGATTTTGGCACAGATACTAGCTCAGAGAAATGAGGAGGTTCCCTGGAGATTGGAAAGCAGAAGTGGGGGAATTGGGCTATAGTGACATCTGCCTGAAATGGCACCAGTCCATGACCTTAAAGTAAGTGGGGAAAGGCTTCTTTTTGGCCTGGGTAATTGGTACTGTCAAGATCCGGAACCCTGGGCAGTTGCCTAGTTTGCCTATGTTTATATCAAGAGGTATGTAGTTTTTCACACAGAATCATTTGGTTGGACACCTAACAAATGCCTGTGCGTATAAACTGCTTGCATGCAGGAATACCTAAAAAATAACATGTGCAAATTACTGCACAAAACCTTCAGTGCATATACAATGCACACATTTTACACTGTGTAAACATATAAAATAGGAAAACATTCAGAAAATAGGAAAATGAGCCAAGTGTTTTTTTTGGCCCTGTGCATCCCATTCAGGATCCCTATCATTGTCTAAGTTATATAGCTTCTTATCTAATTATAGTAAAATATGCAACTTGAAGGAAGAGATGGGGACAGGCTAAGGTGTCTATGGGATAATACATAGGCACTGCTGTATGCTGCTGCTGCTGCTTCATTCTTCCCTAGTAGTTTTATTTCCAGGTTTATGTCCCAGAACATCATTATGAGAAAATATATATGATTATCGGTAAGCATCTAAAATAACTATGATTAATCATCTAAATGCTTGTGTGTGCATTCCCAGAGAAAAACACAGGAAGAGTCATGATAGGCCAGTGGTCTGACCTTTCAAGCCCAACAATTGGGGTTCAACATATGGCTAATCTATGCCCCTTGAAAGTATATTGCAGATACTCTATGCTCACTTCCAGAAATAAAACATGGCAATGAACAGGATTTGAACTTTATAAAACCTGAAAAACTAGCAAATGTTTCTAAAATAGTGTATTGGGTTTTTCTTGGATCCTTTCTTTTCCAGTTTATTCTTGACTCTTCTTTCAATTCTAATAGAGCTATTTCTCAGGCACTGCAGGCCCATATCTCTGCCTGTCTTTCTGACATTGCCACCAAGATGTCTCACCACCGGTTGGAACTTAATATAAACAAAACAGAACTAGTGGGTCTGCTGCTTTTTAACATATTCATAAATGACCTGGAAATGGGAATAGCAAGTGAGGTAATCAAATTTGAAGATGACACAAAATTATTCAAACTTGTTAAAACTTTAGAGGATTGTGAAAAATTGCAAGAGGACCTCAATCGATTGGAAGACTGGACGTTCAAATGGCAGATGAAATTTAATGTGGACAAGTGCAAAGTTATGCACCTAGGAAAGAACAACCCAAACTATGGTTACATGATGCAAGGTTCCACATTGAGAACCACCACCCAGTAAAAAGATTTAGGCGTCATCGTGGATAACATGTTAAAACCCTCGGCCCAGTGTGCAGTGGCGCCAAGACAGCAAATAGAATGCTAGGGATCATAAGGAAAGGAATGGAAAATAAAACAAAGGATATTATAATGCCTCTATATCGTTCCATGGTGCGACTGCACCTCAAATATTGTATGCAATTCTGGTTGCCATATATTAAAAAGGATATAGCAGAATTAGAAAAGGTAGAGAGAAGAGCCACCAAAATGGTAAAGGGGATGGAGGGATACCCCAATGAGGAGAGGCTAAAAAGATTAGGGCTCCCCAACCTGGAAAAGAGACGGCTGAGGGGAGATATAATAGAAGTCTATAAATTAATGAACGGAGTGGAATGGGTAAACGTAGATCGATTGTTTACGTTATCAGAATATAGAAAGACTAGGGGACATGCAATGAAGCTGCAGGGTAAACTATTTAAGACTAATAAAAGAAAATATTTTTTCACTCAATGTGTAATCAAACTCTGGAATTTGTTACCGGAGGATGTAGTAAAGGCTGTTAGTGTAGCCAGGTTTAAAAAAGGTTTGGACAAGTTCCTGGAGGAAAGGTCCATAAACCATTATTAAAGGGGACTTGGGAAATTCACTGCTTGTCGGAAACAGAATATTGGGCTTGATGTACCTTGGCCTGACCCAGTATGGCATATCTTATATTCTTATGTTTTTATGTTCTTAGGTTCCCCCTAAACCAGTGGTCACCAACCTCCAGAGGGCCGCGGGCCGCACAGCCGACTTCCGGGAGCCTCGCGGGCCGCACCCCCCTTGTTAACCAGCACAAGCGTCTGGCACCCGCCGGGCTGCTTGTTAGCACACATTAACTGAAGCAGGGCCGCACGAAGAGACATTGCTAGTGAACTCCTTCTCCCCAGAGCTCTGACCGGGACAGAGCCGTAGCCCCGGCTCCCTGTTGCAAGTCTTGCGATGCACTGACCAGGTTACTCACAGCTGCTGCCCCGAAGGCCGTTTAGGGAGTCAAAATCGGAGTTTCCACAGCCAACCTATGCAGCTGCTTACAAAACAGCTCCTGCCTGTCGCTCCACGCCATGTTGCCCTGAAACCAAGACACTGGGTAAGGCTGTCAATCTCCCTGGGGGTCCGTGCTGATTGGACGGGTCGGCCTGGTGGCCCCGCCCCCCAGCAGCCATCTGGGTTGGAATGCAGCTGAAACCCAATATCCCAGCAGGGGACGGCGAGGGAAACGGCGTTCTCCACTGGACTGATGACGAGACCTGCAGGGAACAGGAAGGTAAGCTCCTCCTCGCTCCCCATCGTGTAAATTCCTTGGCGGGCCGCACCGGGGTAGAGCCTCGCGGGCCACACGAAGGGACCTCGCGGGCCGCAGGTTGGTGACCCCTGCCCTAAACCCTCCTTTCCCCTTCCTCCTTTTTCGATCTCTGTTGATAATACTCTTCTTTCACTAGTTTCATCGTCCCATAACCTTGGTGTCATTTTTGATTCCTCCCTTTTCTTCTCCTCACATATACAACAAATTGCCAAGACACGTTGCATCTTTCTCGATAACATTTACAAGATTCGCCCCTTCCTCTCTGATGACACTGCTAGAACACTTGTCTACTATTTAATAACTTCCCATCTTGACTATTACAACCTCCTACTTGCTGGTCTCCCTTCAATCTGTTCAAAACTCTTTTTCACCAGTCTCGTTTTGCTCATATAACCCCTCTTCTGAAAACACCCATTGGCTTCCCTTCCACTTTCACATCCAATTCAAACTCCTTCTTCTGACCTTTAAGTGCACTAACTCTGCTGCTCCTCCCTATCTCTCCTCTCCTTCTACACTTCTCATGAACTTCATTCGTCTACTGGCTTGCTCCTTTCTTTGCCCTTTTCTCCCTCTGCTACCTCCAGACTTCAGTCCTTTTACCTCACTGCTCCTTATGCTTAGAATAAACTTCCTGATTCTGTGCATCAGGCTTCATCCCTGCCCCTTTTCAAATCTAAGCTAAAGGCTTTCCTCTTTAAGGCTGCCTTTGGATCCTAATCCTTTGTTCCTTATGTCTCATTACCCTTTCCTATTCTTTCCTTTTTCTCACTTTTGTCTTGTTTGTCTGATTAGATTGTAAGCTCTGACAAATGGGGACTGTCTTTATCTTTGTTTGTACAGCGCTGCGTATGCCTCATAGCACTTCATAAATGTTTATTAATAATAATAATAGCCAAAAGATTTTCTATGGACAAACCTGTTTACTCTTGTAGAAATGGGGTTTGGAAATTGACTTCCCTCCACTGTGATAGTGGCAAACTGGAACTATACATGCAGAATGACAGCATATGTTAGTTTACTTGTAGTAGTACCAAAACTGGGAAGGAACAGGCACAGGAAAGTACACAAGGATTTCATTTTTACGTTCTGGTATCTATATTGCAGCTGCTTCAATGTAGGTGCAAAGTACAGCACTATTTGTTCATGTGATCAGTGTTCGCTCTAAGGACTGGTGGCTTGAGGGCACATCTTCAGCCCATGCACTAAAATTTCCACTGATCAAATCTGTGAACTACTATGTGCAACAGAGGCCGTTGATTAAAGATCCAAGTCAT
Source organism: Ichthyophis bannanicus (assembly GCA_033557465.1). NCBI lineage: Eukaryota > Metazoa > Chordata > Amphibia > Gymnophiona > Ichthyophiidae > Ichthyophis > Ichthyophis bannanicus. The sequence goes on along the minus strand of CM066034.1, from coordinate 100,126,381 downwards.
GACATAAGAACGTAAGATATGCCAATCGGGGTTAGATCAAGAGTCCATCAAGCTCAGTATCCTGTTTCCAACAGCGGCCAATCCAGGTCATAAGTACCCTTCAGGTTCCCAAAAGGTAGATTCCATGCTGCTTTTCCCAGTGCTAAGCAGTGGATTTCCCCAGTCAAGTTTAATAATGGGTTTATGGACTTTTCCTCCAGGAACATGCCCAAACTTCTTTTAAGCCCAGCAACACTAACAGCATTTACTACATGCTCTGGTAACGAACTCCAGAGTTTGATTACTCATTCAGTGAAAAAGATTTTCTCTGATTAGTCTTAAATGTACTACATTGGCAAAATTAAAGAAATTATTGTTAACTTTTAAAAATACAAAATTTTTTACTCTTAAATAAAAATAGTGCCTGCCTATTTTATAGCTGTTACTTTATCAAACTGGCTAATCAGAATCAGACTGGTTGGTATTGCATTATTTTAAAGACCTTTTATCCTACTTCTTAACCCATTACTGGCTTTCTGCAGTTTTCTTCCTGATCACCCATAGACCAAGAATGAGTGAGACGTTCCATCAGGGGAAGGTTGCTCTGTGCACCACATACCCTGCCCCTTCTGACCTCAGACCTTGACCTCTTGTGCTAGAGCATTCTTTTCATGTGTTTTTTAAATATCTTTGAGGTATTGAAATGTCTCTCTAAAAGATGGCAGAGAAGCCTCCAGTCATCTTTTAGCTCCCCCGATCGGGGTCGAGCACCTGAGTGGGCCTGCCAGTCTTCCCGCTCAGGGACTCCAGTCCAGTCGAGGCTGTGGGAGGAGGAGCCGCAGCTTCAAAGGACGCTGCCGTCCGGCAGGAACAGCAGAGAAGCCTCCAGCCATATTTTAGCTCCCCCGATCGGGGTCAAGCACCTGAGCGGGCCTGCCAGCCTTCCCGCTCAGGGACTCCAGCCCAATCGGGGCTGTGGGAGGAGGAGCTGCAGCTTCAAAGGACGCCACCGTCCGGCGGGAACAGCAGAGAAGCCTCCAGCCATATTTTAGCTCCCCCGATCGGGGTCAAGCACCTGAGCGGGCCTGCCAGCCTTCCCGCTCAGGGACTCCAGCCCAATCGGGGCTGTGGGAGGAGGAGCCGCAGCTTCAAAGGACGCCGCCGTCAGGCGGGACCATGCCTGGTGGGCCTGCGCCTGAGGGCCTCGCCAGAGGGCCCTTGGGTGCGGCCGTTAGGCGCGGGCCTGCTGGAGTGGGCCACAAGAGCTAGTTTTTCTCCCCGATGCCCAGTCCACGACTACGTACAATAAACAAGGACACCATCTGGACCCACGCAGCAACTGGTTCGCCGATCACCAGTGCAACAGAACTGTAAGCAAACCTACTGAGGGAAATAAGAGTAACTCATTTATACAACCTGCATCTCCACAAATTCCTGACCTTTGCCAATGTTATATTCCGACCAAGGGAATAGCGTTATTATATGTTATAATAGCTACCTCTTTCAATAAGTGAGTGATAGCTTCTAGCCTGTAGTTTCTTGGATGTAGCAAATCAATTCACTTTTATGTGACTGTGAAAGGAAAATAAATTTCTTCCAGTTATATTTTCTAACTAGCAAAAGGGCTTGTTGTAACATTATACTTTTATCTGTGGATGAAAAACAAATATCTTTATCCTGTAAATTGTAACAGCCTTGCCTGTAATTGTAATTGTAACAACCTAGACTATAAGTGCAACTGTAACACCCCAGCTTGAATCACCACTCCACACCTAACCATTACAGACTTAATAACCACTTTTAATCTAGACATCCTGATGATCACCGAAACATGGTTCACGGACACAGATACCACCATTTTAAATCAAATCACACCCCCTAATTTCTCAATCCATACTAGCAATAGATCTAGTAATAGAGGGGGAGGGGTCCTCATACTATCAAAAACCGAACTGCAATACCGGACAATCCAGTCTAGAAGTATGCATCAGTTAGACACAATCACCATCGCAAACAAACACAATTCTTTCAACCTTATCTACAGGGCACCAAGCTCCACCTTTGACGAGATATCCAACATAATTGATTTAGCTTGTAACCCTGAAAACCCCTCTAAACAAAACTGGCTATTGGGAGACCTTAATCTAGCCTCCGTACAACCTACTCTGTCCAACGCATTTCTAGAAGCAATGGCCAACCTTAACTACACCCAGATCGTAACTGATCCCACCCACCAGCATGGGAACATTCTTGACCTAGTTTTCGCCCCAGTCACATCCACTGACAGGAGGGACCAATTTAATCCCATCATCACTCCAGTCCCATGGTCAGATCACAGCCTGATATCATTTCAGGTCCCATCTCCTCTCAACAATCATGACCAACCAAAACCAGAGAATGTTACAAACCTATGCCACTTCAGACCATTTGATAGGGAAGTGCTGGCTAAACATGTCATTCCAAAGCTCTCTCAACCGTCGAACAACCTCAACAACATCGTCTCCACTTGGAATGACACTCTAATGCAGTATGCTCACCAACCTCCGTTGAATGATCACGTCAAACACAAGAACAACGCCACCAAAAGGCGAACAGCCCCCTGGTTTTCTCCTGAACTAAAAAAGTCCCTACTTCACCTGAGAAAACTCGAGAGAAACTGGAGGCACACCCATAGTACAGATGATCAAACCACCTACCTAGCCTACTTGAAAATCCACCGAGAAGCAATTTGGAACAGGAGGAAGGAATTCCACTGAGATCTCTTCAGTCGTTCGCTAAACAAGCCACAAGACCTCTTCAACTTGGTAAAATCTTTAACCAAAGAACCTTCCCCACCTCAGGTGGAGCAAATACAACCCCAAGCATATGCCAACTATATGCAATCCAAGACCATCAAAGCAATTAATGCCACCTGTCCAGGAATACCTCAACCTTCCCTACTTCTACAACCACTCGACAAGTTCTCTCCCCCATCAGCATCCAACATCGAAGACATTATTGCTAGCATCAATACCACCACAGCACCAAATGACCCCTGCCCAGCACACTGGATCAAAGCAATGCGATCAGAACTCAGCCCAGTCATAGCAGAAATCGCACATCAATCCTTCATAACAGGAAAGTTCCCAACAACACTCAAGCAGACCTCCATTTGACCACTGTTGAAAAACAACCAGCTTGACCCAGAGAAGGTAGATTCCTACAGGCCGATTTCCAGTATCCCGCTGCTAGCCAAAATTCTAGAGAAAGCGGCCCTGATGCAAATCCATCAACATATAGACACCGCATCCCCCCTAGACCCCTGCCAACACGGGTTTAGAGAAGCACACGGTGTTGAAACACTCCTGACTTCACTAATCAACAATCTCGTCTGTGGCTTAGACAACATCAAATCTGGCTTTGTTCTGATTTTCCTGGACATTGCAGCAGCATTTGACTCAGTCGACCATGCACAACTATTAGCTCAGCTCCATGATAAGGGGATTCATGGTCTAGCCTGTGATTGGTGCAGATCTTATCTCAAAGACCGATGGCAGCAAGTCAGGATTGGATCTAATACATCAGAACCGTTCCAACAAAAGCATGGAGTACCCCAGGGATCCTCTCTTTCCATGCTTCTCTTCAACATTTACATGCAGCCAATCTGCGAAATCACCTGTGCCTTCGGAATATCATGCCTTATTTATGCAGATGACGTTCTGATGTATTCACCTTTCAATGTCATACTCCCAGATTACACAAACCTAGTTGATTGCTTCAACGCAGTAACAGACTGGCTTCTCAACCAGACCCTAAGGATAAACTTAAAAAAAAAACTGAGGTTCTAACCATCACAAGAAACAAATATTTCTCTCCTCCCACATCCCTAACTGTGAGAGACACAGAGCTACCAGTCAAATCAGCTATACACTACTTGAGAGTAATACTTGATCGGCAGCTAAACTTTAAAGAACACATAAGTCGCACAGTAAAATCTGTCTATTACAAGATCAAGACCCTTCGCCACCTCTGACCCATGCTAGATCCCAACAGCTTCCACACAATATTTCAAGCTCTAGTCATACCCCATTTTGATTACGCTAACATTGTACTCCACGGCCTCCCCAAAAACACACTTAACCCTCTTCAATTAGTGATGAATGCCGCTGCCCGTGTATTAGTTGGGACGTCAAGATGCGATCATATATCCCCCGTCCTAAGAGATCTACACTGGCTACCAATAAGTTGTAGGATCTCTTTCAAGGTCCTACTAACCACATTTAAGACTATAAACATAGCGCCTCCCATCAATCTCCATGCTCATCTCCCAACCCACCAACAACAGATCCAAGAGGTTGCATCACACTAATACACTCATAACCCCAAAAGACTCCACAAAATGGGCACAATCCACCAACAAATGGGCATTTGTGTCCTACGCACCCAGTTCATGGAACAACCTCCCACATAATATCAGAGCAATCAAGGACATCACTCAATTTAGAAAAGCCCTCAAGCACCACTTGTTCATCACACACTTTCACAATGCTCCAATTCCCCAGCGCTGCATAGCATCACAAACATCATCCCACAACCTGATAAATTAAAAGCTTACATTAGTTAAGTAAGAGGAAGTGGTCCGTAAATGGAATGCACACTTAATCTCAATCCCTGCTCCACCTGTGTAACATTATTGTCACATCAGTATGTAATTTGTACATAGTTTTCTCTGTTCTCTCTCCAAGTTGTCCTCCCTGTTCGATGTAAACTTGAGAGTGCCCTGTGGTCCTCGAGTCGTTCTGTTAATTGTAAACCGCACTGATGATAAAGAGTGCGGTATAAAAGAAATGTTAAATAGTTAAATACCCCTGTATTTCCTCTCCCCTAGGTCTTTCAGTCTCATGTCACTAGTGCTTTTGAGATAGACTTTGTACCATTGTAAGATACAGGATATTTCCAGTTATGGAAGGATATGGGGTGAGAGATAAGCTGCCTTTCTCTGGATCACTGTGCAGGCATCAAACACTGCAGTCAATTCCTGGCATCATCATCGTAAAATTTTAACAATCTATGATTTAATATTAGAGCACCATCATATGGACAGGATCCGAACAGCCAACTGAGCAGAGGCACCAATTTTAAGCTAAGAAGTCTCATGCAACTGCTAAGCTCAAGCAGATGCAAATAATTTGGTTTCCTTCTGCTGCTTTATAACACTTAATTGCAGCGTTATATTTTCTTGTGCTAGCTATGTTTTGCCATGTGTATGGGGTTCATGATCTGTGTGCATGCATACACATGCACAGCTTAGAGGGAACAGTGCCTACGATGTCAACAGCAGGTCACGTTTTAAATAGGACCATGGGATCTTCATTTGAAAATTATCTTGCAGGCTCATGAGATTTAGGGGTATTTTTAGTAAGCTGGGCTAATGGTTAACCCTGGCTATCTGCAACTAGGTCCCATGTTATTCTATGGGATCTAGTTGCAAATACTCCGGATTAACCATTAACCTGGCTTAGTAGACATACCCCCGAGCTGTTATGCTCATATATTTTAGGGTTTTTTCTCTGTTTACACTTTCTAGATGAAAAGGTGTGCACATTCTGTTAAGGGTGAACAAAAAGTCAATTTCCTTGTTTCCAAATCCATTTGCTCTATTTATGGACCTTCTTTGTAGACATCAGTCTGATGCTTGCAAGTGGTTCTGATCAGGAACCGTGTGACAGAGCAAGCCCCCAGTCGGATAAACAGAAAAATGTTTCTTAAAAATAAAAACAGAGTTTAAAGACTTATGTCTAATCAGAAATAAAATTAAAGTCAGACAAAAAATGGTGATCTTAATTATGTTGTTTTTACCTAGGAACTAAATTATTTAATAAATTAGGCTTGTATTGCAGCATTAACATTTTTCAGAAGGGACACATGGAGATAGCCCAGAGGCAGAATACTGACAGCCTCCTTCGGCTATACCTGTGAGGACTGGCACAATGCCCGCAATCAATTATCTGCCCATGTCTGTCATTTACAGCTGCAAAAACCATCAGTGTTAGACCGATGAAACTATACTATATTGTATAGACATTAAAAATTCCTTAAAGATATGTTATAAATAAGCAGCCTTTTTCAAAGGAAAGGAAGCTCTTGAGCAAGAGACTACAGCATGAACTGGGCAATGCCAAGGCAAAGCAGAAACTAGTAAACACTTTGGCTTACTACTGTGTTTAAGTGAAGATCAGCCCATATGAACTTCCAGGACCCTAGTAATCAACTAGCCAGTGATTAGTATATCACAGGCTGCTGCTGAGCCGTTGTGAGCAGTTAAGGATTACAGAGACTCCCTTAGCATGGCAGGGAAGAACTTGTGCAGCAAGTGTGAGGGATCAGCTTTCTGCAATTCTCTGAAAGAGGTGGAATTTAATCATAAATTGTCGATATTGGTACACTGGATAAGTGGATTGGTTCTGAACAAAGATAAGGCAGAGGTTTTGTAGAGTTCAGGTATGCCTACTTTGTTGCCACTACTAAAGTGGAAAATAGAGGGAGAAGAGGTGGTGGGGGCCATCAAAGCGAAGGACTTGGGAATGATCAAAGATGGATCTTTTGGTTTAGAGTTTCAGATACCATGGATGGTACAGAGGGCTTTTTTGAAGTTGGCAGAAATGAAACCATTGAAGCCTTTTTTAGAACAGGAGTTGTCTAGAATGGTGGTACAGGCACATATTATTCTACAATTGGATATTGTAGTAGCTTATCGAAGGGATTGCCAGGGAGAAGGATTCATTGGTTGCAAATTGTTCAGAATATGGTGGCTATACTGATTTATGGTTATTCAAAACCACAGTCTTCTAGGTCATTTGATTAACTCTTCATCAACTACCAAAAAATGTTTGGGATTCAATTTAAATTTTTTTGTCTTACCGCACAGGGTGCTGAGGGGGAAAGGGTCTGGGTATTTGGGGGAGAGTATACAGTACAATGGTATACTCCTCAGATAGCGTTAAGGTCAGCACAGCAGGCTCTGGTGGCTACCCCTATAGTGAGATAACTAACAAAGAAATGCTTATGGCAAGGGCTTAGTCCTTATGGCTCTGTATTGTGCAACATCAGGCATTTGGATTTGAAGAAAATTATCTGTATTTTCAGAACCTCTTGAAAACATGGGATAACTGGATATTCAGTGGCACTATCATAGTTAGTGCTGCCGAATATCATTGGGTGCTGCCGCTACACGCCCCAATGCTAAGCAGTTAGCATCAGGGCGTTCTGGCATGGAGCAGAACCGAGTAGCAGCAATATCCAGCCTCTATCAGGAGCAAGAAACCATGGCCTAACCTTCACCGTATATCGCTAAATGGGCAGTGGCTCAATATCGCCAATTCAGGGCAACACCATCAAATGGTTTCAATCCTATTTATCAGACCGCAAACAACAAATAAAAATTGGATCCCATAGATCCCTCCCCTTCTTTCTACACAAAGGAGCGCTTTAAGCATCTGCATTCTCATCAGTCTTGTTCAATATATACATTCAGTCCTTATGTGATGTCATATAAAGCTACTAAATTAAATATCAAATATACACAGATGACATCATGATATACACTCCCTTCTCCATGAGCACACCAGACTATTCTATTATAACCAAATACTTCACAGCGATGACTAAATGGCTACAAGAACACAACCTCAACATCAACTATAATAAGACTGAAGTCCTCCATATTACAAGAGATCCTACCTTCAATCCACCACCAACACTCAAAATGGATAACCAGGAACTATCAGTTAAAACATAGGTTAAATACCTAGGAGTAATATTAGATCAAGGGATAAGTCTACAGGCGCAAGTTAAACCACCAAATCAATATATCACAAACTCAGAATTCTAAAGAACCTATGCCCCCTACTAAACCCACCAGATTTCCACACAGTATGCCGGGCCATCATCACCCCATACTAGATTATTGTAACTCATTTTGCCAAGGACTGCCAAAACACACCATATACCCCTTGCAACTAGTCCAAAATATGGCTGCAAGACTCATACAAGGAACATCTAGGCAAACTCACATCAGCCCAGTTCTTAAGCAGCTCCACTGGTTACCTATTACAGCAAGAATGAAGAGGTTATGATCACCTGGGATATTCCCATTCCGACGGATAAGAAACTGTATGCCAGAAAACCTGACATAGTGGTGAAGGAGAAGAACACCAGAACGGCATTGATAATAGAAGTGTCGGTACCGAGTGATTATTCTGTGAATCGCGTGGAGAGAGAGAAGATCTTGAAGTATCAGGAAATGCAATCAGAGACCAAGAAAATGTGGCAGAAAGATACAGAAATATTTCCCATTGTACTGGGAGCCACAGACCTGATAAAGAATTTCCAAGCACATCTTGACAAACTACCCATACATGTTACATCTTATGAATTCCCGCAGGAGGCTCTCTTTGGCACGATGCAAGTATTACACCGAGCATTAGCAGTAAATTTGAGAGATTAAGATCATATTCCAGATACTCTGGCTTAGAAGTGAGGTTCACGACTGCCATAGTATGAGCAAAACTAACCCATTAGGAGAAACTAACCCAAGAATTAAATATAAAGTAATCCTTAACACATACAAAATAATGAATAACCAGTCCGCTGAGTGTCTCCAGACTTAGCAATAGACCAAGAAGACATAATACAGTCAGCCTACTGGACATACCCAATGAAAAAAATCACAAAAAGCCAAAGGACATGCAACAGGGTGCTCTCCCTCTATTCTCTAACCACATGGAACGAGATACCATCTCAACTAAGAAGCTAAATTCCGTAAGAAGTTAAAAACTCAACTCTTCCTAGAATACAATGGAGCAGACTCCCACTAAACCATTGCCAACCAAACACTAAAGGCCCGATTCCATCCCAGATGTAGAAGCCCTCTGTGCACCCGGCCGGAACCGGATGCACAGGGGGAGTTGTGATTGTGATCCCGTGGGGCACGTCTAGCCCCACGGGATCAGAATCATTTACAAGACCGTATGTGCAGGCTGGGACTGCGATACAGCCCGGCCTGCATGTACAGGCCTTGCCCGACTTGGCCTCCCAGGGATCCTTAATTGCAATGAATTAAGGGCCCCTATTACTAAAGCCCTTTAGCTGGTTAATGTGCATTTAAATGTGTAGCAACCGGTAGCCAGAAACACTAACATGCAAGCTTGTCTGCCACCACATGCTAAAATGCATGGAATGATATGGGGAAATGGTGGAGAGTGGGAATAGAGACTGCATTACTGCTAGCACCAGGGCAATTGTGGCATGCTCAGTGGCAATGTGACTCTTAACATGGATTCATCTACGGACCCATCTATGAAAGTCGTTACGTGAACCCACCTTAGTGGAATACATCTTCAAGTGGCCCATCACACTCCAACAGCTAACACGGAGGCAATTAGCATCCACTTGTTTGGCATATTAATTGCAAATCCTTTGCAGACTTTAGTAAAAAGGGCCCTAAGTAAAACGTTATAGATCAAATGGGTCTTTATCTTTATTTCAACATTTAAAATACCGCCCAGACATAAGTACCAGGGTAGTTTACAATACAAACGTTTTGCTGCGAAATCAAAGAAGGAAAGGAACACCAATAATTGATAGGATAGTAAAGAGACAATTATACAGAAGAAGGGAGAGACAAGGAAGGGAGGAGAGCTAGACTAGGCTTGGGGAGGAGGGAGGTCAAAAGCAGTATGGAAAAGAGAAGTTTTAGCATTGTTCTGAATTTCTGATAGGAGGGTTCCAGGCGGAGTGCAAACAATCTATGGCATTGTATTAGGAAATAAGTGGAACAGGCTAAATGGGCATTTTGGTCCTTATCAACTATTATATTCTCCATTTCTGAGGTTTAAAGTGAGCTGGGGACATGTCAGTGGATGGACAAACAGTGGGGAAAAGCAATCATTACTAGGTGAAATGTGAAGTACAATAAAGCCACAGACTGGACTTCTAGCTTGCACAGAGTACCCTAACACAAGAGCTATCCATGAAATAACACAAAATATTTTCATGCTGAAAATTTCTAAAATATAAGAAACCTAGATAGTAACAAATTATTTTAGTTAGATATGATTACTTATAAGTAAATGTACTTTTTAAAATAAGAATTTAAATTTTCTTACAAATAAAGAAATACAGGAAATTACATATTTAAGAAACAATAAAGAAAATCCCACATAAAGGAGAAGATATTAGCTCTGAATTCGGAACCCTTTAATTAACTAAATGCAAGGGAATCACGCCACCCCACCTGGCAATGTAAAACTTAATAAGTAAATAAGGCTCCGACAGGAAATTTGGAAGACATCGTGGACTGGAAAAGATCCAACTCAATGTGGAAATTATCGCACAATTGCTCTGATCCCACAGGCCAGCAAGATTCTACTCAAGATTATTCAGTGGAGACTACAACTTAGGGGGAGGTTTATTGAGCTGCACTAACTGTTAATGTGGCAGCGCAGGGGAAATGCAGATAGCGTAGTGATTTTCTGCGCTATCTGCAGGTCCTATACTAACTGCTGGAGTGGGTAGGATAGGGACAGAGAGTGGGTGTGTCTTCAGTGTGCAGTTAGTGTGGACATCAGCAGCGCGTGGTAACCATCAAAGTTGCCGACAGCGCAGGTGCAACTAATTCTGTCTCAATAGGTGTCATTAGTGGCATCCACAGTGCTGCTGGTGTCATTTTGATGCGTTGCCTGCTGGGGAAATGCGGCACATAAAGCCAACAGACACCATATGGCTTTTGCAGCTAATGCTGTGCTATCTGCACTTTTTCGCCACATTCGTTGCAAAAGCCTAACATGGTTTAGTAAACAGACTCCTTAGATGTTATAACATCCCAATCTTAAAATGTCTTTACAGTCTTTAACTACTTGATCCATAATCCCTTTCAACAAAGTATTAGTAGAAGTAACAGTCTTCCAAATATCCAGTAGTGTTACTTGAGAAGGCAATTGAATCCCTTGTAACTGTTTCAGCAAATTGCATAGGCTGAGGCATAGAACAGCTAGATCAGATTCAAATGGATTGCTCAATGAAGGGTTGCTCACAATTCCCCCAAATGGGAATCTGCATTTCAAACGAACTGGATCAACCGCTCTCCTGGCTCTGAAGATGTTGAAGGAGAGAGGCACCAAGGGAGGCTACCTCAGAGACCATACCAATAGATCTCCTGGTAATTTCATGCTTATCTGTAGGGCCTGTCAATAATGGTTTAGGAGTCAAAGTTGACTGAACTAACAAAGCTTTTACCCTTATGTTTCCTGACTCCTTTAGACATTATTATATAGTACCTTCTGAAGTGACCCCGAAGTGGCACCAAAGGAATGCGCCCTCTAGTCACATGTCCCTTCATTCACCCTCCCATGGCTGCATGTTGGGACACTTAGTTTTAAAGAGTCCAGCAGGCATAATGACATTGTCAAGGGGCAGGCCTTTAGAGCACGCCTGTTTTCACTCCCGGAAGTTCTTCTCAGTCACAAAAACCCCTTTCGAGTCCTGCGCACTGCTGCCATGTCACTCCGATCATGTACTTCCCCTTCCTTCTACATAAATGTTCTGCAATGTTGAGATTTTTTAAAATCTAAAAGATGGGTGCAATTGGAGTCCTTCAATTGACTTTCAACATACAAGAACTTTCCTTCAGGTTATTTTTTTTTTAATATTAAGAATTGTGAGTTAGACAGAGCTATCCTGAATTTAAAAATGTTATTTGTTAATTTATTTAGATTGGATTTTACATTTTTTCAATTTCTCCCCAGAGCAAATTACAATAAAATGCAAATTAACAAACAGCATTAGTAACATAGTTGCACAAATCATTTTAAAAATCAATATTTCATAACCCTCCCCATATTACCCTCCTTCTACTTGATCTACTTAATCATTGTTGTGGATTTCTATCCAAGAAATGAAATTCAACAACAAACGTTTCAGGAGACATTCTGCACGCACAGCCAAATTAAGAAGTCCCAATCATTTTCTTGGATCTTTGATATAGGTTCTCAGATGAATAACCTCATGAAATTCAAGAGCTAAGGTATATCATGGATAAGCCTGCTCTACCAACCATGTTTTCCATTTTTTTTTTTTTTTTTTTTTTAGAAAAGAGATACGGGTCTCCATGAAAAAACAAGTAACAGCTAAACCATCTGTCCAAGAAAGGTCAACGCATCTTCGGTAGTAGACTGGCTAATCTACTGAAGAGGACTTTAAACTAGATTCGTTGGGGATGGGTGAAGAAAGCCCCCAGGTAAGTGAAAGCCCCCAGGTAGGTGATACATTAAATACCTTTATGGAAATGGGTAACATATGGAAAGCAGTGTGTATAAATGCCCGTAGCATGGGAAATAACATCCCTGAGGTTGAAGCTTTGGTGGGAGTGGCTGACTTGGATTTAGTGGCAGTTACAGAAACATGGTTCACAGAAAACCATGATTGGGATGTAACTGTACCTGGCTATACTTTATTCAGAAAGGACAGGGTAGGAAGAAAGGGAGGAGGAGTGGCACTATATGTAAAAACTACTATTAAAGCTTTGGAATTACAGAGCTTAAAAGGGAGAGAGGAGGCATTGTGGGTTAAACTAGAAAGAGGGAAAGAGAAATCTATTTGCATTGGTGTGATATACAGACCTCCCTCACAAGAGGAAGAGGTGGACAGAGAGTTAATTGAAGACATACGCAGCATTGCTAGGAAAGGGGAAGTGCTACTGATAGGAGATTTCAATATGCCAGATGTTGATTGGCACATTCCTGCTGCAGTATCATCTAGAAGTAAGGAGATCCTGGATACTCTACAGGGAGAACTATTCAGGCAATTGGTAACAGACCCCACACGTGAAGGGGCCATACTGGACTTAGTGCTTACCAATGGTGAAAGTGTTTCTGATGTTGTAGTGGGAGATCATTTTGCATCCAGTGATCACCAGATGGTGTGGTTCAGTATTAGGGCTGTTAGAATCCATTCCAAGGTGAGGATCTTAGACTTTAGGAAGACTAACTTTGCAAAGATGGGCCAATACCTCAGGGAGTTGTTAGTGGGATGGGAACAGCTGGGGGATGTAGAAAAACAGTGGGCAAAACTGAAAGGGGATATTTTAAGGGCAAGTAACCTTTTTGTTAAAATGGTAAATAAAGGCAAAAGGAAAAGGAGACCGCTATGGTTTTCGAAGGAAGTAGCTGAAAAAGTGAAGAAAAAGAGGGAGGCCTTCATGAAATAAAAGAGATCAGAGAGAGAGGAAGACAGGCATCTGTATTTGGAAAAACTTAGAGAAGCTAGCAAAGTAGTCAAGAAGGCAAAGATTCAAAAGGAGGAGGAAATAGCCAATGCAATAAAATGGGGGGATAAGACATTTTTTAGATATATTAGTGAGAGGAGGAAGGGCAAAAGTGGTATTGTCAGACTCAAGGTTGCAGGGGGGGAATATGTAGAAGCTGATAAGGATAAAGCGGAATTGCTTAACAAATATTTTTGTTCTGTGTTCACAGATGAAGAACCAGGAGCAGGACTTCAGAAAACACCCACAAATAGGAACAGAAGTGAGGGACATATTGAACAATTTTCAGAAGACTGTGTTCGTGAGAAACTAGCTCAACTTAAAGTAGACAAAGCGATGGGACCGGATGGCATACACCCTAGAATACTGAGGGAACTTGGGGACGTTCTAGCAACTCCACTGACTGACCATTTCAAGCCTCGTTGGAGTCGGGAGTGGTGCCAAAGGACTGGAGAGAGGCTCATGTGGTGCCTTTACACAAAAGCGGAAGTAAGGATGTGGTTGAAAACTACAGGCCAGTTAGTTTAACTATGGTGGTGAGTAAATTATTGGAAACACTGCTGAAAGAGCAAATAGTGAGGTTTCTGGAGTCCAGTGGATTACAGGATCCGAGGCAGCATGGATTCACCAGAGGCAGGTCTTGTGAGACAAATCTGATTGATTTCTTTGACTGGGTGACAAGGGAGTTGGGCCGAGGGAGAGCTCTAGATGTGGTGTATTTAGATTTCAGTAAAGCCTTTGACACTGTTCCTCACAGGCGACTTATAAACAAACTGAGCACCCTAGGGATGGACCCTAAAGTTACTGCTTGGGTTAGAAATTGGTTGGGTGGGAGGCGACAAAGAGTACAAGTAAATGGAGCTCACTCTGAGGAGAAGGATGTTACCAGTGGTGTGCCCCAGGGATCTGTCCTTGGTCCGATTCTTTTTAACATCTTTGTTAGTGATATAGCAGAAGGGCTGTCGGGTAAGATTTGCCTCTTTGCGGATGATACCAAAATCTGCAATAGAGTAGACACCCAGGAAGGTGTAGATAACATGAGGAGGGATCTAGCTAAGCTTGAATTTGGCAGCTGGGATTTAATGTTAAAAAATGTTAGGTCATGCATTTGGACTGCAGCAATCCGAGGGAGCAATACAGTATAGGAGATGAAGTACTTTTGTCCACTAAAGAAGAGTGGGACCTAGGCGTGGTTGTGTCTGATAACACAGGTACACTAAAAAAATTTTTTTTTAAACTGCCTCTAATGTTTCGATTGATTTTTACGTTTTTTGGTGTGCTGAATCCAAATCTGGTAACCAATTTGCTCCATCACGTACAGATGTTTTGCTACATTGGGTTAGCAGTTTGAGGTGAACGTTTCAGATTGAGTGCGATCGAGATAAAAGTTTCTTGGATGAATTCTTTATACTAATTGTTTAGTAGTTATTCAAATAAGAATAAAGAAAATTGTAACAAGGCAGCACATAAGAATAGAGTAATGTCAACAAAACACACTGTGATGGTAGCAAAATTGTCTGCACTTAAAACAGCCACATACATGTGCACAAACATTGAGCATATAAGAGTGAGGTTAGACACAAAGCAAAGCAAAGAAATGTGCAAAAAATGTTGTACAGGTATGTATGTAAGAATAGAAAACTCAAACCGCACCATTGCAATACATGAAGACAAACACCCGATGGTGTGAAAATAAAATTCTAATAAATGAGATCCGACACTGTGTTAATAACTAGCAAATTTTTATTTCAAAGTTTAGGAAAAACACGATATTTGTCAACACAGTTTAGATTTTAAAGTCATTCTTGGGTCAATCAATCTCCTGGTGGGCCTGTTTCTTCTTCCCCCAAATGCTTCTCTTGGTGTGCTGCTTGGCGTATTTTTCATCTGGGGTTTCCCGCAGCAGCAACCAGCAGAAATCAGCCATCATAGTGGTGTTCCATCTTCCTTGGTACCTTCTCTCTGCGTCCTTGATGTCCTGGTGAAACCTTTCACCTTGTTCTTCACTGTACGCCCCCAAGGTTTCGGGAAAGTAGTTCACATGGGAGTGCAAGAAATGGACTTTCAGGCTCATGTTACAGCCTTGTTCTTTGAAGGCATTGAGCATCCTGGCAACAATATCCTTATAGTTCTCATCCCGCCTGTTCCCCAAGAATTTGAGAACAACATCCTTGAAGGAATCCCAGGCTTCTTTTTCCTTCTCAGACATCGTTTCAGCGAATGCTCCATCTGAAATGAGTTTCCTTATATCAGGGCCAACAAACACTCCTTCCTTTAGCTTTGCTTCAGAAAGTCGGGGGAACTTTGAGCAAAGGTACCGAAAGCACTCACCATCTTTTGGAAGGGACTTGATGAATTGCTTAATGAGACCCAACTTAATGTGGAGAGGTGGTAATAGAATTTTATCACGAGGTACCAAGCTCTCATGAAGAACATTTTTCTCACCGGGTCTCAAATACTCCCGAATTGGCCAGTCTTTTTTTCCCCCAGTGTAGGTCACGGGCCCGGATATCCCACAAGCAAAGGAAGCAGGGATATTTGGTGAAACCGGATTGCTGCCCTAATAGCATGGATAGAATTTTAAAGTCTCCACAAATCATCCACTTATGCTCATCATAACGAATCTTCTGAAGAATCAGGGCCTAATTCTCGTATTTTTCTTGGAGAATAACAGAGTGAGCAATAGGAACTGAAGCGAATGTGTTGCCATTATGAAGAAGAACACCTTTTATGCTGTCTTTTGACGAATCAATGAACAGCCGCCATTCAGCAGGATCATACTTGAGTTTAAACCTTTCCATCACTCCGTATATATCGTTGCAAAATACCAAATCTTCCTCTTTGCTGAAATACTTCAAAAATTGTGCTCCCGGTTGCGGTACCAATAAAAAGTTGTTCCTGGTGACAATAGATTTTTCTTTTTAAGCCGAGAACCTAGCAGTTGGGCAGCATCTTTTGGGAGTCCTAAATCCTGGACTAAATCATTCAATTCAGCTTGAGAGAAAAGTTCAGGTTTCGGATCTGGTTCAGTTTCAAACTCGGAAGTACTGGACTCATCGGGAAAAGCCATCTGATGAATCTCATCATGATCAGAACCGTCCACACAAATATGATCCAAAGATTTTGGTGGTTCAGGCACAGGTACTTCGTTGCTATGGGGTATAGGCCTAATTGCTGAGGGAAGGTTGGGGTAACTTATTACGTTCTTATTTTTTAAGTTGTATCCCTTCACAATGCAAGAGCAAAAATAGCAGTCACTGCTGTGGTCTCTTTGTTTACGCCACATCATAGGTATTCCGAAACGAAATGCTTGTTTTTTACCTTTCATCCATAAGCGTAGATCTTCCTCACATGTCTTGCACACTTTGTGAGGAGCCCATGGTTTGTCTTGATCGCCTAACTTCAAACCGAAATAGGCAAAATATACTTTTTTAATAAATGCAGAAATGTTCCTCTGCCGCTTTTTCACGGTATATTCCCCACAAATAAAACAAAAACTGTCCGGAGAGTTGACGCAACCTCTGGCTCTGTGAGCCATCACAAATACACAGCACTGCAAACTACAACTGTAGTGAACCACTTCGGAATAAAGCTGGATTACGACTGAGCAAACAAAAGGTAATAATGAACTTGCAAGAAACTGAAATTTGACAGGAACGTTCATGTCGCAACCACCGTGTTTGAGCGAGCGAACGAGGCGAGGCGAACAGGAAAGAACATGCGCCAGCGCGAGTACTGGATTTAGCCCCCCGCCTCCCAATTGTCCTGTTAATGTATAAAATGAATACAAAACACTCTAAAATAACATGAGGGAGTGTTTCTAGTTAGTTAACCATTACAACCTCTATTTTGGGCCAAGAAAATAAACTGCAGTCGGCTAAAAAGAAATTATGTGAACATTCCTTATATGGGTAAGAAATCTAATTTTGCAAGAAAACGTGACGTGATGGAACATTTTGGCTATTTTTCCTGGATTCAGCACCCCAAAATCTATAGGAATCAGTTGCAAAACTGGAGGCGGTTTTTTGGTAGTGTACCTGTGTAATCTTAAAGTAGCTAAACAGGATAGAAAAGGCGACAGCAAAAGCTAGAAGGATGCTTGGGTGCATACAGAGAGGAATGGCTAGCAGAAAAAAGGAGGTGATAATGCCTCTGTATAAGTCTTTGGTGCGACCTCATTTGGAGTATAGTGTGCAATTCTGGAGACCACACCTTCAAAAGGATGTGAACAGGATGGAGTCGGTGCAGAGGGTGGCTACTAAAATGATTAGTGGGCTTCATTATAAAGCATATGAGGACAGACTTAAGGATCTTAATATGTACACCTTAGAAGAAAGGCGGGATAGAGGTGATATGATTGAGATGTTTAAATACCTCCGTGGCATAAATGTTCAGGGAGAGAGCCTCTTTCAATTGAAAGCAAGTTCTGCTACGAGGGGACATGGGATGAGGGTGAAGGGAGATAGATTCAGGAGTGATATGCGGAAATATTTCTTTACGGAAAGAGTAGTGGATCCATGGAATAGTCTCCCAGTGGAGGTGGTAGAGATGAGGACTGTAACTGAATTCAAAAAAGCAAGGTACCAACACAGAGGATCTCTAAAGGTAAAAAGTGGACTGCTGTAGTTTTTGCTATGAAAGGACAGACTAGATAGGCCATGTGGTCTTTTTCTGTCATCATGTTTCTATGTTTCTATGTAAACACAGTGTGCCATGTGACCATTAATTTTGCTAAACAAAGGTGTGAATGAAAAGCACTTCTATAGATAAGACAGAGTTCTTGCTGACATATACTGAAGTTGTACAACTTAGCGAGCTAGCCACGAACCAAATGTTGAAGATATTTAGGACATAATTTAATAAGCAAATTGAACATGTAGAGCGGGGTTTTACAGGTTCAAGTTGGTGCATATAAAATTGCTGGGGTATATACATACAAAAGGAGGCACTAGGACAGCATAATGCTTATTATTATGCAATATAGTAGTAATTCTATAAGGCATGGACATTAAGTTATGCATAAGTCCATATTTTAAAAAACTTGTATGCATGAAGGGGCACGTACACGGGTGCTTTTGGCAGTCACTATTCTGTAAATGCGCACATATGTCCCCTCATGCATACTTTCAGCTTGGGTGGGCACAGGGCGGAGCTTGTATAGCATGTAGGTGGAGCCTATATTTAAGCAAGTAAGTTATACAGTATTATAACTTAAGTACATTTCTGAGTAATTTAGGTGTGGGCATTTACAGCAGCTCTGAAGCAGAAATAACTGCCACAACTAGGTCCAAGTGTACAATTAACTGTCTAAATGCCTCCTAACCAGATATTCGATGACACAAACACAGGTAGTGCCGTTGAATATCCCCAAGCCCCCTACGTGCTCCGATGCTAGCCGGCTAGCATCGAGGCATGCCGGGGGCGTTCCGGGGCCAGAGTGGAGGCAAAGTGAGATGCTAACCATGCAGCGCCAATATTGAAAGCTGCATGGTTAGGTCTTGGCGCCTATGAGATAAGCAAGGAAAACCATTGCCTATCTTATAAGTGCCGAGGCTAACCGTGCAGCATTCAGTATTTGCGTGGAAGTGAATATCCAGGGTTTGGGGGTCATCGGGCAGGGCTAAGCAGCTATGGGGCTTAGCCCTGCCCAGTTGTATATCGAGCCCCGCGTGCATTCTTGATTTTATCAAATAGGCCCCACACATGCACCTGAAAATGGACGTTAACAACTTAGAGGATTATAAAATTGCCCTATATATGGGCAACCAATCCTGAGAGCAGAGAATAGATGGCATGGGGGTGGGTTTGGCACTTACGCGTTTAAAAAATAAACACATTTGCCCCTATATTTACCAGCACATTCACATACCAATTTAGTTACTCCTGCTTCGGAGTCAGTATAGGTTTGTGCAGCCGCTTTCATGAGGCTCTAAAATGAAGGCATATGGTTGAGGGGAATAACATCAATATTTATTGGTGCAAGCTCTGGTATGACTTGAAAGAAACTAACATTATGATGTTACTGAAATAAGGCTCTTTAAACAATACACTGCTTCTTGCCCCATTGTACATTCCACTCCATTGCACGAAGATTTATGTATTATTTTTATAGGAATGTGCAGTCGGCAGGAAAAAATAATGTGTGCGCCCTATTGATGATGCTGTCTGTGAAACGAACAATAATCCAAGTAAAATGAAAAGTCCTGTGAACAACGTAGGAAACTAAAAATAAACATTTCTGGTCTGCACACTCCTAGTATTTGTCTCTTTTAATTCTTACCACTATAATCATGCATATTTTTTGATTACAAATATTCATAAAGGTTCAAATGTCAGACTCACATCTCTATAGGTTCATACTACTTGTATATCTGTGACAATAATGCTTGCGGAGCGTAAATTTATAACAGGGTGCATATAAAAATGTTTAAGAAGTAACTATTTTATAATTTATTTTATAAAGGAAAACATATGTGTGTGTATTTCCCTTTATAAAACAGGCCCCCAGATTATCAAAAAAGCCTGTTTTGTGTGTGTGTACACTCGGTGCATGCATGTGTCTTTGGTAAAGTACATGCTACTCATGGGAACACCAAATAACAGTCCACAAGAAATGACATGCTGTTGTTGACCCACATGCTTGTACACATCCACACATCAGCAATTTTATAACACGCAGAAAATGCGGTATTATAATTACCTCCATTAACATTAGGTGAACATTCTGTCTCTCTCACAAATCATATACACTCAGTTTTGGGCATGCTACATTATGATTTTCTTAGAAGTAGCAGCTTGGCAGGGCTGACCCAAGGGTAAGAGTAGTTACTCACCTGTAACAGGTGTTCTCCAGGAGCAGCAGGAATCAGTCCTCACATATGGGTGACATCGACGTCGATGGAGCACCTTGCGGAGCATTTCCCCAGCTTTCTATGAAAGCCTTTGGGAATACTGCACGCATGCGCGGTCCCCTTCCCGTCTAAAGGTGCCATCTTGCTCAGTCTGATGACATAGCTAAAAGACAACACAAAAAAATGCAAAAATGAACTATGTACAACTGCAACTCCCAGGGGAGGAGGGAGGGTTGTGAGGACTGATTCCTGCTGCTCCTGGAGAACACCTGCTACAGGTGAGTAACTACTCTTTCTCCAGGACCAAGCAGGAAGTCAGTCCTCACATATGGGTGACTCCCTAGCTCTGGGCTACCAGGAACCCAGGCTGAACAAGAGAACTCCCTCTAGTCCCAGCATTATCGAAAGGCTTTCACTGAAAGAGAACCCCCACCGGTAGCCCAACAGAGGGCTGGAGGGCAGGAGTTGCCTAAACCTCAAAGAGATTCCAGAGTACTGCCTGGCCAAAAGCACTGTCCCTACGGGACTCCCTCTCCAGGCAGTAATGAGATGCAAATGTCTGGCTTGAGGACCAAGTTGCAGCCCTGCAGATGTCTGCCAACGGTACAGAGCGGAGATGAGCTACTGAGGCAGCCATAGCCCTGACACAGTGGGCCGTGACCCGACCCTGCAAGGGAAGGTCAGCTGCCCTGTAAGCCCAGGTGACACAGTCAGCCACCCGGATGGAAAAGGTACGCTTGGACACAGATAACCCCAAATTATTAGGGTCAAAAGATACGAAGAGCTGAGTAGCCCTTCTATGCCCCTGCGTACGGTCAAGGTAGAAGGATAAGGCTTGCATGAGGCCTAGGGAAGAATGTCGGAAGAACCACCTCCTGGCTGAGGTGGAAAGAGGAGACAACTTTTGGGAGGAACTTTGGATGAGTCCTAAGGACTACCCTGTTCCTATAGAAGCGAGTGTAAGGCCTGTCACAGACCAGGGCCTGAAGCTCACTCACTCGTCTGGCCGAGGTTAGGGCTACCAGGACGAGCATCTTCCAGGAAAAGAAGCAGAGAGGACAAGTAGCCATCGGCTCAAAGGGTGGGCGAGTCAGTTGTTGCAAGACCACATTCAACTCCCACTCAGGAGCTGGAGGACGGATAGGAGGCTTGAGCAAGAGCAAACCTCTGAGAAACCGGGACACCAAGGGGTGAACCGACAAGGAGTGTCCTAGTGAGTGGTGAGCTGCTAGAGCTGAGAGGTGGACCCGAACAGAATTGGACTTGAGGCCCTGATTGGATAAGTGCAGCAGGTACTGAAGCACCACTGGCACAGAGCAGGAGAAAGAATCTTCTGTGCGTAGCTGACACCACAAAGAGAACCTTCTCCATTTCAGGGCATATGTTTTTCTGGTGGACTGCTTCCTAGAGGCCAAGACCACCTCTTCAACTTCCTGAGGCAGGCGCCAGGGAGCCAACACTACCCTTGGAGCCTCCAGGCCATCAAATTGAGAGATTTGAGGTTGGGGTGCAGAAGAGAACCCTGATCCTGCGAGAGAAGGTCGGGCTGCAACCCTAGAGGTAGTGGGGTGTCCACTGCCAGTTGAAGTAGAAGTGGAAACCAAGGCTGCCTCGGCCACCTGGGGGCTACCAGAAGTACCGAGGCCTTGTCCCTTAGAATCTTGAACAAGGTTCGAGTCACCAGAGGCATGGGAGGAAACGCATACAGGAGGCCCTGGGACCAGGCAATCAGGAAGGCATCCGCTGCCCACCTCATGGGATGCAGTTGCCTGGAGCAGAACTTGGGCAGCTGCCGGTTCAGGGGACTGGCAAAGAGATCTATGGATGGAAGTCCCCATTTTAGGAAAATCTTCTGAACCACTAATGGTGCAGTTGCCATTCGTGGGGCTGCAGAACTCTGCTCAACCTGTCTGCCAGGAAGTTCTCCTAGCCAGGGAGATAAACAGCCTTGAGAAACATGTTGTGCTTGAGCGCAAACAAGCAAAGGTCCTGTGCCTCCTGACAAAGGAGCCTGGACCCAGTGCCACCCTGCTTGTTCACATAGAACATGGCTACTTGGTTGTCTGTCTTTACTAAGACGGACTGGTGAGCCAGGGTTTGAGAGAAAGTCTTGAGGGCTAAACGAATAGCCCAAAGTTCCAGTAGGTTGATCTGTTGCGTGGCCTCCCGGGGAGACCACAGGCCCTGGGTGCACTTGTCCAGACAATGTGCCTCCCCAGCCTTGTAAGGAGGCATCGGTGGTTAGCACTACTGTGAACACAGGTATCTGAAAAGGCACCCCTTGTAGTAAGTTGGGGGGGTGCAGCCACCAGCGTAGGGAGTTCAGGAATGGTTTGGAAACCCGTACTCTGCCTCTGAGGCTTCCTGTGGTCTGAGTCCACTGAGTTCTGAGGCACCACTGGGCAGGACTCATGTGGAGCCAGGCATTTGGAGTCACATGCACTGTTGATGCCATGTGGCCAAGGAGCCTCAGGCAGAGCCTGGCGGAAACCAGTGGCATGCTGAGAAACTGGTTTGCCAAGTCCATCAATCTTTGGGCTCTGTCTTCTGGCAAGTAAGCCTTTGCTTGCAGAGAGTCTAGCCTTGTCCCTATGAACTCTAGGTTCTGGGAGGGGCGCAAAGTGGACTTTTCGAAGTTTATGACAAAACCCAGGTGTTGAAGGAGAGAGATAGTTCGGAGGGTGGCTTGCCTGGCCTCCTGGCACGTCTGACCCCTGATGAGCCAGTCGTCCAGGTAGGGGAAGACAAAGATACCCTGATTCCTCAAGTAGGCCACCACCACTGCCAGGCACTTTGTAAAGACTCTGGGGGTGGAGGTAAGGCCAAAAGGCAGTACTCTGTACTGATAATGGTTTCCTCCCACAATGAACCTGAGGTACTTTCTGTGGTCTGGATGAATGAGGATGTGAGTGTACGCTTCCTTTAGATCCAAGGAGCATAGCCAATCTCCCTGCTGGAGGTAGGGCAGTAATGTTCCAAGAGTAAGCATCTTGAACTTTTCTTTCTCCAAGAACTTGTTGAGGTCAAGAATAGGCCTGAGGCCCCCGGTTCTCTTTAGTACTAGGAAGTACCTGGAGTAGAAACCGTGACCTTGTAGGTGGGGAGGCACAGGCTCCACCGCCTTGTCTCGCAGCAGATCCTAAAGCTCTTGAAGGAGGAGGTCTGTGTGCAGAGGAGGCCTTGGAGGCTCTCCTGGAAAGTAAGGAGGAGGCAACTGTTGGAAATGGAGCATATAGCCCTTGTGGACTATGCTTAAGACCCAACTGTCCCCTGTGATGGGTGGCCACCTGTGGGCAAACAAGGCTAGTCGACCTCCTGTGCAGGGATGGGACAGCAGAGACAGAGAGGCTATGCTTTGGGAGTTAAAATCCCCCACCCTGCTGAGTGGGAGCAGGAGCTGGAGGCTTGGGGGTCGTCTGCCTACGGGGCCCATGTCCCTGCCCCTTGGCCTGCTGACCCTGCTGGGGAGCTGGGGAGGCCTGGTAATGTGGGAACAGTTTGTAGGCAGTCGCCTTCCTCGGGTAAAAGGACTTCTTACCCGAGCCCTTCTTTTTCTGAGAAGGGGCAGAGGTTTTCCTGGACAGCCTTGTCCTGGTGAGGTGCTCGGTTTTGAGCTCAGCAGACTTCTTGGCCATGGGCTTGCCAAAAAGGTTTTCACCTCGGCAAGGGACATCGACCAACTTGTCCTGTACCCATGGCTCGAGGTCCGACGACTGCAGCCATGCCTGGCGTCGAGCCGCGATGCCGGCTGCCGCAACACGGGCCGAGGCCTCGAAGCCATCGTAGGCTGCTTGGGACATGAATTTAGAGCATTCCCGCACTCCTGAGGACAAGAACTTGAACCTCTGCAAAGGTTCCCCGGAGAGACCAGCAGAGAACCCGGCAATCTCCTTCGCCAGGTCCCGCATGTACAGCTGGTAAGACTGGACACGGCAAGCAAGCATCGAGCCCTGGAAGCACTTTCTACCAAACGCATCCAGGCTCTGGGCCTCCCTGCCGATTCCACCACCATGGAATGGTGTGGTAGCTACGCCTTTTGGAAGCCAGGGCTCTTACGGAGTCAATAAATGGAATTGACCCGCTTGCTCAGAACCGGCGCCGAGGCCGGTGCCTCCCACATCCGGAAGAGGAGCCTTTCCAGCATCGGAGGAACTGGGACAGTAAAGGCCTCCTTCGGAGGAGAGTCATACTGGAGGGCCTCGAGCTCTTCGGCTCGAGGCTCCTCCTCGGGGTCCACGGGAATCGCCAAAGCTGTGGCCATATCCCTAACGAGCTCCGAGAACTGGGTATCCTCTGGAGGGGATCTACTCCGGGGTTTGGACTGCGGTGCGTCCGAAGGGACGCACCGAGTCCGAAAGGTATCGGGGGACTCCTCGTCCTCCGTCTCCCATGCGGACTCGTCCGAAGAGGAGTCAGGGGGCTCCGACCGCGTGGGTCCCGGCAGCACCCGCCCCAATGCCGAAGGCACCAGCGTTGACGCCCTCAGTCCCGAGCGGGAGGTCGAGGGTGACCGCGACCGAGGACGACCTCGAGCCTTCATGGTCTCGAGTATCGGCTCGGTCTCCGGGGTCGACTTCGACGTCGATGTCCTAGTGGTTGGGGCAGATGCACCAGCAAGGCTGGCCATCAGCACCCGCTGCTGATCCATGAAGGCAGACAATCTGCACTCCAAGGCTGTCAGCCTGAGTCCAAGCTCAGGAGACCCAGCAGCTACCGACTCGGGCCCTGGCGGTGCCGGGCCCGACGTCGGCTCCCTGGGAGGAGAGTCCTCGAGGACAACAGGACTTTGGTGTCCAGCAGACTCCGGCTCCACGCGAGGCATTTTAGACGGCTTCTCCTGTTCCAAGGGCCCGGGACGGCGGTCGGGGGTCCGAGACCTGGCCCTCGAGGAGCCAGGGACCTACTCCAATGCCACCCTCGCGAGCCGCTTATTCCTCTTCCGTTCCCGATCGGGGGACCCCCTGTCTGAGGAACCCCGGCGATGCTCGGGATCAGACTCCCGAGACGTCGAGGTCTCAGACGAGATCCGGGCCCGGCCGGAGGCCGAATCAGAAAAAAGCCTTTCCTTTTGATGCTGTCAACTTTGCAGTGCCTTGGTGGACATTTTGCCACACGGACCACAGATCTTAGGATCATGATCTGGACCGAGGCACCGAAGGCAGCAGTCGTGTGTGTCGGTGAGAGACATCAGTTTCTTGCACCGATCACACTTTTTGAAACTACTGGAAGCCATCGGGGAAAAAAGGGCCCCCGCGAGGTCAAAGGACCGGCCTTCCAGGGAAGAGAAAAAAAGGGCGCGAACGCCAGCCACTAAGGGCAAAAACCAAAAAAACAGAAGATGGGCTCGATACCGGTGTACCGAACCCGGCGGTAAGGGGAACCGGCGTCGAACCGGACAAGAACCGTGATGAAATCACAAGAAAAAAATCTAACTTTTCTCCGGGTGACTAGGACAGACGTCTGTTGGGCTCCTCGAAAAAAGAAAGACTGAGCAAGATGGCACCGTTAGGCGGGAAGGGGACCGCGCATGCGTGCAGTATTCCCAATGGCTTTCATAGAAAGCTGGGGAAATGCTCCGCAAGGGGCTCCATCGACTTCGATGTCACCCATATGTGAGGACTGACTTCCTGCTTGGTCCTGGGGAATCTGATGCCCTAGGTGAACCTTCAGCCAGGCGCTTCCACATAATCTAGCAGCTTCTCTTCCCTTCTGCCTCACATCCAGCTCAACATAGTAACATAGCATATGACGGCAGATAAAGACCAGTATGGTCCATCTAGTCTGCCCAGCAAGGCGGCAAGAGTAGGAGCATTTGCCGCTCCGTGCAGGTCACCTCTTCCCATGCCTTTGTTTAGGGGCATATCCACGGCTCCGTGTAGGCCACCCCTATTTGTTCAGATATAAAAGATAATTATGCTTATTTTGATGTTATCCTGTTGCTATAAAGGGATCCACTGTGTCTGTCCCATGCCATTTTGAATTCTGTCACTGTATTTGCCCCACCACTTCCATTGGGAGGGCATTGCAAGCATCCACCACCCTTTCAATGAAAATGACATTGCCTTTCAGTTTACCCCCTTCCAGCTTCTTGTTATACCCTCTAGTTTTACAGCTTCCCCGTCTTTGGAAGAGGCTTGTTTGTTCATTAATACTCTTTAAGTATTTGAAGGTCTGAATAATATCTCCCCTGTCCCTCTTCTCCTCCAGAGTGTACATATTTAGGTCTTCAAGTCTCTTCTCATAAGTCTTCTGACGCAGGTTCCAAATCATTTTGGTAGCCTTCCTCTGAACCGCTTCCAGCCTTTTTATATCCTTTGTGAGATACGGTCTCCAAAACTGAACACAGTATTCCAAGAGAGGCCTCACTAGTGACTTGTACAGTAGCATCTCCCTCCTTCTCCCCTTCCCCCTCAAGGTGTCCAGTCTCTTTCTCCTTTTACTCTATTTTAATTTGATTGTAAACTGCTTTTATTGTTTCAGAATGATGGTATATCAAACTAAATAAACCATAAATCATAAACCTTACTTCCTCCCCCCCAACAAATCTCTCCTTTCCAATCCTCCCCTCCAAAGTGTCCAGCATCTCTCTGTTTCCCTACCCCCTCTCAAGATGTCCAGCATCTTTTGCCTGTGCCCCTGCCACCACTGTCCTACCTCGCTGGAACCAAGTCTCTGACTTGCATAGAAATTTCATACAGCACAGCGGTGGGCCTTTAAACATCCCCCCTCCCCTGCAAGTGCTCCCAAGGTCTGCCCCTCCCTCCAATGTTCATGTCAGAAGGGGCAGGAAGCATAGTGGGGGCAGGTTGATGCTTAAAGGTCCACTGATGTGGCTTTAAAAGGCTGCTCTCTCTGCCTCTCTTTGCCAGCTATGCCAACAATGTGCTAATACACCCCCTCTCACTGAAATTTGCTATCATAGGTGGATGCTTTGTCTGCCCACTGCCTGGTGGAGTGGGTTCTGCAACTTGGAAATCATCAGCTGGTGGAGTGGTCCATAGTTTCTCTCAATAACCAGTGTGACAGTATTGCACAGCACTTAAAAGGTGAAGAAAATAATCAAACAAAAAACCCCAAAACGAAACAAAAAGAGAACCCTGTTGATGGTACAACCATGTGTTAACAGTGGTAGACTGAATTCTACATAAAACAGCAAAGCATTCACAGCTATGAAAGGTTTTAAATATGCCTGGGTGTAATCAATATACTTTACTGTAAAACACTGCAAACAGTCTGGGTCTGGAGGTGTGGTTGGAATGTCTTTAGACAAAAAAAGAACTAAATAAATTCAATATGTGCCTGGTAACATGACGATGAACATGATAAATGTGTCAAGAATTAATGTCAAAGTTAAAAAGAAAATTGCATTATAGACTTATTTAATCTTCTTTCCAATTTTAGACTGGGCCGGTTGCGCTGAAGAATGACATCTGAGAGATACAGGGCCCAATTTACTGCAGTAGCATGGAAATGTAGTAAGCAGTGTAATTCTTAAATACGGCCAAGCTTATGAAAAGTGCACTGGTCCCTGGACTTGATTTGTGTACCCTACAGTTCCAGGAGTGCTAACCTCCCAGGATGGCAGCTAAAAGATAGATGCTAAGGGCCAGATCTGTTGCTGCATCAGCATGTAGGCTGCAAAATAAATTTTAGATGCGTTAATAGAATATCCTCCAGAAAGAGAAAATACAACTAGAGGTGACATTCTGGCTAGGAGGCCTTCTCCAGGACATGGAGAGGAAGACTGAACCAAAGTGACACTGAGAAAATGAGAACTGTGCTGACAAACTCAAGCTTTTTTATCAAATGAATCTACTAAAAATGAACAAGGGATTTTATGCTTATATTAATATGAAATGCTAGAACTTTTAATTCATTATTTAAATCATTAAACCAAAAATCTAGGTTATCCGGATAAGGGTACTGATAGAGAGATTCAGCAGAACTATCCGGATAGTACCAGTGAATATATCCCCCCAGATTGCCTGGGCACTATCCTGTAAGTGCAGGGGTAATCCATAGATGGAGTGAGATTGGTGCAGCCACTATTTGGAGAATCAGGACACTAATCCAGGTAGTGAACGTTTTCAGCTGCTATCCAGCTAAGTTGTCCAGATAGTTTGGGCCTCAGAAGAAGTTGACCGTCTGAAAATTGCCATTATCTGGAAAAGTGCTATGATTATCCAGATAGTGGCTGCATAGCCCAGATATTCTGCAGCAGCCCCTATCCAAATACTGCCACAGACTATCCAGAGAATATTTAAGCACTATGGCATTTAAATATCTACAGCTTTGAATATCAGCTCCATAATATACATTCTTGGTAGCCAAACCCTGTATTTGTTCTGATGCAAGACATCTCTGGTATCTCACTAGATAAGCCTATGCACCCTGTCTATGAGGTATGTACGGGGCGAAGGGGTAGCTGCTCCCACAGGTAACCCTGTCCCTCTCTGGAAGGCTGAATTCAAACAGGACAGAATGGATTTAGAAGACCTCGTCTGCAATGCAAAAATGTGTCCGTTTTTCTGTATCTATCCAGCATTCTTTCACAAACCTCTCAAATTCTTTTAATTTCCACCAAATGGTAAGTAGTCTGCTACTCACTGAGCAGGTGAGGGTAGCCTTAGTGGGAGCATAATGAATTTTTTATATTAAAAGTTTTAAAAGAAAAAAGTAAAGAAAATAACTTTTTGATATAGGTTAATGTTCAAGATAGGTTAAAAAAGGTATGGACAAGTTCCTGGAGGAAAGGTCCATAAACCATTATTAAGAAGGGACCCAGGATACCAATGCTTGACACAGTACAAACATTGTGGAACCTGTGTCTTTTGGGGAAACTGCTAGGTACGTATGACCTAGATTGGCCACTGTTGAAAACAGGATACTGGGCTTGATGGACCTTGGTCTGACCTAGTATGGCATATCTTATGTTCTTATATTCTTATAGTATACATTTTAAAGGGAGCAATGGTGAATATGAAGTCGAAGCAGACTGTTATATTGTGAAGCCATTTGAGCTCTGTTAGGATATCGGTTCAAGTTGCTATATTAGTACAATGAATTGTGGTTTATTAAAATTTTATATACCGCCCTCCGTCACAGCAGAGCAGTTAACAGTGGTTACAATTAAAAACAATAGAAAGTAGTCAGGGCAGAGCCGGCTGTGGTGCAAGATGGCCACATGAGGACTTAGCTCCTGAGGATCATAGCAAGAATCTAGCACCTGTCCCTTACTGTTTGTGAGAAACTTAGTTCTCTTCCTCGGGCGTTTCCCCCTACATCATGTCGGGAGCGAAACCAGCATGCTCATATTACTCTACAAGCCAAAACCAGGGTGTGAAGAGAGTGAAACCAAAGCCCCTGTATCCTCAGAAAATGGAGGCCAGCTGCAAACCCACAGAAGGCATGCAGGAACATCTGGCGGGCTGTAAAAGATTCGGTAAAGACTAATAGTGACGCACTCTCTAATGTGTAATCAGATATCCCGAATTAAAAGAGCATTTGTCTTCCCTTACTCTGCACAATGATAAAGCAGATGCCATGCTCCTCGTGCAGAAGAGCGTCTGAAACAAGCAAAACTCCAAGAACATAGCACAACTGGAACGCAACTTGGAGGACCTGAACAACAGGTCCAGGAAAAACAACATTAGGCTGTTTGGCCTACTGGAGGGCGCAGAGGGCCTGGATACAATGTGATTCCTTGAGACAATATTACCAAAGTTACTGTGCATCAAATTTTCACTGCCTTTTGAGAAAGAACGGGCCCACAGAGTTCCCATGCATCCGACGCCACACAGTAAGCATCCTAGACCCATGATACTGCAAGTGTTACACTTCTAGAAGGTGACACAATTCATGAATGCTGCTAAACTTCAGTCACCAATCTCCTAGGAGGGATATAAAGTTCTCTTCTTCCCTGACTTCAATAGAGCCACCGTGGACAGACATAAATAACTACTTGCACTTTGCCCGCAACTCCTAGCTCTTGCAAGCCCAGTACGGATTTTTTTCATGCCCGAATGCATGTGACTCTACATAATCAAATGAAAACGTTTGAAGATCCGGTGTTATTGTGGGCCTAGCTTGATAAGAAAGAGGAAGCACAGATACAATGACCCTCAACCTTTGTATTTGGACTTTGTGTCCTGGCCTTGGCACTGTGGGAGACAGCCATTGTCATGAAACACCATGGCTAGGGATGTTCGGCCATGGAGAACTATGCAGTCACTGAGTATCTTTTGCTGTTCATTCACTCTCTATGATCTACAGTCAGCAGGCTGCTTTATGTTATCAATTTTACTTTTTCTGGAAAAGGACTTGTCTCCAGTCAGATCTATGGAGGGTCTGATATTCCTTGTGGTGTGTTTTGGCTGAGTGAGTTCATGTGTTTCTATGCGAGGGTTGGGTGTTGTGGGTGAATTGAGCCTTGGAGGTTGGAATGTAAACTGTGTGACTAACATGTATTTCCCTACTGCTCGCCGATGCATGCATGGGGTGTTTGCTTATGGGGGCGTCTACTTATGGCTGTCAAATGGAGGGCAGTGTGGCTCGGGTAAATCATGCACACTGATTGTTCTGAGCCTGGGCAGGCACTCAGGATGTTCGTATATGGGAGGGGGGAATGTGTGCATTTCTTCTCTGTTGGTTGATTGTTGAGACTGGATATGAGGTAATATTTGTGGGTATAGAATTACCTCTAAGTCATAGTGGGGCATGGGAAGGTATTTGGATATTTCAGCACAAGATATCACTTTGCTGTTTATGCTTCTGTACTTGTTCTATTGGGTTGGGGTTCGAGGAGGCAACCTGAGGAGAGACGGAACATAGGGGGAAGAGGGAATTAATTGCTGGTATGGAGGGGTCCTCTAGTGGCACAACTGCAACTACGTTGGTTTATCCATAGAGGACGGGTAACCTGTTTGGTGTTTTGTGGGCTCCCTGCAAGCATTTTTTTCTGTAACTGGTTGGTTTTGGCTAATGATTACTAGGTATCTATGTTTAGCCTGGTACCAGTATCTTGCATTTATGAGTGGCTTGAGGGCTGTTTTTCTTTTCTGGAAATACAACGTTTCTTTGTGGGCTTCTTGTATTCAATACGTAACTTCCATTGGGGTCCCTTAATTTTTTGTCACTGAATGTTAAGGGCATTAACAACCCAATAAAATGTATGACCAGGAGAAAGTGGATGTGTTCTACCTTCAAGAAACGCACTTGAATGCCACAAAATATAAAAAGTTGGGTTCCAATCATTTTCTGCTAGTAGCATATTCAGCAGCCTTCCAGAATTAAAATGGGGTAGCCAACCTAGTGCATAAGTCTCTCTCCCAGTAGTAATATAAACTAGATCGGATCCGGAAGGTTGTTGGACAAAGTGGTCCTGCACTTAGGGAGTCAGACACTATTCCTTCTTAATATCTATGCCCCTAACATTGATAGTCCTGTTTTGTTCCAGTCAGTGGTGGGGGAAGTTGTCAAAGCTGAGGCCCACCCAGCGATACTGAGAGGGGACTTTAAGAACATAAGAAATGTCATACAGGTTCAGACCAAGGTCTATCAAGTCCAGTATCCTGCTTCCAGCAGTGGTCAAACCAGGTCACAAGTACCTGTCAGGTTCCCAAAAAAGTACACAGATTCCACAATGCTTAACCCAGGGTAAACAGTGGATTTCCATGGTCCTCTTTAATAATGGTTTATGGACTTTCCCTCCAGGAACTTGTCTAAACCTTTTTTAAACCCAGCTACACTAACAGCTTTTACTACATCCTCCAGTAATGAATTCCAGAGTTTGATTGCTCCTATTAGTCCTAAATGGGCTACATTCTAGCTTCATTGAATGTCTCCTAGTCTTTCTACTTTTTGAAAGAGTAAACAACTGATGTATATTTACCCGTTCCACTCCATCCATTCATTTATAGACCTCTCTTATATCTCCCCTCAGTCGTCTCTTCCAGGTTGAAGAGCCCTAACCTTTTATGCCTCTCCTCATAGAGGTACCCTTCCATCCCCTTTTCCATTTTGGTGGCTCTTCTCTGTACTTTTTCTGATTCTGCTGTATCCTTTTTAAGATATGGCGACCAGAATTGCACACAATATTCAAGGTGCAATTCTGGATCCTCTTCTAGATCGACAGACACCCCAGGTTTGAAGGTAATCAAGAACTCTTGGGGTCCTGAAGGAGTTGATTCAAGATGCTGGGCTAGTGGGCACCTGGCATCTACAGCATCCAACTAACAGGAATTATACCTTTTTCTCCCTGCCTTACCATACCCATTCACATATTGACTTTTTCTAGTCTCCAAAACTCTGCTTTCTAATATTCTTGAAGCAGATATACATACTGCTCATATATCAGATCATGCTACAATCTCCTTCATACTTCAATCCAAATCGAGCACCACCCCTTTCACATACTGGCACTTTAACGGGTCACTTTTGGGAGATGACAAGTTCTGTGAGACTATCTGAACAGCTATGCTAGAGTACTTTCAGACCAACTTACCTGAGGCCACTTCCATTTGGGCTTGGTGGGAGGCCTTTAAGGCTTCCATGCCTGCCACTATCACCAGCTATGCTATAAAGCTGGTTCACCAGTGCAAGGCGGAATTGCTAACCCTAGATAGGCAGATTAGGATGGGTGAATGTCTCCTACTTAAGTGCTCTGATCCTTGTGTTCTGCTTCATCTGCAGCGCTTGCTTGCTGCAGCGCTTGCTTGTTACAATAATCTCATTAGCTCAGAGGCTTCTCAAGCTCTACATGCTCAACAGGGATGGTATTATACTGAAAGCAACAAAGCCAGACGGATGTTGATGAACTTCCTAAGGGCATGCAAAACGGCTGCAAGAATTGCTGTGTTGACTGACAAATGAAACCAATTAGTGCTGCAAGATGAAGATACCTTTCATTCCTTTTGCCAGCAACTGTACTCCTATGAAGTCTCTGCAGCGTCGGAGGATTTTGATACATTGTTTAGTCGACTGGAGTGCTCCACTTTGTCATCAGTGGTGGCTGAGACTTTGGATAGGCCCATACAAGATAGTGAAGTTCAACAGGCATTAGTTGCTATGTCCCCGGTGAAGGTGACTAGACCTGATGGGCTCCCTGTGGAAATCTACAGGACCTTCAACAAAGACATTTTGCCTCATCTTCTCCGATATTTCTCACTACTACTACAACAATCCCCATCTACCAGGTCCTTCACCAAAGCCATCATAGTCCTCAAGAAACCTGGAAGGGATCAACAAAAAGTGGGAAATTACTGGCAGATAAATCTACTTAACTTTGATTATAAAATCTATGTGACAATCTTGGTTCACCATTTGGCTAAGGTTATCCCCTGCTTGGTCCATCCAGATCAATGTGGTTTTGTTACTGGGTGATCCACAGTGGCTCTTTTGCCATGTTGCAGCCATTGCGGAAAATCTTGGTTCCCCTCTGGTGAGTTTATTACTGGATGCTGAAAAAGCATTTGACAGGCTTGAATGGCCTTTTTTGTTCTCTGCACTGCAATGGTTCGGTATTGAAGAGGGTTTCATTAACATGATTAAGGTGTTGCATGCCAAGCCAACTGCTAATATTGCCGCCAATACAACACTGTCGCAGGTTTTTTCCCTTGGCCATGGGTCCTGGTAGGGCTGCCCCCTGTCCCCCTTACTGTTTAACCTCACCTTGGAACATCTGGCCCTACTGCTTTGTCAATCTGCTGGGGTCTAGGGTTTAGTAGTGGCTGATCTGGTAGATACGCTGTCCGCCTATGCAGATGATCTCCTTTTATTTGTAACACCTCTTCCATCCTTGTAGTGCTTGACTTGATTGACCAATATTTACGTCTTTCAGGATACAAAATCAATTGGTCCAAATTGATGGCTTTCCCTCTCAATTGTTTAACACATAGGGTAGACTTGGAATCTTCCCCTTTCATCTGGGAACCACTAGTGATCAAGTGTAGCACCACCCTTGTGGAGACTCTTCATCTGAATTTGGCAGATGGTGCACAGATGGTGCAGTCTTTAACCTCTAAATGGTCTCCATTGCACTTATCTTGGTGGGGATGCCTCAAGACTATAAAGATTGTGATTGTGTCTAAAGTTAACTACATTTTAGAAATGCTTCCCTTTTTCTTTCCTAACAACTTTTACAAGACTCTGGAATGGTTACTAGTTTCCTTTTTGTGGAATGGTAAGTCACCCAGGATTGTTACAAAAATGTCAAAGTGTGGTAAATATGTTGGGGGCATACATTTCCCAGACTTCTAGTGGTATCAACATGTTTTTCTACTGAAGCAAGGTTCCTTTGTACCCATTCAGTATGACTTGAGTTGGAGAAACGCCTGGTCACTCCATCCTTTTGGAACTTCTCATGGGGATGTCCCATTGTGGAAGTGTTAAATCCCCTTCTATCACTGCTGATACTCAAAAAGCATTCCATGCATTGGCTCAAATATGGTAGGCAGACAATCCGCCATCTCTCTTATTTCCCAGTTGGCATAATCCCCTTTTCAAGATTCAGTGCAAACCTATTGCCTGGCAGCTCTGGCAGACTCGTGGTGTCCAGTTGATAAGTCAGCTTCTTTCTGGATCCAGATGGAAGGCCTTCAGGACTTGCAAGCTGAATTCAGCTTCCCAGCCTCTTATTATTTTCAATGAATGCAATTAAGGCATTGCATTACCAAATCCGGGCTAGACATTAGGGGTTTAAGAAAGAATGGAGACTACAACATACTATGAAAACTATTAATAGTTCATAGGTATTACCTCCATTTTGAATGGTTTGGAGTCACTTGAGTTGATGTTGTGGTAAACGAGCATGAATGACATCACAGTAATCTATACGTGACATAACCAAAGTAAGAAGGAGAGTGAGGATTGATGAGTCTGGAAAAAATGACTTCAGGAAACATCTAAAAACATTCCTGTTCTCTGAACACTTCAGAGAAGACACTCAGTACAGTGCTTCATAACACATGCATATGCAAAACTACACCTATAGACATCATTTGTAAATAAGTTATGCTCATGAGCATCTTCTGCATGTCACCCCCAACTTATGTTTATTACATAAGTTCTCTGTAATTGTTCTATTCTTGAGTTATACTGTAAACCGCTTTGATTCTAAAGATAAGGCGGTATAAAAAAACGTGTTAAATAAATAAATAAAAGCATGGAGCATATTTGCCGGATTGTATAAAAAGGGTGTTTCACCACCATGCTGATGTGCTCATGAAAGGAAAGAGACATATCTAATATGACCCCAAGATAGCTCAATGAAGAGTCAAGAGGTATAGGTAGAGGGTCAAGTGAAGGGGATAATGAAGGAGAAAAAGAGGAACCCGTCAACCATAAAGCAGATGTTTTAGAGGGATTCAGTGTCAGGCAACTGGCGTGCAGCCATGCCGCAATGAGGGAGAGGCAGTTGTTTAGGACCATCAGCTCAGGGGAGACAGGATCCATGTGGAATAGCAGCAGGATGTCATCCGCATAATAATATGCGGAGACGCCCTGCTGCTGGATAACAGTAGTAAGAGGGACTAGGAAATTGTTAAAAAGAAGGGGTTGCCAGATAAGATTCCTGAGGGATGCCACAAAAAAGGGTAAAGGAACTGACTGCTCCTTTTCTGTCTCTGGAGAGAGACAGTAAAGGAGGAATCAGTGCAAAAAGAGTGAAACTACCGAAGGACCGTACCACGGAGCCCAGCAGAGCTGAGACGTGAAAGAAAAAGAGAGTGGTTGACCAAATCAACAGCACAGGATAGATCCAGTGAAACAGCAAGTGAAATATTACCCCTGTCCAGAGAGTACCTAACCTCATTAAGAACCGAAAGAATAATGGTCTCAGTGCTGTGCCCAACCCAAAAGCCCGATTGCCTAAGGTGCAGGATATTAGTCTTTTCAAAATGGTCTGGTATCTGGGTAAACACTAATTTTTCTAGAATTTTAGAAAGAAAGGGGAGGTTATACACTGGATGGAAATAGGAATGGATGGATCAAGATTAGTTTTTTTTTTAAAAAGGCCATACCATGGCAGTTTTTCAACATTGTGGAAAAACCCTGGAGTTGAAACTATTGTTGAAGAGCGAAAATGCATTGAGTGTGAAGGGCTAGGGTGGGCTTGGAAACCCAGGAAGAGGGAATGGGATCAGATGAGCAGGTGATCTTAGATGAGGTGGAAGTGATCTTAGTGAGAGAAATCAAAGTAATGTGGTTAAATTGTGACCAGGAGTGTGACTGAGGGCAGATAGAGGAGGTGGAAACATCACTTTACAAGACAATGGAAGAGTTAGCTACCAGAGGGTGAAATAGTTCTACTGGAGGAAACAAATGTTGTAGTTGAGTGACTTTAGCCTGAAAAAAATTTGCAAACTACTGTGCAATTGGTGAAGGAGCAAAGACAGGATGTAAAAGGTGAGAGACCACTGAAAACAGTTTTTTAGGATGTTTTTCGGCTTTAGAGATATGATTTATGAAATATTGACATTTGGCTGAAGCGATGGCAATTTTATAGCAGGAATGATGATGCTGAAAACTGGACAGGGTGTGTGATAAAGGGGTCCAACACCAGATCTGCTCCACCCTCTGAAGTTGACGTCAAAGAAGAGTAAGTCCAGAATGGTACCAAGGATTATGGCGTCGGATAGTTGGATATTTAACCTGGGAGAAGGGAGCAATAGAATCCAAGGTGGAATGGAGGACAATGTCCCAGGGAAGTGTTTGTAAGTCAGAGGGCAAAGAATCAAAGTCAGTTGGGAATATGGAGTCTGAAGGCAGAAAGGAGTGAAGTGTTGATTCAGATAAGATCCACCATAGTGGAGGTGTTAAAACAGATCCATTCGGAGATGAGAAGCTGGGAATGGACATATGGGAGAAAAATTGTAGACGTTGAAATGGAACAATGAAATGGTCAGTCCAGGTTAGAGGCAGTAAGGGAGAGGGTCAATTGTACGGAGATTGAAATTGGAGTAAGCACAAGATCTAAGGCATGCCCAGCTACATGAGTTGGGTACAGGACATGCTGTTGGAATGAAAGATCAGAAATGAGAGAAAGAAAATTATTGTCTTGAGGTCTAGTTGAATTGTCTATATGAACGTTGAAGTTTCCCAATATAAGAAGGTCTGGAAATATAGTGGTAACTTCAGTGAGAGTTGTCAGCAGGGACTCCCAGAGGGTGGGTGATAAGTGTTGACAGGAACATAAAGTGGGATACTAGGGTCCTCTGAAAGGGTTAATATGGAGAATGGCTTGGAATTTTGCTGACAACCTGAAGCTTGATCTGTAGAAGCATAGCAGTGTACAGAAATCAAGTTTGTATTTTGTAGATGTTTGTAAAAAAAATTAGACAGAATGTTTTTGCTTTTCCTGATTAAGCTGAGAAAATGTCTGTGCCTAGTTTGACCTGTAACATGTGGAGGCCGATTCCAAACCGTGCACAGCCAGGCCATCGGGAGGCCTAAAACCTGGATGGGGCCAAGTTGTACCTGATTCCGCAACCGCGAGATCTGTATGTTTCTGCGATTGTGGAATCAGGCACTTAGATGGCCCAGCATGCACCCAATTCCATCGTGGGAGCCATCTAGCAACCTGCCTGTTCAGCCCACACAATGCTCCGGCTGGGGCACCAGTGCAGTAGCGTCCCGTTGCCATGGCACCGGCACATCCAGCCGGTGTGGCTGAATGGCCTGTACTGGAGCCGTGTTCAACACACTGCCGCCCAGCCTTCTATGGGGCCCCCAAGCCCTAGATCGGGCAGTGGGTGCTATCCTGCAGTGGCAACCTGGGTTATGGGGGTCTGCATCCCGCAAACGGCACAGTGCCCAGGACTTATTCCACCATTAGGAAGGAGTAAGCTGGGCATGTAACGCACCGGCAAGGTACATACAGAGGCCTGTCCACGCTCTGTCCCCTCCCGCCCACATCCAGCATTCCCCTCACAAATGCTGTGAACATTCAGGGAGCATTGGGACTGGAATCGCATCCCAGGGCTAAGCATGGGTTGGACATCCAACTTGGGCATCCAATCCTGCTTTGTGGGACGAAATGCCGGCCGTAGTGTTTAACTTGACTTGTAACATGTAGATAAACAAAAAATAGTGCAAAAGCATGATGTAGAGTGATAAAACAAATTTTCACCATGTAGCCATTTTTTCCTAATGAAAGAAGTACTATGGCCTAGCTGGAGTAGGGTTGCCAACTTTTTCACCGAGAAAAACCCGACACCTGTGGCTCGCCATGCTCCACCCATTCTCCGCCCCTAGTCCCACCCCTGCCCCGCCCCCAGCCCCACCCACAAAAATTACCGAGGATACGTGTAGGCTAACTTCCTTGGTCAGATAATAATTAAACTGGGAACCCCAAAATCCAAACATGAAATGTACAACACTGGAGAAATAAAACTATAAAGTAATTTCCTCTTGCACTAAACAAAAACGCAAAGATGTTAGCAATACACACTTCCCAGACCAGACATATTCCAGTTAATAAATTCAAAATAAAAAGTATTTTTCTACCTTCTGTTTGGGCGTTTTATTTTCAGTTGCAATTGCTCCAGTCACTTTCTTCTGGTTTCTTCGTGTCTTCTGCGAGCTATCCATTTGTCCTTTCTTCTCTTTCAGATGTTTTCCATTCTCTCTCTATTTCTGCTTTAACATACTGATTGTTTCCCTTTTGCTCTTTCCTTATTCCTTTATCATCCGTTAAAATTTCACCCTTCCATTCTCAAGCCCCTCTTACTCTCCCAATACCAGCCCATCATAGACTTTTCTTCCACACAAAATATTTTTCCCCTCTCTATTCTCATTCCCCATCCATTCTAGTCCTCCCCCCAAATCAGTTCCCTTATAGTTCTAGACCCACCCAGCATCCACTCCCTTCTAGTCCCATTCTCCCATGCCCCACATCAGCCCATTTCCAGTCCTATTCCAGCTCTTCATCAGCCCATTTCCAGTGCTAGCCCTCACATCACAGGCCATTTCCAGTCCTAGCTCCCCCCCCCAATCACAGCCCATTTCCAGTCCAAGTCCCCCATCACAGCCTATTTCCAGTCCTAGGCCCCCCCACCATCACATCCCATTTGCAGTCCGAGTCCCCCCGCACCATCACAGCCCATTTGCAGTCCGAGTCCCCCCGCACCATCACAGCCCATTTGCAGTCCTAGCCCCCCTAATCACAGCCTATTTCCAGTCCAAGATCCCCCTTCCTCCACCATAGCCCATTTCCAGTCCAAGTTCCCCCCCCCCATAGCCCTTTTCCAGTCCAGGTCCCCTCCACCCCCATCACAACCCATTTCCAGTCCATGTCCCCCCCCCCATAACCCTTTTACAGTCCAGGTCCCCCCCCCATCACAGCCTATTTCCAGTCCAAGTTCCCCCCCCCCCATAGCCCTTTTCTGGTCCAGGTCCCCTCCACCCCCATCACAACCCATTTCCACGACATGTCCCCCCCCCCCTTCGCCCTTTTACTTTCCAGGTCCCCCCTTTAGCCCATTTCCAGTCCAAGTCCCCCCCCGTTAGCCCTTTTCCCTTCCACTGCCCCCACTTTAGACCTTTTCCAGTCCTAGTCCTCCCCCTTTGCCCTTTTCCAGTCCAAGTCCCCCCCTTTAGCCCTTTTCCAGTCCAAGTCCCCCCCCTTAGCCCTTTTCCAGTCCAAGTCCCCCCCTATTGCCCTTTTCCAGTCCAAGTCCCCCCCTTAGCCCTTTTCCAGTCCAAGTCCCCCCCTTTCTCCCTTTTCCAGTCCAAGTCCCCCCCCCTTAGCCCTTTTCCAGTCCAAGTCCAAGTCCCCCCCCCCTTAGCCTTTTTCCAGTCCAAGTCCCCCCCCCCTTAGCCCTTTTCCAGTCCAAGTCCCCCCCCCTTAGCCCGTTTCCAGTCCAGGTCCCCCCATCACAGCCCATGCAGTCCTTGCCCCCCCCCCCCGGACCAGCATCGCGGCTGTCTGAGGCTTCAGAGGGAGCCGGGGAAGCCCGCGCGAGGCCCCGACTCCCTCTGACCAGCCACCAGCGTGAAGAGCCTTTACCTTCACGCTGGCGGCTGTTCCTGTGAAGCCGCGAATGCTGGGAAAGGTTAAAGGTTGCCCTTTAACCTTTCCCAGCATTCGCGGCT
Source organism: Ichthyophis bannanicus (assembly GCA_033557465.1). Classification (NCBI taxonomy): domain Eukaryota; kingdom Metazoa; phylum Chordata; class Amphibia; order Gymnophiona; family Ichthyophiidae; genus Ichthyophis; species Ichthyophis bannanicus. Next base: position 100,086,163 of record CM066034.1, on the reverse strand, counting down.
TCACAGGAACAGACGCCAGCGTGAAGGTAAAGGCTCTTCACGCTGGTGGCTGTTCAGAGGGAGCCGGGGCCTCGCGCGGGCTTCCCCGGCTCCCTCTGAAGCGGAGAAAAGCCGTTTTTTTTTCTCAGGCCGCTCCCGATCTTGCGGCCAGAGCAAAAAAACTGGCTTTTAAAGGGCCGGTTTTGCCTCTGCGCCGGCAGCCGGCCTGGCCGTGGAAAAACCGGCCAGGCCGGCTGAAAACCGGCCAGTTGGCAACCCTAAGCTGGAGTAGGAATTATGGGAGAACTGCTCAGGTTTGCAGGCCCAAATTCCTCTGCTTAAGCTTAAGTAGTACTGTCACTGATATAATTCTGTGTAAGTATGATTTCATTCCTTAACTGAATTTAGAGAACTGGAACCAAAGAGCTGAGGTTGAATTACACCACCTGGTAATGTCCGGTCAAGAGTAGGTCATGCACAGAGATTCTTTCAGTAAGGATGGCAGGACATATAGCAAAAGAAAAGTGAGACAATAGGGAGAGGGGATCTGAGCAAACAATGTCTTGGTGTAGTGCAACAAAGGAGAAGAAAGTTCTGTGAAGCCAAGAGTATCCTGCTGTAGAAGGGCGATGCTCCCTCCAGATAGCACATTAAAACCTGGAAGCAGGCAGCAGTAAAGGATGGCTTCCTCACCTTCCCGGACCCAGGTTTCTGTAAGAAATAACAGGTCTAACGAGTTCTTTAATAAGAGATCACTAACTAAGGCTGTTTTTGCACGAATCGAGCAGCAAGTCAAAAGATCGCAAGTGAGGGACAAAAAAGAGGATTGGGAAGATGAAAGTGAAACCAAGGAAACAGTTGGATTGCAGGGAATCAGAACTTGTTGTCTCCATGAGGAAGGGTTTCTGAGGGGGGACAATAGGGTGATTACCCCAGATAACAGAAATGGGGGCTACCATAAAAAGAGTTAACAAGCACAGTACCTTGAAAAGATGAGAGAAGCAACCAATAGATGATAATTCAAAGCCCGACTAGGTGGGGGAATCTGGGTAAGAACATGGAGGCTGCCAGAGCCACCCCAAGGAGCATGTCCAAGGAGCAGGAGCTGCTCCTTCAGCTTGCCTCCACAGAGGAGCACTGGTATGGTAGCTTTTGAAGAGAAGTCTGAAGTCACCAATGTAGTCACATGACCCAATGTAAAACTTTGGGCCCGGAAGCACTGGAAAGGATCATAGCAAACAACTGGGCCGGGATTCTGCGGGTAAGCACAGGGATATATAGTTAGGGTTACGGCAGGGTACAGTACATCACAGAGCAATACAAAAACATGCATGTCGGAGGATGCTATTACACAGGTACACTACCAAAAAACTGCCTCCAGTTTTGCAACTGATTCCTATAGATTTTGGGGTGCTGAATCCAGGAAAAATAGCCAAAATGTTCCATCACGTCACGTTTTCTTGCAAAATTAGATTTCTTACCCATATAAGGAATGTTCACATAATTTCTTTTTAGCCGACTGCAGTTTATTTTCTTGGCCCAAAATAGAGGTTGTAATGGTTAACTAACTAGAAACACTCCCTCATGATATTTTAGAGTGTTTTGTATTCATTTTATACATTAACAGGACAATTGGGAGGCGGGGGGCTAAATCCAGTACTCGCGCTGGCGCATGTTCTTTCCTGTTCGCCTCGCCTCGTTCGCTCGCTCAAACACGGTGGTTGTGACATGAACGTTCCTGTCAAATTTCAGTTTCTTGCAAGTTCATTATTACCTTTTGTTTGCTCAGTCGTAATCCAGCTTTATTCCGAAGTGGTTCACTACAGTTGTAGTTTGCAGTGCTGTGTATTTGTGATGGCTCACAGAGCCAGAGGTTGAGTCAACTCTCCGGACAGTTTTTGTTTTATTTGTGGGGAATATACCGTGAAAAAGTGGCAGAGGAACATTTCTGCATTTATTAAAAAAGTATATTTCGCCTATTTCGGTTTGAAGTTAGGCGATCAAGACAAACCGTGGGCTCCTCACAAAGTGTGCAAGACATGTGAGGAAGATCTACGCTTATGGATGAAAGGTAAAAAACAAGCATTTCGTTTCGGAATACCTATGATGTGGCGTGAACAAAGAGACCACAGCAGTGACTGCTATTTTTGCTCTTGCATTGTGAAGGGATACAACTTAAAAAATAAGAACGTAATAAGTTACCCCAACCTTCCCTCAGCAATTAGGCCTATGCCTCATAGCAACGAAGTACCTGTGCCTGAACCACCAAAATCTTTGGATCATATTTGTGTGAACGGTTCTGATCATGATGAGACTCATCAGATGGCTTTTCCCGATGAGTCCAGTACTTCCGAGTTTGAAACTGAACCAGATCCGAAACCTGAACTTTTCTCTCAAGCTGAATTGAATGATTTAGTCCGGGATTTAGGACTCCCAAAAGATGCTGCCCAACTGCTAGGTTCTCGGCTTAAACAGAAAAATCTATTGTCACCAGGAACAACTTTTTATTGGTACCGCAACCGCGAGACACAATTTTTGAAGTATTTCAGCAAAGAGGAAGATTTGGTATTTTGCAGTGATATATACGGAGTGATGGAAAAGTTTAAACTCAAGTATGATCCTGCTGAATGGCGGCTGTTCATTGATTCGTCAAAAGACAGCATAAAAGGTGTTCTTCTTCATAATGGCAACACATTCGCTTCAGTTCCTATTGCTCACTCTGTTATTCTCCAAGAAAAATACGAGAATTTGGCCCTGATTCTTCAGAAGATTCGTTATGATGAGCATAAGTGGATGATTTGTGGAGACTTTAAAATTCTATCCATGCTATTAGGGCAGCAATCCGGTTTCACCAAATATCCCTGCTTCCTTTGCTTGTGGGATAGTCGGGCCCACGACCTACACTGGGGGAAAAAAAGACTGGCCAATTCGGGAGCATTTGAGACCCGGTGAGAAAAATGTTCTTCATGAGAGCTTGGTACCTCGTGATAAAATTCTATTACCACCTCTCCACATTAAGTTGGGTCTCATTAAGCAATTCATCAAGTCCCTTCCAAAAGATGGTGAGTGCTTTCGGTACCTTTGCTCAAAGTTCCCCCGACTTTCTGAAGCAAAGCTAAAGGAAGGAGTGTTTGTTGGCCCTGATATAAGGAAACTCATTTCAGATGGAGCATTCGCTGAAACGATGTCTGAGAAGGAAAAAGAAGCCTGGGATTCCTTCAAGGATGTTGTTCTCACATTCTTGGGGAACAGGCGGGATGAGAACTATAAGGATATTGTTGCCAGGATGCTCAATGCCTTCAAAGAACAAGGCTGTAACATGAGCCTGAAAGTCCATTTCTTGCACTCCCATGTGAACTACTTTCCCGAAAACTTGGGGGCGTACAGTGAAGAACAAGGTGAAAGGTTTCACCAGGACATCAAGGACACAGAGAGAAGGTACCAAGGAAGATGGAACACCACTATGATGGCTGATTTCTGCTGGTTGCTGCTGCGGGAAACCCCAGATGAAAAATACGCCAAGCAGCGCACCAAGAGAAGCATTCGGGGGAAGAAGAAACAGGCCCACCAGGAGATTGATTGACCCAAGAATGACTTTAAAATCTAAACTGTGTTGACAAATATCGTGTTTTTACTAAACTTTGAAATAAAAATTTGCTAGTTATTACCACAGTGTCGGATCTCATTTATTAGAATTTTATTTTCACACCATCGGGTGTTTGTCTTCATGTATTGCAATGGTGCGGTTTGCGTTTTCTATTCTTACATACATACCTGTACAACATTTTTTGCACATTTCTTTGCTTTGCTTTGCTTTGTGTCTAACCTCGCTCTTATATGCTCAATGTTTGTGCACATGTATGTGGCTGTTTTAAGTGCAGACAATTTTGCTACCATCACAGTGTGTTTTGTTGACATTACTCTATTCTTATGTGCTGCCTTTTACAATTTTCTTTATTCTTATTTGAATAACTATTAAACAATTAGTATAAAGAATTCATCCAAGAAACTTTTATCTCGATCGCACTCAATCTGAAACGTTCACCTCAAACTGCTAACCCAATGTAGCAAAAAATCTGTACGTGATGGAGTAAATTGGTTACCAGATTTGGATTCAGCGCACCAAAAAACGTAAAAACTAATCGAAACATTAGAGGCAGTTTAAAAAAAATTTTTTTTAGTGTACCTGTGTTATTAATAGAGCATTCTTGAATATATTTGTAGGGTGTTACATGAAGGAAGTAGACCTAGGAAAATGAGATGAGGACCATGCAGCAGGACAGTAATAGGTCTAAGTCACAAGGGAGAGGCAAACACCTCCAGGCCTCTATTGGTGTAGCAAGAAAGAGGAATAAACAAACCCTGGAGAAATGTTAGTCCTCGGAGCTGGGGTATTCCTAAGCAAAACACTTTTATTGGTGGTTCCCCAAAAATAAGTCTATATATGATAAACATGATCAAATCATGAATGAAAAAATAAATGAAGTAAAAGTAAATCAAAGTCTTTTTCTCCCACCTCCCTCTAGGGCCTGTCTTGAATCCACACGCTCTTCCGCTTTCTTTTTCCTTGGTCCTCATCTTTGGAATTCCCTCCCTTTAGCTCTGCGTCTAGAATCCTCTTTCCGCTCCTTTAAAACCTCACTTAAAACCCACCTTTTCTGCACAGCTTTTGATCTCCCTCCTCCCCTTCCTTCCACTGCTGGCAGCTGATTGATCCCTCCTAACCCGTCTGTATGTTCCTTTTATCTTCTCTCCCTGCTTCTCTCTTCTCTGCTGTCCTTTCCTGTAAATGAATTGGCGTTCCTTTCTGTTTCTGACAGTAGTCTCCTTATTTTATTGTACACCGCTGCATGCCTCTAGGTTCAGGCGGTATAATAAGTTTTAAATAAAGATAAAGATAAAAGATAAAGATAAAGGAGCGTGGAAAATTAAAAGTGGACAAAGCGAAGAGATCGGACAAGAGTTATCTAAAGGTATTGAAACAACTTAGGGAAGTACTGGTGGCTGACCTTTTCAATGCTTCTTTAGAGTCAGGACTGATCCTGGGTGAATGTGGTTCCTGTCCACAAAGCGGAAGAGGCTGGTAACTGAAAGAGTACTCTGCACCCCCCCCCCCCCTCACCTGCAAAAAGGCAGGGCTCTTGGGTTACAGAAATCTGCACACAAAACAAGGAGAAGGTTAATTGATCACAATTCTTTGAATAATATACAAATCTGTAAATAATACACAACACACTTGTATCATAAAATCCACCAAAGCTTTGGGAGAGCAAGCTAGGCCTTTGCCTATGTTTACTCTGATATCATAGCCTTAGGCTACTTTATTTATAGGTAAAGATTCCATTACACAGCATAATTTCACTTTATTATTCTACGTCTCACATCACGTATATTCATAATATACATATTCTATTCTACGCCTAGTGTTACGTATATTCATAACATACTTTTCTATAGGCATGCACGTCATAGACAATCATGAAAAGACATACATATATTCTCAGACATGACTATGTAGGCCTTAATTCTAATTAATCCTAACACTGACAGTTTGATATCTCTGACCAGAGACTAAGAGACTGAGAAGCTGGGTAAACAACTTGCCTTTTACTTATCTTTCTAATAACAAGACTAATGTTTATGTTATGTAAAACCTTTCACCCAGTTTCTTCTACAGAGTTTTCAAGGATGGTATTAAATAAGAAGCTACAAATGATATTAACTCTTTCTTAGGGCTTATAGTAATATAATGTTATACACAGGGCCTGACTGTGTATCCAGCCTGGTACAATCAAGCTTTCTTTCAGTAACTATAGACCAGTTGGTCTGTCTTCTGTGGTGAGTAAATTAATAGAAACACTGCTAAAGCCGAGGAATCCAAGGGATTACAGGAACCGAGACAGCATGACTTTACTAGAGGTTAGGTCTTGTCAGACAAATTTGACGGATTCCTTTGAATGGGTGATCAGAGAATTGGAGGGGGAGAGTGCTAGATGTGGTATACTTAGATTACAGTACAGCGAAGTAAAAAACTGGTTGAATGAGAGGAAGGAAAAGGTACTAGTAAATGAAGTTCACTCTGAAGATAGGGGCATTACCAGTGGTCTGCCTCAGGAATCAGTACTTTATCCTGTTCCTCTTAACATTTTTGGACGTGATAATGCAGAAGGTCTGTCAGATAAGGTTTGCCTCTTTCTGAATGATACCAAAATCTGGGTAGTGTGAGGAGGGATTCAGCAAGCTTGAAGAATGATCAAGAATTTGCCAGCTAAGATTTCATGCTAAAAATACAAGGTCATACATTGGGACTGCAAAACCCAAAGGAGGTAGTACAGCATAGGGGTGAATTATTTTAGTGCACAAAAGATGAGCGGTGCCTGGGAGAGATCATATCAGATGATCTTAAAGTGGCCAAACAGGTAGGAAAGGTGACTACAAAAGCCAGAAAGGATGTACATCAAGAAAAAGAAAGTCACGGTGTCTCTCTAGAAGTCTCTAGTGAGACCTCATTTGGAGTACTATGCACAGTTCTGGAGACCACACCTTCAAAAGGAAATAAACAGGATGAAGTCGGTCCAGAGGGTGAATACCAAAATGACCAGTGGCCTTCATCATAAGGCATAGCAGGATAGACTTAAAAATCTCAATACGTATACTTTGAAAGAAAGGCAGGAAAGGCATTTAAATACCTCTGTGGTATAAGGAGAGCTTCTTTCAACTGAAAGCAAGCTCTGCCATGAGGGGACATAGGATGAGGGTGAAAGGGGATAGACTCAGGAGTAATCTGAGGAAATATTTCTTTATGGAAAGAGTGGTAGATGCGTGGAATAGCCTTCCAGTGGAAGTGGTGGAGGGGAGAACTGTATCGGAATTCAAGAAACATGGGACTAATGAGAATTTCTGAGGGACAGGAAGAGATTGTAAAACTTAATAGTTCTTTTGGTCAGGCTGGATAAGCTGTATGTCTTTATCTGCTGTTGTCTTCTATGTTTCTATGCATTTGTGAGGCACATTTGGTTTGTTTGGGCACCTAAAAATTGAAAGCATGCACAAATTACTTTTACGCATGTATACCTACAAATTCCCACTGACACTCCTTGTGACCTTAGGCAAGTTACTTTACCCTCCATTGCCTCGGAAGAAAAGGCTGGCATTCTACTTCTGGTGATACATTGCCAAGAAAACCCAGAGGTAGCTGGGTCGCTATGAGTCAACACTGACTTGATGGCACTAAAAAAAAAAAAAAAAAACTACAAATTAGTATATGGGTATTAGAACAAAGCCCACAAATCAATTGTGCACACATTAATTTTTGCATATATACATGCGTATACATGATTTGTGTGCACTTTCAAATTTTAGGAACTCAAATAAACCAAATGTGCACTCATGAATACACACCCCTAATTAGTACCTAGTTTAAATACAGTCATTGTTAAGTGCCCTGGACTTTTAAAAAAAGGGCCAAAAAAACCACTATCAGTATATTTCCTAGAGGAAAACAAATTGCAAAATTCACTCTCCTCCTTAAGAAAGAGAGAAAAACCAGTGTAAAGACCCATGGGTACTACTTCTTTAACATACTAAATATATTGCAATATACCCTGCGCTTAGTCTAGCACTTTCCAGAACAGGAAGAACTTCTATCCAGTAACTGAATGCTGGGAGGAAACTCCTCTGGGAGGGAAAATCCAACCCATATATAAACTGCTCCTAAAGACAGAAACCTGTTTTTGGCAGCAAGCCATTATACCATGGAGAAGTAGAGGACTCTGCCCCTCAGGAGGCGGGAGACGATAGCTATTCTCAAAGCCACATTCCATCTGGAGGGAATCATAAGGCCAAAGCAGCAGGAGGAGAGAGCAGTAGGGTTGCAAGAAGTTTTAGGTTCAAGCCTACACCAACATTCCTCTGTGCCTGTACAAACCCTGCTAGCACCCCATTAGATCAGGAGGAGGACAGTCTTACCTGTGGAGAAGAAAAGGAACTACAGAGACTTCATCAGGAGCCAGCCAAGACAGAGGAGAAGGAGAGGAGTAAACAGAAGAACATCCAGCAGCCCAGTGACCCCAGAGCCAGTAGTGACCACAGGGCAGGATGAGAGATCTGCACCTGCACAGCTCCCAGCTCAAGGTACACTGAAAAAGATTACTAGAGTAGGGTAACCAAAAGAAATAACAGGAGTGAAGGAGAAGCTTGGAATAAAATTCTGATACCAAGGAAGGAGTAATAGGTGAATTATTGTGAGGATCACGTGAGGTGATGAGCTGAACAGGACATGTCTTGATCGGCTCTGGGGTTCCTCATCTCGCTAAAGCCTTTATATTCAACAATTTATTACCTTGCTACCCCAGAACTGGGAGGGAGTGTGCCCCTCATCATACTCCTCCACATTTCAGCGAAGATGACTGAGCTCTGGTGCCCTGATGGCCATGAGTACTGGATAACAAAATGGCCGACAGCACACCACCGAGCCCAACTGCAGAACAGCAGGCAAACCTAATAGAAGAAGTATCAGCGGCGGTAGTTAAAGCTCTCAATGTTCATTTTCAAAGTCTGGCTGAGCATATGGAAAGAATCTCCAGCTCGATGACCGAGTTCACGCACCACCTTAGTGCAGCCAAGCAAAGGATCGCAACTCTGGAGGACGTGAATCAGACTTAGGCAACCACTATTCAGCAGTTAGAAATCATTCAGTTTTAGCATGAGGAAAAATTGGATGATTTCGAAAATCACAGAAGCTGCAAAAACATCCGAATCGTGGCTCTAGCTGAGACTGCGCACAATGCTGAACTGAGGGGATTTTTGGAATTGTAGCTCCCCCAGAGCTTACATCTGGAAGCCTTAAATGGCAAATTAACCATTGAAACAGCACACAGACGGGGGTCACAGTGGGAGGGTAAGCGCAGGTTATAGCCCACTTCCATAACTACCTTCGTGAAGAGACAGTTTTACATGCCACAAAGAGTCAATGGAACTTGGAGAAGGATGGAAATAAGATATTACTTTTCCAGGACTACTCTTAGGCTGTCATGAAATGCCACAAAGATTTTGCAGAGACATGTGGTTGCTTGGTCCAGCAGGGGATTTGTTTTACATTGCTGTACCCGGCTTGGATTCAAGTGATTCTTCAAAGCAAGTCCGTCTACTTTTCTACCCCGATGGAGTCTAGCTTGTTGACTCCTATCGCCATGCGGTCTCTCTGTGGCATTCGGCATCTACAGATCCCAGAATCCATGCAGGTTGAGCTGATTGGCCTCTAACCTTGCTGTGTGATGGACAAAGATTTGCCAGGGGGGCTTGCGGGGTTTGGAAAATTTCCTTTTTGGATACTGGTCTTGGCCTACACTTGACTGGTGTCTATGCCCATGTGGGTCTCTGGGTGTCGCTGTGGGACCTTGGTGACCTGCCTATTATACTGGGCAATTTCTGCTCTACTGGCACGGCAGGCAATCGGCCTGAAGTAGGGGCCATCTGGTGTTCCTGCATAGTGTCCTGGCACCATCTGTTCTTTGTACTAGGGATGAGGTTATTCCAATTTCATTTCTTTTTGTTCTTATTTTATTTTTTTTTGTATTCTTTGTTTTGTCTTTGTTAGCAGATTTGGAGGGATTGGAGAGAAAGGATGAGAGGAATCCGTGACAGCCCTCTGGACTACATTTACAGTGCGCATAAGTGTTTTTTGGCCTATTGTGTATGTACAAGAATTGCTGAGAACTTCCTTGGTTACCCCTCTTAGATGTTGGGCATTATCAGTATTATATTTATTTGCTTTCTCTGTTGTTCCCCTACTCTTCTCATCTTACCCTTTGATTTTCCCTTCCTTGGTCCAATTTTATACCCTTTTTTTGGCTTTTGGGTAATGGCTGGGTATCTAGCAGTTGGTATGGATAGATGTTGGGGTGTTTGATGGGGTGTGAGTGGAGATAAGCTTGGAGGGGTGGGGCTTTTCTGATGGCCCAGGAAAATGTTTCTATATATATGTTGCTCAGTGGGGTAATGGGGATAGTTGGGCGGGGATAAATTCATTGCGCTGTGTGTTTGCTAATGGGGAGTGTTAGGTTGTAGAGGGCCCAGTATGTGTGTGTGCTGAGTGGAGGATGGTGGAAGGTACTGACTGAGGTGATACAAGACACTTGTGGTAGCAGGATGAGGGAGTACGGTTAGGGACTCCTATATAAGGGGACAGTGATACAGTTGCAATCCAGTAGGATATGAATTTGGATGGTATAAATGCAACATTGGGACTGAATGAGGGAAGTGGGGTGGGGAGCCCCTACAGATCATGTGTTCCACTGGTGGCCTCTTGAATAGAGCATGGAAGTGAATGGAAGAATAGATGATGGGGGAGGGGGGTTTAGGTGGGGGTGGAGGAGGTTGTATGGTTATGTGGTTGTTGTATATACTGGTGGCTGGAGGAAGGGAAGGGGTTTATCACATAGGAGCCGTAGGCTGGGGGAACTCTCGGAAATGCTCATACCATCGGTTGGAGCTGCTGTATGAAGGCTCTGTGTGGATTTGATCCTGGCTAGACCTCTCCAAATAGCCTCCTCAATGTCTGTGTGATTGGTAAACCAATAAAGCGACATTACTATGGATGTTACGTGACCAAGGTGTGGACATAGCGCTCCTACAGGAGACACACATGACAGAGACGGAACATTGTAAATTGAAACGCTGGTGGGTGAGAGAGGTGTATGGATCTTTGTCGGGTAATCAGAAGGTGGGTGTTGTCATCCTGGTGGGGAAACAAGTAAGCTTGACAACAACTATGCTGTGTACTGACCCTCAGGGACGTTTTCTTTTCATACAAAGGAATATGCAGGGACAGCAGATTTCCTTGGGCACAGTTTATGCACCGAATATATACGATGCTGGATTCTACTGGGAGGTGACTTGTATAGCTGAAATGAACCAGGCTCATCTTGTCCTCGGGGAGGGGGATGACTTTAATTGTGTCCTCGAAGAACCTTTAGACCGCTCCTCACAGAGGGGGGAGGAGATGCATGGCGGGCCTGGCGGACTCACAATCTTTGCAATGGATATTTATTTATTTAGCAACTTTTTTATACTGCTGTATCTACCAGTCACAGGGAACAATTAGAATAAGTAATGTTACATGGAACAAAGTTAAACAGTGTGAATTAAAGTTAACAAGAACTAATGAAAATAACAAGTACACAAAGCTAATTATGTTAGCCGGTGCATGGAGCAGATAACATGATGGTATCCATGGAACTCAGGGACTAAAATAGGTTGAGATGAATTTAAACTCAGGTAATGGGGAAACTTATGATATATGGTTCTGTTCATTGGGTGAACTGCGGGTGAAAAGGTGAAAAACATTGTAAGAGGTTGGGAAGATGATGAAAATGGGCGGGCAGCTAAGGGCCCCATTCTGAAACATGGGTTGTGAGGCTGCACGTCCCAGCGGGACTTGCAGCCCCACAAGCTGTCAGGGTCCACCGGCTCTCCCTGTATATCCTGTGCATCAGAACGCAGAGAGCCGGCAGGGGGTGGGAGGGGGCGGGATCAGGGCGGAGCAGGGGCAGGTCAACTCGGCAGCATGTACAGGGCTGATTCAGGTTACGGCCCTGTACGTAATACTGGGCCCATGGAGAAGCGCTGTCCTCGGGCCTGATTCTGGCTACCGCAGGAACATTTTGTTCCCATGGTCCAGAATCGGGTCCAAATGGGTCTATCTTGCTTGGGGCCATCCAGACGGCCCGGATGTGCCCCTACCGGAATCGGGCTCCACGTGTCTGATCCAAAATGTTCCAGGAAGAGGACGGTTTTTAGCTTGCAATGAAATTCTCCAATGTCTGTAAGTGATTGTATATCTGGGGTGAGGCAGTTCCAGATGGGTGGGTGCATAGAAGGAGAAGGCTCTGCTGGAGGTGGAGACTTAGAATGGGAAAATGAGTCAGGTATTGATAGGAGGTTGTTAGCTTTTCTCCCTGTTCTGTAATCGAGGGGCTGGTGAAAGGGAGGACGAAGGATGCCCGCTGAAAGGTGGTAGATGGTCTTTAAGATGGTCAGAGAGGCTTTGTATTTAATCCTCATGTGGATGGGAAACCAGTATAACTGTTTCAGTATGGGGGTGATGTGCGTATGCTGACTATTGCCTGTAATTATTCTGGCTGTTGTATTCTTGGTGAGTTGCAAGGGAAGTAGTATGGTTTTGGGGAGCCCCTGGTATATTATGGCTGCATAGTCAAATATGGGGTCATGAGGGCTTGAGAGACATTGCTGAAGACATGGTTAGAGGTTTCAGACTGTTCGCATTCAGAAGTATGTAGCTCTGGTAACTTGTTTGATGTGGGAATGGAAGTTCAGGTTTTGGTCCAGTATTATGCCAAGGTATTTTACGTGCTCTTCTACTTGTAATCTTACATTGGTCAAGATGAGCATGGCTGGTGGGGAGAATGTGGGGTACTTGGTTACACGAAGGACTGATTTATTGGGATTGTTGTGCATGTTATGGTGGTTGAGCCATTGGATGACTGCTTTGAGGCATTGAATGATTGTGGAGTAGTCAGGTTGCTGGTGGAGAATTGTGCGTAAATTGAAATGTCATCAGCATACAGATGAAAGAGGATCTTGTGGCTCTGGATTATTTTGCATAGTGATTGGATGAAAATGTTAAACAGCAGGGAGGATAAGGCGGAGTCTTGAGGTAAGCCTTGATGTAACTTGAATTGATGAGAGGTTTCCGATCCAATTTTGACTTGTTGAGATCAATCAGCATGGTAGGACTGAAACCATTGTAATGTTGTGTCTTTAAGGCCAATTGCATGGAGACATGAGATGAGGTGGTCATGGATGACTGAGTCAAAAGCTGCAGAAATGTTGAGGAAAATAAGAATGAAGCCTTATGTGGTTTTTTCCGTGCCTTTGATGAATGTATCTAGGAGGGAGGACAATAGGGTTTCAGTGCTATGATAGGGCTTGAAGCTGTGTTGGTGCTTATCGAGGGGGGCATAGGAGTCCACAAAGTCTGGTGTCTGAAGTTGTACTGCTTTTTCAATGATTTTGGCAAGGGGAGGGATGCTTGAGATGGGTCTATAAGAAGCCGGTGCTGTTGGGTCAGCTGAAGGATTTTTTAATAAAGGTCTGAGGGATGCTTGCTTGAGGGCAGTCAGGATGTAGCCCAGTGATAGCAAAGACTGTACATTGTGAAGAATGGTTGGGATGAGTTCATGTTTGGTCATTTTGATCTAGGAGAATGGGCAGGGGTCAAGTGAAGAGGTGGTGAAGTTGAGGTTTGATATAATATTTTCCAGTTGCTGGGAGGATAGAGGGCTGAATGTTGACCAGATTTGTTTGTTTAGGGTATTAGTGAAGATGTTGGAGGTCTGGGGTATTCCTGTGGTGTATGAGTGTTTAGCTCGTAGGAGGAGCGCCATATCAATTGGAGAGAGAGAGTGGTATTAGAATTTGTGGCAGTGGGGTTTTTAAGCAGATTCAAGGCTATGTCGAATAGCTCCCTGGGATGGTTGAGCTAGGATCTAAGCAGGTTGGTATGATATTCCAGGAGAGTGGATGTGTATGTTGAGTAATTAGATGGGTCCTTGTGGCGTCTCCATTTGCGCTCTAGCTGTCTGAGTCTGTTTTTTAGGGTTTTGAGCTCATGTGTGAACCAGGATACATGGTGAGATCTTTTTATCCCGGATGGGCTGTTGGGCTTAGCAGCATAGGATGATATATGGATGTTCCATTAGGATATTAAAGCATCAAGATTGTTTTGATCATCTTAGGTCAAAGGTAGGATGCTGTTGATGAATAAGTCTTTATCGAATGTCCAAAACCACCATGTGTGAGTTAAGGGAGGCTTGAGGGTGGATGCACTGGGGATGTTTGGAAGGAAGAAGGTGAGCAGGCTATGGTCGGACCACGGTACTATAGTGATTTGGGTCAAAGAGGAAAGATTTTTGTGTGGCCAGGTAGCTGATGTGAAAATGAGGTCTAGGGTTCCTCCCCTGATGTGGATCAATTCTGAGATAATTTGTTTGAGCTGGGGTGCTTCCATCACTTGAAGGAAAGGAACAGAGTGTTTGTTAGATAAAGTGGATAGGTTGAAGTCACCTAGGAGAACAAACCATCTGTTCTTGTGGTATTCGGAGCATGCCTCCTTGATTAGTGGGAAGAAGTCACTGGACCCTGTTATTGGCAATTTATATGCTAGGCAGACTGATAGGTGAGTGTTTGATATGGTGATGATGTCCAAGTCATTGGTGGAAATGGAATTGGTAAAATTGAATTGAAGTTCCTCCTTAGCTAATATAAGTACCCCTCCTCCCCTTTTGTGTTCCCTGAGGTGGTTGAAGAGCTGGTAAGAAGGGATGGTGAGTTGATTTAAGAGAGGTTAGATATGATTGGTATCTCAGAGACCTAGTAGAAAGAGGACAACCAGTGGGACACGGTGATACCTGGGTACAAGTTAAATTGCAATGATAGAATAGATCGAATTGGTGGAGGAGTTGTGCTCTATGTTTGAGAGGACATTGAGTCACACAGGATTAAAGTTTTGTAGAAAACAAAATATACAGTGGAATCTCTATGGATTGAAATTCCATGTAAAAAGAGGAAGGTGATGGCAGTGGGAGTGTAATACTGACCACCCGGCCAGAATGAACAAATGCACGATGAAATGCTCAAAGAAATCAGGGAAGATAACAAAAGTTAAAATACAGTAATAATAATGGGTGATTTCAATTACCCCGGTAACAACTGGGTCAGTGACATGGCAGGACATGCTAGGGAGATAAAGTTTCTAGATGAAATAAATGACCGCTTCTTGGACTAACTGGTTCATGAACCAACAAGAGGGAAAGCCATTTTGGACTAGTCCTTAGTGGAACACAAGATCTGATGCGTAGTGATCATAGCATGAACGCATTTGATTTCATAAATGGAGGAAGGACGGCAAAGAAATCCACAGTACTGCCTTTTAACTTTCAAAAGGGAGACTATGATAAAATGCGGAAAATAGTTAAGAAAAACTAAAAGCAGCAGCTGCTAAGGTTAAAGATTTATATCAAGCATGGGCATTTAAAAATACTGGTTTACGGTTTAGGCACTTGATATACCGCCCTTTACTATTTGTATCAGAGCGGTTTACAGATATATTCTAACAGGCACTATCTTGAAAGCCCAGACCAGCTGTATTCCATGCTCTAAGAACAGTAAAAGAAGTTCAAAAATCTGCCAACATGGTTCAAAGGTGAGGTCAGAGAGGCTGTTGTTGTCAAAAAAGCATCTTTCAGGAAATGGAAAAAGAAGCCAAATAACAAAAACTGGAAACAACATAAGCACTGGCAAGTTGATGTAAGGCATTGATAAGGCAGGCAAAGAGAGAATTTGAGAAGAAACAAAAACACATAATAAAAACTTTTTCAAGTACATTTGTAGCAAAAATCCTGTAAGAGAGTCAGTTGGACCAATAGATGATAGAGGGGTAAAAGGGGCACTAAGAGGGGACAAGGCCATAATGGAGAGACTGAATAAAATTTTTGCTTTGGTCTTTATGGGAGAAGATGTAGAGAAGTTACCCATGACTGAAATGGTATTTAAAGGACATACATCGTAAGAATTGAATATTGTTAAATCGGGAAGATTATATTACAATTATTTGATAAACTAAACAGTAGCAAATCAACTGGACTGGCTGGTATACATCCAAGGGTGTTGAAAGAATTGAAATATGAAATTGCAGACCTACTATTAGTAATCTGTGAACTATCATTAAAATCATCTGTAGTACCAGAAGATTGGAAAATGGCCGATGTAACACCAATTTTTAAAAAGGTTCCAGGGTTGATCCGGGAAACTACAGGCTGGTGAGCCTGGCATCAGTACCGGACAATAATGGTAGAAACCATTATAAAGAAGAAAATTACTGAACATGTAGATAGTCATGGTTTAATGGCAGAAAGCCAACATGGTTTTAGACAAGGAAGATCTTGTCTTACTAATCTGTTATATTTTTTTGAAGGTGTGAATAAACAGGTAGACAACGGTGAGCCAGTTGATATAGTGTATCTGGATTTTCAGAAAGCATTTGACAAAGTCCCTCATGAGAGATTCTTGGTGAAATTAAAAAGTCATGAGATAGTAGGCAGTGTACTATTGTAGATCAGAAACTGGTTAAAAGATAGAAAGCAGAGGGTAGGGCTGAATGGCCAATTTTCCCAAAGGAGAAAGGTGAATAGTGGAGTACTGCAGGGATATGTGCTGGGTCCACTGCTTTTTAACATATTTGTAAATGACCTGGAAATGGGAATAATAAGTGAGGTAGTCAAATTTGCAAATGACAAAAAATTATTCAAAGTTGTTAAAACCCAAGAGGATTGTGAAACATTGCAAGAGAAATGTGATAAATTGGAAGACTGGACGTTCAAATGGCAGATGGACTTTAATGTAGACAAGTGCAAAGTTATGCATCTAGGAAAGAACAACCCAAACTATGGTTACATGATGCAAGGTTCCACATAAGGAATCACCACCCAGGAAAAAGATTTAGGCATCATCGTGGATAATACGTTGAAACCCTCCGCCCAGTGTGCAGTGGTGGCCAAGAAGGCAAATAGAAATCTAGGAATCATAAGGATAGGAATGGAGAATAAAACAAAGGATATTATAATGCCTCTGTATTGTTCCATGGGGCAACCGCACCTTGAATATTGTGAGCAATTCTGGTCACTATGGGTCTTGTTTACAAAGCCGCGGTAGCGGTTCACGATCATTATCGGAGCCGCGGCCCCATTGATTTCCGTGGCCCCATTGATTTCAATGGGGCCGCGGCTCCGATAACGATCGCGAACCGCTACCGCGGTTTTGTAAACAACCCCCTATATCTTAAAAAGGATTTAGCGGAATTAGAAAAGGTACAGAGAAGAGCCACCTAAATGGTAAAGGGGATGGAATGATATCCCAATGAGGAGAGGCTTAAAAAGTTAGGACTCTTCAACCTGGAAAAAAGATGGCTGAGGGGAGATATGATCGAGGTCTATAAATTAATGAATGGAGTGGAACGGTGAAATGTAGACTGATTCTTTATGTCATCAAAAAGTAGAAAGACTAGGGGACATGCAATGAAGCTACAGTGTAACCTGTTTAAGACTAATAAGGGAAAATATTTTTTTCAGTCACCATGTAATCAAACTCTGGAATTCGTTACCAGGCGATGCAGTAAAAGCTGAGTTTAAAAATGGTTTGGACAAGTTCTTGGAGGAAAGGTCCATAAACCATTATTAAAGAGGACCCAGGATATCCACAGCTTGCCCCAATACAAGCATTATGGAACCTGTGTGTCTTTTTGGGAAACTGCTAGGTACTTGTGACCTGGATTAATCACTGTTGGAAACAGGATACTGGGCTTGATGGACCTCGGTCTAACCCCATATGGCATTTCTTATGTTCTAATGACATTGTCAGACTCCTCGAGCCATGATTTTGTTATACAAAGTATGTCAATGTAGTCAACAAGGATGGGTATTTTGTTGCAGATATATCTGGTGTTAATGAGGACACACTTCAGCGGTTGGTTGATGGGTGATGTAGTGAGAGAAGTGTAAGGTCTGGGAGATTTATTTTTATTTATTTATTTATATTCTCTTAAATACCGCGCTATTCTGCATCAGTGCGGTTTACATTGAACAAACTGAAATTACATTGAACAGGGCATTATAACTTGGAGATAACAAGGATGGGTATTTTGTTGCAGATAGATCTGGTGTTAATGAGTACACACTTCAGCGGTTGGTTGATGGGTGATGTAGTGAGAGAAGTGTAAGGTCTGGGAGATTTATTTTTATTTATTTATTTATATTCTCTTATATACCGCGCTATTCTGCATCAGTGCGGTTTACATTGAACAAACTGAAATTACATTGAACAGGGCATTATAACTTGGAGATAATTATTTTACAGGGAACATGGGCTATGGAGGGTTAAGTGGCTTGCCCAAGACCACAAGGAGCACCTGTGGGACTAGAAACCCCAGTCCTTCCAGCCCAAGGTTGCTGTCCTCTAGTGGGATTTGAACCCCCGACCTTCCAGCCTGAAGTACCTTGCCCCAACCACTAGGCCACTCCTCCACTCTGGTTGAATGGTTGAGATGGTTGAATCTTGATTAAGTTGTAGGTGTTCCTGCTTAGAAGCTTGATGATGAGAGGTTGGAGTCTGCTGTTGTATAATGGGGATGACAGAAGAAGTGGTGTGTGCTGATATTTGGATGATTGCATGAATGGCCAGGAGTAGGATGATGATATGTGGGGCAAGGTAGTGCATGGTGACTGCGTATAATGGAGTGCATCGGAACAGAAAGAGCTGTTGATCTCCCAGGGGTCCAGTTAACAGTGTGAAGATCTGGGGCAGCGTCCATGCAATGAGCAGTATAGGTCTCTAAGTGAAATCATGTGTCACTTACATAAATCTGTGTCAGGAGTTTTCAGCTGATATTCTGGTTAAGCGAGTGTGGAGGGAACAGCGCAGGTGCAGCACTCTACTGGCCACTCTAAGGGCCATGCCTAAGGACCCTTTGGCATGGATTTTAAGCATGGGTCCACCATGTGGGTGCGCCTGTGAGGCTTTCAAATTTAAAGGTCTTCCTGTTGCTGTGGTTGGGAGAGCGGGGGATGTTCCCGCCGGTATTGATCTTGTTTTATGTTTGGAGAATGTTACACCCAATTGAACGTGACTATACTCACCTCTCTTGGGCATACGGCTCTGGGTCCCACATAGATTATTTCCTTATAGCCGAGGATATGTTGGATAAAATCCGAAAGGCGGATATTGGCCCTATTATAGTGTCCGATCTTGTGCTTATATGGATCGATTTGGAATTTGAGGGTAACCGGGGGTAGCCTGTGGAGATTCCTCTTACATTTAGTGGGAGATCCAGAGTTTCTGGTCTACATAAAATTCAAATAGGCGGAATATGAAACTCACAATGCCAAGCACAAAGACAATCCAGCCCTGTTCTGGGAAGCCGTCAAGGTGGTCCTGTGCGGACATATTATGAGGTACTGTAAGGAAAAACAGAAGGAACAGGGCAAACATCTACTTCATTTGGAGAAAGATCTTCAAATGGCGAGGCATTGATTCTCAGCACGTCCTACAGGAGAACATTGAATGACCAGGTGGAGATCAATGATCCTCTGCACAAGTGGACCAAAAAGTCTGTTTATTACACAGGTCTGCGACTAAAAAGCTGTTTGATTATTTTCATCTAATTTCCATGTATTTTGGTGTGCTGAAAACAAATAAAATATTGAAAAAACTCCTAGACGTCATGATTTGCCACAACATGCAAAATTGTCTTCAAATTTATCAAATTTTTTCAAATTACTATTAATTAATTCACATAAGTGAACGAGAACTTGGAATTGGTTCTTCGTAAACTTAAATATGAAGACCATGGTTAGCAAGTGTGTGGGGACTTGAAGGTCTTGTGCATGCTGCTCGGGCAACAAGCTGGGTATACCAAATATCCTTGTTTTCTGTGTCTATGGGACAGTCGAGACCGACAAAATCACTGGACCAAGAAGAGTTTGTAGCCGAGGGTGCTAGCAGTCGGTGAAAAAAATGTCCTCCGAGAAACTTTTGTACCTTCCCATGAAGTTCTTCTACCACCTCTCCACATAAAATTGAGATTGATGAAGCAATTCATAAAATCACTTCCAAGAGATGGAGAATGCTTCAAATACTTGGTCACCAAGTTTCCAGGCCTGTCGGAGGCAAAATTGAAAGAAGGTGTGTTCGTCGGACCAGACATTAGAAGGCTTATAGTTGATCAAGATTTTGTCAATACCATGACGGATCCTCAAAAAGAAGGGTGGATTGCATTTAAAGAAGTTGTACAGAAAGTTTTAGGCAATAACAAAGATCCTCACTACAAAAAGATCGTCGGACGAATGCTGAAAGCATTTCAAGCTTTAGGTTGCCTGATGAGTTTGAAAGTGCATTTCCTCCAGTCCCACCTTGACTACTTTCCTGAAAATTTGGGAGCTGTGAGTGAGGAACAAGGTGAACGATTCCACCAAGACATTAAAGAGATGGAAAGGAGATACCAGGGAAAATGGAGCATTACAATGATGGCAGACTACTGTTGGATGCTTCAGAGAGACATTCCAGATGCTACTCAAAGCGTAAATGCACCAAGAGGAGCCTCACAAGGAAGAAGAATTGAGTTTAGTGTGTGTAGGTGAGCTCATTTCAGTTCAAAAAAGGATTTTCATGAAAATATTGTAGTAAAACTTTAATTTTATAAGTCTACCCGTATTTCCATTTATTTTGAGGTATTGCCTTATTTAACATAGTTACCTAAATTGTCAGAAAACGTGATGTCCTATGACAAAATGGAGGTCATTTTCGGATTCAGTGCACCAAAAAACATAAAGATTACGTGGAATAATCAAAACAGCTCTCGAAAAAATCTTTTTTGCAGACCTATGTTATTAGTATTGTCTGTATCAATATGGAAATAAGACAGGAAAATTTCTCTCTTCCTTAATTAGGATGGGGGATGGACCATGGTTGGTATAGGCCCTTCAGGATTGGATGGGACAACTGCAAACCACTCAACAAGGGGTTGAGAGAGCTTTCCAGGAATTCTATCAGGGGATATTTGGAGCAGAACCCTGTGACATCGAGCGAGCCAGACTTTGTATTGCCCCATTTAGCAAGTGACCAGATGGAAACGTTGAATGTCCCACTGACAGCACAAGAAGTACAACAATGCATTTGTGGGTTGCAGAAGTATAGAGCCTCTGGCCCAGACAGGTATCACAGGGAATTCTATTAATTACTTCAAGATAAGGTTAGAATATGGTAGAATATCTTTCGGATCTAATTCAAAGGCGGGACTTTCTGTATGAGCTTAATAAGGCTGAAGCTTGGTAAAGATCCATTGCTACTGGGTTCTTACAGGCCTATCTTGTTATTAAATGTTGATATAAAGATACTGGTAAAGGTGATGGCAGAGCAGCTTGCACCTTTTATGCCACTTTTAAGTGGGTGACTCGCAGGTGGGGTTTGTGCAAGGCTGGCAGCGCAGTATGTGAACCTTCAGCAAAACCTTCCAACATTGCTTATCAGCTTTGACGCTGAAAGGGCATTTGACAGAATGCAATGGGAATATGTATATGGTGCTGGACAGAATGGGCATTACAGGGTATTTTGTTGATATGATTTGCCTTCTTTAAACTCATCCTTGTGATTTGCTTCTGGTTAACAGGGAGTCAACATCTGTTTTTTCTTTAGAGCGAGGGATGCGCTTTATCTCCTCTTCTATTCGTGCTACAGTTAGAGCCTCTGTTAGAGTGTATCCGCACTTTCCCAGGGTTAGCTGGAACTCAGGTTGCAAAGAGGACGTTCGGCTTTCGGCATTTGCTGATGACATGCTAGTATGCTTGGGAGACCCTGCTGCATCTTTGGATGCTCTGCTGCAAGAGTTTCATATATATGGCTCTTCCTCTTCTCCCAGTGGTGTATCAGACCTGGCAGGACCCCTTCTCATTGAAGTGGGCAATGGGTATTTTTAAATATTTGGGTTTTAGGCTTCCTGGCGACCCTAGCCAGGACTATGTATTCATGTCACAAAACTCTTTAAGGACCTGGACCAATGCCTGCAGCGTTGAAGGGAACTGCTGTTATCCTTGAGTGGGCATATCAGTTTGTTCAAGATGACCCTCTTTCCGAAGTGGTTATATATTCCTCAGGTGTTACCTTTTTTTTTCACACAGAAGGACCTGTGGTGGCTAGACCGCCATTTGGGGTCTTTTCTTTAGAGGGGGAAATGTGCACCCATCAGACTTGAGGCTCTGCGGAGACCGTGGTAGGGAGGGGGTATGAGTCTTCCAGACTTGCATCAATATAATCTGACCTGTGTGTGGCGCCACCTTCATGATTATCTCTATGGCATGCCTGAATATACACCATTTGATATGGAACAGTGTTTAGTGGCTCCACTTTTACTCCATTATGTGATACAACAGACGCCCTCGCAGACCAGGAGCTTTCCACATGTAATCTTCTGCTGTCCTCTGTCAATGTTAGTGTATTTTGTGTCAGCATTTACAGTGGCCTTCTGGTGTACTCCATATCGTCCTCTTCATGGTATGTGGATTTTTTTTTAAAATTTTTAATTTTTATTATTATTTTTCAAACATTTACACATGTTACAGGCCATTACTTTTCTTTTAACAAATATAAATATCCATTTCCACCTCTACTCCACTATTATAATAAATAACATCAACCTAAACCTTGACTCCTACTTTACTTTATAATTACAATTAGTTAACCCTCCCATCTCCCTCTCCCTCACCCTTACCCCCTTCAGCTCCCTACCCCTTTAACTCATCTACTTCTCCACATATTTGTTCCACTCTCTTCCTTCTCCACTTTTCATACCACTGCCACACTTTTTTATATTTACTAATTCTATGCCTTTGATGTTCTTCAATCACACAAAAAACCTACAGCTGTTCCAACTTACATACCACTTCCTTTAGTGTAGGTACATCAACATTTTTCCACCTTCGTAAGAGACTCATACATGCTGCCAGAATAACATACCCAATAAACCTCTCTTGATCTCCTTCCCCTTCTACGTCCCCCTGATTGAGCAATACCATTGCTGGCATTAATTCTATTAATGTTCCCGTAATTTCTTCACATAAACATCCTATCTGTATGTGGAGTTTTTGCCTGGTTTAATGGGACATGCGTATCTTTGGTGGGCACGACTTGGGATTGATGGAGTAGACCAGTTGGTGAATAAGGATGGTCGGCCAGTGTCTTTCTCAGTATTGTGGGAACGTTTGGGTCAGAGGAAGGTGGATCAGCTCCCTTACATGCAAGAACAGAGCTATCTGGGGAGTTTGCCTCAACACACTCTTTGTGGCCTCTTCAGTTCTAACATAGATGAATACTTAAGGTAGGGCCGGAGGGTCACACTAGGATAGCAGTTTGTGCCACATCATGGCAGAATTGGAGAAGCTGGTGTCCCTGGAAGTGTTGGCAGATCGCTGGAAAACAGAGTTGCCTATTCAGATTGAGGGGGCGTATCTGTTGGAGACTCTGGCTCGAATTCTGGAACTTAGTGTTAATGCAGATCTTCAGGAAGCCCAGTAGCAGATACTTAGACTCTATTTTGTTCAAAATTGAGCCTAAATGGCTAGGATGGTGGCATCCCTGGTCTGCCCATGGTATGCCACAGAGCGGGCCAATCTGAGTCATATGTTTTGACTTGTTTGGTGCCAGTGCGTTTTTGGAGGCGTGTCCAGAGTTTCCTGAAGTGGCTCCTCGGGATGGATCCCCGCTTATCACCACGGATGGCAGTGTTAGATTGTGGAGATGGTGATGGAGAGTGGTGGGGGATGGGAAAATGGTGGCTGCGCCTTTCCCTCTTACTAGCGCATAATAGAATTCTGAGTACCTGGATGACACCAGGGCGCCCACTGGTGCCGCATTGGAGATCTGCTTTCCACTGCTTGATACTCTTGGAATGTGAACGTGCAAGACATGGAGGACGGGGATAGGAATCCTTTCTAAAGATCTGGGAGCCAAGTATTAATAGTTTACCTCCTGGGATTCAGAGTCACATGCTGAATCAATGTTTGGTTAGGTAGCCCGCTATGGGATTTCTGAAATGGGTTGACTGAGGGCAAACGTAGTTAGATATGGGGGAAGTGTATAAGGGGAATGTGTGTGGGTCCAATCTTATTCAAGGGATTGAGGGAGTTGCTCTGATGGGGTTTGTGTTTCCTTCCTTTTCCTTCTTTCCTTTCCTTTGAGCACCAGCTTGTGCATGGGGGGTGGGGGAGGGGGGTTGGGGTGAATGGAGAAGATGGATGAGTTATTACTTGGCACTTTTGACACCATGAAAGAGTCAACATGGTCCAGGAGTGCAGATTTCTGGAGCAACTTTGTTTGTAGGGTGAGGGGGGAAGAAAGGGATAAAATGTAAAATGGATATTATAATTACGTTGGTTGACACTGCCGATGATGACATGGTTCTTTTCAGCTTGCTGTTGCTTGGTTTGTATGTGCACTTTCTGTTTGTTTTGTTTGCTGTCCATCAATAAAGAGAATTGACTATATAAGTGAATTGTTGTAATATAACAGCATGAGAGCAGAATGAATTAATCTGCTTGTAAGATATTTTGAGAGAAAGGAAAAGGAGTTAACTGTAATATAGTTCTGTTTTGTTGTATCTACCATTTGTATTTTAGCTATTGTTATCAGTGATTATCAAGTTCTTTAAGTAAACCCTTCGGTTCAGGACATACATTCTGGTCTGGACTCAGTTACTGTGAGCAGGAAAGAGGAGCAAGTGGAGTTTTTTAAGTTTCATAGGACTCCCAGTGTATCCTGGTCTCATTGAAAGAATCCACTAAATTTTCCCAAAGAATGAGACACAGCAGACCCTCCAAGGGCAACACATGGGTAGGGGGGGGGGGGTACAGCAGAAATCTCAGCATTTCCTGTCAGTATGCTAAGGATGTACTGGGGAAACTGGCCTCTAATGCCACTGTACTGGGCTTCTCAAGGGTTGAGCTGGGATGCACCCCCTGGGTCCTAGTCACCTTCCTGAGAGAATCAAACTTTGTTTGCCTTCCATCATAGACCTTTAGTGGTCTATCTAACTAATACTTTCTCTTGTTTCTTTCTCCCTTTCTCCTTCTCCTCAAGCCCAGTCGGGGACACCTCCCCTCCTGTCTGAATGACCCAGCCAGCATTAGGGAGGCTGCTTCCCAGGGAAGGAAGGGATGGACTACTGCACCCCTGGCTTCTCGCAGCCCCTCTTCTTTTCCATGAACTCCCATAGAGGAAAGACCAGAAAGGATACGGTTTCTTATGCTTCCCTGTTCCCTCCACAACATCGGTGGAAGACACCCCCTGCCCATTGCAGGCAGGCCCCAACTCCATTGCCTCACTGTAGAATGTTAGAATAGGAGCAGGGATTCCAGACTCTTCCTGTTTATAAAATTAGGGGAAGATTTTGGGTGTCCTGCTACAAATGCAATCCTTTGGCTCTTCTAAATACCAAATTGCAATCCTAGCAGTACTTAAGTACAATTCCTGCTTGGTTTTCACTGCACATCTCTAAATGGCTTAAAATGAATGAATGTAATATGAGAGTTTTCCTATTCCATCACTCTTGTTTTTTTTTATTACTGACATGATCGTTTTGGCATTGTAATCATCACTGAGAGTGCTCCAGGGCAGGTTCTGTGCTTCTCCATTTCTAATGAGCACAGTCTCATAGAGATTAAAGGTCTAAGAAAGATGTTATCAGAGACTTGTCTGGCATTGCTTCTAATCAGGGAACGACATGAACTCCAGCACAATAGAGCTGATTCCTAAGAGGTTAAGGAGGTCCAACGCAGACCTCCACGTAAGCAATTTTACCGTTGGGGATCTTTCCAGGACAACTTCTATGTTATTTAAAGGCAACCTGATAACTACTTTTTTAGAAAGAAGGCGCCCTATTTGTCTTCCCTTATATTTTTATTGTTGAGTTTTTCAATTTCCTTTGGCCATTACATTAACCCTTTCGTGCTAAAAATAATTTGAACTTTAGTGTTGCAAAACCTACTCCAGTCCAATAAATATTTCAATATAAATTGCTATTTATTCTTCTCATTAGCGAGGCTTTCAATAAAAAAAAAAAAGCAAGGGAAACAGGAGTCTGCTTCACTACCTGCAATGTGAAGTTCTCTTGTTGAAATCCTCCTACGTGTTTGGCTGAGTGGAGAAAAGACAGAGTGAGGCAATATACAGTAATGAAAGCAGTCTAACAGAGGAAGAGCAAGCAGCACGTTCAAATATCATACATTTGGGAGAAATGTCTCGTCTTTCACATCTATCCGATGGCTTTATGACCTCTTTTTCACCATACATTTCAGAAATGGACCTCAAAGTGACTTCTGAAGCAGCGACCAGTGAGAGAGGTGAAACAGCAAAATTCATTTCACTTAAATATAGGAATCAATATTTAAAAGATCATCCAAGTAACTCTGGGAGTTACCTGGACAAATTATTTCATGTGAAAGTCTTCTACCCACCCTGCTTTAACTGGATAAATGTTGTCCTGTCAAATCGTTTAGCTGGTTAGCTTTGTCCTGTTACTGTATATTCAGCAATGCTTTTAACCAGATAAATGCCTCTAAATATATGACAGAAAGGGTAAGGACACACGCCCCAATCCTTCTAAATTTTGAACCTCTCTTCCTGCTGCTGCTGCCGCCGCCCCTTCCCACTCTATACCTGTTCCGCATACTCCACCCGCCCCAATAGTCCAGCATTTCTCTCTTAAAACTGCCTTCCTGCCAAGGCTTCTTCTCAAAGGGGCAGTAACAGCAAAATTTTAAAAAAGGATCGAACAGTGCAAAGCCTTTGTGTTTCCAGGCTGCTGAAGGCTCTTCTGCATCCCGCCCCCTCTGATGTACATTTTCATTGGCTTATGGAGGTGGGACACAGCACAGTTTCCAGCAGCACAGGATCACGAATGTTCTGTCTTGCTCTTTCCAGTTTTTAATTTTGTTGTCACTGACCCCCTCACCTGAGAAGGAGCCCCAAAGGGAAGGCAGGTTTGAGAGGGTGCATGCTAGGGGGAGGGAGAGATACTGGATGATTGGTGGGAGGGGAAGTAAAGGGGGAGTTCAGGGAGAGATGCTAGACTTGGTTGGGGGAGGAGAGGAAGAGAGAGAGGGACAGGGGTAGGGAAAGATTCTGGACCTCATTGGGGGAGCAGAAGAAGAGAGAGAGGGAGAGATGCTGGACCTGGTTGGGGGAGGGCAGGAAGAGGGAGAAGTGCTGGACCTAAGGAGGGAAAGGCAAAAAAGTGTGCCATGAGGGAGCAGGAATGCTGAGAATGGGAGGAAAAGGAAGACAGAGCCTAAGGGTGAGGGGGGGGGGGAGGAGACAGACAGCACCTGGGAAGAGCTAGGGAGGAGAGAGAGTGTGTGCCAAGAGGGGGAGACAGAGCTTGCCAGAGAGGATGAGAGTGAGTGAGTGAGTGAGTGCTGGGAGGGAAGGGGTGGGAGACAGACTGTGTGCTAGGAAGAAGGAGGGAAAGAGAGAGAGAGGGCGGGGAGAGGGATGGGAGGGAAGATGAGAGACTGGTGAAAAGAGAGAGATAAGAGGGGAAGGTTTGAGGAGAGAAGATAAAGGAGGGAAGAGAGATGAGTAAAGGCAAAAAGAGAGGGAGGGGAGGAAGAGGGAAAGGAGAGAGGTGAGAGGAAAGGAAGAAGAGTAGAGAGCAGGGTGAAAGGAAGAGATGAGTGGGAAGGGGGCAGAAGAATCGGAGTAGTTTGCCTTCTTACCTTGGGTGGGCAGAGGGTAGGGAAGTCATACTGACAGTGGGGGCAGGGGTACCAGATCACCACTATTGCCTGCAACATTTGGGGGGCTACTGTCCCCCCCCCAAACTATGACCATGAGCAGAAGGGGAGAGAGAAGGAAGGAGGGGAATGTGATGTGGAGAGAAACGAGCAAGGAGGAAGGGCTGGAAGAGGAAATACAATAAAGAGGTGGAAATTAGGGAATGGCGGAGAGGTGGGGAAGGGGGAATGAGGGGGACGATGAGGAGCAAGGGTATGTATTGTGATAGGGCTGAAGCCACTGAAAGCAAAAACTTAGAAAAAAACACTGTTCCTTACAAAGCAGCTAACGTGCAGAAGATGCAGTTCCCTTGCAGAGCAGCTAGAGGGAGCAGGCATGAACCTACAGAGGCTGAGCTAACACAACCGGGTACTGATTGTGCAGGAGCTAATCAGCTCCACCTGAGGGGTAGCTTTCCTAACCAGGGCTCTACAGATCAACAAACAGTAAGGATTTGAGGGTTTGTTTGTTTGTTTTTATTATATTACATTGCTAGCTCTCTGACTGGGAGCTCTTAAAAAGGTTTTTTTGTATATTTTTTAAAGCAAGGTTACTTTCTTTTTGGTGTTTTAGGGGAACTTTCCTTGAGCACAGTAGGTTGCTGAACTCTAGTAACCTCCTCAGGTTTGGAAACTGCTAACACCTAATCTTGTGTTAGTTCCCTCCCTACCCACCCAGACTCCCACCCACCCCTAGTGAGCAGTCTTGCATCTCCCCCTTTAACAAATCACAGAGAATTGGACCAGCACATTTTTAATATAATTAAAGAGATTTAACTGCTTTTTCTCTGAAAGGACAGCTGGGAAACTGGCTGGTACTTGGTAGATCTCTCTCTTTTGCTTTAACAGATACTTAAGCTCCACGAACAGAACAATGACTGGGAAAAATCGTATTGCTAAAGCTGTTGCCCCCGTTACAGCTTCTGCCTCTGTCCAGACAGAGGTCCTAATGCCATTTGAAGGACCAGTTCCATGTGCAGGGTGCCTGCATGCTGAAGCTCTGAGGAAACTAGTGGAGGAACTCAGAGAGGAGGTGGCGAGGCTGAGGAGCATTCAAGACAGTGAGACGTACATTGATGAGATGCTTCTTGCAGCAACCAAGCTCTCCAGCACAGGAGAAGATGGGTGCCAACAGAATGTCGATGGTTAGACACAAGTCACCAGGGCCTGCAAAATCACCAATCCAACTTCTCCAGCCCTTGAATTGAAGAACCATTATGCAGCCCTGGAAGTGGAGGAGGTGAAAGCATCCCTGGAAAGGGAAGAACCAGAGTTCAAGTACCCCAAAGTTGCAGAATCAGTGACCAGAAGGAAACGAAGGGTAATGGTGGTTGGAGACTCTCTTCTGAGGGGTACTGAGGTGTCCATCTGCCGACCAGACTTGATGTCCAGAGAGGTATGCTGTCTGCCTGGTGCCAAAATCCAAGATGTTACAGAGAGTTTGCCGAGACTCATCAAGTCCACTGACTATTACCCAATGTTGCTAATCCATGTTGGAACAAATTATACTGCCAGGTATACCTCGGAACGTATCAAAAGTGACTTCATGGCTCTGGGACAGAGGGTGAAGCAGTTAGGTGCACAGGTGGTGTTCTCTTCAATCCTCCCTGTTGAGGGTAAAGGCCAAGGCAGAGAGGCTCGCATCCTGGAGATGAATGCATGGCTGCGTGGATAGTGTCATCGAGAGCGTTTTGGTTTCCTAGACAATGGGATGCTGTTCCAAGGGTTGCAGAGCAGAGATGGCATCCATCTGTCCAAGAAAGGTCAACGCATCTTCGGTAGTAGACTGGCTAATCTACTGAAGAGGGCTTTAAACTAGATTCGTTGGGGATGGGTGAAGAAAGCCCCCAGGTAAGTGAAAGCACCCAGGTAGGTGATACATTAAATACCTTTATGGAAATGGGTAACAGGGGTAACATATGGAAAGCAGTGTGTATAAATGCCCGTAGCATGGGAAATAAGATCCCTGATGTTGAAGCTTTGGTGGGAGTGGCTGACTTGGATTTAGTGGCAGTTACAGAAACATGATTCACAGAAAACCATGATTGGGATGTAACTATACCTGGCTATACTTTATTCAGAAAGGACAGGGTAGGAAGAAGGGGAGGAGGAGTGGCACTATATGTAAAAACTATTATTAAAGCTTTGGTATTACAGAGCTTAAAAGGGAGAGAGGAGGCATTGTGGGTTAAACTAGAAAGAGGAAAAGAGAAATCTATTTGCATTAATGTGATATACAGACCTCCCTCACAAGAGGAAGAGGTGGACAGAGAGTTAATTGAAGACATACGCAGCATTGCTAGGAAAGGGGAAGTGCTACTGATAGGAGATTTCAATATGCCAGATGTTGATTGGCACATTCCTGCTGCAGTATCATTTAGAAGTAAGGAGATCCTGAATTCTCTACAGGGAGAACTATTCAGGCAATTGGTAACAGACCCCACACATGAAGGGGCCATACTGGACTTGGTGCTTACCAATGGTGAAAGTGTTTCTGATGTTGTAGTGGGAGATCATTTTGCATTCAGTGATCACCAGATGGTGTGGTTCAGTATTAGGACTAGGGCTGTTAGAATCCATTCCAAGGTGAGGATCTTAGACTTTAGGAAGACTAACTTTGCGAAGATGGGCCAATACCTCAGGGAGTCGTTAGTGGGATGGGAACAGCTGGGGGATGTAGAAAAACAGTGGGCAAAACTGAAAGGGGGTATTTTAAGGGCAACCAACCTTTTTGTTAAAATGGTAAATAAAGGCAAAAGGAAAAGGAGACCGCTATGGTTTTCGAAGGAAGTAGCTGAAAAAGTGAAGAAAAAGAGGGAGGCCTTCATGAATCAAAAGGATGTGAACAGGATGGAGTCGGTGCAGAGGGTGGCTACTAAAATGATTAGTGGGCTTCATTTTAAAGCATATGAGGACAGACTTAAGGATCTTAATATTGTCATGTAGAGGATCCTTCCGAGGCTATGGAACTGGGTGAAGCAGAAGAGATTGCTTCAGAAACTGACAGCCAGGCAGAGCACATGGCCCAGGGTTGCCAAGGACAACATAAACAAAGTGAGTCACGAGGGGAGAAAACACGCCCAAACTGCAACGTAGCCCCGAGCTCAGGGATTAAGAAGAAGCACCTGGTTGGGGGAGGGGCGCAGTTAAGCCCTAAGAAACAGGGGTATAAAAAGTACTCACCAGAAAAGAGCTGCAGTTGGAGAGGGAGAACCAGAGGCAGAACCAGCTGGAGTTGGAGAAGGAGACCAGAAGAGAGTTTCCGAACGGAGAGCTTCAGGTCCAGAGAGGGAGAGACGATGACGGGAGACTCAGCACAGGAAGCCAGAGTAACAAAGTCTCAAAGAGCCCGTGCCCAAAAGCCAGGTGGGAGAAATCCTAGACTGAGGTCTTATTGTGAAGGCAGCCAGTGGGAGAGACTACCTGAAAGGCTAGTTTGGGAGCACACAGAATCTCCTGAGAGAGAGACGTGCTAGCCAGAGGACATTTGTATGACTGAGAAAAAGGAAAGGCTAAAAGGCAGGAAAACACAGCCAGTGTGTGAAATCCTTGCTGACCCAGCTGTGCTAAGAAATCCTTCCGTGAAGAAGCCAAAAGGTAGGCTGTATAAACCGTGTAGAAAGGAAACTAGGTTTGAAAGTTTTCCTTGTGATTGCCAAGATTTGCTGGACTCTCCCTATGCTAAATCCCATATATACGGTAATGCTCCACCTTGCTCTTTAGAACCCGGTGAAGAGAGGTCTCGGGGAAATAGAGAGGGACTGCATTTTGAAGCACCATATAACTATCCACAAACTTACCTATCTGAAAGTGACTGTGAGGAAATGCAGACAGAGTTTATTACTGAACAGAGATCAAATGAGCAGGTGGATTGCACGCTTTCCCTAGCTGATCACGTCATATCACTTTACTGAACTAGCTGTTAACAAGGCTGTTAGAACAGCAGTGGAAAAAGCAAGAGTGTTTGCCTTTGTTTGAAAAGGGACTGCTGCATTTAAGTTGGTTCTGAACACTGTATGTTGAAAGCTGAAAGCCAAAGAAGCTGTTTATTTTCCTGAATTGTTTTTCTTTATGCCAGAAGTATGGTCATTTTTGTCCTGAATTTCATTTGCAATTAATCCACCCGGAAGGGGAAATAAAACCTTGTCATTTTGCCTAACCCACTCAACTACAATTATTCCTGACTTAGAGAGTAAGAGGGACTACAACTCCCAGAAGGCAGTGCAGGGCCAACTGCACTACCCTGCTTCCTAAGTTTGGATAGCCCAGGCTGACCTACCCTACATGCCCCTGGCTCTGGGGAGGTTACTGGTGACAATATGTACACCTTAGAGGAAAGGCGGGATAGAGGTGATATGATTGAGATGTTTAAATACCTCCGTGGCATAAATGTTCAGGGAGAGAGCCTCTTTCAATTGAAAGCAAGTTCTGCTATGAGGGGACATGGGATGAGGGTGAAGGGAGATAGATTCAGGAGTGATATGCGGAAATATTTCTTTACGGAAAGAGTAGTGGATCCATGGAATAGTCTCCCAGTGGAGGTGGTAGAGATGAGGACAGTAACTGAATTCAAAAAAGCATGGGACCAACACAGTGGATCTCTAAAGGTAAAAAGTGGACTGTTGTAGTTGTTGATATGGAAGGACAGACTAGATAGCTAATGTGGTCTTTTTCTGTCATCATGTTTCTATGTTTCTAGCCTGGGAAACTCAAAAGTAAAAGGCCTTTATAAGTAGAGAGCCAACTCAGAAGAGAGGAGAGAGGAAGGAACCTCGGAAGGGAGCTCAGAAGGGAGCTCAGAGGAGAGCTCAGAAAGAGAGAGAGAAAGGAGCAGACCCAAAAGAGCTGGAGTGAGAGAGAGACCTGGGAGAGACAGACCGGAAAGAGATCCGC
Source organism: Ichthyophis bannanicus (assembly GCA_033557465.1). Classification (NCBI taxonomy): domain Eukaryota; kingdom Metazoa; phylum Chordata; class Amphibia; order Gymnophiona; family Ichthyophiidae; genus Ichthyophis; species Ichthyophis bannanicus. The sequence continues at coordinate 100,053,899 of CM066034.1, read as the reverse complement.
TTGGAAGAAATCCCAAAGGCAGAGAGCTCAGAAGGAGAGAGCCCAGCCGGGAGAGAGGCCTCTGCTCACCAGAAGGGTCTGAAACAGGATTAAAAGGTACTGGGAGAAAAAGTCCTGACAGGAGATTGACTTATACTAAGAAGCCAAGAAGCCTGGATTCTTTACAGGGTCTTCCCAAGCTGCAGAGAGGACAGACAGTATCCAGGAGGCTTCCAGAGGGAGTCTGCAAAGGAGACCGTGGCCAGAGTGGGCAAGTAAGAGACGCCCTGACGTCACGAAGCCAAGGTATGGTGACTATTTTTTCCCAAAGAAAGGCCCAGCTCTTAGAACGTCTTTAAACCCAGATAACCAGTCTGAGAGAAAAGGAAGTGGGCAGGAGTTCTTTAAGCCATCACGTAGGGGCATAGGGACGAACCCTGCTATTTACCTGAAAGCCCTAGAACAGCCTAGCTGGAGGCTAGCAAGAAGAAGTACTGACTTTCAAACCCCAGCAGCCAGGGAAAGATCAAGTACAGAGGGAGGCACAAATGAACCAGAGCCCATGCAGGTGGAGCCTGTGGACTCAGTTACATTGTCCCAGGAAGAAGTAATGGACTGCTCGGTTTGTGTCTCAGGGAGTTTTGAGTCATTCCCCGAGTTGTAACTTATTTAGACAAGCTCTGATATTGTTTTTGTTCATGTTGAGCGGAAGAGAAAAAGTTCACTAATTTTTCTTTGCTCCGAAGTTTGGAAAATCCTGTGTTGTTTTGCAAGAAGCTGTGAAGTATGTAACAGTTCACTTGTTTAACTATACTTTGGTAAAAACCCTGACAAAGAAGGAGAACACTTTATTTTCTGTTACCTAGCGAACCTCAGTGCTTGAAAGGGGAAATAAAAGCCTTATTTACCCTCCATTCTGGTCTACACAACTTATTCCTATAAGGAGGAGGACTACCAAGACCAGGGTGCACCTGGCCTCCAAAAGTCTTTTACCTCCACAAATAATAGATATGCTCAACCTGCCCTTGCAGCCACTGGCCACCAGGGGGGGGGGGGGTTTGATGACAGTATGAGAGAGCAGGACGGGATGTGAGGAGAATGGAAGAGTATAGGTAAATGAAAGAAAACACATGGAAAAAGGGAAAATAAAAGAATAAACCTATAACAGAAGCATAGGAAAGATAACAGGATGAAAAAATCTAGAAGAAATGCAGAGAGAATAAAATGAGTAACAGAAAGAAATCTTAGGAATCATAGTAGCATAGTAAATGATGGCAGATAAAGACCAGCATGGTCCATCTTGTCTGTCCAGTAAGGCGGTTAGAGTAGGTGCATCTGCTGCTCCGTGCACGTCGCCCCTCCCCATGCCTTTGTTTAGGGCATAGGTGTCAAACTCTGGCCCGCGGGCCAAATTTGGCCCGTAGTGTAATTATATTTGGCCCGCGAGGCTATACCAAATGACTACTAGAGCTAGCCCGCCGGTATTATACAGCGCATTCATTCATCGCTAATACTACAAATCCCATAATGCCTTGCTGTTGTTTTGGCGCGTCAATCAGGACAGGTCCCAGAAACGCCCTCTCCTGTGTGACAGAAGTCATAGCGATCTCAAGCTACAACTGTCACTGTGGAACCCCTTCCCAAAAATGGCAAAAAGAAAGGCTGACAACAGGAACTTTCTGGACAGGTGGGAGACAGAATATTTGTTTACATATGTAAAAGACAGACCTGTTTGTCTGATTTGTGGAGTCAACGTGGCTATAACTAAGGAGTATAACATTTGACGACACTATGAAACAAAACACCATGACAAGTACAAGGACCTGGACATGACTCAAAGGAGCCAGAAAGTGGAGGAGATGAAAAGAAGTTTGGTTTCACAACAGAATATGTTCAAAAAAGCCACATCACAAAGTGAGGCTGCTGTAAAGGCTAGTTATATTGTGGCAGCAGAGATCGCAAAATCAGCCCGGCCCTTTAATGAGGGAGAGTTTGTGAAAAAGTGCATGTTGAAAGTTTGTGACATCGTGTGCCCAGAGAAAAAGCAAGCCTTTTCAAACGTGAGCCTGAGCAGAAACACAGTAGCTGATCGCACATGTGATCTTGCCACCAATCTGTATGACCAGCTTTTGGAAAAGGGAAAAGATTTCGTTGCATTCTCCCTTGCTGTGGATGAGAGCAGCGACGCATCTGATACTGCTCAGCTGTCAGTCTTCATCCGTGGAGTGGACTCAAATATGTGTGTTACGGAGGAGCTATTGGGATTCAAATCAATGCATGGCACAACCACAGGAAAGGAAATTTTTGAGGAGGTTTCCAAATGCGTAACTGAAATAAAGCTGCCGTGGGATAAACTCGTGGGATTAACGACAGATGGTGCGCCAGCGATGTGCGGTAAAACAAGTGGACTGGTGGGCAGGGTCCGGGAGAAGATGCAGGAAGAGAACTGTGCAGGTGAACTAACTGTTTATCACTGCATCATACATCAGGAATCATTGTGTGGCAAAGCCCTAAAGATGGAACATGTTATGACCACAGTAACACAAGTAGTTAACTTTATAAGAGCCAAAGGTCTGAATCACTGCCAGTTTAAGTCTTTTCTGGAGGAGTGTGGTTCGGAATACGCAGACGTGCCGTATCACACAGAGGTGAGATGGTTAAGCCGAGGAAAAGTACTGAATAGATGTTTTGAGCTGCATGAGGAAATATGTCAGTTTCTGGAAAGCAAAGGGAAGGACACAGCAGAGCTTCGGGAGAAAAAGTTTCTGTGTGAGCTGGCCTTTCTGTGTGACATCTCGAGCCATCTCGATGCGCTGAACATGCAGCTTCAGGGGCGGGGGCGCATCATCACAGACATGTACGCTGCAGTGAGGGCTTTTAAAACTAAACTGTGCCTGTGGGAGAATCAGATGCTGCAAGGAAACCTTGGCCATTTTCCCTGCTGCCAAACCATGAAAACGCAGTTCTTTACCAACTTGTTCCCATGCGCACAGTTTACTGAAAAACTCAGTGTACTCGGCGCTGAGTTTAGCCGGCGATTTGCCGACTTTGGAAAACGCACCAACCAACCTCCAAATGGAGCTAATTGAACTCCAGTGTAATGACACGCTGAAGTCAAAGTATGATGCTGTGGGCGCCGCCCAGTTTCCACAGTTCATCCCTGACACAATGCCTCAGCTCCGCACCCAAGCTGCTCAGATGCTCTCCATGTTCGGCAGCACTTATCTATGTGAGCAACTTTTCTCCTCGATGAAGATGACCAAAACATCTCACAGGAGACGTCTGACTGATGAACACCTTCGCTCGATACTGAGGATTTCCTCAGCTCAAAGCCTGAGCCCAGACATTGATGAACTATCATCCAAGAAGAGATGCCAGGTATCTGGCTTGGGCACATCAGATTAGATCAGTGTGCAGCAAACTGAGCAATAATTAACGTTTTCTTTATGCACTTTTTCTTGCTACTCCAAGACATGGGCTTGAATGGTTGATTAATTTTATTATTGTTATTTTATTTTAAAAATTATTATTTATTATTATTTAAATCTTATTTAATAAATGAATGTCATTGATGTTTTTTTTTATTTGAAATTGGTTTTTGCATATCTGAACTATTAAGTTATAAATTGTATAGTAATAAGTGTTGCTTCATATTCAATGTTAAAGCAAATCTTGTTTGGGTCCATATTAAAAGGTTCATTTGTTCAATGCTGGCCCGCGACTTTGTTCAAGTTTTACATTTTGGCCCACTGTGTATTTGAGTTTGACACCCCTGGTTTAGGGTGTACCCACCGCTCCGTGTAGGTCACCCCTATTTGTTGAGATATAAGAGAAATATGTTTATTTTGATTTTATCCTGTTGCTATAAAGGGATCCACTGTGTCTGTACCATGCCATTTTGAATTATGTCACTGTATTTGCCCCCACCACTTCCATCGAGAGAGCATTCTAGGCATCCACCACACTTTCAGAGAAAAAGTATTTCCTGACGTTGCCTTTCAGTTTACCCACTTGCAGCTTCATGTTATGCCCTCTAGTTTTACAGCTTCCCCGTCTTTGGAAGAGGTTTGTTTGTTCATTAATACTCTTTAAGTATTCAAAGGTCTGAATCATATCTCCCCTGTCCCTCCTCTCCTCCAAAGTGTACATATTTAGGTCTTCAAGTCTCTTCTCATATGCCTTCTGACACAGGCTCAAAATCATTTTAGTCGCCTTCCTCTGAACCATTTCAAGACATTTTATATCCTTTGCAAGATATGGTCTCCAAAACTGAACACACTATTCCAAGTGAGGCCTCACCAGCGACTTGGTAATTCTTCTCTGTATGCAGCCCAGCATCCTTTTGGCTTTTGCCATGCCTGGTCACACTGTTTCGCCACCTTGAGATCCTCAGAAACAATCACTCCGAGGTCCTTCTCCTGGTCCATGCACACCAACCTCTCGCCCCCTATCACATACAGTTCCCTTAGATTTCTGCTTCCCAAGTGCATGACACTGCACTTCTTCACCTTTAATCTTAACTGCCAAGCATTAGACCATTCTTCCAGCTTTTGTAGATCTTTCCTCCTGTTATCCACTCCCTCAGGGGAGTCCACTCTGTTGAAATTTTCGTGTCATCTGCAAAAAGACAGATTTTTCCATTCAGTCCTTCAGCAATATCACTCATGAATACAATGAGCAGTAACGGTCCCAGGACCAACCCCTGGGGCACACCGCTAATCGCCTTCCTTTCATCTGAGTGACTTCCATTTACCATCACTTTCTGTCGTCTGTCAGTCGACCAATTTCTGATCCAGTTCACCACCTTGGGACCCATCCCCAAGCTGTTTATTGATAAGCTTCCTATGAGGAATAGTATTAAAGGCTCAGAGGGGAAAGGAAAGGTGGAAAAAGATACAATGAATTAATAAGGAAAGACTAGAGAAATGAAAATAAATCTGAATAAAAGAAGCTAAAGGAAGACAATAAGAAGATAGTAAGAAATACAAAGGTCTGAAAATATGTTATTGTATCACCCTGCTGCAGCTACAATTGAGGAAGTGGGAAGGTTGAGGCTGGTGGAGACAGGCCTAGGAGGAGACGGTAGGGCATAGTAACATATTAACTTAGTATATGATGGCAGATAAAGACCAGCATGGTCCATCTAGTCTGCCCAGCAAGCTAGGTGCGCTATTACAAGAATCCACCACCCTTTCAGTGAGCGTGTATATATATATATATCCAAGAGAGGGGGAGTGTCAGGAGAGGGGGAGGAGAAAGCTAATGGTTGCCAATCTGAGGGAAAGAGGAAGGGCTGTTGGTGAGCAGGGGATTGCTGGGGGCAGAAAAAGGAATGCTGCTGAGCGAGAGGTTGCTGGAGGCAAAAGAAGGGAAGCTGGTGAGTGGGGAATATTGCTGGGGGCAGGAGAAGGGCTGCTGATGAGTTGGGGGGGGGGGGTTGCCAGGAGAAGGGCTGCTGGTGAATCAACGGAGTTGCTGGGGGCTAGAGACGGACTGCTGGTGAGTCGGGCAGGTTTCTGGGGGATGGAGATGGGCTGCTGGTGAGATGGGGTGGCTGGGGGCTAGAGGTTAGAGGGAGAGAAAACAAAGAGGACAAGGATGGGTTGGGGACAGAACTGTGATTGGAGCAAGAGAGCTAAGGAGGAAAAAGGCAGGGGAAATTTCAGGTTTATAGGAGGAGTTAAGCTTTATGATGGGGAAATTCTGTGCAAAAATGTACTAATAAGGCATGCACTATGTCAACTGGCTACCTTTGTCTACCTGTTTATTCACATCTTCAAAAAATAACGGATTAGTAAGACAAGACCTTCCTAGACTAAAGCCATGTTGGCTTTCTCCCATTAAACCATGCCTATCTACATGTTCAGTAATTTTGTTCTTTATAATGGTTTCTACCATTTTGTCTGGTACTGACATCAGGCTCACTGGTCTGTAGTTTCCCAGATCACCCCTTGAACTCTTTTTAAAAAATTTGTGTTAGATTGACCATTCGCCAATCTTCAGGTATCATAGATGATTTTAATGATAGTTCACAGATTACTAATAGTAGGTCTGCAATCTCATATTTCAGTTCTTTCAACATCCTTGGATATATACCATCCAGTGCAGGTGATTTGTTACTCTTCAGTTTATCAAATAGTTATAATACATCTTCCCGGTTTATCAATATTTACTTCAATTCTTCTGATGCATACCTGTAATTTTCCTGTATGTTCCTCAGTAAAGAATGAAGCAAAAAATTAATTCAGTCTCTCCACTATGGCCTTGTTCCATCTTAGTGCCCCTTTTACCCCTCTACCATCTAATGGTCCAACTGACTCTCTCACGGGTTTTTTTTCTACAAATCTACTTGAAAAGGTTTTTATTATGCGTTTTTGCTTCCACGGCAAGCTTTTTTAAAAATTCTTTCTTCGCCTGCATTATCAATGCCTTGCATCTAACTTGCCAGTTCTTATGCTTCCAGTTTTCATCATTTGGCTCCTTCTTCCATTTCCTGAAAGATGGTTTTTTTTGGCAACAACAGCCTCTCTGACTTCACCTTTAAACCATACTGGCAGTTTCTTGGACTTTCTTCCACTTTTCTTAAAATGTGGAATACAGCTGGTCTGGGCTTCCAAGATAGTATTTTTAAATATCCATGCTTGATATAAATCTTTAACCTTTGCAGCTGCTCCTTTTAGTTTTTTCTTAACTATTTTCCTCATTTTATCATACTTTCGTTTTTGAAAGTTAAAAGATAGTACTGTAGATTTCCTTTAAGTTAAAAGAAGACAGAGCTTTAGTGGTGGGCTAGTGAACATTTGTCATTGGATATTTTATTGTATTTAGATTTTGAGGCATAATTTGATTAGCCTTCTGTAAATTTCAAAAATTGCATAAATATAAAAAAAAGACAGAGGAAAGCAGAAACCAGAGACTGAGATCAACATGATTAGAGAATAAAATGGCCTGTCAACAAAGGTAGAAAAATTAATTTTATTTTCAGTTTACTGATCAGAATGTCAGTTTTCGAAATTTACAAGTTCTTTCTATATATTTTGCAAATTACAGGGGCATATGCATCTCGTTCTATTTCTTGGTGTTGAATTGCATGCAGGGGTGCAGTCAAGGATTGGCGATGGCCCCTTCACTCAGGAATCTGGCCACCCAGTCAGTGGCAGCAGAACAGTAAAATCAGAGGATAACTAGAGGCAATGTCAACATTAACTGGTTTGTGCCCATACATGTTAATCCCAGGCCCGGGGTCAGTGCAATCCTTATTCCTGCAGCTGCCCCCGCCCTGCTCCCACCACAACTGCCACAACTGTCACCCTTCTCTGAGTCTGAAGCAGCACTAATAACAGAATTTTTTATTTTTTTGGTGCAGAATTCCCCTAGGTATATTTGTGCAGTTCTTTGCTCTTTTTAATTTGTTGATACATATTATTTCTCGGCTGTGAAGTGCCTTGATGTGTTTCATGAAAGGAAGTATATAACTTTTTTTTTAATAATCATAAACACTGAATGTCTTTATCATATTCTCCCACTTACTGTACCTCTCCTCTATGCCATAGAGCCTTACCTGTTACGGCTTTTAGGGCGAACTGCATCATTTTGATATCACATCAAAGCAGAGAACCCAATAAAAAATTGAAAAGAGGAAAAAGATTGGAGGGTAATTGGAAAGAGGTAACATGGCAATGATGGGGCAGTGTCTGCAACTGAGAGAACTTTCAGTCATCTAGGCCGTACTGCATTACTGTAAGAGTTCTTACCAAAATGCTGTGCTAATTAAACTCAAGCAAACAAATAAACCTTGCTTCGTTATCATTTGGCAAGGGCAGTTACGGGTTCCAGCTTCCTTATTCATTTTGTGCTTTGCATCGTGGGCTCTCTAGAATCAGAGTGGGAGGTATACATTGTGCACCCAGGGGCGGACCAAGGGGGGTGCGGGGCCATGTGCGGAGACTCGGTGCGGGCCTCATTTGCATAAGGGACTCATTTGCATAATGTTACCATACAATAATGTTACCATACATATAATTACCACCTGCAACGTTCTTAACCTCATTACTATTACATACAAACGCTCTCTATTGTGAATAGCCTGTATTTATTATTATTATTGCACTACCTATCTGATATACATCACTGTGGTCTTGTTATCCATCTGTAATATATCACTGTAGTATTTCTACCCTTATGCCTACTGAGACAATGTAAAGCATCAAAGTGACAATAACCACTCCACCAAGGAAACAAGCTATTCAAATAGTAATATATTTTGTCTCTATCACTCTGCTCCGACTGCCCTGCTGCCCGGTCCAGGACACTCTAGAAACTCCTCGCAAAATTACTACGACGCCCATCCCTTGCCTCCTACCATGTATCAAATAATTCACTTGATATACTTATCCTGCTTATCGCAGCAACCCCTGCCATAACACTCGCACTAGATCCTGGAATCAAGCAGATCCCTATACTTTATAGCACGGGAAGGCGCCCAACGGAAGATCCATGCCGCGCCACCTTGAGAAACAAAATACCTTATTCTCACCTACTACATATCCCGTTACTACCCACTGCCAAGGACCCTACTGAGAAACATAAGGCCAATCGACTACTCAAGTGTGCCTTAATTAATGCCAGATCTATACGCTCCAAATGGCCTGTAGTTATTGATCTGATAGCAGCACATAACCTGGATATATTGCTGATAACTGAGACATGGCTAACCGACAACGACAACGTCCTCATCAACCAGATGATCCCACCAGAATTCTCCATCTTCACCTGCCACAGATCCAATCAGAGAGGGGGTGGCACACTCATCCTTGCTAGATCGGACCTCCAATTCAAACAGATCAATACATCCAGCACATCACACCTTGATGCCCTATCAATATCAAACAGGTCCTGCACAATCAACTTACTCTATCGAGCACCATCACCTTCCTCAGATGACCTTTCACCAATAATCAACCTGGCATGTAACGCCCCAAACCCACATGCTCATAACTGGCTAGTTGGTGATTTTAACTTACCTTCATTACAAGCATCACACGCCTCAGCATTCCTCGAAGCCATGCACCAACTAGGCTATGAACAACTTATTGACGCCCCCACCCATACCAGAGGAAGCACACTGGATTTAATATTCGCCCCTCAATTGATAACCAACACATCTCAGAAGATCCTGATCTCCATAACCCCTGTACCCTGGTCTGATCACAATCTACTCCTCTTTAACATCCCCACTGATCACTCTACTACTGATCGCAACAAACCAGGTCGCCCCCCAAGTGCCCTTGAAACACGCTTCTGTCCTTTTAATAAGATCAAGGTCCTGGAGAAAATCCTACCTGCTCTCCACAAAGACTTACCTTCGCAAGATGACTTAGTAACCAACTGGGACAATACATTAAAAGCCGCGGCCTGCATCTCTACTACCGACAGGATCAAGACCAAAGACAAACATAAACCATGGATCTCCTCTGAATTACAAGAATCTCTCCTTCACCTGCGCAGACTCGAGAGACGCTGGCGCTCCTCTCGCTCTCCTGACGCACTCTGCTTGTACAATTCATACCTACAAACTCACCGGAGAATGACAATTGAGAGAAAAAAAAAATTCCACTCAGATGCACTAATGAGGTCCTTAAACAAGCCACATGACCTCTTCAATATAGTTAAATCCTTAACAGGTGACCCAACCACAACCCAAACACCTATGCCACACCCCCAAGACTATGCCATATACCTACAATCAAAAATGATACAGTCTAGTACGATTACCACAACATCATCACCTTCTACTACACAGACCGTGGTCCAATTAGCATCGCTTGACAAATTTTCCCAGGTATCCCACAAAGAGATCGAAGATACCATAGCAGCTATTAATTTAACTACTGCACCAAATGACCCCTGTCCAGCCAGGTGGATCAAAGAACTACGACATGAACTTAGCCCAACTATTAGCAAGATTGTCAACCACTCCTTCTCAACAGGATCCTTTCCTCAGAGCCTGAAATACTCATCCATCCGCCCGCTCCTGAAGAACAGTAAACTTGACCCAACAAAAGTTGAATCCTTCAGACCCATCTCCAGCATCCCTCTACTGGCAAAAATCATGGAAAAAGTAGTCCAGCGACAAATACAGCATCATGTTGACTCCGAATCCCCTTTGGACCCCTCACAACATGGCTTCAGAGAAGAACATGGCGTCGACACCCTTCTCACAACACTGTTCAATAGCCTAATCATAGGCATTGATAATATCCACCAAGGGTTCACTCTTATCTTTCTCGACATAGCTGCAGCATTCGATTCAGTAAACCACAATACTCTACTACAGCGCCTCCAAGACAAGGGAATCCAAGGACTAGCCCTGAAATGGTGTAAATCCTACTTATCTGATAGACAGCTGCAAGTCAGAACAGGAGAATCAACGTCTGATCCATTCCCCCTTAAACAAGGTGTCCCGCAGGGTTCCTCATTGTCCGCCTTAATGTTCAATATTTATATGCAGCCAATCTGCAATCTCATACGCACCTTCAACATACAATGTCTTGCCTATGCTGATGACATCCTGATGTTTGCCCCATTCAACATAAAACAACCAGATTTTACACCAATAGTTCACTGCTTTGAAGCTGTATCCAACTGGCTCCTCAATCAGAATTTACGGATAAACCATAACAAAACAGATGTTCTATTCATTACACGGAACCCAACATTCATACCACCTACCTCTCTCCAGGTAAACAACATTGAGTTGAAAGCACAACCCACAATTCGATACTTGGGAATTATATTAGATCAACAGCTTAATATGGCAGCCCACATTAAGAAAACAACGAGTGCAATCTACCACAAGATACGATCATTACGTAATCTCCGACCTTTACTTAACTACTCCGACTTCCGTACCATATTCCAAGCACTGGTATTACCACACTTGGATTTCGCCAATATCATTCTACACGGTCTCCCGCAATCCACCATAAATCCCCTCCGTCTAGCCATGAATGCAGCCGCGAGAATCCTCGTAGGTGCTCCACCATCAGAGCACATAACCCCAATATTGATGAGCTTACATTGGCTACCCCTACAAGCCAGAACTCTATACAAGACCCTGGTCATGACTTTTAAAGCATCAAAGTGCCCATCTCAATCACCTCTCAGCAATATGATTCATATCACCCCAAATAACAGATCCAGGAGATCTGTTACATTAAACTCCATCGACCTACCAAAAGTCATCACAAAATGTTCTAAATCAACAGCCTCTAGAGCTTTCTCTCTGTTTTCACCCAGAGCCTGGAATGCCCTTCCACCCGAAATCAGAGCTATCTCAAGTCTGATTAAGTTCAGAAAGGCACTGAAGCACTATTTGTTCCTAACATACTACCCCGAAGCTACTCCATCCGAAGCTACTCCATCTGAAAACAGCTCTCATGCAGATCTTTCATATTTAACCCCTGTAGAAAATGGATAATTACGATGATTATTACCTGCTCACTATAGGACATACTTATTCTCACTATATTTAGCATATTTACTCTTTAATTTAATTAACTTCTTATCCACGGCATTAATAATTAACCAAAATATCCATGTATATAGTTGCCATGTATATAGTTATTTATATATAATTACCATGTTTTACCAAGTTTATTTACCTTGTTCATTGTAAAAAACCAATGCTGTTTGTACCATTGTGTTTATATTTGTTCATGTGTAAACCGCACTGATTTAAGAGCGCGGTATATAAGAAAAATAAATAAATAAATAAATAAATACAATAACTTTTAGTAAACATGCCTCTTAATGAGCGTATGGATAAAGAAAAACTAAAAGATTTCTACATTACTATAATCCAGTGCCAACCGCCAGGCACATTAGGAACTACTACAAACACTGCCCATTTAGAACCCATAGCAAACCCGCCGTATCGTAACAGCACTACCAGGACTCACAAAGCACCAGACCCTACCTATCATAAGACAACACTGCAAATATTAAACCAATACATTTCAGAGAATAACAATACATGACCTACTGGGGAAAGAGAACAAGTGGCAATGTCAAATAGGAATTATATAAACAGAATACCTCAGCTCAGTTACACATGCAGAACATAGACCGTCACCAAACAAGGAATCACAATTTAGAAACAGGAAGACAATAATTAAACTGGGAACCCCAAAAGCCAAACTTGGAATGTACAACAACACTGTAGAAATACAACTATAAATGAATTTCCTCTTGTACTAAACAAAGCGCAGACGTTAATGATGCACATTTCCCAGAGCTGACATATTCAAGTTAATAAATTCAAAATAAAGAGATATTTTTCTAACTTTTGTGCATTTTTTTTCAGTTCCAATTGCTCCAGCCACTTTATTCTGGTTTCTTCGTGTCTTTTGCTAACTCTCCATCGTCTGCTGTCCATTTGTTCTTTCTTCTTTCTTCTAGTTTTTTCCCATTCTCTCTCTACATCTGCTTTAACATACTAATCTTTTTCCTTTTGCTCTTTCCTCATTCCTATTTCATCCACTCAAATTTTATCCCTCCATCCTCAATCCCCACTTACTCTCCCAATACCCGGCCAATTGTAGATTTGTCTTCCCTCCCACACAAAATATTTTTTCCCTCTCCATTTCACTCTCCCAGCTCCATCCCATTCTAATCCTCCACCAACATCAGCTCCCTTCTAGTTCCAGCCCCATCAAGCATCCGATCTCTTCTAGTCCCCGCATCAGCCCATTTCCAGTCCTAGCTCCCCCATCCATTTCCAGTCCTATCCGAGTCCCTCCATCAGCTCATTTCCAATCCCAGCCCCCCATCAGCCCATTTCTAGTCCTTTCCTAGCCCCACCATCAGCCCATGTCAAATCCTAGTTCCCCTCCACTCAGTCCAATTCCAATCCAAGCCCCCATAAGCCTACTTCCAGTTCTAGCCCCTCCATGAGTCTATTTCAATCCAAGCTCTCACCACAGCCCATTTCCAATCTTAGCACCCCCGAACAGCCCATTTCCAGTCCTATCCTAGCCCCTCCATCAGCCCATTTCGTGTCCTAGCCCCCTCCCCCACTCAGCCCATTTCCAGTCCTAGCTCCCTCCCCTCACAGCCCATTTCCATTCAAGCCCCTCCTCCCCATCAGCTATTTGCAGTTCAAGCCCCCCTTCCACTCAGCCCGTTTCCAGTCCTAGCAACCCCCCCAGCCCATTACCAGTCCTAAGCCCCCCATAACCCATTACCAGTCCTAAGCCCCCCATCAGCCCACTTCCAGTCCTAACCCCCATCACCCCATTTTCAGTCTTAGCCCCCCCATAGCCCGTTACTAGTCCTAACCCCCCCATCAGCCCACTTCCAGTCTTAGCCCCCCCATAGCACATTACCAGTCCTAACCCCCCTCCCCCCCATCAGCCCAGGTAGATTTAAAAAAAAACAACAAACCGGCTGCTGCTGCCGCTGCCGCCGTGGCAGTGACAGAATCAAGCGTCCCGCGGTGCCCCGCCCTGCCCGGCAGAGCCCTCCCTGCAGCATCAACTTTTCAGAGCCGCGAAGGGAGAGTTTCCCTTTCTTGCGGCTCTGTTCCGATAAGCCCCGGCGGGCTTAACAGAGCCATGAGAGAGAAACTCTCCCTTCGCGGCTCTGAAAGCCAACGCTGAGGGCGCTGATGCTGCAGGAAGGGCTCTGCCGGGCAGGGGGGGGCCCCGCGGGACGCTTGATTCTGTCACTGCCATGGCGGCAGCTGCAGCAGCAGCCAGTTTTTTTTTTTTAAATCTACCTGGGCTGATGCAGAATGTTTCTTTGCGCGGGGCCCCCTGAAACACAGGGCCCTGTGTAAAAAACCTTCTTGCTCAATGGCCCTGTATACACCTTAAAGACATCATTTTATGGAAATGAAAATCTGCACATTTCAAAATCTAGTCATAGCGTTTGTATCCTAGGGACCATGAAGACTAATGCTATTACACTGAAGGCCGGGGGTAATAAGCACAATCTCACCAGCCTGCTGAACCGGCCTGTTCCAATTTACTGTGGCTTGGCCAAAGTCTACTTCGGCACTGTAGAGCACCATTCAGTAGCTTTGTGTTTCACCTCAGGGAGGGACTATAACACTTCTCTTCATTCTGCATATACCATCTGAGATAACATATTTAGGAACTTTTATCTTGCATGCCAGCTTTTATAGTACATTTTGTTTTGACATTCACACAGCATTTACAACCAGCAGAAAGCATGATAAAGAAAGTTCCCGAGGAGAAACAGTTCCAAAATGATCTACAATCTATCTGGCTAGAGCTCACGGGAACTTAAAGATTCACACCGGTTAGGATATGGTAAATATAAATGGATACGCTGAGATATAACAGGCATCCCATTCAGACTGTCTTGTCAGATATATCTCCTACACATGTACGCAGATGCAGGTTTTTGTGCAAACTAGCTCCCCTCCATGGCCCTATGTTTGCAAAATTACTGATGAAGCATGTTAAATCTAGATAAGACAATACAGGCTGCTTTTGGATCTTGATGCCCCTCACTGTCTTGTTCACTAGTCATGTGTATCTTACTATACTCTAGCCCTCAGTTTTGTGATGTTCGTTTTGATTAGATTGTAAGCTCTGATGAGTGGAGACTGTCTCTGACATCTATATGTACAGTGCTATGTATGCCTTGCAGCACTATATAAATATTAAGTAATAGTAATATTAGTAGTATATAATTAATTTGATTCACATTGCTAGTTTTGGTCGTTGATAATGGTTTGTAGCCCTGGTCAACCCATAATAATAATATTCCTTGACATCTCAGCTGCATTTCACTTGTTATCCATCATTTGTTGTTGAAACGTCGCTTCATATCGAGAATAGGAGTTTTGGTTGTAAATTGTTTAGGTCATATTTTTCTGACAGATAACAATGCGTTTTCATTGCTGATCATCAATCTGGCTGGTTCAAGTTAGGATGTGGTCTTCCACAAAATTCTCTCCGTGGTGATTTTGAATCTTTATGTGTGTCTCTTCTGTGAAATGCTGAAGACCATGAGTATTAATTATTGCTTTTATATCATGCTTTACTTACCTGTCCATTATAAATTTGATGATTATTTGATATTTTGCTGGTTGCATATCTAAAGCTAATTTGTGTCTGGAATCTCAAGGTTTAGAGTAAAATCTTCCAAAAATGGAAGTACTAGCTATCCACAAATGGAGGAGTAGCCTAGTGATTATAGCAAGAGCCTAGCACCCAAGTGATCTAGGTTCAGTTCCCAGTGGTACACCTTGTGACCTCAGGCAAGTCACGTTACTCTCCATTGCCTTGGAAGAAAAGGCCTTGCAATCTACTTCTAATCATACCTTGCCAAGAAAACCCAGGGGCTGCTGGGTTGCCAGGAGTCAGTATTGACTTGATGATACTTAAAAAAAAACAATTGTCCATTGTGATTCTGAGGTTTCAGTACTTGCCACAATGGACATTGGGGAACATAGCTTGACTGTTGCTCACCAAGTCCACTGTCCACTGTTTTGGCGTTCTTATTGATGATTCCTTATCTTTTCACCATCAGATCAGCAAATTGGCAAAAAGACATATTTTTTTAATCAGACTCTAAAGGGTACTTAAGAATTTTTGAGTTGTAGCTAATTTTTGACATGTTGTACAAGCCCTGATCCTTTCATCACTGGCTTACTGTAACGTAATCCGATCTGGTCTCCCATCCTCTTACCCAAAGCCATTACAAGAGGTGCAGAATGCAACTGCAGGCCTAATTCTGGGCCTCCGTTTACATGAACAAATTTCTCCTGGCCTGTGTGATCTGCATTACCTCCCTACTTAATAATGAGTGCATTTTAGATCGATTCCCAGCATTAGAACTTTAAATATAAGTGTGACCAATCTCCCAATTTCTCCCACAAGGTGGGGGGACCCTGATATGTCCCAGTTTACCCAGGGCCAGCACAAGGAAATGAGGCAAACCTCATTCCTTGTGCTCCCACCCCTCTGTGGCATCCGTTGCCCCCCCCTGCTGTCGCCTTTCTCCGGGACTGCTCTTTGCTTCTACCCCCTCCGAAGCTCAATGCCAACTTTCTGCTTGCAAACAGGGAGTTGGTATCAGATGGTCTGAGGAGGTGAAAGCAAACAATCCCGCGGCACCGAAGTTTAAAAGCAAGTGCCACAGGACTGTTTGCTGCGATTGCTGCTGATGCAGGTCCTGAGAGGGCAGCAGTGACGGCAGTGGGCGCCTCTTGAAGGCCATCACTCTAGGCAACTGCCTAGTTCACTAATGGTAACGCTGGCCCTGACTTTACTCCAGATCCAAGGGAACAAGGTGTTAAACAGAATGTTATCTACTTCAGGTCTATTAGAGTGGAATCGGTTGATTGCTGATCCTCTGATCTTTTAGGTTTTCATAAATCTGTGAAAGCTTTTTACTTAGAACTGTATGCTTATTTGACTTGCTTTTATATTTTTTGTAATATATTGAATTGATTTTATGTTCCTTGTTGTTTTCATGTATATATTTTATGTCATTTTGTGTTGTGATTTTATTATTTCGTGTATAAGATCTGCCCCCAAAAGCTCGCAACCTTGGAGTCGTCTTTGACTCCTCTCTCTTTCTCCACAAATCCAACTGATAGCCAAAACCTGCTGTTTCTTTCTCTTCAACATCAACAAAATCCACCCATTCTTTTCTGAACACACTACTAAGACACTTATCCACTCCTTAGTCACCTCCCATCTAGACTATTGTAACCTACTCCTTGCTGGTCTCCCTCTGAATCATCTCTCTCCCCTTTATCTGTTTAACACTCTGCTGAGTGGCTAATTTTCCGACAGCCTCGTCATGCTCATATTACTCATCAAGTCTGTTCATTGGCTTTCTATCCATTTCCACATCCAGTTCAAACTTCTCCTGCTAACCTATAAGTGCATTAACACTGCTGCTTCTCACTACCTTTCCTCTCTTAACTCTCCCTACACCCCTCCTCGGGAACTCTGCTCTTCTGGCAAATCATTTCTATCTGTGCCCTTCTCTTCTACTGCTAACTCCAGACTTTGCTCCTTTCACCTTGCTGCTCCTTATGCCTGGAACAAACTACCTGAGTCTGCACGTCAGGTGCCGTCTCTGACCCTTTTCAAATCCAGGCTGAAAACTCACCTCTTTGCTGCTGCTTTCGTATCTTGACTCACCTGATCTCCTTTGTGTTTCCTTATCATTCTCCCTAGAGCAGTGGTTCTGAACCAGTCCTCCTTGAACCCCTAGGCCAGTCGGGTGTTCAGGATAGCCCTAATGAATATGCATGAGATATATATGCATTAGAGATATCCTGCCAACCTGACTGGTTTGTGGCCCTCTAGGGCTGGATTTGGAGACCCCTGCCTTACACCTCTGTCATTTAAGAATGTGAGTGGGCAAGGTGCAGATCTCCAAGACATCAAAAAGTTAGATAGAATGTGTCACATACCTCTTTGCTTCTCACCACCACCAAAATATTGTCTATTAGACAACTTTTTGGTGGTGGTGAGAATCGAGGAGGAATGTGACACATTCTATCTACCCTTTTGATGTCTAGGGCATCTGCACCTTGCCCACTCACATTCTTAAATGACAGAGGTGTAAGGCAGGGGTCTCCAAATCCAGCCCTAGAGGGCCACAAACCAGTCAGGTTGGCAGGATATCTCTAATGCATATATATCTCATGCATATTCATTAGGGCTATCCTGAACACCCGACTGGCCTAGGGGTTCAAGGAGGACTGGTTCAGAACCACTGCCCTAGAGGTATCTCATGTGTTGTCTGTCTTGACTAGATTGTAAGCTCTGATGAGCAGGGACCGTCTTTTACATGTGTCTGGGCAGTGCTGCATATGCCTTATAGCGCTATACAAATCTTCAGCAGTAGTAGTAGTGATATTCAACAGTGGCAGCCTAGGTGCTTTTGAAGTGTCTGGCTGCCACTTCTGAAATTAAAACTGGACATTCAGTACCAGAAAGTATCCAGCATCATGCTTGAATATCCAGTTGTGCCTGCAACTGTAGCAGCTGTCCGGTCAGCGGCAAAATTCAGCCACTAACCCGATAGCTACACTGCATAAAGTTAGGATAGCCATTGATCTGCCATACTTAAGCAGTTTAGCTATCTGGTTAGTGGCTGCCTATCACTGCTGAGCAGATAACTGCCATGACTTCCCCTGTCTCTGCCCACAGACCGCTCCTGTCTGTACTGCAGTCTGAGGAGATATTCAGTGTCACTCTCCAGATAGTGCCGCTGAATATCAGGATCACTGTGGTTTAGCCAGTTAGTAGGGTTTTGGGATTAAAAAACAGTCCTAAAGAGGTGAGTCTTTATCTTTATCTTTATTTAAAATTTGATGAACCGCTTTCCGTCAAGAACATAAAGCAGTGTACAATAAAAGGTTGGCAATGCAAGATAAGGAAAAGGAACGCCATAGCAGGATAAAAGAGTAAAAGTATAAAAGCATAGACAAATAAAATGGACAGCACATAAACTAAAAGGGCCAGTAATTTTAAAAGCATAAGATTACTAAGACATCAAAATTACAGCAAGAGTAATAGGCCCATATTGGGGAGACAAGACAACCTATGGGTAGACAAGGTGGACCTTTAAGCTGGACCTGAACATAACCATGGATGAAGCATTGATGGGTGGTACATCCAGGGCCAGTCCAAGGATATGAGGTTCCCTAGGTGAGCCCTCAATCCTGCCACCCCCCCCCCCCCCTGTTTCCACCTCCATGCCCATTACTACCACTGCTTCCTCTCTCTGGGACCTGAAGTGGTGGTAATACGTTTTAAACCTTCAATACAGCACTGCAGTTCCTGGACTCTATGACCTGCTGCTTCCACCCCCTCCGATGCAGTCATCTGCCCCCATGCAAACATGACTTCTATGTCAGAGTGCATGGAAGTCAGGTTATATTGGGTAAGCGCTGTGTCATGGTGTAAATGGTATTGTCACCAGTGCAGTTTTCAGAGAGGGGCAACAGCAGCGGCAATGGGCCACCCTAAGAGGGCACTCTAGATGACTGCCTAGCTTGCCTATTAGATCATGCCAGCCCTAGTACCAACTCAAAAAAGCCATTCTAGGAACAAGGTGATGTCAGACAGACAGCACAGAGTCTGGAGTTAGCAATGACAGAACAGGGCACAAAAAGATGTAGCTTGCCTGATGAATAGAGGTCACAAGAAAAGGAGATAAGGAGATATAAGAGTGGAGATGTAACGTGGAGCATAAATGAGGAGCAGTTTAAACCAAATGTGGAAAAGAGCAGGAAAGAGCCACGAGAAGAGGGGTGACATGATCAGCTTATACTTTGAACTGAGAAGGTGGGGGGGGGGGGCAGGAAAAGACATTGCACAAGAGGTGTCTTCCCATGCCAGGTGATAGAAGAGAATCACTCATCTTGGCTATCTGGACTTTTACTGTTCGACTTGGAGATCAAGACTTTCTTCAGATTTGCTTTCTAAGAGAGCATGTGGGTCGAAAAAGAGAACTGACGTTAGGAAAACAGAAAGGCTGGTTGTTAAAAGGAGAAGCTTGGACGATGGTAACTGAAACGGCCAAGTTGTAAGTCTAAGATAAGGAGCCCACGGCACAGTGACGAACCAGATTAAAGTAAACAACTACTGTAGTAAAATTAAGTGCAAGGTTCTCTCAGATACTGTATATGAGCTATTGAAGTGAAATGTTTGGCCCCATCTAAGAACAGAACAGAGAGATCTCTATAGATAATGCACTATTTGTTCTAGTTAAAGTGCATAATAAGGCACACAACCTTGAACCGTGTCTATGATTATAATTAATTTTTAGCATTAACATTATCTTGGTATAAAATAAGCATAACCTTTTAAGCCTATTAACTAGCATATTAGACTAATGCACATTATGCAACTGATGATATATTTTGCATAGTCACATATAGCTCGATTCACTCAAAATCCAGACTTTAAAAATTAATGACCAGAAGATATGCACTGAGTTGGGAAAATAAAATCATTTTATCCTGTGGGTTTAAAATGCAGCCCAAAGGCTTGAGAGAAACAGGAAAACCACAGGAATTCAGATTTGCCTTAGTTCCAGCTCACATAATGCATTCTCTTCTTCTTTACTGTAGTGTAGCAGAATCCTTGTCCCGAAATGCAGAGTTACTCTCCTGATGTTACCAGCATCTGGAACTGGGTAGAAGATGCCCCATGAGCAGGACCGTACCCAGCCCTGTGCGAGCGGTGCAGCCGCACAGGCTTAAAGGGCGAATTTCAGCTGTCTGCTGTTGCCTGCCGCCGCCACTTTTTCTTCTCTCAGTGCGGCAGGCAATGGCAGACATCTGAAATGCGCCCCTTAAGCCTTCTCGCAGGATGCTAAGCACATCTGTCCCTCCCTGCTCTGACGCGACGCACAGCCTTTTCCTTAATTGGAGTGGCACGGAAGTGGGCCTGCTAATATGCAGATGCTTTATGGAATGCTACAAAACATGTGGCGTCAGACTGTGCTTCATCACTATGATGAACAGAGGGTTTGCATAGTCACCTCCTCATATCATGTTGGGGCTATGCTGAACCATGTTTTGCTAGATGGCGCTGAGGCACGAGCTACTTACTATTCTTAAACCTTGACATCATCTGAATGGAACCTTGCACGGATTGATAAAGAAGCGCTTGTTTTGGCAACTGGGGTTCAAAAGTTCCACAATTACATATAAGGTTGGACGATTAAAATGTATACTGACCACAAGCCTTTGTTGGGCAGATTCTTCAAAGACAAGCCCAACCCCTGAATGCAGCACTGGAGTATCATGTTGAACACCTACGCCTGTACCTTCATATTCAAGTCTCATAAAGAAATTGCCCTGCAGAGAATTCTTTAAGCTACCTGATACTTCAGGCACCAAACTTTAATGTCCTTCCTCTGGTTGAAGCTTTGATGCTAGACGCTCTTCCTGACGCTCCCCTCCAGCCTGACTAGATAGCTAGACTGGCTGCAACAGGCCTTTTCCTGAAAAGGGTGTTGGGATGATGAAGTTCAAACCATTTGCTAGCAGGCAACATGATTTATCAGCACATAATCAATGTCTCCTTTGGTAAATTGTATTATTATTTCAAGTAAGAAATCAGGTCATTTTAGATAACCACATACATTAGGCATATAAATTTGTCAATGGACCATCTGAAAGGGAGCATAAAGTCGGAAAAACTGATTCTCTCTTCCAATACTTTTTGTTGATCCAAACTCGTACTTTTGATATATAAAAGTTGTATAGAAGTTGTATAGAATACGGGCCATCCATATGTGGGTGCAGCACATATTTCAGCATCCCTATGGACCATATTTCGGCATACCAAAATATGCACTACACCCACTGTAGATGACACAGAACACCACAGCCTGTATTCTGTGTGGTGCACCCAGAAACGAACACATAACACCAATACTAAGGCAACTGCACTGGCTTCCCATTGTAAGCTGAACAAAATACAAGGTCATATTGATCATATTCAAAATATCAAATAACCTATCATCAGACTCCCTTCAATCTTTATTACACATAAAACCAAACAGAATCAGAAGAAACAAGGAGAAACACATATTCACCATCCCCACATTAAAAACGATGGACACCCACTCTGCCACTAACCGATCCTTTTCACTAAATGCACCAAACATCTGGAATGCACTCCTGGACAATATACAAGCCATTATTGACCTAACTCAATGCCACAGAAAGCTTAAGACTTATCTCTTCCTTGAACACTTCGGTAATGAAACCTAAAACATCCCATCCTGAGACCATCTTCATCACCATAACACAGTCATTACAGTTCTTGGACTGTCACCTACTCCTCTTACCACTCACCCAATTAGAAATTTTAGAATTAAGAAGTTAACTGTATTTCATGTTTTATGTAAAGTTTCAGTTCTCTATAAACTACTTTGACTTTGAGATAAAGCGGCCTACAAAAAAATTAAATAGATATATATGTGTGTATACCCATCCCAGGCGTCAATCAAAGTTCAAAGTACTCCAAAATAATCAATATTTGTATATATAAATATCATTTCATATCTTTCAGAGTTAAAATCACTTATCTTAAAATTGATTAAAATTGATCATCTTCCATACAGCTTATAATAAATTAAAGCTGATCTCCAACTAACATGAAATCATGTTTCAAAACTGAAAATGCTCTAAAAATACAGTATCCGTTTTTTTTTAATAGTTCCAATAATATTTCACAGCCAGTCAATCACAGTTCACGCCCACATCATCTAAATCATCCACATCCACTCAATTTCCATATTAAGGCCTGTCGGGGTCACAATATTTAAATAGAAAATCCAGTATTGCTCTCTCATATTCAAAACATAGTCATGGTCACCACCTTTTATATTAAAGGTAATGTGATCAATAATCTGCCAAAAAGATATCTGCTGCAGTATGTTGTTTGTCTATAAAAGGCTGAACAGGTGACAAAGCTTCTGTATTTATACTAGAACGATGTTCATTCAGACACAATCTAACTTTTCATTTAGTTCTCGTAAAAGATACAGCAAAGGATACAGGCAGACTGTCAAATCAAGGACAAAATCTATCTCACATGAGGTCCAAAAATGAGTTCTTATTTTTGACCACACAAAGGAGAAAACCAGTGCACCCCTTCTATACTCTGAGAACACCAGGCACAATGTCCACAGGCTTGAGTAACCATTGTCACATCCCTATGGGCCAGGCATTCTCTAATGTTGTTCCCCTCTGCATAAGCAGTCATGGGAGACTCTGATGCTGGAGAGGACTGGAAATGGGCTTAATCTGGAAGGACTGGTGCTAGGAAGGGCTAATTTTAGCATTGGGGGGTGAGGGCTTGGTACTGAAAAGAGGATAATGCCGGCAAAGGCTGGGGTCAGGGTGTGAAAAAGAAGGAGATCCTGGGGGAGTGAGAAGGGAGAGGAGGACAGATTGTGGGGGATGGGGAAGAAGCAAAGTCATAACAAGGGTAAAGTTGAAAGGGAGGGGTATAATATCAGATGCTGCAGTAAGGAGGAGGAAAGGAAGGGTTAATGTGTATTGGAGAATGAGGTAGATGGATGGGCACTGGGGATATGGGGGTGTGGGAGAACAGGGACGTGGGCTTAGGTGGAGAATTTAAGATTGGGTGAAAAAAAACAGAAGAAAGACCCTTAACGTAGGCTGGGTATTGTGTGTACACGTGGGGACTCGGGGCTTATGTGGGATTGTAAGTGAGAACTCAGGGACTGGGTAGGGTGGAGGAGTGGGGACTCGAGGTTACCTGGAGGGATATTTAGGAATCTGGTGAATAAGAAATTGACCAGAGATTAGAAGGGCAGTGGGGAAAAGCGATTGGGTGAGGGGTATCAGGAGGGTTGTGAGACCAAGTGCAGAAATATGAGGAGGGGAGAACGTTTGAAGGACCTTGGCAGGTTTGGGGAGGGATTGGGGATGGTTGAAAAGGACAAAGGGCTATGGAGTGGGTGAAAGCCACAGGAAGTGACAGGTCTTTTTTGTAGGTGGTGAGAGAGAATAAAAAATGGGGGAGGCGAAAAAGGAAATGCAAACTTGGATTGGGGGAAAGACATAAGGGCCTGGAGGTGGAGAGAAGATATGTGCTAGGGAATGAGTTGGGGCTGATTAGGGGAAGAGTGGCAAAAGGTGGCAGATGAGGCTGGGGAGGAGGTGCATACAAAAGGAGGAAATGTGGACTAGAAAGTGTGTGAAAGATGGGAAACATGGGAGGCTAGTGAAGAAATGAGACAGGTGGGGAATGGAAGGACTAGGGAAATAAGGATGGGAAATAGAAAGCTGGTAAAAAGGTGAAAGGTGAAAAGATGAAGAATTAAGATTAAAGGAGGAAGAGGGAAGAATGGAATCTATAATTAAGAAAAACTCAGATGAGATAAACAGAGAGAAAAAAAATATAAATCAAAAGAATCAGTGTCGGAAAGATATGTAGGGAAGGAAAGGACAAAGTTAAACAGTGTGAAGAAACAGAAAATGGAAATGAGAGCCTGGAAAAGGCCTTAGAAGAATATCAACTAGAAGAAATGGAAAAAAGAGACTAGGACCAGCCCAACTAGAAAAATAAAATGATCAGACAACAAAGGTACAAAAGAGTGGCAATTTTTAGAGAATGAAATGTCAGTTTTGAAAATGTGCATTTCTCGTATTATAGTTCGGTAAAGAAAGAAATGCATTTTTGTTTCTTTCTTCAGTGTTCCATAGCTCAGTGCCTGTTTTAGGAATTTTTCATTTCAATTTTTGTCTGCATATTTTTTTCTAATTTGACGTTTTATTCTTTACTAGGTGATGGTCTGCGTTTTCCATGTGCAGTCGATGTGAGGGATTCTGTTAACATGTTGGTTCTGTGTAGGAATCTACAAATAGTTCCGCTTGCTCTCTTTTTCCAACTGGAGGTTGCTGGTGTTTTAGAATATTTGCAGTGCTAATTTTTCATAGGTAGGGTTGGTGCAGGTTGAGTTCTTCGACTTGGTTCTGGTATAAGTATGCATTTGCAGGGTTTTGTGTTATGATGCACAATGTTTGGGAGTGGAGGGAGCTGATGGAGGTCTCACTGATGCTAACCTGAAGATAAATTGAATCCTTTTTGTATGTCAAGTTGTAAAGTGAAAACTCTACTGCTCTGAATCTGATGGGTGAGTTTATTGGTGAATCTAGGAGTGTCCCTTATGAATGAATAATTATGCCCTATCAGACAAATGAATAATTATGCCCTATTCAAAAGCAATTATTCATTTGCTGGCAAACGCATAATTAGGCTAAGTGTATTTTCAAAAAATATAGAGATGATATTGAGCTGTTTAAATTGCTAAATGCCAAAGGAAGGAGCATGGAAAGACCACGGCCACACAAAAAGGTCTTCTGTTAATACACTTTATTGAAAACCCGACTTGGACAAGTTTCAGCAACTGTGCATGCATCAGGGGTGACATATACAGTAGTTCAGCTGATAAACAACAATAAAACAACAAAATGAAAAACCAGGATTAAACAAGTATGTTAAAACCTCCAGTCCAGGTCCCCACAGGTCACTTCCAGCCCTGGCTCCGCACACAGTTCCACTTCTGTCTACAAATTAAGCCCTGGTTATACCTGCACATGAGGGAGGCATTCCCAAGGAGCGTGGCGGGGATGGGAACACACTTACGTGCTTATGTACTTATGAATTTCCTCAGCATGCACTTAATTTTACATGGTAAAAGTACCTGCCCAAAAAGTAGGTGAAGATTTTTTTCATATACATTTCCTGAAAGTTGGCAGGTTAAAAGTACTCGCTAACTTTGGACACACAAACACGGTTCGAAAATTGCCAGTAAATGCCAAAATTAGGGTCAATCAACAATTGTAGGTGACACTTTATACTAGACTGACTCAACACATCTGTGAGAAGCTTTTGCGAGTTATGCTGTTGTAATCCTTAAATGCCCAAGCCTATCACAATATGGAATTTTAATTTTTCAGGGCTCTCATCAAACTCAAAATCTGTCTTAGAAAGAATCAGAAGGAATCCCTTGCAAAGCCCATCTTTGCTCTAGATTAGGATTAGTTGAAAGAAGACTGATAGCGCTGTACAGAGCCAAGAACGTGACAGGAAGACACGGAACAGTTTGTTTCTGAACAGCAACAAAAAGGCAAGTCCAATCCAAATGAATCTCTTCAAAAAGAAAGTTATATGTCCCCCAAGGTTACTTAAAACTGATGGTTCTATATTTTAAAGTAACTCTGACTTTGTGACTTCTACTGTGCGCCCTTTCATATCAGCATAAGGTTGACCCCACAAAAGTAGAACTGGAACACAGTGTCATGCACAAATAACTCAGGGGAAAAAACTAGAATCGGAAAACAATCCAACATGGAACGGTCCAGAGGAAAAGACGAGGGCTAAAATCTTTGCCTGCACAGAAATTGTTTAAGCCAGCAGTTCCCAAACCTGTCCTCAGGAACCTTCACAGTCAGTCAAGGTTTCCGGATTCCTCCCAATGAATATACATGAGATGCATTTGTATGCGCTGTTATATTCAAACATATTGCGCATAGGCTTATTTCAGAAATCCTTAAAACCCATCAGACTGTTGTGGTGAGAAGGGCAGGGATGAGGGAATTCCTGAGAATAGGTTTGGGAAGCCCTGCTTTTAAGGATAATAATTTACTGCTCGTTAGTATAGCACCACCATCAAACTGTGCTCTGTTTTCTTAACTGCTTACAGCAATGGATACTGTTACGCACAGTAATAACAAAACTGAACACTGGAATGCAGTCGTCTGATCTGCTGTTACGTACAGCATATAAAATGCTGTTATACTGGATATAGCCTCTCTTTCTGATAGATTCCAAAATCCCTCTCTTTATCGCTGTGAAGCTCGTTCGAGTAGAAACTTTGCTGTGTCATAAACTGGCAGGTATCTATCTCTCTCTCCCCCCCCCCCCCCCCCCATTGTACAGCTAAGGTTTTCAGGTGTGTGATTTACTGGTAATTTTCTGATATTGATTTTAAAATTCCAGGCAAAGCAAGTGCTGAAAGAAATGGTGGGTATTACGTTCCAGCAGGGATTTTGCAAGGCTGAGCATCCTGCATTTGCCTATATTGTATCACCTGAAAATAAAGAACTTTTTCTGCAGAGAAGCTCTGGGATATCAGCAACAGATTCTCACATTTCATTCATCAGATCCAAAGTGCAGAGGAGCTTTATGGTACAAAGTGTACACTGGCACATGACCCTCTGGGAAGAAGCTCAAGGGTAAGCTCTGCTTGAACAAGTGCAAGTAGATAACGCCTTCCCCTTTAATTGTTTTGAAAAGATTTAGCCACTTTATTATTATTTTTTTAATTTATTTATTGGTATTTGGTATACTGCCCTTTATCCAAGGACCATCGTGGCAGTTTACAAACTAGAATAGTACAGTCACAGAAATAAAAAACAAAATTTGGATAAAACTAACAATCACAAAAATGATAAACCATAAAATAAATAAAATAAAACATAGCAAGCATTGTTAGGTAGAGTAGAACAACGATTGTGAAGCAATACAAAATACTCTTTCTAAAACTTCTAAATTTAGGAGTCTAAAAAGTAGGTGACAATAGGGGAAATTTAGGGTAGGGATAAAATATGGGGGGCTTAGCATTGATATTTAGCAGTAGGCACCTAGGTTTGGCTCATAAACCTAGACTTGCTGCTGCAGACAGGACAGAAATGAATGGCAGGCCTACTATAAATCTCAGAGCATAACTTTTCAACTCCCAAATGCAGGTGAATTTTCAGCTGAAAACTTAGGCTGCTAAGAAACCTGTTTACTAGAGCATGGGAAGCACTTATGCATGAATTAGTGTGCACTGTTACAACATAGCCACGATACGCGATACGTAGAGTGCACTAATTCACTTGGTAAATGCTTACTGTGGGAAGATGTGGAAAATGAATAGTGAATCAGTAGGTTATGGGCATAGACAGAGCCTTGATGTTAGTACAGAGTAGGCTACCTTGTGCTGTCACCACTGAAGAGGAGATAGTAAGTTCACCTATACTATTGGCAATGCACATACCGGGGGCTGCGACAGTTCAAAAAAACCTCATCTCACAATTTCCACTCTATAAACCTATCACCTCCTGATACTTTCAGACATCGGCAACCAGAATCCCACCCCAACACCCCCCAAGACATGCAGTAGAGCTCCCCTACCCTCTTGCATCCCCCCCCCCCAACAGGCTCAACAGAACCCTTCTATCCCTGACAACCTCCCTCTTACCAGGGATTCTCTGGTGTCTAGTGGGGGTGGCCCATGACCAAAATGATGTCTCTGACCCCTAATAGTAGTGTCACAGTACTACCACTAGAGGTCATGCTGCCAAATAAGGAGTCCACTGCAAGGTGTGCCACCTTTGAAGGGGTGATGCCGAAGGGGGCTGTCCCTTGGAGAGTTTCTTCTAGAGTGATAAGAATATTGGGCCCGATATTCGAAGAGCTAGGCGTGCGCTGGATGCTGAAATGAAGGACTTAACCATGGAAGGATACCATAACTGTGTACATCAAATAGTCAACAAGATGGTTTGTTTCAAAAATCTGCCATAACCGGGTAGCGGCAACCACTGAGCAGCGAGGGTGTAACGGAGCATGGCCAATATGAGGCCCCATCATACCCACATAACACGGATCTTCAAACGCTGTGCTACGCCGGAAGATGCTATAAACCACGTAAGGCTAGGCAAGGGCTTGTGATGCCTAGAACACTGCAACGCTATCCATGGATCACTGTAAGCTCATACTAAAGCAAATTCATGCAAGAGAAAGGTGCTATCAGAGAGGTTTTCCAAACTGTGAGCACACAAACCCATACAAAACAGCTGGAGATGCCATGTGGGCACTCCACAGGTCCTCTAGAGGTGGAGATGCGCTCGTCGTGCTCGGGCACAGAGGAGGATGCGGCTAGCTGCAGGGAGACAGCAGCAGGTAGTGGTCCAGCACCCCAAGCACAGGTACTGTGCCCCCTGGGTGCACATGCCCAGGGTGCAGCTGACTAAGGAGCGGGTGTACCAAAGGGACTCAGTGGGGACCTGGATTCAGCCACCATGAGAAGCCAGGCACTGCCAGTGGCTGTGAAGGTAACCTCTGCTTTAGCCTTCCTGGCAACAGGGAGCTTTCAGCATGTTCCTGGAGCAACCACTGGCATCATGCAGTCCACAGCAAGCCATTGCATACATGCTATCACCAGAGCATTGCTGTGTCGCATGGGCCACCACATAGCCTTCGCCGGATACCACTGGAGTGGCAGGAGATGATGCAAGCCTTCTATGACCTGACTGGCTTCCCATCAGTGCTGAGAATCATTGACTGCACGCATGTGGCCTTGAGGGCATCCAGGCAGGATCAGAGGGCCTACTGGAACCGGCACACTTACACCTCTATGAATATGCAGATGGTTGTGGATGCCAAAATGATGTTCAGAGAGGTGTGTGTGCATTACTCAGGCACCTGACATGATGCCTACATAATTGGCCAGTCTGGTCTGGGGCAAGCAGCAGCTGGTGGACACCTTGGCGATGCCTGGCTGCTAGGTAAGTGTAGACAGCTGTGAGTCCCCAAACAGGCACCAAACCCACAAAAGACATTAAAATATGCACAGCTGGGGGCAAACATGGTGGTAGGCAGGTGGGAGATGTGCCACATGAATGCTGATGAACACTGTGGGCATATGTGCTGTATTGCTGCAGATATGTGATAGTGGCGGCAAGAGGCACATGGGTGAGGCATTCTGGAGACACACATGTGCCTGGAGCAGAGGCACAGCTGTAGCTGTCCCCAGGATGCCCCTCCACATGGCAGCAGCCTACAGAGACCACACCCATGTTGCCCCAACCCTCCCCGCAGGACCCACAACACCTGTCACATTTGCAATGCTTATGTGTGCCTCTCCAATTGCCCCAACAGGTGACCATGGATATCCCCTCAGAATCTTGCTGCTGACCCCACCGCGGAACCCCCAGACCACACAGGAGGAGTGGTACAATGCTGCACATCAGAGGACCATGGCGGTTGTGAAGAGAGCCATTGGGGTACTAAAAAGCAGGGTCCGCTGCCTGAACCGGAGTGCAGGCGAGCTGCTCTACAGCCCGGAGTGGGTATGTCAGATATTTTCTGTGTGCTGCATCCTCCACCACCTGGCTAGGCAGCGAGGCATACCCAACCCTGATCCTGATGCACCAGAGGATCCAGAGGCCGCAGAGGCAGTGGAGGGGGATGGACCACAGCCAGTAAGACAGCAGCAGGCCCAGGCACAGGCGAACTGGGCATGCCTCATCCAAGAGATGTTCTAGTGATTGTGGGGACCCGCAGAATCCACTGGTAAGTGACTATATGACATCACAGCATGCACAGAGTTTAAGTGGCCTCCCCAGGCTTCATATAATGCCATGATCATTTGGCAATGCGGGCACTGCAACGCAATGGAGCAGTGTCAGATGTGGCACTGGGAGCATAATCCCCCTCCCCTGGGAGGCTTTCTGCCTCACAGGTGTCTGGGCCACTGTGGTGCTCCGGTGGTTCGTCCCCCACCCCCAAACCTCCCCAGTCCCTTGTGAGGGCCACCAACTGGCATAGGGCACCAGCGGTAGTGGCCTGGTAGGCGCCATCTCCCACATTAGCTGCAGTTGTGCCTCCCTGTGGCACTGTAGACTCTGTCGGTAGTCGCACAATTCCTGGAGCTCTGTCTCCCTCTCCTGGGCTGCAGCCTGCAGCTCCAGCCATATGCTGTGCAGCTCGGACTGGATGCTCTCAGTGCAGGCCAGCAGCTGTGCCCCCTCATGTAGCAACTCCTGGTCTACATCAGCATGTCTTCCGTCCCCTAGCTCTTCAAGTATGTGGAACACCAGCTCTGAGAGTGGTGGTTCGACCATTCCTGGATCATCTACACCCTCAGCCACATCGGCCTCTGTGACTGTGCTGCAGCCTGGCTGCACAGTGGGGTCATCAGTGGGGGTTGGCGATGCTCTCCCCTACCTCGTCTATCCCTGGCTAGAAGGGTTTGGTCATGGGCTGGTCTGTGGGAGTGCAAGGGATACATAGGTTAGGGCCCTGCAGTGTGGTGCAGCAGTGGTGGGGGCTCCAGCCCCATAGGGAAGTGGGCAGGAGGACCCCTGAGGGCGACTGTTCCCCACCCTCCAATCAAATGGACAGACAGACAGACAGACAGTCCCTGTATGGATGGAATCATGGCATAGGCACACACACACCCACACACATGAACAGTGCATAGGTCGCAAAGGTTGGGGACCTAGCCAGTCTCCATAGCCCCCCCCCAGATCAAACACAAGATGTCACCTGGCCACTTACCAGGGTGCCCCCAGTCCAAGGTACTGCAGGGGGTTGTACCACTGCACCGCATGCACACCCCAGGGAACATGACAGGTGACAGGGCCAGGGTACCCATACATGGTGAGTGGGCCTGCTGTTGATGCCAGCTGTAATTCACACACACCCCTATCTTCCCCACAATGTGTGGGGCACACACTAATGTTCTCCCTCTTCTCTCCTGTGCAGGTATGCCACATCATTACCATGGTGGACTGGACCACATACAACCCTGCTGCCCAGGAGGTGCTACCAACAGGCTGTGGCTGTCACTGTGCGCCAAGAGACACTACCGCCATTAGGACCATCACCATTTACCAAACTGACTGCCATGACAGGGGAATGGTGGACTGCCCTGGACCCGGCACCAGCCACACTGTCTGGATGACTGCACCCCACCACTGCCCCACACACCAGCTGCACTGTCCCTTTGCCCCCACAGGACCAGGTGTACAGGAAAAAGCCACTGTACAGCTGCTACAGCCATGCTGGGTGTACAGTGCCCCTGTCAGTGTACCACCAACATGATTATCATGGACAGCCTAGCAGTGTCAGAGCAGATACACAGTGGACATAGCTGGCAGTGCCCAATACACATGGCAGTGCACACATGTGACCCTGAGCCTGGACACAGGTGTGAATATGAGGGGGGCGGTGGGGTACCCATGACCCAGCTTGGCAGGATCATGCTACCATGAGGTGCATAGTGGTGATAGCCCAGCTGCGATCCAGTATGGACAGTGACAGGGCACACATAACACTTTTACAGTGCCACACAGTGCATGGACCAAGCACCACTCATCCTCCTGTGAGGTTGTAGCAGAGCTATCAAAGTCAGGGACCCCAGTGATGGAGACCTCATCCATGAACTGTAGGACCTGTTCCTCAAGGGGGCTGAGTCTGTGCTGGCACTCTGATGGCAGCTTGGTATTGTTGGAGCTCTTCTCCTTTGCAGCCTGCCGTACCACCCGCCACTTTTTCTTGATATCCTCCACATCTCTTTTGTGGTGGTGGACGGCATTCACCCTCCTGGCTATGTCCCTCCGAGCCAGCTATTGCATGCTGGCATCCTCTGCAGCAAAGAGGGTGGCCTGCCACTGAATTATGAGCCCCAGGGCCATGGAGGTCTTTGAGGGTGTGAAGTTGGCCTTCCTGGTGCACTTTGGGCCCTTAGGTGCTGGGTTAGCCATTGTGCTGCCAACCGCTATGGTGGGGGTAGTTTATCTGTGTACTCCTTTTCAACATGTGCAGTTATGATGCCCAGGCAGACCACACCCTGTCCAAAACCATATCCACTACCTGTGCAGCATTTTAGCTGCTGCACTTTCAAAAATCCGCTTCCGGGTATGCCACCATACACCATCCTAGCCAAACCCATGCCAACGAGGGAATTTGATATGCTGGGAACCACGCTACCCAGGTTAGTCACAAGCATCGAAGTGCACTAGCTGTATATGCATGCTTACCATGCCACTGTGTCGCATTGCCCGTATGTCGTGGCGTGTTGCCTGGGTACATTATGTAGCAGAGACTCTGTAAGCATAGCTGCTGCGACAGCATGCCGGCATGCCCGTGTACTGCGCTGCCATGTCGTGGTACCCATGGAGCATGCAGCACAGTACACAGGCACCCCGACATGCTGTCGCGGTACTTGTGCACTGTGGTGGTATTTTTGGTGGACCCCTGATATGGCTATAGCCCACTCCCTGCCACCTGGGGGCCCACCACGACCACCATGGCATACACATAGCCCCATCTCTGGCTACAATGACAACACAGTTGGCTGGAAAAACATATATTTTATTCAGGAACACAGGCAGATACAAATACATCGGCTACAACCGTAGCAAACTATAGAGTACTGGCTGCAATACAAGCGGAGTGTACAACAGTGGCTAACATGCTCTCATGTGTAGCAGGTCCATAGTGTCCAGACCTATGCAATGCCACTCCCACCCCTGCTGCGCCTGCACATACCCATGGCCAAGGAGGAGCTGGCTGCTGGCCAGTGGCCCACAAATGCCCATGTTGCACCATGGGGGGGGAGGGGGGCTAAGGCACTGTGTGGTCCAGGCTGTGGCACATGAGCACAGCTTCAGCAACCAAAACACAAACCGTAGGCAGAAAAACAAACTTTATTGGTCCTTATGTGATTAAAAAAAGGGGGGCCAAACCCAACACAGGCCGTGGGTACTTCGTCAGGGGTGAGGCACACCACAGACTACAAAACAGAAAAATTAATATAATAATAAGAACGAATTAAAAACAATATGACATACCAGTAATCATAAATACACAATTAATTAATACCAATTATAAAACAATAAATAGATAAGAAAGAGTAAAAAGAGTGAACATGAATAAACCAATCATAAATGAAATGCATTATAAAATAATGTGTTACACCAAATAAAAAGTCATATTACGTTACTAAATAAATAAATAAATCACTAATAAAATCAATCCTCATAAACAATCATGAATACCAATACATGTAAATAAATAACAACATCATAAAGAACAAGCAAAAACATAGACACCCAATATAGTCATAAAAACAAAAAAAATAAAAGCATCAGGGGAATATATACATAACTATTAAAACATGATTACCATAAAAACTTATAAATGGAGAAATCCAAAGGGGATGTGAACCGTGTATCACTCAACTATGGAGGACAAATTGCATATGACCTATAAGCAGAGAAACAGGAGCGAGGGGATCAGAAGGAAAATCATGTAAAAAGGCAAGTTACCTTGGACCAGAAGTAACCACAGCACAGGACAATCAATCTGCTGTGGGATGCTAAATGAACAGTGTGCTGTAAAATGATAAAACAAGTAAAAACAAACAAATAAATAAATAAATAAGAGAAATGGTATCGCTTGTTAACCAGACAAGCCATAAAAAATCCTATAAAAAGGGGGGCCAAATTAAAACAAAACCAATTGTTAGAAAAAACTAAATGCTTGAACTGAAAAGATTAAAAGGAGTGTATACCGTAATATTCTGAATAGGCAGCTTTCACACCGTGTATCGGATGCACCAGCGAAAAAGATCAGTCCAATCGCGTCAGTAAATCTACCAGGTAAAAAATAAGCAGCTGAAAATAAGGCCATGGCAATAAGGAAAAGAATTGTACAGAAATAATCTAAGAAAAAATAGGGGATCCCATACCTTTCACTGACAATCCAACCAACACATTCGGGACCGTAGCGGCTTTCTTGTATCAATTGTAAAAACGCGGGCGCATGCGCCCTTGAAATAGTATACAAAACCGCGGGAAAACGGGGGAAGAAGGAAAATCACAAATGAATGTGAAATAAATATAAAAATCTTGTGAAACACTTCAACCTGGCATATAATTGCGTGGAGAAGCACCCATCCATATAAAAAAAACATATATGAGTAAAAAGAGGCATTTCACATCGGACCTCCGCGAACTATCATAGAGTACAAAAGGGCAAAGGCACATCAGTTATGCATTATTACGTTATAAGAAACACATAAGAAGAAGGAAGGAAAAAAGTACCCTGCCACACTAAAGTGAACCTCTAGGGGACAAAGGACCGATTGGGCTCCAGGTGCAAAATAAGCCATCGCACCAAACCGTGTAAACTGCATTAAATCAAACCAGCCCAATTTTAATTACTTGCCTAAGAGAATGCAATAAAAACGATAGTAAAAAATGAATAAAAGGATGGGTATAATCTAATCAAAGGAACTTAAAACACCTATAAACAGACATCGGATACCCACGGATGAAAACATACATACACGGAGGAGAACCACAATAAAAAATGAATATAAATAGAAGAACACTAGATAATCAAATCATCACATTAAAAGACGAGCGACCATAAATGAATCCCTAACCACCATAAAAAACATAAATAGATGAATCAAAGGAATGAATAAATGAATGATGAAAGAAATAGAATGAAAAGTGAAAAGGATTAAAAATGAGACCCAACGAATCAAATACACCATATAGGTCGAAAAACAAACAATGAATAAGACAAACAATAAATATTTAAATATGAAAAATTGTTGATTAACAATTAAAAGAATAGAAAATCCTTTCATGCCATAATAGAAACATACTGTATGTTAAACACTTAGAAAACCAAAAGGCAATTGGGCCCATAAATGCAAATAAAACCATCAAATGAATGATATTAACCTTATATAAAACTTGCATGACAACCAAAAATAAGTAGATAGACAACGTAAAAATACCTGAAAGATATCAAGAAAAGAATAAATAATTAAATAAATAGATAAATGAATAAATAAACCCATTATAAGAACCATCAAAGAAACACAGAAAAATCGCGTTCTGAATTCAGTCCATGGAGGACCAACGTATTAGAGAAAATATGTATCTTTTTTAAAACCGGAGAAGTGTTTTATCAATGTCTCCTCCTCTCCAATTGTGAACAACCTTCTTAATAACGAAAAATTTCAAATCCGTGGGTCTATGTCCTTTATCCATCCAATGTTGCCCAAGAGGTTTATCATTGAGTTTTCTATTGATGCAGCTCCTATGCTCCACGATACGCACACGAACCGACCGACTAGTTTGGCCCACATAGAACAAGTTACATGGACATTTAATAACGTAAATGACATGTGAAGTATTGCAATTTGCGAAATCTTGAATATAAAATTTGGCTTGAGTGACTGGATGAATGAACACCTTTCGTACCGGTAACACATGAACACAAACGGAGCATTTGCCGCATTGATATTGACCTTTATGTACAGACCGCATCTTCCTTTCTGTAAAAGCTGACGGAACTAGAAGGTTGCGCAAATTAACATTGCGCTTATGGGCTATCACAAGCGATGTATCTTGAAAGCCTGGAATGGCCTGGACCAAATGCCACTCTTTCTGGAGAATGGAAACAATATTCCGAGATTGTAAGGAATACAATAATGGACATACTATCCTAGATTGGGTGACTGCATTACGTGGTTTCAATAAATCCGTACGTTGGGTATTACATGCTCTAATATATGCCCGATTGATGCATCGTTGAGGATAACGCCGAGCCTCAAATCGATTTTTCAATTCCAAAGCCTGTCGCTCAAACTCAGATTCTGAAGTGCATATACGTTTAATTCTCAAAAACTGACCAATGGGTAAATTATTTCTAAGAGCCGGATTGTGAAAACTAGTGTAATGCAGTAACTGATTTCTATCAGTAGGTTTTCTGTATAGCATTGTACTAAGCCCGCGCCCCTCCCTTTTAATCAGCAGATCTAAATATGGAATCTGCAATGGATCATATGTCAACTGAAACTTAAGATTCTCATCCAGCCCATTAATCCATATATTAAATGCTGATAAAACCTCCAAAGGACCGTCCCATATAACCAACACGTCATCAATGTACCTGATCCACAACTTAACACTTGACATAAACGGGTGATTCTTTAAAAAGCAATTCTCAAACCTGTACATATATAAATTGGCGATGTCTGGGACCATAGAAGACCCCATAGCTACACCTTTAACCTGTTGGTAATACAGATCCCTGAAACAAAAATAATTTTTGCATAATGCAATTTCAGTTAGTGTTAAAAGAAAGAAGGTGGACATCCGATTAAAACCTTGTCTCTCAAGGAGTAACTCTTCAATAATGTGTAAAGCTTCCAATTGCAGTACATTCGGGTACAGGGATTCAACGTCCAATGTTACGAGTAACACATGAGGGCCCAAATCATCAAATCTAGATAGAATTTCTATCGCATGTGATGAGTCCCGTACATAGGACCACATTTTGGCAATGTATGGTCTTAAAATAACATCCATTAATTGAGAAATAGGCTCTAAAAGTGAACCAATAGCGGAAACAATGGGCCGGCCGGGAGGATTAACCAAGGATTTATGAATCTTAGGAATTATATAAATTGTGGGCATGATGGGTTTATCCACAATAAGAAAATCCCGTTCTTTCCGTGTTATGTGTCCAGTGTCAAAAGCATTAAGAACAATATTATCAATGGTGTGTTTCAGGTCATCCGTAGGGTCTCCATCTAACCGAAGATAAAAACTTTTGTCCTTCAGCTGTCTATTGACTTCTTCAATATATCTATATTTATCCATCACAACCACGGCCCCACCCTTATCAGCGGGTTTGATAATGATACTATTATTCGTTTGCAATGATTTAATAGCCAATCTCTCTTCAGTTGTTAAATTATGAAATGACAACTTGGCATTGTCATTTATTTTCTCCACTTGTTGCATAACCACCTTTTCGAAGGCTTCTAAAAGGGGGTCCGTTTGTATGGGAGGAATCCATTTTGATTTCCTACTAACGATGGATGTATCCTCATTAGGGACGACTTGGTTGGTAAAAACGTTTTTTACGCAAAGTTTTCTAAAAAATTGATATAAATCAATTTGTGTCTCAAAAGGATCATATCTCCTAATAAGAACGAATGAAAGGCCTTTATTGAGAACAGAATATTCTCCAGGTTTTAAAGTATAGTCCGAAATATTAATAACATTGTCTATGGTCAGTACTTCTGCTCGTGTGACTGATCTGTTGTCCAATTGCTCCTCCCTCTCCCCCTTCCTCGACCGCGACCCCTTGTGATAGCCCATAAGTGCAATGTTAATTTGCGCAACCTTCTAGTTCCGTCAGTTTTTACAGAAAGGAAGATGCGGTCCGTACATAAAGGTCAATATCAATGCGGCAAATGCTCCGTTTGTGTTCATGTGTTACCAGTACGAAAGGTGTTCATTCATCCAGTCACTCAAGCCAAATTTTATATTCAAGATTTCGCAAATTGCAATACTTCACATGTCATTTACGTTATTAAATGTCCATGTAACTTGTTCTATGTGGGCAAAACTAGTCGGTCGGTTCGTGTGCGTATCGTGGAGCATAGGAGCTGCATCAATAGAAAACTCAGTGATAAACCTCTTGTGCAACATTGGATGGATAAAGGACATAGACCCACGGATTTGAAATTTTTCGTTATTAAGAAGGTTGTTCACAATTGGAGAGGAGGAGACATTGATAAAACACTTCTCCGGTTGGAACAAAGATACATATTTTCTCTTAATACGTTGGTCCCCCATGGACTGAATTCAAAACGCAATTTTTCTGTGTTTCTTTGATGGTTCTTATAATGGGTTTATTTATTTATCTATTTATTTAATTATTTATTGTTTTCTTGATATCTTTCAGGTATTTTTATGTTGTCTATCTACTTATTTTTGGTTGTCATGCAAGTTTTATATAAGGTTAATATCATTCATTTGATGGTTTTATTTCCATTTATGGGCCCAATTGCCTTTTGGTTTTATTTATTTATTTATTTATTTAACTGCATTTATATCCCGCTTTTCATACAGTATGTTTCTATTATGGCATGAAAGGATTTTTTATTCTTTTAATTGTTAATCAACAATTTTTCATATTTAAATATTTATTGTTTGTCTTATTCATTGTTTGTTTTTCGACCTATATGGTGTATTTGATTCGCTGGGTCTCATTTTTAATCCTTTTGACTTTTCATTCTATTTCTTTCATCATTCATTTATTCATTCCTTTGAGTCATCTATTTATGTTTTTTTATGGTGGTTAGGGATTCATTTATGGTCGCTCGTCTTTTAATGTGATGATTTGATTATCTAGTGTTCTTCTATTTATATTCATTTTTTATTGTGGTTCTCCTCCGTGTATGTATGTTTTCATCCGTGGGTATCCGATGTCTGTTTATAGGTGTTTTAAGTTCCTTTGATTAGATTATACCCATCCTTTTATTCATTTTTTACTATCATTTTTATTGCATTCTCTTAGGCAAGTAATTAAAATTGGGCTGGTTTTGTTTAATGCAGTTTACACGGTTTGGTGCGATGGCTTATTTTGCACCTGGAGCCCAATCGGTCCTTTGTCCCCTAGAGGTTCACTTTAGTGTGGCAGGATACTTTTTTCCTTCCTTCTTCTTATGTGTTTTTTATAACGTAATAATGCATAACTGATGTGCCTTTGCCCTTTTGTACTCTATGATAGTTCGCGGAGGTCCGATGTGAAATGCCTCTTTTTACTCATATACGTTTTTTTTATATGGATCGGTGCTTCTCCACGCAATTACATGCCAGGTTGAAGTGTTTCACAAGATTTTTATATTTATTTCACATTCATTTGTGATTTTCCTTCTTCCCCCGTTTTCCCGCGGTTTTGTATACTATTTCAAGGGTGCATGCGCCAGCGTTTTTACAATTGATACAAGAAAGCCGCTACGGTCCCGAATGTGTTGGTTGGATTGTCAATGAAAGGTATGGGATCCCCTATTTTTTCTTAGATTATTTCTGTACTATTCTTTTCCTTACTGCCATGGCCTTATTTTCAGCTGCTTA
Source organism: Ichthyophis bannanicus (assembly GCA_033557465.1). Classification (NCBI taxonomy): domain Eukaryota; kingdom Metazoa; phylum Chordata; class Amphibia; order Gymnophiona; family Ichthyophiidae; genus Ichthyophis; species Ichthyophis bannanicus. Next base: position 100,014,646 of record CM066034.1, on the reverse strand, counting down.
TTTTTTACCTGGTAGATTTACTGACGCGATTGGACTGATAATCTTTTTCGCTGGTGCGTCCGATACACGGTGTGAAAGCTGCCTATTCAGAATATTACGGTATACACTCCTTTTTATCTTTTCAGTTCAAGCATTTAGTTTTTTCTAACAATTGGTTTTGTTTTAATTTGGCCCCCCTTTTAATAGGATTTTTTATGGCTTGTCTGGTTAACAAGCGATACCATTTCTCTTATTTATTTATTTGTTTTTACTTGTTTTATCATTTTACAGCACACTGTTCATTTAGCATCCCACAGCAGATTGATTGTCCTGTGCTGTGGTTACTTCTGGTCCAAGGTAACTTGCCTTTTAACATGATTTTCCTTCTGATCCCCTCGCTCCTGTTTCTCTGCTTATAGGTCATATGCAATTTGTCCTCCATAGTTGAGTGATACACGGTTCACATCCCCTTTAGATTTCTCCATTTATAAGTTTTTATGGTAATCATGTTTTAATAGTTATGTATATGTTCCCCTGATGCTTTTATTTTTTTTGTTTTTATGACTATATTGGGTGTTTATGTTTTTGCTTGTTCTTTATGATGTTGTTATTTATTTACATGTATTGGTATTCATGATTGTTTATGAGGATTGATTTTATTAGTGATTTATTTATTTATTTAGTAACATAATATGACTTTTTATGTGGTGTAACATTATTTTATAATGCATTTCATTTATGATTGGTTTATTCATGTTCACTCTTTTTACTCTTTCTTATCTATTTATTGTTTTATAATTGGTATTAATTAATTGTGTATTTATGATTACTGGTATGTCATATTGTTTTCAATTCATTCTTATTATTATATTTATTTTTCTGTTTTGTAGTTTGTGGTGTGCCTCACCCCTGACGAAGTACCCACGAAACACGGCCTGTCTTGGGTTTGGCCCCCCTTTTTTTAATCACATAAGGACCAATAAAGTTTGCTTTTCTGCCTACGGTTTGTGTTTTGGTTGCTGCGGTTATCTACGTGGCAGTTGCTGCTTTCTTCATGGTGGACAGTAGCACAGCTGTCCTTGTGTCCATGTGCCTGCAGATGGCCTGTGCCACAGTTTGGACCTCCTCCCTGAAGAGGCGCACCTCTGCAGTGAGGGTGGCCGTGGACCCATCGCCAGATGCCTGTAGGGATGGTTGTGGTCCACAGCTTGGCATTGGTAGTACATGCTGGGCCCCTGGGTCTAATGGTGGCATAGGGGGTCCACTGTTGCAGAGTGGGGTCTCAGGGGCTATGGTGCCCCACACCCAAGCTGTGCCAGCCCATGTGTTTGGTGTCTGGCCCTGTGGACTGGGTATGCTCGGTTGGGGTATGTGGTAGACCACAGACAATTGCTGGTCCACCAATGGCTCCACCTTCACCAGCACAGTTGCCCACAGTATGTCCATCACTCCAGCCATGGGTTGCCTGGTGGCTGGTGCCTGCCCCCTGCCCTCTCAGACCCTGGGCCCATGTGACCTCCCCCTCTGACCCCTCCTCCCTCCCAGAACCCCCAGCTGCTCTTCACTCCTGGACCCCTCCCCCTCCTCCCCCTGACCCCCCCTGACTGGTCACCACTTCTGGAACCCTCCCCCTCCTCCTCTGACCTGTCACCACTGTGGGAACCCTCCCCTTCCTCCTCTGACCCCCCCCCCCCCGACTGGTCACCACTTCTGGAACCCTCCCCCTCCTCTTCTGAATTCCAGACTGACCCTGATCCTCTGACAGCTTCTCCTCCCCTGAAATGCCTTCCTCATCGGGACCCTGCAGCATACCCAACCCCTCCATGGCCTCCACAGATACCCCCGCAACCACCCATTCCACACCCACAGCCACCGCCTCCCACACCACTGCCACCTCCAGCTCAGGGCTCCCTGGCCCCTCAGCCTACTCTACACCCGGCTCTCCTGGAACCTCCATGAAACCCCCAGCGGAGTCAGCCACTGCCACTCCCACCTCCATCAGTGCAGCTTGGTCAACATATCCACCTTCTCCATGAAGCTGTCCTCCTCCTCTGTTGTGCTGGACCCCTCCTCCTCACCGCTGGAAGATGAGCTGCTGGAGGTAGCCTGTTTATTTATTTATTTTATTTATTTAACAGTTCTTCTATACCGCGCTTTTCAGATCAGTGCGGTTTACATTCAACGTCAACTATACAACACAGGCATTCTGAGATGTAAACTTTACAATAAACAGGGCAGCATAACCACTCACTCGTGGCACTTGAGTTGGCCCTGCCACACCTCAGGCTTTACCAGCTTGACCTGTGGGAAGAGGAGTGGGGGTAGGTTATATGTGTTCCTGCACATTGGCCAGGAGGTGGGTCTGGGACAGCACTGGGGCCACACCTGCATGCCCATATATGACCCACAGGGTATGCCACCCTCCAGTGCCCCATGTGGACCATCCCCTGTGCCCTCCTGCAGCCTGCACTCCTGTCACCCACATGTGCCCTGTTGTGGTTGGTGATGCCCCTCTCCCCTGCATCTGGGCTCACTGCTTATTGTGTGCACCTCTGTACAATTCTATCTTTATTTTTATCTTTATTATCATTTGATATACTGCCCTAGGCAGCTGGTCCATGATGTGGCTCTATCTGGGGTGTTTCCATCAGGGTGCAGTCGGGGCCTGTTGGTGCACCACTTACATTGCTGTGCTGTGGTGTGACTGTGCACCACCCTGTGCTGTCCTATCCTACACTGTGTCCTAGTTGACAGGCAGAGACTCTCGCAAGGGGTCATGTGCATATCACAGGGAGTTGATGGCAGTAGGACCAAACACCTTTCTTGTAGTGACACCGCAACACGTTTTTTTTTTTGTTTGTTTTTTATATTTTATATTTATAGAATATACAAAACCGCAACACGTTTTAACATCATCCTTTTTTATATTTGAACTTGGTCTGAGGCCTAACCCCCTGAGTGAGGGTGAATACAATATGTGTTGGGGTCTCACCTCTGGATAGGTGTTCGGTCCTACTGCCATGGACGCTCTGTCCTACACTGTGGAGAGTCCCCACCATCCAGTCTGCCTGTGCTTCACAATCTGCAATGACTGGTGTTTGCTGTGTTTCTCACTGGGGTCTCAATGCGTGGATGAGACAATGGTGCAGAGATGAGGGGCTTGGATTTGTTAGGAACTGGGGTACATTCTGGGGAAAGGAGGGGCTCTTCTGAAGGGATGGGCTTCACCTTAATCGGGATGGAACCAGGCTGCTGGCATTAACCTTTAAAAAGGAGATAGAGCAGCTTTTAAACTAGATAATAGGGGAAAGCCGACAGTCGCCCAAGAGCGGATGGTTCGGAAGAATGTATCCTTGAAGGATACTACCAAAAGCAGAGAGGTTCCAAAAAAGAGTAAAGTAGCCCAAATGCCCTCGAGTATGGAGCAGACAGAGCTCAAAGATCCCAAATTACTCATGTCTACCAATAGCCAAATTAATATGAATAAAATACAGTCTCTAAAATGCTTGTATGCAAATGCTAGAAGTCTAAAAAATAAGATGGGGGAGTTAGAATATATAGCACTAAATGAGAGGTTAGATATGATTGGAATATCAGAGACATGGTGGAAGGAGGACAACTAGTGGGACACTGTGATACCTGGGTACAAACTATATCGTAATGATAGAGCTGATCAAATTGGTGGGGGGTTGCGCTCTATGTTAGAGAGGGCATTGAGTCAGAAAGGATTAAAGTTTTGCAGGAAACAAAATTTGCTGTAGAATCTCTATGGATTGAAATTCCATGTAAAAAGGGGAAGGTGATGGCAGTGGGGGTGTACTATTGACCGCCTGGCCAGAATGAACAAACGGATTATGAAATGTTCAAAGAAATCAAGGAAGCTAACAAAAGTTACAGCGCGGTAATAATAATGGGTGATTTCAACTACCCCGGTATCGACTGGGTCAGTGTCACGGCAGGACATGCTAGGGAGATAAAGTTCCTAGATGACATAAATGACTGCTTCTTGGAGCAGCTGGTTCATGAATCGACCAGAGGGGAAGCCATATTGGACCTAGTCCATAGTGGAACACCAGATATAGTGCAAGAGATAAGGGTGTTGGGGCCACTTGGCAATAGTGATCATAGCATGATCGCCTTTGATTTAAATAGTGGAGGAGGGATAGTAAGGAAATCCACAGTACTACCTTTTAACTTTTGAAAGGGAGACTATGATAAAATGAGGAAAATAGTTGCGAAAAAAATAAAAGGAGCAGTTGCAAAGGTTAAAGACTTACATCAAGCTTGGGTGTTGTTGAAAAATACTATCTTGGAAGCCCAGACCAGCTGTATTCCACGCTTTAAGAAAAGTGGAAGGAAGTCCAAAAAACTGCAAGCATGGTTTAAAGGTGAGGTCAGAGAGGCTGTTGTTGCCAAAAAAGCATCTTTCAGGAAATGGAAAAAAGAGCCAAATGACAAAACCCGGAAACAGCACAAGCACTGGCAGGTCAAATGCAAGGCATTGATAAAGCAGGCAAAGGGAGAATTTGAGAAGCTTGCTGCAGAAGCAAAAACGCAAAATAAATATTTTTTCAAGTACATTCGTAGCAAAAAACCTGTGAGAGAGTCAGTTGCTCCATTAGATGATAGAGGAGTTGAGAGGCGACAAGGCGATAGCGGAGAGACTGAATGAATTCTTTGCTTCGGTCTTTACTGAGGAAGATGTATGCAACCTCCCTCATGTATTGTATATAAGTATGGATATCATTCTGTTATCATTACAGTTGTAAATAGTTAATACTGTTATCCAAGTTAAGCTACCTGTTATATGTATCACGGTGTTAACCCCCACCGTAAATACCTCATGTTCCGTGTAAACCGCACTGATGTTGAAGAGCGCGGTATATAAACGAATTAAATAAATAAATAAATAAATGTTACCCATGACTGAAGTGCTATTTAAAGGTGCAGAAGAATTGAAGGAAATATCAATGCATCGGGAAGATGTATTGCAACAATTAGATAAACTAAAGAGTAGCAAATCACATGGGCCGGATGGTATACATCCAAGGGTATTGAAAGAACTGAAATATGAGATTGCAGACCTGCTATTAGTAATCTGTGAACTATCATTAAAATCATCTCTAATACCTGAAAGATCGCTAATGTAACACCAATTTTTTAAAAGGGTTTCAGGGGTGATCCGGGAAACTACAGACCGGTGAGCCTCACGTCAGTACCGGGAAAAATGGTAGAAACCATCATAAAGAATAAAATTACTCAGCATGTAGATAGTCATGGCCTAATGGGAGACAGCCAACATGGCTTTAGACAAGGAAGATCTTGTCTTACTAATCTGTTATGTTTTTTTGAAAGTGTGAATAAACAGGTGGACAAAGGTGAGTCGGTTGATATAGTGTACCTGGACTTTCAGAAAGCCTTTGACAAGGTCCCTCATCAGAGACTTTTGGCAAAGCTAAAGAGTCATGGGATAGGAGGCAGTGTACTACTGTGGATCAGGAACTGGTTAAAAGATAGAAAGCAGAGTGTTTGGCTAAATGGCCAATTTTCCCAATGGAGAAAGGTGAATAGTGGTGTACCCCAGGGATCTGTGCTGGGTCTGCTGCTTTTTGACATATTCATAAATGACCTGGAAAGTGGAATAACGAGTGAGGTTATCAAATTTGCAGATGACACAAAACTATTAAGTTGTTAAAACCCAAGAGGATTGTGGAAAATTGCAAGAGGATCTTGATAAATTGGAAGACTGGGCATCAAAATGGCAGATGAAATTTAATGTGGACAAGCCCAGTATCCTGTTTCCAACAGTGGCCAATCTAGGTCATATGTACCTAGCAGTTTCCCCAAAAGACACAGGTTCCGCAGTGCTTGTACTGGGTCAAGCATTGATATCCTGGGTCCCTTCTTAATAATGGTTTATGGACCTTTCCTCCAGGAACTTGTCCAAACCTTTTTTAAACCCAGCTACACTAACAGCCTTTACTACATCCTCCGGTAACAAATTCCAGAGTTTGATTACACATTGAGTGAAAAAATATTTTCTTTTATTAGTCTTAAATAGTTTACCCTGTAGCTTCATTGCATGTCCCCTAGTCTTTCTATATTTCTATATGTCATCACCATGTCACCACCTGTTCATCTGTTCTGCCTGTGATATGCTGTGCATCCACAGTGTGTGGTGTCTGGTGAATGCACCCGCTATAGTTGCCCACCCATCCCACAGCCCCCCCTACACAGGGCCATGCCTCCACTACTGTCTCCCTGTGGTGTGGGCTTTTCTTTGCTGGTTGCAGTTGGTGCCATCCCCCACCAGGGGGTTCTCCAGCTTATCCACATGCTGTGTCAGGGCAGGGCTACTGCTTGGACCAACCAGGGCTGGCAGTTTTGTACTCTGTGTGGTACTGGCCCTGGCTGTCTCCTGTCCAGTTCACATTGCTGATGCCTCCAGCTTATGAACTGTCCCCACATCCCTGTCTGCATGTGCAGACGCATATCTGTGCCTCTGTCAGTGTGTTTGCCATTGACCCTTGCTACCCTGCTCCACCCCCCACCATGCTCCCTCCCCCATTTTGGCTACTTGCCTGTGAAGGCACAGTTGGATACCCCTCCAGATGGCCTTGGATAGCCTCAGGTTGGCCCTCTGGCCCCCCCCCTTGGGAGAGCACCCTCTCGTACCGGAGTACTGCTCATACCAGGGCTTCTGCCTCATCAGGGCTGAAATTTGTGGTCCTCCTGGATGCTATGCTGCTGATGTCTATCATGCCAGCCAGAGGGATGCTCCTGCACAGGCAGCTGCCAGACCCTGCTTGTCAGTGCTGACCACTACATGGGTACTCCGGGAGCTCGCTACACGGTTATGCCAGTACGCGCCCTATGCGCTCACCTGCCCAAGGATCGTGTTGGGTCTTTTGTGCACAGGTAGTTCAAAATTCCCTCCTGGTGTTTGCCCGCTTATGGCATGTTACGCGCCTGCCGCTATGCTTGGTTCGGCACTCATTTTCGTAGCTTGCCTATGTAGGAGCCACCTGTCTGACAATTTGGTTTCTTTTACTGAGCGGATATCTTTAGCTGGGTAGGTCCTGCATTGCCACCTTGTTCAATATCGGGCCCATTATTCCTGTTATATATCAGCAAGGAGACTGGAGCTTGTTAGAGAATAGAAAGTATTGCTTTTTCTGGCTTTTGGGGGGGGGAGGATTGGTATAGGTTTGAATAGGGTTTCATTTTTTTATTTTGGGTAATCGATTGATTGTAAGATAGTATTTAAATTATATAAAACAGCTTTTTAAAAAAATGTCCATGTTGACACAGATTAGCCTTTTTAAAAAATGCTTATTCAGAATGATGGTGACTGCATTTTGGAATTCCATTAATTGAAACAACTATTTACTCAACGTGTAATCAAACTCTGGAATTTGTTACCGGAGGATGTAGTAAAGGCTGTTAGTGTAGCTGGGTTTAAAAAAGGTTTGGACAAGTTCCTGGAGGAAAGATCCATAAGCCATTATTAAGAAGGAACCCAGGATATCAATGCTTGACCCAATACAAGCATTGTGGAACCTGTGTCCCTTGGGGAAACTGCTAGGTACTTATGACCTAGATTGGCCACTGTTGGAAACAGAATACTGGGCTTGATGGACCTTGGTCTGACCCAGTATGGCATATCTTATGTTCTTATGTTCTTATGTTAAGATTTGAGAGTCATCACCCTAAAAGCTTATGGCAAAGTCTTACCATTTGCCAATTTTTCTTGTATTTGCTTAGAAATGAATTACTTTAAATTACAAATGAGTTAGAGATGAGGTGTATATCATGGGGGTATCCTTTGACAGCAATTAAAGAAGCATATCACCAAGCGCTATATTTCAGCCATGATCTCCTTGTAGAATATAAACCACATACACATACAACCTGTTTCCTGCACTTCTTTCATGGCTCCTATGAAGAAGGGCAAGTCTGCGATTAAGGCCTCCAAATCCATGGATTTAGACCCTCAGCAGTTGAAACGTGATAATCATCTGTGGCTTACCTCTAGTAAGATGAGCTAATCGGAAGTAGCCCCAGCTGTAGTTAATGCAGATGAAGAAGTTGTGCTGCCTGTCCATGTGCTTCCATGCTGCTGCATCTAGAGCGGTGTTTGCTGCTCATAAGAGCTTACGCTCTAATCAAGACAGATAACCCAACAGGGGACTAGGATTTGTTTTTATTTATTTATCATTTTACATATACTGCCTTTCATGATATCAAGGTGGTTTACATTGAACAAGGCATTATAACTTGGAGATAACTATTTTACAGGGAACATGGGCAATGGAGGGTTAAGTGGCTTGCCCAAGACCACAAGGAGCACCTGTGGGACTAGAAACCCCAGTCCTTCCAGCCCAAGGGTGCTGTTCTCTAGTGCGACTTGAACCTCCAACCTTCTGGTCTGAGTTAACGTGCCCCAACCACTAGGCCACTCCTAGCTAGGGATGCTTGTGCAGCACTGCATATGTCTTGTAGTGCTTTACAAATTATCAGTAGTAATAGTAGGGAATGGTAAGGAAGCACATAGCATTTAAACTGGAGACTAAGGGAACCAGGATCCAAAAGGAGTCTCAAGGAGGTGAGCTTTTAGCCTGGATTTGCACAGAGATGGAGCCCAGTGTACTGACTTGGGTAGTTTATTCCAGTCATAAGGAGCAGCACGTTGGAAAGATAAAGTCTGGATTTGGCAGTGAAAGAGAAGAGCTCAGCTAGAAGAGTGGAGTTCCAGAGGAGGGGTGTAAGGAGATATGAGAGAGGAATGGCAATGAGAAGCAGCCAAACGTATGCACTTATAGGTCGGTAGTAGCAGTTTGAGCTGGATAGGAAACAGACAATAAAGTGACTCGAGAAGAGGGGTTACATGAGTACAGCAACTGAGTTTTGAACAGATTTTTAGTGGGGAGAGATGATTCAAAGGAAGACCAGCGAGGACAAGGTTGCAATAGTCTAGACGGGAGGTGACTAGAGAATGGATAAGGGTCTTAATAGTATGTTCAGAAAGGAAGGGATGGCTTTTCTTGATGTTATATTGAAAGAAACGATGGACCCCGGCATTGAATATTCGTGCTGCTTGCACTGCCACAATATACAGCCTCTGTCCGGTCAGCTTCTGCAGTGAAAGTTAGGCCAGGGTTTCTTGCTCCCGACTTTCGCTGCATATTGCTAACTGGACAGCAACTCAATATCACCGCTGCCCAATTAGCGATGGGCGCCACTCCGCAACGCCCGGATTCTAACCGATCAAATGTCTGCAGATCGTGTAAATGCCTTTGCATATCTCTTCTGACAGGTTTCAGCTGTTGGATGTTTGTGTGTTTTATTTTAGAATAACTGTGACTTTGATAATAAGCTGAAAATCTCAGGACAGACACAAACTACACAAGCCATATAATCAGAGGAACAGGCCCCATAAACATTGCTGCTCCATAATGTATAGCTCTGTATTCTGATCTGGCATTATACATCTCCTATTTGGAATACAAATTCACAAAAATGAGTTAATCCCTTAAATGTAGTTCTGTATTGAAATTGTTTTTTAATCACCATGCCTTACCAGGCTTTTTATTCTGTAGGACATTAGTTAGAACATTTATTGTTTTATCTCTTGTTTACTTCATCGAGGAAAATCCACATTATCAGTACTGCACCCATATATGATGGGTGTTGTTCAAGGAATCAAAGTGCAAGATCAGAACATTTACACATTAACTTGTTCTTTCAGCTTTAATCGCTTATTATTTTAGTTTTAGCTCTGCATTACTCTAATTCAGTGGTTCTCAACCCAGTCCTCTGGGACCCCCAGACCAGTCAGTGCCTGCAGATCTATCTCATGCATATTCATTGTGGATATCTTAAAAACCTGACTGGGGTCCCAGAGGACTGGGTTGAGAACCACTGCTCTAATTGGTAATTTATAATGGAGGGAGGGAAAGTGGTGACCTACCAGACCAGCCTTGTAAGGTTTTTTTCTAATAAGAACATTAGCTGCAAACTCAGGGGGTTATTTTAGAAGCCTTACTTTGGACATCTGAAAATGGGCAGAGGGGCATCCAGAGCATAGAGATGTCCCTAGAGCCATTTAGAAGATGGTTTTGTGGACGTTCCCAGTGCGAGGACATCCAAATCAGAAAGGCAGTGTGGTGCAGGCAGGGCCGGGGTATTCCCAAGAACTTGGATATCCTCGCCTGATCTCAGAAATGTCCTGGGTATCCTGGGCCGCATCCAAAGTTATACCTGTTCCAGGCACCAACAGACACTGGAAAAATGATCATTTTGTCAAACAAATATCCGAAGGGTGTGCAGAAGGTACACTCATAGCCCCTTTATTCTACGAGTAGATAAAGAACACTGACAAGGAATGGAGACTCATGTTTTCATTTTGCTATGCTGCTGGACGTCCCCTTATCCTAGCATGCATGAGATGGACATCCCCGACCCACATTTTCCTAAGGTAGATGTTTATGTGGCCACCAGCGCAGACATTTATGTCGGGGATGTCTACATTACTAAAATCAGGCAGACATAGATGTCCCTGACATTTCTCGGCACATTCTGCCCTGGACATCCTTTCTAAAATATCCCTTTTGATGCAGAAACCATGATTGACAAAGTTTGTATGGAATTCAATAACACTTTTCATATTTTGCTGCTGATCTTCAACTTGAGAAAGATGGAGCTTAAGGATAATAATTGCAAGTTGGTTAAAGATTCTCTGAAGAAAAGGTTACAATGGGTCACACTAAATTGTACATTTTGATTTCAGTATGGTTCCAAAAATGTGGTTTCACTGGGGTTTGCACTGGAACTATTATATAATGTTTGTAGAAATGATCTCGAAGAAAGCATAAAGAGCAGTGTTTGGTATGAGCACAAAACGTGGTTTGGAACAACACAGTTGACAAAAATACTGTGAAAGGAATGATGAAATAGACAATGTACCTAGCCGCCACATTTACAAAAGATTTAAAATGACTAAATATAATTAATTACATTAGATGTGTTTTCTTTCATTTTTAGTTTGCTTAAAATCTGTTTGTGATTCATGTATATATTTGTGATTATTTTCAATACTATTATAGTCTATTTCATTTGCTATTCTTTGATAGAAGAAATAGTTTTAACCTTTTTCATAATTTGAAATATCTTATTACTGTACATCTTGTGGTTATACACTTCATTATTTTTCCACTAATCGCCTTGCAGATAAACAGTAATATTACCATTTTTGCAAGTGATACCAAACTAAATGAATAGCGGGTTCACTGATTTTACAGAACTTACACACATTGGGAAAATGGGCAGAGAACTGTCAAATGAGATTTGTGGGTTGCTACTATAGGAAAGGGCAAAAATGTGTGTTGTTTTACCATAATGAACAATTTGTACCACATTCCATGGTGAACAATAATTAGATGCAATGCATGCAAATGCATGCAAAACACCTTATTATTATTCAAATAGAATAATGCACTTGTGTTGATCACTGCAAGCTGTTATATTCTTGGAAAAATAATGTCAGCCCAAAGCAGGCATTATTTTTCCTGATCAGGAGTATCAGCCCACTACCACACCAGGAGTAACTAGCTGGCTCAAGGGGTTATGATTCCTTGAGACAGTAGCACACTGGCTACACTAACCAGTAGGGTCAGAGAAGACAGGGTTGACCCTTTAATAGCCAAGCTGTTAGGGCCAGGAACTTGATGTTGGGTGCAACAGAGTCCCCTGATCCTGCTTGATTAGAGTTAGTGAACAGCCAAGTCTTAATGGGATCTCTGACTCATTGTTGCAGAAGGAGCGAAAACTAACATCTGGACCAGTAAGGCTTTATGGACCCGATATTCAGCGCTGATGGCTAGCCGCTGGTGCTGAACATTAATCGTGGGTATTCAATGCTGCGGTCATATGCAGCCCTGGCATTGAATATCAGGGGTTGCCGCATAGCCGTAGAAGCTAACCGGGCAGCATCGATATTGAGCCGCTTCCTGGTTGGCTCCCACGGGTAAAGGTAGGCCATTTTTTGCTGTGCCTATCTTTACCCATGGATCGCTAACCAGGTAACGGTGCAATATCGCCCCTGCCCTCTTAGCAACAGATGCCACCTCCGCTCCACTCCAGAATGCCCACAACACACCCCGATGCCACAAGGTTAGCATTGGGGCATGTAGCGGCATTGCCCAGAGATATTCAATGGCACTATCTCTATAAGTGCCGCTGAATATCCCTCTACTTGGCATTTACATGGTTTATAGGTCCGTAAACCATGTAAATGCCTATGAATATATTGATTCTAAGTTTCAGAGAGTTTACATTATGAGAGGAATTGGAGGATGTATGAACAGGAACATAACATAAGAGCATAAGACCTGCTCCCCAATTTAGGAGAAGGCATCTGAGGCTAGTTTGCCATGTGTTTTTATCCTGGCAAATAGATCTATCAACAGGGTGTGCCACTCCTGAAAGATGTTTAAAGCCACTTTCCTGTACAGGATCCACTGATGAGTTTGGAACACATGGCTCCATTTGTCCATGAGCACATTGCCTTCTCCAGTCAGATAAGTAGCTCTGAATGTCATCCCATGAGAAATGATTTACTTACTTTACAATCATCTATATTAAAGATTCAATAATACATAAATTCCTTTGTTAGAGAACCTCTTAATACTCCCTAAAAAAAATGTGTTGGCTCTTTACTAGCCCGGGTTTAGCTAGCATACTTATAGATCTATTTTAATACAATTAAAACCTGTCCAACAAAAAAAAATGTAGGGACTATTAAGAGGTTCTCTTACAAAGGAGATCCCATGAGAGATGGCATAGTTCCACATTTTGACTGTTTCCCAACACAGGTGGTAAAATCCTGTTCCTCCCTGCTCATTGATGTAGTACATGACTACCTGATTGGATCATTATAATTTGGTTGGCTAACTGATTTCCAAAAGCCCTTAGAGCATTTGATATCACTCTCAATTCCAGGAAATTAATCTGATGAAGTTTCTCCCAGAAGGACCATAAATCCAGAGTGTGAAGCCCATCTACATGGGCTCCCCAGATGGTTCATCTGTTATAAGACGTTTTTGATAAGGAAAAATTTGGAAAGGGATTCCCTTTGGCAGATTGCAATGAACCATCCAAAAGGACAAGGAGTCCCAAAGTGGAACAGTGACAGATACAGTATGACATCTCAGAGTCTGAGTGGCTTGATTCTACTGCATGCTCAGGGTCCATTGAGTTGTCTTATTTTGAGATGTGTCAAGGGAGTTACATGCACTGCTGAGGCCATGTGGACTAAAATACTCAACATGCTCCATGCTGATGTCGGCTGACTTTTGAATCTTTCCATGATGGTGGCCAGCTGAGTGAGTCTTTCTTGAGAAAAAAGGCTTTCAACTGAGCCATGTCTAGCAAACCTCTAATGAATTCCAGTCAAGAAGATAGGTTTACGTTGAACAGGATAGTGTACGACAAACCCTAGCAACACCAAAACCCGGATAGTAAAGCACATGATTTCTTGAACTCCTTCCTGAGTTATATTCTTGACCAGCCGATCCGTCAGATAGGGAAACATCTGCACGTCCAGTCTGTGTATATATACTGTGACTACTGCAAGGCATTTTGTGAAAATGGGAGGAGATGATGTAAAACCAAAGGGCAGTATACAATGCTGGTAGTGGTGTTTCCTTATGAAGAAATGCAGATAGTTCATGTGACTGGGATGTATCTGAATATGGTTGCCCGTCCTTCAAGCCCAGAGAACATAACCAATCTCCATTTTGGAGGTAGGGAATAAAGAAGCCCAGGGAAATCATTCTCAACTTTTCTCACACCAGATATTTGTTCAGATCTCTCAGGTCTAGAATGGGACAGAATCCTCGGATCTTGTTTGTGACACAGAAGTACTTGGGGTAAAATGAGTTTGATCACATTGACTTCTAGATGAGAAGAGAGCTCCTTTTTTAGTATCTCCTGGTGCAGAAAACTGGTGAGAGAAGCTCTTGGAAGGCAATTTGGTGGGATGGTGATTTGTACTCAAGTCAGACAATCTTGAGAAGTCAACCTTGAGAGGTTATAAGGGGCCATCAGTTTGTGTAAAACTGTAGCCTCCTCCTACTGGTAGGTTGTCCAGTATAGATACAGGGATACTAGTTATGTCCTTGTGGAGACAGTTAAAACCTCATTCTGGATTTTGGCTGTGGAGCAGGCTGGGATTTCTGGGCTCTCTGCTGATGAGCATGAGAGCAAGGAACCTGTTTTGCCTGGGTGAAGCAGGAGAGTAATAGGTCCTCCTATGTCGGTTGCCCTGATACCTTCTAGATGTTGAAAAGGTCAGGTTGGAAGTAGACTGAGAAAGAATTTTGCCACTTCAGTCTAGGAACCAGGTTCCAAAAAAGTAAAATGACATAACTACCTAGATTCATTATGTTGAGAGACAAAGAGAGAGATAGAATAGTTCCTTATTTATATTTTAGACAGAATAGTTTCTTTTTTTATTTTTCACTGATTGTCATAACTATTCTGTCTCTCTCTCTCTCTCTCAACATAATGAATTCAAGCAGTGCTATTGTTTACATTTAAGATCCTGGTCCCCAGACTGAAGTCCAAAGTTAGACTCTGGTCTTTAATTGAATTTGTCTCTTCTTTCTTCTTTTAATAGGTTTGCAGACATGCTTGTGAACAAAACAAAGGAAATGAAAATAAGGTGACTAATTTAAGACGGCTCTCATCTATAGGAAGAAATTACTCAGAAGTGATCCATATGAGAGATAAATCTCTGTGTACTGGTCGGCTTTTATTATTCCTGCCCTCTGCCGAAGCTTCCAATTTACACCAGTCCCATCCTTTTTAGACAAAATCTGGGACTTTGTTTTTATGTACAGAGAAGACTGGTAATTTTCAACTGAACTTATGCGCCTTAAGGGGTATGTTTACTAAATCACACTAATCAGTGGTGTGGGGTTTACCACATGGTGAAAGCACTGTGCTAAAATTTGGCTTGAGGCCCCATGCAAAAAAATCCTGCACTCAACAGTTAGCACATTGTTGGCGTTTTCTTCTGCTCACATGGGTGTGGAATCCTGAGGATGGTCAGATGCTCACAGATACAGCATAGCCCGATTCTCCAAGTCCAAACAAGACAACTTCAAAAACAGCGCAAACACAGCCTAAGGTTAGTCCATTCAGTTTGCTGTGCAGTACTCCTTTGTTTCTTTAACTGCAAAGCTCTGGCTGTCAATCAATTCTGTTTGTCCAGGACCCCGTCCCCCTGTTCTTTTGATTAATTAGAGGGGGAGGTGCTCTATATGCCAAAAGTTAGTCTCTTGTTTCTTTTATAACTCCAAACTCGCAAAAGGTTTCAGTGGGTATCCAAGTAGCCCCTAGGCTGTGGGAGCAACCACCCTATCTGTGTTTCACTTCACACTGACCCTCCAAACTGCTAAAAACAAATTTTAAAAAACGCCAAATAACCCACAGTCAGTCTTTTTTTCCCACATAGGAGTTATAAAAGAATTTCAAAGAAACAGGGCTAGAAGGACTACAAAAAGGGACTGCTATTTTTGGAGAGAGATCTGCAATTGTAAGTACTTACTTCTGGGAATTTTTTCTAAATCTTGGGAAAAGAGAATTCTTCAGATTAAAGCTGATTATTCTGTAAATTAGAATCCAGTGTATTTGTTAAATTAGTCAGGGCCTAGTATCAGCAAAGAGCTTTTAGTTAAATTGAAAACTCAACAGGTAGCTTTCAGTTTAAGTTTAAAACCCAGCAGAGTGCTGTCAGTTGAAAATCAGAACACGGCAGAGAGTTTTTTGGTTAAATTTAAAACCCAGCAGAGAGCTTCTAGTTTAAATTTAATACTCAGTCAGGGTCTAGTATCAGTAAAGAGCTTCCAGTTTAAATTTAAAACATAGCAGAGCGTTTTCTGTTAAATTTAAAACTCAGCAGAGAGCTTCTGGTTTAAATTTAATATTCAGTCAAGGCCTAGTATCAGCAAAGAGCTTTAATTTAAATCAACTCAGAGTATAACTCAGCATAAAGGGAAAAACAGGGTCAGTATTTTTGAGCAATAAATTGTTTCTGGAGACCTTTACAAAGAGGTTTTTTAGATAGGGAGCAAAGGATCCTGTGAAACTGTTTTAAATAGGTATTAAAGCCAAGTGACAGATGAAAGGGGCATTTGGAAAGACTTCTCCATCCAAGCAAAAGCTGTCTGAATCCCACAGGAAATTGGTCATAGATTATCTCAGAAGCACAGGATAGGGTACTGTGTAGCAGCCAGCTTTTACTAAGTCTTCTTTCGCTTACTCCCTCCCCGACTCCCACCTACCCCTGGGATAATAGTAGCTTTATAGGTGCTTAAACCTCTTAAAGGAAAGGAAGTGCCATATTCACTCTCAGGTGCAGCTGTTTATCCTCATCATGCATATATTAAGGACCTGAGATTAGTTAAGCTTGAGGTGAACAAAGTCCATTAAATGTATTAGGTATAGTTTTATTAGTATAAGTATCCCCAGCAAACCTTAATAAGTAAACAACTTAAATACCTAAACACAACCCTAAAACTAAGATGCAGACAGCAATACAGCAGCAAGATGGAGGCTTTCCAGTCTTTTGCACTGAGTGTCACATGTATGATTTTCTCCCAGTTGGTGAGGGGCCGTACGTGTGCACTAGGTGCAAGGAGCTCTTTGCTCTCAGGGAAAAAGTCCAATCTCTGGTGGCTAGAGTAGCAGATTTGGAGGACATAAGGTTGACAGAGAGGTACATAGAAAAGACTTACAGGAATGTAGTACTGAAGTACCACCTCCAGTCTAGCTGCAGCCCTGTTGCCATGGAGGAGAGAGGTCACATGACAGGAGAGCATCACTCTGGTGTGGCAGGAAGTGATCCTGCAGCTAGGACCTGTCCTCAAGGTGATGTAAAACCCTTTCGCACCCAGGAAGTTTCTCCAGGGCCATGTGCCCACGAGGGAAGGGTTAGGACATGCGGAATAGTTGGTGATTCAATCAATAGGCATGTAGATAGCTGGGTGGCTGGTGGACATGAGGATCACCTGGTAATATGCCTGCCTGGTGCGAAGGTAGCAGACCTCATGCACCAGACAAAGTCTTACATAGTGCTGGGGAGGAGTCTGCTGCCTTGGTATGTGTCGGTATGAAGGACATAGGAAAGTGTGGTAGGGAGGTTCTGGAGGATAAATTTAGGCTTTTAGGTAAGAAGTTGAAATCCAGAACTTCCAGGGTAGCATTCTTCGAAATGCTTCCCATTCCACGTGTAGGACCCAAAAGGTAGTCAGAGCTCCATAGTCTCAATGTGTGGATGAGACAATGGTGAAAGGATGAGGGTTTTGGATCTGTTAGGAACTGAGGAACATTCTGGGGAAAGGAGGGGCTTTTCCGAAGGGATGGGCTCCACCTTAACCAGGATGGAACCAGGCTACTGGCATTAACTTTTAGAAAGGAGATAGGGCAACTTTTAAACTAGATAATAGGGGAAAGCTGA
Organism: Ichthyophis bannanicus; assembly: GCA_033557465.1. NCBI lineage: Eukaryota > Metazoa > Chordata > Amphibia > Gymnophiona > Ichthyophiidae > Ichthyophis > Ichthyophis bannanicus. The sequence goes on along the minus strand of CM066034.1, from coordinate 99,997,146 downwards.
CAGTTGTCCAGGAGCATATGGTTTGGAACAATATATCCTTGAAGGATACTAGCAAAAATTGAAGTTAGGGCATATCAGCAGAGAGGTTCCAATAAAGACAAAAGAAGCCCAAATGCCCTTGAGTACAGAGCAGACAGAGCTTAAAAATTCCAAATTACTCCTGCCTACTGATAGCCAGATTAATATGAAGAAAATACAGCCTCCAAAATGCTTGTATGCAAATGCCAGAAGTCTACAAAATAAGATGGGAGAGTTAGAATATATAGCACTAAATGAGAGGTTAGAGATGATTGGTATCTCAGAAACATGGTTGAAGGAGGACAACCAGTGGGATACTGTGATACCTGGGTACAAACTATATCATAATGATAGAGCAGATCAAATTGGTGGTGGGGTTGCACTTTATGTTAGAGAGAGCATTGAGTCACAAGGGATTAAAGTTTTGCAGAAAACAAAATTCACTGTAGAATCTCTATAGATTGAAATTTAAAGTACTACTTTTCAACTTTCAAAAGGGAGACTATGATAAAATGAGGAAAATAGTTAAGAAAAAACTAAAAGGAGCAGTTGCAAAGGTTAAAGATTTACATCAAGCATGGGTGTTGTTTAAAAATACTATCTTGGAAGCCCAGACCAGTTGTATAGCGGAGAGACTGAATGAATTCTTTGCTTCAGTCTTTACAGAGGAAGATGTAGAAATGTTACCCATGATTGAAATAGTATTTAAAGGTAATGCCGCAGAAGAATTGAAAGAAATATTGATGCACCGGGAAGATGTATTACAACTATTTGATAAAGTAAAGAGTAGCAAATCACCTGGACTGGATGGCATATATTCAAGGGTATTGAAAGAACTGAAATATAAGATTGCAGATCTACTATTAGTAATCTGTGAACTATCATTAAAATCATCTGCAATACCTGAAGATTGGAGGATGGCCAATGTAACGCCAATTTTTAAAAAGTGTTCCTTTTTAAAAATTGGTGTTACATTGGCGATCCTCCAATCTTCAGGTATTAGAGATGATTTTAATGATAGTTCACAGATTACTAATAGCAGGTCTGCAATCTCATATTTCAGTTCTTTCAACACCCTTGGATGTATACCATCCGGCCCAGGTGATTTGCTACTCTTCAGTTTATCTAATAGTTGTAATACATCTTCCCGATGTATCGATATTTCCTTCAGTTCTTCAGCAACTTTAAATACCATTACTATTGCCAATTTATTTGATATTATTGTTACTTGTTTTTCCTTTTGGTTTCCCCACCTGATACTATTCTGTCCCCCTCATTTATTGGTGTCTAATTAGAGTTGTATTATAGTTCTTTTGGGGTTTTCCCCCTTCTTTGTTATTTAATTTTTCCTTTGTTTTACAACTCTCATGTTTCTGTCACAAGAATTATACTTGTAATATTTTTAAAACTTATAAATAATAAATTTAAAAAAGAAAAAGGGGGGACCCAGGATATCTACTGCTTGTCCCAATACAAGCATTGTGGAACCTGTATTTTGGGGAAACTGCTAGGTACTTGTGTCCTAGATTGCCAACTGTTAGAAACAGGATACTGGGCTTGATGGACCTTGATCTGACCCAGTATGGTATATTTTATGTTCTTAAACAAGTGGGGGTTCTCCTTTAAGTTATCTGCGTCTCGCTGTCCTCTGATAGGTCTGACAAACTGTTAACCTCTGGTAAGTTCTGTTCCGTAGTCTCTATTTCCATGGGCTCTACACAGCCCCCAGTTTCCAGTTCCCAAGGCTCTGTCTCCATAGACTCTACTGGATCCTCTGCATGTTCCTCTCTCCTCCCCTCCTCTAGCCTCTCTGTGAATCTTTGTACTTCCTGTTTCCTGTCCCTCTCAACCTCCTCCCTCCTTGCATTTTTTCTGTTTTGCAGAGTTTTAAAGAGCTCTCCCTTAGGACAGGATTTCCACTTCCCAGGGTTCCCTGTCTTCTGTTTTTGTACCCAGGTCTTCGGAACTCATTTTTCTTCTGGGGTTTCCTGTATATCCCAGAAGTATTCCTTACACTACGAATGGGTGGAGACAGGATGGGTTAGGGGCATAACGTGGCATTGATGGTACATCACAGTTCGTGCAAGCATTTTGGCCACATGCTAACTGTGATTGTGGATGTTACCGCAGGTGCACTTAAAGCCACCTTAGCGGGTTACTACTGTGCTGCATGTTAGCAACATACGAACTGCAGGGGGACAAATATACATGCCCCTTGAAGTTGGCATGGGCCTCCTCAGTGATTTTGCAGCCCAAGCACGTACTAACAGCACTGTTAGTAAACATGCTCCTAAGTCTGCTGCTGAATATCTTTGAATAAAGAGAAGCACATAGGGCTCAATTTTCATCTAGGCAGGCTATGCACCGCGTTGGCACATAACCTGCCCACCGACCCCCTTAACCCGAATTTTCACTTCCGCGGCGACGGGTTTGGCTGGATGCACCTGGATTCACCGAGGTTAAACGGGCAGAAGGATTTTCAATGCTATCTGCTTAGCCCCTGGGCCTTAAAGATAGGTGAGGAAAAACCTTGCCTATCTTTAAGGCACAGAGAGCTAAGGGGGTAGCATCAAAAATCATTGTTACCCATTTAACTCTTTCCTCCACCCCCGCTCCACCCTGGAATGCCCCCAACATGCCCCGATGCTAACCGCATTGCATCTGCATGCATTAGAGACTTATGTGGGATTTTCCAAAGGCATTACCCGTGTAGGTGCCTTTGGAAAATTACGGATAAGGCATTTACACGGGTAACTAGGCCAGTTACCCTTGTAAATGCCTTTGAAAATGCTGCCCATACATTTTATCAATTTATGACAGCCTTTTTCCATGTCTAAACCTATGCAAATAGAATTAGAAACATGCCCAGGAACACCCAAGCCCTCCTCTACGTATGTAGCTGGATTTTATGTGCATACTTAGTCACACACATATAGATAAAGCATCCCCACATGTAAATAGTATCATTTGCATAAGCAGATTGGCATACATGTAAATGCAATTTTAGAAAACGGCTATTTTATACATAGTGATGCACAGGAAGTAAGTACCCAACTCATACCCTCCCTCACTTTCTCTTTCCCTTGCCCCCAGGTTATCCCTCCTCTTCCCTTGCTCCAAGTTCATCCCCATTTATTCCGAAACCAGTTTTTCGCTCTCTCTGGTCCCAGTTTTTTGACAACCAGCTTCTTTTCCAGCAAACTCTTTCTTCCCCTGCCAGTCTGAATCCAAGTAACACAGCAAACGTACATGTATACTTTCACTTTCAAAATTCATGTAAAGTCCGCGGGGTTAAAAGTATCAGAGGATTTTGTCCCAAAGCAAACAGTTGGAAAATTGCTTTCTATGTGGTAAAACAGAGAACTGATAGTTCTTTTCCAGCTCTCACTCTGTTACCATGGGCCACAGTTCAACTGGCTTCTGGGGCTCATCGGATGAATACATTCCTATATTATCTCTGTATTTATCTACAGTACCTTGAAAAACACAGCATATGCATAACATGGTCCAGAAGCGATAGGGTATGAATTACTCATCTCCAGATATTACCTTCACGTGACTGTTGCTTGTGACCGTTAAAGAACTGAGGGTCATCGTGTTCACATTACATAGGATTTGTAAGCCAGGGGGTAAGTCGTTCAGCAGAAGACATATCAGTGACAAAGCATGAGAGCAATCTCTGAGATATCCATTGTACAGCATTCTCCAAACCAGAGATCATCAAATAGAAAAACATTCTAGAGTTAAAGATTAGCAGGTAATCAATGGATGAAGAGCACAGTGCCATAGGATCCAACATCACCCTTTTCAGTTTGGACTGTGGCACTGCCCATTCCGTTTTAGTTTCACATTTCTTACCAGGCTGAGGGGTAGACTTACGATATCAAGTGCTGAAAAGGGTGCTGGCTGCAGATGGAAGCCAAATTTTACACATGACTAGATATAAGGCACTTATCATGACACACAAAGTCATACACAATGAATCGGCAACCTGCCTCAACCCTCTTCTCTCAAGACTCAAGAGTGATAGACTCCGACGAAATAACTTCCTCAACCTTCTTACCATCCGAACTCATAAAACCAAAAGCAAACAATCCACATGTAACCGTGCATTCTCCCCTTTTGCCACTACTGCTTGGAATGCTCTCCCATCTGAACTGAGAGGATGCACTTACCACTCCACCTTCAGGAAGAAATTGAAAACATTCTTATTCCAAGAATACTTCAACACCACCGCATCTTGTGACCTGCGGTCAAGCGTGACCTAGCAATATATGGATACTAACATACTACAATTTCAGAGACGCTCATCCTTTTCTATAATGTGCACAGACTAGGCACCACCTATCTCCCTTAGTTCCCAGGCCTGTACATAGTTACCTTGTTTACTGTTCATAGTTGTGGGACCTTTGGTACTAGTTCGTATTTATTGAAATGTTGTTGTTCTCTGTAAAACAGTCACTCAGGCACTGTTAATCTGTTAAGTTCTATGTAAACCACCTTGAATAGTAGAAAGACGATATATAAACAAATGCAAATAAATAAACAAACATCCAGAGGCTGTTCACCTTGGAGACCTGCTGCGCAAGATTTACATCCTTTGCTCTGGATTTTCAAGGATCAGTGAGCTCTCACCAGACGCTGCCAGAACCGCAATGCTTTTCAAGGCCCAGGCCCCTCTCTTAGGGCAAACCCATTCCAGGGTGCCCTGCCCTTCACAAAGAAAAGAGAATGCTCGCTCTGGCTTCTCCGGGATCTGTCACATTACCGTACTGGATGCCTCACGGCAATGGAGGCCATCGCCCGACCCTTCCAAATGGTGCTTGCCTGTCTCTTAGGACCAACTGACCCATCTTCAACTGCTGTTCACATGGAACCTTTCTCCACTTTGGCCTTCAAAGCTCTCGTTTGAATTTTTGCTACTACCACCAATATCTGTGCCTGCGGTGGCTCCATCTGGTCTCTCGCCTCAGGTTTTTGTGCCTATCATAGCAGCCTTCCTACTTATCGCGGCTTTTTCTTGGGCGGTGAATTCTGACTCAGAGCGCAGCATTTTTTTGGCTGTGGTTCAGATTATTTTTCCTTACGTTGTATCACTTTGCACTTGTTCACATTAAAAACTGTATCTGCCATTTCGATGCTCGGTCTCCATGTCTCACAAGATTGTTCTGCTTTTTTAAAATCTAAATAAGTTTGTGTCTTCTGTAGATTTAATCATCTCACTTATCCCTCCTTTCTCCAGACCATTTATGAACACGTTAACATGCACAGCTTCCCGTACAGCCTCTTGGGACATTCCACTCTTGACTCCTTTCTATGTGGAGAACTGACCACTTAGCCCTATCCTGTTTCATTTAATTGATTGATTAGCCTTTTTCTGGCATACCACTTGTTACAGTACCAAATATACTGCAAGATTTTGTTTTTTGCTTTCTTTTATTTTTATAGCTCTTTCCCAACTCAGCAATCACAGAGCAGAGTGCACAAATTGCAGTTCCCTCCAAAACCTCACTAACATGGATGCTAAGTCTTGCCACCAGGTGTCACTGTTGAGAGAAGAGTTGAACTCCCTCCTTCCTGTGGGATGTGAATACTGCCTCCATAGCCCTGTCTGGCCTGAGGAGGAGAAACCTAGGTTGGGAATCAAACTCAGGTATTCTGCATGGCAGTACTGTGCTGGCCTCCAATTGTTAGTTTAACATGATATGAAACAGTCAATTTTTGTTAACTAGTTGCCAGTTTTCTCCTAGGAAACCACAATTACCGTATGACAACTTAAATGTTGTTCTACGGTGATGGTCTTGTCATGAAAAGAGCATGCAGATTTGCAACAGAAGCATGTTATTACTGCTTTGCATGTAAAATCGTAAACTGCAACAATGTTCTCAAAGCAAGCAGTAAGCCTTATATTCCTTAGGCCAGGGAAATCGAAAAAGCAAAGTTCTTTGTAAACGTCCTTGTGCACACCAGTGTTTCTGTGTAATTTTTAGATGGGCATTTCTCAGATCTTTAAATCAAATATTGGGCTGCTTACACTTCTAGCTCAAGTTTCAAACAGGCTGCTTTGATGTTAAAGTATTATAGTATTTAACTCCTTTCAGTTCAATTAAGACGTACAGTAGTCTAGTAGATTATCTTGGCAATGTTACTGCTGAGATAACTCAGCTACCAGATCACATTATTACTGACTCCCAAGACAAGTTTCTCTGTAGTTTCTTCAAAACAACCCTCTCCTGCAGATAATCGTATCTATGTGGATTAGCCTTATAGTACTTGACTGTACTTTGAACTGGCAAGAAGGTATATGTCACCAGCACGGTCTAATTCAATAATTAAATGGCTGCCAATAATAGGTTTGAACTTTGCCTTGATTAGTATTCTGTTCATGAAATAATCAATCATACTAAAAAAATGGTTTCAAGGGACAGCTCCTCCTCAGCCTATTCAGAAGCAAAAACCACAAAGTCCTTTTGCCATTCACAGATGCTTTTCCAAAGCAGCAGACAAAGTGTTCCATCCAGTTTCCATGCTGGGCACGTCAGAGACATAGTGGACTCTTTTTTAATCAAGAGAATTTAGTGTAGTGGACAGCACCTTCGAAGTCAACCAAGCTGAAATGGGTTCTGCAGAATTCAGGCAGTTTCTTTCTTGACTGACAGTGAGCAAAGGCATGGTTCATCCTACGGAGCTGAAGGGTTCTTCATATAACTTGGCACGTCCACGTTTGCACTGTTGCTCAGAATCACCTTTAAAATAACAGAGCAAAAGAAAACTGTAAATCCATCTAAGATTTTCCAGCTAGTGATGTTAAATTTCAGATCTGCACATCTCTTAGCTACTTAGTATCAGGTTTCACACCGCACTATTCAATAAGGCTACCCTTTAATTTTCAAGGTGGCAAGTCCACCTTGACTACTGGTGTTCCCAAGCTGAATTGCACGATTTGTGTAGCAGTTTTGAAGTGAAAACAACCATGTGTGAGATATTCATCATTATGACATCATTATGATATCCACCTCATGTGAGCATGAAAGCACCAGTTTCTGATATAAATCTGCTCTTTTGATAAGCATCAAACCTCAACCAGAGCCATGGGTGTAGTTTCCCTGTTTAGTTTTTGGAAGCAAGGAATGGGGCCGGGGAGGGGGGGTCATATCAGCAGTGGAGGGGAGGAGCCAATTCATTGCCAGCATCTAAAGCAAATGGGAGGGAGGCAACCATCCCCCATTCCCCCTTCCCAAATTATGCTTATGACCAGACATTGCTGCTCTCATTTTTTCAGAAAGCACGCACTGTAGCACTACGATTCCCACAGTAAGAATAGCAAGATTCCATGCCTACTTTAGAATCTCCTTGAGAAATGTCAATTTATATGCTGCATACATGATTGCAATGTGTTTTAAAATTATGCACCCTGACATGCATGTAGCATGAAAGGAGAAACATGGAATACACTCAATCCTCAGTATTTGCATGATCAATTTTTCACGGATTCACTTATGTGCAGCAAATAAACAGTTCCCTGATTTTTGATATTCCCAGGCACATCCCGGCTATTTGCAGACGTGCACTTGTTTAGAGTCTTGGCACGCAACCTCGGGGTGGGGTCCAGCAAGGCGACACTGCTTTCATGCCATCGTGGATCTTTGAGGAAGTACTGTACTGTGGTTTTCAGCAGTGGACACGAGAATAATGGTAACAGCTATACAAGTTGTATTGAGATAAGTGCATTTTTTTTGATTTGTCTAGGGGGGTTAATAGAAGTGTTTCAACTTCATGGTAGGGGCAGAATCCGAATTGTTGTTCATCAAGGGGCACATTTAGGTCTATGTAGTCCTTTAATTGCACAGCTTTTTCAATTATTTTAGAGATAAATGGAACGCTTGCTATTGGTCTGTAAGAACTGGGGTTGTTTTAGTCTAGGGCTTTGTTCTTCAAGATAGTACGTATCATGGATTGTTTCAGTTGGGTTGGCATTTATTCTTGTGTGAGGGATTGGTTTATAATGGGTAGTATGTGTGGAGCTAGTTCAGTTAAACAAATCATTTATATGCTTAGTTTATTCCTACTGAATAGCAGGCACAGTGAGCATACTGTTTGGACTGCTCCCTATGGGAGTTATTCTGAGGCACGAATAGCGGGGATGGATGTCAGCTATTCATGCCGGCTTTCTCCTCCTATCTAATTTCCCCGCTGGTTGTGCGAGGAAGTTAGATGGGGGTGGGGAAGGGGCAGCATGGGGGCAGAGAGTGGGCAGTCGCTGGCCCTGGACATACAGGGCCAATTCTAATGTCCCTGGACGCTTCTTCTGTTCAGCTCCAGGATGCGAATGGGGCTGGGGGGGGGGCAAGAGTTAATTCCCTACAGCCCTGAGGGCCCGATTCTGATATTCATTTGCTTTGTACATCCGGGCTGACCCGGACGTATAAAGGAGATCACGATTCTGATCCCGCGGGGCACGTCTAGCCCTGCGGGATCAGAATTGTGAACAAGCCTGTATGTGTAAGGCCGGGACTGTGATTCAGCCCCGGCCTGCACATATAGGCACTGCCCGGCTAACTCAGCCAGGGCTTTTAAAAGGAGTCGTGGTGTCATATTACCATGGCACTGAGGCTCCATTTAAAAGCCGCAATGCCGGCCGCTGGCCCAAAATGTTAATTTCCCGCAGCCCGAAACCTGTTCCGGCCTCCTAGGGCCAGGGTCAGGCTGCGGGGAATTAATGCTGCCTCCCCCCCAGCTCCTTCCTCCCCACCACAACAGCAAAACTGAAACGTACAAGGAAGTTATTCTACCCCGGGGTGGAATAACTTCCCTGGCCATTTTGCTGGCCCTGGATGTACAGGACCACCATTAGAATCGGCCCTGTAAGTCCAGGGCCAGTGACCACCCACTGCCCACCCACTCTCCGCTCCCATGCCGCCCCTTCCCCGCCCCCATATAACTTCCCCCGCACAACTGGCGGGGAAGTTATACAGGGGCAGGAGCTGGCACAAATAGCAGGGATGGACGTCCAGTTAGGACATCCATCCCCACTATTTGTGTCTCAGAATGACCTCCTATATGAATAGCAATGATAATTGTACGGATTAAGCTATATGCTGCGGCCGGCATTTAACTTCATCCAGTCACTGTGCTGGCTCAAAGTTCATCATGGCATAATGAGTTCTAACTAAAGTTTATGGTCAAGACCATCTCAAAACCTTTTGGACTTTTATATAGGACTCCATGCCCAAATTTAATCATGCAGATTTACTCTTTAGGTAGTTTATTTGCTACTCTATTATTTAAGCACCTGATTCTTATCAGCTATTACTAGTTCAGAGACCATGAATTAATCTTATTGCTCTTCTCTGTATCTTACTGTGTCTCAAGAAATATGGAATCATTTAATTTGCACCCTCTTTATTGAATAAGAAAATCTGGTTTCAATTAAACAAGAGTAACATGGTAAGAATTTGTTATCTGCTAGTATGTTTAGAGTGGAGAAATAGTCTAGTAGTTACAGCAACCATCTACAACTTATAAGATGTGGGTTTGATTCCCACTGATACTCTTGCGACTTTGGACAAGTCACTTTACCCTCTATTGTGTTGGAAGAAAAGGCCTGGCAATCTTCTTCTGGTGATATGTTGCCAAGAAAACCCAGGGGCTGCTGGGTCACCAAGAGGCAGTATTGACTTGACGGCACTTAAAAAAAAATTGTACTTGGGACTCACATACTTTTTCTCAGCACTGTATACTGGACTCTTCTTCTTCTTCTTTAATCCCTAGCTGGCAGGGCCAATACGCTGCTGTAGGTGCTGCTGGATTCTGTGTGTTGCTCACAATATGCTTTCAACCTTGCGGTCAATGGCAACATTTCTGGCCTCATTGATGGTCAGTCGTTGGTTCCTTAGTTCTTCTTCGATGTGTTTGAGCTATGTTTTCTTTGGTGCTGCTTGTTGAACCCTCTAGTGGACAGGTCACTCTTGCCAGAGTTTGTATGGCAGCCGACTGGTGTTCATTCTGCAAATGTGGCCAAACCAGTGCAGTCTGCATTTTTGGATTTGTTCTTCGACTGAGGATTGATGGTCGCATCTTGTCTGAATTGTCTTGTTGCAATGGCAATCATTAAGACAGAGACCCAAAATCTCTCTCAAGCATCACATTTGAAAGACTTTGAGTTTGTTCAAGTCAAGTTCAAGCAGAGTCCATGTTTCCGATCCCTACAGGAGAATTGGCAGGATCAGTGTTCGGAAGAGGCAAATTTTGGTCTTGGTGGAGATACTGACCTTCTTCCAGAGGCACCATTTGAGAGAGGCGAATGCTACTGTAGCCTGGCCAGTCCTGCTGAGGACCTCAGTGATGAATGCCATCTTCATCTCCTGTACCAGCGATCCTAGGTATTTGAATTCTTGGACCTGCTCAATTTGAATTCCATTGAGGTGAACAATGGCCTGTGATCCATCTGTAGTCATAATGTGGTCTTGTCCACATTGATTCTTAGGCCATAAGATTAGGCAGTGAGGGCGATATGGAAAAGGATGTCAGTGACCTCTGCATCCATGTCAGCAAATACAGCACTGTCGTCTGCGAACATCAAGTCGGTCAGGAAGTTGTTCACATCATAATGGACCCTGCATCTGTCCTTGAATGTTTTCCTCATTATTGCATCAGTCACAATATTGAAAGACAGGGGTGAAGCGACATCTCCCTGGTGGACTCAAGTTTGGATAAGAAATTGCTTGGATAGCTCATTTTGGATCAGCACGCTGCTGGTTGAGCCATTGTATGATGCTTGGAGAAGTTGGATGATCTTCAGTGGCACATGTTCATTCTCTAGTGCCCTCCAGAGGGCAGGCCAGTGAACACAGTCAAATGCGGATTTGAAGTCAATGAAGATGATAATGGTTCACTTTCCACACCTGATCCTTTCCTCCACCAATTGATGAATGGTGAATATTTGATTGGTGCAGCCCCAATATGACCTAAATCCTGCTTGCTCTTCTTGGCTTGTCTGTTCACAATATTCCTGAAGCCTTCATTACATGATCTTCATGAACACCTTGCCAATGATTGAAAGGAGGCTGATGCTGCAGTAGTTCTTACATTCCTGGCTATTGCCTTTCTTTAGGATTGGCATGGTGATGGCTTTCTTCCATGCTGATGGAACTTGTTCCATGCGCCAGATGACTGTTAGAAGGATGTAAAGCCATTGCAGCAGGATGTCTCCCCCATCTTTGATCATTTTGGCAGTGACTTGGTCCACTCTGGGCGTCTTTCCATTCTTCAATGATGTTATTGTACACTTCACTTCACTGACTGTTAGTTCATCATCGAGGAATGAATTCTCCAGCAGGTCAATGGGTGGTGGCTCTGGTGATGGTTCCTGGGGCGGATTGTGGATGTATAGCTGTTGGAAGAATTCTTTCCACTATTGCAAGCATTCACCAGGGGAACTCACAAAGGTGCCATCCACTTTCTTGATGTTGTCATTGGTTGACTTGGTTTTGCCCCTCAGTCTCCTAAGGGTCTGATACAGAGTCTGGTACTCTTGCCTGGATGCTGCTTCTTCCAGTTTGGCTGTGACACCATTCCAGTAGGCTTCTCATTCTGCCTTCATCTTCGGTCCGACCTCTTTGTTCAGTCGCCAATACTGATCAAAGTCAACGTGTTGATTCATTTCTGTTTATCCACAAGATCCAGGTACTCATCCGAAATCCATTGCTGTGTACGATGATGGATGTTTGGGCACAGAAGGGTGGCGCATTCCAGGCTGGACTCCAATATCTGCTTTTCTTCTGCATCAACATCATCTGATGTTTTGAGGACCACAAACTTGTTGGATAGGGCAATTTGGAATTCTTGTCTGAGTGCTGGATCCCCCAGACAAGCCCAGTTCAGTTTGGCTATTGGAGGTGCCTTGCGCTTTGCCCGTTGTAAATGCAGCTGTACCTTGGCACGGATGAGGTAGTGGTCAGATCCATAGTCGGGCCCCCTCATTGCACGTACATCTTTGAGTGATGATTGGAATCGAAAGCTGATCAAAATATAGTCCAGGATGGCCGAGTCTTTGCCATGTAAGCTGGTGTTTGCGAGGGTGCTGAAAGTGACTTTCCCACTACCAGGTTGTTTGATGCAGTGAAGGAGAACAGGGGCAGTCCATTGTCATTGATCACGCCATGGCCAAAACTACCCAGTGTTTCTTCCCATCAGGTCCTGTCCGCACTGGTATGAGCATTGAAATCTCCCACCAGAATGATCTGTCTGCAGGATTGAATCCAGCATATGTTGAAGTTGATTGTAGAAGTCATTCTTGGCTGCATTAGGGCTGGTCTCGGTTGGAGCATAGATGGACAGAATATGGGTCTTAACTGTGCCTTCAATGATAAGAACTGCCAGATGATCCGATACTGGTTGGAAGGCAATTACACTTCTGGCAGCCCATCTGTCCACCATAAAGCCGATACCAGCTTCTTGTTTTCAACCACCAGAGTAGAATAGCATCATTGTTTAATCGATCATTGGCAGTTGGATGGTCAGTGTTCCAGATCAAATGAGACATAGATCGGATACAGCAATGATCAAAATTCCATGGCGGTGATTTCCTTTTGTCTGACATGGTGTCCAGTTTGTACATTCCACATGGCGATGCAAATTTCCTGTTTTGGTGTCATAAATTTGATTCTTAGACCAGTAGCCTTCTTCTCACCAGCACCCTGTATTCCCAATGCTGGCGCATTGGTTGCCCTGGGTGCGGTTGCATAAGCAAATGAGTTTATCTGAATTTCCGTGCGGTTTCTTGCCTAATTTCCCTGGTTTACCAGTTCTAGCCACTGCGTAAGGGTGACCACCCTTCTTTTTTGGCCAGGTTTAGGACTGTCCTTGGCAGAGAATTAGAATGTAGGGTTTAGTGCCAGGTATTTCAGTCTTGGTCCACGCCAAAGGGCCATGCCAAAGGGCCCTCTGGTGAGGCCTTCAGGTGCGGCCTGCCAGGCATGCCTCACTATGTTGACATTTAAAGAGAGCTCTGGTGTTGATTGGCTGCCTTTGCTCAGCTCACACAGCTGATTCTTGCCTGCTTACTGGACTCAAACTGTTACAGTTCAGAACAGAGAAATAAAACCTAAAAAGGAGCAAGACAAAATTGAATACTATTTCCCCATTTTTATTCAGTTTAAATAGTGAATTCCATACCTCAAAGGCTCTGGTGGAACTGGAAGGTATAAATATCAATGGTAATAAACTTAAAGAACATTTGATATGCTAAAAAGAAATTCTACAAAAGGTGATAGATTATGCATAAGTTATAAGAGCTGTGGGATGAGCTTGATCACCATGAGGAAGAAAATTATGATCATCAGCAAAAAAATAATTCTAATGCTACAGAAATATCTGCTGAAGAACCAGAACTAGAAGAAATCAAAGAATATAAATATTTAGGTAGCTGCATCAAAGAAAATGAAAAATGTTTACCAGTAGTCAAAAGAAGAATTGTGAAAGCTGAAAAAAGATTTTTGGGATGATAAGGAGTTTCTTAAAAGGAATGTCAATTTAGAAAAGACTGTTGAGTGCATATATCTTCCTAGAGGTAAGATAGGGAAGTGAACTATGGAGCTTATAGGAAAGATCTTATTAAAGAAAATACCCGCATTTGGAATGTGTCATTACAGAAGTATTCTAAAGATTCATTAGAAAGACATTATTTCAAATGAAAGGACGGATGATACAATGAAACATAGAAGATCCTTGGCAGATGATCTGGTCAAAAAGAAAATATATAGTAACATAGTGACATAGTCTATGATGGCAGATAAAGACCAGTATGGTCCATCTAGTCTGCCCAGCAAGGCGGCAAGAGTAAGTGCATCTGCTGCTCCGTGCAGGTCACCCCTCCCCATGCCTTTGTTTAGGGGTGTACCCACCGCTCCGTGTAGGGCACCCATAAATTTGCTAGTCACATATTTCATAAGTTCCGGTGGCAAATCAGTTAATTTCATCCAGGCCATAGTTCAGACTCTGCTCTGTTGTATATGGCAAACATTTTTCACAAAATCTAAACAGAGGGCAATACGGTGTAATATTTTCTTTGAATACAACAGTTATCTATGATTCTGTTTGTCATGCTATATGTTTAGCCAAATTACAATCTTATGGCACTGAGGACAACACTGTGGCACGGTGTCAATTGTTTCTATGTTGAAACAAAGGGTGTGTTGTGTCTTTCTCCTTTAATAGTTGGTCCTCGGAATCAGGAATATTGCAGCATTCCTTGATTTCCCCTGTTTTATTTAATTTTTGTCTCCAGCCTTTGGCATTACTTATTAAATACTTCACTGCAGCCGCCACACAGCCCCAATCGGCATCGGAGAAGGGAGCGGGAAGATATGCTCCTCCCTGCTCCCCACCGCCAAGGCCAATCAGACCAGGAGCAAGGAGGGACTTCAAAGTTTAAAAAAGCAAGCACCCTCAGGCACGGGAACATCACTGAAGCTGCCACACAGCGGTGTGCAGCAGTTGTTGAATTGATGTGCATCTCTTAGGGGGAGAGAATAAAGTTCCCTCTTCAAATCTTGCTGAGTACCTTCACCCCATTTGCACCCCGTTGCACCCCGTTTGCACCCCGTTGTATAACATCTATACCAAATCTCAGCAAGGCGACACTACAATTAAAGTTTATTAGGAACAAAGAAGAAAAATACATACTGGCCGCACATCGCCCAGGATAAAAAGGTGCCCACCCATAGCTTAAGCACTAGGGCTAACGATGGTGGTTACGATAGTGCAAGTGCTGCAGAAGCAGATGACATCCCTGCCACAGATAAAGGCCATGGTGAGCCTGTTCATGGACCCACTGTGGCAGGAGACAAATCACAGAAATTTATGAAAACGTTAAGAGGATTTACTACAGTTAAGTGGAATTCTGCAGATAAAGAGGAGATACTGTACTGCTATATTTATGCTACAACCCACACGGGAGGCAAACCATTTATATGTACTGAGTGTAACAAAAGCTTCACTCGGCTTTCAACTCTAAAAATTCACCAAAGGATCCACATGGCAGATAAGAGCCCACCAAAAGCTGGAAGAAAGAGCAAACTACCCATACATGTTACCAAACTACCCATACATGTTACATCTTATGAACTCCAGCAGGAGGCTGTCTTTGGCACGATGCAAGTATTACGCCAAGCATTAGCAGTAAGTTTGAGAGATTAAGTTCATATTCCACATACCCTGGCTTAGAAGTGAGGTTCACAACTGCCATACTGGTAGTATGCGCAAAACTAACCCATTAGGAGGAACTACCTCCCGATAGGCATTGGGGAAGGGAGCGGGAAGGTAAGTTCCTTCTCGTTCCCCACCACAAGAGCCAATCAGGCCAGGAGCAAGGAAGGACTTCAAAGTTTAAAAAAAGCAAGCACGCTCAGATGCAGGAAGATTACTGAAGCTGCCACACAGCCCCGATCGGCATCGGGGAAGGGAGCGGGAAGGTAAGCTTCCCCCAGCTCCCCACCACCAAGGCCAATCGGGCCAGGAGCAAGGAGGGACTTCAAAGTTTAAAAAAGCAAGCGCCCTCAGGTGCACCTGTGCCTGGTGGGCCCACGCCTGAGGGCTTTGCCAGAGGACCCTTTGGCATGGCACTTAGGTGCGGGTCCATCAGGTGTGGGACCAAGAGAGTGTGATCATATCCAATTTAAATCACCATTGTATAAGACATGATTGCAGAGGACCCTGTTTGCTTTACAATATTGTCCGTGCTGCCCACAGCATTGTCCACAATCACGAAAAGCCTCCACTCACCAACAATCCCGGGCAGCTCAGCAACTACCTGTCACCCTTAAGGGTCCTACTACCACCACAAACGTAAGTACACTATTGCCACATAGGCAACTCCAAGACACACCAAGTTCTCCACTATCATCTCCACACAGCATTCAAGCCTGAATGTCGAGATAGCAACAAATAAGCATTCAAAGCCTGAAACAGACAAAGCCACAACAAACAAACACCAACAAATCCCTAGTATACTAATTATCAGTGCATCTCTACATACTAGCAAGAACTAAACAACATCTGCCACCCAGCAAATATGCAACTTCAAGGTTTGTACCTAGCCCTATTTAGACTAATCATCATTGTCCTCACAAGTAGCTCCTCTTCCCTCTATTACTATGCCTCTATCCCAATCCTATATTACCCCAGACACATCAAACAACCCAAGCTCTGGTCCTCATGGCATCCCTCAAGACAAGTTAATCACTCCAACCTCATCAAAATCTTCCCACAAGGCACATCAACCAATGACCACAACTAATTCATGCACAGAGGAGACCACAACATAATTAAATGTGCTCTAATTAACACCAGATCCAGAAGAAACAAGGTCCACCTAATAATAGAGCTCATTGAAGACAACAGCATTGACATTCTGTGCATCACTGAAACTTGGTTCTTGGAAACAAACAACGTGCTCCTAAACCAACTAAATACAGCCACCCACAACATCCACAACTGCCCATGAACCTCTGGTAGAGGCAGAGGGGTCTGCATCCTTACACACAAAAGGCTTCAGTTCAACACCCTAGAATTCACATCCACATGCAATCTACAAATGATTACCATCTCAAACGAATAACACACTCTCACTCTGATCTACAGATCACTCTCTTCCAGCCCAGATGACCTCTCCTCTATCCTGGACACAGTATGCACTCATACCAATAATCAGAACACACACATACTGCTAGGAGACTTTAATTTAGCCTCATTAACCAAACAGCAAGCCACAGGATTCTTAGAAGCCATGAACGACCCCAATTCTAACAAATCATGAACAACCCCACTCACAGCAAAGGTGGAACATTGGACCTCCTTTTTGCTCCTACCCTCCCAACAGACAGAACCAATATCCTATCATCCTCCATCTGTATATCACCTATCGCCTGGTTTGACCATCAGCAAATCTCATTTGAACTCAACCAAAAAACTCCAAAACAACACACCGAAACAAAAAACACCTTTCGCAGGTTCCTCCCATTTGACAGCCAAGACTTTAGCAGCAAAATCACCCTCATGTTAGTTCACACTCCCCAGATTACTATAGACTCCATGATATCAAAGTGGAACACCACCATAACAGCCGCTGCTAAAGTACCTCCCACAATCAACAAATGTAAATGCCCAAACACCTCTCCCTGGTACTCAAAAAACCTAAAAGACCAGAAGTCCATACTACATCGACTCAAACACAAGTGGAGAGCCTCGAACAACAACATACAAGCATTGTACATACAGGAGCTAAATAAATATTGTGACATCACCTACAAAGCAAAGCAAGAATACTACACAAGCCAAGATAATTATTCAACATAGTTACCTCTCTCATAAGAACCCCACCATCACCCATGCGAAGCCCCCTATAAACCCACACCAAAAAGCTCAACACCTCCAAGCCAACGAAGGCAACCAAACACATCACCAGCTTGAGCTTCCCTCCTCACCCATCAACTCAAACCAAGAGCACCTATGGAACAGTTTCAACATCGTCAGCCACAAGTATATTGATAATATTCTCTCAACAATCAACAAAACCACTTCCCCACTTGACCCTTGCCCAGTGTCCTGGATTAAGATGGAAAAAGCACAACTCATACCCTACATAAGCAACATGATAAATGACTAAGACAAAGAGTTCTCCCCCTCCCCTCAAATAATCCTCCATCCGTCCTATCCTAAAGAAACCAAACCTGGATACTGCCTGACCAACATCATACCGGCCAATCTCCAGTATCCCATTCATCGCTAAAGTCATTGAAAAAGTGGTCCAGCAGCAGTTACAAGATCACTTGGATGAACACTCCCAGCTAGACATTCACCATCATGGTTTCCGCCACCAGCAGTTTAAAAAACATTATGATTTCCCTTCTCAACACACTGATTAAAGACACTGAAATCATAACACAAGGTTTTATAAGTAATTTCCTAGACGTATCCGCTGTGTTCGACTCGGTCTCACATAAACTCCTACTGTATCAGCTAAATGATATAAGGATTCAATGAACTCATCTGAAAAGGTTCCACTCCTGCCTATCAGATCGTACTCAGCACATAAAAAATGGCAACCTCACATCTGCACCATTCCCTCCAGCCACAGAGTACCACAAGGGTCTCCTCACTTCTGTTCAATATCTACATAAAAATCTGTAAAATCATCAAAAGTCACAATATCAATTACCTAATCTATAGAATCATAGAAAAATCGAAATATGACGACAGAAAAAGACCACAATAATAAATAATAAACAGGTAAACAAAGGTCAGTCGGTTGATATAGTGTATCTGGATTTCAGAAAGCCTTTGACAAGGTTCCTCATGAGAGACTCTTAGTGAAATTAAAAAGTCATGGGATAGGAGGCAGTGTAGTATTGTGGATAAGGAACTGCTTAAAAGATAGAAAGCAGAGGGTAGGGCTAAATGGCCAATTTTCCCAATGGAGAAAGGTGAATAGTGGAGTACCCCGGGGATCTGTGCTGGGTCCACTGCTTTTTAACATATTCGTAAATGACCTGGAAATGGGAATAACGAGTGAGGTAATCAAATTTGCAGCTGACAAAAAATTATTCAAAGTTGTTAAAACCCAAGAGGATTGTGAAAAATTGCAAGAGGACCTTGATAAATTGGAAGACTAGGCATCCATATGGCAGATGAAATGTAATGTGGACAAGTGCAAAGTTATGCACCTAGGAAAGAACAACCCAAGCTATGGTTACACGATGCAAGGTTCCATGTTAGGAACTACCATCCAGGAAAAAGATTTAGGCATCATCATGGATAACATGTTGAAACCCTCTGCCCAGTGTGCAGTGGCGGCCAAGAAAGCAAATAGAATGCTAGGAATCATAAGGAAAGGAATGGAGAATAAAACAAAGAATATTATAATGCCTCCGTACCGTTCCATGGTACAACCACACCTTGAATATTGTGTACAGTTCTGATCGCCGTATCTTAAAAAGGATATTGCGTTATTAGAAAAAGGTACAAAAAGAGCCACCAAAATGGTAAAGGGAATGGAAGGACATCCCTATGAAGAGAGGTTAAAAGGTTTAGGGCTCTTCAACCTGAAAAAGAGACGGCTGAGGGGAGATATGATAGAGGTCTATAAATTAATGAATGGAGTGGAATGGGTAAACATAGATCGATTACGCCATCAAAATATAGAAAGACTAGGGGACATGCAATGAAGCTATAATGTAACCTATTGAAGACTAATAAGAGAAAATATTTTTTCACTCAATATGTAATCAAACTCTGGAATTCGTTACCGGAGGATGTAGTAAAAGCAGCTAGTGTAGCCAGGTTTAAAAAAGGTTTAGACAAGTTCCTGGAGGAAAGGTCCATAAACCATTACTAAAGGGTACCCAGGAAATCCACTGCTTGCCCCAATAAAAGCATTGTGGAATCTGTGTCTTTTGGGGAAACTGCTAGGTACTTGTGACCTACATTGGCCATTGTTGGAAATAGGATACTGGGCTTGATGTACCTTGGTCTGACCCAGTAAGGCATATCTTATGTTCTTAAACCAAATTACCAAATCCTTCTATTTCAAGCTCCGCACCATAAGGACCCTATGCAAACTCCTCCCCCCAATGGACTTCCGTGCAGTATGTCAAGCAATAATCACCCCAGTATTTGATTATTGCAATTCCATCTACCAGGGTCTTCCCAAGAGCACATTATATCCCCTACAGCTAGCGCAAAATACAGTAGCTAGAACCATTTTGGTGAAATCTCAACAGGTGGACATCATTCCACTCCTTAAGCAGTTTCACTGGCTGCCCATCACAAGCAGGATCAAGTATAAGATCATTCAAAACACCCATAAGATCCTAACTAAACAATCAGTGGACAGCCTCAGCCCCCTGGTAAAGATCAACGACTCTGATAGACCCAAAAGAAGAGATACAACCAACAGGCTCGAGATTTCCACTAACAAACCGTCAAACAGCCAAAGAACCAACAGCAGAACATTCTCTCTATACATCCCCACTCACTGGAACTCGCTGCCACCCCAGATTGGATCCATCCAGCTAACCAGCCAATTCCGCAAAAATCTAAAGACTCTGTTCTTCCATATTATAGGTTTGATAGTGAACAAGAAGCACCCGGCTAAACAATAACCACAACCCATTAATATAGTGTAAATAGTTTTATTATAATCGCTTGATGTTGAACAAATGTTAAATTATATGTTCCTTGTAATGTGTGCTTTATTATTCAAGCATTATTGTTACTGCACTGAGTTCTCTGGAAACCGTCTTGACTTGTAGAAAGATGGTATTAAAAAAAGTGTTAAATAAATAAATAAATATAGAAACATAGAAACATGGCGACAGAAAAATACCACATGGCCTATCTAGTCTGTCCTTCCATATCAACCACTACAACAGTCCCCTTTTTACCTTTAGAGATCCTCTGTGTTTGCCCCAGATACTGTCCTCATCTCTACCACCTCCACTAGGAGACTATTGCATGGATCCACCACTCGTTCCGTAAAGAAATATTTCCGCATATCACTCCTGAATCTATCCCCTTTCACCCTCATCCCATGTCCCCTCATAGCAGAGCTTGCTTTCAATCGAAAGAGGCTCTCCTCCTGTGCATTTATGGATATATTAAGGGAGCGGGTATAGGATATACAATGTATGCTGATGATATCCAGTTGTTTCGCAAGCTTTGACTGTAGGTCTGATGATACTGGAAGAGTAAATCATTGTATAATTGCTGTTGGGGCTTGGTTTATGGTTTATTTATTGGTTGGCAGCCAATAAATTGAAGCTGAATTTCAGTAAAAGTAAAATGCTCTGGGTACAGTGACATACCCTGATCTTTGCAGGCCCAGATATTAAAGTTAAACTAAGACCAGACATTAGTCCTAGGAGTTTGCTTAGACTCATTTCTTGATATGCAAAAATTCTTTTGTCCAATTATGTAACCTTTATTATTTGCATGCCCTGGTAACATCTTGCTTAGATTAAACTTTACAGTTTTCCAGGTCATGCTGCGTCTTCATAACTGGATCAGACGTTTCAGCCACCATACTGTGGCTTTATTTGGGGTGAAGTGGTTAAGTGGATGTCTATTCTTTCATATAGTAGTCCTCAAACCGGATTGGTGGGATCGAGTGGGATTTTTGAATTTGAATTTTGGAGGTAAAGTCCCTTGGAGAAAGACTGAAAACCTCTCTTTTCCCTTCGATTGGAAAGTTCTGTGGTGAATTTAATGATGTTCTCACCATAGAGTTTCTTTAAATGTTCTCTTTGGCTGCCACAGCTGGTATAATAAACATTTCAGTTTTCCTGGTCATGCTGCGACGTGGCCATTAGGTAGGTGTGCAATGGTGGGGTGGAACGCCAGAAGAAGGAAGTTTTGTGTGGTGGTGGCAGTAGGGAGTGGGCACTAGAAGGAAGGTCTCCCTGGGACACCTGATACCCTTCCACCGGTCCTGGTACCATGATATCCATATTTCCCACCTGACACTTCCGTAAATTGATGCCTCACCTTAAGATGCAATAAAAATCTTAAAATTATAATGGGCCTACCACACTACCATCCTCACATCTTACAAAAACCAGGTCCAAAGTATGCCCACCCTCATGGGTTCCCCCTCTCGTCAATTGCTAAAATCCCATATCATGCATGGCAGTCAAAACTGTTTTTATACATGGGTAGCAAACTCAAAATGAACACTAAAATTCCCAAAACCTACTACCCAAATTTCAACAAGATCTTCCCAATAAGTTGTAAAAAGACCCTCCACTTGAGCTATGGAATACTCAGGGGCCCTTTACAATAAAGAAGCCCTCCCCCTACCTTCTATATACCCTTGAACTCTTCCAATTCCTCCCCTCCCCTCCACTTTTCCTTCTCCCTAAACTTGCACCCTTTCTTCCTCTTGAATCCCACCCCTCCTCTTATGCTCTGCTCCCATCCCACCCTCTCATTTATTCCCTTCTAACCCTCTCTTTTGCTCCCTCCTGATATCCATCCCATCTCTCCTTATTCCTCCTCTCTAATCCTTCCCCCCCCCTCCCCTCATGCCCTGCACCTCACCCCGTCCTTTCCTTCTATGATAACTAGCTGCTCCATGCTGGCAGGAGCTGGGCACTCCCACTAACTCTTCCTCAGTGCTGTGGCCACTCCATGACAGTGAGAACTGAGGACTCACACTGGCTCTTCAGCATAGCTCTTCTACAGCCACTTTGCCTTCTCCATGCTGGTAGAACCAGAGACTCCCACCAGCTCTTCACTATTTTGTGCTGCTCTGCCCTCTTTTAAAGGAGCCCTGGGCATATGTTTGTTGGCACATGCACCAAAAATCAGATGCATACAGAGGGATGGACAAACAGACAGATGTAATGGACTCTCCCCAAAAGGCGCTACCACTTAAGTGAAACATGTCTAATAATTATCAAAGCAGCAACCATTAAATTTGTGGGTTTTTTATATAGGAATCTCTGTGCAGCCTGAATCCTAGCTGGACTGTATGAAATAAGCAAGTTTTCTACATAATGATTCTTATATCATTGTTGTATAAGCATAAACATTATCTTGGCACCCAACAATCATCGGCTCAGTTTAGAAAGATTAACAGACCCTCTTTAAAGGGTTTAGCTAAACAGAATACAAAAAACACCCCACAGTGTAAATAAAATCCAATACACAGCATGCTGTCCTCTGTGATTAAACTGAGAATGCCCTAGGTAGGGATATTATACTCAAAGCTTTACTCAACAATTTATTAAGCCTGAGTGACAAACATTGCTTAGTCAGATTCATCAGGGCTCAAAAGAAAGTTCTGAAGGTCATATACATACTTTATCTTTTATGTACGTATGTCTTTATGTAATATATTTACATCCTGCAGTCCTAGAACATAAGAACATAAGAAATGCCATACTGGTTCAGACAAAGATCCATCAAGCCCAGTATCCTGTTTCCAACAGTGGCCAATCAGGTCACAAGTACCTGTCAAGTTCCCAAAAAGGTACACAGATTCCCCAATGCTCGCCTGGGGTAAGCCCGGGTCCTCTTTAATAATGGTTATTGCACCTTTCCTCTAGGAATTTGTCCAAATCTTTTTTAACCCAGCTACACTAACAGCTTTTAAACTATATCCTCCGGTAATGAACTCCAGAGTTTGATTACGCGTTGAGTAAAAAAATATTTTCTCTTATTAGTTTTAAATGGGTTACATTGTAGCTTCATATCATGTACTGTAGTCTTTCTACTTTTTGATAGAGTAAACAATCAATCTATATTTACCCGTTCCACTCCATTCATTAATTTATAGACCTCTATCATCTCCTCCCTCAGCCATCTTTTTTCCAAGTTGAAGAGCCCCAACCTTTTAAACTTTTGCTCATAGGAGTAATCCTTCCATCCCCTTTACCATTTTGGTGGCTCTTCTCTGTACCTTTTCTAATTTTGCTATATCCTTTTTAAGATATGGCGACCAGAATTGCACACAGTATTCAAGGTGCAGTCGCACCTTGGAACAATACATAGGCATTATAATATCCTTGGTTTTATTCTCCATTCTTTTCCTTATGACTCCTAGCATTCTATTTCCTTTCTTGGCCGCCGCTACACACTGGGTGGAGGATTCCAACATATTATACACAAGGATACCTGGGTGGTGGTTCCTAATGTGGAACATTGCATCGTGTAACTGTAATTTGATTTGTTCTTTCCTAGGTGCATAACTTTGCCTTTGTCTACATTAAATTTCATCTGCCATTTGAACGTTCAGTCTTCCAATTTATCAAGGTCCTCTTGCATTTTTCACAATCCCCTTGTGTCTTAACAGCTTTGAATAATTTTGTGTCAGCTGCAAATTTGAACACCTCACTCATTATTCCCATTTCCAGGTAATTTATGAATTTGCTAAAAAGCAGCAGGCCCAGCACAGATCCCTTTCTCCATTAGGAAAATTGGCCATTTAGCCCTCTGCTTTGTATCTTTTAACCAGTTCCTGATCTACAGTAGTACACTGCCTCCAATCCCATGACTTTTAAATTTGGCCAAGAGTTTCTCATGGGGGACCTTGTCAAAGGCTTTCTGAAAATCCAGATACACCATATCAACCGGCTCACCTTTGTCTATCTGTTCATTCACACTTTCAAAATAATATAACAGATTAGTAAGACAAGACTTTCCTTTGCTAAATCCATGTTGGCTTTCTCCCATTAAGCCATGACTATCTACATGTT
This sequence comes from Ichthyophis bannanicus, assembly GCA_033557465.1. NCBI lineage: Eukaryota > Metazoa > Chordata > Amphibia > Gymnophiona > Ichthyophiidae > Ichthyophis > Ichthyophis bannanicus. The sequence continues at coordinate 99,972,877 of CM066034.1, read as the reverse complement.
CAGTAATTTTATTCTTTATAATGGTTTCTACCATTTTGCCTGGTACTGACGTCAGGCTCATCAGTCTGTTATTTCCCAGATCACCTCTGGAACCCTTTTTAAAAACTGGCATGACATTGCCTATTCTTCGATTTTACTACAAATGATTTTAATGATAGTTCACAGATTATTAATAGTGGGTCTAAAATCTTATCTTTCAGTTCTTTTAACACCCTCAGATGTATACCATCCAGTCCAGATGATTTACTACTCTTCAGTTTATCAAATAGTTATAATACATCTTCCTGGTTTATTGACAGGTCTTTCAATTCTTCTGATATTTCACCTTTAAATACCATTTCTGATATGGGTAACTTCCCTACATCTTCTTCAGTAAAGACCAAAGCAAAGAATTTATTCAATCTCTCCACTATGACTTTATCCTCCTTTAGTGCCCCTTTTACCCCTTTATCATCCAATAGTCCAAATGACTCTCTCACAGGTTTTTTGCTACTAATGTACTTGAAAAAGTTTTTATTATGCGTTTTTGCTTCCACATCAAGCTTCTTTTCAAATTCTCTCTTTGCTTGCCTTATCAATGCCTTGCATCTAACTTGCTAGTGCTTATGTTCCCATTTTCATCATTTGGCTCCTTTTTCCATTTCCTGAAAGATGCCTTTTTTTTGCTACAACATGCCTTTAAACCATGTGGGCAGTTTTTTGATCTTCCTTCCGCTTTTCTTAAAGCATGAAATACAACTGGTTTGGGTTTCCAAGATAGTATTTTTAAACAACACCCATGCTTGATGTAAATCTTTAACCTTTGCAGCTACTCCTCTTAGTTTTTTCTAAACTATTTTCCTCATTTTATCAAAGTCTCCCTTTTGAAAATTAAAAGGTAGTACTGCGGATTTCCTTGCCGTCCTTCTTCTATTTATTAAATCAAATGTGATCATGCTATGATCACTATTGCCAAGTGGCCCCAACACCCTTATCTCTTGCACCAGATCTTGTATTCCACTAAGGACTAGGTCCAGAATAGCTTCCCCTCTTGTCTGTTTATGAACCAGCTGCTCCAAGAAGCAGGCATTTATTTCATCTAGAAACTCTATCACCCTCGCATGTCCTGTAGTAACATTGATCAGTGGATACCAGGGTAATTGAAATCACCCATTATTACTGTGTTGTGACTTTTGTTAGCTTCCCTGATTTCTCTTAGCATTTCATCATTATTCTGGCCAGTTGGTCAGTAATACACCCCCACTGCTATCGCCTTCCCCTTTTAACATGGGATTTCTATCCATAGAGATTCTACAGTGTATTTTAACATGGGATTTCTATCCATAGAGATTCTACAGTGTATTTTGTTTCATGCAAAACATTAATCCTGTGTGACTCAATGTCCTCCCTAACATAGAGCACAACCCCTCCACCAGTTTGATCTACCCTATCATTGCGATATAGTTTGTACCCAAGTATCATAGTTTCCCATTGATTGTCCTCCCTTCACCAGGTCTCTGAGATGCCAATCAGATCTAACCTTTCATCTTATTTTTAAGACGTAGCATTTGCATACAGGCATTTTAGAGGTTGTATTTTATTCATATTAATCTGGTCATCAGTTGATACAGGTAATTTGGAATTTTTCAGCTCTATACTTAAGGGCATCTGGTTACTTTTATCTTTATTGGAACCTTTCTGTTGGGATGCCCTAACTTCCCTCTTTTGCTAGTATCCTTCAAGGATACATCCTGCTGAACCATATGCTCTTGGGAGACTGTCAGCTTTCCCCTATTATCTAGTTTAAAAGCTGATCTATCTCCTTTTTAAAGGTTTATGCCAGCAGCCTTGAGCCATCCCGGTTAAGTTGGAGCCCATCCCTTTAGATAAGCCCTTCCCTTTCTCAGAATGTTGCCCACTTCTACGCATTAAGCCTCTGGAAATCTACCTGCCTTTTGAGTCCTGTGCACGAAATGCAAAGAATTGTGGAGAATGTAACCCTGGAAGTTCTGGATTTCAACTTCCTACCTAAAAGCCTAAATTTGGCCTCCAGAACCTCCCTCCCACACTTTCCTATATCATTAGTACTACAATGTACTCAGAATACTCTCCAGCACTATCTAAAACCTTGTCTAGGTGGCATGTGAGGTCCACTACCTTTGCACCAGGCAGGCATGTTACCAAGAGAGCCTCACGTCCACCAATTACCCAGCTATCTACATGCCTAATGATTGAATAGCCAACTATAATGGCTATCCTAACCCTTCCCTCATGGGAACATTGCCCTGGAGAAACTCCACAGTGTGAGAGGGTGCTACATCACCAGGAGGATAGGTCCTAGCTATAGGATTACTTCCTGTCACACCAAGGTGATGCTCTCTTTTCACGTGACCTCTCTCCTACATGGTAAATGAAAGGCTGAGAGACTGGAGGTGGGACTTCAATATTAGGCCCCTATAGGTTTCATCTGTATACCTCTCTGCCTTCCTTATGTCCTCCAAGTCTGCTATTTCAGCCTCCAGAGATCAGACTCGTTTCCTGAGGGCAAAGAGCTCCTTGCACCTAATGCATATGTAAGACTCCTCACCAACTGGGAGAAAATCATACATGAGGCACTCAATGCAAAACACTGGATAGCCCCCTTCTCACTGCTGGACTGCTGTTTGTTTCTTAGTTTTAAGGTTTTGTTTAGCTATTTAAGTTGTCTTCTTACTTAAAGTTGCTAGGAATACTTGTACCTAATAAGTTTAAGGGACTTAGTTTACCTCAAGATTAATCAATCTATTCCTGGTGAGGATAAACAGCTGAACCTGAAGTGAATTTGACTACCTCTTCCCCTTTAATAGGTTTAAGAGCCTATAAAGCTAAGATTATGCCTGGAGTGGGTAGGAATCAGGATGAATAGGAGGGAAAGAGCACTTAATAAAAGCTGGCTTGCTACACAATCTCTTAACAAATTCCTGGGTGATTCACACAGCCCTTGGTTTGATGGAGGGAGCCTTTCAAATTGCCCCTTTGACTTATAACTTGGCTTTCACACCTATTTAAAGCAGTTTCACAAGTCTTTTGCCCCCTAACTGGATTGCCTCTTTTTTTTTATTATTATTATTTATTTATGCAATTTCACAATAACAATCAAGCAAACGCTTGTACAGAAAAAAAACACTTGCACCACAAGAATTAAAGGAAAAAAAGGATTACCACTACAATACAATACAAGAGTATAGTTAGCCCACAAAACAGTAGGGGGGTGACTGGATTAGAGATATGAGGACAGGTGGATCCTCCAACTCCAGTTAACAAGAAAACACATATGAAACTAGAATGAAGGCGGAGGAGAAAGCATCCTAACAATGATGAGACTAAATCACTGAGGAACTGATGTCACAATGTGAGAGCTAACAAATGCTGATAACTCCTCTGGTTGAAAAAATATATACTTATGCTCATTAAAGCGAATAATACATTTACAGGGAAATCGTAATAGAAAAGAGGCGCCCATCTGAACAATAGCAGGTCTTAACAACAAAAAAGCTCTATGCCTTTTCTGGGTCTCTCTAGAGACGTCAGGGAATATAACAATATTTTTACCCATAAAGAACACTGAACACTGATATAATTTCAGTATCCAGTGTCTATCTGATGGTATAGCAAAAGACACTATCATAGTGGACACCTTCAAGTCTGCCTCCTTAGGTGACTGCAATATCCATTTCCATTTCCAAAGGACCTTCAATTTTCTTACCCTCCTTCTTACCCCCAGGCAGAAAATAAACTTTCACAACCGGAGGAGTCAAATCAACCGGCACACCTAAGGTTTCATGTATATATTGTTTAAACAATTCAACCGGGGAAATCTCCGAAACCACAGGAAAATTTGACAATCGAATATTGGAAGCCCTCACAGCATTTTCCAAATTTTCCAACTTCATTCTCATAGCTAAATTGTCTTTGATAATAGATTCAGATAGTTCAGAGACCTGAGTCACATTCTCTTCTCCAGCCTGGATCTTCACGCGAAGGTCAGCTAATTCACTCTGCATTCCAACAGACAGAGTCTCCAACTTTTCCAAACGTGAAGTCTCCAAATCCACATGTTGACACACAACAGAGGATAAATGCAAAATCGCCTCCCAAATCGTCTCTAATGAGATCACCTTCAGGCGTTTCAAAAAAGTACCTTTTGATGATTCAACCAACAAGAGGGGTTTCTGCACATCTACTCCCACAGTTTGGTGACAAAGTGTAACCCCCTCTTCCACAGGCCTCATATCCGAGGACTGTACTCCAGGACTCTCCTCGAGCGGAGCCCGCTCACAAGAGGCGGCACTACCACTTCCCAACAGGGCCGCCTCCCCTCTCACAGGAGGAGTATCTGGAGGGTTGACACGTGGAGGAGGTACGTGCTCATCCGGGGAGAGAGATACATCCAGGGCAGGTAGCTCTGGATCCACCACCACCGGTGCAACAACGCCCGCTTGAATCTCCCCTCTTTTTTGCTCCATCAGCTGCACATAACGATCCATCGGTCCAGCGGAATTAGCTGGCACAGACTCCGCGGGAGGAGCCTTTCGCCTGCCTTTTCGTTTAGGCATAGTCAGCTCGAAACCACTCACGCCGCCATCTTGGTAAGCCACTCCCCATCTTTTGTCCTCTTTGTTAAAGTCTCTAGAAACAATTTATTTCTTTCTACTCAAATAATATTTATTCTATTCTTCCATCTATGCTGAGCTATACTCTGATTTGATTGATTTAAATTAAAAGCTCTCTGGGGCTATTGACTGAAGTTTAAATCTAAATTAAAAGCTCTCGAGAGCTACTGACTGAGGCTTAAATTTAAGCTAAAAGCTCTCTGGAGTTATGCACATGTAACCCCTCTTCTCAAGTCACTTCACTGCCTCCCTATCCATTTATGCATCCAGTTCAAACTTCTCCTACTGACATACAAGTGCATTCATTCTGTGGCTCCTCACTACTTTTCTTCTCTGTCTCATTATAAACCCCTCCTCAGGAACTCCACTCCTCTGGCAGATCCCTTTTATCTGTGCCCTTCTCTGCCACTGCCAACTCCAGACTTTGTTCATTCCATCTTACTGCTCCATATGCCTGGATCAAACTACCTGAGTCAGTGCGCCGGGTCCCTTCTCTAGTCCTATTCAAATCCAGGCTAAACATTCACCTCTTTGAGGCTGTTTTTGGATCTTGATGCTCCTCACTCTCTTGTCCACTACTTATGTGTATCTTACCATACTCTAGTCCCCAGTTTTGTGATATTTGTTTTCATCTTGATTAGATTGTAAACTCTGATGAACAGGGACCGTGTCTTATATCTATATGTGCATCACTGCGTACGTCTTGTAGCGCTATACAAATGATTAGTAGTAGTCACAGTAGTAGAATAAGTATTTTGCAGGTTTCAAGTTCAAGTTCCTCTTTGAAAATCTGACCAGCAAGGTCTATGAGTGCAAACGTACAGACAAACGGTGCACCTGCTATTCCTGCATAGTAGCTCCGCTGGAAAAAAGTAAATGCAAAGATCTGAAAATTAAATCCCCCATGCATATTTTACCTTCCAAGACCTCCTCCCAAGCCCCTGGAACGCCTCTTTTTTGCCCTAAGCTAAAAATGCTTGTACTGTAATAGTGCAGTCTTCACTTCAGAGGGAAGTGATTTTCACTCAGGGAGAATCAGCCTCATAACTTCTTAGACATCTGTGATAATATTCTGGAAAGAAGCTATCTTAAGAAAATAGAGTAAGCTTGAAAATTCTCAGTAACAATAAGGCATAAATGAGCTTTCATGCTCTTCTCCTGATCTGCTTTCTGATACCTACAGCCTAATTCCACAGTACCTCCTGCTGACAACCTCTATATTTAAAAGATTGTTCTCTCCACTGGTTACACAAATGCTTTCTGAATTAGTCATGGACACGCATTAATCTATGACACAGGCTTTGCACTGAAAAACCCTGTCCCTCTCTTTTGCCTGGGGAAGGTTTCTGAATTATAGCCTGAATTATCATATCTTTTTTTGACATTTGTTTCATTATGCCAAGTATATTTCTAAGCTTCTGCTTCTGTAGGTTCAAATGAATTGGCTTTTTCACAAACGACATACGTTGTAGAAATTCAATTGTGTCTAATATAAAGCCTTCATGCCGGTAAGATTACTGATATCAGGGGTTCAGTTTCTTCATCTTCGCAGGATGAGATCTCTGCTTTCAAAGTTCTTATCAAATGCATGAATGTAACAGAAAGCAGCTACCAGTGAATGAAATCAGTGCTGTTTTTAAGGAAGGCACCAACTAAAACTGGCCATTTTGCCTAAGACTGCATACTAAGGATTATGGCATACGAACCCCACACAAATGCAAACATTAGCATGATAAAAATGTATTAAACTATGATGTAAAATTCCTTGGACAAAACCCATTAGACACAGCTGTATTTATGGATTGTTGCGATGAAGCTCTGTTAATATTAACATGGGCTTAGCAGCAGTCCTAGGAAGGTTTCCTGACTTCAGTCTTCATCAGTTGCTGTTGGAAAGATTCTACAAGCTAGGCATTTAGAAGGCAATTTCCAAGGGATCTGGCCTAGAGACAGTCAAATTAGCCTGCTAAATCTCCTCTGGTGAAACTTGCACTCCATTGCACAGCTAAATACAGACTTTCACAACACACATGCTTTCAACTAAAAAGAGGAATTACCAGAATGCATTTAGGTTAGAGAAGTAAGCGATGGGGTCCTTTTACTAAAGTTGTGCACTTACCACACGATTAGTGGCAGTACAATCCTCGTGTGCCTGGCATGCTCCAGGCAGTTAGTGTACAATCATGAGTACTAAAGTGTGGTGCAACCAGTGCGGGTGCACCTGACACCTATAGAGGTATCATTATGTGCACTCATGCTGATTGCCGTAGTGCCACTGAGTATGTGACTATTGCCATTGCATTGTGCTCTCCGCGCCCACCCTCGGCCCCTAACCCGGTCACTCAGTGCTAGCACATAGTGGCTAAATACAGGCTGCCAATTACCATGCGCTAAAACAGCTCATGGAGCTTTTGTAAAAGGGCCTCTAGGTGAGTAAAATTGCATTTTTAGATACACATGCATGGATTTTGGCCACATTCCTCCACCTACACAAATCGTAGGTGCAAAGCATGAAGAGAATTTTTTTTTATTTTTTAAAATAACAATTGAATATCAAACAAGCATTCTGATACAATTAAAGAAATCCTAACAGCTTATTTCAACAATATAGGAAATACATGAACAAAAGGAGTATACAAGTGACACAGCAAAAGGCTAAGTTCATGCATGTTCAGTATAGAAGATGAGCAAATGCTTTATCTAGTAATTTACTTAAACCCACACAGGGTCATTCTGAACCATGAATAAGCCGTTTGCATGTACGCCAGGGACGTGTGCCATGTGTAGACGTCTAGACGGTATTCCAAGCGCAACACGAAATACACATCCCAGACCGAAATATATGTATATTTGGATGTGGGCGGGCGGGGGCAGGATGTGGGCATGGGTGGGAGGAGCATGGCCGTTGCCAGCTCTAAAAACGTGCAAACCGTATTCTGCAAAATCCCGTGTGTGTCTAGTTCTTTCCCCGTGGACATCTAAGTTATACCTGCTAAAACCTGGAATAACAGACATGGAGGGACTAAAAACAGGAAAAGAAATGTTACTGCACAGAGATGAGCATACTGCTCTGTGCATCACCGCATCCCAATGAGAGGTATTAGGGTGATGCCACATGTGTGCCTATGGGAGCAGGGTGTACAGAATGCAGATGTACATACTGTTCTGCACAAAGGAGGGACATGTATTATCATGTGCATGACATAGAATAAAACTCCCACACTACCATCACCAGTGTCCAAGCAAACCCATCCCACACACCCAGGTGCACCCCCAACAGCATGTCACACACCACCTCCAACCTTACCCCTCAACCCCACACCCCCTCCCACCATCCCAATTCCTCACCCCAACCCCCACCCTCACCCTCACCCTCACCCCCAACCCCACCCAACCATCCCAGCCCCTCACCGCCAACCCCCCACCCGCACCCCCAATGCCCCATTCTCACCCCAACCCCACCCCCCACCCCACCACCCCTGTGACAGCAAACCTACCCGGGCCTACCGCCACCCCCCATGTAGCCTAACTCATCCGGAGGCACCACCAACTGTGTCTCAGTGGATGGTCACCAGGTGGCACAGGTGATGGCACACCCCTTGGAACCAGACTGCTGCTGCTGCTGCTCTCCCCACTGGTCTTCCCACATGCCTCACGGAAGGGTGGGAAGACCAGAGGGGGCCCCACACCCTAGGGCACAGGTCCCAGGATGCAGGACTGCCAGACTGCCCTGCACTGCTGGACCCCACCACAGATGCGTCCCATGCAATAGCTCATGTGGCCACTCTGCTGGCAGATGATGAAGCAGAGGGGTGAGGCACATAAGCGGTGGCAGGAAGCAGAGTAGCAGCAGCCAGTGCCAGAGGTATGCCCTGAGGCCCAGCCAACTGGGCGACCAGAACATTGATGCGGGCCTCTAGGTGGCACATGGAGGCAGTCAGATGATTGGCTGCCACCAGCTGTTCCTCCTGGACCACCAACTACTGCTCTTTGAGGACCAGCTGCTGTTCCCACAGTTGCAGAGTCCGACGGAGGAGTTGCAGCTTCTGCTGTGCCTACATCTCATGACCTTCCTGCTGGGCGATCAGGTGCTCAGCACACCTAACCAACTGTCCATATGTGCAATGGTGCTGCTGCCCTTGGTGACCACTGCCACCAGGCTGGGGTTGGGACTCAGGTGATGGTGATGGTACAAGCTGGTCCTCTGAGTCAGCAGGGTTGGTGTGCTCAGGCTCTGCAGCGGTGGTCAGCTCTGCACACCCATCCACAGGGGGCGCAGGCTTTGATGCAACCCCCTCAAGTGGCACCACAGCCCTGTCCACCGATGGTGGCAGTGGTGGAGTCACCACTGGTGAGGCATCACTAGGTCCAGCATCTGTGGCGGCACCTGCTGAGGGAAGTAAGGAGGACCATCTTAAGGCAGACCCCTGCATGCAGCAACCCACCCCCACATGGGTTGCACCAGTGCACTACGGCTGCAGCGACACCACGGGGCAGCTGGGAGAGTGCAAAGCAGGCCAGGGAGGTCCTGCCACCACAGAATCACCCAGTGAGCCAGTGGTGTGAGATGTGACAATGAAACAAGAGCATGCGTGCCCCACCCCAAACCAGGGGGGCAATGGATGGTTCAAGGGTCACCACACCATGAGTTCAAGCCCAGGGTGGGGGAAATGCAACATGCGAATGTCAGCACAGACACATACCTTGGAAGTATGGGCACCAAGAGGTGTCCACATCCCCAATGCCCTTCAATGTGGCAACATCCACAGTGGCAAGGACATGATGCTCCAGCTCAGTGAAGTTTACCCTGTCCGTCCAGGCCCACAGCACGTGTCTTCCTACAGATCTCGCATCTCACCTGCCGCCTCTTGCACTTGACATCCTCAATGTCACGGTTGTTATGGTATATTACATTAAGCTTGTGGCATATGGCGAGCCATATGCACTGCTTCTTATAGGCACCTAGATGAGCCTCCTTGGTGCCCATGAGGACCCCATGGTTGGCAAGCACTTTCTCAATAAGGAGGGTCTGCTCCCCATTACTGAACTTTTCTCTTTCGAGATGACAACTTGGGGGCCATTGTCACTATCAGAGCTGCAAATCTACCTTTAGGGTAACAGTAGAATGGCGTTTCTCAGGGGCGGGTTCACGGCGGGGTTGCACATTTTATAGCGGTTAGATGTCTAGTGATATATACGTACAACCTCTCAGAATATGGAACATGTCTGTATGTCATGACGCATGTGTGCGTCAATGTTCCGCGTTCAATGTGTACGTACAGATGCAGATCCACGTGTTCATTCTTTCCCGGTTGCGGATCTACATGTTTTGCTTTTCCATGTGTGACGCAGCTAGGATATGATTGGAGCCAATCTTGTGCTATATAACGGATGCTACAGCAACACTGCCACTGACAGTGTAGGTAGACAGGGTCAATGATGTGACTGCGATGGTATGTGTGCTGTGTCCTGTGCCCCTGATGCATGTTTGTGGTACCTGTGGCTCTGTGGAAGACAGTGGTATGCATGGACCTGGGTGTAGAGGCCAGATGCCCTGTGCATGCACCCACCACAGGGAAGGCCAGTGTGGGCATGGGGCTGCCTGGAGCAGGGGGCGACTGGCTTGCATGAGAACATAGTAAGGCTGACCATATGGCACTCCTGTGCCCAAGACCACCCCCATATCTGCGGCCCCATACCTACATAACTGCACCATGGTCACTGTACAGGGGTGTATATGTATGTTCTGAACCCACAGGCACATACCTGTAGGTGTGTTTCAACCAGCACCTGCTCACCTAGATCCAATGGTGTGTGTGGAGTACAGGACACCCTAGTGGTGCACATATAGCCAGTCCTAATAGCCATGTCCATGGGCACATATGTACCCGCGCAGTGGTGCACGATGGACAGGCCACCCACTGGGTGCCCTGCTAGTGTGTGTGTGGGGGCCCAGCATATCTCTTTCCCACCTGCCACCCACATAGGGCATTGGGGGGATGCTAGGTGGCACTCCCCCTGGGCCCGGACTGACCAGTGTCCTGTTTCACCCTCCCACAGGTTCCAGGGGCAGCAGCCAGGTGTGAGGAGATGGCACAGGAGAGGACCAGAGCACTGTTTTCCAATGCTCTTGTGTTGGTTGCTGTCCTTCAGCGCAGACATGCTGAACGCCATCACCCATATGCCAGGGTCCACAAACCCGCGCAGATTATCTTGACACCAGTGGTGATCTGTGCCGGACCTGGTACAGGTTCAACCGTGAGGCGATATATGACCTGTGTGAGGAGCTGGGGCCACAGCTCACTGCACAGGCACACAGACAGGAAACAGTGTCCATCCATGTGAAGGTGCTGGCAGCTATGGCATTCCTGGGGACCGGCACATTCCAGTCTGTGGTGGGAAAGGCATTGGGGCCGAGCCAGGTGGCAGTGTCGAACAGCATCACCCAGTTCCTCGATGCCTTCATGGGATGTGCTGCCCATTACATCGCCTTCCCATGCACCCCACAGCAGCAGCAGCAGACCATGCTTACATTCAGCAAGGTTTCAGGGTTCCCATCCATCCTCGGGGCCATCAACTGTACCCATGTGGCCCTCCGCCCACCACGCCTGCATGAGATGGCCTTCAGGAACTGGAAGGCATATCACTCTATGAACATGCAGGTCATCTGCAATGCCCAGATGGAGATCCTGGATGTCGTGGCACTCTTCCCTGGCTTGTGCCACGATTCCTATATCTTGGGACAGTCAGCGATATATGCTGACTTCGAGGATGGCGCCATCACAGGTTGGTGTTGCATGCACATTCATTGATACCCCCAGAGGCAAAGGGACATGGCCAACCGTGTGCCTGCAGGCAGGCCATACCAAAAGGGGGGCCAAACCATGGCTGTGGGTTGTCTATATGTGGCAGGGGGGTCACAGGCACCCCTATCATTGCATGGTAGGCGGGGCCAGCTACAATCACAGCATGGACTTGGTGGGAGCTTGGGATGCGCCACAGTTGGGGACGCACAGGGGCCAGGGCTGGCTGACCCCAGGCATTGATGGTGGGGCACCACATGGCACAGGTGAGGCACACATGCATGTTGGGCCTAGTGGGGTGGCACCTGGTGCATGGGTATGATGACACCAGCGTAGCTGGCCATGATGCTGCTTGTTGACATTCCTGCCACTGTTCTTCTATGCAGGTGACAGGGACTACCCACTGCGGGAGTTGCTCATGACCCCCCTCGTCAACCCACGTACCCCAGCAGAGGTAAGATATACCCGAGCGCACCAGCTGACATGCTCCATCATAGAGCAGACATTTGGCCTTCTCAAGAACTGCTTCCGCTGCCTTGACCAGTCTGGTGGGGAGCTGCTCTATACCCCAGAAAAGGTGTGCAGGATTTCCTGGCATGCTGCATGCTGCATAATTACACCCTGCATTGGAGGCAGCCTGCACTGGATGCAGCAGTCAGCGATTCCAATGGCAAGGAGGTTGAGATGGTGGCCCCCTAGCCATTGCATGCTACCTCATACTGACATGCAGTGGCAACTCGGAGATCCCTCATGGAGACGTACTTTATGTGAGGTAAGCTGCCTGTGCTAGTGGAACTGGGGGGTGGGTGGCAGGGCTGGGCATCAACAGGCAGACCCCACCAGCCCGATTCCATCCTGGATGTCCTAGCCCTCTGTGCGCCCAGTCGGAACGGGGTGCACAGAGGAAGTCGCAATTCTGAGCCTATGGGGCACACCTAGCCCTGCAGAATAGGATCGTGAACAGGCCTGTCCGTGCAGGCCATGTCTGCAATTCAGCCCAGCCTGCACGTACAGGCCTTCCTCGGCTAACTCAGTCTGGCCTGTACAATGGAGCTGTGGTGCCATCGTGTCCAGTTGCCATGACACCATTGCTCCACTGTACAGCCACACTATAAGAACTTCACATGAACCAGCTACCAGCCTTCTCCAACCTATAAAGGACTCCTGAATCCTCCCCTGCTACTTGTATACAGCCCCAGTTCATAGTTCATTATGTATATATCTCCCTGCTACCTGTACATAGCCCCTGTTCATAGTTCACAATGTATATAGCCCCTGTTCATAATTCACAATGTATATATCTCACTAGTTAATCAATCACACTGCTCACCCACACCACACAACTCAATGTATCCACTGTATGCATTCACCCTACCACTCTTGATTGTTTGATGTGAAAACTGCTTTGATTTAAAGATAAAGCGGTATATTAAATAGTTTTAAATCAATAAATCAATAAATAAAATAAAATCCCCAGCTTCCATCTCCTGTACTGCCTTCCCCACAGCCCGACCCCCGATCCAGCCTTCCTAGGCCGGGGTCAGGCTGCATGGGAGGCTCTCTGCCCCCACCCACTGCTTTTCAGCCCCAGGCCTGAGGTCCACTGCCACATTGGGGTACCTACTCTACCTCAGTGGTAGAAGACATTCCCCATCTACGCTGTTGGTCCTGGATATACAGGTCCAGCATTGGGATCGGCCCTGTACATCCAGGGCCAGCAAACACCCATGTCCCACCTTAACGCTGCCCCAGATCCATCCCTCTCCCACCCCTATCTTCGCCATATGTGTGGGGACATTAGACTGGATCAGGAGGGGATATGGATAGTGGAGATGGGCATCCCAACAGGGCGTCCATCCCCGCTATTTGTGGCACAGACTGGGTCTGCACGTGTAGACATTTCGGTCCACCATGCAGTGATCTGTTCTGGCCACTGCAGGCAGTCACCACCCACCCACCCCCTCCCCCCCACATCCGCCACTACATGCCCTCCAGCCCCAGGTGACATGGTCCAACATACGTATCAGCCTTCTATGTCTAGGGGCACAGACCACCCACTGCCCCCCTTTCTCCACCACCACCCTGCCCCTTTCCCACCCCCAAAATATCCAAGCACAAAGGCAAAATTGCCAAACCCAGGAGCCAAAACTCCTCACCCAGCTCAAATAGTATTCACACAAAAGAGTGAGGAAAACAAGAGTTCTTTCATATTATATTTTTTTGTTGGACCATATAATACCGTGTACCGGGGTCATGAAAACAGACTCCCAGACCTTGGTAAGTAGTAGTCCCTTTTAATCAAACCAGCAGTGAGAAGTATATCTAAAACTGAACTTAACTGCCTTTCCCACCCCTGGCAAGCCTCCCGGTATGGCCACCATCTACAAACTGAGAGGTTCGTCAGGGCCGGCAGAGGTGGCTGGTTGGCAGGCATGGATGTCCACACTGGACCCCCATCCCTGCTATTCAGGCCTCAGACTGACCCCCTATGCAGGTATACACACAGACAGTGTTCAAATGTAACTGGATTTATTTGCAACATTGAGGTGGATAACAATGATGTGCAGGGCAGCATTGCACACATGAACATATCTCCATGTTGTCCATCCTGCAGCAGACATCTTGGCCCTCTGACATCCCAGGGGGCTTCATTCAGATGTCTTATGGGGGGATAGGAATGCCTCCGTCAGCCTCTCAATGGCCTGTGTGAGGGTTTGGAGGTCACCCCTGATCCCCCATAGGTGATCTGTGATGCGCTCCAAGGGCCCCTTTCTGCTGATATCTGCTCTGCCACCCCTGCCCCCTCCCATCCCCTCCCTCCACCCCTGCCCCTTCCTGTCCCCTCCCTCTACCCCCTTCCCCTCCCATCCCCTCCCTCCACCCCTGCCTCCTCCCATCCCCTCCCTCTACTCCCTGCCCCCTCCCGTCCCCTCCCTCCACCCCCTTCCCTCTCCTGCCTTCTCTCCCATACTCCCTCCCTTCTCCACCCACTGGGTATACCTGGGTGGTATGGCCCTGAATTCCCCCTCCTCCAGGGACTCCTCTTCCTCCCCCTGCTCCTCAGGGACACCGACCCAGGGGTACCCTGCTCCCCAATCGCAGCTCATGTGCTCTCCTGGGCCTCCTACCTTGACATACCCTGCTCAGACACCATAGCACTGTCCAGTCCCTCCCCCTCAGGGGAGTGGGACACCTCCATGAAGTTGAGGATAATGACCTCATCCCCACTACCCTCAGATGGGGAGGTGCTGGGTAGTACTATGGGGCTGGCTATGAGTAGGCTGTCAGTGGTGGTGGGGCTGTGTGGTACAGCTGGTGCTGGCTGCTGGCCCTCCACCTCCTCCACCTCCATCTCACCGTTGCCATCTCTATCGCTGCTCTCCTCCTCCTCTGCTGCGGGGGGGGGGGCTCAACTGGGATAGCTGTGGAAGGGATGCAGAGAGGTGTCTGTTAGTTTCAGTTGGTGGGGGTGTCCGGCTGCCATGTCCCCATTGTCAGATGCCTCCCCATGCTACTACTACTACTACTGCTGAGCATTTGTATAGCACTACAAGACGTACGCAGCACTGCACAGACATTAAGAGACAGTCCCTACTCATCAGAGCTTACAATCTAGTCAAGACAGATAACATAGAAGGTGTAGACAGGGATAGAAACATAGAAACATAGAAATATGATGACAGAAAAAGACCACATGGCCTATCTAGTCTGTCCTTCCAAATCAACAACTACAACAGTCCCCTTTTTACCTTTAGAGATAATCTGTGTTTGTCCCATGCTTTTTTGAATTCAGTTACTGTCCTCATCTACCACCTCCACTGGGAGACTATCCATGGATCCACTACTCTTTCCATAAAGAAATATTTCCGCATATCACTCCTGAATCTATCTCCCTTCACCCTCATCCCATGTCCCCTCGTAGCAGAACTTGCTTTCAATTGAAAGAGGCTCTCTCCCTGAACATTAATGCCACGGAGGTATTTAAACATCTCAATCATATCACCTCTATCCCGCCTTTCCTCTAAGGTGTACATATTAAGATCCTTCAGTCTGTCCTCATATGCTTTATAATGAAGACCACTAATCATTTTAGTAGCCACCCTCTGCACCGACTCCATCCTGTTCACATCCTCTTGAAGGTGCGGTCTCCAGAATTGCACACTATACTCCAAATGAGGTCGCACCAAAGACTTATAGAGAGGCATTATCACCTCCTTTTTTCTGCTAGCCATTCCTCTCCGTATGCACCCAAGCATCCTTCTAGCTTTTGCCGGTGCCTTTTCTAACTGTTTAGCTACTTTAAAATCATCAGACACAACCACGCCTAGGTCCCGCTCTTCTTTAGTGGACAAAAGTACTTCACCCCCTATACTATATTGCTCCCTTGGATTGCTGCAGCCCAAATGCATGACCTTACATTTTTTAACATCAAATCCCAGCTGCCAAATTCTAGACCATTCTTCAAGCTTAGCTAGATCCCTCCTCATGTTATCTACACCTTCCTGGGTGTCTACTCTATTGCAGATTTTGGTATCATCCGCAAAGAGGCAAACCTTACCCGACAGCCCTTCCGCTATATCACTAACAAAGATGTTAAAAAGAATCGGACCAAGGACAGATCCCTGGGGCACACCACTGGTACCATCCTTCTCCTCAGAGTGAGCTCCATTTACCTGTATTTTTTGTCGCCTCCCACCCAACCAATTTCTAACCCAAGCAGTAACTTTAGGGTCCATCCCTAGGGTGCTCAGTTTGTTTATAAGTCACCTGTGAGGAACAGTGTCAAAGGTTTTACTGAAATCTAAATACACCACATCTAGAGCTCTCCCTCAGTCCAACTCCCTGGTCACCCAGTCAAAGAAATCAATCAGATTTGTCTGACAAGACCTGCCTCTGGTGAATCCATGCTGCCTTGGATCCTGTAATCTGCTGGACTCCGGAAACCTCACTATTTTCTCTTTCAGCAGCATTTCCAATAATTTACTCACCAACGAAGTTAAACTAACCGGCCTGTAGTTCTCAACCACATCCTTACTTCCGCTTTTGTGTAAAGTCACCACATGAGCCTCTCTCCAGTCCTTTGGCACCACTCCCAACTCCAACGAGGCATTGAAAAGGTCAGTCAGTGGAGCTGCTAAAACGTCCCCAAGTTCCCTCAGTATTCTAGGGTGTATCCCATCCGGTCCCATCGCTTTCTCTACTTTAAGTTGAGATCGTTTCTCACGAACACAGTCTTCTGAAAATTGTTCAAGATGTCCCTCGCTTCTGTTCCTATTTGAGGGTGTTTTCTGAGGTCCTACTCCTGGTTCTTCATCTGTGAACACAGAACAAAAATATTTGTTAAGCAATTCCCCTTTATCCTTATCAGCTTCTACTTATACCTCCCCTGCACCCTTGAGTCTGACAATACCATTTTTGCCCTTGCTCTTCTCACTAATATATCTGAAAAATGTCTTATCCCCCATTTTATTGCATTGGCTATTTCCTCCTCCTTTTGAATCTTTGCTTTCTTGACTACTTTGCTAGCTTCTTTAAGTTTTTCCAAATACAGATGCCTGTCTTCCTCTCTCTGTGATCTGTTGTATTTCATGAAGGCCTCCCTCTTTTTCTTCACTTTTTCAGCTACTTCTTTCGAAAACCATAGTGGTCTCCTTTTCCTTTTACCTTTATTTACCATTTTAACAAAAAGATTGGTTGCCCTTAAAATACCCCCTTTCAGTCTTGCCCACTGTTTTTCTACATCCCCCAGCTGTTCCCATCCCACTAATGACTCCCTGAGCTATTGGCCCATCTTCACAAAGTTAGTCTTCCTAAAGTCTAAGATCCTCACCTTGGAATGGATTCTAACAGCCCTAGTCCTAATACTGAACCACACCATCTGGTGATCACTGGATGCAAAATGATCTCCCACTACAACATCAGAAACACTTTCACCATTGGTAAGCACCAAGTCCAGTATGGCCCCTTCACGTGTGAGGTCTGTTTCCAAATGCCTGAATAGTTCTCCCTGTAGAGAATCCAGGATCTCGTTACTTCTAGATGATACAGCAGCAGGAATGTGCCAATCAGCATCTGGCATATTGAAATCTCCTATCAGTAGCACTTCCCCTTTCCTAGCAATGCTGCGTATGTCTTCAATTAACTCTCTGTCTACCTCTTCCTCTTGTGAGAGAGGTCTGTATATTGCACCAATGCAAATAGATTTCTCTTTCCCTCTTTCTAGTTTAACCCACAATCTCTCCTCTCTCCCTTTTAAGCTCTGTAATTCCAAAGCTTTAATAGTAGTTTTTACATATAGTGCCACTCCTCCTCCCATTCTTCCTACCCTGTCCTTTCTGAATAAAGTATAGCCAGGTATAGTTACATCCCAATCATGGTTTTCTGTGAACCATGTTTCTGTAACTGCCACTAAATCCAAGTCAGCCACTCCCACCAAAGCTTGAACATCAGGGATCTTATTTCCCATGCTACGGGCATTTATACACACTGCTTTCCATATGTTACCCCTGTTATCCATTTCCATAAAGGTATTTAATGTATCACCTACCTGGGGGCTTTCTTCACCCATCCCCAACAAATCTAGTTTAAAGCCCTCTTCAGTAGATTAGCCAGTCTACTACCGAAGATGCGTTGACCTTTCTTGGACAGATGGATGCCATCTCTGCTCTGCAACCCTTGGAACAGCATCCCACGGTTTTGGGAAACCAAAATGCTCTCGATGACACCATCCACGCAGCCATGCATTCATCTCCAGGATGCGAGCCTCTCTGCCTTGGCCTTTACCCTCAACAGGGAGGATTGAAGAGAACACCACCTGTGCACCTAACTGCTTCGCCCTCTGTTCCAGAGCCATGAAGTCACTTTTGATTCATCGGGGAATGGTAAAGAAACAAGGAGATCTGCTGTTGCCCCTGCGATGCCCAGTCATTTCAGCCCTGTGCCATGTTGCATGTCATGGCCCCACTCCAGAGCCATTCCCCTACACTCAACTCGTGCTCACTGCAGCTGCCGCTGGATTCGTGCCAGGAGATGCGGACGAGTGAGCCATATGGTGCAGTAGAACACTCTGTAGGCTTCTATTTCTCACAGGACATGGAACCATCTGTGGAGGCAGGAAGGAGGTATCTTACATATGCATGTTTCTTTTTCCCCCCAGGTCTGACACTGCAGCTGCCTGCCTGCTTGCCATAACACCACCTGCATAAACTGGACCATGTCACATCCTGCTGCCATGTCTCCAGTGCTGCCACATCCCAGTCTGCAGCTTGCCCTGGTTCCCTGGGCCTCCTCTGTCCTATATGTCTGCATTGCTGACTAGCCAGGTCATGGGCTGAGGAGGCCATAGGGACAATGCTGACTGCATCATTCATCTGGGACCCTGCTGCATTTGATGCCTGCCCTGTGCTGCACATCGTGGGCTTTGTATGCTGGTGTCAGACCTGGCAGCTGACATGTCCTTTTTTATGGTTGCTGTGCAGGCATTTGGGCTGCCACTTTCCAGGTGGGCACTATCATGTGTGGTGTGGTACCTCTGTACACACTTCGGGGTGGGACGTGACCATGATCGTGTCTGCTGCAACAGTGGGTGTATGGGCTGGGCAACAGTGGGCGGTAGTGGGATGCCTGGGTGCATTGGGTGGGGTATGGACAACGATGGACAGGTGGTGAGCATGCCTTTGTCTACAGTGCATTGCAAAGGTATTCATCCCCTCTGTGCCTGTCCTGTTTTGTCACATTCCACCTGTCAGATGGATACTTCCATCTCCACTGTGGATCTTTGCATATCCTTCCATGTTCTCCTTGGTGTCCTTGTGGCATCTCTGCTTTATGCCCTCCTTGCATAGTCTGTGAGTTTCAGTGGGCAGTCTTCTCCTGTCAAGTGTGTTGTGGTATCATGCTCGTCATATTTTGTTTTCGTGTTGTTCCTGGTACTTCATGGCATCCTCCATCTTTGGGATAGTGATTTGTGCTGGGGGCCTGATCTCTGTGTCTCCACACCTTTGTCTCAGACCTGTCTGAGGTGCTCCTTGGTCATCCCGTTGCTTTCTTGGTGGTGTTGCAGGTTCCAGCCCTTTCATTCAGGTATCTTTGTGGAGACATCATGTTCCAGTTCATGTGGCACTTCTTGCATGCAAGTGGACCCTGCTGTCTCCTTTTGGGTCATCTGTGGTTCTTTGGTTGGACCTGCTCTTAGTTAGGGGTTTCATGGACAGAGTGTTGGTGACATATGTGCTCACACCTTTTCTGGTTTTACATGTTTCTTTCTGTATACAAGGTATTGTGTTATCCTTTCCTATCATCTGTTTTCAATATATTGTGAGGTCCCTTACCTAACGTCCACATGACTCCCCATCTTCTTTACATGTTGTACATCCTGCTACAGACCAGGACTGGCACAGAGGGGATGGATAGTTTTGCAGGCCACTGTGGGTCTTCCATGCATCCACAGTTGTAGTTTTCTGTGCATTTCCAGTGGCTACCCCTCCAGCCAGGTGTTCACAGGTTGGGGTTGATAGAGAGGGTGGCTACGAATGTGGTTGGTGGTCTGGGTCCTGGCCATCAACAGATGGACCTATGGATCTTTTAGGTATACATTGGTGGCCTGGTAAGTTGGCAGTGCTGTGCTGCAACCTTTGTATGCACAAGTTGGGTGCCTCATTTGATTGTCAGCAGGCTCTGCTGATACTGCAAGGTGCACCACTCTACCATTCGTCCCACAGCACATCAGGTAAACAATGGATTTGGAAGGAGGAAAGAGCCTCAGAGTCCAAGGAGGTAGGGGCAATGGTAACAGTTAACTTCAAACCAGACCCAATCCGCCTCACATCAGTGGCTCTAAAATACTCCTACCAATCGATTGTTCAATATAATTCCATTTATTTAAACTTGTGATTCCAAATCAAAATAATCAGTAGTAGCTGCCCCATGCCAACTTTCAGAGCTAAAAACATGCTAGATATACCGAGAAAAGGAGCACTAATCTTCCCAAGTCACCATCTTCTACATGCTCCAAATCACCACTGAGAATTCTTGCTGCTGAAAATCCTGCCCTTTCAGCGGTGACTGGGAGCCTGTTCAAGGTGGTGGCTTGGTTAGATAGGTATTCCTTTTTTCGGTATTTCTAGCATGTTTTATGCTCCAAGAGTTTTCAGAGGGCAGCTACTACTGATTATTTGGATTTGGATTTGTAGCAGAAACTGGTTAAAAGATAGAAAGCAGAGGGTAGGGCTGAATGGTCAACTTTCCTAATGGAGAAAGGTGAATAGAGGAGTACCCCAGGGATCTATACTGGGTCCACTGCTTTCTAACATATTCATAAATGACCTAGAAATGGGAATGATGAGTGAGGTAATGAAATTTGCAGATGACACAACATTATTCAAAGTTGTTAAAACAAGAGGATTCTGAAAAATTGCAAGATAAATTGATAAATTGGAATACTGGACGTTCAAATGGCAGATGAAATTTAATGTGAACAAGTGCAACGTTATGCATCTAGAAAAGAACAACCCAAACTATGGTTACATGATGCAAAGTTCCATATTAGGAACCACCACCCAGGAAAAAGATTTAGGAATCATCGTGGATAATATGCTGAAACCCTCCACCCATTGGGCAGCGACGGCCAGGAAGACAGATCATAAGGAATCATAAGGAAAGGAATGGAAAATAAAACAAAGGATATTATAATGCCTCTATATCGTTCCATGGTGCGACTGCACTTTAAATATTGTGTGCAATTCTGGTCGCGGTACCTTAAAAAGAATATAGCGGAATTAGGAAAGGTACAGAGAAGAGCCACAAAAATAGTAAAGGGGATGGAAGGATACACCTAGGAGTAGAAGCTTAAAAGGTTAGGGCTCTTTAACCTGGAAAAGGGACGGCTGAAGGGAAATATGATAGAGGTCTATAAATTAATAAATGGAGTAGAACGGGTAAACGTAGATTGATTGTTTACCCCATCAAAATGTAGAAAGACTAGGGAACATGCAATTAAGCTACAGTGTAACCTGTTTAAGACTAATAAGAGAAAATATGTTTCCACTCAACGTGTAATCAAACTGTGGAATTTGTTACCAGAAGATGTAGTAAATGCTGTTAGTGTAGCTGGGTTTAAAAAAGGTTCGGACAAGTTCCTGGAGGAAAGATCCATAAACCATTATTAAAGAGGACCTGTGAAATCCACTGCTTACCCCGGAACAAGCATTATGGAACATGTGTGATTTTTGGGGAACCTGCCAAGTGCTTGTAATCTGTTTTGGCTACTGTTGGAAACAGGATACTGAGCTTGATGGACCTTGGTCTGACCCAGTATGACATTTCTTATGTTCTTATGAAATGCCTCAGAGGAGAATTGGGTTGTTGTGTTTCGGCAAGAAATCAAAGGGAATGTAACAGTGGCTAAATATGAGACTGCCCAGCAATTCGCAGTTCTCTTTGTAGCCCCTATGCTCTGGAATAGCTTGTCCCCACATCTGTCTTGAGCCAATTTTCAAACATTTTCAATCTGCTTTAAAAATCTATCACTTTGAACAGGCTTTTGGCTGTCCTCCCCTCCTCCTCAGCTGTCCTCTCTCTTTCTTTCTTTTACATGATATAACTAAAGGAATTCTTTTTCGTTTTCATATGATTAACCTTTTATTGGAAACCATTTGTATGCCTGCAAAGGCAGTATAGTAAATGTAATAAAACAAGAAAACTGTAAACCTTTGCTACCCTGACTCATATGAGTGACCACCGCTAAAGGTACAGAGTCTTCAGCAGCTGTACATACCTTGGCACTCCACCTGCTCTTGCCACACTTAGTGCAGCACTTTTGGGTGGGCTCTGACCGTGATCTTGTAGGTTTCCAACTTACTGTGAATACCGAAGTGTCTGGAACAGAGAAGAGTGTTGCACATTAGGGGACAGGAGGACTCTAGGCATGGATGGTTCCTGCCAATCATAGACTGCCTTTCCCAGCTGGAGTGGGCCACCTCTGTAGGGAGGGTTTAGCTCCATCTGGACAACTGTGGCTGTGGCACCTGGACTGGTAGGGTAGAGCTTTTACTCTTGCTTTTCAGCAGCATATTGTATGACTGATGTACAAGGTGACCTGACCCTCTGTCTGTGGTTTTGGCTGCATCTCTTTGAATATGACTTCTTAAGGCTTAGATTGGGCATCCGGCAGATTGCAGAGCACAATGTGACAGCATTACCTTTGCCACTGTGATAAGTGTTGCATGTCTACTGGGGCAGAGTGGGGTTATTGGATTACACATGCCTGCCTCTCTTACTTACCGCTGTGTTGGCATGCAGACCTTGACACGGCATTACAACATTGTGGAGTTTGTGTGTGTGTGTGTGTGTGTGTGTGTGTGTGTGTGTGTGCATTCCTGCCTACATCATAGGTGTCATCCCTGACTAGATGGCAGCCTAACAGGTATTGGGGTAGATGTGAGGGACAAAGTTTAGACTTACCTGGCTAGAACCATCCAGATAATCTTCCATGTCCTTCATACTGCAACGTAGTGCTATATCACCTCCAGGTTGGTACAATCTTCCTCCATTAGAGAGCACGAGATGCATGAGGAGGTTGCTCTCTGCCTCAGAGAAGTTCTGCTCCCTCTTGGTTGCAACATTAGTGCTCTCTAATGTCAGACCCTCTAGTGGCTGCTACAGTGTACAGGGACCAGAAACATATCAAAATGGTACCACAGAGGAAGACAAGCTATGCACATATAGAGTGAAGTTGGCCATATGCATTTTTTGCCACCAGACAGCACTTAAGATACATGTGTAGTAATCAAAAAAACACCCCTTTGCACATGACTCCATCCTACTGCCACCCTCTGTTTCCCATTTGTAACCACCCCAGCCACCATGGTTCCATGTGCAACCACATTTTTGAATGCTCCAACATGACTTGGCTGCCACTTCGATCTAGCGTGTTTTCCACATGTATGTGTCCCCACTTCATAATATATACATGTGTAAATCATCACTGTGCATTTTTTAAAAATATGTTGCTTTCGTGGCGTGGAGATATGTCGATTTCAGAACAGATACCCGCATGCACATTCTCTCTTCCAAAACTGACATGGATTTAAGATGTTTTCACTTCCACCTCCCATTCACCCCGAAATGGCCTTTCTAAAATGTGCCTTCACATCATGGTTTTAAAGCATATTTCTGCTCATACAATATGCCCAACACTTTTGTTGAAAATGAACTCAGTACGTAAGTAAGAAATCTCTGAAAAGTATTTCAGAGGAAAATCTAATTATACAGCACTGATGGGAACAACAATACCTAATCAGCACTAATAAAAACAATTCACCAAGCTCTCAATTCAACTAATTCTTTTTGGCCTCTAAAAAGAAAATAGAAGGGGAGAAAAAAACAAGTAGTGGCTGTCTTTAAAACTGATATTTAGGAGATAGTCACAAAAATACAGAAAGTACTTATCACGGCCCAAGAAAAGATATTTGAAATGTACAGGAAGGAAGTCATTAAAGATGCTTCAGCAGTACCCTCCATACTACCAACAAACAAACTTATATGTGCCCATTCAATGAAATACATCATCAGCTTTACCAGTCCTCAGATCTACTTTAGCTTGAGCAGGGCATAATTCCAGGCAGCTCTCTCTAATACCAATCAGATAAATATTTATGCTTTCTGATAAACACTAAAACTAGCAGGAAAGAGTCCACTCCTTTTTCATTGTCAAATGGCCATCAACCAATAAACAACTCTACCCTTTTTTGAACGCTTAGTTACAGTTGTGCACACAAAAAGTGAAACTGCTTTTAAAAGTCTAATGCTACATTTTCTACTGATGATCACGAGGTCAATAAACCACTTTGGCATAACTAACACTACACAAAGGTGAGCGTTGTGATCATCAGTAGACAAAGTGTGACATAATAAGGGTAGTTTTGTAACAGCTTACCAAGGTAGTAGGCAATGTATTAGTTTTCATATGAATGGTAAAATCAATGAAAATCATGATTTACAGTTTGTCCCAGCATCAACTAACTGAGCATGCATACTCAGAAAATTTGCATGAATTACCATTTGTGAACTTCATTTTCATTGTGAATTAACATGTGGCCAGACATATTGGAGTCAATCTTGGAGGGGGAGGGGAAGGAAGTCATGGAGCAGTCCCCAGCAGCCATCATGAAGAACTTAAGCCAATCATGCTTCAAATGTTTGACAATAAATCATAAAAGAAAATCCTGAACTCCAAAAGTGAAAATCTCTTTTTGTTGGAGCTGCCACCCAAAAGTAGGCAGAATGGAATCCGTCCCCTCGCTGCGGCCTCTTCTTTTTAATCAGATTTAAAGTAAGTGAACAAACTTAAACACTTAGCTTTGCTTCGAGCTTGTAAACTGCCAAAGGAATCAGCAGACAACAACGTGTCACGTTTCGGGTCTCAGCATTACGACCCTGTATTAGGTTGAAAAAATTCCTGCAGTCGCAAAAGCTTCAATGAATCAGAAGAAAAAAACAACCGTCCAACATTTATGGAACCGGCGTCTGATGTCAGTGCCGACGAAACCAAAACTGAAGACCAATCAAGAGGTTCAGTATCACTCACCAGCCTATCATAAGAGGAAATGCCCTACTGATAAGGGAACCTCCAATTCTGATTGGATCAAACTACCCTACAGCAAGCTGAAGAAACTACGATAAGGCAAAGCATGGGTAATCATAAAATACTATGCCATTCCAACAGTGCATTGAGGCCAAATGGAGAGACAGTGTTCAACTTATATATCCATCTTTGTTCCAATTTTTGCAGCCTGAAAACTTGATTACCTCCTCTGGGATCAGATGGAGTGAAGTCCAGTATGCGCCATCACAGCTGATCAAAGCTGTGTGCTTGCTGAAGGCAATGTTCTACCAGCGGAGCTGCAAGAGTTTTAATATGAAGATGTGAAGCATGTTCACCTAAGCAAACTTTCATGGCTCTTATGGTATGTCCTATATAATAAAAAGAACAAGGGCATACAATCAAATACACCACATAAGTCAACTGGCAAGTAATATGCCATTTAGATCTGTAAACACGAGAAGTGTGGATGTTAAGCCATGTCGTGCCTACAATGGAGATTTCACAGAATTGACATGAACCGCATGAACTGCAGGAATTTTTTCAACCTTACTTTACTTACTTTAAATCTGATTAAAAAGGAGAGGCTGCAGCGAGAGGACGGATTCCATTCCGCTTGCTTTTACGTGGCAGCTCCGACAAAAAGAGATTTTCACTATTGGAGTTCATGATTTTCTTTTATGATTTACTGTTTAATCCTGATTGTGGGACTCAAATGTTTGAGAGGCAGTCAGAGAAACCTATCCCTTCCTGACTTCTACAAATCCCATAGCTGATGAGGTCACAGCAGGGCTGAAACACACAGGCAACACAAACAGCAGACAACCATTTTGCCTCTTACTTTCAGTGAGGAAGAAGCATTGCAGGATTATAAAGGAAAAAATAGCAATTTGACTTTGACTTTGACTGTGATAGGATTGGAAAGAAAACTAAACATAGCAGCTTGGCTAGTGGCTACTGCTATAGGGTTGTATCTGGGGCCAAGGAAGATTTTAAAGAAGGAAAAACACAGACAAATTGACTTTGAGCCATTAATTAAGGAGAGACTTAAGGTTGACGTTTGCTTGCCTTTCTACATCAAAGTAAAAAAAAAAGATTCAAGCTGGGCATTTTTTTCTGAGCATATTTTTGCCTTCTTCATTGCTGTAGACAGTCTACCAGAGAACTAGGGCCTTGAAAGATTTGGGTAAGGGAGGGAATTGCACTTTGATACCTCACAGAGTCAGTGGCAGGAGCAAAATCTATGTATTCAATTGCAGAACTATAAGATACAGTGCAATAATATTTTTTGCAACAATCTTTTTCATCTAGTGTGAGTGACATCAGCAGGGAAGGCAGTAAGGCACAAAAAAAGCTATAGTACAGGCACAGTTCCTGGGCATCCAGTCCTATTGGAGCATTAGCTAAATAACTGAGCAAAGACATTCACACCAACTGGTTCTTTCAAGAGATTGTCAATTGGCATGCAGCCTAACTGCAGCTCAGTAGTGCAGGGGCTAGCCGAAGCCAGGCACAGGACCCCAGTCATGGTATCTGAGAACATCCCCAAAAAATATCTCACTCTACTCTAAATAAAGACATAAAATGGAATATTACTAGTAAGGAGAAAAGGATCTCAGATCATTAGAGCGCCAGACATAGGTATAAATTATCTTAGCCTTAGACCCATAGCTCAATTGAATCAATGATCCAAAAGAACTCCTTATATAAAAATTAATATCTTTCTGATTTTCAATTCATTTCTTCAATTCAATTTGATTAAAGCATAACAATTTTTCTTATAGAGTCCTTCAACCCCACAAAGCACACTACACTTCTTCAGGCCTGCCAAGCCCATAACAACCGGAGAATAAACTATCTGCTTCATTCCAGCATTATTACTCTTGCATTTTCCTCAGCGCTAATCAGGACACCGTCACCAGTGTTTCGCAGCAGCTTCTTCAGGGGGTCATACATTCAAAATGGTGCTGTGTCAGGTGAAAGATACCAAATAATTTTTTTATATCAAAACTACTCTTAACATAAAAACCCAAATGAATTGCCATCACGGATCACTGTGTCATTCATATATCAAGCAAGAGACCACAGAGACCAGTACAAATCACCACATCCATCTTATTTACTTATATTTTAGACTCAAATTCAAATATAAATCACTTCAAACGTCTTTTAGAAAAATATTTCCTCAAGAACAACAGGACCCGCATCTTCTTCACAACTCGAACTACATCAACCACACAATGCTCCACATCTTAACACTATTGTGATTTTTCCACTTACTTTAGTATATCAATTCGTGCAACATAAGGCAGAGACCAGTGTCCACAGTGCTCCAGAGGAATCTCCCCCCCTCCCGCAAAAAGCACCACTCCAGTGAATTTAATATAGCAGACAGCCCACCCACAAAGCATGACATACATACCGCAAATGTCCTGTCTTACAAAGGACCATGAATATAGCAACAAAAACTAACCACTGGTTTTAACCAACAGAAAGATTCCTTCAATCACTCTCCTACCACCATAATTCAGACACACAGCAATTCATCGAAATGCAGCACCCTTCGGTTTTAAAAGGAGACCCAACCATGATCACAATATTGTATACTGGATCTCCTTACAGCCATATATTATTCAAAGTTGTTAAAACACAAGAGGATTGTGAAAAATTGCAAGAGGATCTTGATAAATTGGAAGACTGGATGTCCAAATGGCAGATGTAATTTAATGTAGACAAGTGCAAAATTTTGCACCTAGGAAAGAACTACCCAAACTACAGTTACATGATGCAAGATTCCGCATTAGGAACCACCAGCCAGGAAAAGGATTTAGGTGTCATTGTGGATAATATGTTGAAACCAATGTGCAGTGGTGGCCAAGAAAGCAAACAGAATGCTAGGAATCATAAGGAAAGGAATGGAGAAGAAAACCAAGGGTATGATAATGCCTCTGCATCGTTCCATGGTACAGCCACACCTTAAATATTGTGGGCAATTCTAGTTGACATATCTTAAAAAGAACATAGCAGAATTAAAAAAGGTACGGAGAAGAGCCACCAAAATGCTAAAGGGGATGGAAGGATACCCCTATGAGGAGAGGCTTAAAAGTTTAGGACTCTTCAACTTGGAAAAGAGGGGAGATATGATAGAGATCTATAAATGAATGAATGGACTGGAATGGGTAAACATAGATTGGTTGTTTATTCCTTCAAAAAGTAGAAAGACTAGGGTACACTTAATAAAGCTACAATGTAGCCCATTTAGGACTAATAGGAGAAAATACTTTTTTCACTCAACGAGTAAACAAACTCTGGAATTCGTTATCGTAGGATCTAATAAAAGTGTAGCTGGGTTTAAAAAAGGTTTTGGCAAGTTCCTGGAGGAAAAGTACATAAACCATTATTAAAGAGCACCTAGGGAAATCCACTGCTTACCCGAGATAAGAAATGTGGAATCTGTGTACTTTTTTGGGAACCTGACAGGTACTTGTGACCTGGATTGGCCACTATTAGAAATAGGATACTGAGCTTGATGGACCTTGGTCTGACCTAGTATAGCATTTTTTATGTTCTTAGCTCTCCTCCTCAGATCCTTTCAAGAGCATCAGCACAGGCACACAGCATTAGCAAGCACTGCAGGCCCTATCTTGGGCATATCATAATGTTTGTGAAGGGTATGTCTGGAAAATTAAATTGTCATAGAAAGAAAGAAGGGAGGGAAAAATAAGAGCAGCTCTGGCACAGGTGTGCAGAAAGAGATGGGGTATTCTCAGGGTATGGTTATGGGTTCCTCTAGTCCATCACCCAAGCTAAAGAGAGATGGCTTTACAAGGACAGTTGAAAGAGCAGGTGGCCAGTGTCATCTCCAAAGAGAGGCAAAGGGAGGTTGGCACGGTGTAGATTAGAGAGGGCAAAAGAGATGCAGCAGGTGAAAAGGCAACTCAGCCTCACAGTAGGCATACCATATTCCCTGCTGAAAAGTATGTGCAGATTGTCTTGACACATATAGAATTTGAAGGAGAGAGATTGATGGCTGCAGCCCAGAACAGCGGTTTAAGAATGAGTTGGTTTATAGCGAGCACTGAAAAAAACTGGCAAAACAGACATGTCGATTCTGTAAGAAAGACCTGGAAACAGTGACTCACCTCATAGCTGGCTGTGAAGTTATGATGGTGGAAAATTTCTATACAAAAAGGCACAACATCCATTGGAAACTCTGTAAACACTACAACATCACTGTCCTTGAAAAGGACTCGGATAAAGACCCTAAGAAAATTACAGAGAATGAAGAGGTTATGATCACCTGGGACATTCCCATTCTGATGGATAAGAAACTGGATGTGAGGAAACCTGACATAGTAGTAAAGGAGAAAAACACCAGAACGGCATTGATAAAAGAGGTGTCGGTTCCAAGTGATTATTTTGTGAATCGCGTGGAGAGGAAGAAGATCCTGAAGTACCAAGAAATGCAGTCAGAGAGCAAAAAATGTCACAGAAAGATACAGAAATATTTCCCATTTTATTGTGAGCCACAGGCTTGATAAAGAAGAATTTCCAAGCACATCTTGACAAACTACCCATACGTGTTACATCTTGAGAACTCCAGAAGGAAGCTCTCTTTGGCACGAGCAGTAAATTTGAGGAACTGAGATCATTTATTTATTTAACTGGTCTTTTATACCACTTTATCATTTAGTCAAAGCAGTTTACATTGTAACTTAAACATAGTAATGCACATTAAACAGGAATATTAATAACTTGGATTCTTCTGAGGCAGTGGAGGATTAAGTGACTTGCCCAAGGCCACAAGGAGTGCTAGTGGGAATCAAACCCTGGTCTCTTCCTAAGCCCATGCTGTAATCATTAGGCTACTTCTCCACTCCATCATGTACCACATACACTGGCTTAGAAATGAAGTCCATGACTGTCATGGTATGCACAAACTAACTCATTTGGAGAAACTGCCCCAAAGACTTTTCTGTAGGATGTATATCTGAATTATCAGATACTAAAAGTGTACTGGCTGAAGAGGCTGTTGAAGAGGTTAGCATGTCAGTTGGTGAGGAAGTAGAAAGTTTTCCTGGTAATGCCAAAGATAAAAGCACCGCACAGGTAGAGGGGGCAATAGAGAATGGGAAGGATGCTGCTGGCCTTTCATCTTCTCCTCTACCCCCATGAGTCTTACAGCAGCACCAAAAGCAGAAGCTCCCTCCAAGAAGTTCATTTTAGAGCCAATATAACGCGGCTCAATATAACATGAAATCGCTTATAACGCGGTCAAAGGTTGGCTCCCAATTTCACATCTTTCAAATTTGATAGATGCGCATGCACGTGAACGTGTACCAGTGCATTTAGCAGTTTGTTGTTGGTTTGTCTCTTAATTGTAAACTAAAGAACGATTTAAACAAATGGGGGAGAAAGAATTCAAGCTGAGCAAGGGCTGGCTCATGCTCTGGTAATAAAGGTCTGGAATTCTCCAGGCTGCAATTTCAGGAGAAATTTTACTTGCTGACACCAAAGCTGCTGATGACTATCCATCACAATTAAAAGTTATCATGTAAGAAGGCAGCTATGTTCCAGAACAAAATTACAACTGCGATGAAACTTGACCTTGTTATCGCATGCTTCCTGATTAGACACTAGCATGTAAAGCCGATGAACAAAAGGCATAGGACTTTAAATCAATGAAGGATAGGGTAACTTTGCTGTTTAGTGTCAATAAAATTGGCACAAACAATGTTAAACCAATACATAGGAAAATCGAGGGCACCAAGGTGTTTCCACAACGAAAATACATATGTGATAGCGTTTTCATATCATCACAGCAAGAATGCCTGGATGACAGATTTTCGAGGAATGCTTTCATAAACTTTTTCTGCCATCAGTGCATGATCATTCAAGGAAGAAAAATACGGACCCTAAGTACTTTGATTGCTGGACAACTGTCCTGCCCACTTTCCTGCAGAGACCCTCATAAGCAATGCCGGTAAAATAAAGGTGAGCTATTTGCCAAGAATATGACCTCCAATCCAACCTTTATATCAACCTTCAAAATGCACTACAGGAGAAATGCAATTAAATGAATAATTAATGCAAAAGTATGCATAACAGAATGCCTGAAGAAACTCTTAACTGGTAAGCATTTCACCATCTACGGTTGAAAAGTGTTGGGAGAAACAATTATATGAGGCATCTGCACCTGACTCCACTCCAACGAAACAGAAAATGATGTGAAAAAAGAGTTAGATTTAGAGGAAGAATTTGCAGGGATTACACAAGGGGGACAGCAACAAGGCAAATACAGTTTATCTGGAACTGGTTACATGACATTGGTGATTGGATCCATATAAGATTATGACTGTCCAACTTATGAACGCTTGAACAACCAGATGAGTGTAACAAATGATCTAAGACTCCAGGCCCAAACTGAAGACACATCTTGTGACACCAGTGACAAATATGACACACCCCATCCCCCTAATGTAACAGAGCCTTTAGCAGCCATGGAAACTGTACATCCACAGTTGCAATCAGAAAATGTAGAGAGAATTAATATCCTTCATTTGAAATGAATTAGTGAAATTGCAAAAAAGAAGAAAAGGGAGTCAATGAAGCAGTTAACTTTAGATTCATTTATTAATAACATCATAAAGCAGACATTCTTTTTATGATTTCTTCATTTACAGCATCCAAAAACATTATACAGTATGAAGGATTATAAAAAGGGACTGCTACTTCTGGAGAGAGATCTGCAATTGTAAATAAACACTTCCCTGGAATTTTTCTAAATCTTGGGGAAAAAGGAATTCTTTAGATTAAATCTGATTAGTCTGTGTAAATTAGAATCTAGTGTATTTGTTAAATTAGTCAGGGCCCAGTATCAGCAAAGAGATTTTAGTTAAATTAAAAACTCAACAGGTAGCTTTCAGTTTAAGTTTAAAATCCAGCAGAGGGCTTTCAGTTTAAATTTAAAATCCAGCAGAGGGCTTTCAGTTTAAATTTAGAACCCAGCAGAGAGCTTTCAGTTAAATTTAAAACACAGCAGAGAGCTTCTAGTATAAATTTAGTACTCAGTCATGGCCTAGTATCGGCAAAGAGTTTTCGATTTAAATTTAAAACACAGCAGAGAACTTTCTGGCTAAATTTAAAACCCAGCAGAGAGCTTCTAATTTAAATTTAATACTCAGTTAGGGCCTAGTATAAGCAAAGAGCTTTAATTTAAATCAAATCAGAGTACAAAAACAGGGTCGGTATTCTTTGAGCAATACATTGTTTCTAGAGACCTTTATAAAGAGGCCTTCTAGATAGGAGGTAAAACACCTGTGAAATTGTTTTAAATAGGTGTTAAAGCCAAGTGACAGATCAAAAGGGCATTTTCAAAGACGTCCTCTATCCAAGCAAAGGCTATGTGAATCACCCAAGAAATTGGTCACCGATTACCTCAGAAGCACAGGACAGGGTACTGTGTAGCAATCAGCTTTTAATAAGTCTTCTTTCCCTCTCTCCCTCCCTGACTTCCACCCACCCCTGGGATAATCCTAGCTTTATAGGTGCTTAAACTTCTTAAAAGAAAGGAGTTGCCATATTCACTCTCAGGTGCAGCTGTTTATCCTCATCAGGCATATATTAAGGACCTGTGATTAAGCTTGAGGTGCACAAAGTACATTAAATGTATTAGGTATAGTTTTATTAGTATAAGGATCCCCAGCAAACCTTAGTAAGTAAACAACTTAAATAGAAATCCTTTTAAATAAATAAATAAATAAATATCTAAATACAACATCAGTCCAGCAGCGACATGGGGGCTTTCCAGTCTTTTGCATTGAGTGTCACATGTATGATTTTCTCCAACTTGGTGAGGGGTCTTACGTGTGCACTAGGTGCAAGGAGTTCTTTGCTCTCAGGGAACGAGTCCGATCTCTGGAGGCTAGAGTAGCAGACTTGGAGGATACAAGGAAGACAGAGAGGTACATAGATGAGACCTACAGGGATGTAGTACTGTAGTCCCACCTCCAGTCTGGCAGCATCCCTGTTGCCATGGAGGAGAGAGGTCACGTGACAGGAGAGCATTACCGTGGTGTGGCAGGAAGTGATCCTGTAGCTAGAACCTGTCCTCCAGGTGATGTAAAACCCTCTGACACTGAGGAGATTTCTCCAGGGCCATGTGCCCACGAGGGAATGGTTAGGACAGCCGTTATAGTTGATGATTCGATTATTAGGCATGTAGATAGCTGGGTGGCTGGTGGACGTGAAGATCACCTGGTAACATACCTGCCTGATGCGAAGGTATTGGACCTCATGCACCATCTAGACAAGGTCCTAGATAGTGCTGGGGAGGAGTCTGCTGTTTTGGTACATGTCGGTACCAATGACATAGAAATGTTTGGTAGGGAGGTTCTGGAGACCAATTTAGGCTTTTAGGTAGTGTAATGTAGAAGCCCCTACTGAGCCTATGGAGATAGGGATAGTAGAAGATTCCACCTTAGAATCTGACAGGCAGTCTGAGCACATGGCTCAATGTTTACAAGAAGAAAGTAAACAGAGAAAGTCAGGAACCGAATGGACACGCCCAAGCTGTGACCAAGCTTAGGGGTTAATGAGAAACACCTGTTCAGGGGAAGGGCAGAGCTAAGCCCTGAGAAACAGGACTATAATAATTGGTCATTAGCTTTAAAAGAGAGACCGAGAGAAACACAGAAGCAAGGAAGAGAGAGACCGGGTGAAGGTCCCAGTCAGAGACCAGGTCAAGAGAGAGCCATAGCAAGAGCCAAGGAAGCCAAAGCCCGAGAGCCTGAAGGAAGCAGCATAAGAGAGGTGCCGTTCAGGAAAGGCAGGAGAAAGGAGAGACCTCCTGTGAGGCAGGTTTGGAAAAGCTCGGAGGCTCCAGAGAGAGAGAGAGACAAATGCAGGAAAATACTTATAGGTCTGAGGCAGAAGCCAGCAAGCTAAGAGGAAAGAAAACACAGCTGGTGTTTGGAAACCTGCCTGAGCCAAGAGAACAGAGAATTCCTCCCTCCTTAAAGCCAGAAGGTAGGCTTCAAAGTTTGCCCAGCTATGAATCTAGTTTAAAAGTATTTCCTTGTTGTTGCCAAGAAGTAGGAGACAGCCCAGGAAGCAACTCCAAAGTACAGGGTGGTTTCAAGCCCTGCTGGTTAGAATGGAATAAAGGGAAGATCCATGAATGCCTAGAAGAAGGTTACTTTAAAACCCACGATAGCAGCTTACAGCCACACCCAGCTAACGCTGAGCTGGAAGAGATGCAGATAGACTCTGATGTTTATGATGCAGCTGATATACAGATGGATTGCACCCTATGTATAGCTGGCCATATTGAATCCCTGTGCTGAGCATTACTATAAGAGTGCTGATAAAATGGCAAAGAAAAGGGGAATATTTTCCTTTGCTATCAGAAGCTGTTTTGTTTGCTTTTGCTTTTGTGACGAACACTGCACGTTTGGAAGCCTGAGAGTGAAGAGGCACATTTACCTTAGTTCTTGTATGTATTCCTCCTACCAAATATATGGAAAGTTGTCCTAATTTCATCTGCACTTAAGTTCTGTTGGGAGGGGAAATAAAATCCTTGTCATTTTCGCCTTTAACACTCGACTGCAACTCCTTCTTGAATCAGAGGGTAGAAAGGGAACTACCATTCCCACAAGGCATTGCAGGGGCAAATGCAGTGTCATACTCCCTGAAGATAGAATATCAAGGCAGACCAACCCTACTCGCCCTAGGCAGTAGGCTGGCCTGATGACAGTAGGAAGTTGAAATCCAGAATGCTTCCCGTTCCACGTGCAGGACCCAAAAGGAAGGCAGTGTTCCAGAATCTCAATGCATGGATGAGATGATGCTGCAAGGAAGAGGGTTTTGGATTTGTTAGAAACTGAGGAACATTCTGGGGAAAGGAGGAGCTTTTCCAAAGGGATGGGCTCTATCCATTGTTCCCTCTAAGCTGCGCTGGGTCCCCTCACACACTGCAGCACCCTCGCAATGTTCCCTTTCATCTGTGCCAGGTCCTCCACCGGCATTCCCACCAGTGGGGAGAGGGGCGGAGCAATCAATCGCACTGCACCCCCTCCCTCCCGCCGGCAGGAATGCTGGCGGCGGACCCAGCGCAGCTTAGAGGGAACATTAGCTCTACCTTAACTGGGATGGAACCAGGCTGCTGGCATTAACCTTTAAAAAGTAGACAAAGTAGCTTTTAAACTACATAGTAACCTGTTAAATAAATAAATAACAGGGAAAAGCCAATAGTCGCCCAAGAGCGCATGGTTCGGAACAATGTATTCTTGAAGGATACTAGCAAAAGACTGAAGTTAGGGCATATCAACAGAGAGGTTACAATAAAGACAAAAGTAACTCACATGCCCTTGGGTACAGAGCAGACAGATTTAAAGATTGCAAATTACCCCTGGCTACCGATAGCCAGATTAATATGAATAAAATACAGCCTCTAAAATGCTTGTATGCAAATGCTAGAAGTCTAAAAATAAGATGGGAGAGTTAGCACTAAATGAGAGATTAGATATGATTGGTATCTCAGAGACATGGTGGAAGGAGGACAACCAGTGGGGCACTGTGATACCTGGGTACAAACTATACTGTAATGATAGAACATATCAAATTGGTGGAGGGGTTGCACTCTATGTTACAGAGGGCATTGAGTTACAAAGGATTAAAGTTTTGCAGGAAATAAAATACTGTAGAATCTCTGTGGATTGAAATTCCATGTAAAAGGGAGAAAGGGAAGGCGATGGCAGTGGGGGTGTACTATCGACCACCTGGCCAGAATGAAGAATGGATGATGAAATGCTCAAAGAAATCAGGGAAGCTAACAAAAGTTACAGCACAGTAATAACAATGATGAGTGATTTCAATTATCCCGGTATCAACTGGGTCAGTGTCACGGCAGGACATGATAGGGAGATGAAATAAATGACTACTTCATTGAGCAGCTCATTCATGAACGGACCAGAAGGGAAGCCATTTAGGACCTAGTCCTTAGTGGAACACAAGATCTGGTGCAAGAGATAAGGGTGTTGTGGCCACTTGGCAATAGTGATCATAGCATGATCACGTTTAATAAATGGAGGAAGGATGGTCAGGAAATCCACAGTACTACCTTTTAACTTTCAAAAAGGGAGACTATGATAAAATGAGGAAAATAGTTAACAAAAAACGAAAAGGAGCAGCTGCAAAGGTCAAAGATTTACATCAAGCATGGGTGTTGTTTAAAACTACTATCTTGCAAGCCCAGACCAGCTGTATTACAGGCTTTAAGAAAAGTGGAAGGAAGTCCAAAAAAAGTGCCAGCATTGTTTAAAGGTGAGGTCAGAGAGGCTGTTGTAGCCAAAAAACATCTTTCAGGAAATGAAAAAGGAGCCAAATGACAAAAACTGGAAACAACATAAGCAATGGCAAAGAGAGAATTTGAGAAGAAGCTTGCTGTATAAGCAAAAACGTGTAATAAAGACATTTTCAAGTACATTCATAGCA
Source organism: Ichthyophis bannanicus (assembly GCA_033557465.1). Classification (NCBI taxonomy): domain Eukaryota; kingdom Metazoa; phylum Chordata; class Amphibia; order Gymnophiona; family Ichthyophiidae; genus Ichthyophis; species Ichthyophis bannanicus. Next base: position 99,936,350 of record CM066034.1, on the reverse strand, counting down.
AAAATAACTGTGAGAGTGTCAGTTGGACCATTAGATGATAGAGGGGTAAAAGGGGCACTAAGAGGGCAAATGGCCATAGTGGAGAGACTGAATGAATTCTTTGCTTCAGTCTTTACTGAGGGAGATGTAGGCATGTTACCCATGACTGAAATGCTATTTAAAGCTGATTCCACAGAAGAATTGAAAGAAATATTGATACACTGGGAAGATGTATTACAACTATTTGATAAACAGAAAAGTAGCAAATCACCTGGACCGGATGGTATACATCCAAGGGTGTTGAAAGAACTGAAATATGAGACTGCAGACCTATTATTAGTAATCTGTGAACAATCTTTAAAGTCATTTGTAATAGCTGAAGATTGGAGAATGGCCAATGTAACGCCAATTTTTAAAAAGGGTTCCAGGGGTGATCCGGGAAACTACAGACCAGTGAACCTGACGTCAGTACCGGGAAAAATGGTAGAAACCATTATAAAGAACAAAATTATTGAACATGTCATGGCTTAATGGGAGACAGCCAATCTGTTATATTTTTCTGAAGGTGTGAATAAATAGGTAGACAAAGGAGAGTGTATCTGGATTTTCAGCAAGCCTTTGACAAGGTTCCTCATGAGAGACTCTTGGCAAAATAAAAAAGTCATGGAATAGGAGGCAGTGTACTATTCTGGATCAGAAACTGGTTAAAAGATAGAAAGCAGAGGGTAGGGCTAAATGGTCAATTTTCCCACTGGAAAAAAGTGAATGGTGGAGTACCCCAGGGAATCTGTTCTGGGTCTGCTGCTTTTTAACATATTCATAAATGACCTGGAGATGAGAATAATGAGTGAGGTAATCAAATTTGCAGATGACACAAAATTATTCAAAGTTGTTAAAACCCATGAGGAATGTGAAAATTTGAAAGAGGACCTTGATAAACCGGAAGACTGGGTATTGTGGGGGACCCTAGCCCAGGCCACGGCCTATAGGCATAGGGCTGCCCTTGTTAATCTTTAAATAAAGATTATGCTATCCTCGTCCAGAGCCTGGGCTTCTGGGACTTGTAGTTGTGTTACTTGTTCAAAAACAGAAGTATGGAAACCGAGGGTTTTTTCAAAGGCAAACAGGAATTTATTTCTTCTTTTTTTCCAAAACACTAAGGCTTAACAGAAGGCAACAGGATTCTTCTCCAAACAATATTCCTCAGGAAATTCCATGAAACCAAAACTGAAACTGCTTTAGAAGGCTCTCTTAACACATGCAGCTGTCTCTCAATAGACAAACAAATACGTCCTTTTTTTTTTCCAAACAAAAGCAAATGTCTTCTCTGCATTAAACAGGGTTCTTAGCTTTCCTTGCTATAGTAACTCTCCCTGTTTCCTTAATGCTTTGGGTTTTTCAAGTTACAGGGTTTTCTTTCTCCAGAAGCTTTTATTCAGCTCTCTGACACCATGAACAGTCCATTACTGAATCTTCAGACATAGAAACAGGTTCAGAACAATCTACCTGCATTTCTTCTGGATCTCCTGCCGGTACGTCTGACTCTAAAGTTCCTTGCAATGCTTCTGGCTCAATACTCTCCAAAAGCTCCTGAACTTTCCTCCACTGAGGCTTTTCACTATGAGCAAGGCTTTCACTTGGAAGGTGAAGCTTCTTTTTCTGAATTAAATGCCACAGTGCCTCTAACTGTTTCAGGTCCCTGTTAGCTGTACTTCTGTTCACCCACCTTCTGGGAGCTTGAACCCTTAGAACTGGTTCACGAACTGTAGAAACTGCCCTCTGCTGCTGGCCAGTAATTCTCCCAGCCACACTTCTGCTGGCTTCAGAACTACTTGTACTTTTCCTGCAAGCCTGACTTTCTCTTGGGGTGTTGCCTTCACCTCTGAAGTCCCCACAGAAGTCTCCTCCGGTCTCCTCCCCAGTGAACTCTCTGGGTCTTTCTTGGGTGCTTCTCTCCCCAGCAGTCTCCGTGGTCAACTCCAACTCCCCAGTCAAACTCTCTAGTGAACTCCCTGGTGAGCTTTCTGGTGAGCCTCTTGGTGAGCTCCCTGATGAACCTCTCTTCCCTCCTGTTCCTCTGGGTTTATAAAGCTGTTTTTTCCCTATCGTGCACTGCCCTTGCTCAGGTGCTTTTCATTAGTTACCAAGCCTGCCCTTAGATTAGCAGAGCTTGGGTGTGGCCTGCCTTCAGCAACTGCGTGTTTTTATCCTTTTCCTGCACTCTGCAAGTTATGGGTTCGCTGCCTGTCTCTTTCCTTAAAGGTAGATTTTTGATTTTCCTCTATTTCCATGGGCTCAGCCATACTCTCCTCATTACAGTATCCACATGGCAGATGAAATTTAATGTGGGCAAGTGCAAAGTTATGCATCTAGGAAAGAACAACCCAAACTATGGTTACACGATGCAAGGTTCCACATTAGGAACCACCACCCAGGAAAAAGATTTAGGTATAATTGTGCATAATATGTTTAAACCCTCCACCCAGTGTGCAGCGGCGGCCAAGAGAGCAAATAGAATGCTAGGTATCTTAAGGAAAGGGATGGAGAATAAAACAAAGGATATTATAATGCCTCTGTATCGTTCCATGGTGTGAATGCAGCTTGAATATTGTGTGCAATTCTGTTCACCGTATCTTAAAAAAGATATAGCCTTATTAGAAAAGGTACAGAGAAGAGTCACCAAAATGGTAAAGAGGATGGAAGGATACCCCTATGAAGAGAGGCTAAAAAGGTTAGTGCTCTTCAACCTGGAAAAGAGACGGCTGAGTGGAGATATGATAGATGCCTATAAATTAATGAATGGAGTGGAACGGGTAAACGTAAATCGATTGTTTATGCCATCAAAATATAGAAAGACTAGGGGACATGCAATGAAGCTACAATGTAACCTATTTAAGACTAATAAGAGAAAATATTTTTTCGCTCAACATATAATCAAACTGTGGAATTCATTACCGAAGGATGTAGTAAAAGCTATTAGTGTAGCTGGATTTAAAAAAGATTTGGACAAGTTCCTGGAGGAAAGGTTCATAAACCTTTATTAAAGGAGGCCTGGGATATCCACTGCTTGCCCCAATACAAACATTGTGAAACCTGTATCTTTTGGGGAAACTGCTAGGTACTTGTGACCTAGATTGGCCACTGTTGGAAACAGGATACTGGGCTTAATGGACCTTGGTCTGACCCAGTATGGGCATATCTTATGTTCTTATGTCATTTTGGAAGCCCTATTTGTGCTTTGGACATCTGAAAACAGGTAGAGAAATGTCCTGAGAGCCATTTTAGAAGCCAGCTCTGGGGATGTCCAAGTCTGAATGGGGGTGTGATGGTGACAGAGCCAGGGCATTTCTAGGAACCTAGATATCTCTGCCTGAGCCCAGAAACATCATGGATGTCCCAAGTCCTGTTTAAGTGTAGGCCTGCTCCAGGCACCTGAAAGGTATTTGTTCTGGGTGAAAAACATTCTGATGATGTAGAGAAGATAACATTCCATCATTGCCAGTACTCAGCACAATGTCAATGATAGGAGCAATGGGATTCGAACCTTGGCTGCCCTGGGCCAGTTGGCCAGTACTCTAATCATTAAGTTATCCTAAATGGCCATGTTGTGAAATATGGTTTTGGGGATGTCTATGTAGATGCCCCCGCACCGGAACTGGGCAAATACAGTTGTGGTCAACATTATTGGAACTTTGCATTTTAGGTATGTTCTTTATCTTTATTTAATTTCTTGATATATCGCCTAGGCTGAAAGGTCTGTTGTGTACAATATCTTGAGAAATAATTGGAAATATTACAACTGTATGTCATCATAATATTTTAAAAGTATCCTTATTTATTTATTTGGTTTTATATACTGCACTATTTTAAATCAGCGTGGTTTATAGTAAAACAACTCGTCACATAGAACAGGTTTACGTGGAACAAGTGAACAGAACTAACAGGCATGACAATGAAAAGTGGCTATTTAAGGCCAATTAAACATAATCTATCTACTATAACAAGGGTGACAAATAGGGTAGAACTCTGGGCAACTATATACAATTAGGGTAGAACCCTAGGCACCTATATACATGATGATTGGAGGACTATAATGTGAAGGTAGGTCTGTGCAATAGTGAGGAGTTGTGTCAAGGAAGGGCTATACTGTATGTTCAAAGTAAAGTTGGAAGAGGTGTGTCTTTAATGCCTTTCTGAAGGTCGCAAGGTCAGATATGCCTCTGTTAGGGGCCAGAAGGAAGCTCCAGAACAAAGGTGCGTAGAAGGTGAAAGCTCTGTGCTTAGCAGTTTGGGAGCTATATATGGCTGAGGTAGAGATGATAAGCATGTCAGCCATGCTTGACCTATTAGCTCTGTTGTCCGGTGTCCATTGTACAAGTTATTTATTTATTTTTTATTTATTTACATTCTCTTATATACTGCACTATTCTGCAACAGTGCGGTTTACATTGAACAAACTCAAATTACATTGAACAGGGCATTATAACTTGGAGATAACTATTTTACAGGGAACATGGGCTATGGAGGGTTAAGTGGCTTGCCCAAGACCACAAGGAGCACCTGTGGGACTAGAAACCCCAGTCCTTCCGGCCCAAGGTTGCTGTCCTCTAGTGGGATTTGAACCCCTGACCTTCCGGCCTGAAGTACCTTGCCCCAACCACTAGGCCACTCCTCCACTCAAGTTCTTCCAGTGCGCTTGCGCTTGCAGAGAGGTGGTGAAAGATTTTAAACATTATTGTGAGGGCTTTGTATAAGCTATCAGGAGCCAATGAAGCTGCTTTAGAATAGGTATACAAGTCCTTCTTTGTTTAGTGCATGGTGTATGGTGTGGGTTGAAACCACCACTCTAGATTGATCCAGTTTAGTCATAAGTTCTTTAGATATTGTACATGGTGTTTTTCCAACAGTTCACACTAACCTTCGAAGACTTCTTGGGTTTATCTTCCTCTTCCCAACATGTCCTGGGAGGTTCTTGACAGTTCCATAAGCAGAAAACTTCTTAATAACATTGCAAACTGTAGACACAGGAATCCTAAGGTCTTTGGAGATGGCCTTGTGATAATGGCTTTTCTGATGGTCTCAAGCAGCTCTCGTCTTCACTATTGTGAAAATGGAACAGGGAGTCAGTGTGGCCATTTTAAACATTAGAGCCATTATTCATTGGTTGATTCAAGTCATGTGAGTACTGACAATTGATCAGAGGTGTGTCTAATTTTACTGCCATGCGAATGTGGTTCTTCTGTTCAAACTGATTTGAATTGTTGATAAGGGTGCCAATCACTGGTCAACATTGAAATCATTACTGACTTTAAAAGGCCCTAATCTGTAGTATCTTGGTGAGCTGAATATAACATTAAAAAAAAATTTATTGGCTCTCATTTTGAAGATATTGCATGTAGTTCATTTTTGATGTTTCACCGTGTAAATTTATCCAGTAGGACATCAACAACATCCCAAATAAGCCTTGAATGATGTAATATTGCATCACATTGCATAATACCAGCATGCACACATCATCTAGAGTTGATTGCATCATTTTCTGATGCAATGCAATACTACTGTCAAGCCGTCTGACGTCAGCAGTGTACTATACACAGTCGGAAAGGAAAGTAATCTGGTATTCTGTTCCGATATTGAAAGCCTCATGAATGCCTTAAAAATCACTCATGACCCACAAGACTGGAGACTATTTATAGACTCTTCGAAACTGAGTCTGAAGGCTGTGCTTTTGAACAATGGAAACCGTCTTCCATCTATGTTGAATACAAACATGCTGTAACCTAACTCTGAAGGTAAAACATGCTATATGTATGTATATAGTTTCCCCAGTTAACCCAAGTTTAAAAATCCTGTTTTATGTAAACGTAGGACGAATGTTGTCCAAATATTCTGTTCATTGTAAACCGCACTGATGAGAAATAGCGCGGTATATAAGAAATGTAAAATAAATAAAAATAAATAAATCTATTCCAGTAGCACATGCCGTCCACATGAAAGAGACATACGATAACTTAAAGCATCTACTGACTTCCATTAACTATAACAAGTACAGCTGGCACCTCTGTGGTGACTTGAAGGTAGTTGCCCTTTTAATGGGACTGCAGCAGGGATATATAAAATACATGCGTTTCTTATGTGAGTGGGATAGCCAAGCAAGGGATTGGCACTACTTGCGGAAGGAATGGAATCGCAGACAAAATGTAACAGTTGGAAAGAAGAATATCCAGCACCCTGCTCTGGTTGAGGCTCACAAAATCCTGCTACCAACACTTCACATCAAACTAGGTTTGATGAAAAACTTTGTGAAAGCTATGGACCGCACTTCGCCAGCTTTCTGATACCTGCATGAAAAGTTCCCTTGACTCAGTGAAGCAAAGATTAAAGAGGGAGTTTTTGTGGGTCCTCAGATTCGAGAGCTCTTCAAAGATGACCGGTTCAACAACTTGCTGCAGGGTGATGCGAAACAAGCATGGAATGCTTTTCGCCTAGTGTCAACAAACTTTCTCGGGAAGGTTAGGGCAGAAAACTACAAGGAACTAGTAGAAGACATGCTGATGCAGTATCAGAAACTTGGCTGCAATATGTCTCTAAAGATCCATTTCCTTGATTCCCATCTCGATTTCTTTCCTGACAACTGTGGTATGGTTAGTGATGAGCAGGGCGAACGTTTTCACCAGGATATCGCAACGATGAAGCAAAGATACCAGGGAAAATGGTCCACTACAATGCTGACTGACTACTGCTGGACACTCCCCAGAGAAGCTCCCGAACAGCTGTACAAGAGACAGGTGAAAAAATCTAAGAAGTAGTCTATGACTTGGTTTTTTACAGGTATTAACCGAAGGCCTATTATATTTACTATTGACATGCATTTCGTGATATAAACATTAATTCTTGTAGATTACAAAAAAATCAGAGTCAACTTTGCAATTTCACTGTCATATTCATGTTCAGCATATAAAAATTGATAAGAAATAACTATTTTTATTTCAGTAACATGACTTTTGTAAAATGTTGTTGACCAGCATGTCCTGGCAATATCCCAGTTTTTATACTATTTCCTATTATTTCCTTTTTAATTGGACTTGTTTTACTTGATTCTTTTATGTGTCAAATGTTTATGCATATATAGTCCAAAGCCATTTCACTGGCCACTTTTTTTTTCTTTTTAGAAGATATTGGACGTTAAGAGGTTGAACTGCAAGGGTGCCAATAATGTTGACCACAGATGTATCACGCACATGATAGAAGTCCTAAAGCCCTTTAAGGATGCCATGGATGAACTGAGTTCTACAAGGGCTACCCTGAGCCATCTTATCATGGCTGCCCCGGCCCCCTACACAGACAAAAAGGAAATCAAACAAAAAGAAATGCTGGTGCTAGTCCCACTGTCCTGCCATTTCTGTCACTTACTACTCTTTTGTTGCCTGTAATCACAACCAGGGCCGGCCCGTCCATTGAGCAAGAATGTTTTTTGCACAGGGCCCCGCATTTCGGGGGGCCCCGCACAAAGAACATTCTGCTTTTTTTTCTTAATTAAATTTAAAAAAAAAAAAAAAGCTGGCCGCTGCCGCTGCGGCAGCATGGAGTGTCCCGCGGGGCTCCCTCTGCCCGGCGGAACTCTCCCGGCGCGGCTGAGCCCCTCTGTGCCGGCTTGCAGATACGCGAAGGGAGAGTGTCTCCCTCACGTCTCTGTTAAGCCCGCAGGGGCTGATGGGAAGCAGGGGCTGATGGGAAATTTCCCATCTGCCCCTGCGGGCTTAACAGAGACGCAAGGGAGACACTCTCCCTTCGTGTATCTGCAAGCCGGCACAGAGGGGCTCAGCCGCGCCGGGAGAGTTCCGCCGGGCAGAGGGACCCCCGCGGACACTCCATGCTGCCGCGGCCAGTTTTGTTTTTTTTTAAATTGCCATAAGCCGAGGGCGGGGTGGCGGGTAGGACTGGCAATGGGCTAGGGAGGCGGGGGGGTTAAGACTGGCAATGGGCTAGGGAGGGAGGGGGATTAAGACTGGCAATGGGCTTGGGCTAGGGCTAGGGCTAGGGAGGGGGGGTTGAGTCTGGCAATGGGCTAGGGAGGGAGGGGGGGTTAAGACTGGCAATGGGCTAGGAGGGAGGGGTTAAGACTGGCAATGGGCTGGGGGGGTTAAGACTGGCAATGGGCTGGGGAGGGGGGGTTAAGACTGGCAATCGGCTAGGGGGGTTAAGACAGGCAGTGGGCTATGGGGGGGTTAAGACTGGCAATGGGCTGTGGGCTGATGAGGGCTGGCAATGGGCTATGGGGGGTTGAGTCTGGGTATGGGATAGGAGGGGGGGTTAAGTCTGGCAATGGGCTGGGGGGGGTAAGACTGGCAGTGGGCTGGGGAGGGGGGTTAAGACTGGCAATGGTCTATGGGGGGGGTTAAGACTGGCAATGGGCTAGGGGGGGTTAAGACTGGCAGTGGGCTGGGGAGGGGGGTTAAGACTGGCAATGGGCTATGGGGGGTTTAAGACTGGCAGTGGGCTGGGGGGGTTAAGAAGGGCCGGGGGCTAGGGGGGTTAAGACGGGCAATGGGCTGTGGGCTGATGAGGGCTGGCAATGGGCTATGGGGGGGTTAAGACTGGCAATGGGCTAGGAGGGGGGGTTAAGACTGGCAATGGGCTGGGGGGGTTAAGACGGGCAATGGGCTGGGGAGGGGGGTTAAGACTGGCAATGGGCTGGGGGGGTTAAGACTGGCAGTGGGCTGGGGAGGGGGAGTTAAGACTGGCAATGGGCTATGGGGGGGGTTAAGACTGGCAGTGGGCTGGGGGGGTTAAGACTGGCAGTGGGCTATGGGGGGGTTAAGACTGGCAATGGGCTGTGGGCTGATGAGGGCTGGGAATGGGCTATGGGGGGGGGGTTAAGACTGGCAATGGGCTATGGGGGGTTAAGACTGGCAATGGGCTGTGGGCTGATGAGGGCTGGGAATGGGCTATGGGGGGGTTAAAACTGGCAATGGGCTATGGGGGGTTAAGACTGGCAATGGGCTATGGGGGGGTTAAGACTGGCAATGGGCTGTGGGCTGATGAGGGCTGTCTGGAAATGGGGTGATGGGGGGTTAGGACTGGTAGTGGGCTGATTGGGGGGGTTAGGACTGGTAATGGGCTATGGGGGGTTAGGACTGGTAATGGGCTGTGGGCTGATGGGGGCTGTCTGGAAATGGGGTGATTGGGGGTTAGGACTGGTAATGGGCTACGGGGGGGGGGGGTTGAGACTGGTAGTGGGCTGATGGGGGGTAGAACTGGTAATGGGCTATGGGGGGGTTAGGACTGATAATGGGCTATGGGGGGGGGCTAGGACAGGAAATGGGCTGATGGGGAGGGGTTAGGACTTGAGGTGGGCTGATGTGGTTAGGACTGGTAATTCGGCTGATGGGGGGATTTAGGACTGGCAATGGGCTATGGGTGGCTGACTGGAAATGGGTTGATGGGGGGATAGGACTGGTAATGGGTTATAGGGGGGCTTAAACTGAAAATGGGGTGATGGGGGTTAGGACTGGAAGTTGATTGACGGGGGGCTAGGACTGGTAATGGGTTGGGGGGTTGCTAGGACTGGAAATGGGCTGAGTGGAAGGGGAGGCTTGAACTGCAAATAGCTGATGGGGAGGGGGCTTGGAATGGAAATGGGCTGTGAGGGAAGGGAGCTAGGACTGAAAATGGGCTGATGGAACAGCTAGGATAGGACTGGAAATGGGCTGTTGGGGGGAGCTAAGATTGGAAATGGGCTGTGGTGGGGCTTGAATTGAAATGGACTCATGGAGGGGCTAGAACTGGAAGTAGGCTCATGGGGGGCTTGGACTGGAATTGGGCTGAGTGGAGGGGAGCTATGATTTGACATGGGCTGATGGTGGGGCTAGGAAATGACTAGAAATGGGCTGATGGGGGGCTAGGATTGGAAATGAGCTGATGAAGGGACTTGGACTGGAAATGGATGGGGGAGCTAGGACTGGAAATGGGCTGATGCAGGGACTAGAAGGGAATGGATGCTGGGTGAGACTGGAACTAGAAGGGAGCTGATGTTGGGGGAGGATTAGAATGGGATGGGGCTGAGAGAGTAAAATGGAGAGGGGAAAAATATTTTGTGTAGGAGGGATGAAAAATCTACAATTGGCCGGGTATTCGGAGAGTAATTGGGGATTGAGGATGGAGGGGTAAAATTTGTGTGGATGAAATAGGAATGAGGAAAGAGCAAAAGGAGAAAGTTTAGTATGTTAAAGCAGATGTAGAGAGAGAGAATGGAAAAAAAACTAGAAGAGAGAAGAAAGGACAAATGGACAGCAGACGATGGAGAGTTAGCAGAAAACATGAAGAAACCAGAAGAAAGTGGCTGGACCAATTGCAACTGAAAAAAAATGCACAAAAGGTAGAAAGATATCTCTTTATTTTGAATTTATTAACTGGAATATGAAAGCTCTGGGAAATGTGCATCATTAACGTCTGCGCTTTGTTTGGTACAAGAGGAAATTAATTTATAGTTTTATTTCTACAGTGTTGTTGTACATTCCAAGTTTGGCTTTTGGGGTTCCCAGTTTAATTATTGCCTTCCTGTTTCTAAATTGTGATTCCTTGTTTGGTGATGGTCTATGTTCTGCATGTGTAACTGAGCTGAGGTATTCTGTTTATGTAATTCCTATTTGACGTTGCCACTTGTTCTCTTTCCCCAGTATTCTCTGAAATGTATTGGTTTAATATTTGCAGTGTTTCCTTTTGATAGGTAGGGTCTGGTGCTTTGTGAGTCCTGGTAGTGCTGTCAGGATACGGCGGGTTTGCTATGGGTTCTAAATGGGCAGCGTTTGTAGTAGTTCCTAATGTGCCTGGCGGTTGGCACTGGATTATAGTAATGTAGAAATCTTTTAGTCTTTCTTTATCCATACACTCATTAAGAGACATGTTTACTAAAAGTTAGTGTATGGTAACATTATGCAAATATTTATGCAAATAAGGCCACTTATGCAAATGAGGTCCCGCACCGAGTCTCCGCACATGGCCCCGCACCCCCCTTGGGCCACCCCTGATCACAACATTCATATTTCAGGGGTCAAAATTCTTCTCATGACTGCACATCCGCTCTGCAGACTGCTAGCATGCTTTCATTGAGTTTGTTTAGGCCCACATGGCAAAACTGAAGGAAAGAAAAAAATTAAATAACACGCCCTGCCCCACCAAAAACATGAAAGAAAGAACTCCTTTTCCCTTTCTTCTTCCTACTGCTGCTCCTGTCTTCGTCATTCTGTTGGTACTGCTCTCCTTCACCTGTCCCCTGCTGGGTTGGGTGCTTCATACCACCCTTCTAGTTGCATGGCTCTGCATCTTGTGTGCTTGGACTTTTTCTGGGCCACTCTTCCTCATCATACTGCTGTTGCTTTGGTTCTCCTCTGCTGGTTTAGGGCCTTCAAGCCAATCTGGGTGCTGTGCTGGTCATCCTGGCATAATTTAGGGCTGTCCAGGCAATCTGACTGCTGTACGGTGCTGGTTCTCCTGGAATAATTTAGGGCCCTGCAGCCAATCTATGTCTCTCCTGCCCTTCTCATAGGCACAAAGATAGCCACAATCTTGCGGTGCTGCCACCCTAGAAAGAGGCTAGAAGGCAGCACCTCACGACTGTCACCATTTTATATTGGCCACAAGACAGGGCAAGAGGAAATAGGATCATTCCTGCCCTGTTCTTCATTAAACCACTAAGAGTGAAAGCTACTGTATGTGCTGGAGGAGCCCCAGTGGGGTCGTGGGGATGCTTTCCCACTCTTGCCAAATAGCTAGCCAAGATTTCCATTTCTGTAAGGGGAGGTGTGAGGGGGAGTGTGGGGGTCTGTGGGGTCCCCCCTCATGATGCTGTATCGGGGGGAGGAAGGAGGGCGCAGCCCAACTGACTAGCCGGGACTCTTTGCCAGTCAGAAGGGTGCACCAATTGCCCTGGGCAGCTGCTGATGGGAATCGGGAACTGTCCAGGAGGGGTCAGTGCTGTTGGGGGGGGGCACACATTTTTATCTTTTTATATTGGTGGTGCTGCAGATTGTAGCACTGCGGCACTGACAATATTGGGGGGGGGGGGGGGGGAGTCCCGAACACCTGCAGGGAAGAGCCCGTATTATCGGGCCTCCTGACAGATAATGCTACCTCTTGAGATGGTGCTATCTGCCACTGTGATTGGGCCTAATTTTGTCAGCCCCCTTGCCAAGCATAGTTACCTCCTCCCCCCATCTGGATCTTGCCCCTAGGGAACTGCACTGCACAAAAATCAGATATCGTGGAAAATAGCCTATATTTGATAATAGCCTATATTTGAAAATAATAGCCTATATTTGATTTTTTGGAGGATTAGCTGCTACCATGGGAGGTTAATCCTGCATTAGCCCTGCGGTAGCAGCTAATGCCCTTTGGTAGACATATCCCTATGTGTCTTAATAAAATAGCCTTGAAAATCCTGCAGAAATTGTGGCTAAAATGCACCGGCATATATCTACACTAGTTCCTGAGCAGATGTAAATATATTATGTTTTTGTTTCTTGTCGTTTCATATGTGGGTTTCATTTGTTTTCTTCTTCATAAGAATATAAGATATGCCAAAGTAGGTTAGTCCAAGGATCCATCAAGGCCAGCATCCTGTTTCCAACAGTGGCCAATCCAGGTCTATACCTGTCAGGATCTCAAAAGGTATACAGATTCCATGTTGCTTTTCCCATGGGTAAGCAATGAATTGTCCTGGGCCTCTTTAATAATGGTTTGTGAACTTTTCCTCCAGGAGCTTGTCCAAACCTCTTTTATATCTAGCTACACTAACAGTTTTTACTACATCCTCCAGTAACAAATTCCAGAGTTTGATTACGCACTGAGTAAAAAAATATTTTCTCTGATTAGTCTTAAATGTGCTACATTGTACGTACTTTCATTGCATGTCCCATAGTCTTTCTACTTTTTGAAGAAGTAAACAACCGATCTACATTTACCCGTTCCATCCCAATATTTTATAGACCTCTATCATATTTCCTCACAGCCATCTCTTTTCCAAGTTGAAGACCCCTAATCTTTTAAGCTTTTTATCAGAGGGATGTCCTTCCATCCCCTTTACCATTTTTGTTGCTCTTCTCTGTATCTTTTCTAATTCTGCTATATCCTTTTTAAGATATGGTGGCCAGAATTGTACAGAAGTGGAACAGTGTTTTTAATAAATGTTCCTTGGACTTAATGTTGCTTGTAATCGAAACGTCTATGAGAGTATTCTGGTACATAGTTCCCATGGACATTTATTTTGCTAACACGGGGATCTCAGAACGTGTCCGAGAGGGGCAGAACAGTGGGCGTGGTTAGCCGTGGAGATGTATAAAATGTATTCAGAAAAGGCCTGTGTACATTTTGGGAGGTCCCTACAGACGTTCCTATTATACCTGGCGGAGACATGGAATAAGGCCGGTACTTAGAAAATATCCTGCTGGTTTGTATAAAGGTGACAACTAGTCTGTTCTAAACTGGTGGACTGCAGTATGGAAAAATACCACAAGATGCATTTATAAAGAACAGAAATCTTGAATTCTAAAGAGCATTGATAACTATCCTGAAAGGAATAGTGATTATACTGGCCATGCTGACATTTGCTGTTTGTGCTAAAGGAGCTAATCTAGGGAACCCTAACAATTCCTGTGTCCTGAAAAATGGGACTGTTGATGTATATGAGTGAGTATGGAAAGGATTATTATTTCGGTGAGAAACGGAGATCATATTTTTAGTACTGGAACTCCATGCTATTAATGTATACCAGCTGTCAGGGCATCTTATTGTGACTGAAAGTGAGAGTGTGTGTGTGTGGTTTGAGAGTTGCACAGGAGAATCTAGTGGGCTCAAGTGCTTCAGGAGCGACATGAATGCCTGGCCGATACCTGGACCATACGGATGACCGTAGCAACACCGGGAACCAGTGTGATAGGGCAGAAAACATAGAAACATGACAGCAGAAAAAGACCACATGGCCTATCTATTGTGCCCATCCATATCAACTACAGTAGTCCCCTTTTTACCTTTAGAGATCCTCTGTGTTTCTCCCATGCTTTTTTTAATTCAGATACTGTCCTCATCTCTACCACCTCCACTGGGAGACTATTTCACGCATCTACCACTCTTTCTGTACAGAAATATTTCCACATATTACTCCTGTTTATCTTCTTTCACCCTCGTCCTATGTTTCCTCGTAGCAGAGCTTGTTTTCAGTGGAAAGAGACTCCTCCTGTGCATTTATGCTAAGGAGGTATTTAAACATCTCTATTATATCTCCTCTATCCTGCCTTTTCTCTAAAGTATACATATTAAGATCTATCCTCATATACTTTATAACGAAGATCATTAACAATTTTAGTAGCCACTCTCTGCACCAACTCCCACCTGTTTATATCATTTTGAAGGTCTGGTCTCCAGAATTGCACACAATACTCCAGATGAAGTCGCACCAGAGACTTATACAGAGGCAATATTGCCTCCTTTTTTCTGCTGACCATTCCTCTCCCTATCCACCCAGCATCCTTCTGGCTTTCACAGTGACCTTTTCTACCTGTTTAGCTACTTTAAGATCATCAGACACAATCATATCCAGATCCCGCTCTTCTTTTCTGGACAGAAGTACTTCACCCCCTACACAGTACCGCTCACTTGGATTTTTGCCGCCCAAATACATGACACTGTATTTTTTAGCATTAAATCTCAGCTGCCAAATTCTAGACCATTGTTCCAGCTTAGCTAGATCCCTCCTCATGTAATCTACTCCTTTCTGGGTGTCTTCTCTATTGCAGATTTTGTAATCATCCACAAACAGGCAAACTTTACCCAATAACCCTTCCGCAATATCACCAACAAATATGTTAAAAAGAATTGGAACAAGGACAGATCTCTGCAGCACACCACTGGTAAACTCAGAGTGAGGTCCATTTACCTGTACCCTTTGCCGCCTCCCACTCAACCAATTTCTAACCCAATCAGTAATTTTAGGGTCTATCCCTAGGGTGCTCAGTTTGTTTATAAGTCGCCTATGTGGAACACTGTCAAAGGCTTTACTGAAATCTAAGTACACTACATCTAGGGCTCTCCATCAGTCCAATTCCCTGGTCACCCAGTCAAAGAAATCAATCAGATTTGTCTGATAAGACCTGACTCTAGTAAACCCATGCTGCCTCAGATCCTGCAATCCATTGGACTCCAGAAACTCACTATTCTCTCTTTTAGCAGCATTTCCAATAATATACTCACCATAGAGGTTAGACTAATTGGCCTGTAATTTTCAACCGCATCTTTACTTTTACTTTTGTGTAAAGGGACCACATGTGCCTTTCTCCAGTCCTCTGGCACCACTCCTAACTCCAAAGAAGCATTGAAAAGGTCAGTCAGTGGAGCCGCTAGATCGTCACCCCAAGCCCTTTCAGTATTCTTGGATGTATCCCATCCAGACCCAAGGCTTTGTCTACTTATTTTAGCTAGTTCTTCACGAACATAGTCTTCTGGAAATCGTTCAAGATCCCCGTCGCTTCTGTTCCTATTTGTGGGTGTTTTCTGAGGTCTTGCTCCTGGCCATTCAGCCGTGAACACAGAACAGAAATATTTGTTAAGCAATTCCACTTAAGCAATTCTGCGAAAAATCACAAAAGATTCTCCATAGCTAAATGTCAAAACATATCCCTTTCAATAATAAGAGACTTTCACCATAAGAGTATTCAACAGCGCAAACATCACTAAAACATGCCCAAAAGCACCATCATCAGACTCTAAATATGTGCACATACATAGAGGGATTTTTCTGAGGATGGTAAGGGTCCATACTCAGCATTGTAAAGACTGTTCTTAGAGATGGTCAATGAAAGAATGACTAAGGATTTCTTCTACTGCCATGTATGTTTTGATGTAAGGTATGTCATGACAAACATATCACTTTCTACATGCTGTTATTATATCTTTGAGTGCACTGAGATTACCTTGCACTGTTCTGGACATGCAACAGTCTAGTATATCTAGTCTACATCAACATTTATACGTCATCAGTATTTTTATGTGTAGTATGCATCAGCGCAACATTGTCGATAAGTAGCTTAGGAGATGCACATTTTAACAGAGGCGGCGTGGCCGTGGCGGAGATGGCAGGATCAGAATGTCCATCTTTTCAGAATATGGTGAGCGCAGGGACATCCAAACCATTTGCGGCGTATATCCGTGTCTTGTTTCTCCATAGTGTTTTGCTCGTGCCGCATTGGAAACACCTATGTCCCCGATTCTGGAACCATGGGCGCATCTAAACCCGCGGCTATGTAATGAAGGTGAAATCGGACCCGTTTTTGATGTGTCCGTGGGGTGGACGTGCATGTTATAGAATTGGCATCCATGTGTATAGAGCTAGTGTATTTCCCCTCTCTTGGAGTGAAACTATGGAATTTGTTGTGGCACATTTCACTATTGCTTCCTGAGGGACCCCACTTCATAAAGAGTTAAACTGTGCAGCAAAATCTTGATCTAACTGAGCCTGTGTCCAAAAAAAGGGTTATATATTTCAAAAAATGGGTTTTTATGATGGATGCTAAGAAATAATACCAGGGGAGTTTCTCCCAACATAAAGTTTTGAAGACTTTTCCCCTAAAATAATATTAAGCATTTTCTGTTAGGGTTTTTTGTTCCATTACTACTGAGAATTTTATAGTGCTACAAGACATATGCAGCACTGCACAGACATGTAAGAGACAGTCCCTGCTCATCAAAGCTTACAATCTAGTCAAGACAGATAATACAAGGGAAACACAAGGAGCTCAGGTGAATCAAGATCTGAAAGTGACAGCGAAGAGGTGAGTTTTCAGCCTGGATTTGAAAAGGGTCAGAGAAGGCGTCTGATGTACAGACTCAGGTAGTTTGTTCCAGGTGTAAGGTGCAGCAAGGTGAAAGGAGCGAAATCTGGAGTTAGCAATTAAAGAGAAGGGCACAGATAGAAGCGATCTGCCTGAAGAGCGGAGTTCCCGAGGAAGGGTGTAGGGAGAGAAAAGAGAGGAAAGGTAGTGAGGAGCCGCAGAGTGAATGCACTTATAGGTCAGCAGAAGTTTCAACTGGATGTGGAAATGGATAGGGAGTCAATGAAGTGACTTGAGAATATGGGTAATACGAGCATGATGAGGCTAGCGGAAGATTAGCCACGCAGCAGAATGCTGAACAGTTTCTCCGAATGGGTTAGTTTTCCGCATACCATAATAGTCACGAACCAAGCCAGAGTATATGGAGTATGATCTCAGTCTCTCAGATTTACTGATACTGCTTGGCATGGTACTTATATCATGCCAACAGAGCTCCTTCTGGAGTTCGTAAGATGTAACATGTATGGGTAGTTTGTCAGAATGTGTTTAGAAATTCTTCTTTATCAAGCCTCTGGCACACAGCACTATGGGAAATATTTCTGTATCTTTCTGTGACATTTTCTTGGTCTCTGACTGCATTTCTTGGCACTTCAGAATCTTCTCCCTCTCTGCATGATTGACAAAATAATTACTTGGAACTGACACCTCTATTATCAATGCCGGTCTGGTGTTCTTCTCTTTTACCACTATGTAGGGTTTCCTTGCATCCAGTTTCTTATCTGTTGGAATGAGAATATCCCAGGTGATCATAACCTCTTCATTATCTGTAATTTTCTTAGGGTCATGATTTCGGTGATTTTCAGGGACAGTGATGTTGTAGTGTTTCCAGAGTTTCCAGTGTATGAGGTGTGCTACTTTGTTGTGCCTTTCTATATAAAAAATTTCTGCCATCATAACTTCACAGCCAGCTATGAGGTGAGTGTTTCCAGTTCTTTCTTACAGAAACAACATATGTCTGTTTAGCCAGTTTTTCTAAATGCTTGCTGTAAACTATCTTATCCGTGATCCACTGTCCTTGGCTGCAACTGTCTCTCATCCTTGTTTCTGTGTACGGTATATATTGTTGCATGCAGAAGTAGCTCATCCCCTTATACTGTACCGCTCTCTAGGGCAGGGATCTCCAACTCCAGTCCTGGAGGGCACCAAACCATTCAGATTTTCAGGCTGTCCCTAATGAATATGCATGAGATAAATTTGAATACTAGTGGTTAGAGCAACTTCCTAGAACCCAGGTCATGGGTTCTATTCCCACTGGCACTCCTTGTGACCTTGGGCAAGTCACTTTACCCTCCATTACCTCAGAAGAAAAGGCCTAGCAATCTACTTCTGATGATACATTGCCATGAAAACCCGGAGGCAGCTGGGTCACCAGGAGTCAGCACTGACTTGATGGCATTTTAAAAAAAAAATTTGAATACAATGGGGGCAGTGCATGCAAATATAGCTCATATATATTTATTAGGGACAGTCTGAAAACCTGAATGGTTTGGTGCCCTCCAGGATTGGAGTTGGAGACCCCTTCTCTAGGGTTTTTGCAGCCCACACACATGACCCTGCATTTGTACTATTAAATCTTAGCTGCTAAATTCTAGACAATTCTTCAAGTTTCACTAGATCTCTCTTCATGTTATCAGCACCTTCCAGAGTATCTACACTACTGCAGATGTTGGTATCATTTTCAAAGAAGTAAACCTTACCCGCCAGCCCTTCTACTATATCGCTTAAAAACTATTAAAAAGGACTTGATCAAGGACTGATCCCTGCAGCACACCACTGGTAATACCCCTATGTTCAGAGTGAACTCCATTTACCTATGTTGCCTCCCACTCAACAATTTTCTAACCCAGTCACTTTAGGCTCCATCCCAAAGTGATGTAAACGGAACCATGTCAAAGGCTAGGCTAAAATATAAGTACATCACATGTAGCATTCTTCTTCAATCTAACTCACTGGTCACCCAATCAAAGAAATTATTCAGATTTGTCTGACAAGACCTGTCTCTAGTAAATTCATGCTGCCTCAGACACTGCAATCCATTGCATTACAGAAACCACACTATCCTCTGTTTTGGCAATATTTCCATTAATTTACTCACCTCAGAGATCAGATTAACCAGCCTGTAGTTCCAAGTTTCTGATTACTTCTTCTTTGGTGGACAGGGATCATGTTTGCTTTTCTCCAGGCCTCTGGGAACACTCCTGGCTCTAGCAGGCATGTTTACTAAGCTGCACTACCTGTTAACGTGGCAAAAGCACTTGCTATGGTGCTGCATTAACAGAAAGTTCAGGGAAAATGTAGATAGCACAGAGATTTTCTGCGCTATCTGCAGAAACCATGTTAACTGCCAGAGTGGGCAGGATATGGATGGGGAGTAGGCATGTCTTCAAAAATGTCAGAGTGGATAAGATATGGATGGAGAGTAGATGTGTCTTCAATGTACTGTTACAGAGAATATCAACAGCTCATGGCAACCATCAAAGTTCAACAACATGGGTACAGATAACACCACCACAACAGATGGCGTTATGTGCATCCATAGTGCTCTGTATTTTTGAAGTGCTATCTTCTGGGGAAATGCTGTGTATGCCCCAAAACAGTGCTGCATTAGCTGCAAAAGCCTAATGTGGTTTAGTAAACATACCCCTACAGAAGCATTGAAAAAATGAAATAGTGGCACAGCCAGAACTTCCCTAAGTTCCTTCAGTATTCTTGTATGTAACCCTTCCAGCCCCATGGTTTTGTCTATGTTTAGTTTAGCTTTTTATTTTTTTGTGCCATCAAGTCAGTGTTGACTCATAGCGACCCAGCTACCTCTGGGTTTTCTTGGCAATGTATCACCGGAAGTAGATTGCCAGCCTTTTCTTCTGAGGCAATGGAGGGTAAAGTGACTTGCCCAAAGTCACAAGGAGTGCCAGTGGGAATCGAACCCTTGATCTTCTGGGTACGAGGCAGTTGCTCTAACCACTAGGCTACTCCTCCACTCCACATAGTTTAGCTATCTCCTCACAAATGCAGCAGTCTTCTGAAAATTGTTTGAAATTTACCTCACTTGCATTCTTATTTGTGTTTTTTTTTCCTGAGGTCCTACTCCTGGCCTTTCTACATATTCCTCCCCTTCAACCTTGAGTCAGACCAGTACTGTACCTAGCCCTGTGCGAGCGGTGCAGCCACACAGGGTGCAAAAGCTTATGGGAAGCATATTGTCTGCCTGCTGTTGCCCTGCCACCACCACTTTTGTTCTCTCTGCGGCGGTAGGGCAACAGCAGGCAGCCGAAATGCGCCCCAAGCCTTTGCACAGATCTTTCTGCAGGTCTGGTCCCTCCCTCCTCTGACACGACATCAGAGCATGGAGGGATCAGATCTGCTTACAGTTATGTCTGCTCTGCTTTGCTGCTGCTAGCGACTTGCACATCAGGCACGCCTCACCCAATACCTCTGTCCAGCCGCTGCCTGCTCTTGCCCTGCTGCCAGCAATACCATGGAGAAAATGGAGGGTGGCAGCAGTAGGGCAAGAACAAGCAGAGGCTGAACGGAGGCATGGGAAGGAGGGTGGGTGCACACCTGATATGCAAGTTGCACAGGGCGCGATTCTGGTTTGGTACGGCCCTGAGTCAGACAACTAACTTTTGCACTTCCTCCTTTCACTAACAAATCTAAAACAAATGTGTTATCCTCCCATTTTTGTTGTATTGGCTACTTACAGTAGTTCCTTCACTTTGCATCTTTGCTTTCCTAATTATTTTCCCAGCTTCTCTTAGGTTTTCCAGATATTGGTTCTTGTCTTCTTCTTTTTGTGATCTCCTTTAGAATATGAAGGCTAACCTTTTGTCCTTACCTTTTCAGATAAGTTACATTTGCAGCCCATTACCATGGACATCCATTTACTCCTCTTTTCACCTATTGCAGTCATATTTACTCTTTCCTTCTCCTCTGACTCTCAAACCTCCTTTCAAGGCCTTTCATCCCTCCTTCCTGAGGCTATCCTCCCTTCAAGTTCATCATTCCTGAGGAAGCTTAGGAAAAAATGCAGGAACTGGTTATTCATGTGACAACAGCAGCAGGTTGCAAGGAAATAATGCGACTGAATAAACATATCTTCAGAGAGTCTGCCTACCACATAGAATCTAAGAGTAGGAAAGGTTATTCTGTGGCATCTGAGTGTGCATTGGTGATGGATTACCTTTATATTGGGTTTTGTTTCATGATTAACTTCAGTTTGTTGCTTGTAAAGAATAGGATTTCCTTGGAGATCCTCAAATGAAGACAACAGAGGCCTCAGGTTATAAATTTAGAAGTAATTTAGGAAAGTCTGGCTCTTTTGTCTACCAAATTGTTATAACTGTCTAAGCAATTTCAGGAAATTTATGATAATATTAAAGCACAGGAAACTGTGATTAAGATTATCATCAGTGTATTGTGGACAATGAATCTATGCTGGAAAAAACATATGGTTGTAATTTTTCATTGGTGAAAGGGAATTTATTTCATCACAATAAAGTGGAGGTTTTGAAGAATGCAGTCAGGCAGAGGAATATCCATCTGTTAAACTTTACAAAATTTGCCGTTGTTGTGTGATGCCAAGTCTTGCCGACTCCTGGTGATAGTTCTCCATGTTGTGACTGTCCCCTGGGCTTCACTGTGAATAGTTGTCCATGTTGTGACTATCCTCTGGGTTTTCTTGACAAGATGCAATTGGAAATAGATTCTCAGACCTTTCTTCCATATAGTAAGCCTACAGTTCCTGATATTCCAAGGTGGTATCCCATGCAAATACTAATCAGGCCCAACAATGCTTAGCTTCCAAGACCAGATGAGATCAGGCTCACTCAGGGTAGCTCCTGTATAGTTACCACAGAGAAAACAGAGTTACTCACTTGGTGTAGAGGGTGTTTTCTGTGGACAACAAGGTAACTCCACACGTATGGACCAACAGGGTAATATCCCATGCACAGCAACATCATCAACAGAAAAGGTCCAGTATTCAGAAGGTTTTATAGATCTGCTAACCGCGTAAACCCCACTAAGCCTGATATTCAGTGCCACTGAAAATCCCCACAAACCATTGGCACAATTCAGATAGTGCTGGAGTGCTCCATAGGCAGGGCTGATGTGGTCCCACCTATCCAGTCAGTGGCAATTTTCAGCCTCATAAACAGATTGGTAACTGCATAAAATTAGGACAGGTGAATGGCTGTTCTAACTTTGTGCGTTTTCACTATTTATATCACCGCTGACAGGATAGCAGATGAGGTTGGCAGCCAAACCAGATATTGTACATATCCAGCATCCAGCTCGTGGTGGCCAGGCACTTTAGAAGCACTGACTGTCATGGGCTGAATATCGGGCCCTTCATTTTTTCCAACCATTGAAGTTTTCATGAAATATTAAAATGGCATTTTTAAACTATCAGAAGCTAGTTCCCTAATTTCTAGAGCATATTATGTACCAGCTCTGAAAAAAAGACAGTTAATTCTGGGGGTCAAGCCTCCACTCCTACACCTCAGTTTCAGCAAGAGATTCTTAATTTATCAGAGCTGCTTTAAACATTGGCGGAAGATGTCCCACTGCCTGCCACTTTGATCTTTTCCTTAGTCTTGGACTCCAATAGATGTTTTTTTAGATACTTTTCTTTGACATAAGAATGATTTGTTCTATAACATGAAAGTTCATATGTTTCAGTTGTGGCCAAAGCTAGGAGATGGAGGGGTTTTTTTTTCTGAGACCTGGAGTCCTGCAATTGGCAGTTCTTTTTTGGCTTAACTTTCCATCCAAGTGTGTAATTACACTCTGATAAGTTTGTCTTTTTTTACCTTGAACAAGTAACTAGATTTATATCTGATAAGTAGGTCACTTGGAATGATTTCCCCTTTCTTTCCTTCTTCTGGTTAATTTTGCACAGACATGAATGAGTTATGCCTCTAGCAAATTTTCCCCTAAAATATGGACTGGCCCTTTCCCCAAGCGTAGACCGCTCTAATAACGCCAATTAGATATGGGGTGTGTTGAGTTGTCATTTTTGATTCTCCGAAGTTTAAGTGTATTCATGTTGTCATTTTTCTGTAGAAGAGTTTTCTTGGAATATATGTTTAGACTTGAATAAATATAAAAATAAAAAAATAAGTTCAATTTGTTGTGGGGGAGTAGAGTTGGGGGGTTTACAGGGGGGTTTGTATTTTTTTAGTGTTGTCTTAATATTCAGAGTCTGCATTTGAGGGTTTATAAACACATAAATAAACTGAATCCTTCTACATTTTCACAACATGCTGCTATAATCAGGATCAGTCACTGTAGCTTCCTTGGGCTGCTTTGGAGTGATGAGCTGGGGGAGGTCGGCTGAGGCGAGAGCAGAGAGCTATGCAGAAGGGGGGGGGGAGGCAGGCTGATAGCAAGGGAAATTTGGAATTAATGGGCCTGGGAAGAGAATGGATCCTTATGGAAGGGGAGAGGGAAGTGAGGCTTGTTTCCTACTAAAGATGAAGATAGAAGGCAAATGAATGGCATTTATATTGACAGTTTAAAGATGCTGCCAGACACTGGCCTCCCTTAATTACAACAGTTAGCTGGTAATCTTTCCTTGGTTTAAGACCTTCCTATCTGCCAGGTCTGGACGTCCAAACATCCGGATGGCCACGGGATGCACCTCATTCTGCTCCCGCGGGAGCTAGACATCCCTGCGGGAGCAGAATCGCACACAGTGGCTGGACGTCCAGGGGGTAGCCCGATTCTGGAACCCCAGATGTCCAGCACAAGCCTGGCTAACTCAGTCAGGCTCCTGAATGGAGTCGCAGTGCCATGGCGATTGCCAGCCATTGCCGAAAATCTCCTTTCCCCATAGATTGACCCACGATCTGGCCTTCCATGACCAGGTTTGGGCTATGGGGATGCTCATGCACGTCTCACCTGTTCGTCACCACCAGCCGCCACTATCCCCCTCCCCCCCCCCCCGTCCAGGGGGACCTATTCCACCTCTGAGGTGGAATAAGTCCCCTATCTAACAGGCCGAAACCCCGACATACAGGGCCCAACATACAGGGATGACCTCAGAATCGTCCCTGCATGTCCGGGGTAACAGCCTGCCCATACCTCGCCCTCGGTCTGCCTCCAGACTGCCCCCTTTTACCCCGTCACAGGCTTCCCATACAACATCACTGTATGTATGGGGAGCCTTTGCACTGGGATCGGCAGGGGGACAAATAGCAGGGACGTACGTCCAGACAGAACGTACATCCCCGCTATTCATGGCACAGAATGATCCCCATAACTAATACAAAATATTTATTTGCAGGAAAATATACATAAATAAATAACAAATGAGATCCCTGACATAGGAAATGTCAACAGTATATTATGGGGGTACTTTAGAAGCTCTGTTCATGAGCTGGACATCTGAAAAAGGGCACTTAGCCATGCAAAGCATGAAGACGCCTCCAGAGCCATTTTAGAAACCAGTCATACAGACATCCACCTAGCACGGGGACATACTGCAGGCATGGCCGGGGCAGAGCACGTTGCGGCACGATTTCAGAACAGCACAAGCAAGTCTGGCTTTAGTTGGTGAGACGCCCATGCCTATACTCACTCCTTTCACAGATGTAACTCTTCCAGACGAAAGTGTATAATGCACTTTCATCGCTACAAGTATTATTTCCTGCCCAAAGAAACTTGTGTGTAAATACATATTCCAAACATATTACTGGCCTGATGCCACGTATCCGAGTACCTGAAATGGAAGGCCAAGACGTGCAAGTCTCATAGCATAGTCGCCCCCTTTTTGAAATACCCCTGCCAGCATGTCCAAGTACCTGGTTCAGAGGCCATAAATTCAGAAATGTCCACATTTGTAAAATGGTCTACACCCATACATGTGGCCTTGCCATCTGTGGGGCCATCTTCAGAACCAGTTAATGGAGCATTCATTTTTTGGAGTAGAGACATAGAGCCCGATTTAGGGAGAAGGACGTCTGGGCTGTCTGGGCATCCTCAAGAAAGATGGGCCAGTTAGGAGCCGATTGTGGTCCGTGTATAAAATGTTCCACGGTGCACAGAATCGGGCCCATGGACAGCCCAGTGTGCCTGTGTCACCTGTGGAGGATGTCCTCCTCACAGGTGTCCCCCAACTCCAGCGGCTTAGGCCCCCCTCTTCCCTCTTGCTCGACCCATGGCTGGCCTGCCAGGGCCTGGATCGGGTGATGGGGACACCCTCATACCTGGCCCCAGCCCCGGGGGGGATCCCCAGGCCCGATTGCCAGGTCGATGCTGTTAATTCCACCTTCAAGGTAGAGTAAGCAGCATGTCCCCTTTGACCTGGCAGGGCCAGAACCTGAATTGGCCTTGTATGTCCTGCCGGGCTGGCCCGCCCCCTCCTGCCCCCCGCCAGCTCTATCCGTCTTGATGTTCAGGATGTACAGAGAGAGCTGGAGGAGGAATCGTGCCCTGATGACTTGCAGCCCCGCAACCCGCATCCCAGAATTGGGCCCATAGCGATTTCAGAAGGCAGTTATATCTGCCTCCCTTCATTGCTGCTACTCCCCCGACTTTTTGAATTTTCTCTTCTGGACATCCCAGATTCTTCCTAAAATCCCACTTCACATCATTTCATATCATTTTTAAAAGAAAATAATAGGGAAAAACTTGAATTTTTTTTGTTTATTATGTTGTCAATGTTGTTGTTGTTAAGTGCTGTCGAGTCGGAGTCGACTCATGGCGACCCTCTGGATAGCTATCCTAAATTGTGTTCGGTCTTCAGTCAGGCGGCTCATTGTTGATAGACTGGTACCCGTAGCTGCTGTTATTGTATCGATCCACCTCATTGCTGTCCTTCCTCTTTTGCGTTGACCTTATATCTTGCCAAGCATAATGTCTTTCTCTAATGATCTCTCTCTTCGCATGATGTGTCCAAAGTATGAAAGTCAAAGTCTTGTCATCTGAGCTTCTAAAGAAAGCTTAGGTTTGATCTCCTCTAGTACCGACTGGTTTGTTCTTCGGGCAGTCCATGGTATACACAGTATTCGCCGCCAGCACCATAATTCAAAGGCATCAATTTTTTTCCTATCTTTTTCACTGTCCAGCTTTCACATCCATATGATGTTATTGAAAATACCATGGCTTGAACAAGTCGAATCTTTGTATGGAGAGAGACATCTCTGCTCTTGAGAATCTTATCTAGGTCTTTCATAGCCATTTCTCTGTAGTGTGCACTTTTAGGAAATAGTGCTTAGTACGGAAGAATAAACTCCCATGCAGTTAATGTGCATTGCTCAAGAGTATTTTATAGAAGAGGGGCATACTAATGTGCCTGAATCTAGCTGCAGCACCTAGATCAGTCAGCAACATGCATAGCATATAGTATTTTATAATTTACATGGGTACACTTAGGGGTATGTTTACTAAACCTTCTTAATGTGCGCTCTGTGATGTTACCGCGCGTTAAGGTACCTTAACGCGCGTTAATGGTGCTTTATCAGGTGCTCAGGTACCTTAGCACGCGTTAACGCGCACAGCGGCGCAAATGAGCGCTGAAGGCGGGGAAAGGCTCCTGGAGGGCGGAGGAAGGCTCCCCAGGGGCGGAGAGAAGGGGTCAATGGGTGGAGAGTGGGAGGAGAGAGGCTCCCCGCACACTAACGATGTGAAATCCGAGGCTCAAAACTAACGCCAGTGAAAACCTGGCATTAGAGCTGATTTAAAGGGCAGAGAAACCATTTCTGTCAGCAATGTACAGCAAAACCAGGGAAACCTACAAAAAAGTGATGTGTGATACATGTTTGTGCACGGAACAAAAGTGAAAAGAAACATTGAAAATGACCCCAACAAAATATAAAAAAAACATAACCAAGCTTGGCAATAGTGATATTAATGGGAAACATCAAAAAGCACTCCTGAGAAAGCTCCAAAACAAAAATATGAATTTTGGAAGGGTCTACGCTCCGTCCCCATACAAGGTGAATGATCCCACAGTGCAATTGCGCTCATCAGGGTTTCCCTCTCCATTGGACAGGTTTCCTATGGGGTGCACATGTTCCACAACAGCAGGGCGGGCATGTCGGAATGGGCAACTGGACAGATGCTGGGAAAGGGGACACAGAGGGCTGCAGACGGCACATGCTGTACTGCAGCTGGGCCATAGGGTGATGCCTAGGTGGCCCATAGGAATGCTGAAACAGTAGAGCAGCCAGACAGCAACTGATGAGGGCCCAACATGGGCACGAGTGTGCTTCCCACAGTGTCACAGGGGATAGTACCCAGTAGGGACCCCCAAGGGCACAGAACATTGGCAGGCAGTGCTGGGAGGAAGCGTGGACACCTATGCAGGCACCCCTACCCCAGAACCAGCACCATAGACAGCTGCCTACCCGCACACTGGATGGCCTGAGACTGCGCTCCACCAGCACCACCAGCAGAAGGGCATGTCAGCAGGGTGGCAGAGGGGCACTGGTGGTGGAGGGGGCAGTGGCAGCTGCCCAGAGCAGACCGTGGCCTAGCCCTGTGTAGGTGGGTGCCATGCACTGCAACAGACAGGCCACGTCTGATGAACAGTCATAGTATCCCTAGGGAATGTACTGTCTCTGTGGCAACACGGTGGTGCAGTGCACACAGCCAGTGTGTTCAGGAGCAGAAAGTCACAGGTTCAAGTCCCAGCTGTGGTTCCTGCCAACCCAGCCCCCATTTTTTTACCCACTACTAAAATGTGCTAATATAGACAGAACCTTTATTGCAGATGACATAAACATGCCCAAAACACCTACATTTTACCCTACAGAGCACAGACACCATAAACAGGCGCATTACCAGGAGCAGAGTCACCCAAATGCAGTCCTGGAGGGCCAAACACCATTCAGGTTCCATGCTGCCTCTAATAAAGATGCCTGTGCTGCATATCTATGCACCACCCCCATGGTATGCAGATGTATCTCATGTATATTCATGAGGGACAGCATTAAAACCCGAACAGTGTTTGGCACACCAGGACTGGAGTTGGGAACCTCTGCCGTAAAGCAGCAGCCAACAGGGGCAGACACACCCACACCCACAGGCTCCATTAGCCAATGCCTCCTGGAGAGGCAGGACATTGGGCCCTGTGTGCATCTCCCAATATTAGCACTTGCATACCTTAGCAATGCCACCCTAAACCTGGGAATACGGTACACAGCTATCAAAAGGTAGCTATGATTACTCGCAGATAGCAATTCCTACGTTAAGCACAGTTTGCTGATTGAGCTCCATCATAGCAACCTTTCTGATGTCTGTGGAGTGTGCTTTAGGTCTGGTGTCTGACAGTGTTTACCACCCTGGGGAGTGACCCCCAACAGTATTGCGTATCATATCCATGCCTGCACTGTGCCCAGGACTGGTGTGGTGGCCAGGGCTGCCAAACACCTCTATAGTAGCACAATGCTGGCATAGGTGTGGGAGTGTGTGTCTGTCTATCCAGTGTGTGATGGCTGCAAACACCCTCCACAGCCCACACTGCCAGCACTGTTGCCAGTATTGGCCTGCCAATGTGCATAATGAGGATCAAGGTACCATGGGTATAGCCTGGACAGGGTGGCCTGGCCAGGATGCATCTGCACAGGGCATAGGGCAATGGCTGGGACATTGTAGTGCCTGGCCACCACCTGCACAGACAGGGTAGCCACAGCATGTTCTGCTGGGAGATCACTCTCACCCTGACTGAGAAGTGACCACGGCATGGCTAGGTTCCCCCATAGTGCTATATAGTATTGTTCTTATGTGATATTTATGGGTTCCCTTTTGGGGCCCAGTCACTGACTTATCTGCTTGGTGTGTATGCTGACATCCCAGTTCTGGGTGCACGCATTTCCACCAGGAACATGCACTATGGACTAGCTAGCAGACTGTCTGCAGCTGGTATGTGTCTTGCTGGAACACCTTGCAGGGTGCAGTGGCTGAAGGCTTGTTGCAGGAGAATATCAGGTAGTGGTGGGGTGCAGCTTAGCATATCCAGGCCTAATGTCTGTCTGCTATTGCTTTATGGATGTGTAAAGAGCGGCATTGACTGCCCTGTAGGGTGTCCGTTCCCCAGCAGGACTGGGGTTGATGGTCCCCTCTACTACCACCATTACAGGGAGGTAGAATGTGGATCTGTTGGTGGGAGACCCTGTTTCCCACCCTCAGCCCCAAGGGGGGGGGGGGGTGTGGTGGTACACAATCCTCCTATGGGTCCATAAGGGCTAAATCTTCCTGAGATATACAGATGTATCCAAGGTGTGTCTGCAGAGACTACCTATATCACACATTAGCACTGCTGGGGATCTGCAGCATGGCCTATTTATGCTGTGGACCTGGTGCTGGGCGCCCCACCTCACCCTCAGAGTGAGTACGGTACCTGCACAATGTGACGGTATGTAGCTACTCTGTGCCACTACCACACATGGTCAGTTCCCCCTACCAGGCCGAGGTACAGTGGGGGTGCATACCCCATCTTGTGATCATCTGTAGACTGCTGATTTGCATGTGCGGTGCATCATGGGTATGGGTGGGTTAACCCTATCCTGGTGACCACAGCAGACTGTTTGTGTGGTGACATGCAGTCCTTCTGCAGCCAGCCAGGGGTTTGCTAGCAGCTATGGAGCTATAGCCCACTGGTTACTTCACTGCTTGTGGAGCCAGAGGTCATGGGTTCAAACCCACCATGGGGTTATTTGATAGGGCTGTCCAAAGCATTGCCTATTTTTAATGTACATTAGTGCTGCCAGCAAAACACCCTCAGGGTACTGTAACCATTAGGTGCCTCAGAAGGTGCCCTATAAGGCGCCTTATAGGGCACCCTATAAAGCGCCTTCTGAGGCACCTTATGGTTACAGTCCATATAAGGTGTCCTATGGAGCGCCTTATAGGGTGCCCTATAGGGGACATTATAGGGTGCCGTGGCGGACAGTGCACTTTATAATGTGCCCTATGGAATGCCTTATAGGGTGCCTTATGCGGCACCTTAGGTTACGGCACGTGAGGGTGTGTTTGCTGGCAGCAGTAATTAAAATACAAATAAAATGCCTCAGGAAACAATACTTACATGTCAAAGCTGATGCCTCAGCCAGCCTTATGCATTAGGCACACTGGGGGATAAAACTCATGACCCCTGTGTCATCAGTCAGTGTATTAACCATTGTGCTACACTTCTGCTTCTGTTCGGATGTCTGTGCGCCTACTTAAGATTACTGCGTGGTAACACGCTTAGCAGCGCTTTGCCCGATAATGTGCGCAGCAGCGCGCGTTATCGCGCGCTAATCCCGTTTTGCTACTTTAGATTGAAACGCCCACTCCTTATATGGCATCCTGCACACTAACGCCGGGCGCACATTAAGAAGGTTTAGTAAACATACCCCTAAGTCCCTTCTCTAGCTCTCTCCCTGTACACATCAAACTGAACGTATGCAAGATGGGATGTATGCGCATGCTTACAGAATAGAGACTGCCTAATGTGTGCAATATATGCCCAGTCACACAAGTAAGTCTGAAGTGAAAACAATGAAGGTGTGGCTGTGATATGGATAGCTGTTTCTCCTCTTTTTCTGGGCTTCCTGGTAATGGGGGTCATTGATGGTCTGCCCCTCCTCCTCCTCCTCCTGCTTCTTATTCATTTTAAAGGCCTTATCCTATCATACTGTACCTATAGGTCAGTTAAATAGAAATCTTTCAGTAATTTCTGTCATTCATAACATGCAGTTTTTTGCACGTTGCGATTCCTTTTATGGAACAGCCAAATGATCATCTATGGAGTACATTGTAGATGATCCTTAGAGACCACAGTAGTTCTTTGAAGCCATGTAGATCAGCAATTAATGCCAATATGTGCAAACCTCATTTTTGGAAAATATTTGTGTTGTTCTAACAAAAAGTATTACAATCTTTAATGAATTTGGTTTTCTCCAGGACCAACACTACATTTAGAACTTTACCTAATGTGTATTGAATTCTTGAGTTCTACTTACATGAAACATTATGCTTTTCCTTATGAGACACTGTGGGCCTGAATCTGGGACACGGGTTGCGGGACATGCAGCCCTGCAAGCCATTTGGACCCAATTCCCTCTCTGGCTCTCCCCATACGGTCCGTGCATCAGGACAGGGAGAGGGGGCAGGAGCAGCGGCAGGTCAGCCCAGCAGGACATACAGGGCCGATTCAGGTCACGACCCTGTACGTCCTGCCAGGCCTTTGGGGACTTGCTGCTTATTCCACCTCAAAGGTGGAATAGGCAGCAAAACCCGGCGATCGGGCCTGGGGATCTTCCCCTGGTGCCAGGGCTGGGTATTGGTTGTCCCTGCCATCCAATCCAGGCCATGGCAGGCCAGTCGTGGGTCAGGCGGTGGGGAAAAGGGGGGCCGAGGCCTTGGGAGTCAGAGGCACCTGCGGAGAGGGCATCCCCACAGGCAGCAGGGGCACGCCGGGCCATCCTCGGGCCCAATTCTGGTTACTGCAGCCTAGACGTGCCCCTACCTGAATCGGGCTCCACGGGGGTTATTTTAAAAGCTCTATTTGTGAGTTGGACATCTGAAAACGGGCACATAGATAGGCAAATCACGTAGGCATCCCTGGAGCCATTTTAGAAAGCCAGTTATTCAGATGTCACCAATGCAATAACATCAAGGTAGCACAGGAGCGCAGTGGAGGTGTGACCTGTGCGGAGCAATGAAGTTGCCTTTTGCAATGTGATGTCAGAACAGCACAAGCATGTCAGGCCCTGGTTGTTGAGATTTCCATGCCAAAACCTGCTCCTGACCATGAATAAGGTACAAAAAAGTGCTTGATTCATGGATGTAATGTTTCCAGGGAGATGAGCAAAATGTACTTACATTGTTGGAGTTAACACTTCCTGGCAAAAGAAACCTGCACTTAAATACATACGCCAAGCATATTATTGGTCCACCACTGCACATCTGAATGTCTGAAATGGCAGAGCAGGATGTACTAGTCTCAGGACACCATCGCCCCCCTTCTGAACTATCCAGGTCAGGACGTCCAAGTACCACAGTTCTGCAGGTGTGCAATTTGGGAACATCCACAATTGTGGAATGGTCTACACCCATGAATGTACCTGACCTTGCTATCTGCGCAGGGCTCATCTTCAGAACCAATTACTGGGATGCTCATTTTTCAGGATGGAGACAGAGAGATTTCAGACCACACTAAGCACTGTGGAACCTGTGTGTCTTTTTGGGCACCTGCTAGGTACTTGTGACCTGGATTGGCCACTGTTGTAAACAGGATACCGGGCTTGATGGACTTTGGTCTGACCCAGTATGGCATATCTTATATTCTTATGATGTGCCTCTCTTCACTGCTCCATTCCCCTGGCTTTTTGGACACTCTGCTTGGGACATCCCAGATTCTTCCTAGATGTTCTTTTTAAAATGCTACTTTAAATAATTAACTCAGAAATTACCATGTGCCAGCTGCTGAGGTATTACATTAAATATTAATGCAGCACCTTCATTAACTGCCTAATTTGCGCATTAACAATTAATTTTTTTAAGTGCCGTCAAGTCACTGTGCTGACAATGGGGGGGGGGGGGGGCGGTGCCTGACCACGAACCAAGATGGCTGCATAGGGGATTGACTCCTGAGATCTTTATCTTGAATCCTGACTTTCCCCACCTCAAAGCCCCCATTAATGGCAATATCCGACTGGGATACTGTCTTGTCATGAAGACTATTAAACTGGCTTGACTGGAATATTCCCTAGGGCAAACCAGGGTGCTAAACTCTCTAAACAAGAACCCCCATCTCCACACAAAATGGCCACTGCTAAATATTCTGATGATGGTATGTGGGAGCTACTGGCTGAAATCCAATTGGTATTGTAAACGGTGAAGCGCTGGATGACTTGTGGTCCGAAATGGTAGATATTAAAACCCAACTTACTGCAGTAACTTCCCGCCTTGACATAGTGGATGTAACCATGAGGAGTGGCTACAGCAAGTCCCTAAAAATAGTAAATGGCTTGCTACTTTAGAACACCAATTTGAGGATCTTAGCAATCACATGAGGAGGAATAATATTCGAATAATCGGCATTCTGGAAGGTGCGGAAGGATCTGACCCAGTGGCCTTTCTGGAGGATCTTTTGCCTAAGCTTTTACAGTTGGAGCTGACATGACCTATGGAGGTTGAATATGTGCATCGCACTCCTTCCCATTGTATACAATATGCAAAGTTCTCGTGGCCCTTTGCATTAAAAATGCTCCATTACCCTCATGCACTCCAATCTCTGGAGGCCACAAAACAGCAAGCACCGCTCATATATGAAGGGCATAAGATCCAAATTTTTCCAGACTTACATAAAGCTATCATGGGGTATCCAAAATGGATTTTGGCCTTCAGGCCACAACTTCAGAGACTCTAAGCTCAATATAGTCTGTCTATCTTGGCATGAATGTGGGTTACGTTGAACAACTGATCAGAGAAGAGCAGTGCTTTTTACAGTGCTCTGCTAGAGAAGTGGATATTTGTCTCCTGTGACACCTTGCTGTGAGTTCTAGCTGTTTATTAATTATTTATTGTTTGTCTAACTGTTTATTTAATTATTTATTGTTTGTCTTAGTGGTGTGCTAGTTCAGCCTTCTCAGCTATAACTTACCTTGCCTCTCTCAACTAACTGGGCTTTGTGTGGTAGCCAGGTTAACTGTTCATTTTAAATTAAATCTCTCTCCCCAGAACCTGCTGTGTGTTAAACTTTTTTTCCTGTCCTAGCCTGCCTGAGTGAATCCTCCCCTCCCCCCCCTGCTGAGGTATTGTGTAGCCTTCTTCCTGTTTCCTCCACGTGTGCATAGTCTGTTTTAGTCTGCTTTTCTCTGATCAGAGAAGAGCAGTGCTTTTTACAGTGCTCTGCTAGAGAAGTGGATATTTGTCTCCTGTGACACCTTGCTGTGAGTTCTAGCTGTTTATTAATTATTTATTGTTTGTCTAACTGTTTATTTAATTATTTATTGTTTGTCTTAGTGGTGTGCTAGTTCAGCCTTCTCAGCTATAACTTACCTTGCCTCTCTCAACTAACTGGGCTTTGTGTGGTAGCCAGGTTAACTGTTCATTTTAAATTAAATCTCTCTCCCCAGAACCTGCTGTGTGTTAAACTTTTTTTCCTGTCCTAGCCTGCCTGAGTGAATCCTCCCCCTCCCCCCCCCGCTGAGGTATTGTGTAGCCTTCTTCCTGTTTCCTTCACGTGTGCATAGTCTGTTTTAGTCTGTTTTTCTCTGATCAGAGAAGAGCAGTGCTTTTTATAGTGCTCTGCTAGAGAAGTGGATATTTGTCTCCTGTGACACCTTGCTGTGAGTTCTAGCTGTTTATTAATTATTTATTGTTTGTCTAACTGTTTATTTAATTATTTATTGTTTGTCTTAGTGGTGTGCTAGTTCAGCCTTCTCAGCTATAACTTACCTTGCTTCTCTCAACTAACTGGGCTTTGTGTGGTACCCCCTTCCCCCCTGCTGAGGGTTCAGGACAGGGTACCTTGTAACTGCCCTCTTTAATAGGACTTATCTTCCTCCCTCCCTCCCCAGCACCCACCCACCCCTGGGGTAATTGTAGTTTTATAGGTACTTGCACATCTTAGAGGAAAGGGGCTGCTCTCAGGTGCAGCTCGTTATCCAAATCAGTCATACACAGAGGACCTGAGATTAATTACTTAAGCTTCAGGTACACAAGGTGTATTAGGGGTATTAGATACACTTTTATTGGTATAGGCATCCACACCAATCCTTATTATATACAGAATTTAAAAGATTTAAACACAAGCTTTAAACTAAGATGCAGACAGAAGTCCAGCAACGAGATGTGGGTTCTCCGGTCGTTTGCATTGAGTGTCACATGTATGATTTTCTCCCAGTTGGTGAGAGGTCTTACGTATGCACTAAGTGCAAAGAACTCTTTGCTCTCAGGGAACGAGTCCGTTCTCTAGAGGCTAGAGTAGCAGACCTGGAAGACATAAGAAAGACAGAGAAGTACATGGACGAGACCTACAGGGATATAGTCCTGAAGTCCCACCTCCAGTCTGGCAGCATCCCTGTTGCCATGGAGGAGAGAGGTCACGTGACAGGAGAGCATCGCCCTGGTGTGGCAGGAAGTGATCCTGTAACTAGGACCTGTCCTCCAGGTGATGTAAAACCCTCTCGCACCGAGGACGTTTCTCCAGGGCCATGTCCCCATGAGGGGAGGGTCAGGGCAGCTGTTATAGTTGGTGATTCAATCATTAGGAATGTAGATAGCTGGGTGGCTGGTGGACGTGAGGATCGCCTGGTAACATGCCTGCCTGGTGCGAAGGTAGCGGACCTCACGCACCGCCTAGATAGGATCATAGATAGTGCTGGGGAGGAGTCTGCTGTCTTGGTACATGTTGGTACCAATGACATAGGAAAATGTGGTAGGGAAGTTCTGGAGGCTAAATTTAAGCTTTTAGGTAGGAAGTTGAAATCCAGAACTTCCAGGATAGCGTTCTCCGAAATGCTTCCTGTTCCACGTGCAGGACCCAAAAGACAGGCAAAGCTCCGGAGTCTCAATGCGTGGATGAGACAATGGTGCAAGGATGAGGGTTTTGGATTTGTTAGGAACTGGGGAACATTCTGGGGAAAGGGTTGGCTCTTCCGAAGGGATGGGCTTCACCTTAATCAGGATGGGACCAGACTGCTGGCATTGACCTTTAAAAAAGAGATAGAGAAGCTTTTAAACTAGAAATTAGGGGAAAGCCGACAGTCACCCAGGAGTGCATGGTTCGGACAAAGGTATCCTTGAAGGATACTACCAAAAGCAGTGAGGTTCCAAAAGGGAGTATAGTAGCCCAAATGCCCTTGAGTAAGGAGCAGACAGAGCATAAAGATTCCAAATTACCCCTGCCTACCAATAGCCAGATTAATATGAATAAAATACAGTCTCTAAAATGCTTGTATGCCAATGCTAGAAGTCTAAACAATAAGATGGGAGAGTTAGAATATATAGCACTAAATGAGAGGTTAGATATGATTGCACTCTCAGAGACATGGTGGAAGGAGGATAACCAGTGGGACACTGTGATACCTGGATACACACTATATCGTAATGATAGAGCTGATCAAATTGGTGGAGGGGTTGCGCTCTATGTTAGAGAGGGCATTGAGTCAGAAAGGATTAAAGTTTTGCAGGGAACAAAATTTGCTGTAGAATCTCTATGGATTGAAATTCCATTTATGAAGGGGAAGGTGATGGCAGTTGGAGTATACTATCGACCGCCTGGCCAGAATGAACAAATGGATGATGAAATGCTCAAAGAAATCAAGGAAGCTAACAAAAGTCACAACAGAGTAGTAATAATGGGTGATTTCAATTACCCCGGTATCGACTGGGTCAGTGTCACAGCAGGACAAGCTAAAGAGATAAAGTTTCTAGATGGAATAAATGACTGCTTCTTGGAGCAGCTGGTTCATGAACCGAACAGAGGGGAAGCCATACTGGACCTAGTCCTTAGTGGAACGCCAGATCTGGTGCAAGAAATAAGTGTGTTGGGACCACTTGGCAATAGTGATCATAGTATGATCATGTTTGATTTAATTAGTGGAGGACAGATAGTAAAGGCATCCACAGTACTACCTTTTAACTTTCAAAAGGGAGACTATGATAGAATGAGGAATATAGTTAGGAAAAAACTAAAAGGAGCGGTTCCAAAGGTTAAAGACTTACAGCAAGCTTGGGTGTTATTTAAAAATACTATCCTCGAAGCCCAGACCAGCTGTATTCCACGCATTAGGAAAAGTGGAAGAAAGTCCAAAAAACTGCCAGCATGGTTTAAAGGTGAGGTCAGAGAGGCTGTTGCTGCCAAAAAAGCAACCTTCAGGAAATGGAAAAAAGAGCCAAATGATGAAAACTGGAAACAGCACAAGCACTGGCAAGTTAAATGCAAAGCATTGATAAGGCAGGCAAAGCGGGAATTTGAGAAGAAACTTGCTACGGAAGCAAAAACACGAAATAAAGACTTTTTCAAGTACATTCGTAGCAAAAGGCCTGTGAGAGAGTCAATTGGACCATTAGATGATAGAGGGGTAAAAGGGGCAGTAAGAGGAAACAAGGCTATAGCAGAGAGACTGAATGAATTCTTTGCTTCGGTCTTTACTGAGGAAGATGTAGGGATGTTACCCAAGACTGAAGTGGTATTTAAAGGTGATACTGCAGAGGAATTGAGAGAAATATCGCTACACCGGGAAGATATATTACAACTATTTGATAAACTGAATAGTAGCAAATCACCTGGACCAGATGGTATACATCCCAGAGTGTTGAAAGAACTGAAATATGAGATTGCAGACCTGCTATTGGTAATCTGTGAACTTTCATTAAAATCATCTGTAATACCTGAAGATTGGAGGGTCGCCAACGTAACACCAATTTTTAAAAAGGGTTCCAGGGGTGACCCAGGAAATTACAGACCGGTGAGCCTGACGTCAGTACCAGGGAAAATGGTAGAAACCATCATAAAGAACAAAATTACACAGCATGTAGATAGTCATGGCCTAATGGGAGACAGCCAACATGGCTTTAGACAAGGAAGATCTTGTCTTACTAATCTGATATGTTTTTTTGAAGGTGTGCATAAACAGGTAGACAAAGGTGAGTCGGTTGATATAGTGTATCTGGACTTTCAGAAAGCTTTTGACAAAGTCCCCCATCAGAGACTTTTGGCGAAGCTAAAAAGTCATGGGATAGGAGGCAGTGTACTATTGTGGATCGGGAACTGGTTAAAAGATAGAAAGCAGAGGGTAGGGCTAAATGGCCAATATTCCCAATGGAAAAAGGTGAATAGTGGAGTACCCCAGGGATCTGTACTGGGTCCGCTGCTTTTTGACATATTCATAAATGACCTGGAAAAGGGAATAACTAGTGAGGTTATCAAATTTGCAGATGACACAAAACTGTTTAAAGTTGTTAAAACCCAAGAGGATTGTGGAAAACTGCAGGAGGATCTGGATAAATTGGAAGACTGGGCATCCAAATGGCAGATGAAATTTAATGTGGACAAGTGCAAAGTTATGCACCTACGAAAGAACAACCCACACTATAGTTACACAATGCAAGGCTCCACATTAGAAACCACCACCCAGGAAAAAGATTTAGGAGTCATTGTGGATAACATGTTAAAACCCTCCGCCCAGTGTGCAGCGGCGGCCAAGAAAGCAAATAGAATGCTAGGTATCATAAGGAAAGGGATGGAGAATAAAACAAAGGATATTATAATGCCTCTGTATCGCTCCATGGTACGACCGCACCTTGAATATTGTGTGCAATTCTGCTCACCGTATCTTAAAAAGGACATAGCGTTATTAGAAAAAGTACAGAGAAGAGCCACCAAATTGGTGAAGGGGATGGAAGGCTACTCCTATGAAGAGAGGCTAAGAAGGTTAGGGCTCTTTAGCCTGGAGAAGAGACGGCTGAGGGGAGATATGATAGAGGTCTATAAATTAATGAATGGAGTGGAACGGATAAACGTGGATCAATTGTTTACGCTATCAGAGTATAGAAAGACTAGGGGACATGTAATGAAGCTACAGGGTAAACTATTTAAGACAAATAATAGAAAATATTTTTTCACTCAACGTGTAATCAAACTCTGGAATCTGTTACCGGAGGATGTAGTAAGGGCTGTTAGTATAGCTGGGTTTAAAAAAGGTTTGGACAAGTTCCTGGAGGAAAGGTCCATAAACCACTATTAAAAAGGGACCCAGGATATCAATGCTTGACCCAGTACAAGCATTGTGGTACCTGTGTCTTTTGGGGATATTGCTAGGTACGTATGACCTAGATTGGCCACTGTTGGAAACAGGATACTGGGCTTGATGGACCTCGGTCTGACCCAGTATGGCATGTCTTATGTTCTTATGTTCTTAACTAGACTAAAGGGCTTGTTTACAAAGCCGCAGTAATGGTTTCCGCCCAATATCGGAGCCGTGGCCCCATTGAATTCACTGTTGTAAACAGGATACCGGGCTTGATGGACTTTGGTCTGACCCAGTATGGCATATCTTATATTCTTATGATGTGCCTCTCTTATATCGAGCGGAAGCCGCTACCGCGGCTTTGTAAACAAGCCCCTAAGACTTTTGAGGATCCTAATCAGCCAAAGATTTTTCTGTCTGATTATGAAGACTCTATTATGCGTTAGGAAGGCCCGACATCTGACATTGCTCTGTGATATTTCTTGGACACTACATCTAATACAGAGGAACTCTTTAATGCTAGTCTTCACGGATTGCTTATTCAGGTCCTTTACACTTCATTGTTGGACTTGTTACGCCTATGTATACCCCATGCCTGCTGTATAGCTTTGTATAAAGTTTAGATAAAGGAAACAAGGGGGTGAGGGGAGGGAATGTTAGTGAAGGTATGTGATGTCTCATCTTTGACTGGGATCTACTGGGGGCGGGGAGATAGGGAGGGCAAGTAATATTTTATATTGCTTGATCTAATTTGGTAGCCACTCTGACATATCGTTCTGGCTCACCATTTAGTTAAAGGTTTGTCCTGTGTTAATTTAGGTAAGTTCCCCAGCTATATGTGATGTTTTATTTTTCATATGTCCCAATGTTATGGGTGGTCTTTACTCACATGGCTTGAACAAACTTCTGATGTTTCGTTCTGCAACATGTCTAGTTTTTTTGCTGTACACTTTTCTTTTGTATATTCATTTTGGATGGAGCCTTAGACAGCCACTGGGAGTCCCCGGTATGGCTGATTTCCTTATTACCTTTGGCTGACCATGGCTAACAACTTTAAAATATTGTCCCTGAATGTTCATTAAATGAAAAAAGATATTGTTGTATTGCCAAAAGGCCCAAGCTGACATAGTATATCTCCAAGAAACTCATTTAAGTTTAGCTGAACCTAAAAAGTTGGGTATTGGTCCCTACAATTTATTAATCTGCTCCCCAACACTATATAAGAAAAATGGTGTTTCAATCCTGGTTTAGCGCACCTTATCTATTACTACCCTTCACCTTAGATCGAATACTGAGGGTCATTGGGCCAAGGCACAAATTCAGATTGGCCCAGGAAAGTTTACACTTTTAGCACTTTACACCCCGAATACTGACTGCCTGGGTTTTTTCCACTCCATAGCTAAGGAGTTAGCGGACATGGAGGCAGCCCCAGTGCTGCTCCTCGGAGATTTCAATCTTGTTTTAGATCCGATACTTGATCGACGGTCTAACTGCCACATGCAGTCCTCCCAAGCCATTGCTGTCATGCGAGCATTAATGAAAAATAGGGACTTAGTAGATCCATGGAGGCTGCAATATCTCACAGATAAAGATTATACTTCAGGTGCTATTTTAAGTGGAGGAACACTGTTACTGAAGGTTCTAGAGAACGAACCACACCCAAGTGCTGAGCAGAAAGGTTGAACTGGGAGAGGCAGGATGTATGTGTGCGATAAATTCTTAAAGTGAGATAATTTTCAGAAGCTGTAGTTTATGCGGCTGTACACCTGAGATAGGAGGAAATTGAAAAATGTATTTTGCAGTGGGTCCAATTCTGTCCCGCACGTACATCTTCTTTGTACGTTCGGGCTACCTGGACGTACAAAGGAGATTGCGATTCTGATCCCATGAGGCACGTCTAGCCCCGCGGGATCAGAATTGCAAACAGGCATATACATGCAGGTCGGGACTGCGATTCAGTCCCGGCCTGCATGTACAGGCACAGCCTGGCTAACTCAACCAGGGCTTTTAAATGGAGCTGCGGTCGGCCACCAGCTAAAAAGTTAATTCCTCGCAGCCCGACCTCCCAATACAGCCTCCTAAAGCCAGTAGAGGGGACCATCAACCCCAGGCCTGCTGGAGAACAGACAGAGCGCTACACATCCATGACGCAATGGCAGACAAACAGTAGTCCTGGAAATGCTCAGCTGCCCCCCACCATTATCTGACATTTTCCAGCAGCAAGCCTCCAGCCACTGCACCCTGCAAGGTGTTCCAGCAAGACACATACTAGCTGCAGACAGTCCGCCAGCTAGTCCATAGTGCATGGTCCTGGGGGAGATGCATGCACCCAGAACAGGGATGTCAGCATACACACCAAGCAGATAAGTCAGTGACTGGGCCCCAAAAGAGAACCCATAAATATCACATGAGAAAAACAACATATAGCACTATGGGGGAACC
Source organism: Ichthyophis bannanicus (assembly GCA_033557465.1). NCBI lineage: Eukaryota > Metazoa > Chordata > Amphibia > Gymnophiona > Ichthyophiidae > Ichthyophis > Ichthyophis bannanicus. The sequence goes on along the minus strand of CM066034.1, from coordinate 99,895,357 downwards.
TACCCATGCAATGGTCACTGCTCAGTCAGGGTGAGAGTGACCTCCCAGCAGGACATGCTATGGCCACCCTGTCCGTGCAGGTGGTGGCCAGGCACTACAATGTCCGAGCCATTGCCCTGTGCCATGTGCAGATGCATCCAGGTCAGGCCACCCTATCCAGGCTATTCCTACGGTACCTTGCTCCTCATTATTTTTTATTTATTTATTTACATTCTCTTATATACCGTGCTATTCTGCATCAGTGTGGTTTACATTGAACAAACTGAAATTACATTGAACAGGGCATTATAACTTGGAGATAACTATTTTACAGGGAACATGGGCTATGGAGGGTTAAGTGGCTTGCCCAAGACCACAAGGAGCACCTGTGGGACTAGAAACCCCAGTCCTTCCGGCCCAAGGTTGCTGTCCTCTAGTGGGATTTGAACTCCCGACCTGAAGTACCTTGCCCCAACCACTAGGCCACTCCTCCACTCATTATGCACATTGGCAGGCCAATACTGTCAACAGTGCTAGCAGTGAGGGCTGTGGAGGGTGTTGGCAGCCACCACACACTGGATAGACAGACACATACTCCCCACACCTATGCCAGCATTGTGCAACTATAGAGGTGTTGGGCAGCCCAGGCCACCACACCAGTCCTGGGCACAGTGCAGGCATGGCTATGGTACGCAATGCTGTAGGAGTCACTCCCCAGATTGGTAAACACTGTCAGACACAAGACCTGTAGCACACTCCACAGACATCAGAAAGGTTGCTATGATGCAGCTCACTCAGAAAATTGTACTTAACCTAGGAATTGCTATCTGCCAGTAATCATAGCAACCTTTTGATAGATGTGTACCATATTCCCCGGTTTAGGGTGGCATTACTAAAGTATGCAAGTGCTAGTATTGGGAGATGCATGCAGAGCCCAAAGTCCTGCCTCTCCAAGAGGCTTTGGATAATGGGACCTGTGGGTGCAGGTGTGTCTGCCCCTGTTGGCTGCTGCTTTACGGCAGAGGTTCCCAACTCCAGTCCTGCGGTGCCAAACACTGTTCGGGTTTTCATGCTGTCCCTCATGAATATGCATGAGATACATCTGCATACCATGGGGGTGGCACATAGAAATGCAGCACAGGCATCTTTATCAGAGGCAGCATGGATCCGGAATGGTGTTTGGCCCTCCAGGACTGCATTTGGGAGACTCTGCTCTAGGTAATATGCATGTTTATGGTGTCTGTGCTCTGTAGGGTAGAATGTAGGTGTTTTGGGCATGTTTACGTCATCTGCAATAAAGGTGCTGTCTGTATTAGCAAGTTATAGTAGTGCATAAAATATGGGGACTGGGTTGGCAGGAACCACAGCTGGGACTTGAACCTGTGACCCTCTGCTTCTGAATACACTGGTTTTGTGCACTGCACCACCTTGTTGTCACAGAGTCAGTGCATTCCTTGGTGATACCATGACTGTTCGTCAGACAGGGCCCGTCTGTTGCAGTACGCGGCACCCACCTACATAGGGCTAGGCCACGGTCTGCTCTGGGCAGCTGCCACTGCCCCCTCCACCACCAGTATCCCTCAGCCACCATGCTGACATGCCCTTCTGCTGGTGTTGCGCAGTCTCAGGCCATCCAGTGTGCAGGTAGGCGGCTGCCTATGGTGTGGGTTCTGGGGTAGGGGTGCCTGCATAGACGTCGACGCTTCCCCCAGCCCCGCCTGCCAATGTTCCGTGCCCTTGGGGGTGGCTGTTGGGTACTATCCCCTGTGACACTGTGGGAAACACACTCGTGCCCATGTTGGTCTTCAGCAGTTGCTGTCTGGCTGCTCTGCTGTTTCAGCATTCGTATGGGCCACCTAGGCATCACCCTAGTCCGCACTGTAGCCCAGCTCCACCACAGCATGTGCCGCCTGCGGCCCACTGTATCCCCTTCTCCGGCATCTGTCCAGTTGCCATTCTGACATGCCCGCCCTGATGTTGCAGGACATGTGCACGCCATAGGAACCTTGTCCGATGATGGGGAAAACCCTGAGCAGCGCTATTTCACTGTGGGCTCATTCACCTTGTTTGGGGACGGAGTATAGACCCGTCCACAATTTATATCTTTTCTAAGGAGCTTACTCGGGGGGGGGTGAGGGGTTGATGTTTCTCATTGCTACCACTATTGGCCAGCTTGGTTATGGTTTTTTCCAGTTTGTTGGGGTCATTTTCAGTGTTTATGTGCCCTTTTGTTCTGTGCACATGTATCACACTTATCACGTTTTTTAGGTTTCCCTGCCTGGGCTGTACATTGCTGACACTGAAATGGTTTCTCTCCCCTGTAATGTGCATTTAACGGCAGGTTTTCATTCGCGTTGGAATTGAGCTCTTCAGATCAGCGCGTTAGTGTGAAGGGAGCCTCTCCCCGCCCACTCTCCGCCCATTGACCCCTTCTCTCCGCCCTCTCTCCACCTTCTGCGGTGTTTTACCGCGCCGCGGGAGTTTACGATCATTAACTACGGTTAACGCGCATTATGTAACGTTAACGATCGTTCGCACGTCATAACGCGCGTTATGACGCGTGAACGATCGTTAACGTTACATTACGCGCGTTATGTACCGTTACCGCAGTTTAGTAAACATACCCCTTTTTGTGATGTAGCCTTTTTGCAGTGTTTATAGCCTCCTTATAGGATCTGAGTGTTGCGAAAAATTGCACCCTGAGTTCTGAGGTTTTTTCCTTACGCCATTTAGCTTCCAGCTTCCTGAGATTTCTCTTTAAGGTAGAGAGTGCTTTATCATTCTGGTGCACTTGAAACGTTTATCAGTAAGCTGTTATTGTTATCATTGGTTGAAATCTTGAATGTTTTAAATCATTTGTTATACCATTCTATGCATTTACTGAACAAATTGTAGTTTCAATATAGACACTTCATTTATCACTCACATCCTAACCGTTCCTATTATAACACCATACCGATATACCATTTTAATTAAGTTCAAAATATGTGATTCCTATTTTACTCTTATTGTGGTCTGGACTACAAAAAGGGTAAAAGGAGGACAGAGGCTTTTCCCTTACTCATGAGTTATATAATTGTCTATTTATTCATTTACCACATTATGAAACCCCTCTCTGTCTCCTGTAGCCATTGCCACAGAATCTGACATTTCCCAGCATGCACTTGCTTTGCCGTCCTCTGCTATTACTTGGCTTGCACTGGGGCAGGAAGGGGAATCTCTTTCTGAAACAGATCTTTTATCTCTCAACTGCTCGTCCCCTCCAGAGCGAACATGAAACTGATGAACACCCAGGAATACAGCACTTTGATTTCTAAGTTAAAGGCAGCTGCCAAATGTAACAGTTTATCTTCGGATTCATGGAACTCGCAGGTTAAAGCAATGCTTTTTGCTGTAGTCCATTGCACAAAAGAGAATATGTAACGATAGACAGATCAGTTAAGTTCTTACATTATTTCACAATCAAGCTTCTTCACATAATGTTTATGTGATCAGCGCCAAATTCTGTCAGAGCACTGACATGGCATTTCTAAATAATTTCAGCATGTCAAATGAAATAGACACACAGAATCTGAGAGTTAATTATCTTTGACAACTTTGCTAGTTAATTTTCTATTTATATGTACCAAACTAGGGGTTTCTTGCATCCTCTCTTGTCACACAGGATTTATCAATCAAATCAAGGCCTAAAATTGGCTGCCAAAGCATTCTGGCATCCCAAAGAGAGGTTTATCTGTTTGAAATATTTCCAACAATTCAATGACAGCGACACTGACATGGCATATAATAGGCAATGTTTTTATACGTGGGTGCATTTGCTTCTTTGCTTTTAATGTTTTTATACGTGGGTGCATTTGTTTCTTTGCTTTTAAGAAGTCATAGCCACCTTGAGATAGCAAGAAGTTCTGATTGGTGCATGCCCGGTCTCCTACCCCCATGTCTATGTTTCAGCACAGCTGTCAGGATCCAACTTCAGATGCACAATTTCACCTCTGTATTTCAGCTGACAGGGCCTGCCAGTACCCACTCTATCACTGTCTTTGTCATTCCCTGTACATTCACTCAGGAACATCAACCATGCCGAACTGCACACTCCCCGATGACAGACATTCCGATAGTGGAGGTTTTGGTTGGAGCTGTCACGGCCTGTCTCTGATAAGCATTCATGTTTTACTTTAATAACCATATCCTCTCCCTTTCTCTAGCTTTGCTTAGCAGCACTGAATTTTTACAAGGAGACCAAGAGGTTGTCACTTGCCTTCTCCGTTACTGTTATTCTCAATTATTCTTTACCAGTGTTAGTCTACCTAGTTGAATGTAACATTTTATTTATGTCCTTCAGTTCCTAGCTAGTCTTGCTCACTTGGCTGGAATTTCACATTTTACTTCAAGGGGAATGCCACACGATTTTAGGCTGAAGCGGCTGGCAGATGAAACTAAATAAGTAGTTTCTCGGAGTAATCAAAAGAATTTCCTATAGGACCAAATGTTATAACCCTCCCTTTCCCATAAGGAAACCTTAATAACCTTTGGGAACTAGAGGAATTATTGGTTGAAATCTGATTTAAAAGGTGGACTTGCATTATGATGCGACTCTCTAAAACAGCTTGATATAAGTGTCTCTCTCGTACCTAATAATTACACGTGGGCTTCATTCATGCTGCATAAAGCAGTGGCTGCTAAGAAAGACACATAATTTTAAACATCAAGGAATTAAGGGATCTGATTAATATTTTAAATACACAGCACAGGAAATCAAAGCATTACTTCCAATGAAGGAGACACTGTACCCTAGTCTGACCACAGCTGGCTTTGTTCTTTCCTGGCCTGCCCCAGTCAGAATTATTCAGTCTGTTCATGTCAATTTCTCAGCTCTGTGGCGTGTCAGTAATATGCCCACTGTGCTAGAGATTCTCATCAGCAAATCCGCTAGTGCCCACGCTTAGGTGTCCCGACTTTTGACCATGAGTAGCAGCTGTTCCTAGCTTATGAAATCCTTATAAACTGATGATGATGATCTATTCACATTGTGATATGTTTATTCTTTATTTTTCTCTTTGATCTGGCAGCTCCTCCTGCTTTTCTAAACTTCAAGTTCAACCAGAACTGGGTCTGAGAGCCTGCTCCATGAACCTGCATTCAGAGTTAGAGTACCTAGGGATTTTACTCTTGTTTTATATCCTTTCTAGCTTCTTTTCACCACTGTCGGGGCAGCGATCACACTAAGACCCCCTGAAACTATCCAGCTGAACTCCCTCTGCAAAGCAACATCGTGAGGTGAGCCTTCGAGCTTCTTCTGCCTGCATTGCCTGCTGCCTTTGTTCTCTGCTCGGGGTTCACTCTCCAACACGAAACTGTAGCTCCGCCCCCGATCTCCTCCGGAGGCACAGGAAGCCCTTAAAAGGCAATGCGCCTCTGGCGGGCCCACACCTAAGGGCCCTTAAAAGGGCCCTTTGGTGTGGCCGTTCGGTGGAGAACTGAGTTATGACTGTTAGTACATTTGGTAGATCTTGGTAGTATGTCATTTGTAAATCCTAACTGGCTATGGTAAACCAGATAGGTAGCTCTTCACTATCTGTATAACACTGCTGACATTGTGCTGGGCAGTCTATATATTCTACTACATACTGAGTATTGTTCCATTGATTCACTGGACCCTAAAGTACTCTTGTTTTCTACTAGGCGTATCTGAAAAAGGATCTTGGAAGAATACTAGCACTCATCTGAACATACTTATGCTTGCATTTGGGTTTTTATTCACACACATTCCCACCATTCACTCTCTCGCCCCGTCTGTAAACCTTCTTGTACCTGCCCATATTCACATCATCCCATACCGTCCCAGACATGACCTCCTTAAATATGATAGCAGACACCCTTTCATGGGTAAAACACACCCTCACCAGCATACAATTAGAAATAAAATCCCGATTATAATTGACCTCATCTTGGATGAAGAATCGCATCTCCTTTGTATATCCGAAACATGGTTAACGGAGTCTGATTCAGTTCTTCTTAATCAACTGAAAGTGCACGGATACACCATGTTCAGCTGCAATAGGGAGCGCAAAAGAGGTGGGGGAGTACTTGCAATAGCAAAAGCTAACTTCAATCTTTCCCCTACTTTATTTGACAAGCAAGATGGAATAGATGTCCTCAGAATAGAAAACCATAATATGACTATTTGTCTTATATATAGATCTCCCACATCTTGTATGCAAAACCTTGACATAATCCTTGAGTCTGCATGTAACTCCTCATTGAGGAAACCTCATATTATCCTGGGAGACTTTAACCTTGCATCCCTACCCAATATTCAGGAATTATCCTTTCTTAAATCAATGGATGAAATGGAATTTAGACAAATAATTAATCACCCTACTCACTGCAAAGGTAACATCCTCAATTTAGTATTCCTCCCCCTACAATATACGCAGTTACCCCAATATAGTCCACCCACCATAACTCAGATACCCTGGTCTGATCATTTTATGATACACTTCTCTCTCCCTTTCTCTCTCCCTTTCTATCTCACTAACGTAACTCATATCAGTACCAGGCATCTAGGGCAGAGATTCCACCAATTCAAGAAGGAAAAATTCCTAGAATCATTTTCTACGAAGTTAGACAATGATTCAATCAATCTCAGTGAACTTGTATCAAATTAGAATTCTGTTATAGGGGCAGAGTCTAAACCTTTTCCCTCAAATAAAATACCTCAACATAAAGCATCTGAGAAATGGTATACAGCCGAACTCTCTACTTTAAAGAGGAATCTCAGGAAGTTGGAAGCTAAATGGCATAAGGAAAAAAAACCAGAACTCGGGGTTCAATATTTCGCAAGCCTCAACTCCTATAAGGAAGCTATAAACTCTACAAAGAAGCTACAACACACAAAAACCCTTTCAAAAGACATCAACCAGCCAAGGGAGCTTTTCGAGATGATTAAATCCCTAACTAAAGCTCCTGAAGCCAACCCCCACAAGATCCCGGTCAACCCTCAACTCCTAGAGAATCATTTTGCCAACAAGCTTAAACAGAGTAACCTTTCAGCACCTGTCCTGATATCTCCCACAGCAGGAAATTCCAATGAATGGAGCTTGTTTCACATAATTTCAAACTAGCAACAAGCAAAACTCAATACTACTACCTCTCTCCTTTATCCATGCCCAGTGGCATGGATTAAGGTGGCAAAATCGGAACTCGCCCCATACATTCTGAAAATAGTGAATTAATCACTACTTCAGGGCTTCATGCCAAATGACCTCAAGCATACAGCAATTCGCCTGCTACTAAAAAATAAAACTCTTAACAACAGTGACCCCCTCCTCGTATCACCCCATTGCTAGTATATCCTTCCTCGCTAAAATTATTGAGAAGGTCGTCCAAATTCAGCTGCAGGACTATATCAACACAACCTCCCCTTTAGATGAGCACCAATATGGTTTTTGCCCATTTCATGTGGTGGAAACCTTACTTCTAGCTCTTTTTGACTCGCTCATCAAAGGCATGGATAATGTTAAGCAAGCTTTTATGCTTATCTTCCTTGATATCTCCTTAGCTTTTGACAGTGTAAACCATAGCACCCTCATAGCTAGATTAACTCAATTAGGTTTAAAGAAAAAAACGCTCAACTGGTTCAAATCTTACATATCTAACTGATTCCAATATGTTCAAATAGATCAATCCTCTTCCCTACCATTCCCACAAGAACAGGGTATTCCACAAGGCTCTGCTCTCTCTGCATTACTCTTTAATCTTTATCTTCAACCTATCTGCACCATTTTAAATGCCATAATATAAACTACTACATTTATGCGGATGACATCATGTTGTTCGACCCATGTGACATAGATAACACCAAGCGGTATGTTTACTAAACCGTCTTAACGTTACCGGCGCTAGCTGCAGCGATAATGTGAAGGATGCCATATAAGGAGTGTGCGTTCCAGCTGCAAGGTAGCAAGAATCTGTATCGCGTGATAGTGGGCGCCATGGCACAGTAACGCGCGTTAACCCTAAGTTCATGCCAGCGCAACGTTAGAAGCAATAAAGATGTAGCCCACTGGTTACTGCAATTACTGTGGAGGCAGAGGTCATGGGTTCAATTCAGCAGTGGTGTTATGTAAGAAGGCTGCCTGACGAATTTCCTTTTTGTAATTTAACCAGTGCGGCCAGCAAAAACACCCTCACAGTGCCGTAACCTAAGGTGCCACTTAAGGCGCCCTATAGGGCACATCATAAAGTGCCCTGTCCACCAAGGCACCCCATAATATGCCCTATAGTGCGCCTTATAGGGCGCCTATGAGGCACCTTAGGCTACGGCACTGTGAGGGTGTTTCTGCTGGCAGCACTGATATAAATGAAAAGGAAAAGCCACAGACAGCATTCTTATTAACACCACTGTGGGATCAAACCCATGACCTCTGCCTCCACAGTCACTGAAATAACCAGTGGGCTATATCTCCATAGTGTCTAACACACTACTGGCTGGCTACAGAAAGACTGCAGGTCACCACACAAACTGTCTGCTGTGGTCACCTGGATAGGGTAAACCCACCCGTACCTATAATGCACTGCACATGCAGATCAGCAGCCTACATCTGAACACAAGATGGGGTATGCGCCTCTATAGCAACCTGGCCTGGTAGGGGGAACCAACCGTGTGTGTTACTGGCACAGAGTAGCTATAGACCATGACATTGTGCGGTTCCTGTACTCACCCTGAGGGTGAAGTATGGGGCCCAGCACCAGGTCCGCAGCACCTGGCATAGCTGAGATAGGCTGCGCTGCAGGTCCCCATCAGTGCCAGTGTGTCATGGGTAGTCCCTGTAGATACACCTGTGTCTCCCAGTCACGTCTAGGCCTTGTGGACTATGATGCACCCAGACTAGTGCATATCCTGTGTGGGTGCCATGGTCACATGTTATAAGTGAAGGGTGGTGTGTGGATCCCAAAGCGGCTTAGGTAGCACCACCCAACCCGCCCTCTGTGGGTCATGGTGGGGTACAGGATCCCCCACCAACAGATCTACATTCTACAGCTCTACAATGGTGGCAGTCAAGGGGAATAGGCACCTTACCGGGCAGTCATTGCAGATCTGTATGCATCACATAGGGCAGTAGGCCTGGCAAAGCTCAGCTTCCCCCCCACCCCAACTGACATTCACCATCTGAGGGCACAGTCAGTCTCCACCCTGCAAGGTGTCCCAGCCATACACATGCCAACTGCAGACAGTCTGCTAGCTAGTACATAGTGCATGTTGCTGGGGGAACTGCATGCACCCATAAATGGGATGCGAGCATGCACACCACACAGGATTGGACCCCAGAAAAGAAAATCCAAATATATCACATGAGAGAAATACTATATAGCACTATGGAGGGGGGGGGGTGACCTAGCCATGCCGTGGTCACTGCTCAGTCAGGGTGAGAGTGCCCCCCCCCCAGCATGACATGCTGTGGCCACCCTGTCTGTGCAGGTGGTGGCCGGGCACTACAATGTCCCAGCCATTGCCCTATGCCCTGTGCAGCTGCTTCCTGTCCGGGCCATACCCACAGTACCTTGCTCCTCATTATGCACATTGGCAGGCTAACACTGGGAACAGTGCAAGCATTGTGTGCTCAGGAAGGTGTAGGCAGCCACATAACACTGGATAGACATACGCAGACTCCCACACCTATTTCAGCATTGTGCAAAGATAGCAGTGGTTGGCAGCCCTGGCCACCACACCAGTCCTGAGCACAGTGCTAAGGTATGCAGGTGCTAGTATTGGTAGCTCCTGCTCCGCGCAGGGCCCAACAGTCTGACTCTCCATGAGCTGCTGGATAGTGGGGCCTGTGGGTGTGGGTGTTTGTGCCCCTGTTGGCCGCTGCTCTAGGGCAGAGGTTCCCAAATCTGGTCCTGGTGGTCCGAATAATGTTCAGGTTTTCATGCTGTCCCTAATGAATATGCATGGGTACATTTGCATACACTGGGGGTGGTGCATGTAAATGCATCTCATGCATATTTATTGGGGACATCCTGCCACTCTGAATGGTGTTTTGCCCTCCAGGACTGGGTTTGGGAAACTGCTCTAAGGATTGCACACATTTATGGTGTCTGTGCTCTGTAGGGTAAACTATAGACATTTATGGCATGTTTATTTAATCTGCAATAAAGGTTCTGTCTTTATTACTACGGTTTAGTACAGGGTAAAATGTAAGGACATGGTTTTTAGGAGCCACAGCTGGGACTTGAACCTGTGACCTTCTGCCCCTGAACACACTGGCTGTGTGTACTGCACCAAACTGCTTCTGCAGAAGCAGGTCATTCCCTGGTGATACCATTACTGTTCATCAGACAGCCCTTGTCTGTTGCACTGCACGCCACCAACCTAAACAGGGCTTGGCAGTGGTGTGCTGTGGGCAGATGCCACTGCCCCCTCTACCACCAGCACCCCTCCGCCACCATGCTGACATGCTCTTATGCCGGTGGTGCTGGTGGTGCGCAGTCCCAGGCCATCCAGTGTGCCGGTAGGCAGCTGCCTTTGGTGGGTGATCTGGGGTAGGGGTGCCTACCTAGACATCCACGCTTCCCCCCGGCACCACCTGCCAATGTTATGTGCCCTTTGGAGTACTTGCTGGGTACTGTCCACTGGGACACTGTGGGACATACACTCGTGGACATGTTTGTCCTTGGTCAGTTGCTGTCTTGCTGGTTTTCCGCTTCTACATTCCTATGTGTCTCCTAGGCATCTGCCTATCCCACCCTGTGCCCCAGCTGCCCCACTGCATTTCCCGCCTGCAGCCTCCTGTACCCCATTTGCAGCCTCACAGTAGTGCCCTCTCATACTTGGGCACTATGATGAGTGGAGGAGTGGCCTAGTGGTTGGGGCAAGGTACTTCAGGCCGGAAGGTCGGGGGTTCAAATCCTACTAGAGGACAGCAACCTTGCGCCGGAAGGACTGGGGTTTTTAGTCCTACAGGTGCTCCTTGTGGTCTTGGGCAAGCCACTTAACCCTCCATAGCCCATGTTCCTTGTAAAATAGTTATCTCCAAGTTATAATGCCCTGTTCAATGTAATTTCAGTTTGTTCAATGTAAACCGCACTGATGCAGAATAGCGCGGTATATAAGAGAATGTAAATAAATAAATAAATAAATAAAATAAATGTTGCTGCACATGTATCACTTTTTATGGTTTCCCTGCCTTTGCTGCACATTGCTGACTGAAATGGTCTCTCTCCCCTGCAAATGTGCCTCTAGCGCGAGGTTTTCACTGGCGCTACTGTTCATAGCTTCATTTCACGGCGCTAGTGAGCATGGAGCCTCTCACTGCCCACTCTTCGCCCATTGACCCCCTTCCCTCCGCCCCTGGGGAGCCTTATTCCGCCCTCTGGGAAGCCTTACTCCACCCTCTGTGCAACTTATTGCCCCAGGATATGTTATTGCGCGATACGTGACGTTCTCGCACGGTTTATCGTGCGATAACGTCACAGCTGCTATGTTTGCGCCGTTTAGTAAACATACCCCCAAGTATGACAAAATTGCAACCTGTCTCTCCGAAGCCAAACTTTGGCTCCATTCAATGCACATGGATATTCATTTCAAAAAGACTGACGTGCTTTTTGTATCCAGAAGTCCGAACTTCATCCCCCCTTCGGTTGTTAATCTGAGGAACATCACCATCCCAGTCAAATCTGAGGTAAAATATCTAGGAGTTATCCTTGACAGAACACTCAGCATGATATCTCATATAAAACATACTGCTAAAACTATATTTTTTAAACTTAGGACCATTCAGCAACTCAGACTCCTCATTGACATTGACGATTTCAGAACTGTTGTCCAGGCACTTATAACGCCACACCTAGATTTCTGCAACAGTATATTTCAAGGTACATCTAAGAAAAATCTTCACATATTACAAAGGACCCAAAATGTTACTGCTCAGATTATTTTCAAAGCCAAACTATCCAACCACATCTCTCCAATTCTATTCTCTCTCCACCTGTTGCCAGTAGGATTCAATATAAAACTGTAGTCACTATATTCAAGCTCATTAACAAAATATCCCCTTCTCATCTCACAACCCTAATCCAGACTCCCACAAAAAACAGAATGAGAAGAGTGAATCCTAACATGCTTCTAATCCCTGACTCTATAAGAAAAATGAAGCAGATAACAAGCAATTCTGCTTTTTCTTACTATGCACCCAGTCAATGGAGCAAACTACAATTCAACCTAAGAGAGATTAAAGACCTCCTAACCTTCAGGAAGGAGCTTAAAACATACATTTTCACCCAGAACTTTCACAACATACAGCACACCACTGATCAGATGTCACAAGAGCATACGAATCATCTAACACAAGTTGACCCTACCTAACTCATGTATAACTCTCCCCTTGCTCCTTCCCACTCACTCCTGTAGCTCATACCATTTTCTCACCCTATTCACCTGAAAACAAGCTATATATACATGCTGTAAGTTAAAACATTGATAAATCTTCTATGTTCCTGGCTTTTAATTAATTAATAAGTATACCACTGATCTATAGTCAGACCTGTTCTGGCTGTTGTAAATAGTTAATATTGTAGTGATGAAAGCTCCCAGGAAGACATGGAAGTGGAAGAAAATCCTAGTTTCCCCTTTGAAATGAATGACAGTTCACTTGTGCATAAGACTTGCAAGCCAGATCAGAAAAAAACCCAGCTCCCTGCTAAGGTCAGGCCACGCCCTAGCTCAGGGGTGGAGACAAGCTTGCCTGATGATTGGTCACACAGGTGCAGAGAACAGGGAGTGCCTAGCAGTCAACAGTTCTTAAAACCACGAGCAGAGCAGAAAGAAGGGGGAAGGAGGAAGGCAAAGGATAACAGAGAGAGCAAGGCTGAGCATAGCTGGAGGAGAAAGAAAGAAGAAAACTCCCAGGAAAGCAGCTACCCAAGAGGGGCTGGAGAAGGACATAAGGAGGCTGAATTTCAGACCCTGGAGGATCCCAGGAAGAAAGAAATCTGCTCTTGTCTGAGGAACCATCCCCAAGATAAAGCCGGCAGTCTCAGAGCTGAGAAATCCACAGAGAAACAGTTTGATATTGCTAAGGTCCAGGAAGCAGAGCCCTCACCGTCTACTGCTAAGAGGTGGGTGGAAAGTTTTACCTATGGGAAAAGTCATAGCCCTGATAAAAGCAGAACAGCTGAGTCTTCAAAGCTAGAAGCACTGAGAGAGTTGTTTGCTGAGGGAAAAGTTCACTCCCCTAATACAACTGTGCCTTTACAAGCTGAATTGCTGTGGAATCAGTTCCAGAAATTTCTAAAAGAGAGAAAGTCTGGGAGAGTTTGTAACTTTGATAGAGATACCATATATCCTGATGCCATAGAAGGAATGCAAATAGATTCCTGTTTGCCAAGCTCTGAGTGTGAACCTGTACCAATGGATTGCTCATTGTGTTTAAAAGAAGAGTCTGCCTTATTGAACTGAGCTGAGAGACTGTGAAACAATATAGAGAATAAGTGAAATACCTGCTTAGAATTAAGGAAAGCTAATACTGTGTTTTACTAAGCTTAATTGCCTTCTGAAGCTAAGAAGCAGTGCTTAGAAGAAGTTGCTTTGAGAAAAGAAAATCACAGCTGTTGCAAGTTTATCTGTATTTCTGTTGAATGACCACACGAGGCAGTCCTCGGTGTAAGCTCATGGGAATAAGAACAGCTGAACAGTGAAAAGTGGTTTTGTTACGTCATTCTCTGTTACCTGATTTATCCTTTATGTTGGAGAAGCATCCTGTTTGCCTTGTTTGGGTATTGAGCTTAAATGCCCTGGAAATCCTCACAAAATAAATGTTCTTGCTGCCTTGAACCACCAACTCACAACTACAATTTGTCCTAGAAGAATAAACTAACTACAAGTCCCAGAATACCTCTGGTGACAACAAGGGAAGCTTTATTCAAAAGTGGACAACATAAGGCTGTTTCCTGCTTGTAAGCTCTTGGGCCCAAGCGGAAGCATCGCAATATGTATTTCATTGTTTTGCAAATTTGACCTGTTCTCTGTAAAATAGTTAATATGTTCTCAAAAAGTTCTATGTAATTGATGTTTACCATGTTCTCTGTAAACCGCCCCTGATCTCTGGAAGGGGCGATATAAAAAAGCACACAAATAAAATAAAATAAATAAATACATTTTAGTTCAGTCATTGCAGCAACAGTACTGGGCAAGGGCTCAATGCACCAACACGCCTTTCAAGGTCTTGCAATCATGGGCCCTAAATTGGGTTACTGAATGATGCTGTCATTTTGACCTTTGTAGAAATATCTCTCGTCAACTAACCACTACCATTCAATGCTATGATTCTTGCAAGCTCCACTGGCAGCCTGATACTTGCAAGAAGAGTAAACTACACCAGAGGTGAGTAAACTATGGTCCACAGGTCACATCTGGCCCACAGCAGTGAGTCTAATCCCAGTCTAAGGCAGCAAAACCATGTTATTTTCAATTGGAAGTAACATCATTGGAACAGAAGTAGCTTCATCATTGACCCATCACATCTCCAGAGTGATTCTTAACTTCTCCCTCTCATTTCTAATGCCCTGTTCAATGTAATTTCAGTTTGTTCAATGTAAACCGCACTGATGCAGAATAGCGCGGTATATAAGAGAATGTAAATAAATAAATAAATAATAATTTCAGACTTCCAAGGCAGATATGTCTTCTTAACCCTCATTTCTTTCCCTTCCCTCACCTTGTCTGTGTCCCCATTCAGGCCTTTTGGCCAAAAATATTTGCCCACCTCCATTATCTACAATCACAAGTAGGTGGAGTAGACAAAGGATCCTAATGAACCCCATGTATTGAACATTAAGGGGCATGTTTACTAGGCCACAATAGGCTTTTGCAGTGGCATGTTAGTGCAAATAGCGTTGCATTAGCTGCAACAGCTGCGCGTTGTCGGGGGCATGCAAAGCATTTCCCTGGCAAATGATGCATAGAAAAAGCAGAGAATGCAGCGTAGAGGGATCGCAGAGGGATCGCAGAGGCACCATTGAGGTGGTGTTAGCTGCACCCATGATGCTTGCATAACATGTGCTTACTGCACATGTTCAACACTTGTGGTAACCGCATAGCGCATGCACGCCCACTGTCCACCTACACCCCACCGTGCATTAATTAGCTTTTACCATGGCACACTTTTCCCGCACTATCTCCATGTTAACAGCTAAATCGATTTAGTAAACATGCCCCTACGTTCCATACTTAGATGTCGCTTGTCCAGGCTCCTTGTGCTGGATGTTTCTCTGAGGAGAACAGTCATTAATTATTCCACAAACTCAACTAGATTAATACAATAATGCTTAATTTTACCTATGCTGCAGTCTGAATCAATAAAAATGAATGTCAGTGTATAGCATAATTCAGTATTCAAGCTGTCAAGACTTGCTATAGTCACAGCCATGATAGACTCTACCCATCCCAATGCAACTGCTCAAGACTGAACAATATTAAAGCTCTTTTGCTGACAGTCACCTTCATGGCAGGACGCAGCTAAATCTATGGAGACAAAATCCTTTTGACAGCATTCATATGCTCAGGCCAATCAAAGCTATAAGAAAATACAGATTTGTTATGTTACTTTGCTTATGATGGACATTATAATTAAATTAAGGTTTGATGCTCTACATGGCCCTGTTACATGGGTGCCTTGTTTCTCTTTAGAGTCTCTCTCATCAGACTGAGGCACTCACAAGCCAAGACGAGGCATGTTTGCTCCCTCATTTGCATTCCCCTTCATGGATTCAACCAAACCTGCAGTACAATAAATTATTCACTAAATTGTAAACTGGCTATGAATTCATTTTAGGTGCTGAGAGAAAAATTCAATATGATCAAGTCTGGCAATGGACACAGGATGAGAATTTTAAAAAAAATAGAGTCCACACAGCTGATCCAAATTAATATCCATCCTTGCACAGATATGTAGAATAGCTTACATAAGAAAAAAAGAAGTAAACTCTACTTTTGGGAACAATGGTCAAAATGCCCACAGGCACTTTTTTCCCAAGGGCTTTGCACCAATTCTCAAAGTGAAACTATACATAGACTTTGCCCTTGAAGATTGTCCCAAAGGGAAAGCACCTGCAGATGTTTTACCTGTTTTGTAGAGCAGGCATTTTCACCATAGAAAATAAACATGTTTTGATTTAAAAATTGGAATTTACATACTCTATGTTCCTCCCTGGACGTAAACACTCCTGGGAATGCCTTCTCTCTGAGTGGACAAATGTACGTGTATTGTGTGACCATGCATGCACCCTTGGCTGTGTAGAGGAAGGGCAATTTCCAGCCAGCCCTTCCGCCTGTAATCCTGGAAGTCTTGACAAATACAGTGTATTGGTACTTGGGTGTCCTTCCGTGCAAATGTGGCTTTCCTGTAGAATTGTTTCCAAATTACAACATCACTATTATAACACAGCTACAAAGTAAAAATTTGTAGATTTATTATAAAAAGATAGTCAAGGCTGTTGGCTCTGTTTTCTGACTTGGCCCGACTCATGCCTTTCACTAAATGTATGTGCAAGGGTATTCATATTTTAAGTCACCACTAACAGCAAGCGTAAACGTAGTACTGATATAGAATGACTATTGCAGGCTGATGGATGTACTCCTGGAATAGACTGTAACAGTGCACAACCTGGCAAAAACTAGCAATGACAAATATCCTTCAGAGTCTACATCTTGCATCAGATTTCTCTAATGAAGGGTCAGAATATGGAACGGAACCCTTGAATTTCTCAGGCGTATTAAACATGTGAATTAGAGAGCGACTTTGAAATCGACTCAGAAAATGATAGGTTCTGCAAACAGGCAAGCTAATTTTCAAAGAGAAATGCTCTACCCACATCCGGCTCAACTGTTAGGCAGAGCAGGTAGTCACCTAGGGCGGTAGCTTCTGAGGAGTCACAAAGAGCAGCAGCAGTCAAAGCAAAAGAATAGATTATAACCGCCAGTAAGTATGGTAACTCGCTCAGTAATTGTACGATGGGCGCGTATTGCAGGTAGGTGTTAATAAAACAGCAGGTACCATCAGCACATTCTTTTGCATGCAGGCGACCAGGCACACATATATGCAAAACAAAGTTTACTATTTACAAGTATGCTGTCCAGTTATGGATTTTTTCAGAAGTGTTCATCATGATAGTTGAGCTTAATTACTGAAATCTCTGGGGTGGGGGGGGGGGGGGGGAAGGACAGCTAAAGGTTCACCTAAGACACCCTATGTCCTTGCATTGGCCCTGTCTCTACTGTGCTTCCCTAGGAAAGTTTGGGGACCACAGGAACCTCAGGTAGAGAGTACATAGGGACTTTGCACCTATTTCCCTGCAGATGGAAAACCGTGCGTGGGAATTTCAAACTGAAATCCCTATGCATACTTTTCCTTATCTGCCCTAACACCTCCCCCTACCCCAGCCCACTGCACCCCACCTCTATTTGATTCAGTCAAACTATCTGTGACTGTTCATGATAAGGGGAAAATGAAGATGCATCACATAACCATGCATCACATAACCATGTATCACATAACCATGCATCACATAACCATGCATCACATAACCATGTATCACATAACCATGTATCACATAACCATGCATCACATAACCATGCATCACATAACCATGCATCAATAACCATGCATACCTTTGACTGCAGAACGGAAACCATTTTCAAATGGGGCAGTCTATCTATGTTATTAGCTATTTACAGGACAAGATACTTTCAAATGTGCATCTCGTAGCCTTTACTGT
Source organism: Ichthyophis bannanicus (assembly GCA_033557465.1). Classification (NCBI taxonomy): domain Eukaryota; kingdom Metazoa; phylum Chordata; class Amphibia; order Gymnophiona; family Ichthyophiidae; genus Ichthyophis; species Ichthyophis bannanicus. The sequence goes on along the minus strand of CM066034.1, from coordinate 99,877,603 downwards.
GCTTGGAATTTTCCTACTAATTTGCCATTTACTCTGCTTCTGCCATAGTGTCTTTTACTAAGACCACGCACTTCAGTGCATAATTTGCCATTTTAAGGCATTCGTTTACAAAGTGAAAACGAGATCACCTCATGGAGAGGTCATGTCCATTCAAATGTCTGTGTGAATGACTTTGTAGAGAGATCTGAAATTCAGTACTGCACACTTGAGGAGGCAGCATAGTTGAAAAAGGTAGTTGAGAAATTTTGCAGGGCTCTCATTTGCTGCCTTTGCTTCCGTTGCTTTGCCTTTCGTCCAGGTAGGTGTTAGCCTGCGTTACCTGCATGCTGAGAGCTTTAAACAGGTTTCATATGAGCTAACCTTTTTTTTTTTTGCACTTAAAACACAAAACTTCATAGGAAAGTGAGTTAGTCCTTCCCATGATAAAGGACTACCTTTTTGACTGGTTTTTGATATAGATTTTCCTTGCCTATTCATTACCTGTTTTGACCTCTTATACTACAACTTAGCCACTGTGTGATATGTTAGGGTAGCTGCACGAAAAAAAACACTAAAAAAACAACTTCTTTGCTCTTCCTTGTTCTTTCTGCAAAGGAGAAGGATCTTTCTTGCAAATTTCTATCTACAGTCTTGTAGCAAACAACCTCAATTTTGATTATAAGTTTAGGAAAATGTAACTTGTCTGCATTCCTTGCCTAGTCTTTTTTAATCAGAAATTTGAGTGTACCTTCAATTCATAAAAGGTCTACTAGCCAGGGACACTGAAATTCCCACCCGCCCTACTTCTCACCCCACCCACCCCAGAGCTGCATTGCCTATATAGTATTCATATCATAGTCATCTGTCGTTCAATTAAGTGGAACGTCCACCTTTTCTCCTTTTGCTAAAACTGTTTTATAGCCCTCTCAATCAACATGTCGTGTATTCAATGTAATAGCTGTGGTGCCTTCATTCTAGGAAGAATCATTTGGAGCCTTAGAGCTTGCCCTATATGTCTCAAGCTATATGCTATGAATAAAGAATTGACTCTATTAAGGGAAGAATTAGCTGCAATGAAATGCACTTCCCCTAGAGTACAAATTGAAAACAATCCACCACTGCTCCCACAAACAATCAGACATCCCAGGAGCAAATGGATCAAAGGGGGATCTAGTAGATTGCAATCTGTAACACAGAGAAACCCTCTCCATCAAGAGATATCTCTGCATAATGCCTTCTCTGCCCTGGAAATTGACAGTGCCCAATTAGTGGAAACTGAAGTGGTCTTAAATGAGAAGGTTAATACCAAATCTACCCATAATACCCAAAACATGAACAAAAAAAATCATGAAACAGGAAATTGTTACTACCTGGAGATTCCCTCATTAGAGGGGTTAACCTGGGAATACAGTCCAAAGGACAGAGAATGGTCAAATGCCTCCCAGGTTCTTCAGCCGAATTGTTAGCATAGTCAGTATAGAAAGTAAGCATTCCAAAATTGATGTCGTTATCCACTTGGGTACAAATAACCTGGCTAGAAACAGTGCCTCTACAGTGCAAAGGGAATTCCAGATTCTGGGAGAGAAACTTAAACCCATTCTCAACACTATAGCGTTCTCAGAAGTTCTACCTGTTCATGGTAAGGGGAAAAAGAGGCTGCATCACATAACCATCTTTACTATATGGCTCCAAACCTAGTGTAAACAAGAAGGATTTAGCTATACCTCATATAAGCAACTGGAGCAATAGATGGAACAACAAGAGGCTATACTGTGTTGATAGACTACATCTCTCTGTGGCAGGAAAAAGGAACCTAAATGAAAAATTCAGGCAATAAGTGGACAAGCATTTAAACTAGGGAAAGGGAGTGATAGATGGAAAAGAACAAGTTCAGGTCATCACTCCCAGCATAAACATAATAACATTGGAAATAATCATATTAACCCACAAATCAATGACAAGAGGGAAGAGGAGTCTAGAATAAGATCCATGCAAAATACAAGCAAGCCAAACAACAATTGCTGGAAGGCAATGAGCACAAATGTTTAAAGTCTAGGCAACAAAGTTCCTGACCTGGAAGCCTTAAAGGTGGACATGGACTTGGACATTGTGGCCATTACAGAAATATGGTTTAATGAGTCACATGAATGGGGTATAGCCAAAGCTGGCGATAATTTATTTAGAAGAAAGAGAAGGCAGAAAAGGAAGAGGAGTAGCCCTATATGTAAAAAATAATATTAAAGCTTCTGAAATGCAGGGGACGTGGGGAAAAGAAGAAGCGCTGTGGATTGTGTTGGAAAGAAGGGATGGCACTATCATCTATACTGGTGTAGTCTACAGGCCTCCAACTCAAACAGAAGAAATGTATAGAGACTTGATCATCAATTTTGCAAAAGTAGCCATGAAGGGCATAGGCGTAGTTTGGAGGGGTTGAGGAAGGTATTCTCCCACTCAACAAGTTGCCCTGATAATGGCCATGATGCTTGTCTTCCTGCGGGGTTCTGACCTCCTGCAGGAAGAAGAGAAGGGGGAGGCACAATTGTGGCAAAGTCCATCTGCCCATTGGAGATTGGATCTCCCATGTGCAGAAGGGGCTGTAGAGGCAAGCTATCTGCCTGTAAGGAGCCAATCCCTGTGAGCAGAAGAGGCCTGATCGCGTTATGCATTAAAATAAGTTGTGTGTGGGGGTGAGGAGTTCAAGTTAAGTAGAGAAGGTAGGGACAATTTAAAGGGGCAGGGGGCCTATTTAAAAAAGGAGGACGTGGAAATTTTAGGGCAGCAGATGGGAGTAATAGGGTGGTTGGTGAAAGGGGAAGAGTCTGGAAGAGTAAAAGAAGAGGGGAGCCAGCAGGAGAGGGGTTGGAAGGGGAGGGAAGAGTGCAAAGTGTAGCCAAATGGTACATTCTCCACCCCCACACCACACACCCAGGCACCCCACCTCCACACGACAGACAGGCACACACACAGGCACCTCACTTTCACACCACACACACATACAGGTACCTCGCCTCCGCACCACACACACACACACGTATACACACACATGGGCACCCCACCTCTTCACCACACACACAAAGCCCTGCACCCCATCCACATAAAGGCACCTACTACATTTCCTCCCCCACACACACAGACACACCATATTGCACCACACACATGTACAGACAATATCTGAAGCTATAACTGTTGTTATCTGTATTTCTGTCTAAAGATGCTGCACAGTATGAGGAACTCTGGCCCTGGTCTCATGAGACTTGAGATCATGAAACCAGCATGAGAGATAAGGAGGGTGGGGGTAGGCGCAAGGAGGTCACAAGAACTGAATCCTAAGATTTTGGCCTAGGTCCTAAATCCACATAATACTTGTTGAGGTCTGCAATAGAGGAACAGCATGTTTGGAACTTTGGGACCAGCTGTAGGCTGCATAGCTGCACAAATGAAGTCCCATCACCATATGTACCTCTGCTAGCTGCTGCTTTTACATTTGATGAGCACTAACATGAGGCATAGTTCTCTCTGATCCCACATGCAGCCAACACTGCCTCTCCCTATTGTCTGTCCCTTCCCTTGATCCCGGTAATTCTTATTCAGAGATGGGCTATGGGAAGAGACAGCACAGTGAAATGGCCACCTCTAAGCAAGTGGCCCTTTGTGTTCAGGCTACTAGAAAGGGGATTGCATCTTCGATGTTGCTGCTGTAGGTCGACAGAAGGAGAAATCTATGAGGAGAGGCCTGTGCATCTCATGCTACTGCTCAGCAACGGTGAAGTAAAGTGTTGCCTGCGTCCTCTATTTCTTGTGTTACACTGCATACAGAGCCTGGCTTGTTGGGGTTTCAATTTAATTTTATCTACATATTTCTACTTCAAGTTTATTATAATTTATTCTGTACTTGGTAAGGGTCTAACTGTCTTTTGTCTATGTGACTGAGACCAAGGGACATGTCTACTAAGCTAGGCTAACAGTTAACCAGGGCTATCTGCAACTAGGCCCCATTGAATAAAATGGGACCTAGTTGCAGATAGCCTTGGTTAACCATTAGCCGTACTTAGTAAACATACCCCCAGGTGTTCTGTTAGCACAGAGCGTCCATATAGAGCATGTAGAAATCTGTCTTGTTCAGTTTTCTGAATAGGTGAAAGAATATTCTAAGGCCTGCTGCAATATTTATGGTGCTGCTCTTTTCTAGATAGGTTCCTCATTGTGTTAATTTTAGAAACTAGTGTCATTATGGCATGGTAGATTTGCATAATAGGTCTTCAGTGACTTTTGTAGGGTTTTGTGTTATTCACAATCTGCCTGGTACTGGAAAGGCTGTTAATGAGATGATACCGGAATCAGATTTTTTATTTTTGTATGTTGGATTTGATGATGAAATCGCCCTACAGTTGTGGTCAACATTATTGGCACCTGTCTTACTTCAACAAAGGCTAACACCTTGTAATGAAGACGTGCAGTTTATTTACAAACAAAGTAAGAAGACATTCAGAAAGACAAGTAATTCTCTTAGTTACACATGAGTAGTTAGAAAAGATAACTAGAATGCACACTTAATTACAGTACTGAAAGAGTTATGAGAGAAGGCAGCTATGTACAAAGAATATACTTCACCAAACTTGTCATAACCCCTTTACACATCAGCTGGGAGCGCTCAGCGAGAGGAACTAATGACAGTCTAGGATACTTCATGCTTGGCCAAGCAGATCTACGCTCTGTCTGTTCTGGATATTCTCTGTACTTATATAGGCACAAATGTGTTGCAGCCAGCTCTCACCCATGAGCTTCTCTCCACCCCATCCACCTTTTTTACTTCGGTTTCCGGGCAGGCTTTTGATTACCCCCCTTGGTGTTAGAAGCTCAAACTTACACAGTCAGACATGGTCAGACATCTGAGAACCTCCATGGCCTAAGTGTTCTTTTGTTATCATTAATGGGTCTCTGTCAAGGGAGACACCCAAAAGCATCTCAAAGCTTTTACATTATAATTGATGAATTCTTATCCTGTCCAAGAGAATTGTTCAAAGGCCAAGGGAAGAATTCTGTCTCCCTCTCTGGTCTCTTAACACTCCTCAGGCTAGATGTGTAAAAATCTCTCATCTCTGGAGCAAGTTGGCTCAGATAAAGTACAATATCCTTTGCTGATCCAAAAATCCATATAAATCTTTAATTAGTAATACATTCCACCCTTGGATCAACAAGGATATTGTACGTAAGCAATGGCTGAATCGCATTTGTAATTCATTTAGAAATACAATAATAACAACATGGGCTTAAACATAGTGGATAGCATTAAGGCAAACGCTGGAGGGGACAAGCCTCAGTGTAATTTGGGTGATATTTTCCCATTCCCCCCCCCCCCCCTCAGCATTACAATTGTCAAAGCCAAATGGCTTGTAGGTCTCAGCTATCTTTATCAGTTCCCCATGCAGTGGGGGACTCATTTCACCTGCACATTCAGAACTTTTTTCCCACTGTACATCTGCCCCATAGACTCTAATTGGGCACATGATGTTCAGCAGAAAAAATCTGAGATACTAAAATTACAGTTACTTTCCAAGGAAACAATAACAATACATAAGAAAAAAAAAAATCATTCACAAAAGTCCACAAAAGTCCAATAGTCCTTTTCCTATTTTCAGATAATTTGGCCTGCTTCTCAGCAGTTTTTCAGGACTACGTAGCGTCATTTTCACCTTTCTCTGAAGTTTAAACTTGGCCTCTCTCAACAGTTGAACCTCTCATTCTCGTAGGTGGACATCTTGGCCTTTCTTTCATTGCGACACATTGAAGTAGATAGGGACTTCCTCACACGTTTCTGCGGTGTGTAGTCCAGATCTCTCGGGATGGTCTGCTCCATCTGGACTCTGGTCAATTCCCTCCGCTAGACTCTCCGGCTTGCAGTTGGTGACATGGCTCCAGGCCTCATTCAGAAGAGCAGCGCCAATATTAAATGAAAAGACTAAAAAAATTCTAGGTTAGACTTTACAATAAGACAAACTTAATTTCATCTATATTTACTAAGATCATACCCTACAGATAATAAATATTGCTTTTATAAACTTTCAGTGATCTATTAGTAACTATCTCGTATGGTGTCAATCTTATCTCGCAGTTTGATTAACTCCTTGTCTCTCTATCACTGGAAATTCATTTTGCTTGTAGGAAATATTCCATTTTGCCCTTGAATGACCTTTACATGTTTCAGATCAGACAAGCTGCACATACGTGTTCTGCAATTTTGACAAGTTTTAGAATTATACCCAATTGTGTGAGAATTTGTCATCAAATCATCCCCCTTTGCCTCTGCATGCCTGGCCAGGACATACAGAGGAAAAGTGAGGCACAAAGCATCCGGAAGTACCACATGGCCAGTGTGGGTTTTCCAGAGCTCATCAGGGTGCAAGGTGCACCTAGCCTGTCTCCAAATATCTATTTCTTCCAATTGTTGAGTATGACTTCCTGAATTGAAGCTTCTGGAGACGGCACAGTCAAATAAAGTGCTCATAATTTTTTTGTTTACATATTCATTAGGAAAATACATCACTTCAAATTACCTTCATCAGTTTATTGTCTATCACAGTTTCTCCTTTAATATTCCACTTCATCCCTCATAACACAACACTTTTTCATCACCTGCATCATTCCAAGGGTGGAATGTATTACTAATTAAAGATTTATATGGATTTTTGGATCAGCAAAGGATATTGTACTTTATCTGAGCCAACTTGCTCCAGAGATGAGAGATTTTTACACATCTAGCCTGAGGAGTGTTAAGAGACCAGAGAGGGAGACAGAATTCTTCCCTTGGCCTTTGAACAATTCTCTTGGACAGGATAAGAATTCATCAATTATAATGTAAAAGCTTTGAGATGCTTTTGGGTGTCTCCCTTGACAGAGACCCATTAATGATAACAAAAGAACACTTAGGCCATGGAGGTTCTCAGATGTCTGACCATGTCTGACTGTGTAAGTTTGAGCTTCTAACACCAAGGGGGGTAATCAAAAGCCTGCCCGGAAACCGAAGTAAAAAAGGTGGATGGGGTGGAGAGAAGCTCATGGGTGAGAGCTGGCTGCAACACATTTGTGCCTATATAAGTACAGAGAATATCCAGAACAGACAGAGCGTAGATCTGCTTGGCCAAGCATGAAGTATCCTAGACTGTCATTAGTTCCTCTCGCTGAGCGCTCCCAGCTGATGTGTAAAGGGGTTATGACAAGTTTGGTGAAGTATATTCTTTGTACATAGCTACATTCTCTCATAATTCTTTCAGTATTGTAATTAAGTGTGCATTCTAGTTATCTTTTCTAACTACTAAGAGAATTACTTGTCTTTCTGAATGTCTTCTTACTTTGTTTGTAAATAAACTGCACGTCTTCATTACAAGGTGTTAGCCTTTGTTGAAGTAAGACAATATTCTAGTTATCTTTTCTAACTACTCATGTGTGTGTAACTAAGAGAATTACTTGTCTTTCTGAATGTCCTCATGTGTGTGTAACTAAGAGAATTACTTGTCTTTCTGAATGTCTTCTTACTTTGTTTGTAAATAAACTGCACGTCTTCATTACAAGGTGTTAGCCTTTGTTGAAGTAAGACAATTGGTACCAGAAGTGGGGTACGGAAAAAAGGCTTGGACAATGTTGAAAAGAAAAGGAAATAGTGTAAATACTGTGAATATTGTAAATATTCATAGCGGGTATCAGGCTTTTTATGAAATATTAGCTAGAGAGTGTTATTATGGGTCAGGACTAAGTGAGAATTCGGAATCTGTTTTAAAAGATGATGAACCTGTTAATTCCCTTACATGCTTGCAAAAAATACCTGTTGAAAAAGGAACAGAATTGCATATCTTAGGGAGAAGGAGATTGCTTTTGTTGTCTGCATATTGTAAGATGCATCAGACAAATTCTAGCAAATTAGATTTGATTGCATGGACAGATAAAATAGACATTTATCAGCAAGTTGCTGAGAGGGTGGCTCAGTATAAATACCGTAGGAGACGGGGAATTAATTCTGACCCACTGATACAAGATCAGGTATAATGCACTTGTAAGCTTTGATTTGTTCTGTATGATTGGTTCTGACCCACTGATACAAGATCAGTTTTGTTTAGGAAAAATATGTAACCTTGTGCTGCAAAGATAATTCAGTGCTTTGAACAAAATGCCTATCCTGTACAGTTAGTATTAATTGTTATGGAAAATCCTTATAAGATTATGAAGAAGTGAAGACCTTTTTTTTAAGGTCCCTAGTTAAGAGAAACTCTGATCAGATAAGCTGTTAGGTATAAAGCACTTGTAAGCTTTGATTTGTTCTGTATGATTGGTTCTGACCCACTGATACAAGATCAGTTTTGTTTAGGAAAAATATGTAACCTTGTGCTGCAAAGATAATTCAGTGCTTTGAACAAAATGCCTATCCTGTACAGTTAGTATTAATTGTTATGGAAAATCCTTATAAGATTATGAAGAAGTGAAGACCTTTTTTTTAAGGTCCCTGGTTAAGAGAAACTCTGATCAGATAAGCTGTTAGGTATAAAGCACTTGTAAGCTTTGATTTGTTCTGTATTCAAATGTTTGTAGTAAAAATCTATTTTTCTTTCATTACTGGCTATTCCAGTAGATTTTATAGTCCCTGAATGCTGAAGTGACTAGCTCAAATAAACAAGGCAAACTTTTTCCTCCAAAGTGGAGGTTGAGAATCCTGACAGGACGGTGGGGCATTGAATCCTGAGTAGGTGAGAGGGTGATCTTTGTCATTAATATGTTATGCATCTGTTCTTTGTCTTTGACTGTATATGCTACCAGGCAAACCTAAAAGTTAAAGGAGGATTTTTTTTTTAATTGTGGCAAGCACCCCAGGGGGCATAGTTAAACATAAACAGCTATAACTATAGGTTAATTGTTCAGTCACATCTGCCAGAAGGACAAAAGACAATGGTTTGTTCTACTGGCTGTGTTGAAGATAACATGTTAATTTAAAAGTAACACCTTTTAGAAGTTTCACCTCACTTGAGCCTGAACTGTGAGCTTCAAGATAATTACTTTAAGCTTTGTGCTAACGACTGAGGGACACCTGTTTTCCTGTATTTGAATTTTAGAGAAAGTGTACTTTGTTCTAAAAGTTTATATTTCATTTTCAGTACAGTTCCTGAGAAAATAGATATAAAACAGATATATGTTGCAGCATTGTGAGATATTAAGTTGGTAGTTTATACACTTGCACTTATGACACTTGTGGTAATAGTACATTACGCAGAGGTCCAGTACACACACAGCAATTAAAATATTAATAAGTTTGATGAAATTTTAGACAGAGGCTGATATGAAATTGCTCTTTTCTCAAGCTATATAGAACAAATATAGATTAAAGATGGAACTGAGTTCCCAGAAAATGAGAACTTGAGTTGATTGGATAAAACCAAATCGTGCTTGTCAGCAATGATCCAGGAGGTTTGAGAAAAAGAATAAGAGAGAGAGAGAGGCAGAAAGGTGAGGCCACAGCCTAGGCTAAATGTGCTGCTTCCAGTGTGATGATCTGGGCTACCAAGCTCTAAGACTCCTTGAGGACCCACAAGGCCTGAAGAACAGGAACCTTGCATATTTATGCCTCTGAAGAGACATAGATAGGCAGGGGGAGCATAGGCCGAGAAGAACTTGAGGATAGTCATGAATGCCTTGCAATCCAAGAAGGACCTGAAGATGAGGCCTAGCCACCAATGCCTTGTACCCTCTCGGATCTCTCACCTCAAAAGGATCTCTTTTTGACACCATAATTAATGAGTAGCTTATACAAATCCTTGTGAACACTGCAATTTTAAAATCAGTCTAACAGCACTCTCACTGAGGACAGGGTGTACGATAGATTCTAGTTATACGTGAGAGATGAGCCATATTTCTTTCTATTGGGGTTGATGTTATAGAATGCTGCAAAATAATAATTTTATATTGTAAGGATTTTACCCAGATTGTTCCTATTTTAGAATGAGTATATGTCTACTTAGCACTGGACCAATTAAGTTGATGGGAAAGGGACACTGTTTACTCATACTGTTATCTTATTGAGAAGAATCTAAATTTAAGTTATTAACAATTGTTTGATATTCTTAGCAGCCTTGCCAAATAAGGATACAATAGTGTTGTATAAAAGAAACAGGAAAAGGACCTATGTAAGTAGTTAGTGGAATGATGCAGGTGTTGTGTTATGAGGGATGAAGTGGAATATTAAAGGAGAAACTGTGATAGACAATAAACTGATGAAGGTAATTTGAAGTGATGTATTTTCCTAATGAATATGTAAACAAAAAAATTATGAGCACTTTATTTGACTGTGCCGTCTCCAGAAGCTTCAATTCAGGAAGTCATACTCAACAATTGGAAGAAATAGATATTTGGAGACAGGCTAGGTGCACCTTGCACCCTGATGAGCTCTGGAAAACCCACACTGGCCATGTGGTACTTCCGGATGCTTTGTGCCTCACTTTTCCTCTGTATGTCCTGGCCAGGCATGCAGAGGCAAAGGGGGATGATTTGATGACAAATTCTCACACAATTGGGTATAATTCTAAAACTTGTCAAAATTGCAGAACACGTATGTGCAGCTTGTCTGATCTGAAACATGTAAAGGTCATTCAAGGGCAAAATGGAATATTTCCTACAAGCAAAATGAATTTCCAGTGATAGAGAGACAAGGAGTTAATCAAACTGCGAGATAAGATTGACACCATACGAGATAGTTACTAATAGATCACTGAAAGTTTATAAAAGCAATATTTATTATCTGTAGGGTATGATCTTAGTAAATATAGATGAAATTAAGTTTGTCTTATTGTAAAGTCTAACCTAGAATTTTTTAGTCTTTTCATTTAATATTGGCGCTGCTCTTCTGAATGAGGCCTGGAGCCATGTCACCAACTGCAAGCCGGAGAGTCTAGCGGAGGGAATTGACCAGAGTCCAGATGGAGCAGACCATCCCGAGAGATCTGGACTACACACCGCAGAAACGTGTGAGGAAGTCCCTATCTACTTCAATGTGTCGCAATGAAAGAAAGGCCAAGATGTCCACCTACGAGAATGAGAGGTTCAACTGTTGAGAGAGGCCAAGTTTAAACTTCAGAGAAAGGTGAAAATGACGCTACGGAGTCCTGAAAAACTGCTGAGAAGCAGGCCAAATTATCTGAAAATAGGAAAAGGACTATTGGACTTTTGTGGACTTTTGTGAATGATTTTTTTTTCTTATGTATTGTTATTGTTTCCTTGGAAAGTAACTGTAATTTTAGTATCTCAGATTTTTTCTGCTGAACATCATGTGCCCAATTAGAGTCTATGGGGCAGATGTACAGTGGGAAAAAAGTTCTGAATGTGCAGGTGAAATGAGTCCCCCACTGCATGGGGAACTGATAAAGATAGCTGAGACCTACAAGCCATTTGGCTTTGACAATTGTAATGCTGAGGGGGGGGGGGGGAATGGGAAAATATCACCCAAATTACACTGAGGCTTGTCCCCTCCAGCGTTTGCCTTAATGCTATCCACTATGTTTAAGCCCATGTTGTTATTATTGTATTTCTAAATGAATTACAAATGCGATTCAGCCATTGCTTACGTACAATATCCTTGTTGATCCAAGGGTGGAATGTATTACTAATTAAAGATTTATATGGATTTTTGGATCAGCAAAGGATATTGTACTTTATCTGAGCCAACTTGCTCCAGAGATGAGAGATTTTTACACATCTAGCCTGAGGAGTGTTAAGAGACCAGAGAGGGAGACAGAATTCTTCCCTTGGCCTTTGAACAATTCTCTTGGACAGGATAAGAATTCATCAATTATAATGTAAAAGCTTTGAGATGCTTTTGGGTGTCTCCCTTGACAGAGACCCATTAATGATAACAAAAGAACACTTAGGCCATGGAGGTTCTCAGATGTCTGACCATGTCTGACTGTGTAAGTTTGAGCTTCTAACACCAAGGGGGGTAATCAAAAGCCTGCCCGGAAACCGAAGTAAAAAAGGTGGATGGGGTGGAGAGAAGCTCATGGGTGAGAGCTGGCTGCAACACATTTGTGCCTATATAAGTACAGAGAATATCCAGAACAGACAGAGCGTAGATCTGCTTGGCCAAGCATGAAGTATCCTAGACTGTCATTAGTTCCTCTCGCTGAGCGCTCCCAGCTGATGTGTAAAGGGGTTATGACAAGTTTGGTGAAGTATATTCTTTGTACATAGCTACATTCTCTCATAATTCTTTCAGTATTGTAATTAAGTGTGCATTCTAGTTATCTTTTCTAACTACTAAGAGAATTACTTGTCTTTCTGAATGTCTTCTTACTTTGTTTGTAAATAAACTGCACGTCTTCATTACAAGGTGTTAGCCTTTGTTGAAGTAAGACAATATTCTAGTTATCTTTTCTAACTACTCATGTGTGTGTAACTAAGAGAATTACTTGTCTTTCTGAATGTCCTCATGTGTGTGTAACTAAGAGAATTACTTGTCTTTCTGAATGTCTTCTTACTTTGTTTGTAAATAAACTGCACGTCTTCATTACAAGGTGTTAGCCTTTGTTGAAGTAAGACAGCACCCTTGCCTTTTAGGTACATTGTGTACAATATCTTGAGAAATAATTGGAAATATTACAACTGTATGTCATCAGAATATTTTAATAGTATCTTCAAAGGTATACAACATAAAAAAAGATGTCTGTGCAACTTAGATGTAGTAATTTCTGAGAAAAATAAACAAAATATGACCTGAACAGGATTAATGGCACCCTTCACTAATATTTGGTTGCACAACGCTTGGCAGTGATGACAGACTCTAAAATTTTCTTTTAGCCATCTATAAGTTTCTTATATCTGTCTGTTGGTAGTTTCTCTCACTTTTCAACTGCGATTTATTCCATCTCATGAATGTTTCCAGGATTCCTTTAACCAATGGCAGATTTCAGCTCTTACAAAGGTTCTTGATTGGATTGAGATCAGTACTTACTGCTGGCCAGTTTAAAACAGTCCATTTGTTCCTTTTTTTTTTTTTTTTTAAACTTTTATTTTCATTTTGCAACAAACAAAAGAAATAACACACCAAAAGAGACAAAACAAGTATACAATAAGGAAAAGTAAACCCATTACCCCCCACCCCGATGCTTCTTCTCTACCCGATTATATCAGCATGTGAGCGCTTCCAATTAACAGTGATTATACATCAAACGATCAAAAGAGTATCTACAATACAGCATGATCATGGGACAGAGATATATACAAAGTTAGACAGTCAGATGAGAGCATTTAGCAAAATGTACATAGTCATTGAGCATCTTCCATTGAGACCAATGAGAAGGAGTCTGAACGGAGGAAGCGAACAGACGAGGTATTTGTTCATATTTACTGTAAAGACAGGCATGATTCCACCATTCATTGGGGCTCAGATGGGAGCTAATTTTCCAGTATTACTTAATTAGGGAAATAGCAATGCCAAGCATAAAGTTCGAAAGGAGATAAGCCATTTTTGGGAGAGAGGGGATCCCCGCAACTGGGCGAAGTCCCACTATCCTCCAAGAAAGGGGCTCCTGAGAGTGCGAGATAGACTAAATACGACCCCAGACCCGACACCAGTAATACTGTAGTGCGGGATATTCATGCATAACATGAGGCAATGAACCAATGGCCGCAGGACGTGTCCAGCAACCATTGCCCTGAGTAGTGTTCCATTTGTCTAATCTGTGAGGAGTGTAAAAACACCGGTGGGCTAGAAAGAAAAGGGTCTGAGTGAGTGAGGCGGATCGGGAACCCGTGTCCCTCTACTCCAGATAAGGCTCCATTGCTCCGAGGTCATCAGGTACAGTAGCGTGCAAAGACTTCTTAACCAGAATGGCTATCCCGTACCATTTGGAAACGGTGGGAGAATAGGCAGCTACCATGTGAGGCTTAGCATTGAGTTTCAGTGTTTCAGCAGAGTTTAAATGCGTTTCCTGAAGAAACACTAAATCAACATGCTCATGGCTAAGATAGCTAAGGATTTTCTTTCCTTTGAGTGGACCATTAATGCCTTTGACGGTGAATGATAAGATTTTACATAAGGCCATTCAGAAAAGTTAAAAATTCTGAGCATGATAGCACACATAATTTCACTATGTCCCTCAAACTGACTGTATCTGGCTGTACACATGACATAGGAAAAATAAGCTAATATAATACAATGAAGCGCCCCACATTAACAAAGAAAACCGCAGTACGGTAGAGGAGAAGCAAAACCCCAAAATTACTGGCGACCATGTGTCTGCGGGGAGAAACCCCAGAGAAGGCCGAAATTGAAAAAACACATAACCTGTAGGACTGTGCGTGCTCCGAATCCGACCGAGGCACACATCATGAAGGGATAGGAGACCAAAAAACAAAAGTCATATAGAGAAAGAAAGAAAATCCAGGCTATTTCTGTGCTTGGCTATGACCGCCGCATCGGGCCCTTCAAAATGGCGGATAGAGCCGGTAGATAAGAGTCCAAGATTTGGGATTAGCGCATCTGCTCTGCTTCTTTGGAGTCTAAAAATGTTGATAGTAGATCAGGATCTTCGAACGTCCTGGTTTGGTTGTGGAAAGTCACTCGGAGCTTCGCTGGATACAACAGGCCAAAGCGAGCCTGTAGCTGTTGAAGTCGAGGGCGAAAAGCAAGGAGTTTCTTCCGACGGTCAACGGTAGGCTTTGCCAAATCAGGAAAGAAGGAGACCTTACGACCTTCAAATTCCAAATGATGATTCGCTCGGGCAGCATGTAAAATTTGTTCCACTTGTTGATATCGTAGCAAGCTAAAGATAATAGGCCGGGGGGTCGTGCGGTTGAGCGCCATGTGGGCAGGAACACGGTGTGCTCGATCGATTTCCAGTTCTCTGTGAAAAGTGATCTTCAGCAAGGAGGGAAGAGTTTTGAGCAAGAATTCTCTTATATCTCCTGCTTCCACCCCCTCCGGCATTCCGAGGAGCCTCACATTGTTGCGACGGGCTCGATTATTGCTATCTTCTAACTCCTTTTGAAGATTCTGTATCTGGCGCTCAGCCTTGTCCAGTTTGCCCAAGTGCACCTCGTGCGAGTCGAGGACCCCCGCCATGTTGTCCTGCCGTAATGAAAGACTTTCAAGTCGGTCCTGGAGCACTCCAAAGTCTTCTCGCATGGCTCGAAGCGCTTCTCCATTGGACTGCACCAATTCCTTCACGCCGCGTATTTCCTCCAAAATCTCCAGGTGCATTTCGGGGTTTTCACGAAATGGAACCATCTTCTGTGGGGAGGACACCTCTGTTTTGGAGCGTTTTCCGTGAGAAGAAGAAGGAGACCCGAAGTCCAAGCGCGCTGGTTTATGGGCCGCCATCCCCCCCGAGGTGCCCCGGTCAGCTCGGAGCGAAATAGTAAATTTGTATAGGTATTAAGTCAGGATTCTAAGTAGGCCTCTCGGGAGCTTCAACGCAAAGCGTCCTACCCGCTGGACATCAGGCTCCGCCCCCCATTTGTTCCTTTTTAACCATTCCTTTGTTCTTTCGGATGTATGTTTTGGGTTATTGTCCTGCTGGAGGTCCCATGACCTTCAACCCAGACCTAGCTTTCTGACACTAAGGGGTATGTTTACTAAACTGCAGTAACGGGACATAACGCGCGTAATGTAACGTTAACGATTGTTCACGCATCATAACGCGCGTTATGACGTGCGAACAATCGTTAACGTTACATAACGCGCGTTAACCGTAGTTAACGATCGTAAACTCCCGCGGCGCGGTAAAACACTGCAGAAGGTGGAGAGAGGGCGGAGAGAAGGGGTCAATGGGCGGAGAGTGGGCGGGGAGAGGCTCCCTTCACACTAACGCGCTGATCTGAAGAGCTCAATTCCAACGCGAATGAAAACCTGCCGTTAAATGCACATTACAGGGGAGAGAAACCATTTCAATGTCAGCAATGTACAGCCCAGGCAGGGAAACTTAAAAAACGTGATAAGTGTGATACATGTGCATAGAACAAAAGGGCACATAAACACTGAAAATGACCCCAACAAACTGGAAAAAACCATAACCAAGCTGGCCAATAGTGGTAGCAATGAGAAACATCAACCCCTCCCCCCCCCCCCGAGTAAACTCCATAGAAAAGATATAAATCGTGGAAGGGTCTATACTCCGTCCCCATACAAGGTGAATGAGCCCACAGTGAAATAGCGCTGCTCAGGGTTTTCCCCACCATTGGACAGAGGTTCCTATGGTGTGCACATGTCCCGCAACATCAGGGCGGGCATGTCGGAACAGCAACTGGACAGATGCCGGAGAAGGGGATACAGTGGGCTGCAGGCGGCACATGCTGTGGTGGAGCTTGGCCACAGTGTGGACTAGGGTGATGCCTAGGTGGCCCATACGAATGCTGAAACAGCAGAACAGCCAGACAGCAACTGCTGAAGACCAACATGGGCACGAGCGTGTTTCCCACAGTGTCACAGGGGATAGTACCCAGCAGCTACCCCCAAGGACAGGGAACATTGGCAGGCGGGGCTGGGGGAAGCGTCGACGTCTATGCAGGCACCCCTACCCCAGAACCCGCACCATAGGCAGCCGCCTACCTGCACACTGGATGGCCTGAGACTGCGCACCACCAGCACCACCTGCAGAAGGGCATGTCAGCATGGTGGCTGAGGGATACCGGTGGTGGAGGGGGCAGTGGCAGCTGCCCAGAGCAGACCGTGGCCTAGCCCTGTGTAGGTGGATGCCATGTACTGCAACAGACGGGCCCTGTCTGACGAACAGTCATGGTATCACCAAGGAATGTACTGACTCTGTGACAGCAAGGTGGAACAGTGCACAAAACCAGTGTATTCAGAAGCAGAAGGTCACAGGTTCAAGTCCCAGCTGTGGTTTCTGCCAACCCAGTCCCCATCTTTTACCCACTACTACAACTTGCTAAAACAGACAGCACCTTTATTGCAGATGACGTAAGCATGCCCAAAACACCTACATTCTACCTTACAGAGCACAGACACCATAAACATGCACATTACCTAGAGCAGAGTCTCCAAAATGCAGTCCTGGAGGGCCAAACACCATTCCGGATCCATGCTGCCTCTGATAAAGATGCCTGTGCTGCATTTCTATGTGCCACCCCCATGGTATGCAGATGTATCTCATGCATATTCATGAGGGACAGCATGAAAACCCGAACAGTGTTTGGCACCGCAGGACTGGAGTTGGGAACCTCTGCCGTAAAGCAGCAGCCAACAGGGGCAGACACACCCGCACCCACAGGTCCCATTATCCAAAGCCTCCTGGAGAGGCAGGACTTTGGGCCCTGCGTTCATCTCCCAATACTAGCACTTGCATACCTTAGTAATGCCACCCTAAACCGGGGAATATGGTACACATCTATCAAAAGGTTGCTATGATTACTGGCAGATAGCAATTCCTAGGTTAAGTACAATTTTCTGAGTGAGCTGCATCATAGTAATCTTTCTGATGTCTGTGGAGTGTGCTACAGGTCTTGTGTCTGACAGTGTTTACCAATCTGGGGAGTGACTCCTACAGTATTGCGTACCATAGCCATGCCTGCACTGTGCCCAGGACTGGTGTGGTGGCCTGGGCTGCCCAACACCTCTATAGTTGCACAATGCTGGCATAGGTGTGGGGAGTGTGTGTCTGTCTATCCAGTGTGTGGTGGCTGCCAACACCCTCCACAGCCCTCACTGCTAGCACTGTTGACAGTATTGGCCTGCCAATGTGCATAATGAGGAGCAAGGTACTGTGGGAATAGCCTGGATAGGGTGGCCTGACCTGGATGCATCTGCACACGGCATAGGGCAATGGCTTGGACATTGTAGTGCCTGGCCACCACCTGCACGGACAGGGTGGACATAGCATGTCCTGCTGGGAGGTCACTCTCACCCTGACTGAGCAGTGACCATTGCATGGCTAGGTTCCCCCATAGTACTATATGTTATTTCTCTCATGTGAGGTTTATGGGTTCTCTTTTGTGGCCCAATCACTGATTTATCTGCTTGGTGTGTATGCTGACATTCCTGTTCTGGGTGCATGCATCTCCCCCAGGACCATGCACTATGGACTAGCTGGCGGACTGTCTGCAGCTAGTATGTGTCTTGCTGGAACACTTTGCAGGGTGCAGCGGCTGGAGGCTTGCTGCTGGAGAATGTCAGTTAATGGGGGGGGGGGGCAGCTGAGCATTTCCAGGCCTTCTGTCTGCCAGCCTTTGCGTTATGGATGTGTAGCACTCTGTCTGTTCCCCAGCAGGACTGGGGTTGATGGTCCTCTCTACTGCTACCATTACAGGGAGGTGGACTGTGGATCTATTGGTGGGTGCTCCTGTTTCACACCCTGAGGTCCAGAGGGTGGGTTGTGTGGTGGTACATAATCTGCCTATGGGTCCATACACCCCCCCCCTTCACCTACAGCAGGTAACCATGGCACCAACACAGGATATGCACTATTCTGGGTGCATCATCGCCCATAGGGACTAGACATGACCGAGACATACAGCAGGACACAGATGTATCCTAGGTGTGTCTAATGGAACTACCTATCACACACTGATGGGGACCTGAAGCATGGCGTATTTCAGCCATGAAAGGTGCTGTGGACCTGGTGCTGGGCACCACACCTCACCCTCAGGGTGGGCACAGTACCCGCACAATGTGACTGTCTGTGGCTACTCTGTGGCAGTGCCACACACGGTCTGTTCCCCCTACCATGCCGAGGTGCTGTGGGGCTGCACATGGTCAGGACCCCCCACCAGTCCTAGGTGATGGGGGAGGGCACACCTCAACATACGACCATCTGTACACGGCTGATCTGCATGTGCAGTGCAACATGGGTATGGGTGCGTTGACCCAGATCCTAGCCAACACAGTGGGCGGTTTGGGTGGTGGCCTGACGCCCTTCAGTAGGCAGCCAGCGGGTTGTTAGCAGCTATGGGGCTGTAGCCCAGTGGTTCCTTCACTACCTGTTGGGCTAGTGGTCATGGGTTCAAACCCACCATGGGGTTATTTTATAGGGCTGTCTGCAGCATTGTCTATTTTTAATGTACATTAGTGCTGCCAGCGACAACCCCTCAGCGTACTGTAACCTTACAGTGCCTCATAAGGCGCCCCATGCGGCACCTTATATGGTGCCCTATAAGGTGCCTTATAGGGTGTTCTATAGGGGACATTATGGGGTGCTTCAGCGGACAGTGTACTTTATAATGTAGCCTATGGAGTGCATTATGGGGTGCCTTATGCGGCACCTTAGGTTATGCCACTGTGAGGGTGTGTTTGCTGGCAACACTACTGAAAATAAACGTAAAATGCCTCCTCATTCACTACTTAAATGTACAGGGTGATGCCTCAGCCAGCCTTATGTATTAGGCACACTGGGGAATCAAACCCATGACATCTGTATCATCAGTCAGTGCAGTAACCATTGTGCTACAGCTCTGTTTCAGTGTTTTGTGTCTGTGCGTCTTCTTAAGTTTAACGCGCAATAACGCACCACGGCGCCCTCTAACGCTCGTTAATTTCTGTAACGCGCGTTATCGGTAACGATGTACCGCCCATGTCCTTATTTTGGATTTCTGGCTCTACCATGGCTCCTAACGCGAATCAAACTAATGCAGTTTAGTAAACATTTATTTATTTATTTCCTGCTTTTCACCAGGTCAAAGCGGTCAATTGGGAGATACATTTAACACGAGGGGATATGACACACATACGCTAATACTTACAGGGAACATGGGCAATGGAGGGTTAAGTGGCTTGCCCAAGACCACAAGGAGTGCCTATAGGACTAGAAATCCCAGTCCCTCCGGCCTGAGATTGCTGTCCCCAGGTGGGACTTGAACCCCCGGCCCTCCAGCCTGAAGTACATTGTCCTAACCACTAGGCCACTCCTCCCTCCTAAACATACCCCTAAGTAGCACATTTCACTCCAAAATACCTTGGTAGTCCCCTGACTTAATGATTCCTTTAATACGTTCCAGGTCTCCAGTTGTTGAGGTAGCAAAACAGCCCCACAACATTATGGAACCTCCACCATATTTAACTGTAGGAAGGAGAGATTTTTTCCTTATAAGATTCATTTTTTTGCCTGTAAATGTATCATTGGTCTGCATTGCTAAAGAGCTCAAGTTTGGTTTCAGCTGTCCACAGAACATTTTCCCAGAAGGATTGTGGTTTCTGAAGGTGGATTTAGGCAAAGATCAGGTGTGCCTTTTTATGTCTGCCTTTGAACAGTGGGGTTCTCCTTGGCCTTCGCACCTGAAGTCCTTCTTTGTTTAGTGTGTGGCATATGATGCGGGTTGAAACCACCACTCCAGATTGCTCTAGGTCAGCCTTAAGCTCTTTGGATGTTGTGCGTGATGTTTTTCCAACAGTTTGCACTAACCTTCAAAGGCTTCTTGGATTATTTTTCCTCTTCTCACCATGTCCTGGGAGGTTCTTGACAGTTCCATGAGCAGAAAACTTCTTAATAACATTGCAAACTGTAGACACAGGAATCCCAAGGTCTTTGGAGATGGCCTTGTACCCCTTTGAAGTTTGATGTTTGGTGATAATGGCTTTTCTGAAGGTATCAGGCAGGTTTCTTGTCTTCACCATTGTGAAAAGGGAACAGGGAGTGAATGTGACCATTTTAAATATTAGAGCCATCATTCATTGGTTGATTCAAGTCATTTGAATACTGACAATTGATCACAGATGCATCTAATTTTACTGCAATGGGAATGTGATTCTTCTGTTCAAACTGGCAATGTCCCAGTTTCTATACTATTTTCTGCTATTTCCATTGTTAATTGGTCTCGTTTTATTTGATTCTTTTATGTAGCAAATATGTGTGCATATATAGTTCAAAGCCATTTCACTGGCCACTTTTTATTAGGAGATACTGGAAATTAAGGGGTTGAACTGCAAGGGTGCCAATAATGTTGACCACAACTGTAGTTCTGTTCTGCACCTACTGTTGGAGGAGGGGCTTCATTGAACGCAAAATAGATGTTCAAAAAGAAAAATCGAGAACCATAGTACAGTTTCTAATGCCAAAATAAAATTATTTATAATTCATTTTGGTGTTAGAAACTGTACTGTGGTTCTCTTTGTCTTCTTGTCCCTTGGCATGTGAACACCTTGCATTTCCTTTGCTTTTTTCAGCATATATATTTAAAGGGATTCGAGTTTTTTAATCTTAGAATGCTAGACTAAATAACTAAACAGCTACGATTTTTGCTGCATTTTGATTATATAACCTTGGAATATATTGCTTTCCCTTTTTTGGCAAAGACACTGAATGAGAGGCTCTGCTCCCTCTTTAAGTATCTTGTGGATGCCAGCTCATCCCTTGCCTGTTTTATATACTAGCTTTCTATCCATCTAGCATTTTTTAAAGGTAACCATAATGAATATGAAAATATGCTGCTCCACCCTTTGCCACCCCCCCCCCAAATAAAGTAGTCAAACTACACCCATGATGAAGGAAGAAGTGATCATATTGAGCGACTTTAATCTACCAGAAGTGGATTGGAGTATTCCTTCTGAAAATCTGGAAAGAAGTAAAAAGATTGTGGATGCCTTCCAAGAAGCATTGCTCAAACAAATGGTGATGGAACCAACCAGGGAAAATTTGAATTTGCATCTAATGCTCATAGGGTTGCCAACCGGCTGGTTTTCAGCCGGCCTGGCTGTTTTTTCCATGTCCAGGCTGGCTGCCGGGAGCGGCCAGAGCAGAAAACCAGCTTTACATCTGCGGTCCACAGCCCCCCCCCCCCCCCCTTGCAGCCACTGCTCCTGCTTCTTACAGAGCAGCAGCTGCAATAAAGCTAATTTAAAAACAAAAGAAAATCTGGCAGAGCCCTCTGTCCCTATGAAACCCCTGCTGTAGCACCCGCCCCCTGTAACATCACTTCCTTTTCAGCCCAGACACCTCAGCAGGAGTTTCATAGGGCCGGAGGGCTCCACACAGGTTTACTTTGTTTTTAAATTAGCTTTATTGCAGCCGCTGCTCTGTAAGAAGAAGGAGCAGCGGCTGCAAGGAGAAAGTGAAGCTGCATGGGACGGGGGCAAAGTGAAGCTGCACGGGGGGGGAAGTGAAGCTGCACTGGGGGGGTGGAAGGTGAAGCTGCACTGGGAAGGTGGAGCTGCACTGGGGGGGGGGGAAGGTGAAGCTGCAATAGGGGGGAGGTGAAACTGCACTGGGGGGAGGTGAAGCTGCATGGGGGGTGAAGTTGCACTAGGGGAGGGGGGAAGGTCAAGCTGCACTAGGGGGGGAGGTCAAGCTGCAACAAGGTGGGGGGGGGGAAGGCTCTGCAGAGGTTTAATTTTGCTTTTAAATTAGCTTTATTGCAGCCGCTGCTCTGTAAGAAGCAGGGGCAGTGGCTGCAAGGGGAAAGAGGTGGCAGAAGGGACTGAGAGAGGGGAGGTAAAGGCTGGAAGAGAGCTGAAAGAGGGGGAGAAGGAGGAGGCAGGAAGGGACTGACAGGGTAAAGGAGGTGACTGGAAGAGAGCTGAAAGGGAGGGGAGGAGGTGGTTGGAAGGGAGCTGTCAGAGGGGGCAAGGAGGGGGCTCAAAGGGAGCTGTCACCTGGGGATGGTACTGGTAAGTAACTGGGTAATGGGGAGGAGGCTGGAAGAGAGGGGGCCTTGGAACTGGAAGGGAGCAGAAATATGGGGATGGCACTGGAAGGGGGATGGACAGAGGGTAGGGTGACTGGAAGAGAGCTGACACAGGGAAGGCACTGGGAGTGGAATTGAGCTGATACCTGGGATGGTGTTTGGACTATAAGGGGCTGGACGGTGAGGAAGGAGGGGGACTAGAAGGGAATGGACACCACTGGCAGTCCTGGGAACACAAAAGGATCGACACTGGAATGTAATGGGAGGGGAGGACTGGAAAGGAGGCTGATATTGGAGACGGTTACTGGGACTGGAAATAGGCTGATGGAAGGAAGTGAAGAAAAGAAAAGAAGAGACAAGAAATGGCTGATGGACTATAGACCATAGAAAACGAGCTAAGAGAAGACAGAAAAACAGAAGCCTCAGATCAGAACCAGCAAGATCAGTAAATAAAATGGTCAGACAACAAAGGTAGAAAATATAATTTTATTTTCAATTTAATGATTGGACTTTGTACTACCTTTATATTTTACGCAGTATGGGGAACTGCATCTCTTATTTATCTGATATTGCACTGCATGCAGAATCTGTCTTCTTGGGGTTTCAGTTTAATTTTTGTCTATATATTTTTCTTTTTGTTTTGTGCTCATTTATTGAAGAAGGCCTGTCTGTATTGTGTGTGTGTGTGCGCGTGTGTGTGTGTGTGTGTGTACAACCAATGCTGCGTATTCTGTCAGTATAGAATTTCTGTTCAAGAATGTGTAGAAATCTTTCTTGTTCAGTATACACATTGCCCTCTCTGCAATTTTTTTGGGGACAGGGAGTGGAGTAAGGGTGGGATGGGGGCAGGGGCGGGGAAAGGGCGGGGTGGGATGGGCATAGGCAGATCGTGACTAGCCTCAGGTGGCATGTTTTTCTCTTTCAAAAAGTTGGCAATCCTAAATACTCACCAATGGAGATAGCATATTGAGTGGGTGCCGAAGTGGGCAGCAGTGATCATCATGCCGTTTGGTTTGAGGTAAAAGCCAAGGCAGAGTCCAATCACAGTAAAATGACTTCAGTAAAATGGGAACGTGCCTGAAGGAAGAGTTGGCAGGGTGGGAGGAGATAAAAGAAGTAGAATTGCAGTGGGCTAAACTAAAAGAGGCAATAAAAAGGGGCAACAGATATATATGTAAGGAAACTAAATAAAAAGAAGATAAGGAAACCTATATGGTTCTTCAAGGAAGTAGCTGCACAAATAAAGGCAAAAAACACAGCTTTCACAAAATTCAGAAGATCACAAACAGAGGAACACAGAAAAGGATACAGGATAAAGCTAAGAAAGACAAAGAGAGAAATAAAGTTAGCAAAAGCAAAGGCGGAAGAAAAGATGGCTAAAGATGTGAAGTGTGGAGACAGAACTTTTTTCAACTATATTCAAGAGAAGAGGAAGATCAGAGATGGAATTGCAAGACTCGGAGGTGCCGAGGACAGATTCGTGGAAACTGACATTGAAAAAGCAAAAATGCTAAACAAATACTTTTGTTGTGTATTTACTAAAGAAAATCTTGGAGAAGAGCCAAGTATGATTGACAAATATACAAATGGGAATGGAGTAGATACCACACTATTCACAGAAGATGTTTTTCAACAGCTTGAAAAACAAAGTGGACAAGGCCATGAGACCGGATGGGATACATCTTAGGATAGTGAAAGAGCTCAGAGAGGTTCTGGCAGGGCCTTTAAAGGATGTTTTTAATAGCTCTCTGGAGACAGGAGAGTTCCACAGAAAAGTGGTATAGAAACATAGAAACATGACGGCAGAAAATGACCACATGGCCTATCTAGTCTGTCCTTCCATATTTATTTAAACTTGTTTATATACTGCCTTTCTAGCATTCAAGGCGATTTACATTTAACAGGGGTATGGCAGGCTGTGGTGGGCCTCTGCTGTACATAGAACTAAACATTGTAACATTTAACTGGGTAACTGTATTCAAGGTTTTAACTATTTACAATATAGTTAGCTAAGATAGAGGAACAGCACTCGAGGTTTTCAACTATTTACAATGTAGATCAGTAAGTGTTTGTACATAGTTAGGGTCAAGGGCTTTCAGGTTTCTGTAGTGGTGAGCTTTTGGTTTTGTTTGAGCCTATGGTGGTTAGGTTTGTGGCTCCAAGTGTATATCTCACCCCTTACACTGTTCAGCTCCTTTGGATTTTTGTACAGTGTAGGAGGTAAGGTACTTCTGTTAACAAAAGAAGAGTGGGACCTGTGCGTAAATTTGTCTGACAATCTTAAAGTAGCTAAACAGGTAGAAAAGGTGACCGCGAAAGCCAGAAGGATCCTTGGGTGTATAGGGAGAGGAATGGCCAGCAGAAAAAAGGAGGTGATAATGCCTCTGTATATGTCTCTGGTGCAACCTCATTTGGAGTATTGTGTGCAATTCTGGAGACCGCACCTTCAGAAGGATATAGGCAGGTTGGAGTCGGTGCAAAGTGTGGCTACTAAAACGGTTAGTGGTCTTCATTAAAGATCTTAATATGTATACTTTAGAGGAAAGGCGGGATAGTGCGATATGATAGAGATATTTAAATAACTCCATGGTATAAATGCACAGGTGGGTCTCTTTCAATTGAAGGTAAGCTGTGCTACGAGGGAACATAGGATGAGAGTGAAAGGGGATAGACTCAGGAGTAATATGCAGAACTATTTCTTTATGGAAAGAGTGGTAGATGCATGGAATAAGGAAGAAGTGACAAACTATAGGTGAGTAAGCCTTACTTCGGTGGTGGTAAAAGTAATGGAGGTACTCCTGAAAGAAAGAATAATGGACTTTCTAGAAACCAATTGTTTGCATGATCCAAGCCAACCAAAGGACGATCATACCGAACAAATTTGATTGAGTTCTTTGACTGGATGACCAGAGAACTAGATCAAGGGCATGCAATGGATGTGATCTATTTAGATTTCAGCAAATATTTTGATACTGTTCCTCATAAGAGGCTTATCAATAAACTGAGAAGCCTGGAGATGGGTTCCAAGGTGGTGAACTGGATCAGAAATTGGTTGACTGACAGGTGACAGATGGTGGTAAACGGAACTCACTCAGAAGAAAGGAATGTGAGTAGCAGTGTGCCCCAGGGATCGGTCCTGGAATCAGTACTATTCAATGTATTCGTGAGTGATATTGCTGAAGGATTAAAGGGAAAAGTCTATCTTTTTCCAGATGATGCAAAAATTTGCAACAGAGTGGACTCCTCTGAGAGAGTGAACAACATGAGGAAAGATCTACAAAAACTGGAAGAATGGTCTAATGCTTGGAAGTTAAGATTTAATGCAAAGAAGTGCAGAGTCATGCACTTGGGACACAGAAATCCAAAGGAATTGTATGCAATAGGGGGCAAGAGGTTGGTATGCGTGGACCAGGAAAGGGACCTTGGAATAATAGTGTCTGAGGATCTCAAGGTAGCAAAACAATGTGGCAAGGCAGTAGCCAAATCCAGAAAGATGCTGGGTTGCATACAGAGAGAAATAGCCAGAAGAAAGGAGGAGGTATTAATGCTCTTGTACAAGTTGTTGGTTAGGCCTCACTTGGAATATTTTGTTCAGTTTTGGAGACCATATCTCACAAAGGATATAAAGAGACTCAGAGGAAGGCGATCAAAATGATGGAGCCTGTGCCAGCAGACATATGGGAAATAAAAGAACCATGGCAGCATTTAACACATGTGAATTTTCATTAAAGTGCACTAACCTTTATTATACATGGCCATTAGGAGACCTTTTATTAAAGTGCACTATGAGTTAACACATGAATAAGTGTGCAGTAACTACACGCTCAGGCCCACGGTAACAATTACCACAGGAACATGACAATTACCATGTGCTGATTTCTTCACACTACCAATTGCAGGTTAGGGGGCCAAATAGGTGAGTTAGGGGTGGGGGTGGTAAGCACACTGCAGTTAGCGTGGGGGCACATATCATGCCCTGACTGTCAATACTTCAATTAGAGTGAGTGCAATTACTTCCACCCCAATAGGTGGAGATAAGAGCCCCCGTGGTAACTGTGCCACACATTAAGGTATATGTCTGCACATTAGCTGTCAGGAACGTTGATCACAGCCCCAACAGTTACCGTGGAGACTTTGCACTTAATGCACATTAGCTTTTGCAATAAATGCATGGTAAGTGCAAAAAACTAATGCACTTTAATAAAAGGGCCGCTTAGTTGCACAAGGCTAAAGTTCAATCTGTCATGCCCTACTACAGTCTGATGCTTTTTGTCTATTGTACAAGTACATACCATTATCTTTTTTCCTGCAAATTGCTTCTCTTTTACCACAAAAACAAAGAAAATCTGATCATGCATTCTAAACTGGAAATTGGAAATATCCTTAACAAATGGAATTTTTCTGTAAAATCTTCAAGTCACAATTTGTTCATAATACACTGGTCAACAAATTTTTACAAATGTCATGTTACTGAAATAAAAATAGTCATTTCTTATCAATTTTTATATGCTGAACACGAATATGACAGTGAAATTGCAAAGTTGGCTCTAGTTTTTTTTGTAATCTACAAGAATTAATGTTTACATCACGAAATGCATGTCAATAGTAAATATAATAGGCCTTCGGTTAATACCTGTAAAAAAACAAGTCATAGACTACTTCTTAGATTTTTTCACCTGTCTCTTGTACAGCTGTTCGGGAGCTTCTCTGGGGAGTGTCCAGCAGTAGTCAGCCAGCATTGTAGTGGACCATTTTCCCTGGTATCTTTGCTCCATCGTTGCGATATCCTGGTGAAAACGTTCGCCCTGTTCATCACTAACCATACCACAGTTGTCAGGAAAGAAATCGAGATGGGAATCAAGGAAATGGATCTTTAGAGACATATTGCAGCCAAGTTTCTGATACTGCATCAGCATGTCTTCTACTAGTTCCTTATAGTTTTCTGCCCTAACATTCCCAAGAAAGTTTGACACTAGGCGAAAAGCATTCCATGCTTGTTTCGCATCACCCTGCAGCAAGTTGTTGAACCAGTCATCTTTGAAGAGCTCTCGAATCTGAGGACCCACAAAAACTCCCTCTTTAATCTTTGTTTCACTGAGTTGAGGGAATCTTTCATGCAGATATCGGAAAGCTGGCGAAGTGCGGTCCATGGCTTTCACAAAGTTTTTCATCAAACCTAGTTTGATGTGAAGGGGTGGTAGCAGGATTTTGTGAGCCTCAACCAGAGCTGTGTGCTGGATATTCTTCTCTCCAACTGTTACATTTTGTCTGTGATTCCATTCCTTCCGCAAGTAGTGCCAATCCCTTGCTCGGCTATCCCACTCACATAAGAAACACATGTATTTTATATATCCCTGCTGCAGTCTCATTAAAAGGGCAACTACCTTCAAGTCACCACAGAGGTGCCAGCTGTACTTGTTATATTTAATGGAAGTCAGTAGATGCTTTAAGTTATCATATGTCTCTTTCATGTGGACGGCATGCGCTACTGGAATAGATGGAAGACGGTTTCCATTGTTCAAAAGCAGAGCCTTCAGACTCAGTTTTGAAGAGTCTATAAATAGTCACCGGTCTTGTGGGTCATGAGTGATTTTTAAGGCATTCATGAGGCTTTCAATATCGGAACACAATACCAGATTCCTTTCCGACTGTGTATAGTACACTGCTGACGTCAGACGGCTTGACAGTAGTATTGCATTGCATCAGAAAATGATGCAATCAACTCTGGATGATGTGTGCATGCTGGTATTATGCAATGTGATGCAATATTACATCATTCAAGGCTTATTTGGGATGTTATTGATGTCCTACTGGATAAATTTACATGGTGAAATGTCAAAAATGCAATATCTTCAAAACGAGAGCCAATAATTTTTTTTTAATGTTATATTCTTCTTCAGCTCACCAAGATACTACAGATTAGGGCCTTTTAAAGTCAGTAACAATTTCAATGTTGACCAGTGATATCTCCACTCCAGTTTTTCTTAATAAAATCCAAGGGCTTTTATTTACTCAGTCCTCATTCTTCTTGACCTCTCTCTTGCTTTTGACACTGTTGACCACACCCTTCTCCTTGATATCCTGTCCTTGCTTGGTTTTAAGAGCTCTGTGCTATCCTCATTCTCCTCTTATTTCTCCCATCACTCTTTCAGTGTTTGTTCTGGTGGATCCTCCTCTGTTGCTATCCCGCTCTCAGTTGGCGTACCCCAAGGATCTGTCTTGGGTCCACTCATTTTCTCTCTCTATATCCAATCCCTTGGTGTGCTCATCTCTTCCCAAGGCTTTCAGTACCATCTTTATTTATTTTATTTTTTATTTATTTACAGTCTCTTCTATACCGCGCTATTCAACATCAGTGCGGTTCACATGACAACAAAACGTATACGGTGCAGGAATCTGCACCACATTACAATAAACAGTTGCTTAAACTTGGGTAAAACCGGGATAACTATTTACATATAGGCATCACATCAAGTCGAGTCACAGAGTAACCATAGTGTGTTTGTGTGGTGGTACTAGGGGGGGGAGCGGTTAATGGTGCGCGGTCGTCCGGGTAGTGTTTGAGGAAGAGTTGGTGCTTCAGAGCCTTCCGAAATTGTGTTAGGTCAGGGATAGCCCGGATGCTAGATGGTAGGGTGTTCCAGCACCTGGGCGCACAGAACCTAAATGCCCTGCTTGCTGTTGCTTGCATTGTGTTACTGCTTTCGGGATTAAAAGTGTGTTAATTGCTGCAGATCTTCTAGCTCTGTTGGGGGGCGTAGTGTGGATAAGCTCCGAGAGTGAGGTGGAGGAGAGTCCGTTGATGGCCTTGAAGGTCAGCAGTAGGGTATTGAAGGAAATTCTGCCGTGGATAGGGAGCCAGTGGAGCTGTTTCAGGATAGGTGTCACGTGTTCACGCCTGGAGGCACCATATAGAACTCTAGCCACGGTGTTCATTGCGAGCTGGAGTGGACCCAGGGTAGATTGTGGGAGCCCTTGTAGGATTGCATTTGAGTAATCGAAGTGTGGGATAATCAGCGCCTGAAAGATTGTCCGGAAGTCGTCTGGTTCTAGCAGGGAACGTAGATGTCTGAGTGTCCGGATTTTATGGTAGACTGCTCTTACCGTGTTGCTTATGTGCGCCTTCATATCCAGGCGTTGATCTAATGTGACTCCAAGATATCGGATTGTGCTTAGCTTGCAGCTCTGCTTCCTTGACCCTTAGGTAGGATGGAGGGGAGAAGTTCTGGTTCCTCGTGATGAAGAGAACTTCTGTTTTCTTGTGCTGTATTCAGAAGTTTTGGGTCTGGAGCCAGTTGGCCACTGCGTCAAAGCAGTCTGTCAGTGGAGACAGGTCAGGATCGGAAGGAGGAGCGTAACTCTTGCAGGTACACAGGAGAACAAAAAGAGCAAGAGAATAGAGCAGGTTTGGAACAGACTGCTTTATTGAAGATGGTCCCTACGCGTTTCGGCTTACGCCTTCTTCGGGGGACATACAGCTACCATGGGGTTAAACAAACAATGTTAGAATAAAAAAATGTTTTAACAATCAATGTATCACATTCAAGATAAATGATAGACAGGTCAGGCTGGTTGATTGAGAATGGCATATAGAGTAGCACGTCATTGGCATATAGCAAGCAGTCAACATTGAAAGAACGGATAAGGTTACAGATGGGCTGCATGTAGACGTTGAACATCAGGGCGGAGGAACCCTGCAGAACGCCCTGCTTCTGGTGGAACGGTTCTGATGTTGAGGTCCCAGATCATACGTGCTGCCATCTGTCGGATAAGTATGATTTGCACCAGTTTAGTGCTGTGCCGCAAATACCCTTTTCTTCGAGTCGCCTCAGGAGAAGCTCATGGCTTACTGAGTCGAATGCAGCGGCTATATCCATGAAGACGAGGACAAATCCACGGCGAGTGTTATCGATTCCAGTGATTATGTTGCTGAAGAGGGTGGTGAGGAGTGTTTCCACACCATAGGATTCCCTGAGTCCATGCTGGCAGGGATCCAGCGGGGCGGTGTCATTGATGTAGTGTTGTATTTGGCATTGGACTTCTTTTTCAATTATCTTGGCTAGTAGAGGTATGCTGGATATAGGTCTGTATGAGTCAACCTTCTGGGGGTCCAGTTTGTTGTTTTTCAGCAGAGGTCTGATAGACGTGTGCTTGAGGCATTTGGGGAAGGAGCCTGTTGTGAAAGACAGGTCCATGAGTCTGGCTATGAACGGACTAAATTCGGTACGTAGCTCCTTTATCCAGAAAGCAGGACAGGGGTCGGTTTGTGCCATGGTGGTGTTGATCGTGGCAATGGTGTCTTCAATGTGCTTTTTGGATGGGGTAGAGAAGGTGGTAAGTAGTGTTGGGTAGGTTGTCTCCTTCACGGTGGTGGGAGCTATGGATTTATTGGTCTGGCATAGCTTTGATTGCAGGAAGTCTGCGAATTCCTGAGGGTGGATACCATTTGTTTGATCGGGGCCTGGTTCTTTTGTTAGGCTCTTGACCAGGTTGAACAAATCATGAGGTTTGCTTAGTGATCATTTTAGGGTATCAGTGTGGGATTGCCTCATTTTCTCTGTTATTGCTTCATGGTGTTTCGGCAGGTGAAGGTTATATGCTCTCTGGTCTTCCAAGGATCGTGATCGCCGCCATTGTCTTTCCAGCTTCCTTAGGTAGAGGAGTGATGTACGCAGCTCAGCGGAGTACCAGGATGAGGTGGCTCATTTCCTTGGTGGTTTGTTTGGTTGTGGGCGTTGTGCAATGGTACTGAGGCTGTTATTCCAGCTGGAGATCAGCTCGTCGAGGCAGGGTGTTGTCAAAGTGAGGAGTTGTCAGGTTCCACTCAGGATGATTTCCTTGTCGAAAGGTCGGAAACTTCGCGGAGGTGTACTAGTGGTACTCCGACCTCCGGGGTTCTTCTGGTATCGATCAGCCACAGGAATTTGGAATTTGATTAGTTTGTGGTCGGACCAGGGTACTGCGGTAGTAGACAGTACAGGGACATAGGTGGCATTGAGTGCTGTTATTGGTGCTAATACCAGGTCCAATATGTTTCCCTTCATGTGCATGGGTTCATTGACTAGTTGTTTGTATCCAAGTTCCTTTAGGGCTTTGAAGAAGGCCGAGGCTTGAGTGTCCTGCAAGGCTGGTAGATTGAAGTCACCTAGTAACCAGCTTGGGGTGCTTGGATTTGAGGCATTGCAGGCAAGGTTGATTATTGCTGATAGGTCCTCAGGGCAGGTTGATGGGGCTCTGCACAGTAGGTTGATGTTGCAGTGCTTGTTTGCTATGGTGACTGTATCGAGGTGGGTTGTGCTTGTGGCGCTGATAAGGTGGAATTGGAGTTCTGTTTTAGTGAGGATGAGCACTCCGCCACCCCTTTTTCTATCTCTGTGGCAGGTGTGTATTGAGAGGCCGGTGGGTAAGAGTTGGTTGAGGAGGACGGAGTCGTCACTGGATAGCCATGTCTCTGTGATCAAGAGTATGTTGAGGTCGTGGAGGGATATCATGTCTGAGATAACTGGCCATTTCTTATGGATTGAGCGCATTTATGAGGGCACATTTTAGATTTTGGAGATGTGGTCTTTCCTCTTGTTTGGCTTTCTTGGTGTGTTGCAGTGCAATGTGTAGTAAGTGGGGGTGGGGTGTATGAGTATCTACTGTTGTCTTGTGATGGGGGGCACTTGACCATCTCCTCCCGTGTCTTTGTAGGATTGACTACTGAAATCTACTCCTTGCTCGTCTCCCTTTGAATCATCTCTCTCCCCTTCAATCTGTTCAACACTCTGCTGCACGGCTAATCTTCTGCCAGCCTCGTCATACTCATATTACCCATCTTCTCAAGTCACTTCATTAGTTCCCTATCTGTTTCCCCATCCAGTTCAAACTTCTCCTGCTGACCTATAAGTGCATTCACTCTGCTGCTCCTCACTTCCTTTCCTCTCTTATCTCTCCCTACACCCCCCCCCCCCCTCAGGAACTCCGCTCTTCTGGAAAATTGCTTCTATCTGTGCCCTTCTATTGCTAACTCCACACTTTGCTCCTTTCACCTTGCTGCACCTTACGCCTGAAACAAACTACCTGAGCTGTAGGTCAGGCACCTTCTCTGACCCTTTTCAAATCCAGGCTGAAAACTCACCTCTTCCCTAACACTTTCAGATCTTGACTCACCTGATCTTCTTGTGTTTCCCTTGTGTTTTCTGTCTTGACTAGATTATAAGCTCTGATGAGCAGGGGCTGTCTCTTACACGTCTGTGCAGCTCTGCATATGTCTTGTAGCGCTATACAAATGCTCAGTAGTAGTAGTAGTAAAATATAGAAGAAACTACCCAGTTTTAGTAGGAAGCAGGTATTAATAGTTTTATGTAATTATGTGTTGCTTTAATAGAAAACTTTGAAATATTAAAAAAGAAGGCTATGAGAGAGGTGCGAGAGGGTGGTTCTATGAATGCAGGTATATGAATGGTAGACCTTGGTTATATGGGTGCTATGAAGTACACAGCGCTCTACAGAAGAACATTGGGGCTTGTTTACAAAGCCGCGGTAGCGGTTCGCGATTGTTATCGGAGCCGCGGCTTTGTAAACAAGCTCCATTGTGTTCAAGGTCGTTATACACATGTTTCACATGTTGATAATGATGTCTGCTAACGTCAATAAAAATTACATTGGAAAAAGAAAAGGGCCAAAGCATCTGAGAAGTAATTTTTATTTCATAAAATATAACCAAGAGAGGAAAGACTTAGCAATTTTTATTTCTTGCCATTAATCCAGTTGAAATTCAGAGATTTTATTGAGTAAATGTTATATCATTTTAAAGATACTTCATCTCTTTCTGTGTTTCTGATTCGTAGTGATGGGTTGTGAGTTGATGATTGAGCATGTCAGCTCACGGCAGTTTTATAGCACCTTTAATTTAAAATTAAAACTGTTTCTACCGGTGCCTCTCCATAAATCAAAAGTCTAAAACCAACTACTTCAAACTGTCTAGGTGAAAGACAGATGATTAGTCAATGCCGCCTGAAACACTACATCTCTGCTAGCAGGTTGAATTCATGAAAACATAAAACAGGAAATTTTAGTACAAATAGATAATTCTGTTGGTCTATTACCCCCACTAAAATAATCTGTTAAAAACAGAGACAGAACAGATGATGAAGGAACCTGTAAATTTGATCTGGGAAGAGATGTCAGATATTCACAAAATGAAATTATCATAGCATCAAAAGAGACAGGAAAGGTATAGATTTGAATTCTAATTTTAATATAGACTTCTATATCACTGATCTCCCATCTTAAGTAGTACAGTGTGGTTTGACAGATGATTAATAAATCACATAGAATTAGATTAAAAGAAAAACAGAATTTAAAATCAAATTTAAGATTCAAACAACCATGTTTTCAAATTTTTCCTATGAAGTAAAACGGAGGAGAGACCTTTTATCCTCACAGGTAACTTAGCACATAATTCAGCTGCTTTGTATGGTAGTGTTAATGTAAATCTTGTCTTACAACTCATTCCTCTACTAGAAGGAAAAGAGAGAATCTGGATGCCTTCAATCACACAGACTTTATCATTAACATTGGTAGTAAAAGAGAAGAAAACCGAAATGGAACAAAATCATAAAAGAATGTATGCAGTAACACATAAAACTTAAAAAGCATCCTTTGAGGAATCCTAAGCCAATGTAATTTATATAATAATGGAGTGACCGAAGTGTACCTTGAAACTCCAAAAATCAATTGAGCTGCTGTGTTCTGACATAATTGTAATATTTGTAGCTCAATAATTAAGACTAGCAGGCCAATGCAGAAAGCAGGCACTGAAGTCGTGCACGATCAACGTTTTACACCTGTTTGCAGCGCACGATAGCTCACGACTTCAGCGCGGCTATGCAGAAAGGGGCTTATATGCAAATGAGTCATGCATTAAACTGTGCACAAAATGGCAGCATTAAACAGGGAGAGCAAACCAAACACATGTGCACAAAAAAATCGGTGCTGGTTTGGCATGCTCTCCCAGAGAAACGGGCACAGTGTAGCTAATTTGCATATCAGCCAAGATAGGGTTTTGATGGCATCGGAGGCAATTGCTGCATTGGGAAAAGCCCCTGATGCCATTAAAATACTGTCAGGGGCTGGTGCCCCAATAGAAAGTCACTCCCTGGTGGCCTAGCAGCACCAGAACCCCCTACCCCCCATACCACTTAAAACAAAACTAACCTGGTGGTCCAGCAGCCCCAGAACCCCTCCCGGTATCTTTCAAAGTGGGAGCGCTGCCTATGCGCTCCTGCTCTCAGTCCACCATCTTGGAAAATGGTGGCGCCTGGCCCCCTGTGTTGCATCCTGGCATGCTCCGGCGGAGCTCAAATTGCCAGGATGCACCACGCGGGGTCAAGTGCCCTCATTTTTCAATATGGCGGACCTAGAGTGGGAGCATGTAGGCAGCGCTTCCGCTTTGAAAGATACCCAGAGGCGGTTCTGGGGCCACTGGACCACCAGGTTAATTTTGTTTTAAGTGGGATAGGGAGTGCAGGGTTCTGGGGCCGCTAGACCACCAGGTTAGTTTTTTTAAGTGGGGTGGGGGTGGGGGGGTTTGTGGGCTGCTAGATCACCAAGTTAGTTTTTTAAAGTGGGGTGGGTGTTCTGGGGCCACTAAACTACCAAGTTAGTTGTTTTTTTTTTAAGTGGGGTGGGTGTTGGGGATTCTGGGGCTGCTAGAGCACCAGGTTAGTTTTTTTAAGTGGGGTGGGGGTAGTGGAATCGGGCTACTAGACACCCAGGGAGTGACTTTCTGTCGGGGCACCAGCCCCCAACAGTATTTTGATGGCATCAGGGGTTTTTCTCAATGTCTAGATCATGCCCGATGCCATCAAAATCCTGTCGGGGGCACATGCTAACAAATTAAGCCACCTCAGACCCAGGTGTAGAGAGGCTGGCGCTAAAATGGCATACAGGAATAGCAGAAGAGGAGAGCGGAGTGATGGAGTATCCTAGTGGTTTTAATATTTGCCGGTGGTGAGATTGCCAGGGTTTTATAAAACACATGATGCCCTTATAAATTGGCTTTTTATAAGGCTCGATATATATATATATTCTTTCTTTTAATATTGTTGATGTATTTTATTATAGTGGTCTTATGAATCATAGATGTTTCCTTTTTGATTACATTTTGATTCTGAAGGTTGTTCTTTCACTTACTTTTCAGCGTATGCTGTTAATTTTGAAAGTTCCCTCCCAGTATCCCACCAGGGCGTGGTATATCATTTTAAGTTTTGGGTTTTAACTTTAAGATTGTTTGTTTTCGTGTCCCATCCGATCAAGTTCGTAAGTTGTTTATATTATCTCCCGTTGATTTTAATTAGATTTTACGGTTTTGATATTACTCCCTTCTTCCCCCCCCCTTTTTGAAAGTATATGCCGTTGTTCTAGTGCGGCTTTGTAAAAACTTGGGAGCCTCATTGTTTACTTGGATTATTATTAGTATACATTTAATAGATATGTAACATCAGTTAAAATTTCTTTATGATTTTTTAGTGTATACGCCGGAGTTTTAGAGTGAATTCGCAGTGACTTTTCAATTTGCTGCATAGTGA
This sequence comes from Ichthyophis bannanicus, assembly GCA_033557465.1. NCBI lineage: Eukaryota > Metazoa > Chordata > Amphibia > Gymnophiona > Ichthyophiidae > Ichthyophis > Ichthyophis bannanicus. The sequence goes on along the minus strand of CM066034.1, from coordinate 99,841,451 downwards.
ATAGGAGCTGGTTCATTATCACACGCATTGAAAAGTAAATTCTACAGGTAAAGATTTATGAATTATGAATTGATAACCTCATTCCTTCAATTTTCCAATAACTCTAGTATGAAGGGATTTAATACCAGTATACAATATGTTTACCATGATGCCTTCCTTTGGAAGCTTTCAGGTTCCACTGATACACCCCCCCCCCCCCTGTCTTTATGTGTGATTGTTTTTTGTCCTTGTTTATTATGGTTTTTAATTGGCATTAACATGCATTTTTATTCATACATGTTCTCTTCCTCTCCCACAAAAGGTGTAGTGATACACAAATAGTTTCAAGGATATAAGCAGGTATAATGTGTCTTTTTGTTTTTCATCTTCAATGTTCCTACTAGTTCTTCAACTTCTTAACATTTTTATGTGTTATTTATTACTTAATTTTACATTTTATCTTCTTATGTGTAACTTATAATTGTTTGTTTATTTATATACAATCTGATTTTTTATGCTTATATGTTTGTAAGATTATTAATTATTAATTATTTGTTCTATTTATATGTAGCCTTATTTACCAATATTTATGTTACCAATATTTTTATGGTATCATTCTAAGGTTATTATGTTTATATTAGTCGATTATAATGGATATAGTTTACTTTATTGTTTTATCTATCAATTTATGTGTTTTTAGTTTTTAAGTCCACTTCAAGCCCCTGATGAAGGCAGTGGCATATGAATTTTCAATAAAAATACATCCTTCTAAGTACTCCACGTTTTTGTACTTGTTTTGTCTGTTTGCGTGGGGTTGTGCCTTAGTGTTGGACAGGGTTGTGGTCAGCCATGCAGACATGAAAAGTGTATTCAGGAAAGGCCCATGTACATTTTCAGTGTTTCCCGCAGATGTCCCCATCATTCCTGTGGAATAAGGCCAGGACTTAGAAAATATTCTGCTCTGCTCTTCAATGCTTCCCATATTGGAGAATGGTTGTGACAATTATATTTTGAACCGGTATGTCTGCAGTCAATTCCTATGTTCTGAAAAATGGGACTGTTGATGTAGGGATAGTATGTGAGTGAGTATGGAAAAGATTCTTGCTCGGATGAGAAAGCACAGTTACTTACCTGTAACAGGTGATCTCTGGGAACAGCAGGAATAAGTCTTCACATATGGGTATCGTCGGTACCGACGGAGCCTGCTCGGGAACGCTCCCCAGCGTCCAATAGGAAAGCTTTTGGGAGCATCCCACAGTGCCTGCGTGCTGCCTTCCCGCCTTTCCCAACCGCCTCTCTCCAGTTCGAGTTTTAAAGCTGAGACAAAGAGAGAGAGAGGAAAGGAAAGATAGATAGAGAGATATAACTCCTAGGGGAGGTGTGTGGGTTGTGAAGACTTATTCCTGCTGTTCCCAGAGATCACCTGTTACAGGTAAGTAACTGTGCTATCTCCAGGAACAAGCAGGAATGAGTCTTCACATATGGGGACTCCCTAGCTAGAGATGCCAGGGAGAGACCCCAGAGTTGTGTGTCCCTGAAAAGGGCTCCACCTCCCTCCATGGATCTCTGGCATCCAACCAGGGTAGGTGGGTAGGAGTTGATTAGGAATGGAACAGGTGTTTGAGAACAGCCTGACCAAACGAGGAATCCCGGAGTCCTTGTCCAAACAGTAATGGGCTGTGAAGGTATGAACTGAGGCCCAGGTGGCCACTCGACAGATCTGGTCGATGGACACAGAGTTCAGATTAGCCATTGAGGCTGCCATGGCTCTCACATTGTGAGCTGTGACATGGCCTTCCAGAGAAAGGTTTCTAATCTGGTAGGCGAAAGAAATACACTGAGCAATCCAGCTGGACAGTGTCCTCTTAGAAACTGGAAGTCCTAAATGGGAAGGATCAAAAGCAACAAAGAGTTGAGAAGACTTTCTATGTTGCTGTGTCCTTTGTAAGTAAAAGGCAAGAGCTCTTTTACAATCCAAGGTATGAAGATTCCCCTCTGCACTCGATGCATGAGGTCCTGGAAAAAAGACAGGTAAGTATACCTCTTGGTTCAGATGAAAAGGCGAGACCACTTAAGGCATAAAGTGAGGATTGGTCCTGAGGACTACCTTATCATGATGGAACCTTGTATAAGAAGGGTTAGCCACCAAGGCTTGCAACTCACTGATGCGACGTGCTGAGGTGACTGCAATGAGAAAGATAACCTTCCAAGAAAGATATTTCAAGGAGGTGGTGGCTAAAGGTTCAAATGGTGGCTTCATAAGCTGGCCAAGAACCAGATTTAAATCCCATGCCACTGGAGGTGGTCTAATGGGAGGTTTAGTTAAAAGAAGGCCTCTCATAAATCTTGCTATAAGAGGATGAGAGGAAACAGGTTGTCCATTGAGAGGCTCGAGGGATGCTGCAATAGCACTCAAATGGACTCGTACGGAATTCGTTTTGAGGCCTGCATGTGAAAGATGCAGAAGATACTCTAGTAAAGAATTCACAGGTATTGCTAGAGGGTTAAGACCCTTCTCTGAACACCAAATGGTAAATCTTTTCCATTTGAAAGCATAGGAACATCTAGTGGAAGGCTTTCTGAAAGCATGAATAATATCTCTGACTTGTTGAGAGAGATGGAAAACTTGAAGGTCTAGGCCTTCAGCAACCAGGCCTGAGATGGAGAGACTGGGGGTTTGGGTGCCAAAACATTCCGTCTTCCTGGGAGAGAAGATCTGGAGCAGATCCCAACTCCAGGGATGGAGCTTGAGAGAGATGCAGAAGTAGAGGGTACCACACTTGGCGTGGCCAATGTGGTGCTATGAGGATCATAGACCCTCTGTCTCTCTGAAGCTTGAACAGTGTTTTGGGAATTAGGGGAATGGGTGGAAAGGCATAAAGGAAGTCTTGACCCCAATGAAGGAGGAAGGCATTCCTGGCCTGAACTCCCTGACACGGAATCCTGGAACAGAACCGGGGAAGTTTGGCATTCCACGGACTTGCAAACAGGTCTATGTCCGGGGTTCCCCAAATTCGAAAGGGACCATTCGTGTGGAAGCAGAACTCGACTGAGTCTGTCTGCCCAAGAGTTTTGAACCCCTGGAAGATACACTGTCATAAGATGAATTTGATGCTCTCTGGCGAAGGCCCACAATCTCAAAGCTTTGTTGCAAAGCGACAGAGAGCCAGTCCCCCCCTGCTTTTTTAAATAGAACATGGCTACTTGATTGTCCATGTGGTGAGGACTGTCTTGTAGCTGAGCAGGGAGTGGAACACTCTGAGAGCTAAGAAAATTGCTCTGAGTTCCAAGAGATTTATGTATAGTGAAGTCTCCTGTGGAGACCAGATGCCTTGGGTGGAGAAGTCTTGTAGATGAGCTCCCCAACCCATGTGGAGAGGCATCTGTTGTAAGGGTTGCTTGGGGAAGTGACTGTTGAAAAGGGGACCCCAGCAACAGGTTTTGAGAGGACTTCCACCACTGGAGAGACCAAAAAAGGCGACTGGAGTTTGCTATTTTGTCTGACAGGCAACCTGATGCCTGAGTCCATTGGGTGGATAAAGTCCATTGAGCTGCCCTCAAGTGCAGGCGAGCATATGGAACCACATGCACCGTGGATGCCATGTGGCCTAAGAGTTGTAACATTTCTCGAGCAGTTAAAAGGGGTTTTAACTGTATTTGGGAGGCTAACTGCACCAAGCATAGGCAACGGGCCTGAGGAAGATAGGCCCTTGCAGTTGTGGTATCCAACAAGGCCCCTATGAACTCGAGGGACAGAGTAGGGGTGAGACTGGATTTTGGGATGTTTATTACTAGTCCCAAATACTGAAGGACACACATTGTGCAGATTAGACAAGTCTTGGCCTCTGCTTGGGATGGGGCTCAAATGAGCCAGTCGTCCAGATATGGGAAGACAAATATTCCTAGAGTGCGTAGAAATGCAGCTACTACTGCCATGCATTTCGTGAACACCCTTGGTGCAGAGGCCAGACCGAAAGGAAGCACCCTGTACTGGTAGTGCTTTTCCTGAAAAAGGAACCGAAGGAACCTTCTGTGAGTTGGATGGATGAGGACATGGGTGTACGCATCCTTGAGATCTAGAGAATAAAGCCAGTCTTGACTCTGAAGGTATGGAAGCAGAGCACCGAGAGAAATCATCTTGAATTTCTCCTTGCATAGGAATTTGTTCAATTCTCTGAGATCTAAGATGGGTCTGTAGCCCCCTGTCTTCTTTGGAATAAGAAAATAAGGGGAGTAGAACCCTGTGCCTTTTTGAAGAAGAGGTACTTCTTCTATTGCCCCTTGGGCAAGAAGGGTGTTGCCCCTTGGGCAAGAAGGGTGGCAATCTCCTGACCCAGAAGGTTGAGGAGAGATGTTAGAGAATTGAACTGTTTCACCATGGTGTAAGGGGGAAGGCTTAAAACGTGAAGCTTGTACCCCTCCCTTATGATGGAAAGCGTCCATTGCTTTGCTGTGATTTGCCCCCATCTGGGAGCAAAGTGAGTCAACCTTCCTGGAATGGTAAGGGGCTCTGGTCCCTCCAGAGCTAGAAAGGCTAAGTTCTCTAGTTGCAAGTCAAAATCCCTGAGGAGGCTGAGGCTGCTGGGCCGTGGAAGGTCTAGCTGCCTTTGACTTGGCCTGTTTGGGTGGTTGCTGACGCTTTGCAGCAAAACGACCTGTAGAAGATGCCTGCTGACCATAAGCAGGATAGTATTTTCCCTTTTTGGAAAAGAATGTCTTTTTAAACAATCTTTTCTTGACAGGGGCAGAGGTAGACTTTGAAAGTCGATCCAAAGCAGAGTTCTCAGCATCCATCTGAGTGGCCTTTGCTTGCCAATCCTTACCAAAAAGGTTCTCACCTGTACAAGGGAGATTTCCTAATTGATCTTGAACCCAGATCTCCAAATCAGAAACTTGTACCCAAGCAATTCTGCGTGCCCCTATGGCAATAGCCGAAGCTCTGCTTACACACTCAAAAGAGTCAAAGGCTGCACGGTTGGAAAATTTGGAGACCTCTTGGGCATGTTTGAGCCAAGTGAGAAACTCCTGTCTTTTATCCTCTGAAATGAAAGGAGATAAAGTCTGCAGGTGATCTGTGACTTCTTTTAGAAACATTCCCATATAGAGACTATAGGAATTGATCCTAGCAGCTAGCATAGCAGCTTGGAAAATCCTTCAGCCAAAGGCATCCAGGGTCCTGCATTCACGCCCAGGAGGATTAGAGGAGTGTCTCTTTGCACTCTTCATCTTCTTCAAGGCAGACTCTACCACAATAGAGTGGTGAGGAAGCTGAGACTTGTGGAAGCCTGGACAAGGAGGGACACAATACATGGTGTCTAACCTGCGAGAGTGAGGAGAGGTGGTGAGAGGTGTCTCCCACATCCTCAACATGAGATCATAAAGAATCTCATGAACAGGTAAAGTAGCTGCCTCCTTAGGAGCTTTGGGATATTGTAAAATATCCAACTGCTTGGCTCTGGGTTCTGACTCAGGGGCCACTGTGATAGAGAGGCCCCTAGCCATGTCCCTAACAAAATCCTGAAAGGACAAGTCCTCTGGAGGAGACATTCTTCGTTTAGTGGAAGAAGACTCCTGAGGAAGAAGTATTGATGCTTCTACAGAACCCTCAGACTCATCAGGGTCTTCAGAGGAATCGAAGTATCGCCTGTCTGGATGCTCCTGTAAAGCCCGATAACCGTATCGATTGGGATTGACATCGGGCGTAATCGGTACCGGCTCGGTACCAATGGGCATCGTAGGACAGAGTACCGTAGCAGTCGACACCAAAGCCGATGTCGATGCAATCGGTACCGCTACCGGGAGCGAAGCCGGTACCGGGGCTGGTACCAGCAACGGGGATTGTTGCGGTACCGGAGGCGTCGAAGCCTGCATGAAAGCTGTTAAGGTGCGCTGCATAGTCAGAATCTTCTGATCCATCGACGCCACCAGAATCTGGATGTCGGTACCAGTGGGAGCCACCAGTACCCCTGTACCCCAGAACACGGCACCAGGTGATCGGTCGAGGCCAAGCCATCGATGTCAACCTGTGACCCCATGAATGCTTTGGAAGCCGGAGCTTCCCGCCAGGGTAATTTTGCCGGTGCGGAATCCTCGAGGGCAAGCCCGGAGGCATCTCGATGCTTAGAGGGAGATCTGCCCTTCGAGGACCGGCCAGATTTATGTTTGGTTACCTGAGATCCATGGGAGGAAGAGGAGGCCCTGGAAGACGTCGATGCCACCGAAGCTGCATCAGAGGGAAACAGGGTACTGAGCTTGGCTGCTCGGTTCTGCCGACCTCTCTTGGACATCATGGTACAGGACACACAATCCATGATGGAATGGTCAGGTCCCAAACATTTTAGACACCAGTCAAGGGTGTCGGTGACAGAAATAGTACCGCCACATTTTGTGCATTTTTTAAACCTGGAAGCGGGCTTCTCCATGAGGAAAAGGTTTTAGGACTAGGCCCCAAAAACTGAAAATGCACAGAAAAGATAAGCGTTTTTTTTTTTTTTTTTAAGAAGAAAGAAAGAAAAGAAAAGACCGGCGGTACCGGTCTGACGTCGAAGAAGGCAGACGCGACACAAAAGAATAACGAAAAAATAAAGAACTTCTTCTGCGGTGACAGGAACACGACCTGCTGGCTCCTCGGAAAAGAAGAACTGGAGAGAGGCGGTTGGGAAATGCGGGAAGGCAGCACGCAGGCGCTGTGGGATGCTCCCAAAAGCTTTCCTATTGGACGCTGGGGAGCGTTCCCGCGCAGGCTCCGTCGGTACCGACGATACCCATATGTGAAGACTCATTCCTGCTTGTTCCTGGAGATACAAAGATCAGCTGTTCTTGACAGGTGCAGGGCATCTTTTTGACAGAAGTATGTTTTTTGTGACTGCAAGTGAGAGTGTGTGTGTGTGTGTGTGTGGTTTGAGTGTTGCACAGGAGGATCTGGTGTGCTCATCCGCAATTCTGGGGGACATGAATGCCTGGCCAATACCTAGCCTGTCTGGATGATCGCAGTGTCACCAGGTGCCAGTGTGATCGGTTAGAAAAAATTACAAAACATTTTCTATAGATAAAGGTCAAAACATATCTCTGTCAATAATAAGGGACCCTCAGAATGAGAGCATTCAACAGTGCAAACAGCACCAATACATGCCCAAAAAGCACCATCATCAGTCTCTAAAAATGTGCAAATGTGCTAAGATCCTGCTGACCTTGAAGCGGAAAGGGGCATAATTAGCTTTGCTTCAAGAAACGCATATCAGCGCACTTGAACACTCAAAGCTGCGCAGGAACTGGGTATGGTGTGTCTTCAGGCTCCAAAAGAGGTGGAGTAGCTATTTTAATTCACTGGGGGTTCTTCTGCAACTGACCCCCATGATAGGTTTGTTTTTCTCCAGGCCAAATTGTATAATGAAACTTTTTTAATTGGGAATGCCTATGCACCCAAAATTATGACCATGCCTTTTTTAAAGACCTGCTTTGGAGAGTGGCATACAACACGCAGCAGCAAGTTATTCTGGCGGGAGATTTTAAATGCATCCACGATTCGGAACAGGACTGTTCAGGGGGTTCATTGAGGTAAAGATGGGTCAACTAAAGGAATAGCCTATCTGTGTCTGATGAGTGGTCTGATTGATGTGTGACGGGCCCTCCATCTGGGTCTCCGGGATTATATGCATCTATCCTCTGCGCATGGGACGTGGTCCCACTTGGACTATGTATTGGTTTCCTCAGGTGCATTTGGAAGGGTGCTGGGGTCTGAAATTGAGCCGACTGTCATTTCAGAGCATGGGATGGTGCGGATGGACTAGGAGGGTAGGGCTCCAGAGCAGAAGACTTGGTCTTTCCCGTCCTTTCTATGGGAAGATGAGTCTTTTCGTAGCTATTTACAAAGGCAATGTGAGGAATATGAGCACTTTAATGTCGTGCATAAAGATACACTTACGCTTTTCTAGGAAGCAGGTAAAGTGGTATTGAGGGGAACGATTATCCAAGTTGGCTCTCCTGTTAATTGTAAACTCAGACTTATGTACCCGTCTGATTGTTATGTTCCATGTAAACCGCGCTGATGCCGAATAGTGCGGTATAGAAGAAATTGTAAATAAATAAAATAAAAATAAATAAATAAATAAAAGTGGCATATTGGCCAAAGCATCTTGCAACTGGAGAAGACTTTGCAAACTCAGAAGCAAGCTGCCCTGAGGGGACTGAAAAAGGAGGCGCAACAGGCGTATCTTGCTACGCAAGTGGCCCCGAACTTGCTACTTCAACAGCGGGCATTGTTTATTATGTAAGTCTATAAACACCATTTGTATAGATATGGCAATCACTTGAGGAAGTTGCTTGCTAGAGTGGTTCAGGACTAGGGCGGGTCACGCTTTGTTTCAGTTATTAAGAATCAGACAGGTGGCCTTTGTAATGATTCTCGCCAAACTGCAGAAGCTTACCATCAGTTTTATCAAACTTTGTATACGGGGGAGAAAGGAGACTTAGAAGCGGGGGCACAGTTCTTCTCCAGTGTTCCATTACCCTCATTGATGGCTGAGGATAATGCGGCTTTAAATGGACTGAAGGAGCAGTGCACAAAGTGCCGGGCCCAAATGGGTATGGTGTGGAATTTTATAAAATCCTGTGGTTACAGCTGCCTCTTGTCCTAGTGGAAATGTGTGCAAGTGTCTTTGAGAAGGGGATTCTCCCCCGAGATTTATTTTATTTATTTATTTGGTTTTAATATACTGTTTTTCTACCAGGCAAAACAGTTTACATGGAACAAAAAGAAATGGCTTACAATTGAAAACATGAAGCTATACAGGCAACTTTAAATTAAAAACAGCACTTAACAAAGAGAGGGGGTAAAATAGAGGGATGGTTTAACTTTAGAGCCTATGTTACAGAAAGCTTATGATATCGAAGGGGGTAGAAGGTATGGAAGGGAAGGGATGGACAACATAAGGTGTTTAAGGTGAAGAAGTAGAAGGGGGGACTGAACTGTCTTAGATGGTTGGGGGGTAGGGGTAATGGGAATGGTATGTGGGAGTGGAGGGTGTTCTTGCTGGGGGTCTGTTGTAATGGATGCACCATAGTGTTCTTTGAAGAGGAGAGTCTTAAGGTGCTTTTTGAGTAGGGTGTGAGATTGAATGCAAAGTATTGCAGGGGGTAGCTGGTTCCAAGTGGTGGGAGCGTAAAATTCAAAGGCTCTTGTGCATGTTCGTGTGACCTTTTGTGTATCTGCGTTGGAGGGAGAAGAAGGTTCAACACGTTCTGTCTATGGAGTCTGTTACTGTCAGAACATCTGATAAATGATTGGAGCTGCTCGGAGGAGGTGTTGAAGTGTGCTCTGTGGGTGATTGCGAGTACCTTGAACTTGATTCGAGAAGCGACAGGGAGCCAGTGAAGAGATTTCAGAATAGGGATGATGTGGGAGTATCTGGAGACTCTGGCTATAATGCATACTGCAGTGTTTTGGGCAAGCTGTAGAGGGGCAATGGTAGCCTTGGGAAGCCCATGGAGGACAGAGTTGCAGTAGTCAAGTAATGGTGTGATAGAGGCTTGGCATACTGCATGGAAGCTGTCGGGAGATAGGAGGGGCGTAGTTACAAAGAATTCGAAGTTTAAGGTAGATGTTTTCGGTGGTATTCATAATGTGAGATTGGAAGTTTAGATAGTGATCGAGGATAACACCAAGATATTTGATCTGAGGCTTCACTTGCATTTCCGTATCCTCGAGTTTGATGATTGGAGGTGGTGTGAAGTTGAGGTCTCTGGTCACATGAAGGATCTCTCTTTTGGTGAAGTTGACCACGAGGTTGTGAAGCTGTAGCCATGAGACAATCTCTCTGAAACACGCAGTAAGACTGGAGTAGTCGGGGGAGGTAGTGTGGAATGGAGCGAATATCATTGGCATAGAGTTGGTAGCTGACATCAAACCTCTGAATAATGTAGCAAAGAGGCCTAATGTAGATACTGAACAGGTTAACCAGCTATTATCATTTCAGTCCAAGTGGTTTACATTGTAACTTAAAGTTGGTAATGTACATTAAACAGGGACATTGATAACTTGGATTTTTTTTTCTGAGGGAATAAGGGACTTGCCTAAGGCCACAAGGAGAGCTAGTGGAAAATGAACTTTGGTCTCTTGGTTCCCAAATCAGTGCTCTAACCATTAGGCTACTCCTCCACTCAGTGAGATATGAGGAGCGCAGTCATCACAGTTATTCCTGTCAGGCAAAGACCCACTAGATCTGGCTTCATACAGGCTTATTTCATTGCTTAATTACAAATGTTAAGATTTTGGCAGTGGTCCTGGCCGGACAGCTTAAAATCCTCCTACCGTGACTCATGGGCTTGCATCAGGTGGGCTTTGTTCATAGCCGAGATGAGTCTTTTAACATCAGTAAGCTGGTCTTAGGGATGGAGCACTGTATGAGACATCATCTGCCTTTGCTTTTGGTCAGCTTCAATGACGAAAGGTATTCGATCGTGTGTCCTGGCCCTCTCCGTTTGAAGCCTTCCATCATTGTGGCTTTTCAGGCACCTTTTCACATTCGGTTCAGATCTTATACCATGAACCACTGGCGATTATTGCAGTGGGAGGACTTCTAGCCACTCCGTTCACTTTGGGAAGGGGCACGTGTCAGGGATGCCCCCTCTCCCCGTTATTGTTTGTCCTTTCCCTTGAGCCCCTGCTTCTGTCCCTTTTAGGCATGGAGGGCATGCACAGTCTCTCCTTGGGGAGGAAGAAACCAAACTTAGTGCCTTTGCAGATGACATGCTGCTCTGGCTGCAGCATGCGGTCCAGTCTTTGCCTGTGGCTCTTCAGATCATTGAACTCTTTAGTTGTTTCTCCGGCTTAAAAATTAATTCGAGTAAATCGGTTGCACTGGATATAGGGGGAGGTTATGGGGGGACTGGACGGGAGTTTTTACACTGGTTTGGTAGACTCCCAGATTCGTTATTTAGGGATGCAACTCTCGGCAGACCCCTCTAAACTATATGATTTCAATATTAAACCTCTCCTTGAGTGTACAGTGGAACACCTGCGGGGAGCGGGGAGGGTGTCTGCCCATTTCTTGGAAGGGCAGAGTTGCCCTTTTTAAAATGATGGAACTGCCATGCTGGATATACATATGAGGCATCTTCCCCTGTGGGCTTCAAGGAGGGAATGGATGCAACTTGATACCCATCTGAGTAAGTTTCTGTGGAATGAGTGGCACTCCCAGATCCCCCTCAAGGTGTTGATGAGGAGTGAAGAAGAGGGGGGCATAGGTCTCTTGTCTCCGGGAATATAATTTGCTGTGCCTGATGTGTCAGTTGCTGGATTTTTATCTTTTTTTTATTATTTTTATTTTTTTTTTTTATATTTACGAATATACTTATTTATTCATAATCATCATCTTTTTAGCAATCCATATTTGTTTTCTCTTATTCATCCTCGTTTACATTTTTAAACATGGTTTTGGGGCATGGATCTGCTGCTTATATTATATTATATACAATTTAGTGAGACACAAATCTTTAAGGTTAATAGTCAATCTCCAAGACCCCTTTTTCCAGACACGGTGAACATGGTCCCCTTGGAAGATAGGACTCCCCAGCAGAGTATATATGGCACTTTGATTCCCATGACACTTGTTGCAACATTCAGGTCTATGTCTTCAGTTATCGGGATCACAGACTTTTTGACATGTGGATCTCATTGGGGGCTGCAATTTGATGTGATATCATTCTAACTTTATATAGTGCCATAATGATATTTATTATTAATTGCAGTATTGTTTATTATGGTTTTTGTTTGTTTTTATTGGTTTATATGCTTGGCAAACCCTTTTTGTTTTATTATCATTTAATATTTATTTGCAGTTTCAAATATTTATAGTTTCAATTTTTATGATTTTTAATAATTGATATGATATGTTTTTTATATGTATTTTACTTGTCTTATTGTAATATTTCTTTATACAGAGGTCAATATCCCCTGAAGAAGGCTTAGGCTGAAACACATGTAGGGCGGCCTCGTGGATACCAATAAAGCTCCCTGTCACATCCTACGGCATAGTGTGACCTGTTCTTTCTTTGGGCCTAAAGTTGTTGCAGGTGGGATGGTTCCCCTCTGTTCCATTGCTCCGTACCATAGGACATACTTGTTGCATGCAGACATCCACTGTTTGCCAGTGGGGTGGGCCCAGTCTGAACATGGATGTTCATGGTGTTATTCAGATCTCCTCTCCCTGGAAGGTAAAGCAGAATTCACCCCGAGATTGCAGTCCTCTGTTCCATGTGGTTGGGCGGATAAAGGGATCCTTTGAGTGTGGGACCTTCGGATGGTGCAAGAGGACGAGTTAGATTCCTTTCTAGGGTTGCAGGGGAGATATAAGTTGACCAGGTAGGATTTTTACTGCTACCTCCAGGTACGCCATTATATTCAGACCTTGCAGAAGCTAGAGCCGGCCCTGTTTCGGGCGAGTAATCTGAGGAGTCTTTTTGCTAATCTGTAGGGGCAGATGGCCTCTAGAGTCATTAGATGGGAGCTTCATACTGTTTTGGATCTGGGTCACTTGGAGACTTTGGTTAACATTGGCGCAGGGATAGCTTGACGGAGGTGTCTCTGACACTGCTGTATTGGGCTTGTTCCCCATGCATGTCACTCTATGAAAGTGTATATTTACAGGAACTTCAATATAAATTCCTATGGTGGACTTATGTACATGATGTATGGGCACTGTCACGCCCTTGCTGCTTGCATTCAGCATGGACGGTCGTGGTTATAATAGAAACTTCCCTTTTCAGCCTTCTCTGACTGGTTCCCCCACAGTGCTTCTTGGGAAATGTAGTTTAACTGCTACACATATGGCTTCAGATAGAAAAAAACTTGTAGTTTGGCTCTTGTAGTAAGGCAATGACAGAAATTGATTAACTCAAATGCAAGGTTCTTAAATTACCTCTTTCAGGATTATTTCTCCAGGTTTCTTTCAAAAACACAACAGAATATAAGCAAAAGGTCAAAACAAAATATCAGCTTACAGTATTCTTCAGCTCAAAAGCAAAACCCCTTTAACAGCAAGGCTTCCAGCTTTCTCTAGCCTTGCTGATTAAAGCATAAACACAAACATCTCTCTTCAATGGCAGTTTTCTTTCTTTTCAGCTCCAAACATTTTTAGGCTGTACTCCTCTTTATAAGCAAAGCAAAACTTCCAACAGGAACAGACTTCCAATAAGCAACCAAAGCTCTACTCAGGTTTTCTTAGGAACATTCAAAGCAAAACAAAAGCTTTTTTTCCTCTCACCGTTAGCTTGGCTTCTTGCCCTCTAACTGCACAGGAAAGCAGGTGTTTAACCAGCACAATTATACAGCTTCAGCTTGTTCTCACTTCTCAGCATAAGTTTCCCCTCTTAACACAGGGAATTCTCAAAACATCTTCCTTGTTTTTTCAAGGTTACCTTGCTTTGGAGAGTTTTCTCTTAAGGTTGGCTTTCCTTCAACCCCTCTGTAGCTAAGGCTTGGCACAAAGAGCAATCCATGAATATATCTTCCTCATTCAAAGCTGCATCAGGCTCTCCTAGTTGCATTGGTTCTATCTCTCGTTCTAGCTCATTGGGCTTAGCTGACAGCCTCTCATTAGAGCTGAGTGTGTCTCCTGCAACTCTGCACTGCTCAGTATGGGACCGGCTTCTAAGGCTTGTACCTGTGCCTTGGCTTGTAGCAGCTTCTCCTCTCTCGTGCTCTGTACCTCTCTCTGGCTCTCTCCAGCACTCTCCTCTCCTGCTGTTCCTGTTCCTGTTCCCATTGCTCCTCCAGCTCTCCTTGCTCTCCTTGCTAACCTCTGTATAATCTAACCCAGGGTTAAATCTACAAGGTTCCAGCCCCACCTCTTCTCTTCCCAGGTGATGGAGATCAGCTTGCCCTCTGGCACCTGGGTAATCAGGGAGCTCACTGACGTAAGGGTCTTTTACCTTGGGTCTGTATGCACTCTCCCTTACTCCACTAGGGGAACTCTGAAACCCATTCCAGCTGGGGATTTTCTGGTTTCTAGGTGTGGTTGTGGTTTTATTTCTCTGACCTTGCAAAATAGGTCCTTTTATTAGGGTGAATTCTTGGATTTTTTCCCTTTCTCCTAACTCAGGATGAGCTTCCTTACCACAGCACATAGAGCGGGACTGCAACCAACTGATAACTGCCGACTATGTAATCTGACTCCTGGCACATTTGTCCATAGATTCTGGGCATGTCCATAGGTACAGCAATTTTGGGGGCAAATTTGTGGTGCTTTGAGTGCTCTGGAGAAGCAGCCTGTGACACTCTTGGTTGAGATGTGCCTGTTTGGGAAATTTCCTGTAGAATAGTGTCTTTAACCTATGTAATGATGTCTCTGTGAACAGGGAATGGCCAAGAAGCTTATTCTTAGACAGTGGCTGTTGAACTCCGCTCCTGGCCTGGACTCCTGGGAACTCACCCTGTCCGACCTGATGGATATGGAGCGGTGGACTGTCAAACTGTGATCGCAGGCCTATGATTGTTTCCTTTACTTGGAGCCTGAATAAAAGGCTCCAGTGTCCTGCCCTGTTGAAGCTTTCCTAACGGGCTCTACAGATCAACCAACAGTAAGGATTTGAGGGTTTATTTTTATTAAATCGCTAGCTCTCTGACTGGGAGCTTTTAAAAGAGTTTTGGTATATTTTTTAAAGCAAAGTTACTTTCTTTTTGGTGCTTTAGTAGAAATTTCCTTGAGCAGAGTAAGTTGTTGAACTCTAGTAACCTCCTCAGTTTTAGGAACTGCAGACACCTAATCAGGTGTTAGGTCCCTCCCTACCCACCCCGACTCCCACCCACCCCTAGTGAGCAGTCTTGCTTTATAGGGCACCTCCCCATTTAACAAAGCACAGAGACTTGGACCAGCACATTTTGAATATAATTAAAGAGATTTAACTGCTTTTTCTCTGAAAGGACATCTGGGAAACTGGCTGGTACTTAGTAGATCTCTCTCTTTTGCTTTAACAGATACCTAAGCTCCATGAATAGAACAATGGCTGGGAAAATTGTATTGCTTAAGCTGTTGCCCCCATTACAGCTTCTGCCTCTGTCCAGACAGAGTTCCTAATGCCAGTTGAAGGACCGGTTCCATGTGCAGGGTGCCTGCATGCTGAAGCTCTGAGGAAACAAGTGGAGGAACTCAGAGAGGAGGTGGCGAGGCTGAGGAGCATTCAAGACAGTGAGAAGTACATTGATGAGATGCTTCTTGCAGCAACCAAGCTCTCCAGCAGAGGAGAAGATGGGTGCCAACAGAATGTCAATGGTTGGACACAAGTCACCAGGGCCTGCAAAATCACCAATCCAACTTCTCCAGCCCTTGAACTGAAGAACCATTATGCAGCCCTGGAAGTGGAGGAGCTGAAAGCATCCCAGGAAAGGGAAGAACCAGAGCTCAAGTACCCCAAAGTTGCAGAATCAGTGACCACAAGGAAACGAAGGGTAGTGGTGGTTGGAGACTCTCTTCTGAGGGGTACTGTGGCGTCCATCTGCCGACCAGAATTGATGTCCAGAGAGGTATGCTGTCTGCCTGGTGCCAAAATCCAAGATGTTATGGAGAGTTTGCCGAGACTCATCAAACCCACTGAATATTACCCAATGTTGCTAATCCATGTTGGAACAAATGATACTGCCAGGTACACCTCGGAATGTATCAAAAGTGACTTAATGGCTCTGGGACAGAGGGTGAAGCAGTTAGGTGCACAGGTGGTGTTCTCTTCAATCCTCCCTGTTGAGGGTAAAGGCCAAGGCAGAGAGGCTCGCATCCTGGAGATGAATGCATGGCTGCATGGATGGTGTCATCGAGAGCGTTTTGGTTTCCTAGACCATGGGATGCAGTTCCAAGGGTTGCAGAGCAGAGATGGCATCCATCTGTCCAAGAAAGGTCAACGCATCTTCGGTAGTAGACTGGCTAATCTAATGAAGAGGGCTTTAAACTAGATTCGTTGGGGATGGGTGAAGAAAGCCCCCAGGTAAGTGAAAGCCCCCAGGTAGGTGATACATTAAATACCTTTATGGAAATGGGTAATAGGGGTAACATATGGAAAGCAGTGTGTATAAATGCCTGTAGCATGGGAAATAAGATCCCTGATGTTGAAGCTTTGGTGGGAGTGGCTGACTTGGATTTAGTGGCAGTTACAGAAACATGGTTCACAGAAAACCATGATTGGGATGTAACTATACCTGGCTATACTTTATTCAGAAAGGACAGGGTAGGAAGAAGGGGAGGAGGAGTGGAACTATATGTAAAAACTACAATTAAAGCTTTGGAATTACAGAGCTTAAAAGGGAGAGAGGAGGCATTGTGGGTTAAACTAGAAAGAGGGAAAGAGAAATCTATTTGCATTGGTGTGATATACAGACCTCCCTCACAAGAGGAAGAGATGGACAGAGAGTTAATTGAAGACATTCGCAGCATTGCTAGGAAAGGGGAAGTGCTACTGATAGGAGATTTCAATATGCCAGATGTTGATTGGCACATTCCTGCTGCAGTATCATCTAGAAGTAAGGAAATCCTGGATTCTCTACAGGGAGAACTATTCAGGCAATTGGTAACAGACCCCACATGTGAAGGGGCCATACTGGACTTGGTGCTTACCAATGGTGAAAGTGTTTCTGATGTTGTAGTGGGAGATCATTTTGCATCCAGTGATCACCAGATGGTGTGGTTCAGTATTAGGAGTAGGGCTGTTAGAATCCATTCAAAGGTGAGGATCTTAGACTTTAGGAAGACTAACTTTGCCAAGATGGGCCAATACCTCAGGGAGTCGTTAGTGGGATGGGAACAGCTGGGGGATGTAGAAAAACAGTGGGCAAAACTGAAAGGGGATATTTTAAGGGCAACCAACCTTTTTGTTAAAATGGTAAATAAAGGTAAAAGGAAAAGGAGACCGCTATGGCTTTCGAAAGAAGTAGCTGAAAAAGTGAAGAAAAAGAGGGAGGCCTTCATGAAATACAAGAGATTACAGAGAGAGGAAGACAGGCATCTGTATTTGGAAAAACTTAGAGAAGCTAGCAAAGTAGTCAGGAAGGCAAAGATTCAAAAGGAGGAGGAAATAGCCAATGCAATAAAATGGGGGGGGGGGGGGAGGGGATAAGACATTTTTCAGATATGTTAGTGAGAAGAGGAAGGGCAAAAGTGGTATTGTCAGACTCAAGGGTGCAGGGGAGGAATATGTAGAAGCTAATGAGGATAAAGCGGAATTGCTTAACAAATATTTCTGTTCTGTGTTTTCAGATGAAGAACCAGGAGCAGGACCTCAGCAAACACCCACAAACAGGAACAGAAGCGAGGGACATCTTGAACAATTTTCAGAAGACTGTGTTCGTGAGAAACTAGCTCCACTTAAAGTAGACAAAGCGATGGGACCAGATAGGATACATCCTAGAATACTGAGGGAACCTTGGGGATGTTCTAGCAGCTCCACTGACTGACCCTTTCAATGCCTCGTTGGAGTCGGGAGTGATGCCAAAGGACTGGAGAGAGGCTCATGTGGTGCCTTTACACAAAAGCGGAAGTAAGGATGTGGTTGAAAACTACAGGCCGGTTAGTTTAACTTCGGTGGTGAGTAAATTATTGGAAACACTGCTGAAAGAGAAAATAGTGAGGTTTCTGGAGTCCAGCGGATTACAGGATCCAAGGCAGCATGGATTCACCAGAGGCAGGTCTTGTAAGACAAATCTGATTGATTTCTTTGACTGATTGACCAGGGAGTTGGACCAAGGGAGAAACCTAGATGTGGTGTATTTAGATTTCAGTAAAGCCTTTGGCACTGTTCCTCACAGGCGACTTATAAACAAACTGAGCACCCTAGGGATGGACCCTAAAGTTACTGCTTGGGTTAAAAATTGGTTGGGTGGGAGGCGACAAAGAGTACAGGTAAAAGGAGCTCACTCTGAGGAGAAGGATGTTACCAGTGGTGTGCCCCAGGGATCTGTCCTTGGTCCGATTCTTTTTAACATCTTTGTTAGTGATATAGCAGAAGGGCTGTCGGGTAAGGTTTGCCTCTTTGCGGATGATACCAAAATCTGCAATAGAGTAGACACCCAGGAAGGTGTAGATAACATGAGGAGGGATCTAGCTAAGCTTGAAGAATGGTCTAGAATTTGGCAGCTGGGATTTAATGTTAAAAAATGTAAGGTCATGCATTTGGGCTGCAGCAATCCAAGGGAGCAATACAGTATAGGGGGTGAAGTACTTTTGTCCACTAAAGAAGAGCAGGACCTAGGCGTGGTTGTGTCTGATGATCTTAAAGTAGCTAAACAGGTAGAAAAGGCGATGGCAAAAGCTAGAAGGATGCTTGGGTGCATACGGAGAGGAATGGCTAGCAGAAAAAAGGAGGTGATAATGCCTCTGTATAAGTCTTAGGTGCGACCTCATTTGGAGTATAGTGTGCAATTCTGGAGACCACACCTTCAAAAGGATGTGAACAGGATGGAGTCGGTGCAGAGGGTGGCTACTAAAATGATTAGTGGTCTTCATTATAAAGCATATGAAGACAGACTTAAGGATCTTAATACCTCCGTGGCATAAATGTTCAGGGAGAGAGCCTCTTTCAATTGAAAGCAAGTTCTGCTACGAGAGGACATGGGATGAGGGTGAAGGGAGATAGATTCAGGAGTGATATGCGGAAATATTTCTTTACGGAAAGAGTAGTGGATCTGTGGAATAGTCTCCCAGTGGAGGTGGTGGAGATGAGGACAGTAACTGAATTCAAAAAAGCTTGGGACAAACACAGAGGATCTCTAAAGATAAAAAGGGGACTGTTGTAGTTGTTGATATGGAAGGACAGACTAGATAGGCCATGTGGTCTTTTTCAGTCGTCATATTTCTATGTTTCTACTTATGGCTCCATTGACTGATAGTTTTCCACCTGGTGTGTGAGGAGCAGTCCTTAATGTTTAAACTTCCCTTGAATGGTTCTGCAGGAGTAAGAGAGGTATGTACTTGCAGTTTTTAGTGTGCTATGCTTTTCTCTGTGTGTGTTGTAGTGGTTGTTGGCTGTGTCTATGTCTGCGTGTGAGGGGATGGGAGAGTGATACTCTGTTGGGAGTGGGCTGACACTGTTGAGTGGTTCCTGTTGCGTAGACATCTCATTCACTCTTTCTGCTCACCCTAGTCGCTCTGAGCAGTTGGTATTGTATAAAGTCTCTGGGATGGTACAAGGTGTGGATTTGTGATATACTATGCACCCTTCAACTTCACGTTTGCTGTATCTGCTTGTTATGACAAGAGATGTTTGTCTCAGCTTCCTTTGTATTGTTTGCATTGACATTAATAAAAATGATTGTTACTAAGGTAGAAAATTCCTTATATGGCAGACTGACTCCACCCGGTGCATTTTTCAAGAGGGCGGTGCAGGAGCGGGAGTGCGTGGGCAGGGCTCCCACTCCATTATAAAGGTACCAGGAGGGGATTCAGGGCCACTGGGCCACCAGGGTTTTCAGCTGGGTGAGTGGGAGGATTAGGGCCACTGGAACACCAGGGATTTGCTTTCTGGCAGTATTTTGTTAGTAGTGGGGACTTTCTCCGATGCCTAGATCATCTGAGTGGAAGTTTCACAGTTCACCTCACATGAGCCAGGCAGGGAAGCCCTGATGCCATCAAAATACTTTTGGGGTGCATATGCAAATTAGTCACATGGTGCCCCTATTTCTCTGGGAGAGCATGCCAAACTTGCGTCGACTTCTGTGTGCATGTGTTTGGCTTGCTCTCCCAGTTTAACGCTGCCATTTGCACCACAGTTTAACACATGGCTAATTTACATATGTGCCCCTTTCTGCATGCCAGCACTGAAATCGCGCGCTATCGGTGTGCTGCATAGAGGCATACAGAGTTAATGGCGTCCAACTTCAGAGCCAGCTTTCTGCATCAGCCCGTAAGGTTTTTTAGTGTGTATTCAAAATAGTGTACTATGCTGTAAGGCCCTAGCCTGCCCACCAAATTGGTCTCAGAAAATGTTAATTAGCACATAGACATTAAAATTAGTACATACAGTACTTGGGTGTCCTCTACATGTGGTCATGTTTTCCTGCATTATGTCATGTGAATTTATCAAGATCAAAACTTTAACACCATTTTTGAACCAAGCATTAATGTTGTAGCTCACATGCTGTTTATTTATTTATTTATTTTATTTAACTTGTTTTGCTACACCATTTTTCTACCAGGCAAAATGGTTAACATACAACAGGGTGTGAAATTACAATAAACGTCTAATAGCATATGGAGAAACAAATGATAGAGCGGTTTACAGGAGACTTTAAACAGGGAGAGGGTATTATTAGACAGTAAGAAGGATAGAAGTAGGTTTAAGGTATTCTCGCCCTTATGGAGGCAGGCAGGTTATTCGGGGGGGAGGGGGGATGAATGTGTGGCAGTCTGTCCTGTGATTCTGAAATCCTGAGGAGACTGCATTTTTCGCAGAGTAGGGGGCAAGGCATTCCACAAGGTAGGGGGTGGAGTGTAAAAGCTCTTAGGCAGGCATACTGACTGCTTTTTTGGATTTGTGGCGGCAGACTAAGCAGGTCCTGCGTACTTTGCCTTCGCAGCCTGGTAGTTCTAGGGGTGCTGATAAGTGTTTGTAGGCACTCAGCGGTGAGGCTATTGCGGGCTTTGTGAATGATGGTGAGGACTTTGTGTTTGACTCTAAATGCAATGAGAAGCCAGTGGAGTGATTTCGGTATGGGTGTAATGTGAATATACTTGGAAGCTCCGAAGATGGTATGTGCTGCAGCGTTTTCTGCGAGTTGTAGTGGTAAATAGTTTGTTTAGGTAGCCCCAGGTAGATGATGTCACAGTAGTCAAAGAGGGGGGTGATGGTGGCTTGGCATACTGCACAAAAATTGTCTGTGGAGAGGAGGGGGCGTAGGTTGCATAGTGTTCTGAGTTTCTTGGTGGTGTGGCGGATGTGGGCTTGAAAGCTTAGTTGCTGGTCAAGAGTGATGTTGAGGTACTTGACTTGGGGTTTAACCAGGAGATCATAAGAACATAAGATATGCCATACTGGATCAGACCAAGGTCCATCAAGCCCAGTATCCTGTTTCCGACAGTGGCCAATATAGGTCACAAGTATCTAGCAGTTTCCACAATGGATTTCCCAGGTCCCATTTAATAATGGTTTAGGACCTTTCCTCCAGGAACTTGTCCAAACCTTTTTTAAACCCGGCTACACTAACAGCTTTTACTACATCCTACGGTAACAAATTCCAGAGTTTGATTGCACGTTGAGTGAAAAAATATTTTCTCTTATTAGTCTTAAATAGGTTACCCTGTAGCTTCATTGCATGTCCCCTAGCCTTTTTATATTTTGATGGCTTAAACAATTGATCTACATTTACCTGTTCCACTCCATTCATCTCCCCTCAGCCGTCTCTTTTCCATGTTGAAGAGCCCTAACCTTTTTAGCCTCTCTTCATAGAGGTATCCTTCCATCCCCATTACCATTTTGGTGGCTCTTCTCTGTACCTTTTCTAATAACGCTATATCCTTTTTAAGATACGGCGACCAGAATTGCACACAATATTCAAGATGCGGTCACATTTATTTATTTATTTAGCTGTATTTATATCCCGCTTTTCACTGGGTCAAAGCGGTCAATTGGGAGATACATTTAACACGAGGGGATATGACACACATACGGTAATACTTACAGGGAACATGGGCAATGGAGGGTTAAGTGGCTTGCCCAAGACCACAAGGAGTGCCTATAGGACTAGAAATCCCAGTCCCTCCGGCCTGAGATTGCTGTCCCCAGGTGGGACTTGAACCCCTGGCCCTCCGGCCCGAAGTACCTTGTCCTAACCACTAGGCCACTCCTCCCACAATCACATGATACAGAAGCATTATAATATCCTTTGTTTTATTCTCCATTGCTTTCCTGCTGATTCCTAGCATTCTATTTGCTTTCTTGGCCGCTGCTGCACACTGGGGGGAGGGTTTCAACATGTTATCCACAATGACGCCTAAATCTTTTTCTTGGGTGGTGGTTCCTAATGTGTAACCTTGCATCGTGTAACCATAGTTTGGGTTGTTCTTTCCTAGATACATAACTTTGCACTTGTCCACATTAAATTTCATCTGCCATTTGGATACCCAGTCTTCCAATTTATCAAGGTCCTCTTGCAATTTTTCACAATCCTCTTGGGTTTTAACAACTTTGAATAATTTTGTGTCATCTGCAAATGTGATAACCTCACTCATTATTCCCATTTCCAGGTCATTTATGAATATGTTAAAAAGCAGCGGACCCAGCACAGATCCCTGAGGTACTCCGTTATTCACCTTTCTCCATTGGGAAATTTGGCCATTTAGCCCTACCTTCTGCTTTTTATTTGTGTTATCAATTCTGATGGTTGTCAGTGGCGTGATGGTTGGGTCTCTGGTTGTGTGTAGGATTTCTGTCTTTCCGAAGTTGACTGCCAGTTTGAGGAGTTGAAGTCAAATGACTATTTCCTTGAAGCAGGCCAAGATACTGGAGTAATCGGGAGCTGATGTAGTGAATGGAGTGTATTTCATAATGTCGTCCGCTTAGATTTTGTAGCCGGCGTTGAACCTCTGGATGGTTGTGCATAGAGGTCTGATGTAGATATTGAAGAGCAGAGAGGCAAGTGCAGACTGCTGGGGTACTCCTTGAGGCAGAGTGTAGGGGGAGGATGTGCAGTGTCTGACTTTCATCCGCTGGCTGTGTTGTGTGAGGTAAGAGTGGATCCATTTGAGCGGAGTGTCATGTATTCCGATATCATGAAGCTGGTTTAGCAGTAGCTGATGGTACACTGTGTCGAACACTGCGGATATATCAAGGAAGAGTAGTATGAAGCCATTGGAGATTTTCTCTGTCATTCAGTAGCTGTTTAAGGATTCAGCTACTGGGGTGCATTGTGAGTTTAAGATGCCAGATATTGTGACTGTTGGAGCAGAAGGAAATGATGCAGGAGTGCAATAGAGGACAAGAGAGCAAGAGAGACAAAGAAAGAAGCCAGAGAGGAAAGGAGAAGAGAACTGACATATAGAGACAGGAAGAAGTCAGAGAGGTCTAGGACAGAAGAACAGGAAGAGCAAAAGATAGCGAGGAAGCAATCACGGCTATGGATCTCCACACTCTTTTCAGAAGCCCCTTTTAAATGTCTTCCTATTAATTCTTATGAGTTTAAACACATGCATACCATGTATGGGAATAACCATCAACAGCTATTAATGGTTCCTGAATCATAATCTGAGTGTCTGTTATAAATCAAAACATCCACATTTATTAGAATATCTCACATAAATATAAAACATTCATATAATCTCCGCTCTACCCCTTCCCCTATTCCCCATCTTATCACAATCAAAAGAAGAAATGTTAGTTGTAGGAAATACAGTTAATCCAATAAACAGCAGAAATAATTTGGCAACTGAATTTACTTGTAAATTGACTTACAATAGCAAGATAAATATGTTGGGTCCAATATTCAAAGCAATTTACAGGGTTGGCAGACCTGCAAACCATGTAAAACATGGTTAGCATCGGGGTGTTCTGGAGTGGAGGTAGCACCCATCGCTGACTGGGCAGCGGTGATATTGAGCCGCTAAGCCACAAAAGTTCAATTACTCCAATAATATGTGAATATTTCCCCAAACAAATCTCCTCGTTTTCTATCTCGTTTGGATTTGTGAAACCGGGTCTAGAGAGACCATCAGTAGGATTTTCGTCTAAAGCTTCATAAGTACATGTATCATTTAGCTGTCTATGTGCTTCACTGATATAGCTATGTTTATCCATAATCACAATTGCGCCCCCTTTATCTGCCCGTCGAATTATAAGATCTTGACGAGATTGTATGTCTTTCAAGATATCTCGTTCTGCTTTTGTGAGAGCATGCCAATGCAATTGTTTATCATGTACTAATGAATCAACATCTTGCATTACCATGGTACGAAAACATGGTACGGAAACAAAACATAGGTTGCAGTTGCCACAAATTCTATGTCCTGCTAATGGATCACAACCGGCGCGTGGAAAAGATCTTAATTTGGCAGGACTCAATTTTTCTTTTAGATTGGTGTGCCTGGTCCAGACACATCAAATTTTTTTATTTTGAAAACAGGGAAAAATAGTTAGGACATTCTGGTGTCATTGAAAAATCTGCTTGATTCTACCACTAAGCGGAGAGAATTTAGTAATAAAGTTAATAACAGTATCGTCGGTGTGGCCACTGCAACATATGTTTTGTTTCCGAAGAAGTGCACTCTTTTTTCTATCATGGTCATACGTATAAACTGAAACACAATACATCTTGTGAATCAGATCACATAGTGTACGCCATTCGATGCCCGTGTGGCTTACTATATGTGGGCAAAACCATGCACCATTACGGGTCCGATTGAACGAACACAAGAGCAGGCTCAAATGTAAAGTACAGGAAGCCCCTTTAGTACCCCATTGCATTCAACATCAGCATAGTTTTGAGGAACTAAAATGTTTCGGGATAGACTGGGTAGCAACTGGCTGGATGGGTAAATCTCGGGCAAAAAGCCTGTTGATCCAGGAACAAAAGTGGATCCACCAACTACAATCAGTCACCCCAGGGGGGCTCAATACAATGGTCGAATGGAGCGCCTGTGCAAGGTATAACAGTAACGATTAGCATAGGAGGTTCCAATACAATAAAGTAACGGAGGTTTACCACATTACGCTGGAGCGGGAGTATTAACGTCACAATGACGTAATCACAGACAGCTTGAAATTCCCGTTCGCTCGTTCAACCCGCATGCGCAGCGTTTTTTTAAAGCAACTTCTTGGCTTTGGAACGTGAGAGACCGCACATCACTGAGCTAGTTTGAATTTCAACTTGTGGTGACATTTTTTGCTTTAATAGAACTGTAGATATGTTTAAAGACAAGTAAAATTGATTTCTGAAGAGGCACATCTTCCCACTGGTTTTTCTCCTTCCACAGAGATTGTCTGGCAAAACCAATCCCCTGAAGAAGAATCGAAACGCATTGAGGGTATCGGGATAGTGACGTTGGGACCGCTCAGATTTCCTCTGAGAGATAAGCACAATCTCTAAATATTAAGGAAAAGAAATATTAAGAGAAGTCTGATTGATTAATGCAAATGTTTATGAACCACACATTCTAAAAAGAACCTGTTATATGGTCGTTGATGCAACTGGGCAATACTCCTTTGGTAAATTCATATCCAGGAGTAGTTTGCCATTCATGTCTGAGACCATTGGTTCTTTTTTATGCTGAGATTTGTCTATATTATGGTAGAACACACAGCACGATAAGCAGTGCACAGTAAGACAAATATAGCAAACAGATTAGACTATCCCTTTTTATACTTATGAGGGGTTTGACAACTTCATTTATTAGGCCTTTCTTCCAAGGCAATGGAGGGTAAAGTGACTTGCCAGAGGCCACAAGGAGTGTCAGTGGAAATCAAACCTTTTCCCTTATTATTTACTTATTTCCAGTAGAGTTTTTAGTTTAATTTGAGTTGCTTTCTTTGTCAGGGTTTTTTGTTCCCTTCCATTTTGTTATTTGTATGACTTCAAGGTCTGTTTTTTTGTTTACAATTTTCATTTCTCTTACCAAAGTGGCAGAAGAGAGTGTACCACCCCTTCCATCTCTCTCCTAAGATCATTAATTCCAATACTGCAAGGGACACAGTTGTACCATCAATGAAGAAAGGCACCAGATATGTCCCTACAGGTCTACTCCCCCCCCCCACCCCCATTTCTAAAGCTTAAAAGAGGAGTGGGGACAAATCCTCCTCTATCTATGGGAAAATATGCTGACATTCAGGTGAGGGAGGTCTTCTTACCCCATCTGCATTCTTCTCCAATGAGGATCTTTCTACCACTTGAACTGATCCCACTGGAGTTTCTCCTGCCCCAGGAGCAGGTGGGAGTGAAGCAAGAGATGCAAGCCTTGCCTCTATTTCTTTCAGTAGAGGCTCTTCTTTATTCTTTCCTGCCTCTGAGTCTACCTTTGCCATTTTGGCAAAAGGAAGAAGGTAGAGGTAGACTCCTACCTCTCCATCAGAGCTTTCACTGCATTTGGGAGGGGATGAGATGAAAGACAGTGAAGGGAACCCAAGTCAACCTTGGGACAACTCTGAGGAGTGGCCAGTCTCCCCATCCTAAAACCCAGAGACCTCTGTGGAGATCTACAGAGGTTTGGGACTTTGAATTGGCTCTTTTCTACTTAATGCCACCCTTGGGCACATTCTCTATCACGACCTCCCCCCCCCAAGAGATGGCTAGAGTCACCTCCCCTTTCCATAAGCCCTCCACTGACCATATAAATGGCAGAGTCCATGAAAGTTGTGGGAAGATGGGATGTCCCCCGGTGCCTCAATCCAGTGAGCTGAGCCAACTACTGAGACGTGGCCCCAGTCACTAGCCCCAGTCACTAGCAAATGGTATAAAGAGAACAGAGGGCCCATGTAAAGACAATGGCCCCCAGGAGGAGCCATCACCTACAACTACATACCTCTCATCTGTAAATCCTCCAGAAGTAGAGGAAGGGGGAGCTCTCCAAGCCAAATATCTCAATGTAGGTGGTAGCCCTACTCCCACAGCTGGGAAATATTATCTCCAGCATGAAACTAGACTTCCTCTGGCCATTTTGGATGTGGGTGACTTATACTCCAACAAAATCCAGGGAGAGAGTTCATGTCAATTAGTCCCTGTACAGGGGAGAGAAGAAAACCAGGCAAAATAGATTCTCATTTCCTAAAATCCATTCCCTTGAGGTGGTTAGGCCAAGTAGAAGAGGGGGAGGAAGAGAGAGATTAAGATGGACAAGAAAGAAGAGCTGGGACCATGCAGTAAATGACCACATCAAAGTAGTAAAAGGGCTCAGGGGGAGGAGTATCAGTTGTGTCAGTGACCTACGGCTGCCTCCATAAACCTCCTTGGGATAAAAAAAAAGATACCCATGCAGGTGTCAGATGATTCTGACACGGGGTAGCACTGCTACTCACACCTGAAGCCTTTTTTATGGAAAATCATTTTTATTAATAGTTTTCAAATGATTAACAGTTCTCTCCAAAACTTATCAAGCAACTGCATATCAAACAACATAAATAACACAACATTATCAACTGGGTTTCAACATCTGCTACAACATCAAGGTCAAGGCCAGGTTCAGGATCAAAGTCTAAGAATCCACATACTTGTACTCAGCTCTAGCCTTACAGTTTCATTCATCCATGGATTACTCCATACAATAACAATCTACTAACAGCATGGTCAAGAACCACTGCTACGGAGAATCCATAGGCCGAAGCAAACATCATTTGAGAACGGTACATTCAGCCCTTCACTATTCACATCCCCCCTTTCCCATGTTCGATATCCTCCCCCTCCCCTCCCCCCTCACCCCCCCTTGCAGGACTCCACCCTCTGTATCTTTGCATACATGCAGGAAAGCCTTCACCACACCTCCCTATGTGCTCCGTACCAAGTCCAACCCCCTCCTCAGGTCTCCCCCAAACTCTTCAAAACTGGGGCCCAGACCTCACCAAACTTAGCCATCTGGGTTGCGCCCAGCAAATGCGCTGTGCAGCATTCCATAATCATTAAGAGCTATATTCTCCTTTCCCACTCTTGTACATTAGGTTCCGGGGGCTCCACCCAGTGCCTCAGAATCGTTTGTTTGGCTACTAAAAAGCCTTTCTCACAAAGCTTACGTTTACCCCCTTCTAAAAATGTCTTATCCTCATATGATCCAAAGAGACACCATTCGGGGACTATCTGCACTGATTGGCCTATCCAACCACTAAGTTTTCCAGCAACTCCCAGCCAGAATCTTTGAATAGTGGAGCACAGCCAAAATGTATGTGTCAGTGTGCCCTTTTCCACGCCACACAGTCTACATACATCTGTCAAGGACACCCCCGCCCGGGACGCCCAAACATCATGTACATACCCTCGCCACAGAAACTTATACTGAACTTCCTGCATCTGCACCGATTCTGACACTGTTGAAATTTGCTGAAACGCTTTATGCAAATGCTCCACCGTCGCCTCCATTATCTGATCGGCCTTCCATCTCCTCTCTAACAATTCCAACCCTATCCTGTCCACTCCTCCTTCTAGTTCTTCCCTCAGACTTTGGACAGTGACTTTCCCCTGAAAAGCCCGAAAGAAATCCACCATACCTCTAACCCCCCAATGTAGTCCGGTTGCTTCTTTATGCTGCAAGCTCTGCACATAGTGTCTCACCTGCAGGTAGAAATAGAAGTCCTGCGTTCTCAATTGATACCGTCCCTGCAGGGACTGATAAGTATCCAGCTCTACCCTACGCTCCATCCTCAGATGGCCTAAATACTCGACCCCGTTATTCGCCCATTGCTTGTCCACTACCCCCTGCTGCCCTGGCTGGAAGTCGCCATTTCCCCTCAGAGGAAGACAATCTGCACATCTTCAGTTCAATCCACTACGCTGACATAGCAACCTCCATGCTTGCCGGACCACCCCTAGGTATCCCGATTGTCTCCACGCCTCCGGCGACTCTCTACTAGGCTTATGCAGCCAGTACATTCTGTGAAACGGCTCTGACAAGTGGTCTACCAGCTCAATCAGGACTACTCCAGCTGTCCCAGCTACCAAGTCTCTGAGAGGTCTCATTAAGCTTAGTAGGTTGTACTCCCGCAAGGATGCTAGGCCCGCTCCCCCCTCTCGTACAGGCCTTAATAAGGTCGCAAGCGCGATATGCGCCTTCTTCCCCTTCCATAAAAATTTTGATAAGTGTCTTTCCAAAGTCTTTATGTCCTTCCGTAGTAGCCATATGGGGCATTTCTTAACAGATATATCCATCTCAGTATCTCGACCATCTTGGAAAGAGCTATCCATCCTTTCAAAGATATGGGCAACTCTCTCCATGCCTGAAGCCTGGCTATTGTTCTACTCAATATCGGAGCCACATTTACTGCATACAACTGACCGGAATCCTCAGGAATCTGCACACCTAGATAGCGGACAGATCCTTTAGCTCATACTAACGGGAAAGAGCCCTCCCACCCACTCCTCACTCTCCCTCCTATGTCTAGTCCCATCGACTTCGCCCGGTTCACTCTTAAACCAGAGAACTCTCCGAACTGCTCTATCACAGACAAGGCCGCCTCTAGGGAACTCTGCGGATCCGTCAGACATAATAACAAATCATCCGCAAACGCGCTAATTTTCACTCCCCCCTTTGGCCATTCAATCCCCTAAATTCCCTCCATTCGCAGTAAGGTTCGCAGCAAAGGCTCCAACTGAAGAATAAATAACAGGGGCGACAGCGGGCAGCCCTGCCACGTCCCTCTACGCAACTCAAAAGATTCTGAGCGCTGTCCCCCTGTTACTATAAAAGCCAAAGGTGCCGTATAGAGCGCTTGAATCCAATTCACAAAGGTCCCTTCAAATCCAAACCTTCCAAGCACCTCAAACATATACACCCAAGAAACCCTATCAAAGGCCTTCTCTGCATCCAGACTCACTAAGAGCAGGGGCACTTGTCTCTGCATACACATCTCTGCTCCCAGAAGAACCTTACTGATATTGTAAAAGGCATCTCTGCCCCTTGATAAAGCCCGTTTGACAGGGGCTTATCAACCCTGGGAGAATCACCTGTAACCTTTTCGCTAACACCCCCGCTAATATTTTCATATCATAGTTGATTAATGAAATCGGCCTGTACGAAGCTGGCTCCTCTGCATCTTTCCCGGCCTTATGGATCACTGTAATCGAGGCCGTCCTCATATCCCTGGGGAACCCTCCCACACCTAACACTTCACTATATACTGCTGCTAGGGATGGTACTACTCTCAGCTCTAGCATCTTGTACTATTCTGCACCATAGCCATCTGGGCCTGGAGCCTTATGCGGCTTCCCCTCCCTAATTACCTTCTGAATTTCCACTCCTTCTATCGGCTTATTCAATTCCTCAAGTTCTGCGCTCGATATCTGCGGAAGCACCACTCTTTCTAAAAATGCTTTCTGCTTCTCTCTGTTTTCAGATTCCGGAGTGTATAGCTCTGCATAGAACTGTCGGAAGACCTCCGCTACTCTCTTGCCATCCGAATGCCGGACCCCTGCTTTGTCTCGGATGGTTGTTATCACCTTAGGACCTCCCACCTCTTTGACCAATCGTGCTAGTAGACTGCCAGTTTTGTTTCCATATCGAAAAAATTGATGCCGATAATACTGCATACTATATACCGCTCGCTCTTGTAATATTCCATTCAGCTTCTGCTGAACCTCCAGATATTCCCATACTTGTCCCTTCCTACGTTCCCCAGTAGATAACTGCTTTAACCTTTGCATCTCCTGTGCCAGTCGCAATACCTCTTCATTAAGTCGCCGTTTCTCCTTAGCAACATACGCGATGATAAAACCCCTCATTACCGCCTTCCCGGCCTCCCAGCACAAAGTTGCAGATCGCGCACTAGACTCATTAAATTCCAAATATTCATCCCATTTTTGTTCTAAGTACCTTTGAAAGTCGGTATTCTTCCACATCTGTCTAGGAAAGGCCCACCGAGATTCCCCCCTATCTCTCCCTCTACAATCCATTCTTACCATCGCATGGTCAGAAACTAGTATGGGCTCAATCTCTGCATTTATCACTCTACCAAACTCTCTCTGGACTACTAGAATATAGTTGATTCTGGACCAAGTGTGGTGCACCCTTGACAAATGCGTGAAGTCCTTTTTCCCTCCATGTAGGGTTCTCCAAGTGTCCACTAAGCCCCCGGTCTGACATAAGTAGCTCACTCCTCTCTTATTCCATCCGCCCTTCTCCGATCCACTAGATCTATCCAATTCAGGATCATGAGGGCAGTTAAAGTCCCCCGCCACAATTATCGGTACCCGTGGCGCATTCCCCACTTTCTGACTAATCATTTGGAAGAACCGATGTTCATACACATTCGGGGCATATACATTCCCTAGAAATAGTTCCTCCCCGTTCAGCTTTAAGTGTACAAACAAATATCTTCCCGAGGGGTCCAAGTCTTCCCCCAACACCTCTACTCGAATCTCTTTGCTGACCAAAATTGCCACCCCTCTCCTCCAGCCTTCCGAGGAAGCTGCTAACACCTGCCCCACCCAGCCCCTTTTTAACTTGGCATGCTCCTTAGCACTGAGATGCGTTTCCTGAAGCAACGCAACTTGGGCCTTGCCTTTACGCAGGGCCTGCAGGATCTTTGTTCTCTTTACTGGTGAATTAATCCCTCCAACATTCCAAGTTATGAATCTCATATCCTGTTTCATTGGTTCCCACCTTCAGAGGATGATTCAAGACTTTTCCTCCATTTCCCTGCCCAGGGTTGCCCAGCCTCAACCCCCAGCCCATCATCTATAAAAGCTAGGCTGCGTCTCCACTTCTTGATGCAGTAGTGCTCTCCCTGTCTCCTTGCAAATCTACGTCCTGCACACCCACTCCCCACATCCCATCCCCTTTCTACCCCTCCCCCTCCTCCTCCCCTTCTCCTCTTTCCCTCCCCCTGTCCCCCCTCCCCTCTCCACTCCCCCCCCCCCCCTCCTTCCCAAGTAAAAACCCTCCATCCCACCCTCAGCCACCGTGGCTGATCCTCAAGTCCCTACCATGCACTGTGGGGCAGCCCCGACCCCTCTTCAGTGGCTCTTCCCCCCCACTTGCCACATCATACCCCCCTCAAGATCACAAAAAACAGTAAGAGAAAACAGAAAAAATCAAAAGCATGGCGCAAAAAGCGGCAGATCATTCAGTTCATATATGTTATATTCACATATATTAACACTTTGCGTTCGTACATGACGAGCCTGGTTAACTCTTTAAATGTCTCCCTGCTCCTGGCCTCTTAGAGAAAACAGAACAGATCAAAAGCAGGGCACAAAAGGCAGCAGATCATTCAGTTCATATGTGTTACATTTACACATATTAACACCTTGTGCTCGTACATGACGAGCCTGGTTAACTCTTTAAACGTCCCTCTGCTCCCGGTCTCTTAGGACTCGCCGAAGACCAGCAACTCTCAAGGTCCAGGGCCCGAGCTTATTTCCTCAGTCTGCTCCTGTGTGCTTTCGTCCAACTCAGCCAGAAAGGCCTTTGCCGCCCCTGCCGATTCAAACACAAAGTTCTTCCCCTTGCTGAATACACGCAGAGTGGCGGGGAACGCCAGCGTAAATCTGACTCTCTTTTGGAATAGAGCCAGACACACTGGTGTAAACTCCTTCCGTTTCGCTGTTACCAGAACCGAGTAATGCTGAAATAGCAGCAGTTTAGTGTTGTCCAAAATCAGCTCACTCTGCCGGCGGTATGATCTAGTGCAAGAGATAAGGGTGTTGGGGCCACTTGGCAATAGTGATCATAGCATGATCGCCTTTGATTTAATTAGTGGAGGAGGGATAGTAAGGAAATCCACAGTACTACCTTTTAACTTTCGAAAGGGAGACTATGATAAAATGCGGAAAATAGTTAAGAAAAAACTAAAAGGAGCAGTTGCAAAGGTTAAAGACTTACATCAAGCTTGGGTGTTGTTCAAAAATACTATCTTGGAAGCCCAGACCAGCTGTATTCCACGCTTTAAGAAAAGTGGAAGGAAGTCCAAAAAACTGCCAGCATGGTTTAAAGGTGAGGTCAGAGAGGCTGTTGTTGCCAAGAAAGCATCTTTCAGGAAATGGAAAAAAGAGCCAAACGATGAAACCTGGAAACAGCACAAGCACTGGCAGGTCAAATGCAAGGCATTGATAAAGAAGGCAAAGAGAGAATTTGAGAAGAAGCTTGCTGCGGAAGCAAAAACGCGAAATAAAGATTTTTTCAAGTACATTCGTAGCAAAAAACCTGTGAGAGAATCAGTTGGACCATTAGATGATAGAGGAGTTAAAGGAGCACTAAGAGGCGACAAGGCGATAGCGGAGAGATTGAATGAATTCTTTGCTTCGGTCTTTACTGAGGAAGATGTAGGGATGTTACCCATGACTGAAGTGGTATTTAAAGGTGCGGAAGAATTGAAGGAAATATCGATACATCGGGAAGATGTATTACAACTATTAGATAAACTGAAGAGTAGCAAATCACCTGGGCCGGATGATATACATCCAAGGGTGTTGAAAGAACTGAAATATGAGATTGCAGACCTGCTATTAGTAATCTGTGAACTATCATTAAAATCAGCTCTAATACCTGAAGATTGGTGGATCGCCAATGTAACACCAATTTTTAAAAAGGGTTCGAGGGGTGATCCGGGAAACTACAGACCGGTGAGCCTGAAGTCAGTACCAGGAAAAATGGTAGAAACCATCATAAAGAATAAAATTACTCAGCATGGAGATAGTCATGGCCTAATGGGAGACGGTCAACATGGCTTTAGACAAGGAAGATCTTGTCTTACTAATCTGTTATGTTTTTTTGAAAGTGTGAATAAACAGGTGGACAAAGGTGAGTCGATTGATATAGTGTATCTGGACTTTCAGAAAGCCTTTGACAAGGTCCCTCATCAGAGACTTTTGGCAAAACTAAAGAGTCATGGGATAGGAGGCAGTGTACTACTATGGATCAGGAACTGGTTAAAAGATAGAAAGCAGAGGGTTGGGCTAAATGGCCAATTTTCCCAATGGAGAAAGGTGGATAGTGGTGTACCCCAGGGTTCTGTGCTGGGTCCGCTGCTTTTTGACATATTCATAAATGACCTGGAAAGTGGAATAACGAGTGGGTTATCAAATTTGCAGATGACACAAAACTATTTAAAGTTGTTAAAACCCAAGAGGATTGTGGAAAATTGCAAGAGGATCTTGATAAATTGGAAGACTGAGCATCAAAATGGCAGATGAAATTTAATGTGGACAAGTGCAAAGTTATGCACCTAGGGAAGAACAACCCAAACTATTGTTACACGATGCAAGGTTCCACATTAGGAACCACCACCCAGGAAAAAGATTTAGGCGTCATTGTGGATAACATGTTAAAACCCTCGGCCCAGTGTGCAGCGGCAGCC
This sequence comes from Ichthyophis bannanicus, assembly GCA_033557465.1. Classification (NCBI taxonomy): domain Eukaryota; kingdom Metazoa; phylum Chordata; class Amphibia; order Gymnophiona; family Ichthyophiidae; genus Ichthyophis; species Ichthyophis bannanicus. The sequence continues at coordinate 99,807,515 of CM066034.1, read as the reverse complement.
AAGAGAGCAAATAGAATGCTAGGTATCATAAGGAAAGGAATGGAAAATAAAACAAAAGATATTATAATGCCTCTATACCGTTCCATGGTGAGACCGCACCTTGAATATTGTGTGCAATTCTGGTTGCCGTATCTTAAAAAGGATGTAGTGTTATTAGAAAAGGTCCAGAGAAGAGCCACCAAAATGGTAAAGGGGATGGAAGGATACTCCTATGAAGAAAGGCTAAAAAGGTTAGGGCTCTTTAACCTGGAAAAGAGACGGCTGAGGGGAGCTATGATAGAAGTCTATAAATTAATGAACGGAGTGGAACGGGTAAACATAGATCGACTGTTTACGTTATCAGAATATAGGAAGACTAGGGGACATGCAATGAAGCTACAGGGTAAACTATTTAAGACTAATAAAAGAAAATATTTTTTCACTCAACGTGTAATCAAACTCTGGAATTTGTTACCGGAGGATGCTGTTAGTGTAGCTGGTTTTAAAAAAGATTTGGACAAGTTCCTGGAGGAAAGGTCCATAAACCATTATTAAGAAGGGACCCAGGATATCAATGCTTGACCTAGTACAAGCATTGCAGAACCTGTGTCTTTTGGGGAAACTGCTAGGTGCATATGACCTAGATTGCCCACTGTTGGAAACAGGATACTGGGCTTGATGGACCTTGGTCTGACCCAGTATGGCATATCTTATGTTCTTATGTTCTTATGCTTGCAGCAACTGCTCCTTATGCACAAAGTTCAAAATCCGCGCTATCACCACTCTCGGCCGCTGCCTGTTCACCAGTTTCCCGCCAATGCGGTAGGCGCTCTCCACCTTAAGCTCTCCCACCAAAGAGTCTAGGCCCAAGGCCTTCGGGAGCCATTGCTCTATCAAGGGCAGCAGTTTTTGATCCGTGGTCGTCTCCGGAATCCCGATCAGCCTTATGTTATTTCTACAGAATCGATTTTCTAAGTCCTCAAGTTTATTCTATAAGGCCTCCATTTTCGCCCGCATCCCGTCGTGCTCTCTTGCCTGCTTACCCTCATCATCTTCAATCGCCGCCACTCTGTTTTCCAGTTCCTCTATTCGTTGGCTCATTTCTACTATTGATGTGCTCATAATTTCCAGCTTAGACAATATCTGGTCAAACTTAAGATCTAGCTGTCTCACCACCTCACTTGCCAAGCCTTCAAAGACTGATTCCCCACTCTCCTTACTTGGCGAGGGCGACTGCACCATAGCCGATGTTGGGGCTCCAGGCCTCAGCGGTTTCTCTTTCTCTCTCTCCTTGCATGCTGGAGGTGGCATTTTTCGTTATATTTCACCCCGATTCCTTTGCTCAGATATTAGAGCTGCTCTCCTTGCCTCCTTCAACCTTTTTTGGGGGGATTATCAACTAGATTTTTACCAAATGCCTCGAGGCGGCCCCTGAGCGAGCGGAGACACGTCTTCACCCGCTCATGTGTCACGTGGACCTCCTCCCTGAAGCCTTTTTAAACAGAACATGGCTGTGATATTCTGCACCCTCAGTATTAATAGCTACAATTAGGGCTCCACAGGGACTGGTTAATTTCCTTCTTAAAACAGGATGGTACTCAGTGTACCTTTTGCAGAAGACTCTCAGCACTAACTCCCCAGATCAGCCCTTTACCAATCCTAGCCCCCCCAATCAGCCTATTTGCAGTTGTAGCCCATTTCCAGTCCTAGCCCCACCTGATCAGCCCATTACCAGTCCTAGTCCCCCTAATCAGCCTACTTCCAATTCTAACTCCCCTGATCAGTCCATTTCCAATCCTAGCCTCCCTTAAGCGTCCATTTCCAGTTCTAGCCCTCCATCAGCCTATTTCCAGTCCTAACTCCCCCAATAAGCCCATTACCAGTCCTAGCCCCCTCCCCGATTAGCCTATTTCCAGTAGTAGCTCATTTCCAGTCCTAACCTCACCTGATCAGCCCATTTCTAGTCCTAGCCTCCCTTAAGCGCCCATTTACAGTTCTAGCCCCTCCCCCATCAGCCCATTACAAGTCCTAATCCCCTCAATCAGGATATTTCCAGTGCTAACCCCCCTCCCCCTAGCCCTGCCCAGCCCATTGCTAGACCTCTCAGCCAATTTTCAGTCCAAGTCCCTCTGGGGAAGAGCTCTACCATTGCCTGACTGGCTCACCTTTGCAGAGCCACGAGAAGGAACAGCGTTTATCTCCTTTCCTGTGGCTCTGTTAAAGTTGAGCCTGCCGGTGCGCTGAGGGTCGGGAGCATTTCCTGTCTCGTTTACCCTCAGCGTCGGCAGGCTCAACTTTAACAGAGCCGCAGGAAAGGAGAGAAACACTGTTCCTTCTTACGGCTATGCAAAGTTGAGCCAGGGCATCGGCAGGGCTCTTCCGGGACAGCAGGGGGGGGGGGGGCACCGAACGATTAATTCTGCCACTGCTGAGACGCAGCGGCAGCAGTTTTTCTGGTCCTTTTTTTGTTTCAATTTTGAAGGCCAAGTGAGACAGTCTTTTTGGGGGCATTATTTGCTGCCCCCAAAAAGTTGCTGCCTGAGACCACTGCCTTACTCGGTCTCATTATAGAGTTGCCCCTGCCACAACCACCTTGACTGCCAGTATTTCAGCCACTTCTCAATGCTACAAGCCCAGTTGAGTGCTTGGAATTGGTGGTTTTCTTGGACCACCATATGATTGCCATCAAGGTTAGGCTTGACACTATCAAACCTTAGATCACCCACTAATATTTCACAACTCTATCATTGTGGCATTGGTCCAGAAGTTCTGAATTCATTGTTTGAGCTGAAAAATGGATTTTCCCACATTCTGTCAGTGGTAGGATGTGAGAAAAGTCCACCTCAAGGTTCTCTGTCAGAGATATATTAGGATTGCCAATAAAATATTGGGCAGGGGAGAGGGCTGTTTTCAAGGGAAGTGCTTGGGACCTTTCTCTGATACCCAAGATGAGACTCTAAAGCATAGTCATGTTTGCTGTAACTGATGTCCTTCGGGGGTAATTTGGCTTATTGGGGTTCCCAGTTCAATTATTGTCTTTATATTTCTATTTCTAAATTGTGATTCCTTGTTCTGTATTTGGTGAGGGTCTGTCTGTGTTTTACATATGTGACTGAGGTGTGATATTCTTAGCATATAGTTTCTGTGTAGAGCTCTATAGCAGTCCCACTTGTTCTATTTTCCCAATAAGAGAGGTATTGGTGTTCTAAAATGTATTTCTATAATGTTTGAGGTGCTGCCTTTTCATAGGTAGTGTTGGTACTGTGTATGTCCTGGTATTATGTTTTTGTTAAAGTGCTCTTTTTGCAGGGTCTTATGCACATGAGGGGTCATTCCGAAGCACGAATAGCGGGAATGAACGTCCATCCCCACTATTCGGGCCCCCTCCTGATCCCAACTAACTTCCCTGCTCATTGTACAGGGAAGTTAAATGGGGGCAGGAAAGAGGCAGATCGGGGGTGGCGTTAGGGAGGGCAGTGGGCGATTGTCAGGCCCGAACATACAGGGCTGATTCCAATGTCGGCCCTGTACGTCCAGGGCCAGTGGCTTGAACAGGGTACTTATTCCACCTCTGAGGTGGAATAAGTTCCCCTAGTCAGGAGGAATGGGCAGGCCCGGGGCTAGTAAGAGGCAGCAGGGGGATTGCGGCTTTTGAATGGAGCTGCGGTGCCATGGCAATTGGACGCCATGGCGCCGAGGCTCCATTCAAAAGCCCTGACTGAGCTATCCGTGAAAGACCTGTACATGCAGGCCTGGATGCAATTCTGTCACTGTATTTGCCCCCACCACTTCCATCGGGAGGGCATTCCAAGCATCCACCATCCTTTCAGTGAAAAAGTATTTCCTGACATTGCATTTAAGTTTACTTCCTTGCAGCTTCATGTTATGCCCTCTAGTTTTACAGCTTCCCTGTCTTTGGAAGAGGTTTGTTTGTTCATTAAAACTCTTTAAGTATTTAAAGGTCTGAAACATATCTTCCCTGTCCCTTCTCTCCGCCAGAGTGTACATATTTAGTTCTTCAAGTCTCTTCTCATACGTCTTCTGACGCAGGCTCCAAATAATTTTGGTTTCCTTCCTCTGAACCTTTTCAAGACTTTTTATATCCTTTGCGAGATACTGAACACAATATTCCAAGTGAGGCCTCATCAGCGACTTGTACAGTGGCATTAGTACCTCTTCCTATCTGCTGGTAATTCCTCTCTGTATGCAACCCAGCATCTTTCTGGCTTTTGCCACCGCCTTGTCATGCTGTTTCACCATCTTGAGATCCTCAGAAACAATCACTCCAAGGTCCTTCTCCTGGTCCGTGTACACCATCCTCTCGCCCCCTATCAAGTACATTTCCCCTGGATTTCTGCTTCCCAAGTGCATGACACTGCACTTCTTCACATTAAATCTTAACTGACAAGCATTAGACCATTCTTCCAACTTTTGTAGATCTTTCCTCAGGTTATCCACTCCCTCTGGGAAGTCTACTCTGTTGCAAATTTTCGTGTCATCTGCAAAAAGACAGACTTTTCCATTCAGTCCTTCAGCAATATCAATCACAAATATATTGAACAGTATCGGTCCCAGAACTGAACCCTGGGGCACACACTAATCATCCTCCTTTCATCCAAGTGAGTTCCGTTTACCATCACCTTCTGTTGTCTGTCAGTCAACTAATTTCTGATCCAGTACACCACCTTGACACCCATCCCCAAGCTGTTGAGTTTATTGATAAACCTCCTATTAGGAACAGTATCAAAGGCTTTGCTGAAATCTATGTAGATCACAACCACCACATGCCCTTGAAGTAATTCTCTGGTCACGTAGTCAAAGAACTCAATCAGATTTGTTTGGCAAGATCGTCCTTTGGTAAACCATGTTGCTTCGGATCATGCAATCTGTTGGTTTTGAGAAAGTCCACTATTTGCTCTTTCAGGAGCACCTCCATTACTTTTCCTGCCACCAAGGTAAGGCTTACTGGCCTGTAGTTTGTCACTTCTCCTGTCTCCAAGGATCTATTAAAAACATTCTTTAATGGCCCTGACAGAATCTCTCTGAGCTCTTTCAGCATCCTAGGATGTATCCTGGGATGTATCCCATCCGATCCCATTGCCTTGTCCATTTTCAGTTTTGCAAGCTGTTCTAACACATTATCTTTTGTGAATGGTATGGTATCTATCTACTCCATTTCCATTTGTATATTTGTCAATCACAGGTGGTCATTCTCCAAGATTTTCTTTAGTAAAAATAGAACAGAAGTATTTGTTTAGCATTTTCACTTTTTCAATATCACTTTCCACAAATCCGTTCCCGACAATTTTGAGCCCTGCAATTCCACCTCTGATTTTCCTCCTCTCCCGAATATACCTGAAAAAGGTTTTGTCGTTACATTTCACATCCTTAGCCATCTTTTCTTCTGCCTTTGATTCTGCTGTCCTTATTTCTCTTTCTGTCTCTTTTAGTTTTATCCTGTATTCTTTTCGGTGGTCCTTTGTTTGCGAACTTCTGAATTTTGCAAAAGCTGTGTTTTTTGCCTTTATTTGTGCAGCCGCTTCTTTGGAGAACCAAATAGGTTTCCTTTTCCTCTTGTTTTTATTTTCTTTCCTTACATATGTATCTGTTGCCCCTTTTATTGTCTCCTGTAGTTTAGCCCACTGCAATTCCACATACTTTATCCCCCTCCCACCCTGCCAACTCCTCCTTCAGGCACTTGACCATTTTACTGAAGTCAGTGTTTTTGAAGTCTAGGACTATGAGCTTGCTGTGATTGAACTCTGCCTTGGCTTTTATCTTAAACCACACCATGTGATGATCGATGCTGCTCAATGGGCACCCACCCAGATATTCGACATGCTATCTCTGTTGGTGAGCACTAAATCCAACATCGAGCTTTCCCTGGTCAGTTCCATCCCCATTTGTCTAAGTAATGCATCTTGGAAGGCATCCACAATTTTTTTATTTCTTTCCAGATTTATTTATTTATTTATTTAAAATTTCTTATATACCGCGCTATTTGTCATCAGTGCGGTTTACACTGAAACAATATAACACTGGTCAGATATATCAGACCTATTTTACAAATAACAGGAATATTAACATGGAAGTAAACAGGGAAATCATATACATTTCTAGCAAAATACATGTAGGTAATATATATAATCTGTGCAGTTAGTTAGGGTAGGTATGATCACTTCCCCTCTTCATGGCTATCTTTGCAATATCAATAATCAATTTGTTATCCATTTCTTCAGTTTGAGTTGGAGGCCTGTGGACTACACCAGTATGGATGACAGTGCCATCTCCTCTTTCCTACACAATCCACGGTGCTTCTTCTTTTCCCCAGGTCCTTGCATTTCAGCAGCTTTAATATTGCTTTTGACATATAGGGCTACTCCTCCTCCTCTCTACCCTCTCTGTCTCTTCTAAATAGATTATAGCCAGCTATGGCTATATCCCATTCATGAGATTCATTAAATCACGTTTCTGTAATGGCCAGAAGGGCCAAGTCCATTTCCACCATTAGGGCTTCCAGGTCAGGAATTTTGTTGGCTAGGCTTCGAGCATTTGTGCTCACTGCTTTCCAGCATTTGTTGACTGGCTTGCCTATATTTTGCATGGATTTTGTTTTTCACGATTCTTCCCATTTGGCATTGATGTGTGGGTTAATATTGCGGCTGTTTCTAATGTTATTATGTTTTTTCTGGGAGGGACGTCCTGAACTTGTTCTCTTCCATCCGTCAGTCCCTTTCCCTAGTTTAAATGCCTGTCCACATAATGCCTGAAATTTTCACTCAGCATCCTTTTCCCTGCAACAGAGAGATGTAGTCCATCAACACAGTATAGTCTCTTGTTGTTCCATCTATTTACCCAGTCGCCTATATATCTAAATCCTTCTTGTTTACACCAAGTTTGGAGCCATGTATTAAAACTGATTATGCGATGCCGCCTTTCTGCCCCTTACCAAGAACAGGTAGGACCTCTGAGAATGCTATAGTGTTAGCAATGGGTCTGAATTTCCCAGAATCTGGAAGTCCCTCTGAACTGTAGAGGCACTGTTTCTAGTCTGGTCATTTGTACCCAAGTGTCATCATCACCATCAATTTTGGAGTGCTCACTTTCTGTACTATCTATGCCAGCAATTTGCTTCATATTCCTGCTGGCTGAAGAGCCTGGGAGGCATTTGACCATCTTCTACCCTTTGAATTGTGTTCCCAAGTTGGTGCCTCTGATGATATAATCTCCAAGTAGTAGTAATTTCCTCTTTTGTGGCAGTTTCTTCATATTTAGGGCATTATTAGTAGATTGGGTATTAACCTTCTAGTTCAAGGGAACTTCAGTGTCCACTAATTGGGCACTCAAATTTCCCAAGGCAGAGAAAACATTATGCAAGTATATCTCTTGATGGCAAGGGTGTCTCTGTGTTACAGGTCACAACATACCAGAGCCCACTGTGGTCCATTTGTTCCAGAGCTGCTTGATTCTTTTTGGGAGTGATGGTAGATATTTTTCAATTTGTAAACTAGAGCAGGTGTGTTTAATTACAGCTAATTCTTCCCTTAATAAAATCAATTCTTTATGCATGGCAGATAACTTGAGACATATAGGGCAAGCTCTTAGGCTCCAAATGATTCTTCTTAGAATGAAGGTACCACATCTATTGCATTGAATACACGACATGCATATCAAGATAGTTATAAAGCAGTTCTAGGACAAGGATAAAAAGGTGGGTGTTACACCTAATTGGAGGACAGATGTCAATCTATATGATGGCTATATAGGCAATGAAATCCTGAAGTGGGTGTGGGGAAACTGCTAGGTGCGTATGACCTAGATTGGCCACTGTTAGAAACAGGATACTGGGCTTGATGGACCTTGGTCTGACCCAGTATGGCATATCTTATGTTCTTATGTTCTTATGAGGGGTAGCGTGGGCAGGAATTTAAGTGTCCCTGGACAGTAGACCTTCTATGAACTGAGGGTATACTTAGATCTAAGAGAATATAAACAGGTAATAAATAGGCAAGGAAATTTTATATTAAAACCAGCCAAAATAGCAAATTTAGAAAAGCTTAGCTTTGCAATAAATGCTGGATCAGAACTCTTGCTCAGGTAGCCGAGACTAATTGAATTAACTCTCAGGCAGCAGGCTGATTGAATTAACCACACCTTGTGAAGTGGGCTTCTAACAGAGCAATGGAACTTTAAACTTTCAAATGAAATCCTACTTCTATGTACCAGTCTACTATGCAAAGGACCTTGGAACTTTAAAATGTATACCCTTTCTGCAAAATTTAGTAGGAAACCTGGTCTTTGCAAATCTAAAAGCAAATGTGTACTGCAAGTCCTAGTAGACAAATATCAAGGATGTAGTGTCCCTGGCCAGTAGACCTTCTATGAACTGAGGGTATACTTAGATCTTAGATAATAAATAGGCAAGGAAAATTTATATCAAAACCAGCCAAAATAGTACATTTAGAAAAACTTAGCTTTGCAGTGAATGCTGGATCAGAACTCTTGCTCAGGCAGCAGAGACTGTTTGCTACCTGTTAATGTCAATGTCAATTTATCTCCACATCAATATTTTTCTCTTGACCTCCACCAAGAAATAGTGCCATAACATAGAGCTGTCACACAAGGACTATGAACAACAGTGGAAGATAGTAACTCATCCCTTTCTGAACTCTCTTCATGCAAGGCAGAGCTTGAAGAGCAATCTGAGATACAGTATTTGTTTCCACCAACTTCCCCCTGACTAAATTTGTCTTCTCCCACACTTTGCAGAGCCCAGTCTTTTAAGACCACTTTTTCTTGACCTTATTCTTTCCCTTCTTCTGCCACTTATTTTTCTTCTCACTGCTGTCTGTAGCCTTCCCTATTACCATTACCTCTTCCCCATCATTTGTGCACATTTACCCGCTTTCTGACTCAATGATATCATTGAACCTGCTCGAAAACTTCAATCACCTGTTGCTCACTTTCCTGACCTCCATTCCCACCTGCAAAACACATTTGGCCCTTCTGAGACACCCTTGGCTGCTGTCTCTGCCCCTATGTGGGTTTTCTGTCCCTCATTCTGTCTTGCAACCTCAACCCTTACATTGGCCAGTATCTCTTGGAGCTAATTTGAGAGCATTTGTCTTGCACCTGTCTTTCTCCAGCTTGAGATTCCTGCCTTGAAGGGCCAGGTACTGACCCACTGAAGTGCTCATCCCATTGTCCTGGCTTGTCCATGCCTGTTTCTATCCTTTTGGCAAGACCCACAGGCAACTGCATACCTTATTACTGGCACAACCCCCATCCTATGATGGGCAGTGTCACAAATGCCCCATGCGGCCCGGCTCTGGTAAGCACATGCAACCTGTCCCAGCTCAGGTCCCTCCAAGCTGTTTGGCTGTCAAGGCTCACCATTGGCCAGGGTGGCAACTGGCACAATGGGTCCTTTGCCATCCCCTGCCCTATATCTAAAATCCTTGCCCACTCCACAGCAGATGCCCACGTAATTCTGGGCCTGTCATAAAGGGAGGCTACCATAATGCAGCCCTGCTGACAATAGATCCCTCTACCCTGGTATGCCATCACTCTTGTAGTTGATCCTCCATTGCCTGAAAGATCTTCATCTGAAAGGCAATGGGTGGACAAACTGAGCTAGTCTCTCTATCTGAGGCCCTGCATGCATACATTTTGTGCAAAGGCCCTTTAAACCCACAGCCTCAGTTTACCAGCCCAGTCCTAAAGGAGGCAGAGTCTCGCCCTGAACAGCACTACTAGAAGCCGTACTGACCTGTATACTTGTGCTGGAGCACTGAAAGTCCACTTTCTGTATGGTGCTTCAAGGGGAGCTGCAGGGCCCTCCAATGCTGGACCTTGGACTTGGACACTTGTGGTTATTGGTACTGTTTGCAAGCAGGAGGAGGACTCCACAAACTGACGCATAACACTGGAGAAGCTCCCACTGGCAGCTTTAAATATTGTCATAGGAGAGCCAAGATAAACCAGCCACACCAGTGGAACAGCATTGGAGGGGGGCAGGGCTACAGATGGTGGCCTGGAAGAGTGACTGGAAGAGTTCCAGGAGCAATGAAGTCACATGTTGGAGCCTGGGCCTGCTGGGGTTCCACGTGAGGAAGGCCCTCTTGGCTCAAGCCGGTTCTATCTTGGTCTCTGGTGGCTGCAGAAGTTGGAAAGGATACCAAGTCACCTGGCTCTCCACTTCTTAAACCCACCACTGCAAGCCCACCTCCTCTTCACCTGGCCCCAACTTCATCTGCCCCTCCATCTGGGCCTTTGCTGACGAAGTGACACCTTTATCACATGCAACATTAATAAAAAATAATAAATAATAAGTGTGTGGCACTTATTTTACTGAAAGTATGAATTTTAAAAATTTGCAAAGCCCTATGTTTCTCCCCATCCCATCCTCCCTATTTCAAACCTTGCACTGCCTCTGGGCTTTACTGCTAACTATTTACATCTTCTAATCAATTTTGTTTGACTGGCATGTCTGCAGATGGCCATCAGTAATACACACCACCATTCATAAGGCAGGAAGAACAGTTCTGTGAATTGTCACAGTTATTTTATAATTTACATTCAAGATATACTTACAGGTTATACAATTGTCTTAGACTGCTTAAACAGTTACCTGCTTGCACTGGTAAAATCCTAATATTCAGCATCTCTCCTTAATATATACAGTTAAGGAGCTACCACAGGTTTGAATGATTAAACCCAAATAATTACAAATGCATAGTACACTACAACGATTGCATATTAACAAAGGCTTGAGGCCAATTAATCATTATCCCATCAATAACTAATCTGCATAAAACTATTCTCTTAAAGACTCCGTGTTTGGGGGTGACAGGGTTACCTCATCGATTATGTAAATTTCTCATCACGCTTTACAGAAGCAGTCAAAAGAAATAAAAGGGACTGTCTTTTTCCAGTGAGCTCGGTCCCCAGAAGCACCTGATATATCTAACCATCAAGTATAAAAATAAAGGCAAGATGCACACTATACATTTTAAAACAGTGAAACATCAAGATTGTCAATAAGACCCAGTAAAATGAAAATTGTTTTAAATATAGGAGCTGGCTGGCTACTATTGATCTACTGAGTGCTTATACTCCCATCTGGTTTCTCAAATAAATACCAGGTCAACTTTGCCATGCACTGGGACTTGCAGCTCTCTGAAGGTCCAGATGTCCTGAGCATTTTCCCTATTGAAACAAAATGGAAAAGCCCTTTAGGACGCCTGACCCTTAGTTGCACTGTGGTACTAGTCTGCCTCTGGCCCCGCCTTTAGCTAGTTTTCCAGGAATGTCGTTTGGGAATGGAAAAGAACCAAAATGAATTGTGTATCTGAATTTTACTTGCTCTCCATGTTGAATGGGAAGTAATTCCCAATGCAGAGTCGCCATTCAAGACAGCCTGGCATTAGAATGAGTGAAATGCCAAGGATCTTGGATTTTCTCTGAAAGGATACCAAGCACTCCAATATTTTGAGACTGTTGTATTTTAGTATGTCTTTATACCATTCTCATTTATGAATACGAGTGTACTCACCAAGAAAGTGTGTGTGTGGGGGGGGGGGGGTTGCAAGAGCAGAATGGGGGAGTTGCTACTTTTTGAGCCAAAGCTACATTTCTCGCTCAAAGAGAAAACTAGTGTGTGGCAATTCATTTCTTTTCATGACTGCCTGTGGCTATATCTGAGCTGCCCCTGGCTCCCTAGGGGCAACTGTAATATGCTGTCGAGCCACTTATGTGGATTTCAGTCAAATTCTAATTTTAGTGTTCATTAAATATGGGCAAATCCTAGGCCAATGCATGAATCACATAGTACATAATGACTAGGAGATGTAGGTCAGATATACTTAGACATACAGTCCTCTCATTAGAATTATCAAGTCCAATCATATCTGAAATATTATGGTAAACTATTCTTGGAGAGGTTCTCCTTTTTGGTGTTGTTTTATTTTGCTTTGTTTTGCAAATAACATATCCAAATACCATTTAAACTTCAGGCTGGGAGGCTGCGGAGAATAGGATACAAGCAGACATCTTCTTTCCAGTGGTCAGTAATGTGTACCAATGTAGTTGCTCACAAGCCACCATTTTCTTTCCATTGCATTTGGGAAGCTGAAATGTAAGCTGGTGCCTTGCTTATCACTCTTTCATCCCAGTTAAAATAACGTGCATCATGCAGTTTATCACGGGCCACTTTATCTAAAGAGAGAAATAGGCTAGCTGAGGTTCCCCTTGTCCCAAAAGATTCCACTAATGATATTTTGCCCTTCCTTCCCTTCGTGCTTTTCATCAGCTTTTGTAAGCCACAGGCCTAATTTATGTGAACATTTCCAATTAGGCACAGAATGGGAGAAAGCCTTTCATAAATCAGACCTCTTTTTTGTATACGTTAACGCCATTTAGCATAATTTGGTAGCTAGCTCTTTGACATTGAGGCTACTACTTTAGTTTGTGGATCAGCCAAACTCTATGTTATGGTTACCATCATCACTTTCTCTTTGCTACTTCTATAGTAGTATGTGAAGCACTAGAAGACTAAAATTGGATGCGTGACACTAAGATTTTTCTTTCTTTTCTTTTCTCACCCTTCCTTGCTCTTTTAAACTTACCTTTCCTTCTGCCTTTCTTCAATGGTGCCATATGAAAACTGCAAATTAAAACGAAATAAATAAATGGTTCAATAAATGTTATTTAAAGCGGCACTTCATTTAAAATTCAATTCAACATATTACCAGTCTATCAGCACACTTCTGATATGTGCATGCACTTAAAATGAGATTGGACTGGGTATGCAAATGCTATTGATTACTTAATTATTTGCATTTTAACAGCTGTAGGATACATAGGAATAAAAGTCAGCTAACAGGAACATGAAACAGGATGGCAAATAAATAAGGTCCGTAAAAGCCATGTAGACTGCTCAGTTCGTTTTCTTTTCACAAAATTCCAGATGAAGTCTCACCCAAGCAGGGCCGGTATTAGATTTGCTAGGGATCAGGGCAGAATTTTTGGAAGGGGTCCCAAAGCCTGCCAGCAGCCTGTGCCTCCTTCAGTTCTGAGCAGACCTGAATATCCTCCATCTAGCACTACTACTAATTCCATACCACATTCACTCCACACAAATGAGTTGTACGGGATCCGCCGCACGGCACACAAATTTCCAAACTACCAGTCATTCTCAAACTACATACTAATTGCAAACCCTGATCAGAAGACACCTGATAGCAAGACACCACATTGACTACCTGTAAAATTACAGCAGAAGTTACTTAATCCTATACCAATTTCTTGAGCAATAAAGTCCTCCAAGACTGTCGGATCTGTGAAGAACCTTCTTGCATTCTTATGGGTAACTCATACTCTGGCAGGATAAATTAAACTATACTGGGCATCCCAGGGTCCGCTTAAGAGGTGAGTCTATGAGGCATTGGCTTAGGGTGCATCACAACAGGGGTGTAGGAAGCCTGCCTCACTAGCTCAGTCCCAGTCTGCTCCCTCCCTCCGGAGCCGCAGCTGTGTTAAGCATTAATACAACCTGGGGGAGCATTTGGATTTGTTCCTGAGACTGTATTAATGCTCAATGCTCCTGAAGCCGTGTTGCTGCAGGAAGGGGGGGGGGGGGTGGTGGCTGGGACTGGAAATCAGCTGATATTGGGGCTGTGGGAGAGCTGGCTAGTACTAGAAATGGGCTAATACTGGGACGGATGCAGCTGGGACTGGAAACAGGCTGATACTGGGCCTGGGAAAAGGGGCTGGGACTGGTAATGGGCTGATACTGGGGCTGAGGGGACTGAAAATGGACTGATACAGGGGCTGGGGGGAGAGATTAACTCATTTCGGTATTTAGGTGTTTACTTCGACTCAGATCTTTCCTTTCGTTCTCATATTTCCCATATTATCAAAACTTCCTTTTTCTTTCTCCGGCAAATTCGTTCAATTCGTCCTTTCCTTTCTCCCTCTGCTCTATCTACACTGGTGTTATCTTTAGTTATGTCACGGGTGGACTTTTTTAATGCACTATTTCTCGGCCTTCCTAAGAACCAGGTGGTAAGGCTTCAAAGGATACAGAACACTGCTGCATGTCTTGTCACATATTCCGCTCTTCGAGATCACGTCACCCCCTTACTTTTCAATCTTCATTGGCTGCCAGTTTCTTTTCGCTCACAGTTTAAGCTACTGACTCTTCTTCACAAGGTTTATCACACTGGTACTCCCTCTTACTTGTCTGACCTTCTATCTTTCCATTCTCCTCGGTACACACCCCGTTCTTTCCACCTCAACCGTCTGGCCCTTCCCTCCCCCTCCCACGCCCACCTCCAGTCTACACGTTTTTCTGCATTTTACTTTGCTGGCCCTGCACATTGGAATTCCCTTCCCTCTTCTCTCTGTCTGGAATCACAATTCACTGTTTTTAAACAAAATCTCAAAACCCACCTGTTTTCCATAGCTTTCAATGTTCCCTCCCCATTTGTGTGAGTCTTTTTCTACTGTACCTTTCTGCCTTTTGTATTTTGTCCTGTGTTCTCTGCACTTTACCTTCTGTCCTTTATAACATTTGTATATTTCCTTTTCCTTTCCGGTTCTGGCCAAAGTTTTATGTATTATGTTTTATGCGCTGTGTAACTTATGTATTTTATGACTTTTTTAATGTTTTTATTATTGTACACCGCCTTGATTGTTTGTGAAAGGCGGTTTTTATCAAATAATTAAACCCTTAAACCTTAACTGATACAGTTCTGGAAATGCACTGCTACTGGGTATGGTAGTGAGAATGGACTGATACTGGTACTGGGGGGGCTGGGACTGGAAATGAGCTGAAACATGGGCTGATGGGGGTTGGCTGATACTGGAAATAAGCTGATAATGGAGCGGGGGATGATACTGGACATGGGCTAATATTGGGGATGGGAGACTGGAAATGGGCTTGCATTTTCATCTTCAGCCCCCTTTCAATTCCAGGCCTCCAGCTCTAGAATTAATTCCCTTCCGGTCCCAGCTCCCCACTGCTAGTCCCCTTCCAGTTCCAGTCCTTTTCCAGTCCCATCGCCCGAGCCCCAGTATCAGCCCATTTCCAGTCTCACAGCCCTGATATCAGCTCATTTCCAGTACCAGCCTCCTGCTCCAGTATCAGCTCCAGCCTCCTGCTCCAGTATCAGCTCAATACCTGCTTGTAACTCACCTTGATCTACTACTGGAAAGGTATGAACTAAAAACTACGAAATAAATAAATAAAAATACTACAAGGCAGTATGATGGAATGCTTTAAAAGGAGACAAATTTTGTACAGAACATGGGCTTTACCGGAAGCCAGTGATGATGGATGAGCAAAGGGGTTACATGATCAATTCAATTCACGTGTGTAAGAATGTGTATAGCAGTATTCTGTATTGTCTATAGAGGTTTAAGCTCAATATTGGGCAGGCCCATGTATATGGAATTGCAGTAGTCAAGCCAAGATAGCATCACAAACATCATCCCACAACCTGATAAATTAAAAGCTAACACTAGTTAAGTAAGAGGAAGTGGTCCGTAAATGGAATGCACACTTAATCTCAATCCCTGCTCCACCTGTGTAACATTATTGTCACATCAGTATGTAATTTGTACATAGTTTTCCCTGTTCTCTCTCCAAGTTGTCCTCCCTGTTCGATGTAAACTCGAGAGTGCCCTGTGGTCCTCGAGTCATTCTGTTAATTGTAAACCGCACTGATGATAAAGAGTGTGGTATAAAAGAAATGTTAAATAAATAAGATATCACCATGGCAAGGATGACAGTAGTCTGAACAGATGTATCTAAAAACAGACTGCGTGAAAATGCCACAAAGAATTGAAGGACATCTTAAAAACAAGCCATACTGGGTCAGACAAAGGGTCCATCAAGCCCAGTATCCTGTTTCCAACAGCAGCCGATCCAGGTCACAAGAACCTGTTAGGTTCCCAAAAAGGTAGACAGATTCCATGCTGCGGCATCAGAGCAGGGAGGGACAGATCTGCTTAGCGTGCCGCGAGAAGGCTTAAGGGGCCTTTTTCAGTTGTCTGCCATTGCCTGCCACTGCTGAGAGAAGAAAAAGTGGTGGCGGCAGGCAACGGCAGACAGCTGAAATGTGCCCCTTAGCGCGCTGGTGACTTACATATCGGGCCTGCCTCTTCTCTCCCGCCCCATCCAGAAAGTGGCTAGATGGTGGGGCAGGTGGGGGGGGGGGGGTGCACTCAATGTGCAAGTCGCACAGGGCGCGATTCACGCTTGGTATGGCCCTGCCAGACAATCTGGTGACAGACCGTCCCATACATAGATATGGGGACTATAATAGTAGTGTGAGATAATCTGGAGACTACTGAGAAAAGCACCTTGGGTGATCGTGCCAAGTGGTAATAGCATTAGTGAAATAAACCTTTTTGGCATAGTGGGAGATTGTGATAAAGTGCAGGACAGCAGTCAACTATAAAGGGGTGTGTAAAAAGAAGGAGATGTTCGGGGAGTAAGAATGGAGAGGAGGACAGATATTGCAGGGAGTGGGGAAGAAGCAGTCAACCAGAAGAAGGTTGAGAGGGAGGGGTATAAGAATGCATGTTAGAAAAATAAAGAGGAAAGACAAGATTAATGAATACTAGAGAAAGAAGAAGTCGATGATTGTTGGGGAAGAGGACTAGGAGGCAGGAGGGCAAGTACTAGGAACATAGGATGTAGGAAAGCAGGGACTCTGACAGCTGGAGACTTTAAGGCTGGGTGAGGAAACAGAAGAAAGACTCTAAGATAGGCTGGGTATTTGGAGTTTAAGTGGGGACTTGGGGGCTTAGGTGGGATTGTGAGTGGGAACTTGGAGTTGCTTAGGGGGGTAGCAGGAACTAAGAAATTGACCAGAGACCATGGGGACAAGGTGATTGGGTGAGGAGTATGAGTAGGGCTGTGATACCAAATGTAGATATATGGGAGCGGAGAAGGTTTGAAGGATCTGGAGTGGATGGGGGCAGGTGAATAGGCTAGAGTGCTATGGAGTGGATGAGAGTCATAAGAAAGGAGAGCTCTTTCTTGAAGCAAATGAAAGAGGGTAGAAATGGGAGAGGTGAAAGGGAAAATAGAAGCCTGGATTGGGGTAGTGCTACTACTACTACTACTACTGATCATTTGTATAGCACTACAAGGCATACACAACATTGTATAGACACGCGCTCAGATCTTACAATCTAGTCAAGACAGACAACACAACAACTGGGGACAAGGATATGTCTAAGGGAATGGTAAGGAAACACATAGTTGGAGAGCAGGAGACTTCGCAGATCAGGATCCAAAAGTGGCCTCGAAGAGGTGAGTTTTCAGCCTGGATATGAAAAGGGCCAAAGTAGTATAATGGGTACACTACTCGTCAAACTGATTGACAGGTAAGATAAGGATGACAGGAGCCAATCAGCGTTCACTTCCGGTGTATGGGCCGCCTTAGGCCATGCCCCCTCCCATAGAGGTAAATGGTGAGTTAGCCCCACCCACTCCCACCCCCAAACTGTTGACAGGTACCAATCAGCACCCACTTCCGGTGCATGTCCCGCCTTAGGCCATGCCCCCTCACATAGAAGCGAATGGTGAGTTAGCCCCGCCCACTCCCACCCCCAGGCGTGGCCACCGCCCCCACTTGACACGCCTCCACCCCGCCCCAAGGATGACATCATCCAATCAGCGTCCACTTCCGGGTTTGTGCCACACCCACACCCCGCCCCACAATATGGCAATAGCCAATCAGCACCCACTTCCGGGTTTGTGCCCCACCCACAGCCTCCCACCCTCAACCACGCCCCTGCCTACATCATCAGAAATGACATCACCGGAAACAGGGTGTCATCAGAAATGGACTGTCCCTTTTTGCTGACATCACCGGAAACAGGGTGTCATCAGAAAAGGGCCGTGTCCTTTTCCGATGACCTCAGCAGAAGCAGAGTAACTGACTCCGGAAATGTATTTTGCTTCTGGTTAATGTTTACATCTGCAAAAAGAAGGAACCCTGGAAAAAAAATGCTTTTCTCTCTCCCACTGCCCCAGTTCTTTTTTCTCACAAAAGATTCTTAGCACAGCACAGGGCTTTTCACAGAGGCACAGACAGGGTAGAAGCTTTTCTTTACAAAAGTTAAACCTCAATTAACACATCTTTTGTTATAGAAACCAGTGCTCTCCATGTGATAGAATTTTGCTTTTAAGACCTCATGGTTAGAGACAAGTATTCTGGCAAACACAGAAATACAGAGAGAGAGAGAGCTGAGTTCAAATCCCCCTAATACAGCTATTTTTAGTGGCTTTGAAAAAACCAATACAGAGAGACAAGTCTGAACAAGCCTCTAGGGTGTGGTAACACGTGATTGGTTGAAACAAGAGGCCTGTTCTGAGCATGCTCCAGGTGTTCTGAGCATGCTCCTGGTGTAAGGCTGTGTGTCCTGTGTAAGGGGAACATTTTAACACAGAGATTCAAAAAGAAAAAATGGCTCTTTTTGGAGCACCAAGCAAACTAGGATCAGCAGAGGCAAGAGAATGACTAACTCAGGAAATGTGTTTTGCTACTGGTTAATGTTTACATCTGCAAAAAGCAGGAACCCTGGAAAATAAAACAAAAAATGCTTTCTCTCTACCACTGCTGCAGTTCTTTTTTCTCACAAAAGATTCTGAGCACAGCACAGGCTTTTCACAGAGGCACAGACAGGGTAGAAGCTTTTCTTTACAAATGTTAAACCTCAATTAACACATCTTTTGTTAGAGAAACCAGTGCTGTCCATGTGATAGAATTTTGCTTTTAAGACCTCATGGTTAGAGAGAAATATTCTGGCAAACACAGTGTAGTTCAGACTGAAATACAGAGAGAGAGCTGAGTTCAAATCCCCCTAATACAGCTATTTTTTGGAGAGAGAGAGCTGAGTTCAAACACAGCCACAGCTATTTTTTAGTGGCTTTGAAAAAACTAATACAGAGAGACAAGTCTGAACATGCCTCTCTAGGGTGTGGTAACACGTGATTGGTTGAAACAAGAGGCCTGTTCTGAGCATGCTCCAGGTGTTCTGAGCATGCTCCTGGTGTAAGGCTGTGTGTCCTGTGTAAGGGGAACATTTTAACACAGAGATTCGAAAAGAAAAAATGGCTCTTTTTGGAACACCAAGCAAACTAGGATCAGCAGAGGTAAGAGAGGTTTTCTCCTGGTGTAAGGCTGTGTGTCCTGTGTAAGGGGAACATTTTAACACAGAGATTCAAAAAGAAAAAATGGTTCTTTTTGGAACACTAAGCAAACTAGGATCAGCAGAGGTAAGAGATTTTTTTTTGTAGAAAAGTGTTGTAAGGAATCTCCGCTCCTACAAGAGCTAGAGGACATACAGACAACCAATCTACGCTGCTTGTGCTTTCTCTGTACATGGTTGTGGAATCAGCCATGCATCGTCTGAAGAGCCAGAAGATGCACTCTGCGGTGCCCCCCGGCAGGGAGGCCCGCAACCTCAATGGCATCGGTAGGAAGTGCTTCCAGGGGTCCATGCTTGCTTGCCGTGTCCAGTCTTACCAGCTGTACATGGGCATGTACTTGCGAGACCTGGCCAAGAGAATCGACTCGCTTGCTCAGAACCGGCGCCGAGGCCAGTGCCTCCCACATCCGGAAGAGGAGCCGTTCCAGCATCGGAGGAACCGGGACAGTAAAGGCCTCCTTCGGAGGAGAGTCGTACTGCAGAGCATCGAGCTCCTTGGCTTGAGGCTCTTCCTTGGGATCAGCAGGGATAGCCAGGGCAGCGGCCATATCCCGCACGAACTCCGAGAACCTAGTGTCCTCCGGAGGGGAGCTACTCCGGGACTCAGACTGCGGTGAGTCCGACGGGACGCACCGAGTCTTAAAGGTATCGGGAGACTCCTCGTCCTCCGTCTCCCAGGCGGATTCATCCGAGGAGGAGTCAGGGTCCGACCCCGTGGGGCCCCGAGGCACCCGTCCCAACACCGGGGGCACCGGCGTCGACACCCTCGGTCCCGAACAGGAGGTCGAGGGAGACCTCGACCGAGGGCGACTTCGAGCCCCGAGGGTCTCGAGTATTGGCTCGGTCTCCGGGGTTGACTTCGAAGTCGACATCTCGGTGGTCAGGGCAGATGCACCAGACAGGCTGGCCATCACTGCCCGCTGCTGCTCCATGAAGGCAGACAATCTGCACTCCAAGGCTGTCATCCTGAGACTCAGCTCGGGAGACGCAGCAGCCACCGACTCGGGCCCCGGCGGCGCCGGGCCTGACGTCGACTCTCTGGGAGGAGTGTCCACGAGGACTACGGGGCTTACGTGTCCAGCAGACTCCGGCTCCACGTGAGGGACTTTGGCAGGCTTCTCCTGATCCACGGGCCCGGGACGGCGGTCGGGGGTCTTAGACCTGGCCCTCGAGGGTTCATGGACCTCCTCCGACGCCGCCCTCGTGAGCCGCTTCTTCCTCTTGCATTCCCCGTCGGGGGACCCCTGTCCGAGGAGCTTCGACGGCGCTTGGGATTGGAATCCCGAGATGTCGAGGCCTCAGACGAGGTCCGGGCTCGGCCGGAGGCAGAGTCCGAGAAAAACCTTTCCTTCTGATGCTGTCGACTTTTCAGTGCCTTGGAAGACATCTTCCCACATGGCCCGCACGACTTGGGGTCGTGGTCAGGGCCGAGGCACCGAAGGCAGCAGTCGTGTGTGTCGGTGAGAGACATAAGTTTCTTACACCGATCACACTTTTTGAAACCACTGGAAGCCATCGGGGAAAAAAGGGCCCCAGCAAGCTCAGAAGACCGGCCTTCCAGGGAAAAATTGAAAAAAGGGCGCGAACGCCAGCCATGAAGGGCAAAAACCGAAAAAGAAATAAACGGGCTCGATACCAGTGTACCGAACCCGGCGGGAGGGGAACCGGCGTTGAACCGGAGAAAAATAGGGAAAAATCGCCGAAGAAAAAATCACTTTTATCCGGGAGAACAGGACAGACGTCCGATGGGCTTCTCGGAAAAAAAGAGACTGAGGTAAGATGGCACCTTTAGGCGGGAAGGGAACCGCGCATGGGTGCCAGCATTCCCAAAGGCTTTCATGGAAAGTTTGGGAAATGCTCCGCTGGGGTTTCATCGGCGCCGATGACACCCATATGTGAGGACTGACTTCCTGCTTGGTCCTGGAGAACACAGTCTTAGGGAACACAGGTCTGTCTGATGTCTTAAAACAAACCCATGAATTTGTGTAAAGCACAACGCGTATGTTTATCTTTAAATGCTGTTCAAATATTGCTACATCATCGAGCATGACTTTTCTATGTACCGGCCACCCCAATTCATTATGTAGTTTTTTAGCACCTTCTAACAATTCGACATCTGTCATTTTTACCTGTGACATGAGGGCTGTGAGGCTACCTGCAAAACACAGGTTATTATCAGTGTTGTTCAAGTTTATCAAATACACTCTCCCTTCGCGCCTCTCAAAGCCTGCACGGAGGGAGGGACGGACGGACCGACCGATTGATTCAGCTTGCAGAGGGGGCCCCGCGGGTCAGTCCATGCTGCCGCGGCAGCAGAGGGGGCCCCGTGGCGGCAGCCAGCAGGTTTTTTTTTAAATTTTATTTTAAAAAAAAGATAATTTGTTCGAATTTTGTGGGCCCTTGCCAGCTGTGGGCCCTACGCCACGGCGTAATGGGCGTATAGGTAAATCCGGCCCTGTCTCTAGGAATCTGTAGTAGCTCAGCTTGTTCTCTTTTCCAACTAGAGATTACTGTGGGTCTAGAATAATTGCAGTGCTGATTTTCCATAGGTATGGATGGTGTAATTTGAGCTCTTGATGCTGGTGCTGAGTGTACAGTTCATTTGAAGGGATTAGTGTTATGACGCATAATGTCTAGCAGTGGAGCTGGATATTAGTGTTGTCACTGATCTGAGACTAGCATTTGAACAGAATATTTTTGTGTGTTGAGATGTAAAGTGAACCACCCTACTTCTGTTGTGCATTAGTTCTTGGGAAGGTTTTATTGGTGAGTCTGGTAATGTTCCATATGAATGAATAATTCTGCTCTATCAGACCAAGTGGAGGAGTAGCCTAGTGGTGAGAACACTGGCTTGGTAACCAAGCAACCAGGGTTCGATTCCCATTAGCACTCCTTGTGGCCTTGGGCAAGTCACTTACCCCTCCATTGCCTCGGAAGAAAAGCCTGACAATCTACTTCCAGTGACACTGCCAAGAAAACCCAGGAGCTTCTGGGTCGCCAAGAGTCAGGACTGACTCAAAGGCACACATTGCATTTGCATCAGACCAATATTCAAAGGCAATTAGACATTCACTGACAAATGCATATTTGGCCTAACCATGTCTTTTCAAAATATATAGAGATAATATCAGGCTGTTTAAATTGCAGTTGGCAAGATATTATCTGCATATTTGTGGGGCATATTAGGAGAGGAGTGAGGATAGGCCAGAAAATTATCCAGATAGAGGCAATATTCAACCACTTTTCAAGTAAGTTACACATTTACTACTAATCATTTGTATAGCGCTACAAGGCATATGCAGCACTGTACATATAAATGTAAGACACAGTCCCTGCCCATCAGAGCTTACAATCTAATCAAGACAAAACACATGGAGTCTGATCCCAGTAGTGGCACTTCTGAGCCGTCTGGGTGCCCCTGAGCAGGACGGGCCTGTTAGGACCCGATTCTGCACTGTGGGAGCCAGACATTCCCGTGGGTACAGAACCGGGCCCTGAGATGGCTCAGCATGTCCCTTCATACCCACAGGGATGTCCACCCCAAATGCCAGTGTGCCTTCCACAGCACCGACCCCCTGTAACCCTGCCGCCCGGCCCCAGGCTGGGAAGCTGAGGCCTGGATTGGGTGGCAGGGACCCATCTTGTGCTGCCTGTTGCTCCAAGGAGGGCTGCCAGGCTCCGGGGAGGAGGAAGGGGGGGGGGGCTGTTCGGCAGTACCATGCTTATTCTACCTCAGAGGTGGAATAAGCAGGGTATCCCCCCCTGGCAATCCCTAGACATACAGGGCCATCACTGGAATTGGACCTGTATGTCCAGAGATCGGTCCTGCTCACACTCCACCTACATCCCCCACAGCATGCACAGCGGCTCTGTATGTGCAGCGGGGCTGGGAGGCAGAATAGGCTGAGGATGGATAGCGGGGTAGGATGTCCCATCAGGACATCCAGCCCCATTATTCGCCTTCCTGGATCGGGCCCATAGTGAAACTAGGGACTAGAATATGATAAGATACACATAAGTAGTGGACAAGAGAGTGAGGATCATCAAGATCCAAAAGCGGCTTCAGAGAGGTGGGTCTTTAGCCTGGATTTGAATAGGGCTAGAGAATGAGCCCAATGCACAGACTCAGGTAGTTTGTTCCAGGCATATGAAGCTGCAAGATGGAATGAACGAAATCTGGAGTTGGCAGTGACAGAGAAAGGCAGAGATAAAAGGGATCTACCAGAGGAGCGGAGTTTCCGAGGAGGAGTATAGCGTGAGATGAGAGGAAAGGCAGTGAGGAGCTGCAGAATGAATGCACTTGTAGGTCAGTAGGAGAAGTTTGAACTGGATGCAGAAACTGATAGGGAGCCAGTGAAGTGACTTGAGAAGAGGGGTGACATGAGCAAAGTGATACTGGCAGAAGATTAGCCGTGCAGCTGATTTTTTAATAGATTGAAGAGGAGAGAGATGATTCAGAGGGACCCCAGCGAGCAGCAGGTCACAATGGTCAAGCCAGAAGGTGACTAGTGAGTGGATAAAGGTCTTAGTAGTGTGAGTAGAAAGGAAGGGATGAATTTTGCTGATGTTATAGAGAAAGAAGAGACACGTTTTAGCCAGCTGTTGGATGTGCACAAAGATGACCTCAAGGTTGCAAGTTGAAGAAACAGTGAGAATATAGTGCACAGAAATAGAGAAGGGAGGAAGGGTAGAGGTGGGTTTAGGGGGAAAGATAAGGAGTTCAGTTTTGGCCATGTTCAATTTCAGATGGCAGTGAGACATCCAGGCAACAATGTCAGATAAGTAGGCAGAGATTTGGGCCTGGATTCCTGGAGAGATTTCAGGCGCAGAGAGGTAGATCTGAGAGTCATCAGCATAAAGATGGTACTGAAAGCCATGGGAGGAAATAAGTGCACCAAGGGACTGAGTGTAGAGAGAGAAAAGTAGAGGTCCCAAGACAGAGCCCTAAGGTACACCAACTGAAAGCAGGGTGGCAGTAGAGGAGGATCCACCAGAACATACACTAAAAGTGTGATGGGAGAGATAAGAAGAAAACCAGGTCAGAACAGAGCCCCTAAATCCAATCAAGGACAGGGTATCGAGGAGGACAGTGTGAAAGGCAGCAGAAAAGTCAAGAAGGCTAAGAATCGAGTAGGCATTTGGTTTTGGTGAGGAACAAGTCGCTGGAAACTTTGGTAAGAGTCGTTTCTGTGGAATGTAGAGGACAAAAGCCAAACTGCAGTGGATCCAGAAGGGTTTGAGAGGGAAGCAAGTCAAGATAGTGATGGTGAACTGCTTGTTCAAGTAGTTTTGAAGCATAGGGGAGGGGTGGGGTCTAGTGAGGGCTTTTTGAGGAGGTATGACCAGAGCATGCTTGAAGGCGACAGGAACAGTTGCAGTGGAAAGCGATAGTTAAGAATATGACAGATGGAAGGGATGATGGCAGAAGAGATAGAGCTTAGCAGATGGGTGAGAATGGGATCAGAGGAGCAGGTAGTCAGTTTGGAGGAGGAGAGAAGATTTGCAGTTTCCTCTTCAGTGATTTCAGAATTTTGTACTTTGTCATGGAAATACCCCAGGTCTGGGCAGAAAGTGAAGGAGGGGTTGGGGGGAAGAGGTACCTCGATTAGAGAGTGGAGCATAGCAAAGAGACGGTGAAGGTCAGAAGCAAGAGATTTAGTCAGATGGATATAGTACTCTTGCTTGGAGAGTGCTATGGCTGACTGGAAAGAGGTTAGCATAAATTTGAAATTTAGGTAGTCATCAAGGGTATGCGATTTAAGCCAAAGGCACTCAGATGAGCAAGCACAGGAATGCAAATAGTGGGTTGCTGAGGACAGCCAGGGTTGGGTACAGTATGCTTCACATGGTGTGGAATGGTAGGAGCCAGTGCATCCAGAGCAGAGGAGAGTATACTGTTACAGGAAAATACTGCCTCATCAACAGACTCAGATGACATAGTAGAGGAAAGAGGTGATAAGACAGTGGTGGAGAGAGCTGAAGGGTCGCTACTGTGAAGATTCCTAAACATGTTGGTGGAGATTGGCTGTGAAAGTTGGTCAAATAAGGGAAGAACTGAGGTGGAGAGGTTTGAGGATGAGCAGTTGGAGAAGACAAGGTCAAGACAGAAGCCATGATTGTGAGTAGGAGTGGTAGAGCACAACTGGAGGTTGAATGAGGAGGTTAGGAAAAGGAGTTTTAAGGCATAAGGATCAAAAGGATCATCAACATGGATGTTAAAATCCCCAAGAATAAGGGAAGGGGAAGATGCATCCAGAAAGGAGGAGAGCCAGGAGTCAAAGTCTGTGAGAAAGGTAGAGGTAGACTTGTAGGGGGATCAATAAATGACAGCTACCTGGAGAGGTAGTGGAGTAAATAGGCAGATGGTGTGGACTTCAAAGGAAGAGAATGAATTATATGGAGCTGGAGGAGGGGCCGAAACTAGCAGGCATGGGTGAGTAGAAACCCAACACTGTCATCACTAGCGATGGGCCGAGGTGCATGGGGAAAATAGGAAGCCCCCATGAAAGCAACTGGAGCAGAGTCTTCAGGGAAAAGCCAAGTTTCAGTAAGAGCCAGGAGATGCAGAGTATTAGAAATAAAGAGGTCATGTATGAAGTTTATTAGAGACAGAATGTATATTCCACCAAGCGTATGAATAAGGGAGAGAAGAGGGAGAAAGGAGAGGGATATGAACCAGTGGAGGAGTAGCCTAGTGGTTGGGGCAATGTACTTCAGGCTAGAAGGTCAGGGGTTCAAATCCCACTAGAGGACAGCAACCTTGGGCTGGAAGGACTGGGGTTTCTAGTCCCACAGGTGCTCCTTGTGGTCTTGGGCAAGCCACTTAACCCTCCATAACCCATGTTCCCTGTAAAATAGTTTTCTCCAAGTTATAATGTAATTAATATAACTGTTCAATGTAATTTCAGTTTGTTCAATGTAAACCGCGCTGATGCAGAATAGCACGGTATATAAGAGAATGTAAATAAATAAAAATAAATAAATTTGAGAGGTTATGTATTGATCTGCCTTGGGAGTGTGAAAAAGTCTAAGGGAGCCAGGGTTGGGATTGATGAAAGAAGAAGAAGGAGCAGGAACAGGAGTAGGGGAGAAAGGAGGAGGCATGATGGAAGATGTATTACAACTATTTGATAAACTGAAGAATAACAAATCACCTTGACCCGATGGTATATATCCAAGGGTGTTGAAAGAACTTAAATATGAGATTGCAGACCTACTATTAGTAATCTGTGAACTATCATTGAAATCATCTGTAATACCTGAAGATTAGACGATAGCCAATGTAATGCCAATTTTTTAAAAAGGGTTCCAGGGGTGATCCGGGAAACTACAGACCGGTGAGCCTGACGTCAGTACTGGGAAAAATGGTAGAAACCATCATAAAGAACAAAATTACTGAACATGTAGATAGTCATGGCTTAATGGAAGACAGCCAACATGGCTTCAGCCAAGGAAGGTCCTGTCTTACTAATCTGTTATGTTTTTTTGAAGGTGTGAATAAACAGGTAGACAAAGGTGAGTTGGTTGATATAGTGTATCTGGACTTTCAGAAAGCCTTTGACAAGGTCTCTCATCAGAGACTTTTGGCAAAAATAAAAAGTCATGGGATAGGAGGCAGTGTACTATTGTGGATCAGGAACTGGTTAAAAGATAGAAAGCAGAGGGTAGGGCTAAATGGCCAATTTTCCCAATGGAGAAAGGTGAATAGTGGAGTACCCCAGGGATCTCTGCTGGGTCCACTACTTTTTAACATATTCATAAATGACCTGGAAATGGGAATAATGAGTGAGGTTATTAAATTTGCAGATGACACAAAACTATTCAAAGCTGTTAAAACCCATGAGGATTGTGGAAAATTGCAAGAGGATCTTGATAAATTGGAAGTCTGGGCATCCAAGTAGCAGATGAAATTTAATGCGGACAAGTATACAGTTATGCACCTAGGAAAGAAAAGCCCAAACTATGGTTACATGATGCAAGGTTCCACATTGGGAACCACCACCCAGGAAAAAGATTTAGGCGTCATCGTGGATAACATGTTAAAACCCTCTGCCCAGTGTGCAGCGGAAGCCAAGAGAGCAAATAGAATGCTAGGTATCATAAGGAAAGGAGTGGAGAATAAAACAAGATACAGTCAAACCTCGGTTTTCATTTGCCCCGGTTTTCATATGCTTCGGTTTTCAACGTCTTTTTTGACTGAGATTTTGTCCCGGTTCTCATACATCGCTTCAGTTTTCAACGTCTTTTTTGACTGAGATTTTGTCCCGGTTCTCGTACATTGCCTCGGTTTTCGTAAAGTACAGTACTGTAAATACATACACCCTCGCGCTACACACCGGTCTGTATACACTGCCAGAACGCCCGCCCGGTCCCGGCAGCACTGCCCCCCGGACTCACCGATCGCCAGCGTGATGAGAAGCGAAAGCCAGCTGAGCACGTAAATGAAACACATCCTTGAGCCTGGTCAGAGTTAGAGAGGCAAGGATTGCGCAGAGAGGAAGGCCCCGATCTCGTCCACCGCCTGCCCGTTCTCTGGAGCGCTCCCTCAGGCTCGGAGGTAGCAGGGAAGAAAAGCTGTCAACGTAAGCAGGAGATGTTGCATGAATGTGGGAGGCAGTTCTTTCTCTTTCAGGGTACGTCTGAAGCTATATCATTAAGATTTTCTGCCATTCTGAAGCATTGAGCAGATAAAGTAAAGGTATTTTAATGGGCTGAATCCAATGTGATTCCGAAGAGAGCTGGGCACAGCAGCTTGTCAGGGGTGGCTAAGGCCAGATGCTAACATACTGTACTGTACAGTACTGTACTTAGCTTGCTTTCAGTGATGTTAAATGTTCATTTATCCATTTCATTAGTCATTTATATTTATTTCTCATTGTTTTCTGTATGTAAAAATATTGTTATTCTCTATAAAATGTATTTTTTGTGAATATTTTTGGGTGTCTGGAACGGATTAATTGGATTTACATTATTTCTTATGGTAAATATTGCTTCAGTTTTCATACGTTTCGGTTTTAGTCAGACTTTTTCGAATGGATTAATCATGAAAACCGAGGTTTGACTGTATTATAATGCCTCTGTATTGTTCCATGGTGTGACCACACCTTGAATATTGTATGCAATTCTGGTCGCCGTATCTTAAAAAGGATATAACATTATTAGAAAAGGTACAGAGAAGAGCCACCAAAAACGTAAAGGGGATGGAAGGATACCCCTATGAAGAGAGGCTAAAAAGATTAGGCCTCTTTAATCTTGAAAAGAGACAGTTGAGGGGAGATATGATAGAGGTCTATAAATTAATGGAGTGGAACGGGTAAACGTAGATTTACACCATCAAAATATAGAAAGACTAGGGGACATGCAATGAAGCTACAGGGTAACCTATTTAAGACTAATAAGAGAAAATATTTTTTCACACAATGTGTAATCAAACTCTAGAATTTGCTATCGGAGGATGTATTAAAAGCTGCTAGTGTAGTCGGGTTTAAAAAAGGTTTGGACAAGTTCCTGGAGGAAAGGTCCATAAACCATTATTAAAAGGGACCCGGGATATCACTGCTTGACCCAATACAAGCACCGAGGAACCTGTGTCTTTTGGGGAAACTGCTAGGTACTAGCTTGGCCACTGTTGGAAACAGGATACTGGGCTTGATGGATGATGATCTGATTCAGTATGGCATATCTTATGTTCTTAAATAGTGCCATGGAATTGTTGGAATGAGGGGAAAAGATAGGGGGAGTTAACATCAAGAGTACAAAGTGATGTGGAGTTATTGGAGAGACAGGAGAGAAGAGAATACAAATCAGAGGAGATACAGGTAGAGAGGGAGGAGAGAGTTCCTAGTGCATTCAGGTGCAGCTGAGTAATAGCATCAATGAGCAGAGGAAGGCTATGAAAGAATGTTAGGTGGGTGGATAGAGGGGTGGGGGTGAATAATAAAGTAAAGTGTTAAAAAGGGAGACACAGCACTGCAGAGAGCAGGAGCTAGGTACAGGACAGACAGAAGACAGGACACACTCCGAAAATATAGAAAGAAAGAACAATATATAAATAAATAACAAGCTAAATTCTAAACAGGCACAAGAAAATGCCTGAATAGAGCATGAAAGTTAGCAGAAGCTTGCAACAAGCAGGAACCTCCAAATGGAGGGTCAGCAGCTCATGTGCCCAAAGAGGAAAGCTTCTGAACAAAGCGGGGGAGGGGCTGGCCAAGTGCTGCAGGCAGGTAAATGGAAGCAGGCAGATTGCACAGGAAGTGCCCTAGTAAAACTCAGACAAGGTGAAAACGCAAACTTTAAGAGCCAGATATTCTTCTGGGCAGGCTATGCGCTGCCTCAGTGCATAGCCCTGCCCGCCGATTCTTAACCCCAGATATTCAATGCCGGGGTCATATGCAGCCCCAACATTGAATATCCAGGGACTGCCGCATATGCCGGAAGCCGCATTAGGTTACTGGGCAGCAGTGATATTGCATGCGGCCAGTTAGCTCCTGGACTGAAAGATAGGCAAGGGTTTTCTTTGCCAATCTTTTCAGCACGGATCGCTAACCGGGCAGCATGCAATATCGCTGCTGCGAGGCTATCGTTTGTCACCACCTCCATTCCACCCCCGACGTCCCGATGCTAATCAGATAACATTGTGGCACGTAGGGGAGTTAGAAGGGGATATTCAGTGGCACTAACCATGTAAGTGCAGTTGAACATCCCAATTTAAGGCATTTACATGGTTTACAGGGTTGTAAACCTTGTAAATGCCTTTCAAATATCGTGCCCTAAATATTTACTGAGGAATCGGGAGAAAAAGAAAAGAAAAAACACTCCCAACTCTGCAGTCAGTAGTAGTCAGAATACAGAGGCAATAAAGTAAAGTGTTAAGAAGAGAGACACAGAACTGCAGAGAGTAGGAGCTGGCTAAAGGACACGTTTAGTTCAGGTCTGCAGAACATCAGGCCTGGCCTAAACAGATAATACATTGATCGCACCACCATTCTCTGTATATTTAGCGCCACTCGCTATATGTTTATGTTTATGTTTGTCTTTATTTGATATCTGCAAATCTATGCCGTTTACAATAAAATTAATATACGAGCCAAGAAAAGAACACCAGTTCTGGTTCCAGGAAAGAAGAGAATGCACAAATTAAGTTAAAGGGGATGGTGGCATTTAACAAGCCAGTGAGCTGAAAATTTACCTCTGTAAGATCAAAACTAAGGGGGGTGGGGAGCGCAAAAGCTAAAGTTGGCTCAGGGTGCTACAATCCCTTGAGTTGGCCCTAGGGCACCCACTGATCTTAACGCTAGACGTAAGTCCAAAGAGGCCTTCAGCTACATTCACAGCAGTGGTTTTGGCTAAATCCAGCACAATGAAGATTTGATGCCCATTATAAATGAGATCTTTTTGAATTTCAGCCTTTGTGAGAATAGCTAAGGTCTCCTGATACACTGCTGAAGCTGGGTGAGAAGGTACATGGTGCATCTATTCGATCTCCAGGACCTATGCAAAATGAAGATTCAGCAGTTTTGAGAAGAAATTAGACAGAAAAGTTAACATGCCTGTACCCTCAAGGCCCTCTTGGAGGCCTAATAGATGTATGTTATTATGTCTACTGTGATTAGAAAGGTCTATGTCTAGTTATAGGTGTCAGATAGATTTAGTGTTATCCTGCCCTTGTTCTGCAAAGCATTCCAACTAATTCATACATTGCTATATTTGTTCAGTCTTTGCTTGAGAAGCTTGTATCTGCACAGATAGCCACATCCGATTTGATGTCCTGCGTCATTTCAATTTGGGATTCCATCAAGCTGTGCAGCATGCAAATCTCATTAATTAAAGCGCCCTTGGCATCTGTGCTGGATTTGCCCGCTGCCATTTTTCTGAGGTTGGGAGGTCACCTTTATGATGTTTGAGATCCGAGTTCAGCATGCAATACTACTCAGCTTTCCCCGATTTTGAACTGGCCATCTTCACAGATTAGTAGCAATGACGGGGAAGACTCTCTGCTGGACAGAGCTAAGGAATGGGCACAATCCGCAAGAGCCACAGAGCTCTTTATTCAAGCAGACATTTTCTTTTACAAAGGGCGCCCTCTGGGGCTCCTCAATGACATCGGGATCCTGGTTACAGCCTGCACTCATGGTCTGTACAGTAAGAATGTGCATCTGATAGAGGCACTTGGTTCATTGTAAACCGTTTTGAATTGGAGAAAAATGGTATAAAAAAACTGTTAAATAAATAAATTTTGGTTCCTCAACAATGTTAGTCTGTGCAAAATCTATTGTATTCGCATTGCCCTACATACAATTAATTTTCATGCAAAAAATAGTTCTAGCAAGCATAAAAAGGATATTAAAATGAATATATGTTGCAGGTGCAGGTGCTTTTGTGCATCTGGTTCTAGCTAATGCCTTGTAGAAATGGTTCGCTAACTTGAGATCATATGATCACTCCAAGGCAGCTCTCCTGCGTAGTGCATATCAATATGTTACCCGCCCATCCCCCATTTGTTATCCCAAATGCATGATTCTGCACTTTTTTCATCGGTCTTAACACCAAGCACACATACATTCCTGTTACAGAACGTACTGTTATGTGCAAAAAGACAAAGCTTTTCTACTATTCCCTCTCCAACATTACTCATGAAAATATTAAGCAGAACTTGATATTGTACAAAGTTTTTGAGAATTCCATTGATCGCCCTTCTCTCCTCATAATAGACTCCATTTACCACTACTCTTTAGTGTCTAGCCCTCAACTAGTTTTTAACCCTGTCAACCTGCTTGGGAACTGTCCCTATACTGATAAGTTTATTTATGTCTTTTGTATGGGAGAATATCAAAAGCTTTGCTAAAATCCAGGTAGGTACAGTGACTACATTACATATTCTACCACTTTACAGCCAAGAAATCCTAACTGCCATTTGTTTTTACTTTGGAGTCTTCGAGAACGTAGAAGGTAAGTTAGTAAATTTTGTAGAGTTGAACTGCTTGTGTAAAACAGTTAAATTGCCATGTCACAGCATGAACTAAACTGACACTATATGCTTCCTTGTACAGTTCTAGCTGTGATCTGAAACATTTTTTTTGAACAAAGGGTGTTAGCCATGCCACATTCCAAACCTAAACAGATAAGTTATTTATACAAGCCTGCTTAATTGGATAGTGCTATCTAGATAACATTTGGCCCCACCCCCTGGAATGCCTCCCAGGTGTCATTCTCTTAAACATATTTTGGGCTGGACATCAAGATGTTCAGTCTAAAGTTACATAGTGGGTGACTCTAGAAAAATACAATTAAATCCAAAGTTAACCAAATAAAATCATGTTCTAAATTGATCTTATTATTCCATAAACGTTGTTGGGAGGAAGGGAATTACAGATCAAAATACATTGTTGGTTAAATAGCTCCAAAATCATGCTCTTGCTCGGAGTATTCATTGTGTACCAACAAAAGACACAATTGGTGACATCAGCTCAGTTACCGATTTAATTGAATGGAGTGGGTGAGCAAACATACCTGCCTCCTTTTGTACGGTAGAGTAGATTCTCCGAAGACAAGCAGGATTGGTTGGATTCTCTTCTGAGGGGTACTGAGGGGTACTGCCGACCAGACTTGATGTCCAGAGAGGTATGCTGTCTGCCTGGTGCCAAAATCCAAGATGTTACGGAGAGTTTGCCGAGACTCATCAAGCCCACTGACTATTACCTAATGTTGCTAATCCATGTTGGAACAAATGATACTGCCAGGTATACCTCGGAACGTATCAAAAGTGACTTCATGGCTCTGGGACAGAGGGTGAAGCATTTAGGTGCACAGGTGGTGTTCTCTTCAATCCTTCCTGTTGAGGGTAAAGGCCAAGGCAGAGAGGCTCACATCCTGGAGATGAATGCATGGCTGCGTGGATAGTGTCATCGAGAGCGTTTTGGTTTCCTAGACCATGGGATGCTGTTCCAATGGTTGCAGAGCAGAGATGGCATCCATCTGTCCAAGAAAGGTCAACGCATCTTCGGTAGTAGACTGGCTAATCTACTGAAGAGGGCTTTAAACTAGATTCGTTGGGGATGGGTGAAGAAAGCCCCCAGGTAAGTAAAAGCCCCCAGGTAGGTGATACATTAAATACCTTTATGGAAATGGGTAACAGGGGTAATATATGGAAAGCAGTGTGTATTAATGCCCGTAGCATGGGAAATAAGATCCCTGAAGTTGAAGCTTTGGTGGGAGTGGCTGACTTGGATTTAGTGGCAGTTACAGAAACATGGTTCACAGAAAACCATGACTGGGATGTAACTATACCTGGCTATACTTTATTCAGAAAGGACAGGGTAAGGAGAAGGGGAGGAGGAGTGGCACTATATGTAAAAACTACTATTAAAGCTTTGGGATTACAGAGCTTAAAAGGGAGAGAGGAGGCATTGTGGGTTAAACTAGAAAGAGGGAAAGAGAAATCTATTTGCATTGGTGTGATATACAGACCTCCCTCACAAGAGGAAGAGGTGGACAGAGAGTTAATTGAAGACATACGCAGCATTGCTAGGAAAGGGGAAGTGCTACTGATAGGAGATTTCAATATGCCAGGTGTTGATTGGCACATTCCTGCTGCAGTATCATAAAGAAGTAAGGAGATCCTGGATTCTCTACAGGGAGAACTATTCAGGCAATTGGTAACAGACCCCACATGTGAAGGGGCCATACTGGACTTGGTGCTTACCAATGGTGAAAGTGTTTCTGATGTTGTAGTGGGAGATCATTTTGCATTCAGTGATCACCAGATGGTGTGGTTCAGTATTAGGACTAGGGTTGTTAGAATCCATTCCAAGGTGAGGATCTTAGACTTTAGGAAGACTAACTTTGCGAAGATGGGCCAATACCTCAGGGAGTCGTTAGTGGGATGGGAACTGCTGGGGGATGTAGAAAAACAGTGGGCAAAACTGAAAGGGGGTATTTTAAGGGCAACCAACCTTTTTGTTAAAATGGTAAATAAAAGCAAAAGGAACAGGAGACCGCAATGGTTTTCGAAGGAAGTAGCTGAAAAAGTGAAGAAAAAGAGGGAGGCCTTCATGAAATACAAGAGATCACAGAGAGAGGAAGACAGGCATCTGTATTTGGAAAAACTTAGAGAAGCTAGCAAAGTAGTCAAGAAGGCAAAGATTCAAAAGGAGGAGGAAATAGCCAATGCAATAAAATGGGGGGATAAGACATTTTTCAGATATATTAGTGAGAAGAGGAAGGGCAAAAGTGGTATTGTCAGACTCAAGGGTGCAGGGGGGGAATATGTAGAAGCTGATAAGGATAAAGCGGAATTGCTTAACAAATATTTTTGTTCTGTGTTCACAGATGAAGAAGCAGGAGCAGGACCTCAGAAAACACCCACAAATAAGAACAGAAGCGAGGGACATCTTGAACAATTTTCAGAAGACTGTGTTCGTGAGAAACTAGCTCAACTTAAAGTAGACAAAGCGATGGGACTGGATGGGATACACTCTAGAATACTGAGGGAACTTGGGGACGTTCTAGCAACTCCACTGACTGACCTTTTCAATGCCTCGTTGGAGTCAGGAATGGTGCCAAAGGACTGGAGAGAGGCTCATGTGGTGCCTTTACACAAAAGCGGAAGTAAGGATGTGGTTGAAAACTACAGGTCGGTTAGTTTAACTTCGGTGGTGAGTAAATTATTGGAAACGCTGCTGAAAGAGAAAATAGTGAGGTTTCTGGAGTCCCGCGGATTACAGGATCCGAGGCAGCATGGATTCACCAGAGGCAGGTCTTGTCAGACAAATCTGATTGATTTCTTTGACTGGGTGAGCAGGGAGTTGGACCGAGGGGGAGCTCTAGATGTGGTGTATTTAGATTTCAGTAAAGCCTTTGACACTGTTCCTCACAGGCGACTTATAAACAAACTGAGCACCCTAGGGATGGACCCTAAAGTTACTGCTTGGGTTAGAAATTGGTTGGGTGGGAGGCGACAAAGAGTACAAGTAAATAGAGCTCACTCTGAGGAGAAGGATGTTACCAGTGCTGTGCCCCAGGGATCTGTCCTTGGTCCGATTCTTTTTAACATCTTTGTTAGTGATATAGCGGAAGGGCTGTCGGGTAAGGTTTGCCTCTTTGCAGATGATACCAAAATCTGCAATAGAGTAGACACCCAGGAAGGTATAGATAACATGAGGAGGGATCTAGCTAAGCTTGAAGAATGGTCTAGAATTTGGCAGCTGGGATTTAATGTTAAAAAATGTAAGGTCATGCATTTGGGCTGCAGCAATCCAAGGGAGCAGTACAGTATAGGAGGTGAAGTACTTTTGTACTTATCGGCCCCTCAAATATGGAACTCTCTCCCCCCCGACCTACGATCCATTGAGGAACTGAAGGAATTCAGAAAACAACTAAAGTTCGTTCTTTTCATTGAGCACTACGGCTATGACACTTAACCAACTCATATTAATTGTAACCTCTCTACATTGTGTTTTTTGTAATAGTTCACCATGTTATGTATCCCACCTTTCACTTCCCATGCCTATGTTTAGCTTTTGTATGTCTTTGTAACCGCTTTGATTTAAGGAAAAGGCGGTATAAAAAACCTGTTAAATAATTAAATAAAGAAGAGCGGGACCTAGGCATGGTTGTGTCTGATGATCTTAAAGTAGCCAAACAAGTAGAAAAGGCGACGGCAAAAGCTAGAAGGATGCTTGGGTGCATACGGAGAGGAATGGCTAGCAGAAAAAAGGAGGTGATAATGCCTCTGTATAAGTCTTTGGTGCGACCTCATTTGGAGTATGGTGTGCAATTCTGGAGACCGCACCTTCAAATGGATGTGAACAGGATGGAGTCGGTGCAGAGGGTGGCTACTAAAATGACTAATGGGCTTCATTATAAAGCATATGAGGACAGACTTAAGGATCTTAATATGTACACCTTAGAGGAAAGGCGGGATAGAGGTGATATGATTGAGATGTTTAAATACCTCCGTAGCCTAAATGTTCAGGGAGAGAGCCTCTTTCAATTGAAAGCAAGTTCTGCTACGAGGGGACATGGGATGAGGGTGAAGGGAGATAGATTCAGGAGTGATATGCGGAAATATTTCTTTACGGAAAGAGTAGTGGATCCATGGAATAGTCTCCCAGTGGAGGTGGTAGAGATGAGGACAGTAACTGAATTCAAAAAAGCATGGGACCAACACAGAAAATCTCTAAAGGTAAAAAGTGGACTGTTGTAGTTGTTGTTATGGAAGGATAGACTAGATAGGCCATGTGGTCTTTTTCTGTCATCATGTTTCTATGTTTCTAGGATGAGTCAGCCGCACTTGGTGATGTCATCTGACGACACAATAAACCCCCCAAAGCATGCCACACCGAGGATCATGCCGAAAAAGAAAACACAGGGGGGGCAGAAGCACCGACTGCAGCAGCAGCAGTAGCAGCTCTCACCATTCACGTAGGCAACGAAGGAAAAGGGGAAGGCATCTCTACCACTGCCACTACATTCCAGCTAGCTCCTCCTCCTCCCCTGGATCACTGCACTGGTAGGAGCACTACAGCCCTACCCTCTCAGCCTGCCCAGCCAGCACAGCAGCTCAAAGAGCCCCTCTGCTCTTCTGCAACTCCTCAACCCACTCCTTCTGCAATGTGCTACAGCAGCAGGGACCTCGGCAGCACCCTCCATGGTGGCACCCACTACGCACACCGCCGGCCAAGGACTGCTCCCAGCTACACCCCACACACCACTGACCACATCCGCCAGCCCTTTCACACCAAGAGGGATGCCATCTGACCCATCAGTCCCATGATTCCCGGACTATCAGTGGCCAGCAGTGGGGAAGAAGCTGAGTTCAGTGGCCACAGAAGATGCCCTCACAGCACTAGGGGTGAACCTGGAGCCCTCGCACCCAATATTCAACCTGCCCCAGCCCTCCACACCAGAGGACCTGACCTACCCCAAGTTCCTGCGGATGGTAGTGAACATCCTGGCCCTCAAAACATGCAATGTCCCAGACCTGAGAAGCAAAGTTAAAGGGGAATTAAAATACCTCAAACCACAAAAGACTTTAATCTCACTGCCAGTCCACCAGATACTTCTGGATAACTTGATGAAGCTGTGGGAAACCCTCACATCCAGCCCTGCCTGCTCATGTAAGCTAGAGACAAAATACCTGGTGCACTCAGGCAATGTTCCCTCTCACCTGCGCTGGGTCCGCCTCCAACCTTCCTGCCAGCTGGGGGGGGGGGGGGTGTGCAGAGCGATCAATGCTCTGCCCCTACCCCCACCGGCAGGAATGTTGGCAGAGGACCCGGTGCATATTAAAGAGAACATTGCGAGGGTGCTGCGGCGTGTGTTAAACAATGTTCTCTTTAATCTGCGCCAGGTCCGCCGCTGGCATTCCTGCCAGTAGAGGGAGGGGCAGAGCGTCGATCGCTCTGCACCCACCCCACCCCCCACCCCCCCGCTGGCAGGAATGTTGGCGGTGGACCCAGCGCAGGTGAGAGAGAACATTGAACTAAGGGCCTTCCACCTACACATCAATGGCAAGACTGTCCTGGTCCAGACGGACAATCAGGTGACCATGTTCTATGTCAGCAAGCAAGAAGGAATTGGCTTTCATGCACTCTGCATTGAAGCACTCGAAATCTGGTCCTTCGCCCTCTCCAGGTTGGATAAAAGTCTGCTACCTACCGGGGATGCAGAACGAATTGGCAGACAGACTCAACCAACAGTTGGACCCACACAAGTGGACCTTCAACACCCAGGTGACAGACTCCCTCTTACACCAGTGGGGACAGCCACAAGTGGACTTGTTCGCCACCAAACAGAACACCAAGTGCACCCTCTTCTGCTCGAAACTCCCATCCACCTGCAGCCTCGCTACGGATGCTTTTGACGTGTCCTGGAGGGAATGGTCTTGAGTGTATGCCTTTCCCCCTGCCCCACTCATATCCAAGACCCTCCAATGGATCATCAGGGACAAGGCACCAGCCATCATCATTTCTCCCACTGGCAAAGACAGATGTGGTTCCCCTATCTCTGCCGCCTAACTCAGGAACCTCCACTCTTACCGTGCAGACCGGATCTCATTACCCAGGATGGTGGGAGGATGCTCCACCCCAACCTGCCAACACTCACCATGACAGCTTGGAAATTGAGAGATTGACCCTGTCATTCCTCAACCATCCCTCAGAGGTATAGCAAGTGATTCTCACAGCAAGACACCCATCCACAAGGAAATCCTACAGCTTGAAGTGGAGACGTTTCAATAACTGGTATGCATCACAGGGACAGGACCCCTTTTCATGCCCAGTGCCACAGGTCCTCTAGTAACTCACCTCACTCTTCGAAAACAGCCTCAAAACACAATCCGTCAGAATGCACCTCTCCGCGACTGAAGTCTTTCACGACCACACAGGCGATAGCTCCATAGTCACAACCCCGCTTGTTGCCCATTTCTTGAAAGCAATGTCCAACCTCCGGCCTGCTATTTGGGCCCCAGTACCTACCTAGCACCTGAACAATGTCCTCTACCAGCTAACGCAAGACCTGTTTGAACCCCTGCAAACAGCACCATGAAGTACACCTCCTGGAAGACCCTCATCCTCATAGCAATCACATCAGCCAGACAGATCAGTGAGCTCCAAGCCCTCATCGCTTACCCACCATACACACAAATTAGCCGCAACCATGCCACCCTTTGCACCCACCCAAAGTTCATCCCAAAGGTCGCTTTGGCCTTCCACATCAACCAGGCCATCGAACTACCTACCTTCTACCCGGAGCCCTACTCCTCCCCAGGGGAGCAAAGACTCCACACCCTAGACTGCATCAGAGCCTTGAGCATCTACCTACACAGGACAGCACTCTAATGGCAAGGGACCCAGCAGTTTGTCGCCTTCAATGCCAACAGACAGGGATGCCCAGTCACTAAGAGAACACTGTCACAATGGATTCCAACGCCTTCACATCACTGATTCATAAATGCGTGCATCGCCTTCTAACTGAAATAGGTGGGGGCCCAAGACATGCCAAAGGTCAACACCTACCAACTCCAGGCTCTGTCTGCCACCATCACCAATCTGCACTCCGTACCGGTGGTCGACATCTGCAAAGCTGCCACCTGGTCCTCCGAGCACATATTCCAGAGACACTACTGCCTCAACTTCAAGGCGAGGGCAGACAGTTCCTTTACCAAGCAGTCTTGGCCTCAGTGACACCCCTCACACGGACCACTCTAGGCAACCCACCCGCCAATACTGACTGACTCGAGTGCCAACCCTCCGGCCCAGCCCGGCCTACAGGGCCACTTGCAGAGACAGCGGCCTCCCAGTCACTACTGCCCAGACACTCCGGGCCTTGTTTTCTGTTGCACCATGTACCCTGACCCTGGGCTTGTTGTTGTTGTGTTGCACCCTGCCCATGTATCTTACTCCTGGAGCTTGTTCTGGTTGTTTGCATTTGTGGCTTGCGCTATTAACACCATTATTGTTGGCACACAGTCCTGTTCAGTTAATAAAACTTGGTTACAGAAACTTAGCATACTGTTGTCGCAGATCAAGCCATGGCCACTGTGCCTCCCTTCATCCACCACAGCACACACGCACAGCTAGGCAGACACCAAGTGTGGCTGACTCAACCTGCTTGTCCTATTTATCTGTAACGGGGGTTCTCCATGGACACCAGGAGAAGTTAGCCACACATACCTACCCACCTCCCCTGGATGAGGTTGGCCTCAACATTAGGTGCCCACCTATCTAGCAGCAAGGACACAGCTGGGAACATACTGGGCCAGCTAGGGGCTGGCCAGTGGATAGGGTTACTGGCACATACACTGGGGCTCTTTATGTGCATGTTGGGGTGCCATGCATATGTGTGTGTGTTAGGGCTCCATGTACATGTTGGGGTGCTGTGTGTGTGTGTGTGTGTTGGTGCTCTGTATGTGCATGCTGGGAGGTGGTGTGTATGTACACTGGAGAGCACTTCTGTCTGTGGTGCTGTCAGATGTCGTCACCAAATAGGCTGACTTATCCTGCTGTCCACGGAGAAGCCCCATTATGAGTAAGTAACCTTGCTGTGTCCATCCAGGCAGCCGCTTCAACTGAACAAATAAGACTACACTTCTTATGGAACCTTCAAGGGATATTCACAGGGCAAGAATTTTCAGTTAGTTTATAATTCCTGTGGATTTGTTTCCTAATTTTTGGATGTTTTTATTTCATTCACTAGCTCACCTAGTGGACGGGCTGGCCCTGAGCAATGTAGCATGGGATATGTGAACGGGTGTCTAGGTGGATGAACAGAGTGTGCATCGTGACTGTGCTTATGTAAGGTGCATACAGTATGTATTTATGAATCAGTGATGTGATGTGCACATGTGTTCTCACGGGAAGAGTTTATGTGTGTGTGTGTGTGTTTTAATAAAACATTTCATGCATGTTAGAACTCTTCATCACATATAAACTGGCAACAGTTGTTAAACTGATTAAGCAAGCACTAAATATTTTAAGACACACTAATATATGCACATCCCTAGGATTTTCTTAATAAAGGTTGATCCTGAAAACAATCTTCCTAAGTTTACATATCCTTATCTACAAAACTCAACTGGGCAGATTTAAATTTTCATGTTAGTGATGTAACACGTAATATTTTAGGTCTATTTTCTTTTAAAGAGGAGACAATTCCTTGTTTAAGATACAAACGTTCCTCAAAACTACCACCTTAGATTCAATATCATGTCTGATGTAAATTCTTCAACACATTTATTTCATCTTATATTCTTAACTTAGAACCGGGTCTCAGACTGTTTTCAGTACTTGTAATGGGATTCAACCCCGTAGTACTATTTGCATCAATGACCACGGTCCTTTGGTTAGTTCCTTTCCTTTTATCAATCTCTTAACATTATAAATATGAGCATAAAGCTTCTGCTTCTTATAAGAGTATAGCTGGAGGAGTGGAACTTCCACTCCTCCAGCTATACTCTTATAAGAAGCAGAAGCTTTATGCTCATATTTATAATGTTAAGAGATTGATAAAAGGAAAGGAACTAACCAAAGGACCGTGGTCATTGATGCAAATAGTACTACGGGGTTGAATCCCATTACAAGTACTGAAAACAGTCTGAGACCCGGTTCTAAGTTAAGAATATAAGATGAAATAAATGTGTTGAAGAATTTACATCAGACATGATATTGAATCTAAGGTGGTAGTTTTGAGGAACGTTTGTATCTTAAACAAGAGATTTAAATTTTCAGCAAACGTATGTTTAAAAAAGTGAGTCAGTTTACATATTTCTTTTTAAAATAGAGCTTCCTCTACCGAAGTGCTTAATTTTCTGCAGCATCAAAAAGGCAAAAAAATTTTTAATTAAATTAAATAACTAGAAAAGCACACACTTGGATAGTGACAGAATGGCACATTTCTACTTTCCTCCATTCACAGATTTAGGCGTGTGGGGGGGGGGGGGGACTTGGCTGACACGGCCATGGTGAAGTAGGTGTCAGTAATATCAGGGCCGGTCCAGAGAGAAACTCCAGCCATGCCACACTTCGATGCTGCCAATCCTGTCATAGGGGGGAAACAGGCGATGGCAGCAGCATTTTAAAAGCGGCAACTTTATGATGCCGTGTTGTTGCCTGTGGCAGGCTATGTGCTTCATTACACATGGTATGACACTTCTGACCACCCCCCCCCCCCTCCAATAGTAATTGCATCAGAGGGAAATCAGAAGCGGCCGCAGGCAACAGAGTGGCGGCAAAAAGCTGCCCACCTGGGTTGGCTGTCCTAGGCAGCCACCTAACTCATGTAGTGAATGGGCAGCCCTGAGTAATGTAGCAGGAGATATGTAAACGGTTGTCTAGGTGGGTGAGCAGATAGTGCATGTGCATGGTGGTGGGTTGTGTATGTGCGTGTTGGGGCTCTATGTGCATGTTGGAATGTTATGTGGGTGTTGGGGCTCTGTATGTGCATGTTGGGGGTCTGTTTGTGTATGCGTGTTGGGGCTGTGTATAAGCATGTTGGGGGGCTGTGTGTGTGTTTTGGGGCTCTGTATGTGTATGTTGGGCTTTTGTGTATGTGTGTTTTTGTGTGTGTATTGGGGCTCTATGTGGATATTGGGGTGTGTGTGACTATGTATGTGCTGGGGCTATGTAAGTGCATGATGGGATGCTGTTTGTATGTGTTGGGGCTCGGTATGTACAAGCTGGGGGCAGTGTGTTTATGTGTATGGTAGTGCTGGCAGTCAGTGCATGTTGGGGGCTGTATGTTTGTGTTGGCGATGTATATGCATGTTGGAGTGCTATGTGTGGGTTGGGACTCTGTATGTTCATCTTGGGGTTCTGTCTCTGTATGCATGATTTAGGGTTGAGCATGTGCATGTTGGGGTGCTGTGTGTGTGTGTTGGGGCTCTGTATGTGCATGTTGGGATTCTGTCTGTGTATGTGTGTTTTAGGGCTGTGCATGTACATGCTGAGTTGCTGTGAGTACGTGTGTTGAGGCTCTGTATGTGCATGATGGGGGCAGTGTGTGCATAGATGTGTGTGTTGGGAGTCTGTATGTGCATACTGGGGGGGCTGTGTGTGTGTGCGTGCTGGGGCAGTATGTGCATTTTGGGGTGCAGTGTGTATGTGTCTTTGGGCTCTGTATGTAACATAGTAACATACATAATAACATAGCATAAGACAGCAGATAAAGACCAGCATGGTCCATCTAGTCTACGCAGCAAGGTGGGAAGAGTAGATGCGCCCGCCACTCCATGCAGGTCACCTCTTCCCATGCTTTTGTTTAGGGGTGAACTCTCCACTCCATACAGGTTACCTCCACTTGTTAAGATATCAGAGACAGTTAAGTTTATTTTGATTTTATCTTGTTTCTATAAAGGGATCCACTGAGTCTGTCCCATGCAATTTTGAATTCTGTCACTGTATTTGCCCCCTCCACTTCCTTCGAGAGGGCATTCCAAGCATTCACTACTCTTTCAGTGAAAACGTATTTCCTGACATTGTCTTTCAGTATACTCCCTTGCATCTTCATGTTATGCCTTCTAGTATTACAACTTCCCCGTCTTTTAAAAATGTTTGTTTGTTCATTAATACTCCTTAAGTATTTAAAGGTCTGTATCATATTTCCCCTGCCCCTCCTCTCATCTAGAATATACATATTTAGGTCTTAGAGTCTCTTTTCATATGTTTCTGGTGCAGGCTCCAAATCATTTTGGTCACCTTCCTCTGAACCGTTTCCAGTCTTTTTATATCCTTTGTGAGATATGGTCTCCAAAACTGAACACAAAATTCTAAGTGAGGCCTCACTAGTGACTTGTACAGTGGCATTAGTACCTCCTCCTTTCTGCTGGTAATTCCTCTCTGTATGCAACCCAGCATCCTTCTGGCTTTGGCCACTATTTTGTCACACTGTTTCGCCACTTTGAGATCCTCAGAAATAATCACTCCAAGATCCTTCTCCTAGTCTGTGCACACTAACCTATTGCCCCCTATTTCATACAACTCCCTTGGATTTCTGCATCCCACGTGCATGACACTGCACTTCTTCACATTAAATCTTAACTGCCAAGCATTAGACCATTCTTCCAGCTTTTGCAGATCTTTCCCCATTTTATCCAAACCTCAGGGGTGTCCCAACTGTTGCAAATTTTAATGTCATCTGCAAAAAGACAGACTTTTCCATTCAGTCCTTCAGTAATATCACTCACAAATACATTGAACAGTACCGGTCCCAGAACTGAACCCTGGGGCACACTGCTAATCACCTTCTTTTCATCCGAGTGAGTTCCGTTTACCATCACCTTCTGTTGTCTGTCACTCAACCAATTTCTGATCCAGTTCACCACTTTGGGACCCATTCCTAGACTGGTCAGTTTATTGATAAGTCTGTTGGAATAGCTTGCAAAACTGAAAGTGGACAAGGCCATGGGACCAGATGGGATACATCCCAGGATACTGAAAGAGCTCAGAGTGGTTCTTGCAGGGCCGTTAAAGGATGTTTTCAACAGATCCTTGGAAACAGGAGAAATTCCTCAGGACTGGAGAAGGGCTGATGTGGTACCTCTTCACAAAAGTGGTGACAGGGAAGAAGTGACAAACTACAGGCCCTTGAGCTTTACCTCGGTGGCGGGAAAAGTAATGGAGGTGCTCCTGAAAGAACGAATAGTGGACTTTCTCAAAACCAGCAGGTTGCATGATCCGAGGCAACATGGTTTTTACCAAAGGATGATCTTGCCAAACAAATCTGAT
Organism: Ichthyophis bannanicus; assembly: GCA_033557465.1. Classification (NCBI taxonomy): domain Eukaryota; kingdom Metazoa; phylum Chordata; class Amphibia; order Gymnophiona; family Ichthyophiidae; genus Ichthyophis; species Ichthyophis bannanicus. The sequence goes on along the minus strand of CM066034.1, from coordinate 99,763,086 downwards.
CGAGTTCTTTGACTGGGTGACCAGAGAACTAGATCACGGGCATGCGATGGATGTCATCTACCTGGATTTCAGCAAAGCCTTTGATACTGTTCCTCATAGGACGCTTATCAATAAACTCAGTAGTTTGGGGATGGGTCCCAAGGTGATGAACTGGATCAGAAATTGATTGACTGACAGACGACAGTAGGTGATGGTAAATGGAGCTCACTCAGATGAAAGGAGGATAATTAGCGGGGTGCCCCAAGGTTCGGTCCTGGGCCCAGCACTGTTAAATGTATTTGTGAGTGATATTGATGAAGAACTAAATGGAAAAATCTGTCTTTTTGCAGATGACATGAAAATTTGCAACAGAGTAGACTCCCCTGAGGGAATGGATAACATGAGGAAAGATCTACAAAAGCTGGAAGAATGGTCTAATGCTTGGCAGTTAAGATTTAATGCGAAGAAGTGCAGTGTCATGCACTTGGGAAGCAGAAATCCAAGGGAAATGTACGTGATAGGTGGCGAGAGGTTGGTGTGCACGGACCAGGAGAAAGACCTTGGTGTGATTATTTCTGAGGATCTCAAGGTGGCGAAGCAGTGCTACCAGGCAAAAGCCAGGAGGATGTTGGGTTGCATACAAAGAGGAATTACCAGCAGAAAGGAAGAGGTACTAATGCCACTGTATAAGTCACTGGTGAGGCCTCACTTGGAATATTGTGTTCAGTTTTGGAGACCATATCTTGCAAAGGATGTAAAAAGACTGGAAACTGTTCAGAGGAAGGTGACCAAAATGCTTTGGAGCCTGCATCAGAAGCCTTATGAGAAGAGACTTGAAGACCTAAATATGTACACTCTGGAGGAGAGGAGGGATAGGGGAGATATGATTCAGACCTTTAAATATTTAAAGAGAAATAATGAACAAACAAACCTCTTCCAAAGACTGGGAAGCTGTAAAACTAGAGGGCATAACATGAAGCTGCAAGGGGGTAAATTGAAAGGCAATGTCAGGAAATACCTTTTCACTGAAAGGGTGGTGGATGCTTGGAATGCCCTCCCGATGGAAGTGGTGGGGGTAAATACAGTGACAGAATTCAAAATGGTATGGGACAGACATAGTGGATCCCTTTACAGCAACAGGATAAAATCAAAATAAAGTTAACTATCTAAATTCTCAACAAACAGGGGTGTCCTACACGGAGCGGTGTGTTCACCCCTAAACAAAGACATGGGGAGGGGTGGCCTGCACGGAGCAGCAGGTGCACCTACTCTTGTCATCTTACTGGGCAGACTAGATGGACCATACTGGTCTTTATCTGCTGTCATTTACTATGTTCCTATGTTATGAGGAACAGTATCAAATGCTTTGCTAAAATCTAGTTAAATCACATCCATCGCTTGCCCTTGATCTAGTTCTCTGGTCACCCATTCAAAGAACTCAATCAGATTTGTTTGTCATGATCGTCCCTTGGTAAAACCATGGTGCCTCGGATCATGCAACCTATTGGTTTCGAGAAAGTCCACTATTCTATCTTTCAGGAGTGCCTCCATTACTTTTCCCACCACCGAGGTAAGGCTTACTGGCCTGTAGTTTGCCACGTCTTCCCTATTACCGCTTTTGTGAAGAAGTACCATATTCGCCTTTTTCCAGTCCTGTGGAACTTCTCCTGTCTCCAAGGATCTATTAAATACATCCTTTAAAGGCCCTTCAAGAACCTTTCTGAGCTCTTTCAGTATCCTGGGATGTATCCCAGCCGGTCCCATGGTTTTGTCCACTTTCAGTTTTGCAAGCTGTTCAAACACATTATCTTCTGTGAATGGTTTAGTATCTACTCCATTTCCATTTGTATATTTATCAATCACAGGTGGTCCTTCTCCAGGATTTTCTTTAGTAAAGACAGAACAGAAGTATTCATTTAGCATTTTCGCTTTTTCAATGTCATTTTCTATGAATCCGTTAACAGCACTTTTAAGTCTTGCAGTTTCACCTCTGATCTTCCTCTTCTCCCAAATATACCTGAAAAAGGTTTTATCGCCACACTTTAGATCTTTTGCCATCTTTTCTTCTGCCTTTGATTTTTCTATCCTTATTTCTCTTTCTGTCTCTTTTAGCTTTATCCTGTATTCTTTTCAGTGTTCCTCTGTTTGTGAACTTCTGAATTTTATGAAAGTTATGTTTTTTGCCTTTATTTGTGTAACCACTCCTTTAGAAAACCAAATAGGTGTCCTTTTCCTCTGTTTTTTTTTACTTTCTTTACATAAGTTTCTGTTGCCCCTTTTATTGCCTTCTTTAGTTTAGTACACTGCAATTCCACTTCCCTTACCTCTTCCTACCCTGCCAACTCCTCTTTCAGGCACTTGGCCATCTTCCTGAAGTCAGCGTTTTTGAAATCTAGGATTTGAGCTTGCTGTGAGAGGACTCTGCCTTGGCTTTTATCTCAATCCACACAGTGTGATGATTGCTGCTGCTCACATGGGCACACACCCAGACATTCGACACACTTTCTCCATTGGTGAGCACTAAATCAAGTATCGAACTTTCCCTAGTCTGTTCCATCACCATTTGTCTAAGCAATGCATCTTGGAAGGCATCCAAAATCTTTTTACTTCTTTCCATATTTTCAGAAGGAATACTCCAATCCACATCGGGGAGATTAAAGTCACCCAATATGATCACTTCCCCCTTCATGGCTACCTCTGCAATTTCAATAATCAAGTCTCTATCCATTTCTTCGGTTTGAGTTGGAGGCCTATAGAGTACACCAACATGGATGATAGTGCCATCTCCTCTTTCCAACACAATAAAGTTTCTTGACTGTTCACGTTCCATATAAACTGCGCTGATAGTATGGTATATAAAAGCAAATATATAAATAAATAAATCCACAGCGCTTCTTCTTTTCCCCACATCCCCTGTATTTCAACAGCTTTAATATTGCGTTTGACATATAGGACTATTCCTCCTCCTTTTCTGCCTTTTCTATCTCTCCTAAATAAATTATAGCCAGCTATGGCTATCTCATTCATGTGACTCGTTAAACCATGTTTCTGTAATGGCCACAATGTCCAAATCCATTTCCACCATTAGGGCTTCCAGGTCAAAAGCTTTGTTGGTTAGGCTTTGAGCATTTGTGCTCATTGCTTTCCAGCATTTGTTGACTGGCTTGCCTGTATTTTGCATGGATTTAGTTCTACACGTCTCTTCCCACTTGCCATTGATGTGTGGTTTAAAAGTGTGACTGTTTCCAATGTTATTATGCTTTTGCTGGGAGGGACGACCTGAACTTGTCCTTCTCCATCAGTCACCCCCATTCCCTAGTTTAAATACTTGTCCACATACTGCCTGAATTTTTCACTTAGGATCCTTTTCCCTGCGACAGAAAGATGTTCATCAGCACAGTATAGTCTCTTCCTGATCTGTTTCCCCAGTCGCCTATACAGTATATCTAAATCCTTCTTGATTGCACCAGGTTTGGAGCCATGTATTAAAGTTATTTATGCGATGTAGCCTTTCTGCTCCCTTACCAACAAAAGACAGACCTTCTGAGAATGCTACAGTGTTAACAATGGGCTTGAGTTTCTCTCCGAGTCTGGAAGGCCCTTTGAACTGCAGAGGCACTGTTTCTAGCCAGGTGTATCTTGGGGTGCTGTGTGTGTGTGTCTGTGTGTTGAGGTTCTGTATATTCATGTTGGGTGGCTGTGTGTGTATGTGTGTTTTGGGATTCTGTATGTGCATAGTGGAGTACTGTGTGTCTGTATGTTTTGGGGCTGTGTCTGTGGATGTTAAGATGCTGTATGTGTATTTTGAGGCTCTGTGTGTGCAATTTGGGGGCAGTGTGTGTGTGTATGTGTGTGTTGGGAGTCAGTATGTGCATGTTGGGGGGCTGTGTGTGTGTGTGTTGGTGATCTATGTGTATGTGGGGGTTGGTGTGTTTGTGGGGGGGTGTTTTGGGGCTCTGTATGTGTATGTGTGTGTTGGGAGTCTGTATGTGCATGTTGGGGGCTGTCTGTGTGTGTGTTGGGGCTCTATGTGTATGTTGGAGTGTTGTGTGTGTATTGGGGCTCTGTATGTGCATGTTGGGGTTCTGTGTATCTAAGTGAGTGTTGGAGCTCTGTATGTTCATGTTGCTGTGCTGTGTGCATGTATGTGTTGGGGCTGTGTATGTGCATGTTGGAGTACTGTGTGTGTGTATGTGTTGGAGCTTTGTATGTGCATGCTGGGTGCAGTGTATGTATGTATGTGTTTGTTGAGGCTCTGTATGTGCATGTTGGGGTGCTGTGCATGTGTGGTTGTGTGTTTAGGCTCCATATGTGTATTTTGGGTAACTGTGTGTGTGTGTTGGGAGTCTGTATGTGCATGTTGGGGGCTGTATGTGTGTGCGTGTTGGGGTTCTAAATGCATGCTGGGGTGTTGTGTCTGTGTGTTGGGGCTCTATTGAGGTGTGTGTGTGTGTGTTGGGGCTCTGTATGTGCATTTGGGAGTGCTGTGTGTGTGTTTTGGGGCTCTATATGTGTATATTAGGGAGCAGTGTGTATGTGTGTGTTGGCAGTCTGTATGTGTATGTTGGGGCTGTGTGTGTCTGTCTATTGGGGCTCTGTATGTGCATGTTGGAGTTCTGTGTCTGTGTGTGTTGGGGCTCTATGTCATGTTGAGGTGCAGTGTGTGTGTGTATTTGTATGTTGGGAGTCTGCATGTGTGTGTTGGGGCTCTGTGTGTGTGTTTGGGTGTTTTGGGGCTCTATGTGCATGTTGGGGTGCTCTGTGTGTGTGTAGATCTATGTTGGGGCTCTGTATGTGCATGTGGGGTTCTCTGTGTGTGTGTTGGGGCTCTATGTGCATGTTGGGGTGTTCTGTGTGTGTGTCGATGTATGTTGGGGCTCTGTATGTGCATACTAGGGTTCTGTGAGTGTGTGTTGGGGTTCTATGTCATGTTGAGGTGCAGTGTGCATGTATATTTGTATGTGGGGAGTCTGTATGTGCATGTTGGGGCTCCGTGTGTGTGTGTGTGTTTTGGGGTTCTATGTGCATGTTGGGGTGCTCTGTGTCTGTGTAGATGTATGTTGGGAGTCTGTATGTGCACATTGGGGTTCTGTGTGTGTGTGTGTTGGGGTTCTGTATGTGCGTGCTGGGGTTCTGTATGTGTATGTGTGTGATGGGGTTGTGTATGTGCATGTTGTGGGGCTGTGTGTGTATATCTGTTTTGTGGTTCTGTATGTGCATAGTGGGGTGTTGTGTGTCTATGTTTTGGGGCTGCATATGTGGATGTTAGGGTGCTGTACGTGTATTTTGGGGCTCTGTATGTGCAATTTGGAGGCAGTGTGTTTGTATGTGTGTGTTGCGAGTCAGTGTGTGCATGTTGGGGGCTCGGGGTATGTGTTGGAGCTGTGTATGTGCATGTTGGGGTGCTCTGTGTGTGTGTTGGTGATCTATGTGTAAGTGGGGATTGGTATGGGGGGTGTTCTGGAGCTCTGTATGTGTATGTGTGTGTTGGGAGTCTGTATGTGCATGTTGGAGGGCTGTCTGTGTGTGTGTTGGGGCTCTATGTGTATGTTGGAGTGTTGTGTGTGTGTTGGGGCTCTGTATGTGCATATTGGGGTTCTGTGTGTGTAAGTGAGTGTTGGAGCTCTGTATGTGCATGTTGTTGTGCTGTGTGTGTGTGTTGGGGCTGTGTATGTGCATGATGGAGTACTGTGTGTGTATGTGTTGTAGCTCTGTATGTGCATGTTGGGGTGCTGCATATGTGTGGTTGTGTGTTCAGGCTTTATATGTGCATGTTGGGTAGCTGTAGGTGTGTGTTGGGGCAGTGTATGTGTGTTTTGGGAGTCTGTATGTGCATGTTGGGCAGTGTGTGTGTGTTTTGGAAGTCTGTATGTGCATGTTGTGGCTCTAAATGCATGTTGGGGTGTTGTGTTTGTGTATCTATGTGTTGAGGCTCCATATACATATTGAGGTGTGTGTTGGGGCTCTGTATGTAAATGTAGGGGGGTAGTATGTGTGTGTTAGGACTCTGTATGTGCATATTGGGAGGCTGTGTGTGCATTTTGGGACTCTGTGTATATTGGGGAGCAGTGTGTATGTGTGTGTTGGCAGTCTATATGTGTATATCGGGGGCTCTGTGTGTCTGTATGTCTGTTGGGGCTCTGTATATGCATATTGGGGTTCTGTGTGTGTGTGTTTGTGTGTGTTGAGCTCTATGTTGATGATGGGGTGCTGTGTGTATGTTGGGGCTTTGTATTTGCATGTTGGGGGTCTGTATGTGAATGTTGAGGTGCTGTGTGTGTGTTGGGGCTCTGTATGTGAATGTTGAGGTGCTGTGTGTGTGTATCTGTTGGAGCTGCATATGTGCATGTTGGGGTGCTGTGTGTGTGTGTTGGGGCTCTGTATATGCATGTTGAGAGGCTGTGTATATCTGTGTGTTGGAGCTCTGCAGTTGCATATTGAGGTGCTCTGTGTGAGTGTATGTGTGTGTGTGTGTTAGGGCTCTCTATGTGCATGTTGGGGTGCTGTGCATATGTGTGTGTTGGGGCTCTCTATGTGCATATTGGGGGGCTGTGTGTGTGTGTGTGTGTTGGGACTGTGTATCTGCATGTTCGGGTGCTGTGTGTGTATGTTGGGGCTCGGTATGTGCATGTTGGGGTTCTGTGTGTGTGTGTGTTGGGACTCTATGTCATGTTGAGGTGCAGTGTGTGTGTGTATATGTATGTTGGGAGTCTGTTTGTAATGTTGGGGTTCTGTGTGTGTGTGTGTGTGTGTGTTTGTGTATGTTGGGGCTATGTGCATGTTGAGGTGCTGTGTGTGTGTGTGTGTGTGTGTATTTGTGTGTGTTGGGGTTCTATGTGCATGTTGGGGTGCTGTGTGTGTGTGTGTGTTGGGGTGCTGTATGTGTGTGTTGGTCTTCTGTATGTGTATGTGTGTGTTGGGGCTGTGCATGTGCATTTGGGGGGCTGTGTGTGTGTGTGCATTGGGGCCTATGTGTATGTTGGGGTGCTCTGTGTTTGTGTGTGTGTTGGGGCTCTGTATGTGCATGCTTGGTGGCTTTGTGTGTTGGGCCTCTATGTGCATGCAGGGAGCGTGTGTGTGTTTGTGTTGGGGCTCTGTATGTACATGTTGGGTGTGTGTGTGTTGGGGATCTGTATGTACATGTTGGGGGGCTGTGCTTGTGTCTTGGGGCTCTGTATGTTCATGTTGGGGTGCTCTGTGTGTGTGTGTGTGTGTGTGTTGGGGTTCTATGTGATATTTGGGAGCTGTCTGTGTGTGTGTGTTTTGGAGCGCTGCGCGAAATGTGTTTTGGGATTCCGTGTGTTCGAGTATGTGTTATGTGGCTCTGTGAATGTACTGTATGTGACATGTAGACTTTTCTTTTTCCCTGGAACTTTCCCCTGTCAATCTGCACCCACCCACTATCTCTCCAACTGTTTTGCATTATTCTGTTTCCCTACTCTTCCCTACCCTCTCTTGCACTCTCTCTCTTTCCATTCCATCCACCCATGCGTTCACTCTCTCCACTCCTTCAACTGCTCCTTCCTGCCACCAGCCTTTCACTCTCCCTTTCCCTTGTACATTACATAAGAACATAAGATATGCCATACTGGGTCAGACCAAGGTCCATCAAGCTCAGTATTCTGTTTCCAACAGTGGCCAATCCATGTCACAAGTACCTGGCAGTTTCCCAAAAAGACACACAGGTTTCACAATGCTTCTACACTCAACCTCTCTTCTCCATTCCTTCTCTAACCCTTCTCCTTTGCTTATGTTGTGCCCTTTTTTCTCCAAATCCTGCCCCTTCTATTTTTCTCTGCCTCATCTTCTCTTTTTCTCCTACCTATCAGCACATCCTACCTTATATTCTGCCCCTCAGTCATCCCTTCCTACTCTGAGCCTCTCGTCGTCCTTGACAGCTGGTGGGACTTGGAGACTCCAGATGGCATCTGAGCCACAAGAGCTGGCAGGACCCAGGGACTCCTGCCGGTTCTCTGCACTCCCAGTGCCAGTGGGGGTTGGGTCTCTGCCAGCACTTCCAGTTAGTTTTGGGCTGGTGCAGCGACTCTCTGGGCTCCTTATGACATTAGCGGTTAGATCCCTGCCTACAGAACCTACCGCTAATTTTGGATCAACATGAACACATGGTTTGTTCGCACCAGAGCAAACACCAGAGCAAACAAACCCATGCATATGGACAGATAGACAAACAGGAATATAAATGGATAAACACTCCCCAACAGGTGCTATTGCTTGAACAAAACACATTAAAAAAAATCTACAGAAAAAATTCTGTGTAAGCAAAAACATGCAAAAACCATTGGGGCTCTTTTGTCCTAAAATGTAAAATATGAGTCAAGTCAAAGTTCCAGTGTTTTGTACACATTTTTACTACTATGATACTTCTTCGGTGGATTTTTTGAAGAAATTGAACCCTTAAATAATTTGGCCCATCAAATTTAAAGTATCATTTTTAGATATACTGTCCTCAGAGAACTTGAGTAAACCTGAATGTTTTTTTACATTTCTTACAGCAGCGAATAAACAAACTGAATTCAGGTGTATGCAACCTATAAATACAAGAAGGGGGAAGAAAAGAGACTGCAAAATGACTGTCATTCCAAATGAAAGATCATCAAGTAATCTTCAGTGACAGTAGAAATACTTTGGAACCTTTGTGATGGTTTACAGTGTAAACTTTACACCCACCTCTCCTGACCTTGAGAAGCTTGAGTCCCTCTGGGCCATGCCGAAAGCTGTAGAGCAGGGAGCGTGCAGGAAATGGAGATGGGTAGAATGAAATGATTCCCTTATCTTTTCACGCTCTCATTGAGAGGCTGAATGTATATGAATGTGATCCATCAAGGCATTGATCCCTGGGGGAAAATGGAGATGTGTTAGGAAATTTCAAATGCTTCCACACTAGGCTTCCTACGGGAAGGTTGTAAGGACAGTCAACATCAGTGTCTCAGCAGCCCAGAACAACTGACAAGAGGGGGGAGAGGAAATCAAATGTTCATTAAGACCTTGTGGTGGGGGGAGGGAGGGAGAGAGGTAGAGAAGAAGGGTCCAGAGGTTTGGACTGATATAGAGGAGTTTTATCTTGGAATAAAACATCCTTTGACCTGTTCACAACACAATCATCAGAAAAATTAGAATGATCAGTTTGCAGCCATTAACAAACCCATTACTGTTTGCAAACCAAACGTTCTATATGTGGACAGGTGTTTAAACTCGAGGAAAGGGGCGGCAGATGGAATAAAATGAGTTCACTATGCCATCACCAGCAAAAGCATTATAGTGAAGAAAATAACAAGAGCCATTATCTTACCACACTCATGAGCAACAAAGGGGAAAAGAAGACCAGAATAAGAACTATACAAAATGCAAGCAAGCCATCCAAACATTTCTGGAAGGGTAGCAGGAGAAATGCTCACAATCTACGCAAAGAAGTTCCAAATTCGGAAGCTCTAATGTAGAAAGAAACTTGCATATTGTGGTCATTATGGAGACATGAATCGGTTATTCTCATGAATGGGATATCACCATATCTGGCTATAATCTGTTTAGGAGGGATAAGTAGAAAAGGGAGAGGAGTCACCCTCTCCGTCAAAAACAATATTAAAGCCGCTGACATGCAGGGGTGTGGGGAAAAGAGGAAGCACTGCGGATCATCTTGGGAAAAAAAGATGCCATCTACACTGGCAGTCTACAGACCTCCAACTCAAACAGAATTGCTGAACAGAGATCTGATCAAGAGATACTGAAAAGGTGGAAATGGAGGAGAAGGTGATAATACAGGGAGACTTTAATCTACCAGTTATGAATGAGAATACCCTATCTCAAAACTAGAAAGAAGAAGACGGACCATGGACACCCTACAAGAGTCTTTGCTCAAATGATGGTAGAAGTCACCAGGGGAGGAGTGACACTGTATTTAGAATGTCTGGATGGGTGCCCACTTGGGCAGCAGTGATCATCACACGGTATGGTTTCATATAAAAGCTAAGGTAGAGTCCAGACACAGTAAGCTCAAAGTCCTAGATTTCAAGCATGATGACTCTAGTAAAATGGAGAAGCACCTGAAGGAGTTGGCAGGGAAGGGAAGGAAATGAAAGTGGATAGACAGGGCTAAAATGAACAACGCTATAAAAAAGGGCAACAGATTTTTATGTAAAGAAAGAAATAAAAGCAAGAGGACAAGGAAGATAAAATTGTTCTCCCAGAAACCGGCTGCAAAAATAGCCAATGGTCATGAAATACAGATCAGAAGAAGAGAAACATAGAAAAGAATACCAAATAAAACTGAAAGAGACAAAGAAAGAAATCAGAATAGAAAAAGCACAAGCAGAAGAAAAGGTGGATAAAGATGTAAAGAGAGGTGACAACTACTACTGGAAAGGCACAAGCTGAATACACTTAAATAAAATAAAATAAAAGCAAATAAAGACTTTATTCAAGTATGTTAGGGAGAGTATGAAGGACAGAGGTGGAATTGCAAGACTGAAGATGCTGAAGACTGATGTGTGTAGAGTGTTCAGAAAAAGTAGAAATGCTAAATAAATATATCAGTGTTCAAAAAGGAAGATCTTGAAGAAGGACCAGTGATGACTGATAAAGGCAAGTATGAGAATTAAGTAGATACTATACCTTTCATGGAAGAAAGTATTTATAGACAACTTGCAAAACTGAACAAACACATCTTTTTCAAAGACGGGGAAGCTGTAGAACTAAAGGACATGAAATGAAATTACATGAAGGTAAACTTATAAGCAACATCAGGAAATACTTTTTCACTGAAAGGGTGGTGGATGCCTGGAATGCCCTCCCAAAGAAGACAGTGGGAGCCAAAACAGTGACGGGATTCAAAAAGGCATAGGACAGACACACAGATGAAATCAAAATAAATGTAAATGACTTCTAGAGAGGGGTAACCTGCCTGGAGCAGCATATACAGCTCTGGCACCTTACTGGGCAGACTAGATGGTCTTTATCTGCCATCACTTACTATGTTACTTTGAAAATGGACAAAGCCATGGGGTGAGATGAGATACATCTCAGGATACTGAGAGTCCAAAGAGGTTTTGATGGGTCCTCTAAAAGATGTGTTTAGTAGATCCTAGGAGGCAGGGGAGGTTCCACGGGATTGGAAAATGGTTAATGTAGTCCCTCTTCACAAAAGTGTTAGCAGAGAGGAAGTGGGAAACTACAGGCTGGCAAACTTGTCTCAGTGGTAAGTAAAGAAATGGACATACCATTGAAGGAAAAGGACTGAACTTTCTACAGTCCAATGGGTTACAAGATCTGAGGTAATATGATTTTACCAAAGGCCATCGTGCCAAATGAATCAAATTGAGATGTTGCATGGGTGATCAGAGAACTAGATCGAGGGTATATGCTAGATGTAGTCTACTTAGATTTCAACAAGTGACTAGTAGGGCAGCTGTGAGAACCACATAGAAAGGTGGTGTTACACAAATATAGAGCATTTCCATCCAAAGCAAAAGATAAATGACTTTTGAACTCCACAAAAGGCATGGGGGTGGGATCAACTGGCACGGACAGGGATTGACTGTCCATTGAGCGAGAATGTTGTTCTCACAGGGCTCCGCGCTTCAGGGGGCCTTGTGCCAATTCCTTTCTGCACATGGTGTTCGGTTTGCAGGGCCAGCCAGCTTCAGAGGGAGCCGGGGAGGTCCAAAGCCCCAGCTAACCTCTGCACAGCACCAGAGTGAAGAGCAGTGTCCAGCAGCTGTGCTCTCCTGAAGCACGCTGAGTGCCAGGAAACAGGAAATTCCTTTCAACATCTGGTACACCAGCGCACTTCAGAAGAACACAGCTGCTGGAGTGAAAGAACACGTTGCTCTTCACTCCGGCGCTGTGCAGATGTAAGCCAGCGTTTCGGGCCTTCCCGGCTCTGTCTCAAGCCGGTCAGACAGGTGCGGGGCTCTTCAGGAGGTGGGGGCTAGGATAGGACTGGAAAAGGGCTGATGGGAGGGCTAGGACTGGAAATGGCTGTTGGAGGGTTAGGACTTGAAATGTGCTTAGGGAGGGCTAGGATAGGACTGGAAATGGCTGATGGGGGGCTAGGACTGGAAAAGAACTGATTGGTGGGCTTGGACTGGAAATGGGCTGATGGGGGGATGGGAGAATGGGACTAGAAGGGAGCGGATGCTGGGTGGGGCTGGAACTAGAAGGGAGCTGATGTTGGGGGAGGATTAGAAGGGGATGGGACTGTTTGGAGTGAGAATGGAGAGAGGAAAAGATATTTTGTGTGGGAAGGAAGAAAAATCTACAACTGGCCAGGTATTGGGAGAGTAAGTAGGGATTGAGGATGGAAGTGTGAAATTTGAGTGGATGAAAAAGGAATAAAGAAATAAATGGAGGAAAGAGCAAAAGGGGAAAGATCAGTATGTTAAAGCAGATGTAGAGAGAGAATGGAAAAACTAGAAGAGAGAAGAAAGGGCAAATGGACAGCAGACAATGGAGAGTTAGCCAAAGACACAAAGAAACGAGAAGTGACTGGGGCAACTGCAATTGAAAAATACAATGCCTAAACAGCAAAAAGTAGAAAAATACTTTTTTATTTTGAATTTATTAACTGGAATATGTCAGCTCTGGGAAATGTGCATCGCTAACGTCTTTGCGTTTTGTTTAGTATAAGAGGAAATTAATTTTTAGTTTTATTTCTCCAGTGTTGTTGTACATTCCAAATTTGGCTTTTGGCTTCCGAGTTTAATTATTGTCTTTCTATTTCTAAATTGTGATCCCTTATTCTTTGTTTGGCGACTGTCTATGTTCTACATGTGTAACCGAGCTGAGGTATTCTGTTCATGTAGTTTCTATTTGACAGTGCCTCTTGTTCTCTTTCCCCAGTAGAAGTATTGGTTTAATATTTGCAGTGTTGCCTTTTGATAGGTAGGGTATGGTGCTTTGTGAGTCCTGGTAGTGCTGTTAAGATACGGCGGGTTTGCTATGGGTTCTAAATGGGCAGTACTTGTAGTACTTCCTAATGTACCTGGCGGTTGGCACTGGATTATAGTAATAATTTCTCTTTGGTGGTTTCTCTGGATCTCTCTTCCGCTTTTGATATGGTCGATCACCGCACTCTCCTGTCCCGCCTGTCTGATTTCGGTATCGGTGGGTCCATCTTGCAGTGGTTCCGTTCTTTCCTGTCTTCCCGCACTTTTTCTGTGCACTCCCATCACTCCACTTCCCCTCCACCCCCCTCTATTTGCGGCATCCCTCAGGGATCTATCCTGGCCCCCCTACTTTTCAATGCCTTCCTCGCACCGTTGGCCTTACTCATTCAGCAATCCGGTATCTCTTTCTACATTTACACCGATGACATCTTGCTGGTCCACCATACTTCCTCCTCCACTCCTGACCTTGCCCCACTCAACCGTTTCCTGTCTTCCATTGCATCCTGGTTCGACTCTAACTTTCTACATGTGAACCCCACCAAGTCCTCCGCAATCTGGTTTTCCTTTGGTCTCTCCCCTCCTTGCATGTCTCCTGTTATGTCTTCCCACTTAATTCCCCTGGTCTCCACCCTTCGCTATCTGGGAGTTACTCTCGACTCAGCCCTCTCCTTTCACCAACACATCTCTGCTGTTATACGCACTTCATTCTTCCACTTACGCAGGATTCGGGCCGTCCAGTCGTCACTCCCCACCTCCTCCATTGTCACCCTCGTCCTGTCCCTCGTCACAACCCGGTTGGACTATTGTAATGTCATCTACGCAGGTCTACCTTCCTCTCAGCTTCGCTGACTGCAATTAGTACAGAACGCCGCCGCTCGTCTTATCACTGGTTCCCCAGCCCGCTCTCATGTGTCCCCCTGCCTTCTTGCCTTACACTGGCTTCCGGTCAAGTTCCGATTCATCTTTAAGGTCCTCATCCTCACACATAAGGCCCTCCATTCCAGCACCCCCCAATATCTGTCAGACATCATTCACCTTCAGCCCTCCCCCCGTCTTCTTCGTTCCACTTTTGGTAATCGCCTCTTCTCCCTTCCCCCGCTCAGGCCCACTTAGAGCTCACCCGTCATTCCGCCTTTTTCTTCCTGGGACCAGCTCTCTGGAATTCCCTACCTTTACCCCTTCGCCTGGAACTTTCCTATCCCCGCTTCAAAACTCTCCTTAAAACACACCTCATTTGTCAAGCCTTTGATCTCCCCCCCCTGATGATGGTGCCTTGTCCCCCAGTTGTCCCCCCCACTCCCGTCCATTATCCCCTCACTAGGCCGCTTCCCTTTCCCCTTCCTTTCCTCTTTCTCCCTCCCGCCCTACTGTCCCCCTAGCCTCTTGGGCTCTTACCCTTTTCTATCTTTCTTCTGTATCTCTCTATCCTATCAATTTTTGGCGTTCTTTTCTGACTGTATTTCCAGTAGCCTGCTGTTATATTGTACACTGCCCTGATGCTTCGGCCTGGGTGGTTCATCAAATGATGCTAATAAAGATAAAGATAAAGATAATAAAGAATGTAGAAATCTTTTAGTCTTTCTTTATCCATACACTCATTAAGAGGCATGTTTACTAAACGTTATCGCATGTTAACATTACGCAAATATTTATGCAAATGAGGTCCCTTATGTAAATGAGGCCCTGCAATGAGTCCCTGCACATGGCCCCACCCCCCCCACCCCCCTTGGGCCACCCCTGGGCACGGAGTATGTTACAATTCTAAACAAACGCGGAGGTGGGGCAGAATTAACCTGCATGGAGAGTCAATTACAACCCTAACCACTTTACTAGGCAGACTGGGTGGGCCACCCTGGCCGTTATCTGCTGCGATGTACTAGAGTGCTGTATTACTATGTTTATGAGTGACCTTTCCTTTTCTGTCAGGAACTTCTAAACAATAAGATACGTTCACTAATTCTAAGTCATAAATGGGATTATGTGCAAAAGTGTGACACACAAAACGCCTTGAAACATGCAAAAATGTTAACATTTTAGTATTTTGTGTAATTTTCACAAATTTTGGCCCTTGCAAATAGCAAAATGTCACATTTGATATACATGAAAATTACTAAAATTTTGAATTAATGAGCTACTGTGATGCAACACTTTCTAGAATTCAGCAAAAATTGACACTCAAAGACTTCCTCACAGGTACATTACTGTCATGGTATACACAAAACCTGAGCATGTCACTTAACCCTCTATTACATAAACTATCCCAAACCCAAATCCAAACCAACTGGATGAAGAGCTAGCGGGAGTTCCGGTCCTGCTAGCATGAAAAGCTGGGCTGCAGCCTACAGAGGCTGGCGGGAGTCTCTGGGTCCCGCCAGCCAGAAGAGTGGGGCTACAACCTGTTAAGGAGGAGAGCACCAGCACAGTTAGGAGGAAAGAAAGGGGTGGGGTATAAGGGAAGGTGCTGTACTAGAAGAGGATAGGAGAAGAGGAAGGGAGCTGAAGGGAAGGGGCAAGGTTAAAGGAGAAAACGAGAAGAGATAGCGAGAGGGGGACTGAAAGGCCTGATGGATTGTCAGGTTAAGTAGCAGGGGAGGGAGACTGCATAGGTGGGTGGAGGGAAAAGAGGGAGGGTGCAAGAAAGGGCAGTGAAGGATAGAACGGGGGAATAGTGAAGGAGGATGGGAGAGACATATGAGTAGGTGCAGGAAGACAGCGGAAAGTGCACACAGCCCACCATGCCAACACACACGCAGACATAACCAGCCCCAACACACACACACACACACACACACACACACACACACACACCATATACAGATACCTGCCGCCCCCCCCCCCGCCCACACACATGCATACACAGTCCCCGATACACATAGATTCACACAGCCCCCAACCACACACACAAAACGGCAGCGCTGGTGCACCCCACAGTTCAACCTCCTGCCCCACGGCCAGCATAAAAAAAGGGCACCTCAGTTTCCTCTGCAGCACAGAGTCAGTCTTGCAAGATGATCCACAAAATTGGCCCCACACTGCAGAGGAAACTAGCATGCTCTTAAGCGCCCTTTCTCATTCCATTAAAAAGCTGATCAACATTCCAGCACATTGACTCCTTGGAATAGCAACAGGTTGAGAATCACATAGCAAGAATCCCTGAGGAAGCTTCTTTTCTGAAATGCTGTTAGCATCACTGAAAGCTTCGGAGGATTGTATGTTTAATCTGAGGATTCACCCCATCACAAACAAAAAAGTTAAGTTTGAATAATATGGAGAATATTAATTCTTTTCTAAATGGACCCTTTTTTTATACAGAGGATTTTTAGACCAGTGATTGAAAATTTGATCTGTGCATACAGCGATCTGCTGATGATAAACCATATCCGACATCTACATATTGGGGTAATTTCATAAGGGGTGCCTACTTTAACACATCAACGTAGGTGCCTAAAAGGAATATTACAAAATCGCATCCAGCATAAAAGAACATGCAATAATTTCATGTCACATTTTCACTGT
The DNA here is from genome assembly GCA_033557465.1 of Ichthyophis bannanicus. Taxonomy (NCBI): domain Eukaryota; kingdom Metazoa; phylum Chordata; class Amphibia; order Gymnophiona; family Ichthyophiidae; genus Ichthyophis; species Ichthyophis bannanicus. Next base: position 99,746,689 of record CM066034.1, on the reverse strand, counting down.
GGGCGTGCACGGTATGGAGCTTGGGAGAGGCATAGGTGGCGTGCAAGTATGTGTGCTGATTATAGAATACTATAAGAACATAAGATATGCCATAGTGGGTCAGACCAAGGTCCATCAAGCCCAGTATCCTGTTTTTCCAACAGTGGCCAATCTAGGTCATACATACCTAGCAGCTTCCCCAAAAGACACAGGTTCCAGTGTCCACACATTTGCCCACATACTTGGAAAATGTAGGTGCGGTCATTTACCCCAGTTCTAGGGCTCGTGTAAATGATCACACCTTAAATTTAGGCATGTTTTCAGCCACTTATACAAGTATTTTATAAAGAAACGTAGGCACCTACTTTTCTGTATTAAAATAGGATTAAAATAGGGCTTTGGCTGCCTTAATGTAGGTAGTGATAAAATTTCCATCACTGTTTGTAGTACCTTTTTAATGTGGATTTTTTTTTGTTTGTTTTTTTACATAGTTTAGAGATATCTGACCACAAGCTTCCAGTGAAGATGGTGGTGACAAGCCCTGAACTGCGGCATTGATAGCTTAGGCATCATAGGCAATTGCCTCCAGTGCCAAATATTGATAGGCACTAGAATGTTGCTGCCATTTCCATGCCTCAATCTAGGCCTGCTTTCACTTTGCTGAAGACTGGCTCAACCAGTAACTATAGTATGGGTCTCTCTAATCCTCGTGCACTGACAGGTGCTGCAGCCTCCCCACCCTGCACACAGATTTCTGTGCTGGTAAGAAGCCTAGGTGGGAGGAGTGGGCAGGCCAACGTAGAGCGTGTCAGCACATTAGTGAAGGAAGGTCCCATGCTGAAGTTACTGAAGAAGAGTTGCTGCTGTGGGCCAATCTTCAGAACAGTGGTGGAGGTAAGGGGAGGAGATAGGAGAAGGCAGGGATGACTGGAAAGGGAGAGCCTCCCCCTGGGTGATTTTGAAAGGGGACCACTCCCCCACCTCATTGCCTATGGGCACGCATAATTGAAATCTATCTGGCGGAGATTAAAACAGCACTAGAATTCGGGAAAGAATGGGAGAAGTGCACAGTATTAGTGAGGACATAAAGGCAGAGAAGGAAATTGTCGCGTGATGTCCGAGGTGGAAGCTGAAAATGGGCAGGAAGGTTTGGTGGACGGCCTTCATCATTCTTTGCTTTTTGTCCACTCAAGACGGCCTCTGACTGTGATCCTCAGTCAGGAACTTGCAGCTGAAGTGACTCCTGTATGCCAATGCTTTAAAGATGTGATTCAAATGAAACCATATTGCCAGGGAAGACCCCTGCGCTTTCAGATTGTCCCAAAGACGCTGCATAGAAGGACACAGGGGAGACCCAACCTAAGCCACCATTTGTAAAGATTACACAAACAAAGCCAGAGCAGGATGTTTCTCTAGAGAGACCCTTCCACTAAAAATTATTTTCATCTTTTTTAAGCTTTGAGAAGAAACAATTAGCTTTCATTCTTGCTCACCAGCCAGCAAGAAAACCACAAGAGGTTAAGCTAAGCTCCTTTAGCCACATACTGCAATAAGTGAAAACGGCAACAATCTATTTTATTTTAGTTTTTTGCTGCTCACCCCCAGACGTAATTGCTATGGGCTCTTTCATAGCTCAATTCACACCTCCTCCTTCCCCCCTCCCCCGAATACACACAGCTAATCAAATCCAGACCACTCACTGTTTTACATTTTATCAACATTGTCTTTTTAACTTTAGTACTGCTAACAAATTTACATGAGACTTAGTTTTCAGCATAAATAAAGCAATGGCAAGTGTCTCCAATAATACAACTTTATTTAGCTTAGTACAGTTAAGCTGCCAGGAAGTTTCTCCTAGTCTTTTATCAACACTATGAGTGCATTCATCTGTAAATCTTTACATGTCCAGTAGGAATGACATACTCTACCAGAGCAGTATTCCAGTCTGCTAATGACACAGAAATATTTTGACATTTACATTTCTGGGGGGAGGGGGGTGATACCTTTTTGGCTCTAATACTTCTTACTTCAATACTGCCTTGGTTTTTATATTTGCCTAAGGTGAATAATAAAATGTCGATATCTATTAGAAATATATTAAATATTCACAATGAACTGAAAGCCTCCTTTAAAAGAGTATTTGCAAATGGGATGGGCCAATGCTAGTTGAAGAGCAGCTATCAGAATATCTAAAGGCTGCTCATGTGACAGTGTGACTCGGCAGCGGAGCTGTTCACAGCCATGCAGGAGATCCAGGTCGGATACCAGATGCCTGGTTTTGGCTCCCTGGGCTGGATGGGACCTGAGGCAGTGCTCTCAGACCCCGGTGGAATGTGTTCCAGGCACTGTACATCAGTGGATCCTATTCGGGATGCACAGATCCAGAGAAAACAAGGATCAGTACCCCTGACCCGTAAAGGGAAGTTTTATAAGCCGCCTTTGCACGTGAAACTGTTTACACACAGAAATAGCCCTAGGGGCATATTCACATAAAAGTATATGCTACTGATGTATTGTTCATACTTTTATACTGATACATGTTTATTTAACAATTTTTCTATATCATTTTATCCACTGGTCAAAGCGATTTACATTGTAAAAGAACATATTACATAGAACAAGGAAAACAAACTTGGAAATAACAACATAATCTATTTTAAAAAAAACTAATGGGGTGGGGAGGGGTGTGAGATACATTTACAAATATAGATGGCCCATTTGCACTTGCCTCAGAGCAGATGAAAATCTTTCTGTCTCCTTTCTGGTGAGGTAATTGCATAAATGCACATAAGCGCATATGTTGCCTTTATGAAACAGGTGCGATATAAGTGTCTATATACCTTCCTAAAATTACCCTCCGTGTCTTACTGTGATGGCTGGGATGCAAGAGAGCTTTGAAAACAGGAGAAAATTCCACCAGACCATTGCATCATAGTTCCAGAGAGGTCGTTTCCAATTGTGCTGCCGAACCACAGAGAGAAAGTCTTTTCAGCTGAGGTTTAGTTAAGATTAAAAAGAGTAACCCTAAAGTCAACTTTTGGTATGATTTTAATATGAATTTTCATCAAACTGTGACTCAAGCCTTACTGTCAAGATGCTTTCAAGGAGCTTATCATTAGTTCATTGTACAGATTCCCCTCAGTTTCCCAGCTCCTGGCTTTCGTTTAATGCTATGTATGATTGCTCGATTGAAAAAGCCCTTACATCAGCCCTCTCCTCTGATCCTATGCCTGCTTTTTTGGTAAGAAATTCCATTCCGCTGTTTTACCATATATTAGCTCAACATTTAATGCAAGTTTGAATTCTGGCTTAGTACCATCTCTATGGAAACAGGCAACACCAGGATCATTAGAATATTGATTCTTTTTGCCTGGTTCCAAATCTTTCATTTCTTTCAAAAGTTCTAGAAAAATAGCCTTTAACCTGGAAAAGAGACGGCTGAGGGGAGATATGATAGAAGTCTATAAATTAATGAACGGAGTGGAACGGGTAAACATAGATCGATTGTTTACCTTATCAGAATATAGAAAGACTAGGGGACATGCAATGAAGCTACAGGGTAAACTATTTAAGACTAATAAAAGAAAATATTTTTTCACTCAACGTGTAATCAAACTCTGGAATTTGTTACCGGAGGATGTAGTAAAGGCTGTTAGTGTAGCTGTGTTTAAAAAATGTTTGGACAAGTTCCTGGAGGAAAGGTCCATAAACCATTATTAAGAAGGGACCCAGGATATCAATGCTTGAACCAATACAAGCATTGTGGAACCTGTGTCCCTTGGGGAAACTGCTAGGTACGTATGACCTAGATTGGCCACTGTTGGAAACAGAATACTGGGCTTGATGGACCTTGGTCTGACCCAGTATGGCATATCTTATGTTCTTATGTTCTTAGCACTGCAGCAATTCTCTCACTGTCTGCATTATACAAATACGTTGCACCCTAGGCAATCGGGATTCTGACCAGGTCCTAGCACAGAGTCAGCTTTGGTAGCTGTGGCTACTGAGATCCACCATCGTGTGGACACTGATAAGGCTGTAATAGCTGTGATGTTAGATCTCTCGGCAGCCTTTGACCTGACCAATCATCTATTTCTGATTTCTCGGTTAACTAAAATTGGTATAAGAGCGGTTCACATCTCTTTTGGAAGATAGAACAACAGGGGGGATATTCAAAGGCACATCTGGATATCTGAAATGGCAGTCCGGAACATGCAGATCTCATGGCATAGTCGCCTCCTTTCTCAAATATCCCTGCCAGTAAGTCCAAGTACCCGGTTCTGAGGCTGTGCAACTTGGGGATGTACACATCTGTGAACTGGTCATTTTTTGGGGTGGAGACGGCGATTTCAGAGGGCACTTATAAGTATCTACTACTATTACTACTAATACTATTGAGCATTTGCATAGAGCTACAAGACATACACAGTGCTGCACAGACAGTCCCTGCTCATCAGAGCTTACAATCTAGTCAAGACCGACAACACAGTAGCTGTAGACACAGGATACATCTAGGGGGAATGGTAAGGAAACTTAAAGGAGATCAGGTGAGTCAAGATCTGGAAGCGGCAGTGAAGAGGTGAGTTTTCAGCCTGGATTTGAAAAAGGTCAGAGAAGGCACCTGGCGTACAGACTCGGATAGTTTTTTCCAGGCATAAGGAGCAACAAGGTGAAAGAAGCGAAGTCTGGAGTTAGCACTAGAAGAGAAGGGCACAGGTAGAAGCGATTTGCCAGAAGGGCGGAGTTCCCGAGGAGGGGTGTAGGGAGAGATACGAGAGGAAAGGTAGTGAGGAGCTGCAGAGTGATGCACTTATAGGTCAGGACAACAAGTTTGAATTGGATGCGGAAACGGATAGGGAGCCAAAGAAGTGACCTGAGAAGAGGGGTAATATGAGCATGATGAGGTTGGCAGAAGATTAGCCGCGCAGCAGAGTGTTGAACAGATTGATGGGCAGAGAGATGATTCCGAGGGAAAGCTCCCATCACTGCTGCCAGTCCCACCAATATTTGGACTTCCTGCTGTAGATATTCCTTCTAAAATGCCACTTCATGAGCTCTATTATTTTCATACTGTATTTTGACTATTTCTGTATTTTTCTCATTTGTGCTCTATTAGTCATTTAGATTGTACACCACTTTGAATGGAAAGGCAGTCTATTAAGCATTTTAAATAAACTAATCAACTAAACTAAAGCTTTGTAGAAATTCTGATATCCCATACTTGTTGTTGCCATGAGCAGATCATAGTAAAATGTGGCTAGATTTAGATCCCATGATACAGAGATGTGGAAAGAGCCCTAGTGCATGGCTCCAGGCAGGGCCGGCCCGTCCATTGAGCGAGAATGTTTTTTGCACAGGGCCCCGCGTTTCAGGGGGCCCCACACAAAGAACATTCTGCATTAAAAGTCAATTTTTAAAATTAAAAAAAAAAAAAAGCTGGCTGCTACCGCTGCCGCCATAGCAACGAGAGAATCGAGTGTCCCGCCCCCCCCCCCCCGCCCGGTAGAGCCCTCCCTCCCTGCATCAGTCCTTTCGGCGCCAGCTTCAGAGCCGTGAATGGAGAGTTTCCCTTTCGCGGCTCTGTTAAGCTCGCCGGGCTGATGGGAAACAGGAAATGCCTGTTTCCCATCGGCCCCGGCAGGCTTAACAGAATCGTAAGGGAGAAACTCTCCCTTCGCGGCTCTGAATGCCCGCGCATAGAGAGCTGATGCTGCAGGGAGGGAGGGCTCTGCCGGGCAGAGAGGGAGGGGGCGTGGGACACTCGATTCTGCCACTGCCACGGCAGCAGCGGCAGCAGCCAGCTTTTTTTTTTAATTTTAAAATTTCCCTGGGCTGATGGGGGGAGGGGTTAGGACTGGTAATGGGCTGTGGGCTGATGGGGGGGTTAGGACTGGTAATGGGCTATGGGGGGGCTAAGACTGAAAATGGGGTGATGGGGGGCTTAGGACTGGAATTGGGCTGATGGGGGGATTAGAACTGGTAATGGCCTATGGGGGGCTAGGACTGAAAATGGGGTGATTGGGGGTTAGGACTGGAAGTGGGCTGATGGGGTGGTTAGCACGTGAGGTGGGCTGATGGGGTTAGAACTGGTAATAGGCTGTGGGCTGATGGGGGGGTTAGGACTGGTAATGGGCTATGGGGGGCTAAGACTGGAAATGGGCTGATGGGGTTAGGACTGGAAGTGGGCTGATGGGGGTTAGGACTGGTAATGGGCTGCTCTTTGTGTCTCCAATCTACTGCTGCTACTGCTGTGATTTGCCTGCCTGATATCCTCTGTGCCTTCGTGTTTCACACACTGTGTTTGTTGTCTCCCCAGGTACCTCCCACTGCTCTGTTTTGATTGGCTATTCCATCTGCCTGCACCGGCAGTCTCTCGTAGACACCATCCTGTATAAAATCCTCTCCGGTGCGGCGCACCACGCGTGCCCAAGGAGCAGGACGTGCTCCTTGGGCAAGCTCTTTGGGGCAAGCTACAGGGCGAGACTCCAGAGCCTCTCCAATTGCCCAATGCATCATTTCCACATTTCCAGCTCTTTCACAGCCCCTGCTGCACTACTGGTGTTCCAAGTTCACTCGCCCGTTTCACAGGAGCACACGGTAAGTCACTCTGCCTGGTCACTCTTTTGTGTACCTTCCTTTGGTCACTCCTCGTCCCTTCTGCTATGTCCTCTATTCCGGTTTGTTGGGGGTGGCGGCCCACCCCTTCTGTCCCTGTTTTTTTCAGGTATCTCTGCCCGTAATCTTTCCAACCTCATATATTGCCCTGCGCTCCCTCCGGTTTTACCAGCACCTTCCCACCCACTCCTCTTTCTCCAACTCGCCCTTCTGAACTGCCGTTCACTCCGGTCTAAAGCACCTCTGATTCATGACATTATTCTGCAACATTCCCTGGATCTTTTCTTTCTGACCAAAACCTGGTTAAGGGACGGTGAGGAGCCCCTCCTCAATCGTTGCCTGCCCCCTGGCTATTCCACCCTATCTACCACCCATCGGGGCAGGAGCGGTGGAGGAGTTGCTGCTATTTACCGCTCCTCCCTCCCTCTCCAGGAACAACCATCCCCCGCTCTCCATTATCCTGAATCTTTACTCCTGTGCCTAGGTACTTCCCCTCCTTTGTTTTTTCTTCTCATTTACGCACCCCCTACTCTTTCTGCCCCTCTGTGGGATTCCCTTTTGTCCACCCTTTCTGAGATTTCTTAACTCTACCCTCACCTCCTGATCTTAGGAGATTTCATCATACATGTAGATTCCCCTTCCTCAGCTCGAGACTTGGCTTTTCTTACTTTTCTTTCTGATCTTTCTCTTCGCCAATTTGTTTCCTTCCCCACCCACTCAGCTGGACATTCCCTTGATCTTCTAATTTCCCCTCTTACCTCCCCATTTTCTCCTTCCTCTCTTTCTTCTCTTCCCCTTCCCTGGTAGAACCATTTCTACCTTTTCTTCTCCCATCCCCTCCCTAACTCCCCTCAGAATGCTTCCCCAGGTTCCTCCTCTAGTCCTGTGTTACCCTCATATTCTCGCAGAGTCAATGCCAATACCCTACTTCAGTTTCCACCTTCCAATGTCCTGTTTCCCTCAGATTTTTCCTCGCTTTCTGTTGATGCCCAAGTTCAGGTCTGGACTTCTACGCTCTCAGCTACTCTTGACTCTCCCGATCCATCTCAACCACGACCTATCCGTCCCAATCATATCCACCATCCCTGGTTCCACTCCGATCTGTTTCTCCACAGAAGATATCTCCGTCATGCGGAATGCCTTTGGCGCAAGCACCCCTCCTCCTCTAACTTGATTAATTTCCGCCAATGTTTCCGCCATTATCGTTCCCTTCTGCACTCAGCTAAACAATCATATTATTCTAATCTCATCTCTAATTCTGCTAATTCCTCTCATCAACTTTACTCTGCTCTTCGTACCCTCTCCACCCCCTATTCCACTCCCATCCCCTTTTCCCCTCCAAATCTTCCCGACCCCGCCTCCCTTGCTACCTTTTCCGTCTCTAAGGTCCTTTCCCTTCGTCTTACCTTTCCCTCATGTCCCCCTCCTCTTTCCCCCATCACTGCTTCTCTATCCGCCTTCCTTTCCCTTCCCTCCCTCTTCTTCCCCCTCTCTCTCTCATCTCTGGTCCTCATTCGAGCCTATTTCTCTTTCAGTTCTGTCCAAAGCTTTTCTTTCTACGTGGAAAACCACATATCTTTCTGATCCGATTCCCTCCTGTTGGCTTATGGAACCCTCCTTAGCTCTCTCTTCTTTCATTCTTTCTATTTTCAATGCTAGCTTATCCACTGGGATATTCCCCTCACTCTGGAAACACGTCTCTGTTCGTCCTCTTCTGAAGAACAGTTCTCTTGACCCCTCCTCTCTCTCTAGCTGGCATCCTATCTCTAACCTCCCCTTCCTTTCTAAACTTTTAGAAAAGCTAGTTTTCTCTCAACTCTCTTCTCACCTCGAGGTCTCTCTTTCTCTTCACCCTCGCCAATCTGGTTTCTGCCCCAGTCACAGCACAGAATCTGTCCTCCTTTCTCTTCTTAATGAACTGCATGCTGCACATGACCATGGGTCTATTTCTCTTGCTGTTTCTCTTGATCTATCTGCTGCTTTTGATTTGGTTGATCACCGCACTCTTTTGGTTCGTCTTAGGGATGCCGGTCTTATTTGTTCAGTTCTCCAATGGATTTGTTCTTTTCTTTCCTGTTGTTCCTTTTTGGTTTTCTCAGGGTCTTCTTCTTCTCCCCCTACCCCCCTCTCTTGTGGTGTTCCCCACGGTTCTGTCCTTGCACCTCTTTTTAATATTTTCCTTGCCTCTCTTGCTCTATTGGTTCAGCAACATGGTATCTTGGCTCACTATTATGCAGATGACATCTTCCTCTTGTATCACACAGATTCTTCTTCTCCTGACATCACTTCCTTCAACAAGTGTCTTTCTTCTGTGGCCTACTGGCTTTCCTCTAATTTTCTTCACATTAATCTTGCAAAAACCTCCGCTATATGGTTTACTCTTGGTCATTCTTCTCCCCCTCCCCTCACTCCCCTTTTTGCTTCTTCACCTATCCCTATGGTTTCTTCCCTTCGGTATCTCAGTGTCACTCTTGATTCATCCCTCTCTTTTAAAAGTCACATCTCTTCAGTTGTTCAGCGTTCTTTCCTCACCCTAAAGCAACTCTGCGCTATTCGTCACTTTCTTCCTTTTTCCTCTCTGACTACCATGTTTCTCTCTCTTGTAGTCTCTCGTCTTGATTACTGTAATGTTGTTTTAGCTGGTCTCCCTCAGTCACAATCAACGTATACAGAACACTGTCACTTCCCGCTTTGATCACGTCACTCCCCTTCTTTTTCGTCGCCACTGGCTTCCTGTCTCTTTTCGGATTATTTTCAAATTTCTTATTTTCGTCCATAAGTCAATTCATACAGGCATTCCCCTCTATCTCGCTGACCAGGTTCACCTCTACACTCCCCTTCGTACCCTTCGTTCCATTCACACTAACCATATGTCACTCTCTTCCCCCTCCCGTGCCCACCTGGAGTCCACTCGTTCCTCAGCTTTTTACTTCCTTGGCCGAAGCTCTGGAACTCACTCCCCTTTGCCCTCCGTTTGGAAAAGTCTTATACTGCCTTGAAAGTCAAATTAAAAACTCACCTTTTCTGTCTTGCATATGACCTCCCCCCTTCCCTTTCTCCCTTTTCCCCGCTTCCTCATGGATACAACGTTTCACTGTCTTTTCCTACTAGAGTTCTTTTGTTACTTTGCTATCCTTGCCTTTCTCTATTCTGTTCCTGTCTTTTCTGTCCTGTTTCTTTGATTTTATGGCATTCCTTTTCCTTTTCCTTTTTTCTGCAGCATTTTTAATTTAGATTTTATGGTTTTATTGTAAACCGCCCAGATACTGATGTTATTGGGCGGTATATCAAGTATGTAAATAAACATAAACATGGGTGGGCTAAGACTAAAAATGGGGTGATGGGGGGTTAGGACTGGAATTGGGCTGATGGGGGGCTTAGGACTGGTAATAGGCTATTGGGGGCTAGGACTGGTAATGGGCTGGGGGGTTGCTAGGACTGGAAACGGGCTGAGTGGAAGGGGAGGATTGAACTGCAAATAGCTGATGGGGAGGGGGTTGGAATGGAAATGGGCTGAGTGGAAGGGGGCTTGAACTGCAAATAGCTGATGGGGAGGGGGCTTGGAATGGAAATGGGCCATGAGGGGAGGGAGCTAGGATGGAAATGGGCTGAGTGGAGGGGAAACTAGGACAGGAAATGGGCTGATGGAGGGGCTAGGATAGGACTGGAAATGGGCTGTTGGGGGAGCTAAGATTGGAAATGGGCTGTGGTGGGGGCTTTGATTGAAATGGACTCATGGAGGGGCTAGAACTGGAAGTAGGCTCATGGAGGGCTTGGATTGGAAATGGGCTGAGTGGAGGGGAGCTAGGATTTGACATGGGCTGATGGTGGGGCTAGGAAAGGACTAGAAATGGGTTGATGGGTGGCTGGCATTGGAAATGAGCTGATGGAGGGACTCGGATAGGACTGGAAATGGATGGGGGAGCTAGGACTGGAAATGGGCTGATTGGGGGCTAGGACTGGTAATGGGCTGATGCATTGACTAGAAGGGAGCGGATGCTGGGTGAGGCTGGAACTAGAAGGGAACTGATGTTGGGGGAGGATTAGAATGGGATGGGGCTGGGAGAGTGAAATGGTGAGGGGAAAATATTTTGTGTGGGAGGGAAGAAAAATCTACAATTGGCCGGATATTGGGAGAGTAAGTGGGGATTGAGGATGGAGGGGTAAAATTTGAGTGGATGAAATAGGAATGAGGAAAGAGCAAAAGGAGAAAGATTAGTATGTTTAAGCAGATGTAGAGAAAGAATGGAAAAAAACTAGAAGACAGAAGAAAGGACAAATAGACAGCAGACGATGGAGAGTTAGCAGAAGACACGAAGAAACCAGAAGAAAGTGGCTGGAGCAATTGCAACTGAAAAAAAATGCACAAAAGGTAGAAAGATTTCTCTTTATTTTGAATTTATTAACTGGAATATGACAGCTCTGGGAAATGTGCATCATTAACATCTGCACTTTGTTTAGTACAAGAGGAAATTAATTTATAGTTTTATTTCTACAGTGTTGTTGTACATTCCAAGTTTGGCTTTTGGGGTTCCCAGTTTAATTGTCTTCCTGTTTGTAAATTGTGATTCCTTGTTTGGTGATGGTCTGTGTTCTGCATGTGTAACTGAGCTGAGGTATTCTGTTTATGTAATTCCTATTTGACATTGCCACTTGTTCTCTTTCCCCAGTAGGTCATGTATTGTTATTCTCTGAAATGTATTGGTTTAATATTTGCAGTGTTGCCTTTTGATAGGTAGGGTCTGGTGCTATGTGAGTCCTGGTAGTGCTATTACGATACAGCAGGTTTGCTATGAGTTCTAAATGGGCAGTGTTTGTAGTAATTCCTAATGTGCCTGGCGGTTGGCACTGGATTATAGTAATGTAGAAATCTTTTAGCCTTTCTTTAGCCATACACTCATGAAGAGGCATGTTTACTAAAAGTTAGTGTATGGTAACATTATGCAAATATTTATGCAAATGAGGCCCCGCACCAAGACTCCACACATGGCTCCGCACCCCCCTTGGGCCGCCCCTGGATCCAGGACTCAGGGGGACCACTGCTGAAGGGACCAGAACCATGGAAGAATAGCAGCGAATCAGAGTTCATGATTCCAGCATTGATTCTGACTGAAGAGGAAGAAGCACTAAGGAGGAACTGCTGACCTCCTCCATCCTCCCTGAACAAAAAATAATGTGTAGCCAAGTAAGATCTGTAACATTTGCACTATGCAAAATTCAGGGCAATTAACAACACACAGATTATATCTACAGCGATGAGTATTCTGAGTTGTACTGCGTATTAAAAAAAAAAGAGACATAGGCAATGTTCCCGCCAAGCTGCATGCTGCTGTCAGTAGGGGGAGTTGCTGTAATATTGTGTTTTCAGTTACCAGGAGCAGGCAGCATCCCTATTAATTACTAGCAAAGTTACCCAGCATTACTTGGAAATCCAGCATCTAGGGCCGGTGCAAGTAGGGCCAGCCCAAGGGTTTCTGCCGCCCTAGGCAGAAACCCCAGCCACGCTGCCCTCTCCCTCGCCGCACCACCCTTGATGCTACTGATTCTGTCTTGGAGGAGGGCGGGTGGCAGTAGCTGTATTTTAAAAGCGGCGACTTTGTGCCACCGCTTTTTTGCTGCAGCAGACCATGTGCTTCGGCACACATGGCCTGCCGCCTCTGATTCCCCTCCGACAGTAACTTGTGTCAGAAGGGGATCAGAAGCAGCTGGTCACGTGTGCTGAAGTACATGGCCTGCCGCAGGCAACAAAATAACGGCTTATAGCCACCCACCTAGGCCAGCGGCCCTGATTGCAAGGATATAAGCTACACCAGGCAATGCTTATTCTTAGCGTTCCCCTGCTCCTGCCCCCTTCCCTATTGCTACCACTACTGCTCCCTTCTGGGATGTGCAGTGGCAGCGATGGTACTGTTCCTGCTTCCGTCACTCCAGTTCTACTTCCTTTTCCCATTACAAATCTCGAACACACTACATAAAGCTGGACATCAGAAAAAGAATCCTTGGTTTAATACCTTCTGCCTTAAGTGACCAACCTTGAGTTTTGTTGATGGAAAGTCAAAAAGTGACTCTGTGTGTTTCTTATAAAGAGAGTGTGAACGTGTTTCTTGGAAAGAGAGTCAGAGAGGAAATGTGCATGTGTGTGTGTATTGGAAAGAAAGAGGGAGTGAGGACTGGATGTTTTGAGGAGAAAATCAGCCCATGACCTTCTTTTAGACACAAAGGAATCCCTTGTCAAGTTTAGTTGCATTTAATCAAATGTCCATATACATACTGTAAAGAACAAGCAAACCTTTGATAATAAATATATAGATGTCATATTTTAGAAAACAATCAAGCAAGGAAGGAAATAAAATAGAAAAGGAAAGGATTAAGCTGGTCAGTATGGGCCCTGTTCCACAAAGATTCTTCATGCTAAAAGGAGTGCACCATTTACGTTACTAGTATGAGGGGGTGCTGATAAGTCTCTGGCCTTGTAATGAAACAGAAAGCTTCGGGCACACTTCAGTTCCAGAGGTCCAAATGACCTTTCTGCAGTTTTGTTTTATTTGGTTCCAAATAGCATTACAAATGCTTCTCTCACTAGCATCCCCATCTCTCTTCCTTGCATGTGTAACCTCAAGAAGTAGAAGGCTTTGGTAAATACTGAAACCACAGAAAATCCATGTTGCTAACATGCTCTGCAGCATGAATCAAAGTGCCTGAATTGTTGCTTAGTTTAACACTAGAAGCCCCAAAAGGCATTTTACCTAGAAACCCCAAAGTGCGTCAATTGATGCATTATCACGATGACTGCGTTTAGCATGAAATGCAGATGTGAATTAATGTGAAGATTCTTATTTGTTAAATATGTGCAGTATGTGATGTCATTACATGACATCATCATGTGTTTATTGTTTGTAATGTCGGAGTAAAACTGTAAACAGTGATTGAGAAGCGCTACCTAGCGGGAACATGAATTTATACCTAGAAGCCCCAAAGTACGTCAATTGACGTACTTTGGGGCTTCTCGGTATAAATTCATGCTCCCGCTAGGTGGTGGATCTGTCATTAATTTTCGATGCACATATTTGAACATCTTAACCTTGCTAACAAAGTCATGGAACATGACTGACATGGTTCTAGCAGTGGCACTGGTATACAACTTCGAAGATGCATTTACGTCAATTGACACACTTTGGGGCTTCTAGTGTTAACGTCAGTGACTAGAAACATAGAAACATGATGACAGAAAAAGACCACATGGCCTATCTAGTCTGTCCTTCCATAACAACAACTACAACAGTCCACTTTTTACCTTTAGAGATCCTCTGTGTTGGTCCCATGTTTTTTTGAATTCAGTTACTGTCCTCATCTCTACCACCTCCACTGGGAGACTATTCCATGGATCCACTACTCTTTCTCTAAAGAAATATATCCGCATATCACTCCTGAATCTATCTCCCTTCACCCTCATCCCATGTCCCCTCGTAGCAGAACTTGCTTTCAATTGAAAGAGGCTCTCTCCCTGAACATTTATGCCACAGAGGTATTTAAACATCTCAATCATATCACCTCTATCCCGCCTTTCCTCTAAGGGGTACATATTAAGATCCTTAAGTCTGTCCTCATATGCTTTATAATGAAGCCCATTAATCATTTTAGTAGCAACCCTCTGCACCGACTCCATCCTGTTCACATCCTTTTGAAGGTGCGGTCTCCAGAATTGCACACCATACTCCAAATGAGGTCGCACCAAAGACTTATACAGAGGCATTATCACCTCCTTTTTTCTGCTAGCCATTCCTCTCCGTATGCACCCAAGCATCCTTCTAGCTTTTGCCGTCGCCTTTTCTACCTGTTTAGCTACTTTAAAATCATCAGACACAACCACGCCTAGGTCCCGCTCTTCTTTAGTGGACAAAAGTACTTCACCTCCTATACTGTATTGCTCCCTTGGATTGCTGCAGCCCAAATGCATGACTTTACATTTTTTAACATTAAATCCCAGCTGCCAAATTCTAGACCATTCTTCAAGCTTAGCTAGATCCCTCCTCATGTTATCTACACCTTCCTGGGTGTCTACTCTATTGCAGATTTTGGTATCATCTGCAAAGAGGCAAACCTTACCCGACAGCCCTTCCGCTATATCACTAACAAAGATGTTAAAAAGAATCGGACCAAGGACAGATCCCTGGGGCACAGCACTGGTAACATACTTCTCCTCAGAGTGAGCTCCATTTACTTGTACTCTTTGTCGCCTCCCACCCAACCATTTTCTAACCCAAGCAGTAACTTTAGGGTCCATCCCTAGGGTGCTCAGTTTGTTTATAAGTCGCCTGTGAGGAACAGTGTCAAAGGCTTTACTGAAATCTAAATACACCACATCTAGAGCTCTCCCTCGGTCCAACTCCGTGGTCACCCAGTCAAAGAAATCAATCAGATTTGTCTGACAAGACCTGCCTCTGGTGAATCCATGCTGCCTCGGATCCTGTAATCCGCTGGACTCCAGAAACCTCACTATTTTCTCTTTTAGCAGCGTTTCCAATAATTTACTCACCACCAAAGTTAAACTAACCGGCCTGTAGTTTTCAACCACATCCTTACTTCCGCTTTTGTGTAAAGGCACCACATGAGCCTCTCTCCAGTCCTTTGGCACCACTCCCGACTCCAACGAGGCATTGAAAAGGTCAGTCAGTGGAGTTGCCAGAACGTCCCCAAGTTCCCTCAGTAAAAGGGCTAACAGCTTGATCATTTTCTTAAACGTTCTTTTAATGAGATATAACTTAGATCATCTGAGTACCAACACACATAGGAAATTGGAGATCTCTGAGCACAACTCATGAGTTGAAATGTGAGTATCCAAGTACAACTTTGACAAAGCAATGATGGAATTCAAAAATGAAACTGAAAATTAACACATTCAAAATTAGTCTTTGCCATTACCAATGTGAGGACCTTACCAGGGCTGGCTAATCCACTAGGTGAACTAGGCGGTCACCTAAGGTGGCAGACCCTTGTGGGCGGCATGGCGATCCCTCCCTTCTTGGAAGCGATGACTTTCAGTGCTACAGCAGGCCTTAAAGCACCTGCATGTGTGTGTGCTGACACAGCCTGTTGTTCCTGTCCCCCTCTGAGAGGAAGTTGCATCAGAGAGGGCAGGAGCAGAAGGTTCTGAGTGCATGCACACACACGGGTTCTTTAAGGTCCACCACAGTGCTGACGTGGCAGCTGTGCCACCACTTTAAGGAAGGGATCACCATGCCAACCCCTCCCCCAGATGAGAAGATGGATGCTATGGTGGGGAGGGGCGGTGCGGCAGGCATGGGTGGTGGCATGAGGAGGCCTGCTTAGGGCAGCAGAAACGCTTTGCTGTCCCTAGACATAAGATACATAAGATACATAAGATATGCCATACTGGGTCAGACCAAGGTCAATCAAGCCCAGTATTCTGTTTCCAACAGTGGCCAATCTAGGTCATATGTACCAGCAGTTTCCCCAAGAGACACAAGTTCCACAATGCTTGTACTGGGTCAAGCATTGATATCTTCGGTCACTTCTTTTTATTTTTTTTATTTTTTTTTTTTTAAGTTTTATTTTCATTTTCGAAACAATACAACCAACATATCACACAGCAACGACAACCTAAGTCTATAAACATATAAGACTATAAAACATAAAACATCCCCTCCCTCCCCCCCCCACCCACTCCTCCAGGGGATCATAACAGCATGGCATGGTGTGTCATAATGAGAATACCTCAAAGAAAGGATAAAAAGAAAGAGAACCACACAAAGCATGCACTTCATCATTGACGTCTATCTCAATGTTAATCAGACATATTATGAAAAAATCATTTAGCAACATTTATATAATCATCTAACATCTTCCACTTAAGGTCACTGCGATCCGTTAGCGACAGGGCCCTGCGAGGTAACCGCTCGTACTTACTATACAAACACACATGATTCCACCATTCCAACATGGTTAAAGAAGCTGTGCATTTCCAGTTACGTGTAACTAAATGGATCGCTAACCCCAACATAAAATCTAGGAGGAAATGCCCCTCTTTAGGTAAGGAAGGAAGCCGGGCCGCAGATCTAAGGCCTATGACCTGCCAGGTAAGGGGTTCATGAATTTGAAGAATACGTTGGATCTGTTGCCAAACCCGTACCCAAAAGGATCGCACTCCGGAGCATTCAAACATAATATGAACTAGGGTGCCAGGTTGACTTGCACATGTCCAACAAAGTGCACTAGTGCCCGGAGCCCATTTAGCTACCCTGACCGGGGTATAGAAGCATCTGTGCGCAAAATAGAAGAGAGTCTGAGTGACCGAGGTAGATCGAGAGACTCGGACTTGTTTGCACCAAAACCTCTTCCACTGCTGCGCAGATAGCGCCAACCCCGTATCCCGTTCCCAAGCCCTCTGAACGCCCTGCATAGGAGGGCTACCAGGCCGGCACAGCTCCTTGTAGAAAAGTGCCGCCACTCCAGTGGCTCGAGCAAGTTCCCGGGCTATCTCTACTACCCCAGGGTCCTCTCTTCCATCTCGAGGATCCACCCGGGAGTTTACAAGACAGTGCCGAAGCTGCACCCACTGGAAGTATAACCGAAGTGGAAGGCCAAATTCCTGATGTAGCTCCCTATAATCTTTCCAGCGAGTTCCTCTAATGAGTTGCTGTACAGTCCATATACCTTTTAAATACCACTGGCGCCACAGAATAGGCTTTTTTGAGATTTTAAAGCAGGGATTGTTCCAGATCGGTAATCGAAGTATCGAGCATCTATCGGGGCCACAGGCGTGTATGAGGGCCCTAAATGCCTCCAATGTATCTATGATCATTATGGGATATTGTGCACAGTGACTCAATTGCATACCCGGAAGAAACTCTAGTGGTAGCGGAGCGAGGAGCTTCTCCTCAATTTCTAGCCAAACAGGTCGCACGATGGCCCGATCCTCCAGCCATCTTGCTCCTTGCCTGAGGAGAAATGCTCTATGATATGCCAGGAAATCAGGGAAACGCACCCCACCCTCCTCACGACAGAGCTTAAGTTTCCGCCGCGCGATCCGTGGAGTTTTATTTCGCCATAAAAACCGACTTAGAATATGTTCCACTCTCTGATACGTTCGCGGTGGGAGCAGGCCGGGCACCATTTCTAACACATAGTTGATCTTTGGTAGAAGCATCATTTTAATGGTCTCCAGCCGCCCCCACCACGATAATACCAAAGGGGACCATTTAAGGGTCATCTCTCGGGCAATTGACACAATCGCCTCGGCATTAAAACGAATGGTTTCCTCTAAGGGGTAACAATAGTGAACACCTAGATACTTTACCATATGAGCCTCCCACACAAATGGGAACGCACTCATATCTTCCTTAAACAGCCAGCGATTCAACGGGAAAGCCACCGACTTCGTCCAATTGATTTTATAGCCAGATAATGAGGAATATCGATCAATGACCTCTAACACCTGGGGAACCGACTCGGGCGTGACAAACAGAAGGAGATCATCTGCGTATGCAGAAAGTTTTACCTCCATTCCAGCGATCCGCGCACCACTGATCTCCGCACATTGCCTAATGAGAAGGGCCAAAGGCTCCAGCGCTAAATTGAATAGCATGGGAGAGAGGGGGCATCCTTGGCGAGTACCTCTATGCAATGAAAGTTTGTGGGATTTAATGCCATTAACACATATATGCGCGACGGGCTGGGTATACATGACCTTTACAAGGTTGAGAAAGCCGGGGCCTATACCGAACCACTGAAGAGCGGAGAACAAAAAGGGCCACTCGAGCCGATCAAACGCCTTCTCGGCATCGAGGGAGAGCCCAACCAGGGGGCCTTCCATGTGCTCAGAATTTGCAAGCACGTGACAGAGAAGTCGTGCGTTATCCGCGGTAGACCGCCCTTCTGTGAAACCACATTGATCCGGGTGAATCAAAAAGGTAACTTCCCCGAGAGCCGGGCCGCTAAGACCGACGCGTATATCTTATAGTCGATATTTAAAAGGGATATGGGTCGATAATTAGCCGCCAAATGTGGATCCCGGCCAGCCTTTTCGAAAACTACCACATTCGCCTCTGCAAATGCACCCACCTGCGACTCAGCCTCAAGCAAGAGTTTAAAATATTGATGAAGATAGGGAACCAGCTCCTTGGAGAAATTTTTAAAAAATTCGGCAGGGAGTCCATCTGGGCCCGCTGCTTTTCCAGGAGCTAACGAAGTGATCGCTTGTATAATCTCTTCTTCAGAAAAGGGCCTATCTAAGTCCTGTCGCTGCTCCTCACTTAAAACCGGCCGTTGGAGTCCCGATACGAGCCGCTCAAACGCCTCTGAAGAGAATTCCCGTTCCGACTCATATAGTTGAGCATAAAAGGCTCTAAAAATCTCGGCAATGTCGGAGTCTCGGACCACTATCCGCTGGTCTGAGAGGTCCTTAAGAGCCGCCACTCTCTTAGCCTCCCGCTGACCTTTCAATGCGTTTGCAAGCAGTTTTCCTGCCTTGTTGCCTTCGCGATAATACACCCCTTGTTGTTTTTTAATATGCTGAGAAGCCTCCGTAGTCAAGATCGCATTAAATTTAAATCGGAGGCGCTGGAGCCTGACTAATATGCACGGTTCAGTGCGACTAATCAAGAGACGTTCCCCCGCTCGAATTTGGCGCTCAAGCTCAAGTAACTGCTGCTTCTGCAGCCGCGCCTGGCGGATGCTAAAGCTCGTGATAACCGCTCTAATGGCAGCCTTGAAGCCCTCCCACCATGCCCATCCTGAAGTGGCTTGCGGAGAATTAAATTGAAAATATTCCGCAATGGCAGCTTTGAGCTCAATACAGAAGTCTCGATTACTAAGAAGAGCCCTATCAAAAGACCATCTCGCAGAACTCCCCCCAAGTTGGCCCTCTCGGATCTTTAAAGAAATAGCCGCATGATCAGAGATATGCATGGGATGTATAGAAGCCTCCTCTATGCTGGAAATAAGATCTCTGGAAACAAGAAAAAAATCTATTCTCGATTGAGACGCATGAGGGGGTGAGAAGTATGTAAAGTCCATCTCAGCGGGGTGAAAAAGTCTCCATATATCTACCAATGCGAGATCCTTAATTAGGGAGACCAGCATATGATGGCATTTAGACAATTTAGCGGTTCGCGGCGGCAGTCTATCGATCAGTGGGTCAATTGTTTGATTAAAGTCTCCCCCGACTAGCAATGGCGCCCCCACAGCTAAATGAAGTTCTTTAGCAAAATTGGCCATAAACTCTAAGTTGTCCCCAGTAGGGGCGTAGACACAAATGACAGTCATCTCAGTTCCCCCTATTTTGAGTGAAGCCCTTGCCCACCTTCCCTCCAAGTCTGAGCCAATGTGCACAATATCAGCTTTTAGGGATTTCCGTACCAAAATGGCCACTCCATTTTTCTTTCTTAGCGCAGCGGAGTATGCCACTAGTGCATAGGGTTTAATATTAAGCTTCAATGACTCCCGCTGATTTAAGTGTGTTTCCTGTAGTAATAGAATATCAGCTTTCTCGTGACGAGCATATTCAATGATTTTCTTCCGCTTTATAGGGCTATTTATCCCTTTGACATTGAGCGACAGCACTTTATAAGAGGCCATATGGACATTCAGCAGTATATTCTGTCATGTTACCTGCACAACTTACCCCGCAGTGACCTTGAGGGAAATTACTATCAATGAGAACATAATAATAAGTACATGCTGGAATATACAAACACCATGCACCGGTTCCACTTAACATTACCCCTATAAATTTAACCAAGTGCCCTGGAGGAGAAGCTAATTCCCATACAACTATTGGTGAGCTCGTCCCAAACAGGACAGGCGAGTGAGACCCACCATGGCTATTACTAATGCACATGCATCGCAAAGAGAGTCCCCAGAGTCAGTGTATATTGAAGTTCCCATTCCCCAGTAAGCCTAGGAGATATGCCTGCAGAGGCAAAGCCCCCACAGTACAGACATATCCCCGCAGCAGCGGAGCAGCGCCAAGGAGCGCTATCGAAAAGAATCCATCTCAAAGTATATGTCTCAGCGCATCTGAGCAGCTTCTTTTTCTTCAAGGAAGGCCACAAGAGCATCTGGATCTTCAAATGATCTAGTGTGATTGTGTAGTGTGACTCGCATTTTAGCTGGATATAAAATGCCATAGCGCGCCTGCAGTTGTTGGAGCCGCGGTCGTAGCGCTAGGAAACGTCGCCGCCGATCAACTGTGACCTTGGCAAGGTCTGGATAAAAGGAGAGCTTATGGCCTTCAAACTCCAAGGAGTCCCGCCGCCGTGCCGTCTCCAAAATTTGTGCAGCTTGTGGATAGCGAAGAAGCCGAAATATGATAGGCCGCGGCATCCGCCCGTTCAAAGTAGCATGTGAAGGTACTCGGTGGGCCCGATCAATTTCAAAGTCTTTTTCGAATGTAAGCTTGAGCACTGAGGGGATTAGTTTCACCAAGAAGGCTATCATATCTTTGCCCTCTGCCCCTTCCGGGACTCCAATCAGTCTCACATTATTCCGACGGGCACGATTGTTGCTATCTTCCATGTCCCGCTGCAACGCCCGAAGCTGCTTTTCTAGCTTGCCCACTCCTTCCAGGCGAGCGCCATGTACCGCTAGAATTCCTTCGACCTTCTCCTGTCGCAGGGATATACCCTCGATTTTGCTTTGCAGCGAAGCCATTTCCTCATGTACAGCATTTAAGGAGTCACCGTTGGCTCTTACCAGCTCCTTCACTCCCCGGATCTCTGCTAAAAGTTCCTGGTAGGCCTCTGATCCATCACGTGTAGCCGCCATTTTCTGCGGGGAGATGGGCTCCAACTTAGATCTTTTTCCACTGCTGTTAGGTGCGCCCGAATAATCAAGCCGCACCGGCTTAGGACCCGCCATCCCCTAGGCTCACCGTAGCAGAAAAGGGGGCCTCTCACTGCTGCGATACACGCAATATTTATCAGGATTCCTGTCGGGTCTCGCAAGCCTCCGCTCTTATGCGACCGTCCTGTTCGGCATCCGGCTCCGCCCCCCAATATCTTCGGTCACTTCTTAATAATTTTTTATGGACCTTTCCTCCAGGAACTTGTCCAAACCTTTTTTAAACCCAGCTACACTAACAGCCCTTACTACATCCTCCGGTAACAAATTCCAGAATTTGATTACACGTTGAGTGAAAAAATATTTTCTTTTATTAGTTTTTAAATAGTTTACCCTGTAGCTTCATTGCATGTCCCCTAGTCTTTCTATATTCTGATAACGTAAACAATCGATCTACGTGTACCCGTTCCACTCCGTTCATTAATTTATAGACTTCTATCTTATCTCCCCTCAGCCGTCTCTTTTCCAGGTTAAAGAGCCCTAACCTTTTTAGCCTTTCTTCATAGGAGTATCCTTCCATCCCCTTTACCATTTTGGTGGCTCTTCTCTGAACCTTTTCTAAAATCGCTATATCCTTTTTAAGATACGGCGACCAGAATTGCACACAATATTGAAGGTGCGGTCTCACCATGGAACGATATAGAGGCATTATAATATCTTTTGTTTTATTTTCCATTCCTTTCCTTATGATACCTAGCATTCTATTTGCTCTCTTGGCCGCCGCTGCACACTGGGCCGAGGGTTTTAACATGTTATCCACAATGACGCCTAAATATTTTTCCTGGGTGGTGGTTCCTAATGTGGAACCTTGCATCGTGTAACCATAGTTTGGGTTGTTCTTCCTTAGGTGCATAACCTTGCACTTGTCCACATTAAATTTCATCTGCCATTTTGATGCCCAGTCTTCCAATTTATCAAGATCCTCTTGCAATTTTTCACAATCCTCTTGGGTTTTAACAACTTTAAATAGTTTTGTGTCATCTGCAAATTTGATAACCTCACTCATTATTCCACTTTCCAGGTTATTTATGAATATGTCAAAAAGCAGCGGACCCAGCACAGATCCCTGGGGTACACCACTATTCACCTTTCTCCATTGGGAAAATTGGCCGTTTAGCCCTACCCTCTGCTTTCTACCTTTTAACCAGCTCCTGATCCACAATAGAACACTGCCTCCTATCCCATGACTCTTTAGTTTTGCCAAAAGTCTCTGATGAGGGACCTTGTCAAAGGCTTTCTGAAAGTCCAGATACACAATATCAACCGACTCACCTTTGTCCACCTGTTTATTCACTCCTTCAAAAAAACATAACAGATTAGTAAGACAAGATCTTCCTTGTCTAAAGCCATGTTGGCTGCCTCCCATTAGGTTGTGACTATCTACATGCTGAGTAATTTTATTCTTTATGATGGTTTCTACCATTTTTCCTGGTACTGACGTCAGGCTCACCGGTCTGTAGTTTCCCGGATCACCCCTGGAACCCTTTTTAAAAATTGGTGTTACATTGGTGATCCTCCAATCTTCAGGTATTAGAGATGATTTTAATGATAGTTCACAGATTACTGATAGCAGGTCTGCAATCTCATATTTCAGTTCTTTCAACACCCTTGGATGTATACCATCCAGCCCAGGTGATTTGCTACTCTTCAGTTTATCTAATAGTTGTAAGACATCTTCCCGATGTATCGATATTTCCTTCAATTCTTCCGCACCTTTAAATACCACTTCAGTCATGGGTAACATCCCTACATCTTCCTCAGTAAAGACCGAAGCAAAGAATTCATTCAGTCTCTCCGCTATCGCCTTGTCGCCTCTTAGTGCTCCTTTAACCCCTTTATCATCTAATGGACCAACTGACTCTCTCACAGGTTTTTTGCTACGAATGTACTTGAAAAGGTCTTTACTTCGCGTTTTTGCTTCCGCAGCAAGCTTCTTCTCAAATTCTCTCTTTGCCTGCCTTATCAATGCCTTGCATTTGACTTGCCAGTGCTTGTGCTGTTTCCAGGTTTCGTCGTTTGGCTCTTTTTTCCATTTCCTGAAAGACCTTACTAAAATTGAGGCCCCAGCTCTTGTTTGCATAAAAACTGCTTGGATGTTACTGTTGAGAGCAGCAGCACCATCCAGTGTCCCTACTAAATATTGCAAGAGATTAGAGGGAAAAGTCTGACATTTTCCAGAACAGGGGAGGTTCTTTCTGTCAGTCATTTCATGTTGGGAGGAGATTCCTCTGAAAGTGAAAATCCCACTTTGTATATAAATCACTACGAAATTCAGAACTCTGTTACACAACCACTACACCATGTAGGAATAACAGCTCAGCTCTTAATGGGTAGCTGTCTTTGGCACCAAGCCATAGCATCAGAGGGGAAAAGAGGAGTCTTTCGCACCTTGCCACATCATATTATCCAGATAGGGCAACAGGCTTTGAGCACCTGCACAGAAGAGAACAAACCCTGCCAGCACCTCACTGTCTCACCAGGAGAATAACTTAACCTGTGAAAGAGGTTTCAAAACCTGTATCAGCAACCAAGCCTTCCAGATCAGAGCCTAGAACCTGACAGAGGAATTCTGGGGACATGCATCTACAGAAGCCACCAGCTATCAGGAAGAGAAGGAACCCCAATCAACCATCTTAGACCAGTGGCACCATATCCAAGTGTGAAATCAAGCACAGCTTTGGGGGAACTGTGTATGTATCACATACAGATTTGGCTACACTGAGACAAAATACTAGAAAGAAGAGAAAAGAAGTTACATGCAGGGGCGGCCCAAGGGGGGTGCGGGGCCATGTGCGGAGACTCGGTGCGGGGCCTAATTTGCATAAATATTTGCATAATCTTACCATACACTAACTTTTAGTAAACATGCCTCTTAATGAGTGTATGGATAAAGAAAGACTAAACGATTTCTACATTACTATAATCCAGTGCCAATCGCCAGGCACATTAGGAACTACTACAAACACTGCCCATTTAGAACCCATAGCAAACCCGCCATATCCTAACAGCACTACCAGGACTCACAAAGCACCAGACCCTACCTATCAAAAGGAAACACTGCAAATATTAAACCAATACATTTCAGAGAATAACAATACATGACCTACTGGGAAAGAGAACAAGCGGCAATGTCAAATAGGAATTACATAAACAGAATACCTCATCTCAATTACACATGCAGAACATAGACCATCAACAAACAAGGAATCACAATTTAGAAATAGGAAGACAATAATTAAACTGGGAACCCCAAAAGCCAATCTTGGAATGTACAACCTCACTGTAGAAATAAAACTATAAATTAATTTCCTCTTGTACTAAACAAAGCGCAGATGTTAATGATGCACATTTCCCAGAGCTGACATATTCCAGTTAATAAATTCAAAATAAAGATATTTTTTTACCTTTTGTGCTTTTTTTTTTCAGTTGCAATTGCTCCAGCCACTTTCTTCTAGTTTCTTTGTGTCTTCTGCTAACTCTCCATCGTCTGCTGTCCATTTGTCCTTTCTTCTCTCTTCTAGTTTTTTTCCATTCTCTCTCTACATCTGCTTTAACATACTAATATTTCTCCTTTTGCTCTTTCCTCATTCCTATTTCATCCACTCAAATTTTACCCCTCCATCCTCAATCCCCACTTACTCTCCCAATATCCGGCTAATTGTAGATTTGTCTTCCCTCCCACACAAAATATTTTTTCCCCTCTCCATTTCACTTTCTCAGTTCCATGCCTTTCTAATCCTCCCCCAACATCAGCTCCCTTCTAGTTCCAGCGCACCCAGCATCCGCTCCCTTCTAGTCCCTGCATCAGTCCATTTCCAGTCCTATCCTAGCCCCACCATCAGCCCATTTCCAGTCCTAGCTCCCCCATCCATTTCCAGTCCTATCCGAGTCCCTCCATCAGCTCATTTACAATCCCAGAGTCCCCATCAGCCCATTTCTAGTCCTTTCCTAGCCCCACCATCAGCCCATGTCAAATCCTAGCTCCCCTCCACTCAGCCCATTTCCAATCCAAGCCCCCCATGAGCCTACTTCCAGTTCTAGCCCCTCCATGAGTCCATTTCAATCCAAGCCCCCACCACAGCCTATTTCCAATCTTAGCACCCCCAAAATCCCATTTCCAGTCCTATCCTAGCCCCTACATCAGCCCATTTCCTGTCCTACCCCCCCACTCAGCCCTTTTCCAGTCCTAGCTCCCTCCCCTCACAGCCCATTTCCATTCCAAGCCCCTGTCCCCATCAGCTATTTGCAGTTCAAGCCCTCCTTCCACTCAGCCCATTTCCAGTCCTAGCAACCCCCCCCAGCCTATTACCAATCCTAGCCTCCCCATAGCCCATTACCATTCCTAAGCCCCTACCAGCCCATTTCCATTCCTAAGCCCCCCATAGCCCATTACCAGTCCTAACCCCCCATCAGCCCACTTCCAGTCCTAGCCCCCCCATAGCCCATTACTAGTCCTAACCCCCCAACAGCCCATTTCCAGCCTTAGCCCCCCATAGCCCATTACGTCCTAACCCCCATCAGCCCATTTCCAGTCTTAGCCCCCCATCAGCCCATTTCCAGTCCTAGCCCCCCCCCAGCAGCCCATTTCCAGTCTTAGCCCCCATCAGCCCATTACCAGTCCTACCCCCCATCAGCCCATTTCAAGTCCTAGCCCCCCCCATAACCCATTACTAGTCCGAACCCCCCATCAACCCACTTCCAGTCTTAGCCCCCTCATAGCCCATTACTAGTCCTAACCCCCCCATCAACCCACTTCCAGTCTTTGCCCCCCCCCCCATAGCCCATTACCAGTCCTAACCCCCCATCAGCCCACTTCCAGTCCTAGCCCCCCCATAGCCCATTACTAGTCCTAACCTCCCAACAGCCCATTTCCAGTCTTAGCCCCCCCATAGCCCATTACGTCCTAACCCCCATCAGCCCATTTCCAGTCTTAGCCCATCAGCCCATTTCCAGTCCTAGCCCCCCCCAGCAGCCCATTTCCAGTCTTAGCCCCCATCAGCCCATTAAAAGTCCTACCCCCCATCAGCCCATTTCAAGTCCTAGCCCCCCCCATAACCCATTACTAGTCCGAACCCCCCATCAACCCACTTCCAGTCTTAGCCCCCTCATAGCCCATTACTAGTCCTAACCCCCCCATCAACCCACTTCCAGTCTTTGCCCCCCCCATAGCCCATTACCAGTCCTAACCCCCCTCCCCCCATCAGCCCAAATAGATAAAAAAGCAAACCGGCTGCTGCTACAGCTGCCGCTGCCGCCGTGGCAGCGGCGGAATCAAGCATCCCGCTGCGGGGCCCCCCCTGCCCTGCAAAGCCTTCTTGCAGCATCAGCTCCGGTCGGAGTCTCAAAGCGCGGGCTTTCAGAGCCGCGTGAGTTTCTCTTTCTCGCGCGGCTCTGTTAATCCCGCCGGGGTTGATGCTGCAAGAAGGCTTTACCGGGTAGGGGGGCTCCGCGGCGGGACGCTTGATTCTGACGCTGCCACGGCGGCTGCGGCAGCAGCCGGTTTGCTTTTTTTTAAATCTATTTGGGCTTATGTAGAATGTTTTTTGCGTGGGGCCCCCTGAAACACGAGGCCCTGTGCAAAAAACATTCTTGCTCAATGGACGGGCCGGCCCTGGTTACATGTGTATATTTTAGAAGTTGCTATTAAAGACTTACCCCTTTGAGAGATTTCTGTCCTTGAAGCAAATTCTGGCATGGATGCTTTGCTGCCTGCTTTGGGACTTAAAACTAACATATGAACAGCTAACAGCAAACACCAAACTGGATTACAATGATTAAAGCCTGAAGAATGCACAGTAAATGCTGGACTGACTGTTTTTGTCAGCAACAAAAGGGTTAACTCTTGCTTTGAGCAGCCCCCTGGAATAGGCTTGAGCAGCCTGAGTTTTTAAAATTTAGTCAGTTAGTTGGTGGCTAGCTGTTGAAACAGAAGCAGCAGAGAGATAGGAGGTGAAAGGGAGCTGGACTGCAGCTCCCATTAAAAGCTCCAAGACCCTTAAATTCCAACTAGAGAAAAGTGTTGCTCTTCCCTAGCATCAGTGTCATAAAACAGACTAACATCAAACATTTTCTTGAAGCACTGCAACCTAAAGACTCCCTTGAGTTAGGTTGAGACCAACTACTATACAAGTGGAATTGCCATCCAAAGGTAATTGGTATAAATTTCAGTTCTACTTCCTAGAAAAAAGAAGAAATTCAGGATTGAATTTTACCTTTCTAAATATAGAGCTGGGCAGGAATTCAGTTAAACTGTGAGACCTTGCATGAACTACTATATCACAGATTTACCCTGTTGGAGAACTCTTAAGAGGGCCGGGGATAAATTTTAAGCAAAAATAGAACATTTACTACTGGTGTGCACCACCCCAAAAATCTTTGGTTAAATTGAACTGTTTGCTATTCCATTTAGGTTGAAGACTTGCTTGTTTTATTTCTGTAGCCTTGAAGACTGCATCCCGTCCTGTTTGCATAGCCATCAGGCCAATTTCTTTATTTGCTTTTTCATGTGCAGAGTTCTGTTACTGAATATTTTGATTTTGATTCCTTGGTTTGTATCATTGTAAATACTTGTATATATTATTTGGTGAAGTGTTGCTTTTATGTTTATGCCAGTAAATCAAAGTTTATATTTAAACATTGTGGGCCTGATTCTCTTCTGGATGTCCCAGCCCTCTTTGCGCCCGGTCGGAACCGGACGCACAGAGTTAGTCGGGATCCTGATCCCGTAGGGCAGTCTAGCCCCATGGGATCAGAATCGCGTCCAGGTTTGTACGTGCATGCCAGGACCCCGATTCCGGTCGGCCTGCATGTACAGGTCTTCCCCAGCTAACTCAATCGGGGCTCCTGAATGGAGCCACGGTGCCATGCATCCAGTTGCCATGGCACCACGGCTCCATTCAGGAGCTGTGATCCCTGGCTGCCAGACAGAAATCTTCATTCCCCGTAGCCCAACCCCCTCTCTGGCCTCCCAAAGCCGGGCCTCTTCTGCACCTCGGGCCTGCCAGATCCACCTGGCTAGGGGAACTTATTCCATCTCAGAGGTGGAATAAGTTCCCCGTTCAGGCTGCCAGCCCTGGATGTACAGGGCCGACATTGGAATCGGCCGTGTATGTCCGGGGCTGCTGACCGCCCACTGCCTGCCCTAATGCCGCCCCCGCTCTGCCCCTTTCCTGCTCCCGTCTAACCTCCCAATACAATGTGCGGGGAAGTTAGTCAGGGTCGGAAGAGGGGCCCAATAGCGAGGGTGGACTTCCTGTCGAGACGTCCATCCCTGCTATTCGTGGCTCAGAATGACCCTGTGTCTGTCTTGTTTACATTCTGGGTAAAGCACACTACATCACAAGGCTCAGTAAACTATTATCTCAGTTAAATCTAACTCTCTTGCCTCCAGTCCTCGCTGCCTCTTTACAACTCTCAACTCTCTCCTCAAAGTGCCTCCGCCTCCAACCTCTTCTTCCCTTTCTACCCAAACGTTGGCTGACTACTTCCTTGACAAAGTCCACAAGATTACTCGAGTTTCCTTCGGAGTCATCTCCATCCCTCCTTTCCCCTCTTCATTCCTTAATCCTTCCCTCACCCTCTTTTGCCCGTTCTTCCTTTTCTAAGATCACATAGGAAGAAAGCATTTATCTTCTCTCTTCCTCTAAACTTGCTACCTGCTCCTCTGATCTCATTCCCACTCATCTACTAAGCTCCATCTCCTCCACTGTTGTCCCTTCCGTCTGTCATAACCTCAACCTATAGCTTTCTACCGCAACTGTTCCTGCAACCTTCAAGCATGCCTCTCCTCAAGAAACCATCTCTTGATCCTACTACTTGAACATGCGGTTCACCATCGCTGTCTTATTTATTTATTTATTGGTAGTCTTTTCTATACCACCTTTCTAAGATTCAAAGCAGTTTACATATAACAACATTTAACAGTGCAAAAAATACTACTGTTGTACATGGAACTGAATACAAGGAACTGATGGAAGTAATACATGAACTTTTGTAACATTAACTTATAATATCATATCACTGTATACAAGTGCAATGTAATATGCTCACTGTAAGACCAATATGTCTGTCAGTCTGTGTCTGTAGAAGGGTCCATTTATTCATAATATTTAGCTGAGGGGTAGATTTACATAGTGGAAGCTACTCAGGGATCTGGTAAATGTCTGCTTGTAAGTTGGAAGATAACTTACACGCAGACTCCAGTTTGTAGTGGTCTTGGAATAGGTATGTTTTCAATTTTTTGCAGAATTCTGTAATGTCGTGGCATCCTCTTAATGTAGGGGGTAGTATGTTCCATATGTTCAGGGTGAAAAGGGACAGTGCATGATTACAGGTAGCTTGCTTGCTTTTTGCTTTCTGTGTGGGGATGGCCAAGAGGTTCATGGAGCTCTGTCTATGAATATTGTTTTTTGGAGCTGAAATTAGTTGTTGGAGGCAGGAAGCTGAATTGTTGTGTATGATTTTGAAGATGAAAATGAGTGCCTTGTATCTTATTCAGGCCAGAATGGGTAGCCAGTGGAGGTGAAAGAGTATGGGGTGATATGCTAATGTATTGGGGCTGCTGTGATTATTCTTGCAGCTGTATTCTGGGCCAATTGTAGTGGGTGTAGAATATGTTTAGGGAGTCCATGATATATCATGTTGGAGTAGTCCAGGATTGGGGTAATTAGTACTTGGCATACTGACCAGAAGAGATCTAGACTTAAGAGAAGATGGAGGTTTCAGAGCATTCTTAACTTGAGGTAGACTGAGCTTGTTGTTTTCTTTATCTGGGATTGGAGATTTAGTTTCTGGTCAAGGATAATCCTGAGGTATTTAACTTCCGATTTCACTTTTATGTGTTGGTCTTGGAAATTCAGTGAGCTTGGTGGTAAGAAAGTAGGGTCAGTAAATATATGGAGGGCTTCAGTTTTTTCTTGATTTTTCATTAAGTTATGTTTTTGGAGCCACAGTTTTAGATTGGAGAAGCAATTTTAAATGTTGGAGAAGTCCGGGGTTTTGGTGTTGAATGATGTGTAGAACATAATATCATCCGCATATATTTGGTAATGTAGTTTATGTAGTATCTTTGAAGATGGAACATATGGGTTGAAGGAATATGTTCAACAGCAAGGCTGAAAGACTTGATCCTTGTGGTACACCCTATAGTTCATTAAACGGATGTGATGTCATGTTGTCGATTTGGACTTGTTGGCTTCTATCCTGCAGGTATAAGTGGAACCAATTTAATGTTGTTTCACCTAGTCCAGTGTCGGAGAGTCTTTGTATAATTTGGTGTTGGGGGAGGGAATAAAATGCAGATGATATATCCAGGAAGATGAGCAGGAATCCTTGAGTGAGTGTTTGAGTGCCAGTCAGAATTGTGTTAATTAGAGATGTGAGGAGGGTCTTGATGCCATGGTTTGATCTGAAGCCGTGCTGATGAGGATCCAGGGGTACATTGACTTGACTTTCTCTCCTCTCAGTCCCTTCTGGATCCACTACATTCTGGCTTTCGCCCTCTACATTCTACTGAGACAGCTCTTGCCAAAGTCTCCAATGACCTGTTCCTCGCCCAATCCAGGGCCTTTATTTGATCCTCATCCTTCTTGACCTTTCTACTGCTTTTGCAACTGTTGATCAACACCTTCTCATTGATACCGTGTCCTCACTTGGATTTAGGGGTTCTGTCTTGTCTTGGTTTTCCTTCCTATCGCTCCCACTGCACTTTAATATGTGTTCTGGTGGATCCTTCTCTACTGCTATCCCGCTTTCAGTCGGTGTACCACAGGGCTGTGTCTTGGAACCTCAACTTTTTTCTCTCTGCACTCAGTACCTTGGTGTATTCATTTCCTCCCAAGGTTTTCAGTACCATCTCTACGCTGATGACTTTAAGATCTACCTCTCTGCACCTGAAATCTCTCCGGGAATCCAGGCCCAGATCTCTGCCTGCTTATCTGACAGTACCTGGATGTCTCATCGCCATCTGAAATTGAACATGGCTAAAAGTAAGCTCCTTATCTTTCATCCTAAATCACCCTCCCCTCTTCCTCCTTTCTCTATTTCTGTGGATAATACTCTACTCCTCCCTGTTTCCTTGGCTTGCAACCTTGGTGTCATCTTTGACTCCTCCCTCTCCCTCTCCACACATCCAACAGATAGCTAAACCCTGCCATTTCTTTCTCTATAATATTGGCAAATTCTTCCCTTCTTTTTCTGAACACACTACTCATCCATTCTCTAGTCATCTCCCATCTAGACTATTGCAACCTTCTCTTCACTGTTCTTCCTCTGAATCATCTCTCCAAACTTCAATCTGTTCAAAATTCAGCTGCATGGCTAATCATCCACCAGTGTTGCTATGCTCATGTCACCCCTCTTTTCAAGTCACTTCACAGGCTTCCTATCCGTTTCTGCATCCAGTTCAAATTTCTACTACTGATCTATAAGTGCCTTTATTCAGCTGCTCCTGACTACCTTTCCTCTCTTACAAGGGCGGCCCAAGGGGGGGTTCTTGGTCATCTGCAGAGACTTGGTGTGGGGCCTCATTTGCATAAGTGGCCTCATTTGCATAACTATTTGCATAATATTACCACACACTAACTTTTAGTAAACGTCTCTTAATGAATGTATGGATAAAGAAAGACTAAAAGATTTCTACATTACTATAATCCAGTGCCAACTGCCAGGCACATTAGGAACTACTACAAACGCTGCCCATTTAGAACCCATAGCAAACCCACTGTATCGTAACAGCACTACCAGGACTCATAAAGCACCAAACCCTACCTATCAAAAGGCAACACTGCGAATATTAAACCAATACATTTCAGAGAATAACAATACATGACCTACTGGGGAAAGAGAACAAGTGACAATGTCAAATAGGAATTACATAAACAGAATACCTCAGCTCAGTTACACATGCAGAACGTAGACCATCACCAAACAAGGAATCACAATTTAGAAACAGGAAGGCAATAATTAAACTAGGAACCCCAAAAGCCAAACTTGGAATGTGCAACAACACTGTAGAAATAAAACTATAAATTAATTTCCTCTTGTACTAAACAAAACACAGAAGTTAATGATGCACATTTCCCAGATCTGACATATTCCAGTTAATAAATTCAAAATAAAGAGAGATCTTTCTACCTTTTGTGCATTTTTTTCAGTTGCAATTGCTCCAGCCACTTTCTTCTGGTTTCTTTCTGTCTTCTGCTAACTCTCCATGGTCTGCTGTCCATTTGTCCTTTCTTCTCTCTTCTAGTTTTTTTCCATTCTCTCTCTCTACATCTGCTTTAACATACTAATGTTTCTCCTTTTGCTCTTTCCTCATTCCTATTTCATCCACTCCAATTTTACCCCTCCATCCTCAATCCCCACTTACTCTCCCAATACCCGGCCAATTGTAGATTTTTCATCCCTCCCACACAAACTATTTTCCCCTCTCCATTTCACTCTCCCAGCCCCATCCCATTCTAATCCTCCCCCAACATCAGCTGCCTTCTAGTTCCAGCCTCACCCAGCATCCGCTCCCTTCTAGTCCCTGCATCAGCCCATTACCAGTCCTAGCCCCCCATCAGCCCATTTCCAGTCCTAGCTCCCCCATCCATTTCCAGTCCTATCCGAGTCTCTCCATCAGCTCATTTCCAATCCCAGCCCCCCGTCCTCCCATTTCTAGTCATTTCCTAGCCCCACCATCAGCCCATGTCAAATCCTAGCTCCCCTCCACTCAGCCCAATTCCAATCCAAGCCCCCCATGAGCCTACTTCCAGTTCTAGCCCCTCCATGAGTCCATTTCAATCCAAGCCCCCACTACAGCCCATTTCCAATCTTTGCTCCCCCAACAGCCCATTTCCAGTCCTATCCTAGCTGCTCCATCAGCCCATTTCCTGTCCTAGCCCCCCCCCCCCACTCAGCCCATTTCTAGTCCTAGCTCCCTCCTCTCACAGCCCATTTCCATTCCAAGCCCCCTCCCCATCAGCTATTTGCAGTTCAAGCCCCCCTTCCACTCAGCCCATTTCCATTCCAAGTCCTCGTCCCCATCAGCTATTTGCAGTTCAAGCCTCCCCTTCCACTCAGCCAATTTCCAGTCCTAGCAACCGCCCAACCCATTACCAGTCCTAGCCCCCCATCAACCAATTTTCAGTTTAAGCACCCCCATAGCCCATTACCAGTCCTAACCCCCCATCAGCCCACTTCCAGTCCTAACCCCCCATAGCCCACTACCAGTCTTAACCCCCCATCACCCCTTTTCCAGACAGGCCCCATAGCCCATTACCAGTCCTAACTCCCCATCAGCCCACAGCCCATTACCAGTCCTAACCCCATCAGCCCACCTCAAGTCCTAACCCCCCCATCAGCCCATTACCAGTCCTAACCCCCCATCACCCCATTTCCAGACTTAGCCCCCCATAGCCCATTACCAGTCCTAACCCCCCATCAGCCCACAGCCCATTACCAGTCCTAACCCCATCAGCCCACCTCCAATCCTAACCCCCCCCTCAGCACATTTCCAGTCATAGCCCCCCCATAACCCATTACCAATGCTAAATCCCCCCATCAGCCCACAGCCCATTACCAGTCCTAACCCCATCAGCCCACCTCAAGTCCTCACCCCCACCATAGCCCATTACCAGTCCTAACCCCCCACTTCAGCCCACAACCCATTACCAGTCATAACCCCCCCTCAGCCCAGGGAAAATTTAAAAAAAAAAAAAAGCTGGCTGCTGCCACCGCGGCAGAATCGAGTGTCCCGCGGGGCCCCCCCTGCCTGGCTGAGCCCGCCCTGCCTGGCTGAGCCTCTCCGCGATGGCTTTCAGATCTGCGAAGGGAGAGCGTCTCCCTTGCAGCTCTGTTAAGCTCGTAGGGGCTGATGGGAAATTTCCCATCTGCCCCTGCAGGCTTAACAAAGCCGAATTTCCCATCAGCCCCTGCGGGCTTAACAGAGCCGCAAGAGAGACATTTTCCCTTCGCGGATCTGAAAGCCATCGCAGAGAGGTTCAGCCGGGAAGGGAGGGCTCAGCCTTGTAGGGCGGCCCCGCGGGACACTCGATTTTGCCGCTGCCATAGCGGCAGCAGCCAGCTTTTTTTTTTTAAATTTAATTTATTTTTAAAGCAGAATGTTCTTTGCGCGGGGCCCCCTGAAACGCGGGGCCCTGTGCAAAAAACATTCTCGCACAATGGATGGGCCGGCCCTGCTCTCTTATCTCTCCCTATACTCCTCCACTCTTCTGGCAGATCGATTCTATCTGTGCCCTTCTCGTCCAGTGCCAACTCCAGACCGATCTTTCTACTTTGCTGCTCCTTATACCTGGAACAAACTACTCGAGTCAAAACGTCAGGCTTCTTCTCTGGCCCTGTTTAAATCCAAGCTAAAAGCTCACTTCTTTGAGACTGCTTTTGTATCTTGATCCCCCTAGTCTCCTGTTCACCTCCTATGTGTTTCCTTACCATTCCCCTAGATATATCCTAATCCCCAGTTGTGCTGTGTCTTGACTATAATGTAAGCTCTTAGGAGCAAGGACTGTCTCTTACATGTCTCTGTAAGCCCTGCATATACCTTGTAGTGCTATATAATAATAATAAGTAGTAGTAGTAGTAGAAGTAGTAGTAAATCTAGCCAACCTCACTGTAACATTCACAATTCCCTTGAACCCTGAATTCCGGGTGCTGGAGGGCTTATCCAAAACACATAAACCTCAGCATCCTGAAGGTATCTGGGGTCTATCTCCTGTGGGTCTCAAGCAGCCACAGGGAGGATAGGGTGGGCCCTGGGTTACACCAATATACAATTATTTATATAAGATAGTGGTGATTGTGAGGAATGCTAAAACCAGTCCATTAGCCAAATGCATGAGTATTACTCACAGCTTTGCAATGGTCACTGATCTAGTCTTCAGTTTGTTTTATTTAGCTCACATCTTTTTTATTAGTAGCTCAAGAAGAGTTACATTCAGGTACAGTAGGTGAAAATTTCCAGAGGGGTAGCCATGTTAATATGGAGCAGCAAAAACGATAGAGGCGGGTGTCAGTTTACAGACTCATTTATTGAGGCATGATCTTTGAGGATAAGAGTCCACTTCATCAGATGCAGTTAGGCAGTGATGCCAGATGATCTGAAAATTTCCAGTCCAATGTGGGTTTATTATTTATTTATTTGAGAGTTTTTTTATACCACTTTATCGGGTAATCAAAGCAGTTTACAGAGAACATAAAATTTCTACAATAAACTTGGAATAACAGGATGACAGTAATACTTAATTACACAGGTACACTACCAAAAAACTGCCTCCAGTTTTGCAACTGATTCCTATAGATTTTGGGGTGCTGAATCCAGGAAAAATAGCCAAAATGTTCCATCACGTCACGTTTTCTTGCAAAATTAGATTTCTTACCCATATAAGGAATGTTCACATAATTTCTTTTTAGCCGACTGCAGTTTATTTCCTTGGCCCAAAATAGAGGTTGTAATGGTTAACTAACTAGAAACACTCCCTCATGATATTTTAGAGTGTTTTGTATTCATTTTATACATTAACAGGACAATTTGGAGGCGGGGGGCTAAATCCAGTACTCGCGCTGGCGCATGTTCTTTCCTGTTCGCCTCGCCTCGTTTGCTCGCTCAAACACGGTGGTTGCGACATGAACGTTCCTGTCAAATTTCAGTTTCTTGCAAGTTCATTATTGCCTTTTGTTTGCTCAGTCGTAATCCAGCTTTATTCCGAAGTGGTTCACTACAGTTGTAGTTTGCAGTGCTGTGTATTTGTGATGGCTCACAGAGCCAGAGGTTGCGTCAACTCTCCGGACAGTTTTTGTTTTATTTGTTGGGAATATACCGTGAAAAAGCGGCAGAGGAACATTTCTGCATTTATTAAAAAAGTATATTTCGCCTATTTCGGTTTGAAGTTAGGCGATCAAGACAAACCGTGGGCTCCTCACAAAGTGTGCAAGACATGTGAGGAAGATCTACGCTTATGGATGAAAGGTAAAAAACAAGCATTTCGTTTCGGAATACCTATGATGTGGCGTGAACAAAGAGACCACAGCAGTGACTGCTATTTTTGCTCTTGCATTGTGAAGGGATACAACTTAAAAACTAAGAACGTAATAAGTTACCCCAACCTTCCCTCAGCAATTAGGCCTATGCCTCATAGCAACGAAGTACCTGTGCCTGAACCACCAAAATCTTTGGATCATATTTGTGTGGACGGTTCTGATCATGATGAGACTCATCAGATGGCTTTTCCCGATGAGTCCAGTACTTCCGAGTTTGAAACTGAACCAGATCCGAAACCTGAACTTTTCTCTCAAGCTGAATTGAATGATTTAGTCCGGGATTTAGGACTCCCAAAAGATGCTGCCCAACTGCTAGGTTCTCGGCTTAAACAGAAAAATCTATTGTCACCAGGAACAACTTTTTATTGGTACCGCAACCGCGAGACACAATTTTGAAGTATTTCAGCAAAGAGGAAGATTTGGTATTTTGCAACGATATATACGGAGTGATGGAAAAGTTTAAACTCAAGTATGATCCTGCTGAATGGTGGCTGTTCATTGATTCGTCAAAAGACAGCATAAAAGGTGTTCTTCTTCATAATGGCAACACATTCGCTTCAGTTCCTATTGCTCACTCTGTTATTCTCCAAGAAAAATACGAGAATTTGGCCCTGATTCTTCAGAAGATTCGTTATGATGAGCATAAGTGGATGATTTGTGGAGACTTTAAAATTCTATCCATGCTATTAGGGCAGCAATCCGGTTTCACCAAATATCCCTGCTTCCTTTGCTTGTGGGATAGCCGGGCCCGCGACCTACACTGGGGGAAAAAAGACTGGCCAATTCGGGAGTATTTGAGACCCGGTGAGAAAAATGTTCTTCATGAGAGCTTGGTACCTCGTGATAAAATTCTATTACCACCTCTCCACATTAAGTTGGGTCTCATTAAGCAATTCATCAAGTCCCTTCCAAAAGATGGTGAGTGCTTTCGGTACCTTTGCTCAAAGTTCCCCCGACTTTCTGAAGCAAAGCTAAAGGAAGGAGTGTTTGTTGGCCCTGATATAAGGAAACTCATTTCAGATGGAGCATTCGCTGAAACGATGTCTGAGAAGGAAAAAGAAGCCTGGGATTCCTTCAAGGATGTTGTTCTCAAATTCTTGGGGAACAGGCGGGATGAGAACTATAAGGATATTGTTGCCAGGATGCTCAATGCCTTCAAAGAACAAGGCTGTAACATGAGCCTGAAAGTCCATTTCTTGCACTCCCATGTGAACTACTTTCCCGAAAACTTGGGGGCGTACAGTGAAGAACAAGGTGAAAGGTTTCACCAGGACATCAAGGACGCAGAGAGAAGGTACCAAGGAAGATGGAACACCACTATGATGGCTGATTTCTGCTGGTTGCTGCTACGGGAAACCCCAGATGAAAAATACGCCAAGCAGCGCACCAAGAGAAGCATTCGGGGGAAGAAGAAACAGGCCCACCAGGAGATTGATTGACCCAAGAATGACTTTAAAATCTAAACTGTGTTGACAAATATCGTGTTTTTACTAAACTTTGAAATAAAAATTTGCTAGTTATTACCACAGTGTCGGATCTCATTTATTAGAATTTTATTTTCACACCATCGGGTGTTTGTCTTCATGTATTGCAATGGTGCGGTTTGCGTTTTCTGTTCTTACATACATACCTGTACAGCATTTTTTGCACATTTCTTTGCTTTGCTTTGTGTCTAACCTCGCTCTTATATGCTCAATGTTTGTGCACATGTATGTGGCTGTTTTAAGTGCAGACAATTTTGCTACCATCACAGTGTGTTTTGTTGACATTACTCTATTCTTATGTGCTGCCTTGTTACAATTTTCTTTATTTTTATTTGAATAACTACTAAACAATTAGTATAAAGAATTCATCCAAGAAAGTTTTATCTCGATCGCACTCAATCTGAAATGTTCACCTCAAACTTCTAACCCAATGTAGCAAAAAATCTGTACGTGATGGAGCAAATTGGTTACCAGATTTGGATTCAGCGCACCAAAAAACGTAAAAATCAATCGAAACATTAGAGGCAGTTAAAAAAAAATTTTTTTTAGTGTACCTGTGTTATTACAAGATTCAAAGTAAATAATACAAGGTAGACATCTTAAAATAATAAAATAACAAAATAATAAAATAACAAAATAATATCCCACAACAGTGACCCACCATTAACCCTAAACTTCCCTTCCATGATTAATTGGTCTGGCATCAGGTGTGACCATGCCCACCTTGTGACATATCCCCACCATCCACAACTCTTATTGGCTGGAGTCTGGCAATCATTCTCACTGGTCAATTGCGGATATACAGCTCTGGGATCTGACCAATGAGATGCAGCTAGTATCTATGACTCTCTTGATGAGCTGGGCTTTGCCTTTTTTTGTCTTTGTTTGTTTCTGCTCCATTTCCACAGCTTTCTTGCCCAAAGCAGTGTAGGCAACAGCCCAAAAACCCACGACCTGTGAATTTTTCCTGTGGCCCGGGCAAAAAAGTCACCCAATTGGGCAGGAAAACCATGGCAATGATAATACTGATCACAGGGGATGGGTAAATATACATGAAGATAGATGGGCAGGGAAACAAAGTATAGAGAAGGCACTGAAAAGTTCAGGACAGGGTATGGAAGGGGAGTGATAATAGCTGAGTAGTTCAGCTAAAAGACATTTGTAGAGAGAAACTGAAAAAAGGATTATCTCAGAACAGTTAAGTCCATTCACACCTGTAGTGAGTCATGAAGCTGTTGTCCATGTTCAGGCATAGGGTGATGGGTTAATTTTTTTGATTAGCTCCAATTCAGAAGTTTCATGCTGTAGTGTCCCTCTGAAGTTCCTTTGTGGGAGTATGACAACTTTCCAGATAGAGTGTATCCTGAGAAAGTTGAAATATTCTCCTACTGATTTTTGAATGTTGCCATTTCTAATGTCAGATTTGTGTCCATTTATTATTTTGTCTTATGAACTGTCCTGTTTGTCCTGTGTAGACAGCAGAGGGACACTGCTGGCAGATCATGGTGTATATTACATTGGAGGAAGAGCAAGTGAGCCCCAGATATTGTAGTTGATATTGTTGGTCCTGTGGCAAGGTCTGATTCCTGTGTTGGTGTCATTGTGCAATTTGTAGTTGCCGGTATCTGAGGTTAGGGGGTTTTCAGTAAGCCAGGCTGGGGCTGCAACCCAAGGCCTGTGAGAGGGCTGTATCATTGTCCAGGATGTATTGTAGATCTGTGATGATATATTTTAGTGGTTTTAGTTGGGAGCTGTAGGTGCCAACCAGAGGTGTTCTGTTATTTTCTTTTTTGGGGTGGTCCTATAGCAGTTTCTGGGTATTTGACTCTGTTGATTTGTTTACTGACTTCATTGGCCGGGTATTGCAGTTTCAAAAATGTCTGTTGTAGATTCTTAAGATGGAAGTCCCTCTCAGAGGAGTCAGAACAAATATGATTGTACCATAGGGCCTGGCTATAAACTACGAACTGAATGGTGATGGGTGGAAATTAGAAGCATGCAGATAGGTATAGCACTTAATAGATTTCCAGTGTATGTGATTCTCATGTGTCCCTCATCTAATTGCACAGTAATATTGAGAAAGTGAACCTGCTGTACTGATTATTCTAGGCTTTGATTGATGGAGGGGTGAAGTTTGTTAAATTCTTGATGGAATTTCTTTACGGCTTCAAGTCCATGGGTCCAGATGATAAAGATGTCGCGCCCGATATTCAAAAGCATTTACATGGTTTACAGCCCAGTAAACTGCGTAAAGGCCTTAAACAGGAATATTCAACATCACCTATACAGTTAGTGCCGTTGAATATTCACATCTATGTCCTCTATACGTCACGATGCTATTTGGTTAGCATCGGGGAGTGTCGGGGGTGTTCTGGGCCTGAGAGGAGGCAGGGAGTACCACTAACCAGGTAGCGGCAATATTGCACCGCTACCCAGTTAGTGATCCACAGCTAAAACTAGGCCAGCTTCTGGCTCGCTTAGTTTTAGCCATGGATGCTAACCGGGTAGCGGTGCAATATCGCCGCAACCCAGTTAGGCTTTGCGGCAGGTTTCCCTGGGTGCCAAAACTGGATCTTCAATGTCATTGCCGTGGCATTGAATATCCGAGGTTAGGAGTGAGCGGGCAGGGCTATGCGCCGTAGTGGAGCATAGACTGATTAGTAGAATATGAGACCCATCATTCCTATAGTGTCTCCATTGCAAGCAAGGTACATCTGTAGCACTTGAATATAAACTCTCTGAGAGCTCTTAAAGGGGGCTTTTTTTTATTTTTAATTACTAACTTTTTCTGCTGCATTGCCTCGTGAATTGTAGCTGTATTGCAAAAGGTGCATTTTTGTATTCTTAGGCAAAGCTTTTTCTGCTGTCATAGGTTTTTTCTTCTCCTCTAGCCTTCTGGTTCAAAGAGAAAGCCAAGCTATTTGAAGTCACTGCCCTCCTCAGGTGTTAGCTCCCTCCCTTTCCACTCCAGCTTCTACCCACCCCATATATTCTTGCTATATAGGGCAACTCACCAATTAGCTTGTTAGCAAACATAACAGATTTTTTATTGGTTGGTAGGAAAATTCTAGGAAGTAAATAGTTCCACATTTGGATATGTACTAAAAGTAAACAATTGATATTCTTGAAGGAGCTTTGATTAGGTCATTTTACAAAGGAAATACATTAAACAATATATCTCAGATGCATAATATCAGAATTTAGCAGTGTAAAATAATAGCTGTTTAGCAAACTAGCAGGACTACACACAGGTACACAGAACAGAATTATTAGAACACACATAAAAGAGGCTAGCTGCTTTTTCTGCGAGGAAAGGTTCGGGACTATGTTAGGTCTTTCTCATTTCCTTCAACAGGTATCACAGCTGCAACAACTGAATTATGGCTGGGAAGAATCATTGCCAAAGCTGTTGTCCCCATT
This sequence comes from Ichthyophis bannanicus, assembly GCA_033557465.1. Taxonomy (NCBI): domain Eukaryota; kingdom Metazoa; phylum Chordata; class Amphibia; order Gymnophiona; family Ichthyophiidae; genus Ichthyophis; species Ichthyophis bannanicus. The sequence continues at coordinate 99,705,293 of CM066034.1, read as the reverse complement.
ACAGCTTCTGCCTCTGTCCAGACAGACAGCCCAATCACAGTTGAGAGACAAGTTCCATATGCATGATGCCTGCAAGCTGAAGTCCTCATGAAACAAGTGGAGGAACTCAGAGAAGAGGTGGCAAGGCTGAGAAGCATCTGTGACAGTGAGAAATTCTTTAATGAAATGGTTCTTGAGTCATTCAACAGAGGTGAAGATAGTATGTTACAGAATGAAGAGAGTTGAAGATGAGTCACCAGAAGAATCCACAATCCAACTCATCCAGCCCACAAATTGAAGAACCAGTATGCAGCCCTGGAAGTGGAGGAGGTGAAAATATCCCAGGAATGGGATGAACCAGAGCTCAAGCACTCCAAAGTTGCAAAATCATTGACCATAAGGAAGCAAAGGGTAATGGTGGTGACTCTCTTCTGAGGGATACTGAGGTGTCTATCTGCCAACCAGACTTGATGTCCAGGGAGCAGCGCTGTCTGCCAGGTACCAAAATATGAGATGTTACAGAGAGTTTGTTGAGACTTATCAAGCTTACTGACTATTATCCGATACTACTCATCCACGTTGGCGCAAATAACAATGCTAGATATCCCTCTGAGCATATCAAGCATGACTTCATGGCTCTGGGAGAGAGACTGAAGCAAATAGGTGTGCAAGTGGTGTTCTCTCCAATTCTCCCTGTTGAGGGTAAAGGTCAAGGCAGAGATGCTCGTATCCTGGAGATGAATGCATGGCTACGTGGATGGTGTCATCGACAGCATTTTGGTTTCCTGGACCATGGGATGATTTTACAAGGACTGCTGAGCAGAGATGGTGTCCAACTATCCATGAAGCATTAAAGTGTCTTCTGCATCCGACTGGCTAACCTATTAAAGAAGGCTTTAAACTAGGTTTGTTGGAGATGGGTGAAGAAAGCCCCCAGGTAAGTAGAAACCCTCAGGTAAGTGAAGCATTTAATACCTCTGTAGAAATGGGTAAATGGGCAATGTCTGCAAAGCAGTGTGCATTAATGCCCCTAGTATGGGAAATAAGATCCCAGATGTTGAGGCTTTAATGGAAGAGACTGACTTGGATTTAGTGGTTACAGAGACATGGTTCATGGACAACCATGACTGGGATATAATTATACCGGGCTATACTTTATTCAGGAAGGACAGAGTAGAAAGAAGGGGAGGAGGAGTGGCACTATATATAAAAAAAATCACATTAAAGCTACAGAATTACAGGGTTTATGAGGGAAGGAGGAAGCACTGTAGGTTAAACTAGAAAGAATGGGGAATCTATTTGCATTAGTGTGATATACAGATCTCCTTCACAAGCAGAAAAAGTGAAGAGATTTAACTGAAGACATTCACAATATTGCCATGAAAGGAGAAGTGCAACTGATAGGTAATTGCAGTATGCCAGATGTTGACTGGCACATCCCTGCTGTGGTGTCATCCAGAAGTAAGAAGATCCTAGATTCTCTACAGGGAGAGCTATTCCAGAAACTGATAACAGAACCCATGCATACTGGACCTGGGACTTACCAATGGGGAAAGTGTTTCTGATGTTATAGTAGGGGATTATCTCACATCCACTGATCACCAGATGGTGTGATTAAGTATTAGGATGGAGGCTGATAAAATCCATTCTAAAGTGACGGTTCTAGACTTTAGGAAAACTAACTTTACCAAGATGGAACAATACCTCAAGTGGGATGGGAACAGCTGGGGAATGTAGAAAAACAATGGGCAAGACTGAAAGGAGATATTTTAAGGGCAACATAGTAATATAGTATATGACGGCAGATAAAGACCAGTATGGTCCATCTTGTCTGCCCAGCAAGGCGGCAAGACTAGGTGCACTTGCTGCTCTGTGCATGTCACCTCTCCCCATGCCTTTGTTTAGGGGTGTACCCACTGCTCCGTGTAGGTCACCCCTATTTGTTCAGATATAAGAGATAATTATGCTTATTTAGATTTTATTCTGTTGCTATAAAGGGATCCACTATGTCTGTCCCATGCCATTTTGAATTCTATCATTAAGTTTGCCCCCACCACTTCCATCGGGAGGGAATTCCAAGCATCCACCACCCTTTCAGTGAAAAAAGTATTTCCTGACATTGCCTTTCAGTTTACCCCCTTGCAGTTTCATGTTATGCCCTCTAGTTTTACAGCTTCCCCGTCTTTGGAAGAGGTTTGTTTGTCTATTAATACTCTTTAAGTATTTAAAGGTCAATACTCTAAGTATTTAAATAAATGTAAAAGGAAAAAGAGGATGCTATTCTTCACAGAAGAAGTAACTGAAAAGGTGACGAAAAAGAGGGTGGCCTTCATAAAATACAAGAGATCACAGAAAGAGGAAGACAAGCATCAATATTTGGAAAAACTTAGAGAAGCTAGGAAAGTACTCAGGAAAGCAAAGATACAAAAAGAAGAAAAAATAAGACAGTGCAGTAAAATGGGGGGACAAAATCTTTTTCAGATATGTTAATGAGAGGAAGAAGTGCAAAAGTGGTATTGTCAGACTCAAAGGTGAAGCGGAAGAATATGTAGACGCTGAGAGGATAATGCAGAATTGCTTAACAAATATTTTTGTTCTGTGCTCACAGAGGAAGGGCCCAGAGCAGGATCTCAGAAAACATCCACAAATAGGAATAGTAGCAAAGGGATCTTGAACAATTTTCAGAAGACTATGTATATGAGGAACAACTTAAAGGGATACATCCCAGAGTCCTGAATGAACTTGGGGAAGTTCTAGCGACTCCCCTGTCTAACCTTTTCAATGTTTCTTTAGAGTAGGGAGTGATCCCAGCAGACTGGAGAAAGGCACATAAGGTCCCTTTACACAAAAGCAGAAGTAAGGATGAGGTTGAGAACTACAGGCTGGTTAATCTGACCTGTGGTGAGTCAATTAATGGAAACACTGCTAAAACAGTGGATAGTGAGATTTCTGGAGTCCAAAAGATTTTAGGTTCCAAGGCAGCATGGATTTACTAGAGCCAGGTCTTGTCAGACAAATCTAATTAATTTCTTTGGGTGATCAGAGAGTTGGACCGAGGGAGAGCCCTAGATGTGATGTACTTAGACTTCAGTAAAGCCTTTGACACCATTCCACACAGATGACTTATAAGTAAATTGAGCATCCTAGAACTAGACCCTAAGGTGACTGACTAGGTTAGAAATTGGTTAAATGGGAGGCAACAAAGGGTAAATAGAGCTTACTCTGATGAGAAGGATATAACCAGTGGTGTGCCACAGGGGTCTGTCCTTGGTCTGATTCTTTATAACATTTTTGTTAGTGATATTGCTGAAGGGTTGTTGGGTAAGATTTGCCTCTTTGCAGATGATATCAAAATCTGCAGTACAGTAGACACCCAGGAAAGAATAGATAGCATGAGGAAGATCTCGCTAAGCTTGAAGAATGGTCTAAAATTTTGCAGCTGAGATTTAATGCTAAAAAATGCAGGGTCGTGCATCTGGGCAGTAAAAATCCAAGGGAGCAGTACAGTATAGGGGTGAAGTACTTCTGTCCAGAAAAGAAGAGCGGGACCTGGGGTGATCGTTTCTGATGATCTTAAAGTGACTAAACTGGTAGAAAAGATGATGGCCAAAACCAGAAGGATACTTGGATGCATAGGGCGAGGAATAGCCAGCAGAAAGAATGAGGTGATTGTACCTATGTATAAGTCTTTGGTGAGACCTCATTTGGAGTTTTGTGTGCAATTATGGAGAACACATCTTCAAAAGGATATAAACAGAATGGAGTCTATGCAAAGGATGGCTACTAAAATGGTCAGTGTACTTCATCATAAGGCATATGGGGACAGACTTAAAGATCTCAATATGTATGCTTTGGAGGAAAGGTGGGTGAGAAGAGATATGATAGAGATGTTTAAATACCTCCGTGGCACAAATGTATAGGAAGAGAGCCTCTTTCAAGTGAAAGAAAGCTCTGCAATGACGGGGCATTTATTTATTTTATTTATTTATTTAAACGGATTTCTATACCGCCTTATCCTGCAATCAAGGCGGTCTGAACAGTGTCTGGTGTGTGCATGCAGTGGGTAGTGTATGCGTGTGAGTGTGTCTGATCATTGATTCTTGGTGAGCTATTTACAGCGTGCGCTATTTACAATGCTATGGGTATTGGGTCCTTGCTTAATTATTATTATAGTGACATGGGGGGTATTGAGGTGTCTGTTGCATGGTTTAAGTAATGTCACCGTGGTGTTCTATGAAGATGGTCGTCTTCAGTAGTTTCCTGAAATCCTTAAGGTCTGTTGTTGAATGCAGTTCGTCGGGGAGGGCGTTCCAGATTGTTGGTGCCGCCTTTGATAAGGCTCGTTTTTCGGTGCCCTTGTGTACCCTGTTGATGTCTTTAGGTGTGTTGACACGGTTGGAAGTGCCTCTTCTCCTCGGTCTTGTGCTGTTGTCGGGTTGTATGAGTGGGTGTAGGCTGAAAGCTGATGACTGTTGTTTGATTTTGAAAATGTTTATAATTGTCTTGTATCTAATGCAGGCACTGATAGGCAGCCAGTGGAGCTCTTTTAGGGTGGGTGTGATGTGTTTTTGTCTTGTGGTGCTGGCTATTATGCGTGCTGCAGTGTTTTGTGCCAGTTGCAACGGTCTTAGTGTCTGTTTCGTTAGGCCCAGATAGATTGGGTTGCAGAAGTCTAGGATTGGGGTTATTAGTGCCTGACAAACTGTGCGGAAGTGTTCCTGAGTGAGGAGGGGCTTGAGGCGTCCTACTAGTCTCATCCTGTGGTAAGCATTTTTGTTGGTTCTGCTGATGTGGGACTGAAGGTTAAGTTCTTTGTCCATGGTCATTCCGAGGTATTTCACTTCTGATTGTATGGGATGGTTTTGGTACCTATCTTGATGTCGCGGGGGGGGGGGGAATGAAGTCGGAGTTTCGTGTGATGATTAGTGCCTCGGTCTTGCTATAGTTTATAGTCATGTTGTTATCTTGAAACCAGGTGTTCATTTATTTATTTAGCTGTATTTAGCTGTATTTATATCCCGCTTTTCACCGGGTCAAAGCGGTGTAACATAAAGGGGAGGGAGGACAATAATCAACTTCTGGGGTTGGGGCCATCACCAGGTGGCTAACATTAATGATTATAACAGATATTTGGGACACAGACATAGGCAGTGTGATACAGTCTCACGTGTTCATGTGTGTGAGGCAATCTGTTATCTTGGTGTGGTCTGGGTTGTCGAGGGTGATTGGTGTGTATATCATTATATTGTCCACATAGATTGTGTATTTTATCCCGTGCTCTTTTATGATGCTGCATATTGGCTGGATGTAGATGTTGAATAAAAGAGCTGATAGTGCGGATCCTTGTGGTACGCCTTGCATGACCTTCATGGGTCGGGATGTGTTGGACCCAATCTTGACCTGTATCTGTCTGTCCGTTAGGTAAGAGTGGAACCACCTCAGTGTGGCTCTGTGTAATCTAATGTTCTGTAGTCTTGCTATTGATGTTGTACCGCTTTCTCAATAATCTTAGCCAGTAGGGGGATGCTTGAGATAGGTCTGTAGGCTGCTGGGTTGTTTTTGTCGAGTGCTGATTTCTTCGGAATTGGTCTTATTGTGGCGAGTTGTAGCTGGTCTGGCATGATACCTTGGGTTAGAGATCTTTTCACCATGTTGTGTATGGTGTGGATGAAGTTTGACTTAGTCATTTTGATCCATGTGACTGGGCATGGGTCTGTTGGAGCTGTGCTTGTGTTGAGGGCGGTGATTATGTGTGAGAGCTGCTCTGTGGATGGGTTGCTGAATTTGTCCCAAGTTTTTCTTGAGGGGGTGGTTGGTTTGGTGCTTGTGTCAGTTTTCCTTCGTGGAGCTGAATGCAATTTGTCTTGGATGTGGTCTGCGAATGTTTGTGGGTCTATTTGCACTTCGCTGTCAGATTTCTGCTCCTTGATGAGTGTTTTCACAATTTCGAAGAGCTCTCTCGGTTTGTTGTTTGATTTGAGTATGATGTTGGTGTGGTATTCTCTCTTTGTTTGGTTGATGAGATCGTTGTACTCTTTTTGTTTTGTTAAGTATAGAGTCTGATTATAGGGAGATTTGGTGTGTCTCCATCGCCGTTCTATCTTCCTGAGCTCTCTCTTTTTGTTCCGTATGGTTTTTGAGTACCAGGGTGTGTGGTGTGCCCTAGTGTGGGGATCTTTGTTGGGTCTGTGTTCGGTAGCTTTGGCGGCTGCATTGATGATGCTGTTCCATTTTCTGATTTGATCATCTAAATCCTCTTCTTCTGTATTCAGGTGTGGTAGAGTGTCCTGGAAAAATTGGTCCCTGTCGAAGCTTTTAAATCTTTTTTGTGCTGTTGGTATGTCTAGGTTTTTGTCATGGTTTTGGCCTTGTGGCATGACCTTTATTTTGATTATATGGTGACCTGTCCATGGAACAGGGGTGAGATCCGGTGTTGATATGTTACCATTGTCCATTAGGAAGTTGGGTGCGAATATGAGGTCTGGTGATGATCCGTGTTTGTGTGTTGGGGTGTTGATCAGTTGGGTGTATTGTAAGGATCCCATAGCTTGTAGGAAGGCTTCTGCATCCTTTGTGTTGGAGGATTTTAGGTTGAAGTCTCCTAGTAGTAGCAGGGGTTTGTTGCTAGTGTTGATGGCACAGACCTCTTCTAGAGTGTATGCTAGTTCGTCTGGTGGCGCATTCGGAGCTCTGTAGGTGAGGCATAGTGCCATCCGTTTGTTTTCCACAGTGATGGTGTTGCAATGGTTTGTGTTTGATGCGCTTCGTGACTTGAATCTTAGGCTGTTCCTTGCCAGGATCAGGGCCCCTCCTCCTCTTCGTTGTGTGCGTGGGCAGTTGAATGCTGCGTATGTGGTTGGTACTAGTTGATTAAGTAGCACATTATCGGTGGGGGTGAGCCATGTTTCAGTAATGCACAGTATGTCAGGTTGATGATTTTCTTTGTGGTCTGCTATTGTGTTAATTTTGTTTCTTATGGATCTGGCATTGATGAGCTCGATTGTGATGGTAGCCAGGTTGCTTAGTTGTATCTGTGCTTTGTTTGGGTTTGTTTGTGTGTTGGATTTGTGTCTGTTTTGCCTCCTGTGCTTGGGTGTCTTGCTTGTGTTCCAGTGGGTGTACTGTGGGTGTGTGAAGAATTGTGCTGGCTGCAATGGAGTGCTTGTTAGTAGGTTGTGGTTGGTTGCCTGGTGTGGTATGAGTTGGGTGAAGAGGAGGCTGATGGGCAGAATCCATGTTGTGTACATTCTTATGCCGGTCAGAGTTTGGTAGAGGTTGCACTTACTTTGCTCTGCTAGTGTTGTCTTTCTTGTCTTCGTTGTCTGAGTTTGCTTGCTGCTGGGGGCTCTGTTGCAGTGGTGGGTTTTGGTTGTTTCTGTGGCTGCACTGGAGTGCCACGCCAAAGGGCCCTCCGGGTCCCCAGGCACGGTTCTGTCAGACGTGGGTGGGTTTGGCTGGACTGTTGATTTTCGACGGTGCTCTCACTGCCCTGATTGGGCAGGGGTTTCTAAGTGGGGTGGTTTCCCGCTGAGTTGTTCCACTCTAAATGGGGGGGGGGGGGTTTCTCTGTTTGTTGGGCGGTTGGTGGAAGAACTCTTTTTGGTGTTGTTGTAGTTTATAGATTGTAGTTGGATGTGCTGTTTGGTGCTGTTGTTTGTTTCTGTGTTTGTGCCACGCCTAAGGGCCACGCCAAAGAATGAAGGTGAAAGGGGATAGACTCAGGAGTAATATGTGGAAATATTTCTTTACGGAAAGAGTGTTAGATGTGTGGAACTGTCTCCCAGTGGAAGTAGTGGAGACCAAGACAGTATCTGAATTCAAAAAAGCATGGGACTAAAACAGAAGATGCCTAAAGGAAAAAAAGGGACTATAGTAGTTGGTATGGAAGGGCAGACTGGATAGGTCATATGGTCTTTTTCTGCCATCATGTTTCTATATTTCCAGTGTCTCTTAGATAGAGCAGAGGCTTCTGGGTTTAGGAGTTGAGGAAGCATTGTTCTAAGTTGGTCATGAAAATGTTGGTATATTGTGGAGCCATGTGTGTATCCATAGCAGTGCCACTGACCTGCAGATATAGGTTGTCTTTAAATATGAAATAGTTGTGTGTGAGGACAAAGTTGCAGGTCAACTGTAGTGATCTGGGATGATATTTCTTTTTCAGAGGGATGTTGGTGTAAATAGTTTCAATATCCATGGTTGCCAGTATGATATTCTCTGGGAAGTAATGGAGCTTTCTCAGGATCTCAGTGGAGTCATGGAGCTAGCTAGAAGTGCTGGTGACCCTGGGTCTGGGAATGGAGTCCATGTAGCCAGCTTGTGCTGCAAACAATGGGGCATCCACGGCTCCCTGATTTATGTATCTTGGGTTATAGGTAGAAAATACCTAGTCGAGGCTCTTGGGATGTGTCTGGGGAAATCTGCTCACTTCAGTGGAGAAACTATTCAGGAGATCCTGTAATTGTTTCTGGTATTTTCCAGTGGGGTCTGAAGACTGGGATTTGTAAAAGACTGTGCTGGAGAGTTGTCTCTTTGCTATAGTCCAATCTGTTCAGGACAACCACGGTTCCACCTTTGTCAGCTTCTTTGATGATCAGGATTGTTCTTGCCAGTTCTGGTAAGTACTTTCACAAGGTGACCATGCTGTATAAAATCTATACCAAGTCTCAGTAACACGATTACCACAATTTAAGTATTTATTTATTTAACGGGTTTTATATACCACTTTATCATTTTAGTCAAAGCAGTTTATATTGTAACTTAAACTTGGTAATGTACATGAAACAGGGACATTGACAACTTTGATTCCCCTGAGGCAATATAGGGTTGTTTGCCCAAGGCCATAAGGAGTGCTAGTGGGAATTGAACGCTGGTTTCTTGGTTCCCACACTAGTGCTCTAACAACCAGGCTACTCCTCTACTTTGAAGGAAAGATGAAATACTAGCCACAAGTCATCTAGGATAAAAAGGCTTAAACAGACGGATGCTCTCAGCCTAACCATGGCAGTCACACCTGCCCAAGAGCAGACATTGCTGGCTGTGCCTAGATTGGGACAGGAACACATGTAGGTCATAGTATTCTATAACTCGTATGTGTGTGAATTATGGCTCTGCCTGCACTCTGCCTGCACGCTGCCCCATGTACATCCCTATGGAAAGTATGCGCAATGGACGTTGCTGCATGTGCTTACAGAATCGCAACCAGCCAAAGTGCCCATTCATGCATGTAAGTCCTTTAAAATAGAGACTTATGCACGTAAATAGCGCATATCTTTCCACATGGCCCTTATAAAATTGGCCCCATTATCTGTTCTTTAATAATCAGATTTAAATTTAAAATCCAGAAACTGAGCAGTGACCATTGATTACACCAGTTTGGCCAAACAGGCTATATTTTAAAGAGAGCTTTAAATTGCAAACTGCATAAAATCTTGAGAGCTTTCTTTCCAAGACTAGCATCAAAACAGCTGATTCCAAAGAAGGGAAGAATGACCTTCTGGTATATGTGTAGATTCTCTTGTCTTCATACATTTCCTCAGATATGTTTATTTAAATTTAAATGTTTTAATGAACTTAGTATATTTGCAATATGTTGCTGTTATTTAATTCTTAAAAACCAGGGAATTTGTACCAATTACCTACTTCTTGTGAATGCATATGAATGGGAGGATTTGGACAATTAATATAGCATCTCGGAAGACATTTGTTAAAAAATAAGCCATAAAATTTTGCATAAAATGCTAATGAAAACTTCTTAGGCTATTTTCTTCTGATTTGTTGTGGCGTGACTTAATTAACATAACCCATGAAACAACAACTTGCTCTAATCTCCATCCCCCTGCATTCTGCATAAGCCCAAACTGAACTCATCCATTGGATCAGTTAGCTAGCTAATGTGATAGATTAGGATCTGGTTTGTAACTCTTGCAATAATTAATCTGGTGCAATAAAACAATTAACTAGCTGTATAGGATGTGTGCTAATAGCAACTATCAGGCTAGAATCCTGTGTACCATGGCTAGAAGGTGGCTTTGAAAGCTGCAGTGTAGCCCCCTTCTTTTTACTAACATACACTATCCTCTCTTTGTTTGTTGTTGTTATTGTTAGACTTGCTGGATCATAATCATTTTATAATTGCAATAATCCCTCTGAAAACGTCTGTTTCTAAAATTAATGGCTGATTTCACAGAGCATTAACCATCTCAGGCAACAGTTCATTAACCACTGGCAACAACCAGTTTCCAGAGGTTACTGCTTAATTCAGTGCTCATGGTGCTTTTATGGGAGGGGGGGGAGAGGGGGCAGGTTAAGAAGCCAGCTGCATAGCTAAGCAGCCTTTCATATTGCAAATCAGGACTCAGGTAAACTAAGACTCGACTTCATACACTTCAGCATGGAAAAGCAGTGATACCAAATTTTCAAGGGTGCCCTCAATATTCAAAAAACGCTGAGCACCTAAATTTGTATTTTCAGCCACACCTGGGCGCCGAAGATTTCAGTGAAAATTCATCCTAATTTAGGAGCTTAAAATTTGTGGTCCTAAATTTAGGCCTGCCATTCCTTTGCCTACATTTATGAGCCTAATTTAGATGTCTAGTGCTGAAAATCAGTGCCAAGCTCCTAACTTCCCCGCCCTAAATCCACTCCTGTTGCCATCCACTTTCTATGCTCCTAAATTTAGTTTAGTGAAATTTCAACCCTAGGCACTCAACCCTAGCAAATTTTCAAAGAGGCTAATTTAAGAGCATAACTCTCAGTTAGGAACATAAATCCTTTGAATATAGGACTCTGAGTATACACAAAAAAATAAAGTTAGTCTCACTCAGAACAAAAGCTTCCTATCTGACATGACTGCAAGACTTCCCCAGATTTGCATTACCATGCAAGGAGATGAAATCCCTAAATCTAAAACAAATTGAACATAGTAAAGCAATCAACTTAAGCATAAGAAAAACATAACAAACCTTCTCCTGCCTCTGAGTGTAGCAGCCCTCTGCAAACAACTTTAACAGCAGAATAACTTAGATGCACCTATCAAACAATAAGGTATTAGACTGGCTGAAGAAAGGGCTGTTTTAATGAAGTATGGTACTTTTGCAGTTGCTGCCTGGTAAGTGTTGAGGGGTATTTTGAGCATCTTCCTATATAGTTACCAAAGAGTTACTCACCTGTAGAAGATGTTTTCTGTGGACAACAAAGTAAGTCCTCACATATGAACAAGCAAGATAATATATTCACATATTGTGATATTACCGACAGAGCCCTGTGTGGAAACCACTTCCAAGTTCCTTCTGGAAGCTTTTGGAATGGTCTCAGCATGAATGTGCATCAGTTCCCACCTGCCACAGTCTCCTCAGTCTGTTAACTCAGAGCAGAATACAGCTCCAAAGGGAGGTATAAGGTTGTGAGAATGTATCCTGCTGCCCACAGAGAACACCTGCTGCAAGTGAGAAACTCTGGCTACAGGTTGCCTCAAAAGAAAAAGGGGAAATAGTCAATGTTACAGTTTTTTTGTTGGCAGCAGGCCTTTTTATTATTCTCTTCTTTTATGTTTTTGCAGGAGGCAGCCTGGAAAGCAAAATAACTGGACTAGGTGGAATGGAGTTAAATTCTATATACGAAACAGATTCTTGTTTCTTTGTTTCTATAAAGCATGGGACAAACACAGAGGCTGTCTAAAGGACAAAAGAGGAGTCTTGCAGTGGGTGATATGGAATGGCAGACTAGACAGGCCATGTGATCTCTTTCTGCCATCATGTTTCTATGTTTCCATGGAGAACAGATTGGCCGATTCTACTGTTGTACTGGGAGACCCTTTCCAAACAGCAGTAACATGTGAATGTGTGGACAGACGTCCACGTTGCAGCCTGGTAAATCTCTTTCATGGTGGCTGATCTCAAGTGAGCCACCAAAGCAGCCATGGCTCAGATATTATGAGCTGTGACATGACCCTCAAGGGTCAGGATAGCCTGAACATTAGCGAAGGGGATGCAATCCACTAGCCAATTCAAGCATTATGGTTGTTGACAGCAGCCTCCTGCTTGCTTGGGTCAAAAGAAACAAAAGGTTGGGTGGACTTTCTATGGGCTTTAGTCCACTCCACATAGAAGGCCAAGGTTTTCTTGCAGTCCTACATTTAAATTGCATTTTCATCTTTATGAGAATGAGGTCTGGGAAAAATGTTTTCAGGCCTACTGATTAAGGTGGAAATTGACACCATTTAAGAAGGAACATCGGATGAGTGCTGAGAACCACCTTATTGTTGTAAAACTTAGTATAGGGTGCTATGATACTGTGGTGTGTGGTGGGAAGGGGTTTTCTTTAAAACAAAGGCCAAACAGCAGTTCAGGAAAACAAAAGCAGTTTTTATTCTGTCTCAGCTTGTTAAACCTCCACAAAGCAAAACCCAGAGCAGACAGCAGTTCAGGGAAAACCAAATCAACTTACTTCTGTCCAAGCTTGCTAAACCTCCACAAGCTGGCTCTCCCGGCCCTTTCTCAAGCCCCAATTAAAGTTTCTACCTCAGAACACCTTTGCATAGCTTGTCTTGGAAGGACTCCTGGCTCCACGGGCCTCTCCCCTTCCTGCAGCCTCCTAGGTTCTTAACTTCTCCCTGTGAGCCATGCCCTTCTAGTCCTGAACTCTGGGCTGCAAACTCTCTTAAAGGGGACTCTTGATACTCCCTTTGGAGAGGGACGGGTAACATTCTACAGACCCCATCACAGGTGGATAGGTAACTAGAGCTTGGAGCTTCATAACTCTGCATGCAGAAGTCATCACCACCAAAAACAGGATCTTTCAGATGAGGTATTTCAGTTCACAAGTAACTAGTGGCTCAAAGGGAGCTTTCATCATCTCAGTCAAAACCACATTGAAATCTCAAGACACTGCAGGCGAGCTGAGGGAAAGCTTCATAAAAAGCAAGCCCCACATGAAGCGAACCACTAAAGGCTGTAGAAAGATGGGTTTCCCTTCTATATGCTGGGGTGGCAAGCATTAATTGCATTAAGATGTATCCTTGCTGAGTTTAGAACAGACTCCAGCCAATGCTGAAGAGATGCAATCAGATTTTGTGTGGGACAAATGGAAGGGTCTAGGGCCATTCTGTCACACTAAAGAGCAAGCATCTTCCATTTTAAATTGTATGACCTCTTAACAGAATTCCCCTCAAAGCCAGAAGGACAATGGCCACACTAAATGGCAGATTCAAAGAGGACAAAGCGAACCCGTCAATATTCAAGCTGTGAGGGTTAGGGACTTGGTGTTGGGATGCAAAAGTGTCCCCCAATCCTGCATGATTAGCATCAGTGAAGCACCTACTGAATTGGCTCCCTGTCCAAGAGTTCCAACAAAAAAGAGAAACACATGTGCTAGGAGAATCACAGTGCCTGCGTCATCCTTGAGTTTCAGGAGCTTTCGCTATGAGAGGTCTTGGAGGATACATGTACAGATGGCCCTCTCCTAGGGGAAAGATGTCCGAGGCTAATTTGCCATGTGTCCCCACTATAGAGCAGAACTGAGACACCTACCTGTGCTGAGGAGTGGTGAGCAGATCTATGAAGGGGATGTCCTATTCCTGAATGATGCTAAATGAGATCTCTCTGTCCAGGGTCCACTGTCTTCACTAGTCAGATATGTGGCTCTGATGATCACCCAGGAGAGATGGCATAATTCTACATTCTTACTGTTTCCCAAAACAGGAGGTACAATCCTGTTCCTCCTTGCTTACTGATGTAGATACATGGCTACTTGGTTGGTCCATTTGAATCATTACAATGTGGTTAGCTAACTGATTTCTTGGAGCTGTTAGAGTATTTGAAATTGCTCTCATTTTCAAGAAATTGATCTGGGCTCCCCAGCCTAGTCTAGACACATTTGTTGTTGAGTACTTCTGGGTAGAAAGGAATTTGGAGAGGAATTCCTTTGGCTAGATTAGAATGAACCACCCACCAGTGCAGAGTCCTGGAGTGGAGTTGTAACAGATAAAACATCTCAGAGCCTGTGAGTGGCCTGTGTTCATTGTGTCTAAAGGTCCACTGAGCTTGCCAAGGGTGTTCCTTGTACTGCTGAGGTTATATGGCCCAACAATCTTAATATGTTTTCAGCTGACATCTAAAAACTCTTTTGCACTTCTACCATGATGGTCACCAGCCTGGTGAATCTTCTTGTGGAAGAAAGGCCTTCACCTGAGTTGTGTCTAGTAGAGCTCCAATGAACTCCAATTGGTATGACAATGGATTTGGGCTAATTAATGATGAACCCTAGTATCTCTCACACCCTGATGTTTGTGTGCATAGATTCTTGAATTCCTCCCTGAGTTGTGCTCTTGATCAGCCAATCATCCAAGCAGAGAAACACATATATGTCCAGTCTGCATAAATATGCTGGGCCTGATTTTGAGTTAGGCAGGCTATGCACCAGAGCTGTGCATAGCCTGCCCGCTGACCTCTTTAACCTGGATTTTCACTTCCGCGGCAGTGGAAGTGAAAATCCGGGTTATACTTGATGCACCGGCAGCCGCAGAGGCTAAACGGGTAGCAGCGATTTTCGATGCTACCCGCGTAGCCTCTGCACCTTAAAGATAGGCGAAGAAAAACGTTGCCTATCTTTAAGGCGCAGAGGGCTATGTGGGTAGCATCAAAAATCACTGCTATCCATGTAGCCCCTTCCTCCGCCCCCGCTCCACTCCAGAATGCCCCTAACATGCCCTGATGCTACCCGCATAGCATCTGGCCGCGTTAGGGACTTAGCCAGGATTTTTGAAGGGCACTACCCATGTAGGTGCCCTTTGAAAATCCCATATACGGCCCTTACACAGGTAACTAAGGAAGTTATCCATATAAAGGCCTTCGAAAATCAGGCTCGCTGTGACTACTGTGAGACATTTGGTAAATACACACATAGCAGACTTGAAGCCAAAGGGCAGTGTGTGGTATTGGTAGTGTTGTTTCCCTATGATAAATCACACTTACTTCCTGTGACTGTGATGTATCTGAATGTGGGAACAGGAATCCCTCAAGTCCTGAGAACATAGCCAATCTTCTTTTTGAAGGCAGGGAATCAAGGTGCCAAGGAAAATTATTCTGAACTTTTCTCAGATTAGATACTTGTTCAGATTCCTCAGATCTAGAATAGAATGGAATTCCCCATCTTTTTCGTGACCAAGAAATACCTCCAGTAAAATCCCTTCCATTATTCTCCTAGTAAAACAGATTTTATTTATTTTTTATTTACATTCTCTTATATACCACGCTATTCTGCATCAGTGCGGTTTACATTGAACAAACTGAAATTACATTGAACAGGGCATCATAACTTGGAGATAACTATTTTTACAGGGAACATGGGCTATGGAGGATTAAGTGGCTTGCCCAAGACCATAAGGAGCACCTGTGGGACTAGAAACCCCAGTCCTTCCGGCCCAAGGTTGCTGTCCTCTAGTGGGATTTGAACCCCCGACCTTCTGGCCTGAAGTACCTTGCCCCAACCACTAGGCCACTGCGTCAGCCTGTAGAACTCCTGTAAGTGTATTTCCTGCTGCTGAGAGTTTTGGATGAAATTCTCAAAGGGCAACTTGGTGGTAGGTCAAATAGATATAATCTGTACCTGAACCAGAATATTTTGAGTATGTTTATGTTTATTTGAACTTTCTATACCACCTTTCTGTGTAAACACAAGAAGGCACATTCCAATGAGTGCGTGCAGGCCCCTGTGTGCCCAGGCAGAATCGAGACGCACACAGGCAGGCCTGATTCTGATTCCGCTGGGGCTAGACGTGCCCTCTTGGATCAGAATCGGATCTGGGACTGTATGTGCGGGCAAGGACCTGAGTCAGATTGGCCTGCATGTACAGACCCCTGCCCAACTAACTCAGTTAGGCTCCTGAATGGAGCCGCCGTACCATGATGTCCCATTGCCATGGCACTGCGGCTCCATTCAGAAGCAATGATCCCTGGCTGCTGACCACAGTCTTTGTTCCTGCAGCCCGACCTCCGATCTGGCCTCCCAACAGGACGTCCATCCCAACTATTTGCAGTACAGAATACACCCCAAGGTGGTTTACATTTGTATAAAAATATGGAGAATTAGAAAATAATACCAACAGTTGATAAGACAGAGGGGATAGGGAGGGTAGAGCAAAGAGTCATTACAGGGGGCGTATTAGAGAGGGTAGGGGGGGGGGGTTTGTTCAAATGTCCCAGGCAGCCAAGGCCTCAAAGGCCCACAAGAAAATATATGTCTTAAGCTGAGATTTGAAAGATGAATAGGAATGTTTGAGGTGGAGCGCATGGGGCAGAGAATTCCAAAGAGTGGAGAAACAGAAAAAGAAGGTCAAACGGTGAGTAGATTCAAGATACGCTTTCGTGGGGGATGGGCTATGTAGTCTATTATCCTGAAGGGAACAAAGGGCCTGAGATGGGGTAAAGAATGTAAGATAGGAGAACAGGTAAGCAGGGGAGCTAGTACAGAGGACGTTGTACACTACGGTCAACAGTTTGTCTTGGATCCAGGCAGAAACTGGCAACCAATGGTGAGATTTCAGGAGTGATGTAACATGATCAAATCTTCCTGCATATGATAGATATGATAGCATTTTTGTTCCATGTAAACCGCGCTGATGCTGAATAGTGCGGTATATAAGAGACTGTAAATAAATAAATAAATAGAATATGGATGGCGGAGTCTTGAACTGCTTGGAGACGCTTATGTGAAGAGAGATATAGTCCAGCATAGATGGAGTTGCAGTAGTCAAGACAAGTGATAAGCAACAGGGAAGTCAGAGCAAAAGAATCGAGAAATGGGCAGATAGAGCAACATTTGCACAGGGCAAAAAAGAATTTCTTAACTACTGTATTAATATGCTGGATGAAGGACAAATCGGAATCAAGGATAACAACGAGATATTTAGAAGTGGAAACAACTTGGATGGGTGACTGACCAATGCAAGGAACATAGGACGGGAGCATAGAACCACCCGTGAACCAAATGGCTGTTGTTTTATAGAAGTTTAATTTAAGATGATTAGTGATAAACCAAGAAGCAATGAGGGCAAGTGTGCAGTTAATGAAAAGAAAGTCAGGTGCAAAATAATCCAGTTGTTAAATAAGCAGGGCATTGAGATCCTGGACCAAAGTGGCAAGGGGATTAAGGAAAATATTGAAAAGCACTGGGGCCAAGATAGAGCACTGTGGGACTCCATAGGAAAGGGGCAATGGTTTAGAGAGGTGATGACAGAAGGATAAAAGGGGCACTAAGAGGGACAAGGCAATAGCGGAGAAACTGAATGAATTCTTTGCTTCAGTATTTACTGAAGAAGATGTTAAGAAGTTACCCATGCCTTAAATGGTATTTAAAGGTGATGCATCGGTAAAATTGAAAGAAATATCAATAAACCAAGAAGATGCTTTGCAACTATTTGACAAACTAAAGAGTAGTTTCTCAGACGCAGTAACCCAAAAAGGGAGAACATTCTCAACCGTCTGTAGCTCCCTTGTTAGAGAAAGCATCAGATTTGCACTCCTCTATCCGGCGAAACTTTGACTATCTCTAAACGGATACCAACATACCTTCATAGACCCAGAAGAGGCACAGAACTTTTATAATATGCAAGTTAAAAGCAAGATTAGTAATTAAGAACTAGTGAAGGGGTGAGAAGTTGAAACAAGAAACACCTATAATAATAAATGTGAGACCCCTGAACCAAAATGATGGGGTAGAGAGTAACTATACAACAAGGTCTAGAACCTTTTACTTAAACAACACAAGATTGCTTAAGATAATTGCCAATTGTCTCTAAGGTGAAGCTTGGGAACTTATGGCTCCACAGGTTTCTACATTGGCAGCCCAGTCTCAGTCGCATACGAGTTTGTTGCAGCAGCATACACTTGAGATCTTCGCTTTGCAAACCTCTGTGACTGAGTTGCAACAAAAAACTGGTCTCTTTGAAGATGGGGTCTCGTCTTTCCAGAAGGATGTATTGGCATTGAACACGAGACTTGAAATGCTAGAGAATATGTCTAGATATCATAATTTGCATCTGATTAATTTTCCTAAATCGTCGGTAGTTAGCACTAAAGAAATGTTTAAAAAATATCTTTTGGAAATTTTGGGGGTTCCTGTTGAGTCTCACCCTCCAATGGTCAAAGTATATTATTTATCGGTTGGGAGAAAGAAAAAAATATCTGTGGGGGTAATGCCTGGGGTTAACCATGCTGATGTTTTGGATGTCTCTGGTATTTTGGAAACTTCTCTCGAGGATTCTGTTCTTCCATCTACTTTAATCGCTATTTTTGCACTCTCTTCTGATCGGGATTGGTTTTTACGAATGTTTTTTCGTAAGCGTACTTTGTTATTTCAAGGGTTATTAGTACGTGTTTTTCCTGATTTGGCTAGGGAAACCCAGAAGAGAAGAAAAGAATTTCTGTTGCTTCGTCCAGGGGTATTGCTAATGAGGGCTCAGTTTTTCCTGAAATTCCCCTGTAAATGTTTGGTTAAATTCCAGTCAGTTTCATACATTTTCTTTGAGCCTTTACAGTTATTAGCCTTTATGAACTCACACCGCTCTGTTGAGGCAGACTAGTTGGTACTTCTGCAAATAGTTTTGGCTTGAATGTAGACATCAGTTATTTTTTCCTTACATGTTTGTAAAAATTATTTGTTTTTCTTTGGCTCTTCTCTTATAGTGGGCTGACGTGGGGTAGGGACTTCTACATTCTTCATGCTTGATATTTTTCCTTTGTACATTGTAAGTTATAATGTCTTTTGTGTCTGTACCCCAATTTTCCTTACAGGCGTATTTACGTTTGGATTTATTTGTAAAATTTATAAAGTTTAAATTTAAAAAAAAAAGATAATTGCCAATAAGGGGGACTTTAAGAGAAGGATATTAGAGTGGGGTGATTTAACTGGAAGCCCAGGTGCAACACACATCTAAAGCACAACCAGGAAAAGAGACAAAATGAGTGAAGCCCTTCTCCAGGAAGACAGCATATACCAACAGGCTACTGTGGAAAAAGCCTAAGAATGCAGGACTACACCACAAGGGTACAGAGACGGGAGACTTTGAGCCATCAAACTGTGCCCAATTGGAGGCCCAGCGTTGTAACAGAGCAAGACATTAAGGTTCATAAGTGGTTAATATTGTTAGAAAGACCATTTGGTGATGCTTTCCGTTAGGGAAGGGGAACAAAAATTGAGGGATGAAGAGTAACATGCTTGAAAGGTAAAGCAAATGGAAAGGTAATGTTGATTGTACATTATAACTATATAAGTGGCCATGTTTTTGTTAACACACCATACAAAGCAAAGCACCTTCCATTGTATAAGCCAACTTTGAATGTAGCCTTATGGGGGAATTGTTAACTAACTATGGATAGGGTACAAAGAAGCTAACATATAGGAAGATACAGTCTATGTGTATCAAGGTTTTTTTTCTTCTCTTTTTGGACTCTCCTTCACTGATATGCAAACTTTATACCATCCTCTTTGCTCTCTAACCTTTTCTGCTTCCTGCTCATCATACCAGTAGATAAGCCTGGAAGGAAGAGGGACAGTAGGAATTATCTTTGGTGGATCAACGAGGTGAGAGACCAAGGAAGGATAGTGTGCGCAGCCGAAGAAGCGGGGAGGGGGGTGGGGAGAGGTGAGGAAGGGACTACGATATAGAGTTGGGCAAACATGCTAGGCCTCCTGTCCTCTCCCCTTCTCCAATGTACTGTGTCTTCACTCTGGAACCAGACTGTGGAGAGGAAAGAGAGACCTTTTAAGATAGCAGTCTGGGGAGGAGAGCAAATATGATGGGATGGGGATGGGTAGAAGAACGAGAAGGTGGGAGTGCTTTAGGCATATAAGACTGAGACTTTTAGGAGCAGGTGCGGCCCAAGGGGGATGCGGAGTCATGTGCGGAGACTCGGTGTGGTGCCTCATTTGCATAAATATTTGCATAATGTTAACATGCACTGACTTTTAGTAAACATGCCTCTTAATGAGTGTATGGATAAAGAAAGATTTCTACATTACTATACTCTAGTGCCAACCGCCAGGCACACTAGGAAGTACTACAAACACTGCCCATTTATTGTAGAACCCATAGCAAACCCACCATATCATAACAGTACTACCAGGACTCATAAAACACCAAATCCTACCTATCAAAAGGCAACACTGCAAATATTAAACCAATACATCTCAGAGAATACCAATACATCTCCTACTGGGGAAAGAGAACAAGTGGCACTGTCAAATAGAAACTACATAAATAGAATACCACAGCTTGGTTACACCATCAGAACACAGACCGTCACCAAACAAAGAACAAGGGATCACAATTTAGAAATAGGAAGACAATAATTAAACTGGGAACCCCAAAAGATAAACTTGAAATGTACAACAACACTGCAGAAATAAAACTATAAATTAATTTTCTCTTGTACTAAACAAAATGCAGACGTTAAAGATGCACATTTCCCAGAGCTGACATATTCCAGTTAATAAATTCAAAATAAAAAAAGTATTTTTCTACCTTTTGTTGTTTGTGCGTTTTATTTTTCAGTTGCAATTGCTCCAGTCACTTTCTTCTGGTTTCTTCTTGTCTTCTGCTAACTCTCCATTGTCTGCTGTCCATTTGTCCTTTCCTCTAGTTTTTGTTCCATTCTCTCTCTACATCTGCTTTAACATACTGATCTTTCCTCTTTTGCTCTTTCCTCCATCTCTTTCTTTATTCCATTTTCATCCACTCAAATTTTACCCCTCCATCTTCAATCCACACTTAGGGGTATGTTTACTAAACTGCGGTAATGGTACATAACGCGCGTAATGTAATGATAACGATCGATCATGCGTCATAACGTGCGTTATGACGTGCGAACGATCGTTAACGTTACATAACGTGCGTTAACCGTAGTTAACGATCATAAACTCCCACGGCGCGGTAAAACACTGCAGAAAGTGGAGAGAGGGCGGAGAGAAGGGGTCAATGGGCAGAGAGTGGGCAGGGAGAGGCTCCCTTCACACTAACGCGCTGATCTGAAGAGCTCAATTCCAACGCGAATGAAAACCTGCCGTTAAATGCACATTACAGGGGAGAGAAACCATTTCAGTGTCAGCAATGTACAGCCCAGGCCGGGAAACCTAAAACATGTGATAAGTGTGATACATGTGCACAGAACAAAAGGGCACATAAACACTGAAAATGACCCCAACAAACTGGAACAAACCATAACAAAGCTGGCCAATAGTGGTATCAATGAGAAACATCAACCCCCTCCCCCCCTGAGTAAGCTCCATAGAAAAGATATAAATCGTGGAAGGGTCTATACTCCGTCCCCATACAAGGTGAATGAGCCCACCGTGAAATAGCGCTGCTCAGGGTTTTCCCCACCATCGGACAGGGTTCCTATGGCGTGCACATGTCCCACAATATCAGGGTGGGCATGTCGGAATGGCAACTGGACAGATGCCGGAGAAGGGGATACAGTGGGTCGCAGGCGGCACATGCTGTGGTGGAGCTGGGCCACAGTGCTGACTAGGGTGATGCCTAGGTGGCCCATACGAATGCTGAAACAGCAGAGCAGCCAGACAGCAACTGCTGAAGACCAACATGGGCACGAGTGTGTTTTCCACAGTGTCACAGGTGATAGTACCCAACAGCCACCCCCAAGGGCACGGAACATTGGCAGGCGGGGCTGGGGGAAGCGTCGACATCTATGCAGGCACCCCTACCCCAGAACCCGCACCATAGGCAGCCGCCTACCTGCACACTGGATGGCCTGAGACTGCGCACCACCAGCACCACCAGCAGAAGGGCATGTCAGCATGGTGGCTGAGGGATACTGGTGGTGGAGGGGGCAGTGGCAGCTGCCCAGAGCAGACCGTGACCTAGCCCTGTGTAGGTGGGTGCCGTGTACTGCAACAGACGGGCCCTGTCTGACGAACAGTCATGGTATCACCAAGGAATGTACTGACTCTGTGACAACAAGGTGGTGCAGTGCACAAAACCAGTGTATTCAGAAGCAGAGGATCACATGTTCAAGTCCCAGCTGTGGTTCCTGCCAACCCAGTCCCCATATTTTACCCACTACTACAACTTGCTAATACAGACAGCACCTTTATTGCAGATGACGTAAACATGCCCAAAACACCTACATTCTCCCCTACAGAGCACAGACACCATAAACATGCACATTACCTAGAGCAGAGTCTCCCAAATGCAGTCCTGGAGGGCCAAACACCATTCCGGATCCATGCTGCCTCTGATAAAGATGCCTGTGCTGCATATCTATGTGCCACCCCCATGGTATGCAGATGTATCTCATGCATATTCATGAGGGACAGCATGAAAATCCGAACAGTGTTTGGCACCGCAGGACTGGAGTTGGGAACCTCTGCCGTAAAGCAGCAGCCAACAGGGGCAGACACACCCGCACCCACAGGTCCCATTATCCAAAGCCTCCTGGAGAGGCAGGACTTTGGGCTCTGCGTGCATCTCCCAATACTAGCACTTGCATACCTTAGTAATGCCACCCTAAACCGGGGAATATGGCACACATCTATCAAAAGGTTGCTATGATTACTGGCAGATAGCAATTCCTAGGTTAAGTACAATTTTCTGTGTGAGCTGCATCATAGCAACGTTTCTGATGTCTGTGGAGTGTGCTACAGGTCTTGTGTCTGACAGTGTTTACCAATCTGGGGAGTGACTCCTACAGTATTGCGTACCATAGCCATGCCTGCACTGTGCCCAGGACTGGTGTGGTGGCCTGGGCTGCCCAACACCTCTATAGCTGCACAATGCTGGCATAGGTGTGGGGAGTGTGTGTCTGTCTATCCAGTGTGTGGTGGCTGCCAACACCCTCCACAGCCCTCACTGCTAGCACTGTTGCCAGTATTGGCCTGCCAATGTGCATAATGAGGAGCAAGGTACCGTGGGAATAGCCTGGATAGGGTGGCCTGACCTGGATGCATCTGCACACGGCATAGGGCAATGGCTCGGACATTGTAGTGCCTGGCCACCACCTGCACGGACAGGGTGGCCATAGCATGTCCTGCTGGGAGGTCACTCTCACCCTGACTGAGCAGTAACCATTGCATGGCTAGGTTCCCCCATAGTGCTATATGTTATTTTTCTCATGTGATATTTATGGGTTCTCTTTTGGGGCCCAATCACTGACTTATCTGCTTGGTGTGTATGCTGACATCCCTGTTCTGGGTGCATGCATCTCCCCCAGGACCATGCACTATAGACTAGCTGGCAGACTGTCTGCAGCTAGTATGTGTCTTGCTGGAACACCTTGCAGGGTGGGGCGGCTGGAGGCTTGCTGCTGGAGAATGTCAGATAATGGTGGGGGGCAGCTGAGCATTTCCAGGCCTGCTGTCTGTCTGCCATTGTGTTATGGATGTGTAGCGCTCTGTCTGTTCCCCAGCAGGACTGGGGTTGATGGTCCCCTCTACTGCTACCATTGCAGGGAGGTAGACTGTGGATCTATTGGTGGGTGCTCCTGTTTCCCACCCTGTGTGGTGGTACATAATCTGCCTATGGGTCCAATCCCCCTCCCTTCATCTACAGCAGGTAACCATGGCACCAACACAGGATATGCACTATTCTGGGTGCATCATCGCCCATAAGGACTAGACATGACCGAGACATACAGCAGGACACAGATGTATCCTAGGTGTGTCTAACGGAACTACCTACCACACACTGATGGGGACCTGCAGCATGGCGTATTTCAGCTATGAAAGGTGCTGTGGACCTGGTGCTGGGCGCCCCACCTCAACCTCAGGGTGGGCACAGTACCCACATAATGTGACTGTCTGTGGCTACTCTGTGGCAGTGACGCACACGGTCATCTTGCCCTACCGGGCCAGGGTGCTGTGGGGGTGCATACCCCATCTTGTGTTCATCTCTGGACTGCTGATCTGCATGTGCAGTGCAACATGGGCATTGGTGCGTTGACCCAGATCCTGGCCAACACAGCGGGCGGTTTGGGTGGTGGCCTGACACCCTTCAGTAGACAGCCAGGGGGTTGTTAGCAGCTATGGGGCTGTAGCCCAGTGGTTCCTTTACTACCTGTGGGGCCAGTGGTCATGGGTTCAAATCCACCATAGGGTTATTTTATAGGGCTGTCTGCAGCATTGTCTATTTTTAATGTACATTAGTGCTGCCAGCAACAACCCCTCAGCGTACTGTAACCTTACAGTGCCTCATAAGGCGCCCTATAAGGTGCCTTATAGGGTGTTCTATAGGGGACATTATGGGGTGCCTCAGCGGACAGTGCACTTTATAACGTAGCCTATGGAGTGCGTTATGGGGTGCCTTATGCGGCACCTTAGGTTACGCCACTGTTAGGGTGTGTTTGCTGGCAACACTACTGAAAATAAATGTAAAATGCCTCTTCATTCACTACTTAAATGTACAGGGTGATGCCTCAGCCAGCCTTATGCATTAGGCACTCTGGGGAATCGAACCCATGACACCTGTATCATCAGTCAGTGCAGTAACCATTGTGCTACAGCTCTGTTTCAGTGTTTTGTGTCTGTGCGCCTTCTTAAGTTTAATGCACGGTAACGTGCCACGGCACCCTCTAATGCTCATTAATTTCTGTAACGCACGTTATCGGTAACGATGTACCGCCCATGTCCTTATTTGGGATTTCTGCCTCTACCATGGCTCCTAACGCGAATCAAACTAATGCAGTTTAGTAAACATACCCCTTACTCTCCCAATACCTGGCCAATCGTAGATTTTTCTTCTCTCCACACAAAATATTTTTCCCCTCTCCATTTGACTCTCCCAGCCCCATCCTATTTTAGTCCTCCCCAACATCAGCACCCTTCTAGTTCCAGCTCCACCCAGCATCCGTCCATTTCCAATCCTAGCCTCTCATCAGCCCATTTCCAGTCCTATCCTAGCCCCCCATCAGTTCATTTCCAATCCAAGCCCCACCATCAGCCTATTTCCAGTCCTATCCTAGCCCCTCCATCAGTCCATTTCCAATACAAACCTACCCCTATCAGCTCATTTCCAATCCTAGTCTCCAATCAGCCCATTTCCAATCCTATCCTAGCCTCTCCATCAGCCCATTTTCTTTCCTATCGTAGCCCCTCCATCAGCCCATTTCCAGTCCTAGCTTTCCCCACACTCAGCCATTTCCAATCCTAGGACGCCCCCCATGAACCCATTTCCAGTCCTAGATCCCCCATCCATTTCCAGTCCTATCCTATCCCCTCCATCAGTCCATTTCCAATCCTAGCCCTCCATCAGCCCATTTCCAATCCTAGCCCCCCATCAGCCTATTTCCTAGCCTCATCATCAGCCCATTTCCAGTCCTAGCTCCCCCCACTCAGTCCATTTCCAGTCCTAGCTCCCCCCCAATTCCAAGCCCCCCCCCCACTCAAACCATTTTCAGGTGAAGCCCCACTCCCCATCAGCTATTTCCAGTCCAAGCTCCCCCACTCAGCCATTTCCAGTCCAGGTCCCTCTCCCCATCAGCTATTTCCAGTCCTAGCCCCTCCATCAATCCATTTCCAATCCAAGTCCCCCCAAATAGCCCATTTCCAATCCTAGTCCCCCATCAGCCCATTTCCAGTCCTATCCTAGCCCCTCCATCAGCCCATATCCAGTCCTAGCTCCCCCCAGTCAGCCCATTTCCAGTCCAAGCCCCCCTCCCCATCAGCTATTTCCAGTCCAAGCCCCCTCCCACTGAGCCCATTTCCAGTTCTAGCTCCCCCCCAATTTCCAGTCCAAGCCCTCCACTCAGCCCATTTCCAGTCCAAGCTCCCCTCCCCATCAGCTATTTCCAGTTCAAGACCCCCCTCCACTGAGCATATTTCCAGTCCTTGCTCCCCCCCCCACTCAGCCCATTATCCAATCCTAGCTTCCCTCCACTAAGCCCATTTCCAGTCCAAGCCCCCCTCCCCATTAGCTATTTCCAGACCAAGCCCTCCCTCCACTCAGCCCATTTCCAGTCCTAGCTCCTCCCCACATTTTCCAGTCCAAGCCCCCCCACTCAGCCCATTTCTAGTTCAAGCCCCCCTCCACGCAGCCCTTTTACAGTCCTAGCTCCCCCCACAGCCCATTTCCAGTCAAACCTCCCCATCAGCTATTTTCAGTTCGAGCCCCCTTCCACAGCCCATTTCCAGTCCTAGCTCCCCCCCCCACAATTTCCAGTCCAAGCCCTCCCCCACTCAGCCCATTTCCAGTTCAAGCCCCCTCCCCATCTGCTATTTCCAGTTCAAGCCCCCCTCCACTCAGCCCATCTCCAGTCCTAGCTCCCCCCCCCACAGTCCATTTCCAGTCCAAGCCCCCTGCCCATCAGCTATTTCCAGTTCAAGCCGCCCCTCCACTCAGCTCATTTCCAGTCCTAGCTCCCCCCACAGCCCATTTCCAGTCCAAGACCCCCCCTCCCCTCCTGATGAACCCCATGGCTATCTAAAATGCTTTAGAGGGAGCCGGAGAGGCCCCAGCTCACCTATAACAGCTGCCGAAGTGAAGCGCGTCTTCTTCCTTTACTTCGGCAGCTGTACTGAAATTTAGAATGCTGCCGTGCTGAGATCAATACGGCGGCGGCAGTTGACTGCCCCCTTACATCTCATGAGTCACCTGGTCACTATTCTTGTGGTTCTTGTTCATATTGCCCTCAAACTCTTTCGGGTTCTTTTTGGATGGATACTCATACTTCAATTACTTACCTGTCTCGTTGGCACACTGATTGTACAACAAGTTATGTGGTGTATTTAATTACCTGTCCTTGTTCCTTTTATTATATTGGTCGTACATCTCGTCCGTTTAAAGTATGACTGGCAGAACATGCCTCTCGACTGAGGACAAAAACCCTCTCAGCTCCTCTGGTTGAGCATTGTTTACAATCTATGCATATTTTTCAAGATTTGCATTGGCGTGTTTTGGACTTTATACCCAAAAATCCCCGTGGAGGCGATCGTCTTCAGGCGCTTCAAAACTTGGAGCAACGTTGGATTTTTTTCCTGAATTCAGTTTGGCCGCAAGGTATGAACATGCAGATTGATTGGCACACAGTTTCTTGACAGCACCTATAATATCTGGGGTTTCAGGGGGCGGAGCTTTGTTAAATGATCCCTCCCCGTTTCTACCCTGATAGGCCCATTTTTTTGGGCTTTTTGATTGGAGCAATTTCTGTTAATTGAGTGCAAGCCTATGGGGCCGGTACTCTTATAAAAAAGTCGTTTTTCAGTTTTACAAGTTTGAATGGCTGGAAGCGTACTGCACAGCGGCTTAGACCTGAAGCAGGGGATTATGTTTAAATACCCCGAAACGTGTCACGTCGTCCTACCGCTATTTCTCTACAGCCTTTTCAAGGACTCAGCTAAGTAACACATTATACTGTGGTTTTTAAAGCAATTGAGTTTGTCTCTCTAAATAAAAAATGGACGGGCCACAACGGCTTAAGGCTTAAGGTTTGTTTCCTTATAGCTTGGCTGGCCTCTCTGACAAAAAGTTATAGACATTAACCCTTGGTTACTGAATAAGTGTTTGAAAAACGGGCTTAATCTGTCCAGGTTTTGCTTTTCTATCTGATTTTTTCAACTTGGTAGAGGGTATTTTGATTATTTAGTAAGTATAGACCAGGCAGTGATATGGCCTGTAGGGGGAAGAGGGGGGAGGGGGGAGTAATAAGGAGATGTTAAGAAGGGGGAAAGTGGGAGAAAGAGGGAGTGCTCAAACAGTTAAGAATTAAGGATGGAGGAGATACAAAGTACATTTATGACATACAAATGAATGTCTAGATCCCTTCTGTCCAAAAGTACTAGGATGGTCTGCCCTCTCCTCTCTCATCATACCATTATACCAAACACTTATTACGTAACCAACTGGGCATAATATCATGAAAGATGGGAAGGGACGGGGGGGGGGGGGGGAGGAGGGAAAGGGAAGGGTGGGAGGCAAAAAGAAAAGTTGAGATATTAGATAGATCCTGTTATGTATTAGACAGAATACATGCTATTGTTTAGTTGTCTCAGTATTGCTACTTAAAGCAGAAGGTGGTTACAACTTTATAAGCATGGATTGATGGAACTATTCTAACAAGAAGTTGAATATCTACAACATGTGTAAAAAATGAACAATCGGTGGAATGTAAAGGGTATTTGTTATATAGCTGACAAAGGATGTTGCATTATGCTTTGTACATTATGTATTCTATTGGATCTGTGGATTAATAAACAAATTTAAACATAAACTTTATTATGCTGTTTTTATGCAGCAAAAAATGTAGCAGATTAGATTCCCAGGTTTTATAATTAATGGAAAACATACTGATCCCTGACATTGCACATGGGATTGGCATGCTATTAAATGTAACTATACCGTCTGCAAAAACAAAGGAAATGCCAGATGATAACAAACCAAGGAGCAAAATGAAAAAGCAAGAACCACAGCTAATTCTATTTTTATGTTTGAATATTCTACATCCAAAGAAACCCTTCTCTCAATAATAAGTGCAGAGGACATTTCCCCATAGAACTCAACCAGTATTCTCCCCAGAAACCTTTGCCAGCCATGAAGGTGTAGCCGGGTGAGTCACATTATAAGCTTACTGGCAGCAGACAACATAATTAGTCGCCTTTCCTTTTTCCATTATTTTGCAATGATTACTTTAGCCAGGTGGTCAGTAAAATCAGCCAAGTGGCACATCCATTCAAAAGGGCCCAGGGAGAACACTGTAAGCATATACAAAATAATTTCTGATTCTGGAGTCAACTCAGTATCAGCAATATAGACTTTCACCAGTCACGGACATATTGCGAGCTAATATAAAACCTTACAAAAATTACTCAAGACCTATATAGAGAAAATGAATTGTTGTTAAGTGCCGTCGAGTCGGTGTCGACTCACGGCGATCTTCTGGATAGTTGTCTTAGACTGTGTTCGGTCTTCAGTCAGGCGGCTCATTGTTGACAGAGTGGCACCCATAGCTGTTGTTATTGTATCAATCCTTCTCATTGCTGGCCTTCTCCTTTTGCGTTGACCTTCTACCTTGCCAAGCATGATGTCTTTCTCTCATGGTCTCTCTCTTTGCATGATGTGTCCAAAGTATGAAAGTCGAAGTCTTGTCATCTGAACTTCTAAAGAAAGCTTGGGGTTGATCTCTTCTAAGACTGACTAGTTTGTTCTTCGGGCAGTCCATGGTATACACAGAATTTGTCGCGAATGCCATTCAAAGGCATCAATTTTCTTCCTGACTATCTTTTTCATTGTCCAACTTTCACATCCATAACAGTATCAACTTCCAAAACTCACACAAGGAGCCCACTTGGAAAAAAGCAGTAAACCGTTTACTAAAGCACGTTAGGCTTTTGCAGCTAACGTAGCAAAAAAGTGCTAATAGCATGGCTTTAGCTGCAAAACCATGTTATCTATTGGGAGTAAGCACAGCATTTCCCCAGCCGATAATGCACCAAAATTGCAGAGTGTGTTCCCTGGCAGCACCAAGGATGCACATAGCCCAACCCAATGAGGTGGCGTTATGAGCACCCATGTTGTCTGCAACTTTGAGGGTTGCTGCAAGCTGTCGATACCCACAGTAACCACGAGTTGCACACACACACACACTCTCCATCCATATCCTGCCCACTTGTGCAGATAGAATGGTTTCTGCAAATATCACAGAAAATCGCTGCATTATCTGTTACTGCACCCCGATAGCATGTGTTATCTGCAATGTTAACAGGTAAACCAGCTTAGTAAACATCCTAAATATTTGTACTGCAGTGAGCCCTAGAATATAGATACATCTAGTCAGAAAACCAAACAAGCTAGATTACTATCGATCCTTACATAGAAACTCCATGCTAACAGAATATCTGGCCTTGGTCACACACTGAGCTAGATCCTCACCAAGCATAAAATAAATTAACACAAAGTCAAAATAAAATTATGTAGGCAAAAATTAAATTGAAATCCCAAAAACCCAGACTCTGCATGCAGTACACCAGAGAGACAGAAAGAGAAGCAGATGCTCGTGTACAGTGTAGCATATAAAGATAAAATATGTACATACAGTCCAATATTCAAAGGGTTCATCTGGTTAGCAGGACTTGCTGACTGGATTAATCCCGCTGAGAGGGAAATTCAGCAGCACTAACCGGCCAGTGCTCAAATCCCCTCTAAACACTGTGGCACTGCCTGGAGAGTTCCAGGGCGATTCATGGGTGGGGAAAGGGTAGTCCCAATACTTAGCTGGTTAGCAGCATTTTTCAGTCTGCTAACCAGCTAAGTGCCCGTATAAAGTCAGGTCATCTCAATAACTGCCCTAACTTTATGCGGTTTCAGCTATCTGGATAGCAGCTGAATATTGCCGCTGTCTGAATGGCTGCACCAATACAGGTAAGAACAGTTGCATCAAACAGTGGTAGGTATAAGCAGCTTTATTAGGATACCCCAATGCGTTTCGGCTGAATGCCTTCTTCAGGGGATACTGGCCTCAAATAAAAACTATATCACTGCTAACCGGGGCAAGATTTTTGAGAAAATCATATCCACAAAGTCCTTCACAACAGACCGCAGCTCATCTGAAACATCAATGTTTTTATTTAACTGCATCTTCCTATTACTGTTCAGTCTTTAGTGCAGCCTTCTCACAACCCCATCTCTCTATTCTTCCCCAGTCAATTATTCCCACTCTTTAACTCTCTCCTTTCACTTTCTCGCTTCTGCCCTCCTTATGTCCAGCATCTCTCCCCTTTTCTTCTGCCGCCCCCTCTCTTACCATATAGCGTCTCTCCTGTTTTTCTCATCCTATCCCCTCCATGTCCAGCATCCTCCTCTTTCCCCATCCCATATCCAGCATCTCCTCTATCTCCCCATGTCCATAATCTTCCCTCCACCCACCTCATTTTGTGTCCTGCATCTGCCCTCCATCCCTACCCTGTGCCCAGCCTCTGCTCGCTATCCCCTATACCCCCCATCTCATGTCTAGCATCTGCCTTTCTTACCACTATGACCCCTACCCTATGTCCAGCTTCTGCTATCTACCCCTCCATACTGCCAGTCCATGTCCAGTATCTGCCCTCCAACCCTCCCCTATGTCCAGCATCGGCCCTCTGCCTCCCCACTTCCCTACCCTATATCCACTATCTGCCCTCCTCATGCCCTCACCTGTGTCCAGCCTCTGCTCTGAACCCCCTTTCCAACATCTGTCCTTCAGCTCTCTACCCTACCTTGTATCTACCATGTGCCCTCTATCCTCTTATGTCCGCAACTCTATGTCTGCTGTCTATCCCTCCACTATAGGTCCAGCATCTGCCTGGTATCCTGCATATCCTTTCCAGTCATTGCCCCCATCCCCCTTTGATCCTCCATCCCCCTTCTAGTCATTGCCCCATCCCCCTTCATGTCCTGCATCCCCCTTCCAGCCATTCTCCCCAGTCCCCCTTGGTGTCCTGCATCCCCCTTCTAACCATTCTCTCTCCCCCCACCTGTAGGGATGGTACCCCTGCAATTCTACATGCAAATCTCCGGCCTGCTCAGCAACTCAGGCCTGAACCAAACTGCACAGACAAGATGGATTCTTCACTTCACTTTTGCTGTGTTCAGCTACAAACAGCCTTCAAGCAACTGCTGGTGCAGCGTTTCTAAGTGTGCATACAGAAGCTATTGTCCGTGGCTGGCCTTGGACACTTGTACATGCCCAGAAGTTACATACTGTTGCTTCTGCCTGACTTTTACCATGGCTCCTTTGTTTGCAAGAAGCTGACCATCATCTACCTCCTGATTCGCTGAGAGCACCTCAGACTGCCTGGTGCCAACCAATCATCGGACCTATGACGGAGGATTCTTACACAGAATAATGCAATCTGCGCTAAAAACTTTAGTAGTAAGAGAGAGAGAGTTGGGGTTTTTTCCCACCTGTTCATACAGACTCCTGCACTGGTTCCTCTCTGCTGTGCACTGCATACCTGATTCCTGCGACCTGACCCTTCCGCAGGACGGCCACTAAGTGTGGGCTAGGCCGTCCTCCACAGGTCTGAGATAAGACTTTCACAGATACCTCCGGTTCGGACTTACTGTGGCTCGCCTGACGAGGCTAGAGCCCGCATTAGCTAGGAGCTGTCTTCTTGGACTGCATTGTTCCTGAGAGCCCGACGGAACTAAGGTACTGACTTATCTCTCCTCCTCCGTATGGAAAGGGGTTAGCAATATATTTCTTACTTTTCCTCAGTGCAGAGCGAATCAGTGACGTCTGATTACTAATCAGTGATTTATTACATTGTCCAAGTGTACATCTGTACTATAACAAATTTCTACCTCATGTTTCTAATTAGCTATATATGTGTGTGTATATTTTTCCACCTGGTTGCCTATAATAAAGTCTAATATATATCTGCAGACCAGACTTCTTTCGTGGCTCATTGCCAGAATAACTCACCGAACTTTGGGCTGTATATTAGTAGCTATCTCCCCTAGACAACAACAGAGTCTAACTTATTCTTGTGCTACGAATATACCCTACATAATAATGGGGGCTCGTCCGGGATTTTATACTGCCTCACAAAGACAGGTTTACTGTTTGGATCCGTAGGAATACGAGTGACATGTAGGTCGGTGAGACCACAGTCATAGGTGTCAGTGGCAAACAGGTCCTTGTGACGGTACAGCAGTTCTTTTAATTGGGCCTTTTCTGACTCATCAGTGCAGGCATCTGCTTCAGCAAGTTTTCCCACAACCATTTCATCAAATCCCAGAACAGGTTTATTTGAGGGTATTTCAACCTTCTCCTCAATCTCATCTTGGAGAGAGGAGACCTGGATGGCTTGGACAGCATGGGGCTCCCCCCCCCTGGTGGGTGAGGGAACTAACAGCCTCATCGAGTGTACTTGACAAAATCAGATGGTCAGACTCAAGGTCCACCTGAGAGGTCACAGCACTATGTGGCCAGACAAACTGTAAGGTGAGGAGGCCTCGGGGTGAGGATCGTACACACGCAGGAGTTCCCCCCCCCCCCCTTCACAGATGTTCCAGGAAACAGGGGCTTCCCCAATAATCTGTAGACTCAATTCCACACTTGGGAACGATTCTCCCACTAGGAATCCCAGGGGTTCACCTTTCACAAGGTGAATGCGATCTGGGTTTGGATTGGTGAGCAATAAGTGTAAGGAGGGAGCTGTGGCCTCCATGCAGGGTATGGGACCCATGGCTAGGCCCAGCTCCTCAAAACGGGAATTTGGACTGAAGAAGACCAAGTTGTCTGAGACCACATGTCCTCGGGTCACCTGTATCGGCAGGGGACAATCCTGTACCCTCCCAGGTATGTGGATGTCTTCTGCACAGACCACTTCACAGACTTGAGGGATAGTCTGACCAGCCCGTAGGGATGGGCGGGCACCAGAGAAATCTACTGGATCTCCTTCCATCCTACTCCAGAGGATGTTGTTCACAAAATCCACATAAGTTCCTAGTCGAACAAGGCAATCTGAGCCTAAGGAGAGGGGCACCTCAAGTCCTCTGATGATGGAGAAGGTGTGCTGAAAACCTTTGACCCCAACTTGCAAGGGGAGATTGCAGTAGCCCATTAATGTCTTGAGCCCTTCCCCCGGCACTTGGAACGAAGTCTTCGCTCCCATTACCCAATCAAGGGTAAGCTGTTGTTTGAGCCGATAGAAAAGAGTCTCACTGATGAGGGAGTGGTCACAGTGGGGTAATAGGTAGGCCCTTTCCTTTTGGGACATGCCCACCTGCACATATATAAAGGGACCTTTCTCAGCCGAGAATATGTACGTCAGTCTCCTAGGGTGATCTAGGCAGGGATGGGATAGAGGAGGGGTTTGCACCTCACAACCTTCCACAGGTTCCCTCAGGAATATCTGCAGGCAGTCAGTATCAAGGACAATGTTAGCTACTGAACCCACTGCAATGGAAACCACGTCACTGATGCCCTGATCCTCATCTCCAGCCCTTTCATACTGGAGCTGAAGGATTTGGGGATCAGCTGACCTCTGGAAATTAATCCTGATGGACTTGTTTGTGCGTTCCACCAAACAAGGACCACTGACTCTGCTGTCATGTTTTACCCTAGCATAAGGTATGGGATGTGTGACCTGTGTCCAGATCACTTCCTGGACGTAGTCCAGAATGGGGCGTAACCGTTTCAGGAGCTCATTGCCAATCAAGAATTCTTCCCCAGGGCACTTAGTAATGATTACAGGATGTTTCACCTCTAATCTTCCAATTTGGAGGTTAAGCCAGACCTGCCCCATAGACTCTATGGGCTGATTCCCATAAGCTGCGAGTGACAAATCACTGGGTGTGACGTATAGGGTCCTCTGACTCCCCAAGGAAGCAGTGAGTCTATCAAAGAGACTCGAGGTAATCAGGGTAGCCTCAGAGGCTGAATCTATCAGGTCCTCACAGAGAAAAGCCTGATGAATTGTAACAGGAACAGTATACCTCTGTCCTTTTGGCTTGAGTTTACCCAGAAAGTACTTGTGCTTCCTGATGGTGTCAAAGGCTGGACCCTCGCTGTCCATGGCAGGACTGTCACTCTGTGTCCATGGGGTGGCATCTCCAGCTGGCTGCACCTGTGCAATAGTGACCTGTGGGACAGAAACACAGTCGGTTAGTCATTCAGTCGCATTAGAAGGGGAAGAGGAGTCAACCAGTTCCTCCTCTGGCTTCTGAGGCTTTGCTCGAGGCTTAGGTGGCACACTACTAGCAGAAGCCTCCTGTGAGGAGCTGAATGCAATGGTAGCCTTCATCATATCTGTCAGCTCGCTTATTCTCTTCTCCAGTTCCAGGTATTTATCAAAACCGGGCTTTCTCTTCCAGTTCCGGTTCTGTGGAGTGAAACGCTGATTCCCAGAGCGCTGCTTAGACCCAGATGACTGGTTATTCTGGGGTGGCCTGGGAGGATTCTGTGGAGCAGAAGGAGAAGAGTTATTTTCTAACGAAAGGGTAGATTTTACAGCACTAACACACTGTTTTGGCTCTCTGGCTTTGCTTGGAGCCCTGACTGTGCTGCCAGTATTGGTTGCTCTCATGTTGGGAACAGCTTCCCAAATCCACTCA
Source organism: Ichthyophis bannanicus (assembly GCA_033557465.1). Taxonomy (NCBI): domain Eukaryota; kingdom Metazoa; phylum Chordata; class Amphibia; order Gymnophiona; family Ichthyophiidae; genus Ichthyophis; species Ichthyophis bannanicus. The sequence continues at coordinate 99,670,279 of CM066034.1, read as the reverse complement.
GCGTGTTCTATCACACGTGACAGGGGTTCGTGACGCTTGTCAGACATATAAGGCTTAATAGATGGAAGGAGCAACTGACAGAAAAGATTACGAAACTCCTGATGGTGCTCTATCGTTTCCCAAGAAGGGTCACTCTGGAAGAAGGTCTGCCTAAGTCTGTAAGCAAACTCTCGGGGTGTTTCATTTTCCCTATGAGTCATACTAAATGCTGCCTGCTTTGCAGCAATATCATCAGGGTATGGCCCATAATGTTTCTTTAGTGCCTGTTCAAAAATGACAATGTCCTTCTTTTCATCGTCTGCCATGGCCCGAATGAATTGCTGACAAGGTACATCAAAGGACCATGGAATATACAGAACCATGTCCTCCCCCCTGGTAATGTTCAGTGCCCAAAAGGCATCTTTGACTGCAGCTAAATGTTCATTTATGGTGGCATGACCAGTTTTCTCAAAAGGAGTGACCATGCTCCGCAAGGTCTTGATAATTTGTAATTGTGCGACAGAAGCACCTTCATTTGTGTGTTTTCCTTGCAGGACACGGGAGCATAGAGGATTTTGTGACCCTTCAGCGCCCTCTGGTGGTCGCTGCTGGTACAGTTTGCCATCACTAGGGAGACTTCCCACCCCCCCTCCACCGCTCCCTGTATGGGGAGGGGTCGAGAGTAGGGTGTTTCACTCCGCCCTGTTTCTCTCCGGTGCTCATGCGCTGATGGGAGAGAACTGACTTTGTTCTGGAAAAGCTGCCTTTCAACACTGGGCAGGGTTTCCAGTGGCAAACTGCCGTCATCTACCCTCCGGTAATCTGAGAAGCCTAGAGGGATCAAATTATCCCGGTACTCTGTCTCGTTACTATGAGAGGTAGTCACACCGGCCAAATCAAAACAATCAGCTTGCTGGATTTCGAGGTTAACTCTCTGTATGTCCTGCCCACATTCCTGACGTGCAACAGCTAGCTTTCTTTGGAGACTAGCCATGCGCTGTCTTGCTGCAATCAGAGTAGTCTCTATCTCATTTAACTGAGCCATCAGAGTTCTCTCTTGCTGCTCATAAAGAGCAGCGAAATCCGTTAGTCTCCTGGTCTGGGCGGCTAGTTCAGAGCTACACACTGTCAGAAATTGCAATTCCGTTTGATCCAGAGCATTCCGCTTCCTGAGAGCGGAAACCTGATCCAACCAGCCCTCTGTGTGAACCATCGTAAATCACTAGCTGAGACTGTCTGTAAAAACAAACACAGGAATAACTGCTGAAGAATCACTCTAATGCAGAGATCCTGTAATGTGGGTTCCAAAGCCGTCTCACTAGACAATGCTCTCTTTGCCACAAACCTCAGCATAAACAGCTGCTTTGACCACAATAGGACAATTCAGAAATATTACACAAATTCTGAGAGGAGTAGCACATTCAGAAATACTCATCCCTTTGGACGAGACCACCATTATTCGTTCCAAGTGCCGGGGGAAGGGCTCAAGACATTAATGGGCTACTGCAATCTCCCCTTGCAAGTTGGGGTCAAAGGTTTTTCGGCACACTTTCTCCATCATCAGAGGACTTGAGGTGCCCCTCTCCTTAGGCTCAGATTGCCTTGTTCGACTAGGAACTTATGTGGATTTTTGTGAACAACATCCTCTGGAGTAGGATGGAAGGAGATCCGGTGGATTTCTCTGGTGCCCGCCCATCCCTACGGGCTGGTCAGACTATCCCTCAATTCTGTAAAGTGGTCTGTGCAGAAGACATCCACATACCTGGGAGGGTACAGGATTGTCCCCTGCCGATACAGGTGACCCGAGGACATGTGGTCTCAGACAACTTGGTCTTCTTCAGTCCAAATTCCCGTTTTTGAGGAGCTGGGCCTAGCCATGGGTCCCATACCCCTGCATGGAGGCCACAGCTCCCTCCTTACACTTATTGCTCACCAATCCAAACCCAGATCGCATTCACCTTGTGAAAGGCGAGCACAGCCTCGCTGTCCCTGCCGCTTTTCCAATGTCTGCAACGGCGTAGCAGACCTCAGATTTGAAACACACACCAAAAAAAAAAAGGAGTGGGTCTTTGCAACTCTACACTTGGAAATGCAAATGCCCGCCCCCCCTCTGACACATCACATCACATCAGAGAGGGGCAGGCATTTTGTAACCCATGCGGTAAAAATTAATAAATAATTACAGAGCTCCAGGTGTCCGAGATCATGGGTAGAGGCAGTCTAAAGGCAGGTTTGTGGCTCAGCTGGAGCCAGGCAGTCAAGTGGCACTAAAATTTGTTTCCCCCCCCCCAGTAAAGCTGCCCAAAGACTTCGACTTTCATACTTTGGAAACATCATGTGAAGAGAGAGATCATTAGAGAAAGACAACATACTTGGCAAGGTAGAAGGTCAACGCAAAAGAGGAAGGCCAGCAATGAGATGGATCAATACTATGGGTGCCACTCTGTCAACAATGGTTTTGGACAACTATCCAGAGTCGCCATGAGTTGACAACTACTTGATGGCACTTAAGAACAACAACAAAGCTGCCCGATCACGGCTGAGTGCTTCCACGAACATCGGGTAGGCTGAGCAGTGCAGTTTGGGACCTTTGCTGCAATCAGGACACTCCAATGTCATTGCAGCGATGGTCCTGATCGCAGCAAAGAGCATCAGCAGCAGCAGTTTGAAAAAAAAAGCTGAGGAAAGTCGCCTGATTGCACCTGAGTTCAGCTTAAATTAAAAAAAAAAAAAAACTGCTGCCACTGCTGCTCTTTGTTACGATCGAGACTGCAACCGCATTGGACAGTCCCAATTGCAGCAAAGCCCCCAAACTGTACAGCTCAACCTGCCCGATATTTGCAGCAGCACGATCGGGCAGCTTTACTGGGGAAAATTTTTTTTTTACTGTTGCTGACTACCCGGTTCCAGCTGAGCCCGAACCTGCCCTCAGACTGCCTCCACCCACAATCCTGGACACCGGAGCCCAGTAATTATTTATTAATTTTTAAGACATGAGCTACAAAATGCCCGCCCCCTCTGATGCGATGTGATACATCAGAGGGGGCGGGCATTTGCAGTCCTTCCAAGCGTGTATTTCAAGTCTAAGGCCCACCGCTCCCGCTGCTGCAATATAGGAAAAGCTGCAGTCGGGTAGGCTGCGGCCAGGATTATCTTTTTTTTTTAAGGCAGTGTGAGGTGGCTGCCACTGGCCTATTTTGGGGGACATTTTTTGCCGCTCCCAAAATTTGCCACCTGAGACAGCCGCTTCACTCTGCCTCATGATAGAACTGCCCCTGATCCCACTGGTACTCCTTTTGGCCTTGGGCAAGTCACTTAATCCTCCATTGCCTCAGGTACAAACTTACAGGCCGATGCAGAAAGACTATCGTGCCCTTTGCATGCAGATAACGCAGCTTATATGCACAAGTTCTGCCACGCCAAATGCAGAAAAGAAATTAACAGCACACAAAAGAGATTAACAGCACACACGTAAACAGCAAATGGAAAGTATGCACACACAGTATGCCAAGTATAGTTAAATAATATGCAAATGAGCTGTGTGTATTAAAATGGCATGCTAATAAGGTCTGCACCCGATGCAGAGAAATGTGTAGAAGATTATGTAACTAGCAGGAGCGCCAATATATCTACACCTGGTCTGAGGTGACTGCACATGTAGGGCAAGACTGCTTCAAGGTATGAACAGTTACCTTCAACATGGAAATTTTCTGCGTGTATCTTTTCAGGGTATAAGTGAAAGTTTGGTTTGCTTCTTATCCTTGTGTGTTTTTTGCACTCATTTATATTATACATCTTTTATTTTAAGTCTCTTTGTTGTGATTTCATAAAAAAACTTTTTGGGTGAAATACTATTGGTTATTATGGAGTGAGCGCCAAAAGAACCTGCACATCCTGTGCATATAATGTGAGGGTTTGACATTTATGCACATGCACAATGGCCACTTGTAGCGCATCTCTTGTTTGGGCATGCGCTGGCTCCCCTCCTTTCAACTTTATGCAATGTTTTGCACACAACTCATTTGTAGACATGTCCTTTGCTGCATACCGGCGCTGAAGTCTCAAGCTATCAGTACGCTATGAAAACACATGCACAGCTAATAGCGCGCAACTTCAGCACCAGCTTTCTGCATTGGCCTGTTAGAGTGAAAGCCTTCCAGGGACAGGGAAATGCCTGTAGCACCAGAATGTTACTCGCCTTGATCTACTGGAAAGATGTGAGCTAAATGCATTTTCTCCCTCATCAATCGAAATACAGAAATGCACATTTTCAAAGCTGCCATATTTAATTATCTAAAAATTGAAAATACATTTTTACAGCTTTGCCTGATCATTATATTTTTCAGTTGGGCTGGGTTGTTCTTGGTCTTTCTTTAGCACATCTCTGGTTGTTTTGCTCTTAAGTCTTTTTCCGAGATCTCATTTCCACTTTCTGTTTCTTCACTCTGTCTTCTTCCATCTACTCCTCCATCTATCTCCAACGTTGTCCTTTTCATCTTTTTTTCTCCTTTCATCTGACTTTTTTCTAGCTATAGCTAGATTGTATTCCTCCTCCTCCCCCACTCCAGTCCTCAGTCACCCTCTTTTCACCTGTCTACCAGCTTTTGCTTCTGTGCTTACCCCCTAACCCTCCCATTCCAAATCTGTCACTCAGTCCTTTACCAGCACCCTATTAACCCTCTGCCTTTCACCCTGCCTTTCCTTCTCATTACCCCCAGCATCTATTCCTCTGCTCTTCCACCTTTCCCTGCATCTGCTTTTGCTTTCCTTCCTCCGTCCACAGTATCTGTTTTCATCTTCCTTCTAACTTCACCAGCATCAGCCCACATTGTCCACTGCCAACTCCCAGAATCTGCCAAATGTCAGCCCCCTTCCCATATCCCCACGTCCCAGGCCCCTTCTCCCAACTCAACCCTCATCTCCAGCATCAGTTCTCTTATCTCCTCTGTAATCCCTGAGCATCAGACCCTTCTGACTTGATTCTCTCTTCTCCCACCCCACTATCTGCCAGTACCCACTTTGAATCTTCCTGCCTCCAATCCAGTCTCTCTCCCCGTCTCCCTATTCCACCCTGCCCCATGTTCAGAACCACCCCTCTTTCTTCCCTTCCCTTCCCCTATCACACTTCTGTCTTCCTCCAATCCCTTCATGTCTCCCTACCCCACGGATCCAGCATCTCCCCAGCTCCCCTGCATCCAGCATCTCCTTCTCTCTCTTCCCTACCATCGAACTAATCAAACATTTTCCCCGCTCTTCCCTACCCCTCACATTGTTCCAAAATTAGTGTTTGTTTCGGACAGTGTTAACCACCCCGGGGAGTGACCCTAACAGTATTGAGTACCATAGCAATGCCTGCACTGTGCCCAGGACTGGTGTGGCGGCCAGGGCTGCCAACCACCTCTATCTTTGCACAATGCTGGCATAGGTGTGGGAGTGTGTGTCTCTCTATCCAGTGTTTTGTGACTGCCTACACCTTACTGAGCCCACAATGCTTGCACTGTTTCCAGTGTTAGCCTGCCAATGTGCATAATGAGGAGCAAGGTACTGTGGGTATGGCCCGGACAGGGCGGCCTGGGCAGGATGCATCTGCACAGGGCATAGGGCAATGGTTGGGACATTGTACTGCCCGACCACCACCTGCATGGACAGGGTGGCCACAGCATGTCATGCTGGGGGGTCACTCTCCCCCCTGACCGAGGAGTAACCATGGCATGGCTAGGTTCCCCCATAGTGCTAGACAATATTTCTCTCAAGTGATATCTATGAGTTCTCTTTTCTGGGGCCCAATCACTAACATACCTGCTTGGTGTGTGTGCTCACATTCTATTTTTGGGTGCACACAGTTCCTCCAGGAACATGTACTAGCTAGCAGACTGTCTGCAGTTAGCATGTGTATGGCTGGAGCACCTTGCAGCGGGTGGAGACTGACTGTGTCCTCTGCTGGTGAATGTCAGATAGTGGTGGGGGACAGCTGAGCTTTTCCAGGTCTGTCTGCCAGTGCCCTATGTGATGCATACAGATCAGCATTGACTGCCCTGTATGGTGCCTATTCCCCAGCAGGACTGGGGTTGATGGTCCCCTCTACTGGCACCATTGCAGAGATGTAGAATGTGGATTTGTTGGTGTGAGATCCTGTTCCCCCACCCTGGCCCCAGAGGGTGGGTTGGGTGGTGCTACATAATCTGCTTTTGGGTCCAAACACCACCATTCACTTATAACATGTGACCATGGCAACCACACAGGATATGCACTATTCTGGGTGCATCATAGTCCACAAGGGCTAGACATGACTGGGAAATACAGATGGACACAAGTGTATCCTAGGTGTGTCTGCAAGGACTACCTATCACACACTGGCACTGATGGGGACCTGCAGCACAGCCTATCTCAGCCAAGCCAGGTGCTGCAGACCTGCTGCTGGGCGCCCCATCTCACCCTCAGGGTGAGCACAGGAACCTCACAATGTCACGATCTGTAGCTACTCTGTGCCAGTAACACACATGGTCAGTTCCCCCTACCAGGCCGGGGTGCTATAGAGGCGCATACCCTATCTTGTGATCAGATGTAGGCTGCTGATCTACATGTGCAGTGCATCATGGGTATGGGTGGGTTTACCCTATCCTGCTAACCACAGCTGACAGTTTGTGTGGTGACCTGCAGTCTTTCTGTAGCCAGCCTGTGGTGTGCTGGATGTTATAGAGATGTAGCCCACTGGTTACTTCAATGACTGCGAAGGCAGAGGTCATGGGTTTGATCCCACAGTAGTGTTATTTAATAAGGCTGTCTGAGGCTTTTCCTTTTAATTTATAGCAGTGCTGCCAGCAGAAACACCCTCACAGTGTCATAGCCTAAGGTGCCTTATAAGACGCCCTATAGGGCGCCCTATAAGACGCCCTATAGGGCGCCCTATAAGACGCCCTATAAGATGCCCTATAAGGCACCCTATAAAGCGCCCTATAGGGCACATTATAAGGTGCCTTGGCAGATAGGGCACTTTATAATGTGCCCTATGGAGTGCCTTATAGGGCGCCTTATGCGGCACCTTAGGTTACGGCACTGTGAGGGTGTTTTTGCTGGCAGCACTGATTTAAATTAAAAGGAAATGCCTCCAACAGCCTTCTTACATAACACCACTGCAGAGTCAAACCCATGACCTTTGCCTCTACACTCATTGCAGTAACCAGTGGGCTACATCTTTATAGCTTCTGACACTGCGCTGGCATGAACTTAGGGTTAACGCACATTGACGTTCCACGGCGCCCACTATCGCACGATACCGATTCCTTGCAACCTTCCCTCCGGACCGCCCACTACCTTATATGGCATTCTTCACATTAACGCTGCAACTAGCGCCGGTAACATTAAGACAGTTTGGTAAACATACCCCTTAGTAAATACAGTGAATATGTATTCATTCCTGCATTAAATAGCTAATGCAGGATTTTATTTGAATGAGACGAGGGGAATGGGAAAGAGGAAGGCAGTTCATTTAACATAAGCTACAGTAATGTGCATTAACTGTAAATCAGGCACATGGGAAATGCCAGGAATGCCCTCAGACATTACCATAGGGGTTTTATACTTAATACATGTCGAGAACTGACATTAACATTCATTAAGTGCAATGTGCTTTAGAAAATAGGAATTATTATCAGATATTTTTTACAATTTACATTTTATTACGGTCAAAAAGCTGTTTTTAGAAATAGGGTCTATTTAAACCTCTCCTTAATAGATTTATTATACTTCTAGGAAAGAAAATTCCAGCAATATCTTTAGCTCCAGCCTCCATGACCCCAAAGAAGCATGAGCGCTCATGGTCACTCCGCTTCCACCGACTGTCTCCACACCACCATGTAAGCATATTTTATATGTATCCCTAATATAATGTAATGTAACCCTGATGTATCCCCAACATTATGTAATGTAATGTAACCCTCATCTGTTGTAATGTACTCCTGGTGTAATGGTAAGGTACGTATTTATTTATACTGTGTGTGTAGTAAATGCGCAGTAGTACTATTAGTAGTATTGGGAGGCAGCCAATCTGGCTTTGCCCTAACTAGATTATTACTCTGTGCGTTTTCTGTTGTCTTGATTAGACTGTAAGCTCTGATGAACAGGGACTGTCACTCTCTATATATTACTATCTGTACAGCGCTGCGTCAGTGGCGCAATATAAGCAGGGCCGGCCCGTCCATTGAGCAAGAATGTTTTTTGCACAGGGCCCCGCGTTTCAGGGGGCCCCACGCAAAGAACATTCTGCTATTTTTCAAAATTAAGTTAAAAAAAAAAAAAGCTAGCTGCTACCGCTGCCACTGCCGCTGCAGCAGCAGCAGAATGGAGTGTCCCGCGGGGCCCCCTCTGCCCGGCTGAGCTCTCCCTCTGCGATGGCTGAGCCCCTCTGTGCTGGCTTTCAGATACGCGAAGGGAGAGTGTCTCCCTCGCGTCTCTGTTAAGCCTGCAGGGGCAGATGGGACACTCTCCCTTCGCATGTCTGAAAGCTGGCACAGAGGGGCTCAGCCGTTGCAGAGGGAGGGAGGGAGGGACTCAGCCGGGCAGAGGGGGCCCCGCGGGACATTCCATTCTGCCGCTACCGTGGCGGCAGCGGTAGCAGCCAGCATTATTTTTTTAAATGTTCCTTGAACCGATAAGGGGGGGGGGGGTTAGGACTGGTAATGGGCTATGGAGGGGGTTAGGACTTGACGTGGGCTGTGGGATGATGGGGGGGGGGGGGTTAGGACTGGTAATGGGCTATGGGGGGGGCTAGGACTGGAAATGGGCTAGGGGGGTTAAGAATGGAGGTGGGCTGATGGGGTTAGGACTGGTAATGGGCTGTGGGCTGTTGGGGGGGTTAGGACTGGTAATGGGCTGTGGGCTGATGGGGGCTGTCTGGTAATGGGCTATGGGGGGGGTTAGGACTGATAATGGGCTATGGGGGGGCTAGGACAGGAAATGGGCTGATGGGGAGGGGTTAGGACTGGTAATGGGCTGTGGGCTGATGGGGCTGTCTGGTAATGGGCTATGGGGGGGTTAGGACTGATAATGGGCTATGGGGGGGCTAGGACAGGAAATGGGCTGATGGGGAGGGGTTAGGACTTGAGGTGGGCTGATGGGGTTAGGACTGGTAATGGGCTGTGGGCTGATGGGGGGGGGTTAGGACTGGCAATGGGCTATGGGGGGCTGACTGGAAATGGACTGATGGAGGGTTAGGACTGGTAATGGGTTGATGGGGGGCTAGGACTGGTATTGGGTTGGGGGGTTGCTAGGACTGGAAATGGGCTGATGGGGGGCTAGGACTGGAAATGGTCTGATGCAGGGACTAGAAGGGAATGGATGCTGGGTGAGGCTGGAACTAGAAGGGAGCTGATGTTGGGGGAGGATTAGAATGGGATGGGGCTGGGAGAGTAAAATGGAGAGGGGAAAAATATTTTGTGTGGGAGGGATGAAAAATCTACAATTGGCTGGGTATTGGGAGAGTAAGTGGGGATTGAGGATGGAGGGGTAAAATTTGAGTGGATGAAATAGGAATGAGGAAAGAGCAAAAAGAGAAAGATTAGTATGTTAAAGCAGATGTAGAGAGAGAATGGAAAAAAAACTAGGAGAGAAGAAAGGACAAATGGGCAGCAGACGATGGAGAGTTAGCAGAAGACACGAAGAAACCAGAAGAAAGTGGCTGGAGCAATTGCAGCTGAAAAAAAATGCACAAAAGGTAGAAAAATATCTCTTTATTTTGAATTTATTAATTGGAATATGTCAGCTCTGGTAAATGTGCATCATTAACGTCTGCGCTTTGTTTAGTACAAGAGCAAATTAATGTATAGTTTTATTTCTACAGTGTTGTACATTCCAAGTTTGGCTTTTGGGATTCCCAGTTTAATTATTGTCATCCTGTTTCTAAATTGTGATTCCTTGTTTGGTGATGGTTTATGTTTTGTTCATGTGTAACTGAGCTGAGGTATTCTGTTTATATAATTCCTATTTGACATTGCCACTTGTTCTCTTTCCCCAGTAGGTCATGTATTGGTATTCTCTGAAATGTATTGGTTTAATATTTGCATGTTTCCTTTTGATAGGTAGGGTATGGTGCTTTGTGAGTCCTGGTAGTGCTGTTAGGATATGGCGGGTTTGCTATGGGTTCTAAATGGGCAGTGTTTGTAGTAGTTCCTAATGTGTCTGGCGGTTGGCACTGGATTATAGTAATGGCACTGGATTTATTCATACACTCATTAAGAGGCATGCTTACTAAGTTAGTATATGGTAACATTATGCAAATATTTATGCAAATGAGGTCCCTTATGCAAATGAGGCCCCGCACCGAGTCTCCGCACATGGCCCCGCACCCCCCTTGGGCCGCCCCTGTATATAAGTGTTAAACAGTAGTAGTAGTAGCAGCTGGGCAAGTGCACTTAGCCACTTTTAACAATGAGTCTTCCCTTTGGTTTTACCCTTTTGATGCCAGGGCAAAAGACAAATGCAAATGAATTTCTAAGACTTCAGGTCAATGGCTAATAAGCGCCTGTGCTTTTGAGTGTAAGTGCTGAGACTTCAGAAATGTTAATGCAAACCTGTGTCCATAGAAAGAAATTCTATTCAAGAACAGATCTCCCCTAACTTTGCTCCGCTTGGGCATGGTGCATTATTTAGCAAAAACTAGTACCTTGCACGATGTGAATTCAGGTTCACTGTTCAATAAGACACTTGCCAGGCATGGAAAAAAGTACAACCCAGTTTTAAGAGAGTAACATTACCACTGTATTGCAGGGCAACAATATGGGATTGTAATAAATGCTAAATATTTTCTTGTCTTCTTTCCGACGTACCTGAGCTGCAGAAAATTCTCAGGCTTACATGCGGCAGTTCAGTACTACTGTAAAAATGGCATTGGCCAGGTTAAAAAAAAAACAAAAAAACCTTCCAACATCTTTAGTGATGCTGCGACATCAGTTATCTAGTGCTCATAAACCAGCCTGCCTGACCTCCTGACAACAGGGGAAATCAAACATTTCCACAGCAGTGGAAGGACTTATCCAGTTCTGTTTTATGCACTGCTCCATTTCAGGCCCCAAGGAATGCCTTTTTCATTTTACCGATGCCCTTTTCTCTTCACCCTGATCTGCCTCTACAATCCCCAGGTACTCAGCCTTTATCTTCACGTACAAAGGGCAAAAGCCTCCTGTTTCTTGTTCCAGTCTTGAAGAGTTATCCCTGAAAAGAGATATTCTAGTACCGAATAGATAGTGTAACCTGGCAGCCATCTCCTCCCTGCAGTATCAACAAGTACATGTTACATATTAAACAGCATAAATCATAGGATAGCTACAAAGAGCACAAGAGACTAATGAGTCATATTTTTCAGAAGCATGGCAATGGTACAGTTACAGGATGTAATGGCTGTAGGGCACACAGCATTATTATAATACTTTTTAACCTTCAGTTAAAAAACAATTGGTAAAGTCCACATACGTACACAGTACAAATTAGGGCTTTCAGGCTCATTCCATCCCGAACATAGATCCCCTCTGTACGTCTGGTCTGAGCTGGACGTACAGAGGGGATCGATTCTGATCCCGCAGGGCACGTCTAGCCTCGCGGGATCAGAATCGCGAACAGTCCTGTACGTGCAGGCTGGGACTGCGATTCAGCCTGGCCTGCACATACAGGACTGTCCCCAACTAACTCAGTCAAGGTTCTTCAATGGAGCCGTGGTACCGTGGTGTCATAGGCGGCTCTATAATGAGGCCAAGTGAGGTGGTGGCCTCAGGCGGCAGCTTTTTGAGGGCGGCAAAATTGCTCCCACAAAGACTGCCGTCACCGCCTCACTCGGCCTTCAAAATATATTAAACAAAAAAACTTCCGGTGTAAGAAGCAGCTGCTGCTGCTGCTCCAGTGGCGGCAGCGGCAGAATGAGGAGGAGCCCCACGGCGCCTGCCCCCCCCCCCCGGAGAGCCTGCTGGTTTCCCTGGCTCCACTTTGCAGAGCCGCAGCGAAGGGACAGTGTTTCCCTTAACCGCGGCTCTGTTAAAGCTGAGCCCGAGGTGCTGATGGCAAACAGGATTTCCTGTTTCCCATCAGCACCTCGGGCCCAGCTTTAACAGAGCCGCGCGAAAGGGAAATACTGTCCCTTCGCCGCGGCTCTGCAAAGCGGAGCCAGGGAAACCAGCAGGCTCTCCGGGGGGGGGGGGGCGGGGCGGCAGCTGCGCAGCTCCTCATTCAGCCGCAGCGGCAGTTGCTTCTTACGCCAGAGGTTTTTTTTTTTTTTTTTTAAATTTACCTGGGTTGGGGGGGAGGGGTCTAGGCTGGAACAGGAAAGTGGCTGATTGGGGGGGGTTATAAATGGAAATGGGCTGATGGGGGGGTTAGGACTGGTAATGGGCTATGGGGGGGTTAGAACTGGAAATGGGCTGATGGGGTTAGTACTGGAAATGGGCTGATCGGGAGTGGGGCTAGGCCGGTTAATGGGATAGGGAGGGTTAGAACTGGAAATGGGCTGATGGGGGGTTAGTACTGGAAATGGGCTGATCAGAGGGGGCTATGACTGGTAAAGGGCTATGGGGGGCTTAGAACTGGAAATGGGCTGATGGGGGCTTGGGACTGGAAATGGACTGATCAGGAGGGGGGCTAGGACTGGTAATGGGCTATTGGGAGGATGATAGGACTTGTAATGGGCTATGGGGGGGTTAGAACTGGAAATGGGCTGATGGGGGGTTAGGACTGGAAATTGACTGATGGGGGTTTAGAACTGGAAATGGACTGATCAGGAGGGGGGCTAGGACTGGTAATGGGCTATGGGGGGGGTTAGAACTGGAAATGGGCTGATGGGGGTTAGGACTGGTAATGTGCTTAATGTGAGGAGGCTAGGACTGGTAATGTGCAATGGTGGGGTTTAGAACTGGAAATGGGCTGATGGGGGGTTAGGACTGGAAATTGACTGATGGGGGTTTAGAACTGGAAATGGACTGATCAGGAGGGGGGCTAGGACTGGTAATGGGCTATCGGGAGGGGAGTTAGAACTGGAAATGGGCTGATGGGGGCTTAGGACTGGAAATGGGCTGATCGGAGGGGGCTAGGACTGGTAATGGGATATCGGGGGAGGGCTAGGACTGGAAATGGACTGATGGGGGTTTAGAACTGGAAATGGGCTGATGGGGGGGGTTAGGACTGGTAATGGGCTATGGGGGGAGACTAGGACAGGAAATGGGCTGATTGGGGTGCTAGGACTGAAAATGGACTTATTGGAGGGTTACGACTGGTAATGGGTTGATTGGGTGGCTAGGACTGGGGTGGGTTGATAAAGGGGCTAGGACTAGAAATGGGCTGGGACAGGAAATGGGCTAAGAGGGGTGGGGAGGAGAGTGCTGCTGGCCCTGGAAGAAAACTAGGGGCTAGGGCTACAAATGGGCTGATGCGGGGGAGGGAGGGGGGATGGTAGAATAGGACTGGAAGGGAGCGGATACTGAGAGGGTCTGCCAGGGGAAGGATGGGGCAGGAAGGGAAGGAGGGGGATGGAAAGGAGCTGACACCTGGAATGTGATGAAGGGGGACTGGAAGGGAGATGACACTTGGGGATGGGAGTGGTAGGTAGCTAGATAATAGGGAGGAGGTTGGAAGGGAGTTGACATGTGAATGGCACTGGAAGAGAGATGGACAGAGGGTAGGGTGGCTGGAAGGGAGCTGACTGGGGGGTGGCACTGAGAGTGAACCTGAGCTGATACCTGGGATGGTATTTGGACTAGAAGGGGCTGGACAGTGGGAAAGGAGAGGGACTGGAAGGGAATGGACACAAGTGGCAGTCATGGGAATGCAAGGTGGTTGACATTGGAAGGTACTGGGAGGGGAGGACTGGAACGGGGACTGATACTGGGGAGGGTTACTGGAACTGGAAATGGGCTGATGGAAGGAAGTGAAGAAAACAAAAGAAGAGATAAGAAATGGCAGATGGACCATGGACCATAGACCACAGAAAGAGAGCTAAGAGAAGACAGGAAAGCAGAAGCCTCAGATCGGGACCAGCATGATCAGAGAATAAAATGGTCAGACAACAAAGGTAGAAAAAATAATTTTATTTAATTTTGGTGATTGGACTTTGTGCTATTTTTATATTTTACACAGTATTGGGGAACTGCATCTCTTATTTGTCTGATGTTGCACTGCATGTGGACTCTGACTTCTTGGAGTTTCAGGTTAAATTTTGTCTTCATATTTTTATTTTACTTTAGATTGTGGTTACTTATTCTGTACTTGGTGAGGGTCGATGTTGTGCGTGTGTGACTGAGGTCAGGTGTTCTGTTAACATGCAGTTTGTATATAAAGATCTATACTATACTGTAGTAATTTGACTTGTTCAGCTTTTCAAATAGGTGTATGGATGTTCCAGGGCACACTGTAGTATTTACAATGATGCTTTTTTGGATGGGCTCCTTATGTGACTTTTGGAAGTTTGTGCTGATATGGTATGGTATGGTAGGTTTGCTTTATGTTGTAGGGTTTTTTATTAGTTAACAATATGCCTGGTACTGGAGAATAGTGGTTGTTGTTGTTGTTAGTGAGATGATCAGAATCAGATTTTTTTTAAATATTGAGTTCTGTGGGTGAATGTCCTGGTTCTGCTCTGCACCTACTGTGGATGCAAAATATATGTTGAAAAAGAAAAAGGGAGAACCATAACGCAGTTTATAAGAAAATAAAAATGGGTTATAATTTGGTTTTATAAACTGTGCTATTGATTCTTGCTGTCTTTTAGTTCCTTGGTGTGCAAACAGGACCGTACCTAGCCCTGTGCAAGCAGTGCAGCTGCACAGGGCACAAAGGCTTGGGGGGCGCATTTTGGCTCTCTGCTGTTGCCCTGCTGCCACTGGCAGGATAATAGCAGGCAGTTAAAATGCGCCCAAAGCCTTTTCACAGCACTTTAAGCAGGTCTGGTCCCTCCCTCCTCCGACACGATGTCAGAGCAGGGAGGGACAGATCTGCTTAGAGTGCTGGCGCCTTTCAGATTGGGTGCATGCCCCCCTCCTCCTCCCCATACCTCCGACCAGCGCTGCCTGCTCTTTTCCTGCTGCTGGCGCCGCCGTGAAAAAAACAGAGGGTGGCAGCAGCAGGGAAAGAGCAGGCAGCGCTGGATGGAGGTATGGGGGGAGAGGGGGGTGTGCGCCCAAGTTGCAAGTCGCACAAGGCACGATTGCAGTTCGATACGGTCCTGTGTGCAAATATCTTGCATTTCCTCCATATAATCTAATCGGCTTTTTGATTTGGTTCAGTCTCTGACTGGATTTCTGAAAAAGTCCCGCCCCCTCTAAGGTTGGGGGGGGGGGGGGCGCCATCTCATTCTTTGCCTCAGGCAGCAGACTGCCTTGAGCCGCCCCTGGATCCGATGCATGGCTGACTTCACCACAATGGAGTTATGAGGCAGCTGTGTTTTTTGAAACCCTGGGTTCTTTCCGACTCAATACTGAGAATCTAGTCAATGACTCACTATGGGCACCGTCACTGGGCTCTCCTAAACAGCAAGCATTCCAGGATGGGGGGAATCAGCACCGTCAGTGCCTTCTTTGGACGGGCCTCATACTGGAGAATATTAAGGTCCTCGGCACAAGGCTCATCCTCGAGCTCTGCGATGAAGGACAGGGCCTTCGACATCACACAGACGAAGACGAGGAATGCGAGGTCCTCAGGCAGTGACTGTCGGTGCTTCATGGTGGAGACAACTCAAATACACAACTCTATGGTGCATGGTGTCAGGCAACTCGTCATCTATCTCCCATCCCAACTCAGAGCAGGAGGAGACCTCGAGTCCCAGGTGATTACTGAGCTGATGCCCACCGGTGTCAGGGAACATGGTACCCGATGTGCCAACTCTGAGGTACTTGGGGGCGAGTCGTGCCTCGAGCAGGAGGCCAACCGCCTCAGCTCTGAGCCAGAGAATCACTCCAAGACTGGCAGGACATCCTCTGGAGAGGTCCTGGTGGTGGAGGGTGTCATAGTCAGCACCGATGACCCGGAGACACTGGTTGTTGGGCCTCGCTGTGCCTCAAACAATGCAGCCAGGCTGCGTTCCAGGGCCGCCATCCAGGCCTCGATGCTAGTAGGCTCCACAGTAGTCAGCTCGGTTCTCAACTGCATCGAGTCTGGAGCCAGGTCCCTTGAAGGGGAATCACCAATGGTGACGGCCGGGAGCAGCTTCAAGGGCCACTCCCAGCCATTGCCATTAGGTCAAGGGCTTTGAGCATGGGTACTCGAGGACTAAGCTCCAGCACCGGGATCAGACTTTGTCTTTGACCTCAACTTCGACAATGTCTTGAGCCCATGGAGGAGGTCCTCGGAGGATGATCTTTGGCCCGAGGCTCCATGACCTCAGGGCTCAGAACGAGCACACCTGCATGACACGAAGTCATCGGACACAGTCCCTAAGGGCAGTGACTCCATGTTAGAGGCCAGCCCCGTGGCTCAGTCATTGAAGCCAACAGCTCCCTTCGCTGCTGCTCATGATTCTTCTGGCTCCTTGCTGACATCTGCAGGCAGAGCAGGCAGGAGGAATCGTCATGGTCAGCCCCTAAGCACTGGATACAGCAACTGTGGTGGTCAGTGATGGACATGGTGAGGGGGCATTTGCCACATTGCTTGAAGCCACTGACCGTACACATAGTGGGGAACACGGAGTCAACAAAGTCAAACTCACACATCTCGGTCAGGAAGGGCGTGAGGGAACTCCTGCAACCACAAAAAGAAAAAGCAAAATATGCCCGAGAAAAAGATGGCACCCTTGGGCGGGAAGATGACCACGCATTCGCAGTCTAACTCCCAAAGGCATTCTTTGAAAGCTGGGAAGTGAATCCGCACAGGCTCTGTCGGTGCCAGCGTCACCCATATGTGATGACTGATTTCCTGCTTGTTCCTGGAGAAAATGGATAAAAGATTGAGGATAGGAGATTGGCAAAAGAATAAGACAGGTAGGGAATGGAAAGAGTAGGGAAGTAAGATAAGGAAATGAAAAGCTGCTATGTAAGTTAAAGGTGACAAGAGGGAGACTGAAGATTGAAGAAGGGAGAGGAGGAATGGAATGATGCTACAAGTATGTAAAAAGGCAGATGAGAGGAACAGAGAAAAAGCATAGTTACTCACCTGTAACAGGTGTTCTCTGGGGACAGCAGGACTCAGTCCTCACATATTGGTGATGTCAGCACTGACGGAGCCTGCGTGACAGCATCTCCCCATCTTTCAAAGAAAGCTTTTGGGAGATACACCTTGCATGCATGCATAGCCCACTTCCTATCCAAAAGTGCCATCTTGTCTCAGTCTAATGACATAGCTAAGACAGCAAAAATAAAATACGGTAAAGAAGCAACTTCAAGGGGACGAGAGAGGGTTGTGAGGACTGATTCCTGCTATCCCTGGAGAATACCTGTTACACGTGAGTAACTACGCTTTCTCCAGGAACAAGCAGGAAGTCAGTCCTCACATATGGGACTCTCCAACTACAGGCTACCGAGAACCTGTAAAAATATCACAGTGACCTGTCAGGGTGAGCCATGATCAGCAGCAGCTGAATCCCTATAGAGAGATTCTCGCAAGACCCAGGTGTCCAACTGGGAACCAGAATTCTAACAGTCTGAACACAGAAGAGTTGGAGGGCAGAAATTGCCTACACCCCAAAGAAATTACGGAGCACTGCTTGGCCTAAGGTGCTGTCCCGTCAGGACTCCCTCCCCAAGCAATAGTGAGCTGTCAAGGTATGGACTGAAGACAAGGTGGCAGCCTGGCAGATTTCCGTCAAGGGGATGGAATGCAGATTTGCCATAGAGGTAGCCATGGCCCTGACGCAGCGTGCTATGACCCTCTGGTCCAATGAGATCCCAGCCACACCGGTCATGCTTTTTAAAGCCACTGGAGGCCATCGGAAAAGGGGGTCCCTGCCACCCAGCAGGGGTCCGAGGCCTTCAGCTGAAAAAGGGCGCGAAGGCTGGTTGAGGAACACCTCGAGGAAAAATGGTGAGAAAAATGAATGAACAAACCCAAGGAGCGACACAGAGATGAGCTGGCTCAAAGGCAGGAAGGAACCGGTATGCAAACTGGACTAAACTTAACAACAAAATCTGACTTTTTCCAGGGGAAACTGGACAAAGTCCGATGGGCTCCGTGGAAAAAAGGAGACTGAGGCAAGATGGCACCCTCGGGCAGCAAGTGGACCATGCATGCATGGTTCATCTCCCAAAGGTTTTCTTTGAAAGCTGGAGAGATGCTTCTGCATGGGCTCTGTCGGCTCCGATGTCACCCATATGTGAGGACTGACTTCCTGCTTGTTCCTGGAGAAAAGACGAAACAGAAGGATCAGTGTCAGAGAGAGATGTAGAAAAGGAAAGAATGAAGTAAGGGAGTGTGAAGAAACTGTAAATGGAAATGAGATCCTGGAAAAGGAAGTGTTAAAGAGAGACCAACCCAATTGTTAAAATAAAATGATCGGACAACAAAGGTACAAGAGTGTCAGATTTAAGAGAATGTAGGGCCCGATTTTGAACTGGACGGTGCTAGATGCCACATCGCCGCAGAGCCCGTCCCCTCTTCCGCCTAACCCGGATTTTCAATGCTGGGTCTTATGCAGCCTCAGCATTGAAAATCTGGGTCTCGCTGCACAACCTAGAAGCCACAAAAGCTAGCCGAGTAGCGGAAAAACCTAGTCTATATTTAAGACACAGAGGGCTAAGTGGGTAGCATCGAAAATCGGTGCTACCCAGTTAGTCCTTTCCTCTGCCGCTGAATGCCCCTAACACGCCTCGATGCTAACAACATAGCATCTGGGTGCGTTAGGGACTTATCCGTAATTTTTGAAGTGCACTAGGTGCCCTTTGAAAATCTTGGATAAGCCATTTACACTGGTAACTATGATTTTAGGTGATGGTCTGTGTTTTCCACTTGCAACTGAGGTGAGAGATTCTGTTAATATGTGGCTCTGAGTAGAATTCTGTAATGGTTCAATTTCTTCTCTTTTTCCAACTGGAGTTATAGCATAGTTACTCACCTCTAACAGGTGTTCTCCAGGGACAGCAGGAATCAGTACTCACATATGGATGACGTCGGTGCCAATGGAGCCCGTGTAGAGCATTTTCCCAGCTTTCAAAGAAAGACTTTGGGAATGCCATCACGCATGCATGGTCCCCTTCCCGCCTAAAGGTGCCATCTTACTCAGACAGGTGCCATAACTATAGCCCCTCCAAGAAGATGGCAAAAATATACAGCAACTCCAAGGGGAGGAGGAAGGGTTGTGAGGACTGATTCCTGCTCTCCCTGTAAAACACTTGTTACAGGTGAGTAACTATGCTTTCTACAGGAACAAGCAGGAAGTCAGTCCAAAAAATATGGGACTCCCTACTACAGGCTACTGAGGACCTGTAGAAAAAAGCACGGCATCACTGTGAGCAGTTGCCAGTGAAAGCCGAAGGCAGTCTGAGGACCCTGGGTCCATGGATGGCCACGCTTCCAGTAGCCAGAACAAGAAGAGTCAGAAGACAAGAGTTGTTTAAACTCCGAACAGATTATGGAGTACAGCCTGGCCAAAGGCGGCATCCTGATGGGACTTCCTCTCCAGGCAGTAATGCACCGTGAAGGTGTGAGTGGAGGACCAGGTGGCGGCCTGGCAGATGTCTGCCAATGGCACAGAGCACAGGCTACAGATCGACATCACCATCACCCGGACATTGTGAGCCGTGACTCGGCGTTCCAGGGGAAACTCAGCCTGGGCCTGGGCAAAGGCGATGCAGTCTGCCACCCAGATGGACAAGGTACACTTGGTGACTGCCAGCCCCAGACAGCTGGGATCGAAAGAAACGAAGAGCTGCCTGGATATTCAGTGGTCCCGAGTCCACTGCAGGTAGAAAAGAGAGAACCCTCTTACAATCCAGAGCGTGGAGAATCGCCGACGCCCGGTCAGCATGGGGCTCCGAGAAGAAAGTGGGCAGTACTATCTCCTGACTGAGGTGAAAATCCGAGACACTCTTCGGAAGGAACTTGGGGTGAGTCCGCGGGACTACCCAGTTCCTAAAGAACCTCATGTACAGTACCTCGGCCATCGGTGCCTGGAGTTCACTGACTCTCTGAGCAGAGGTGAGAGCTATCAGGAAGGCCATCTTCCACGACAGGTGCCACAGCGGGCAGGTAGCCATGGGATCAAAGTGCGGCTTGATCAGCTGCAGAAGAACCACATTGAGGTCCCATTCCACCGGAGGAGGGCAGGTAGGAGGCTTGGAAAGCGGCAGACCTATCATGAAACGAGAGACAAGAGGTAGCTCAAAAGAGGTTTGCCCTTGATGGGGTGGTTGTACGCTGAGATGGCACTCAAGTGAACCCTTACCGAGTTAGACTTCAGTCCAGACTGCGAGACGTGAAGCAGGTACTGCAAGACCAAACTGGTAAGGCATGAAAATTGGTCCTCTCGGAGCTCCAAGCATAACACTGAGAACCGAGGCCACTGAAGGCATAAGCCCGTCTGGTTGAGTCCTTTCATGAGGCCAAGAGAATGTCCTCGATCTCCATGGGGAGGTGGTAGGAGGCTACAGTAATCCACTCAGCCGCCAAGCTGTGAGGGACAGGGACCTCAGATTGGGATGAAGAAACAGCTCCGGTGAGAACCCAAGAGGGACCAGGGGCTCTGTCAAGAGACTGAGCAGCAGGGGAAACCAAGGCTGCTTGGGCCACCTCGAGGCTATGAGAATCATCGAGGCCCTATCCCGCTGAACCTTGAGAAGGATCTAGGCAATGAGAGGCATGGGGGGGGGGAAGGCATACATCAGGCCTGTTTCCCACGAGATGAGGAAGGCATCGGGGGCCACCCTGACCAGATGCGGGAGGTTACCGCAGAACAAAGGAAGCTGCAAGTTCGCCGGGCTGGCAAAGAGGTCCAGGTCTGGGGTCCCCCAATGCTGGAAGAGTCGCTGCACCATTCGGGGACACAGGTTCCACTCGTGCGGCCGGAGGACTATGATGAGCAGGTCTGCCAATACATTGTCCTGACCCGGGAGGTAAGTGGCCCGGACGGTCATGTCCTGGCGCACCGCAAAGGAGCACAGGGCTATCGCCTCTCTACAGAGGCAGTAGGAGCCGGTACCACCCTATTTGTTCACATAGAACATCGTGACCTGGTTGTCTGTCTGAATCATCACCGCTCGGTGCTGCAAGCGGTGCCTGAAAACCCTGAGAGCGAGGCGAATGGCCCGGAACTCCAGAAGGTTGATCTGTTGCTGGGACTCCTCGAGGGACGAGGTCCCTTGAGTGTGCCATCTCTCACAGTAAGCTCCCCAGCCCACCAGGGAGGCATCCATGGTCAGGAACACTTGATCCGTCGGGGCTTGGAAGGGCATGCCGCGAAGCAGATTCAGAGACTCCTGCCACCAAGCCAGAGACTGCGCTGCGCTTTATTAGACCAAGATGGGGTTTTGGAGGCGGCCGGTCAACTGCACCCATTGCGCTCGGAGGCACCACTGCATCGCCTACATGTTGAGATGGGCATTGGACATGACATGGATCATGGAGGCCATGTGGCCGAGAAGGCAAAACATTGTCCGGGCTGGTATGGTGCCGTGGCACTGTACCTCAGAAGCCAGGGACATGAGGCGGTCCTCCCTGTCCTGAGGAAGAAAAGCCATGGCCCGAAGGGTGTCTAGGCGAACCCCAATGAACTCCAGAGATTGAACTGGAGTGAGGTGAGACTTTGGGTAATTTATCACGAACACCAGATGCTCCAGGAGGCAAATGGTGCAGTCCGTGGCCTGCCTGGCTTTGGAGGCCATGCCCCCTGTTATGAGCCAGTCATCTAGATATGGAGAAGTGAAGGTGCCCTGCAGCCGCAGATGGGCCACAGCCACAGCTAGGCACTTCATGAAGACCCGTGGGGCGGAAGCGAGGCCGAAGGGAAGTACACTGCACTGGTAATGGCTTCCCTGAACCACAAAGCAGAGGTACTTTCTGTGTTTGGGGTGGAAAAGGATGTGAGCATAAACATCCTTTAAGTCCAAGGAGCATAGCCAATCGCCCTGCTGGAGGTAGGTCAGTAATGTTCCAAGAGAGAGCATCTTGAACTTCTCCCACACCAGGAACCTGTTGAGGTTCCGCAAGTCGAGGATGGGCGAAGGCCCCCTGTCCGCTTTGGGATGAGGAAGTATTGGGAGTAAAATCCCCATCCGTGGAAGCATGGTGGGACTGGTTCTACCGTGCCATCCTCGAGGAGGCCTGCGAGCTCCTAACTCAGAAGGGCCTGGTGCTGGAGAAGCCGATGTGGCGCCCAGGGAAAGTACAGGGAAGGGGCCTGGTCCAGATGAAGGCGACAGCCCTCCCGAATTACCTGGAGAACCCAGACATCTGTGGAGATGGACTCCCACCTGTAGGAGAAATGGACCAGATGCCCCCCAACAGACAGCTGCCCTGCCAGAGGAGAAAAGGCTATGCTGATGGCGTCAAGACCCCGAGGCTGGTTGAGCCGGCGCAGGGGGTTAGGTCATCAGACCCTTCGGCATACAATTGCCATGCACCGTGGTATTGCCCTGACCACCCTGAATAGGGTAGCCCCTGTACGGGAGTCCCTTCCGCTGGAAGAAAGGCTTCTTGCTCTGCTGATTCTTCCTGGGAAGGGAGGAAGTTTTTCTGGAGAGGTGAGTATGAGTCACATACTTCGTCTCAATCTCCGCAGCCTTATCCTCCATGGGCTTGCCAAATGGCTTCTCCCCAAGGCAAGGGACATCCAGCAGCTTCTCCTGGACCCACTGTTCCAGGTCGGAGGACTGGAGCCTAGCCTGCCAGCGGGCTCCAATGCCAGTTGTCGCCACCCGGGCAGAAGACTCAAAACTGTCATACGCTGCTCACGAGAAGTGCTTCGAGCATTCCCCGACAGACTTTGAGAGGGTCTGAAAACACTGGAGATGGTCTCCATCATGGCCCGCCGTGAAGCCTCCGAGCTCCCTAGTGAGATCATGGAGGAACATCCCAATGTATAATTGGTAAGACTGGATGCGGCATGACATGGAGCCCTGAAGCCTTGCACCCGAGGGCGTCGAGGGTATGAGACTCTCTGCCCAGGGGGACTGACGAGTGAGTCTTCAGGCTCTTTAGCTTCCACATAGCTGATTTGATCACCATCGAGGTGTGGGGGAGCTGGGCTTTCCGAAACCCCGGACCTCACTGGACCTTATATATAGCGTCCAGGCGCTTGCTCACAATCGGGATAGAGGCCAGGGTCTCCCACATTTGGAGTAGGAGTCGGTTCGGAATGGGAGGAACTGGAATTGAGAGAGCCTCTCTTGGAGGAGCTTCATATTGCAGAATATCAAGCTCCTCAGCATGGGGCTCCTCCACCGACTCAGTGGTGAGCACCAGGGCCCGCGCCATGTCCCGGATGAAGTCCAGGAAGGAGGTGTCCTCGGGAGGTGACCGCTGCCTCTGGGTCGGCGGTGAGGGGTCGGAGGGGAGGTCTCAGTGGGACCGAGTCTCTGGGGAGGTCTCTCCGTCGGACTCCCAGTCTGAGTAGTCTGTGAAGGACTCGAGGTCAGGTGGCTCGAGACAGGTTGTTGACCCGTGCCAGGTCTCTGAGGCCAAAATTTGCCTGGAGCCGGAGGCACTCGCCTGTGAAGATCTCACACCCAAGGAATGGAACGGAGATCGAGACCCATGCAGAGGATCCTCACGAGGCTTATGGCTCTCAGGGGTCAATACGGCCTCCCGGGGAGTCCTCGAGGTGAAGGTCTCTGTGGTCTCGAGGTGCATGCCAGCAGGGTCAAGCATCAGTGCCTACTGGGCAGTGAAGCACGCAGAAACGCTGTGTTCCAATGCCAGCATTTGGGCCTCCCACTCGGGAGTGGGGCCCTGTGACACTGACACCGGGGTCACCGTATTGGGTGTCGAGAAGGAGAGAGTGTCCTTGCCAGGATGACCCTCGGGAGACCGGGCGCCTTCGCTGGAGACCTCCCTATCGGTTCAAGGTACCTTACTGAGCCGCTCCCTCTCCAACTCCAGAGACTGCTGAGGAGGGCTGAGAGACTGGGCGCGTGATCTCTCACACTTGTCTGGTGCCCCCGACAGAGTCCTCGAGGCCTTCTTCTTCTGCTCGCATTCAGGCGACCCCTGGTCAGAGTGTCAGCAAGGAGCCTTGGGGGACTCCGGAGGTTGTGGGGTCAAAGAGCGGGAGGCTACCGGGGATACCAGGGCTGCCTTATGGAAGAGATTATCCAGTTTCTGCTTACAACTCTGGATGGCCTTGAAGGAGATCTTCTTACAGAGAGAGCATAGCTCCGGGTCATGGTTTGCTCCTAGGCACCTGAGACAACAGTAATGGGTATCTGTGAGTGACATGTTTTTGGAGCATCTACCGCATTTCTTAAAACCGGAGGCCATTGGGGCAAAAAGGACCCTGCGAGGTTGAAGGACCTCGATGCGGCCAGCGGTTAAAAGGGTGCAAAGTGCGGTAAAATAAAAAAAAGAAAAAACCCAAGACCAGGGCTGAAGCAGAGGTGATAGGGGAAGAGGACTGGCGAAGGCCGGTAGAGCAAAAACTGGTTGGAACAGAGAAATCTTTTTCCGGGGATGAGACGCACATCCGAAGGGCTCTGCAGAAAAAGGGAGACTGAATAAGATGGCTCCTTTAGGCGGAAAGGGGACCCCGCATGCGTAGTGGCATTCCAGAAGGCTTTCTTTGAAAGCTGGGGAAATGGTCCGCGCGGGTTCCGTCGGCACTGATGTCACCCATATGTGAGGACTGACTTCCTGCTTGTTCCTGGAGAAATTGGTGTTCTAGAATATTTGCAATGCCAACTTCTCATAGGTATTGTTAGTGCAGTCTGAGTTCTTAGACTTGGTGCTGGTAAGGTATGGCAAGCTTTAGAGTGTCTATTTGCAGGATATTGTGTTATGGTGGACAATGGGCTCGATACATCAAAGTGTGTTGTCATTAGTGCAGGTAATAGTGTAATGTTTGTGCAGAATGTTCTGCACTAATCTAGGTGCAAATGTAGGAGGGGATCTAACGCAAGTATAATCAATGCACAAATGGCTGCACTAATAGCAGCACACAGTCCATTTTTAAATCCATTTAAATGGATGGTAATGAATCAGTGAGCTACGCATGCAATGCAGATGCAGAGAAGTGTGCAGAAGACCAGAAGGCTGAGCTCAATGCTGGGAGTTTAATGCGAGGTCTGAGGAGACGTTAAGATTAGCTCAAAGGTCTGTGGTCCGTGATGGTGGAAAATTTATGCTTGTTTCTTAAATGCACAGCCCCTGCCACTTTTTTCTCGCTTTGCTGAAGACAGTGCTGAAAAAAACTGATGGGGGAAGTGTGTTGGAACATTGTATGTGCATATGCAGGATTGTTATCTGGTGCATAAATAACAATATTATCTTGTACGGAAGTTCGCTCAGAATAACCTTGGTGTTTAATACGGTGATCATGCCTGAGCTCTGTATATATTCAGGGCCACGATCTATATGGATTGTAGCACTGAATATACAAATTCAGCTAAATGGCAGTGCTGGCATTTAACTTAAGCCAGTGACCACGCTGGCTGGAAATTTACCCCTATTTGTGCAGCTTGTTCTGCAAGATTGCCCCCAAGGGGGGGGAGGGGGAAGGGACACAAAAGCAAAAGTTGGCTCAGGGTGCCACAACCCCTTGAATCAGCCCTGCTCTAACCATCCACATGCATCTATAGATAGACATGGACTGAGTGGGTGAAAGCTACAGGTGCATAGATTTGGCTCTGAACTGTGGCCAAAAATTCCTTACAACAGTGCAACTCTTGGGGCTTCTGCAAAACTACACACCACTTGCTGAATGTGCACATTTACAATACTGGCCTGCTGTCTCAGAAAGCACTGCTCATGTTAGAGAGAAAGATTTTCAGAATAAAAGCTGAGCCCCTAAATTTGTGCCCTATTTTTGGCCAAAAGGAGGAGCATACAATTTCAGATGAAAGGCATCTTAATTTGGGAGCTTAAAAGTTATATTTATAAATGTAGGCCTGCCATTCATTTACCTAGATTTATAAGCATAATTCATGAGCTCCTAGCATTTTTTCCCTGCCTTCAATCCACCCCTGTTGCCACCCACTTTTTATGCTCCTAAATTTAGGAGTTTGATGACATTTTGAAAATAAATGTAGGCACTCAGTCCTAGTAAATTTTTAAAGAGGCCAAGTTAGGAGCATAACTTTCAAAGTCAGGAGCATAAATACTTTTAATATTGGGTCAAGTATGTTCCACAAGATGGGAAGTCCTACAGATCAAAGGTTTGATACATTTTTCAAAACTCATGGACTTTTCTTAAAAAAAGTGACAAAAGGCATTTTCAGACATGCTTGCCAACCTTTCTGACTTCTCATTAAAACAAAGCTTTTTATCATAACCATTACATACCAAAACCAATCTTAATCATTTCTATTTGTAATATTCAAAAACAGATGTATGAAAGTTTAAATAGTTTGCAAAGAAATATCAATTTAAACAAATGGAGTATACCTAACTTCTCGGTTCATACTGACATCCAAAATATCTAAATTGATTCACAGAGAAAATGGCTGAAAGGAAAGTTAGATCTAAGCTCCAAAAAGCTGCAGGAATTTCTTTCTGTCTTGCCGGAACCTATTTTCCATGGCCTTTTCTTATCTTTTGCCTTGCTCTTTATTTGGGTGCAGCATGGCTTCACGTGGTTGGGATTATACTTGACTCTACAATGAGGAAATTTGGGGCAGGATGTTCAATGCTGAATATCCCTAGGTAGTGCCACTATGTGCCCCGATGCTAACTGCTTAGCATCAGGGCATTCCAGGGGCATTCTGGGGGGGAGGAGGGGGACGGGTACCCATGGCTAACCAGTCAGCAGCGCTATTGAGCCACTGCTCAATAAATGGAGTGGAGGAGTGGCCTAGTGGTTGGGGCAAGGTACTTCAGGCCAGAAGGTCAGGAGTTCAAATCCCACTAGAGGACTTCAACCTTGGGCCGGAAGGACTTGGGTTTCTAGTCCCACAGGTGCTCCTTGTGGTCTTGGGCAAGCCACTTAATCCTCCATAGCCCATGTTCCCTGTAAAATAGTTATCTCCAAGTTATAATGCCCTGTTCAATGTAATTTCAGTTTGTTCAATGTAAACTGCACTGATGCAGAATAGCACAGTATATAAGAGATTGTAAGTAAATAAGCTGCTCAGTTAGTGACCCACCGGTAAACATCAGCATATGAAAAGCTGGCCTATCTTTACCTGCAGGAGATAACTGGGCAGTGGCTGAATATCACTGTTGCCCAGTTAGTTTCCAGGCTGTATGGCCACTGGATATTCAATGCCAGCGGCCAGATATGATCCCTGCATTGAATATCTGGGTTTTGTGTTCAGCAGGGATGGCTAGCGCTATAATTGCACCAGCTGCCTCTGCTGAACATCAGGTCCTTCATCCATAAATTGGCCAGACATTATTCAAACTCATAAATGTCCACACAAGCTCTTATTGAGAACCTCTGGTTGCAAGTGTGAAGATTTATAAAAAGCCCCGTCTCGCCTCTGTGAAGAAAATGCTGAATTATTCAGTAACTGCGGTGCCTTTCTTAAATGTTCCTTGGACTTAGGGGCCCTTTTACTAAAGTGTGCTAGGTTTTGCAGCTAACATACATTTAGCGCTAAATCTAATGTGCGGTAGTTGCAACTGCTCAATAGTCCCAGAAGCTCAAAGAGGGTGCTCCTTGCAGTCAGCCCTTCCCATCTGTGGTTTTCTTTTCAAAGCAGCCCTCCTTAGCCCTTAGTGCACTTAAGAAAAAATGTGCACTATCTGTGCACCCTGACAACAGTATGCATTAAACGCTACAGTCCGCAGTAACCGGAAAGAGCGCATGTTAACCAGAAAGAGCGCATGCACACTTGAATAAATGTGGGTTCTTGGGAAGCAGTGCACATTAAATACAACCATGCTGATGCAATTAAAGAAAACTACTACTGCTACTACTACTTATCATTTGTATAGCACTACATAGTGTACACAGTTGTAAGAGAAAGTCCCTGGACATCAGAGCTTACAAGCTAATCAAGATGAATGTCACAAAACTGGGGACGAGAATATGGTAAGATACGTACATAGAAACATGACAACAGAAAAAGACCACATGGTCTATCTAGTCTGCCCTTCCATATTGACTACTACAGTAGTCTCCTCTTTTCCTTTGGAGCTCCTCTGTGTTGTCCCATGCTTTTTTGAATTCAGATTCTGTCCTCATTTCTACCACCTCTGCTGCGACTATTCCATGCATCTACCACACTTTCCATAAAGAAATATTTCCGCATATTACTCTTGAGTCTATCCCCTTTCACCCTCATCCTATGTCCCCTCGTAGCAGAGCTTGCTTTCAATTGAAAGAGGCTCTCCTCCTATGCATTTATGCCATGGAGATATTTAAACATCTCTATCATATGTCCTCTATCCCGCCTTTCCTCTAAAGTATACATATTAAGATCCTTAAGTCTGTACTCGTATGCTTTATAATAAAGACCACTAACCATTTTATTAGCTACCCTCTGCACCAACTCCAACTCCAACCTGTTGATATCCTTTGGAAGGTGTGGTCTCTATAACTGCACACAATGCTCCAAATGAGGTCACACCAAAGACCTACACAGAGGTACTGTCACCTCCTTTTTTCTGCTGGCCATTCCTCTAGCTATGCACCCAAACATCCTTCTAGCTTTTGCCGTTGCCTTTTCTACCTGTTCAGCTACTTTAAGATCATCAGACACAATCACTTCCAGGTCCCGCTCTTCTTTTGTGGACAGAAGTACTCCCCCCCCCCCCCCCGTGCTGTACCTCTGTCTTGTATTTTTGCAGCCCAAATGCATGACCCTGCATTTTTTAGCATTAAATCTCAGCTGCCAAATTTTAGACCATTCTTCAAGCTTAGCTAGATCCCTCCTTGTGTTATCTACTCCTTCCTTAGTGTCTACTCTATTGCAGATTTTGGTATCATCCGCAAAGAAGCAACATTACCCAACAGCCCTTCCGCAATATCATTAATAAAGATATTAAAAAGAATCGGACCAGGGACAGATCACTGGTAACCTCCCTCTCCTCAGAGTGAGCTCCATTTACCTGTAGCCTTTGTTGTGTCCCCCTCAACCAATACACATGTATTTATTTATTTATTATTAGTATTTAGCTCACGCCTTTCCAAAAGTAGTTCAAGGTGAGTTACAAATTTTACATATGTGATGAACAAGAGTGAGGGGCATCAGGATCCAAAAGTAGTCTTGAAGAGGTGAGTTTTTAGCCTGGATATGAACAGGGCTAGAGAAGGAACCCAATGTACTGACTCAGGTAGTTTGTTCCAGGCATATGGAGCAGCAAGGTGAAATGAACGAAGTCTGGAGTTAGCAGTGGCAGAGAAGGGCACTGATAAAAGGTATCTGCCAGAAGAGTGGAAGTCCTCAGGAGAAGTGTAGGGAGAGATAAGAGAGGAAAGGCAGTGAGGAGCCGCAGAAGGAATGCACTTGTAGGTCAGTAGGAGAAGTTTGAACTGGATGCAGAAATGGACAGAGAGCCAGTGAAGTGACTTGAGAAGAGGGGTTACATGAGCATACCAACACTGGCAGAACATAAGCCATGCTGCTAAATTTTGAACAGATTCAAGGGGAGAGAGATGATTCAGAGGGAGACTAGCAAGGAACAGGTTACAACAGTCAAGGCGGGAGGTGAATAGAGAGTGGATAAGAGTCTTAGTAGTGTGCTCAGAAAGGAAAGGACCAATTTTGCTGATGTTATAGTGCAGGGGTCTCCAAATTACAACCCGCAGGCCACATCCGGCCCGTTGCAAGATTTTATCCGGCCTGCAGCAACTTGAGAAAGATAAGGAGCGCAGGAAGCTAAGACTGCTGCGCAATATACAGGCTTGTGGCCATCAGCATTTCTCAGCTAATTTCCCAGAAAACATATCAGATAGCATGTGATAGAGCGCAAGGACCGAGCACCTGTCAGACCTCTGTTGAGTTTGGTGGTTGATCATCATTGCAAGGAACCATGGGAAGTGATAGTGGTATGCGCCCCCCTCCACACTTTTAGTAAACTGATCGCGCCGCTGCCTAATGATCTGTGGAGCTGCAGCTTGGAGGGCTTCGTGGCCCAGCCAGTTTACAGCATAGCGCACAGCTCTGGATTAGTGGAAGTGGAGGATGGGCTGCCCTCTCTCCTAAGGACTTCTGTGAGTATTTTTTGTATTGAAGCTGCAGCCTTTGTTTCTGGGAGCCTTTTCTGTCTATATTGTGCTGGTTGATTGAATTGGGGCTGACCTCCCAGATTGTGTATCTTAGACAATAGACTGGAGGAGGATCAGCTGTGCTAACTCTAGTCTTCTACGTGGGCAATGGCTGAGAAAGTGTCCTACGCTCTGGCCTTGGCCAAATTCTCTCAAGGTGCAGAGGCTCGAAACATTGATTCCTCAGTACCTGGGTATTTTTTTTTTTTTTAATTTTTTATTTATAAATTTGAAAACATTACAAAGGTAATACCACAATAACAGTATTAATAATAATATTATTAAAGAAAAAGAAGTAACAAATTAGTCCACATTAAGGAGAGCTACATTCAAAGAGGACAGAATTATAACAAAACAACCGACTTGTCCTGAAAACATCATAAGCTCAAAATACATTGTCAGGAGAAACAGAAAATAAAATTCCATTATTTATCTTTAAGAAAATTCTGTAATTGCTCCACCTCAGAGAATACAAAGCGATTACCTTGAAATATCACCTGGCATTTACATGGAAACTTGAGATAAAATGAAGCTCCCAAGTACAACACTTGCGATCGCAACTGCAAAAAAGCTTTGCGTCGCACTTGAGTGGCCCTCGAAACGTCAGGAAATATTTGAATGGGTTGACCACAAAATTTCAAGGATTTCTGTTTAAAGTAGGACCTCAAAACTCTCTCTTTATCCGTATGTGACACAAAAGTAACTAATAATGTATCCCTAGAGGATATTTCATCCGTGGAGGATTCCAAAAAGTTTGAAATATCTAATGTTGAAGAAACAACTTGTTTATATGGTAGGTCTCCCCCTGGTTCTAAATCTCTTACCACCCTCCCTTTAGGGACCTGGGTATTTTGTCAGAACATTTGCTAATGTTTGATATTTTTACTCATTATATATCATTTTGCAGTTTAAGCACGGCATTGCCGCTTTGTAATTGTGACATTTCTCTTTTGTTCTGAATCATTTCATGAAGATTACAAAAAAGATCCGAGTAAAACGTATTCATTCATTGAAATTTTATTCATTCATTTATAAAACTGATTTTTTTTGGCCCGCGAATATTTGTACAATATATGATG
Source organism: Ichthyophis bannanicus (assembly GCA_033557465.1). Taxonomy (NCBI): domain Eukaryota; kingdom Metazoa; phylum Chordata; class Amphibia; order Gymnophiona; family Ichthyophiidae; genus Ichthyophis; species Ichthyophis bannanicus. Next base: position 99,638,968 of record CM066034.1, on the reverse strand, counting down.
TAGCCCTCGTACTGAAAAGTTTGGAGACCCCTGTTATAGAGAAAGAAGTGACAGGTTTTAACTGTTTTTAGAATGTGTGCAGAGAAAGGGAGGATGTGTGGCAAAACACAGGCAAACTTTGCCTGAGCGCAGCCTCTTCACATGAAATTATGGAAAATCTTTTCTTAGGAGGTGCCTGGGCTGCTCAGAGGTTTCTAAAGTGTCCCTTCTTTAAACCAATTAGAGAGAGAGAGAGAACAGCTAAATGCTGCACTAATTATAATTTGCCATCTGCCATGAGGCCTGAGCCTCACTGTCAAGAATTGCTGGTGTCAAAACCTCCAGAAAATCTTACAGTGAATGAGGATGAAGAAGAAGAAGAACCAATGAATGCTGATGATGTTGACGATGATGGCGATGCTGTAATGCAGGATCCAAGCTTTGAGGCATCCAATTCCTCTTCTGAACCACATTTACTGGACCAAGGCGATTTGAATGATCTCGTCAGAGATTTGAATCTTTCAAAGCGACAAGCAGAACTGTTAGGGTCACGACTGCAATAAACCAAAGTGTGCACTTTTAGAAATAGGCACACCGAGTTTGTGGATTACTTTGCCTTTGAAGATGGAATTGCTTTTTGTTGTGAAGTTAAATCCCTGATGGAAACACTGTCCGGATTATAGAACAGAGGATTGGCGACTATTTATTGATTCTTCTAAATATAGCCTAAAAGCTGTGCTTATCCACAACGGAAATATTTTACCATCAGTTCCAGTAGCTCATGGACAAAGTATTGTTGCTTTCTGTGTGTGTGGGACAGCAGGGACAGGAAAAATCATTACATCTGGAAACAGTAGCCAAAGAGAACATCACTAGTCCCAGGCCAGAAAAATGTTGCACATGACCCACTTGTGGAGTCGAATAAAGTATATCTACCTCCACTCCATATAAAGTTGGGTCTTATGAAGAACTTTGTAAAAGCCATGGATAGAAGTGGACTTGGATTTGCATATCTAAGAAAGACATTTCCACGAATCAGTGAGGCGAAGATCAAAGAAGGGATCTTTGTAGGACCTAATATTAGAAAACTGATGAAAGATTAAAACTTTGACGGTCAGTTGAATGAAACTGAAAGAGAAGCATGGGAGTCCTTTAAGACTGTTTGCTGCGACTTCTTGGGAAATAACAAGGCAGACAACTACGCAGAATCAGTGGATACTCTACTGAAATCTTACCAGAAACTGGGATGTAACATGACTTTGAAAATGCACTTCTTGCATTCACACCTGGATTTTTTTCTTACAAATCCAGGAGCAGTCAACGATGAACATGGGGAAAGGTTTCATCAGGACATTTCGGTAATGGAAAATAGGTACCAGGGCAAGTGGAGCGCCAGTATTCTTGCAGACTATAGTTGGACCCTTAAAAGGGATGTTCTTGAGGCGCAATACAGCAGAAAATCATATACAACTACCTTTTAGGAGACATTACGTTACAATATACATCTATATACATCTAATGTAAATATGAGCAACATAGTCTAAATTTAAACTACATGTCACTCAAAAACATTACGTGATGGAGAATTTCTAAGTACATATCCAAGTTCATAACCAAAAACAGTATTAGAATCAGCCATTTTCATTTCTGTGACAGAACATTTTTTGGATTTTGTTTACCAGTGTTATTGGCAGTGTTGAGTGATCCCAGCAGGACATGTCACCTCTCTCTGTGGTGAATCTCCAGCCACAACACCTTTTGGGGGGGGGGGGCCTCCCTGGAGGGCCTGGAGATTCCAGCAGTATCCTTGCTGCCTTTTCCCTTTGGTTTCCTTCTATTTGCTTGGTTTTCTTTTAGTTATGTTCTTTTTGAAAATAACTGTCAAGCTACTTTACCCAAGAAAGCTTCAAAGAAGACATTCTTGACTACCTCACAGACATCCTCCAGATTCTAAGGAGGGGCTGGGGAAGAAGCTCAGTGTCATAGCAGCACAAGCAAACAGCCCCCTAAGGCATCAGGACCCTGCTAATAGTGAAGCCCAAGATTACCAGAACATCTTAGTTTTCGTTCTTTACTTGATGCCGAAGACATCTTCCTTTCTGTCAGTGGATCTTAAGCCGACTCACAGTATACATTCACACTGTCTAGCAGCAGTTTGGATACAGCAAATTTAACCCCTGTGAAGAAGTTCTGCCGAAATACGGCCTGTGTAGAGGTTGTTCAAATAAAAGCTGTTTCCTTATTAATTAGGGGTTGAGACTTTTCTTTCACCTCGCTCCTGTTTGCTGTGTTGTACAAAGCAAGTACCTACAGGCTCTTGCTGCACTAGTATATATAATGGATGGGGCAGGAATTGCTCTGTCTTGCCCTGCTGGAGGAGGGTACATTGATCTAGATTGGACTGGCATGACTGAAGAGGAGCTTCAATTTATCATCTAGTCTAGAGTATGAGGTGAGGGTCCTTGAGAGAGGTCTATATTTTGTTCCAGTGATTATATATGATCCTTTCTCGATACAAATTCAGCTTTATAAATTCATGTATTGCCTGAAGATTGCTCTGTTTCTTAAGACAATACAATTATTTTTTTATGAGGCACCTATAGTCTCCAGAAAATCCTTTGGATGCCTCTGGGTGCCATCAATCATATGATTATGACATTTGAGCAGTTGCTATATAGAGATATTGTGCACATGAAATCCTCACATCCTCCTATGAACCTGTCTTGAGCAGAATCAACAGTCTGTAAAATCCTGACAGAATGCACCACAGATATCACTAAACCAGCAGTCAAGAGTGGTTGAATTGTCATCCAGAACCAAAAGGATTATCTTACAGAAGCTGAATGCAACCCTTGGACCTTAACATCTACAAACCTCTCCCGAGTGATCCACTCACATCTATTCAGGATAAAATTTAGTGTTGGATTTGGGTTTGGATGAAGTCTTTATATCAAGAAAAGAATTTGCTTTTTGTCTTCTAGCCTAAACATTTCACTAGTCTATATATCATCCAGGTATCTTCCTTCAAGTAGAATACTACCAACCACTCATGTGACTTACTCTCCACTGAGCTACTTTCCTCACCTTGCACCACCCCACTAGTTCTTTATCCTATACTCCTTTTGCTTAGGCCACACCTATCTAGTTCCCTCCTCCTCCCCCTCCCCCACAAGAACCTTAGCCTCTTCCTCTATTTTTCCGAGCGCTCTTGGCATCCTTCATATACCTCCCCACACAACCATACATAAAGACTTCCACATACCTCTCATTCACACCACATGCCCCTCATTTATGACCCCTTTGCCCCACAACCACCACTCACTCCTTCCCTCAGTTTTCCAGAATTCCTCAATGTACCAAATCCCCATCCATGGCCCAGACTCCCAGTTGCATAAGACTCCCAGTCCATGTACCTTGGTTTTTCTATCAGGCCTTCTCTTTTCCTTATCCATGGCTGCAGAGAGAGACTCCATGATGTGCTGAGAGATCTCCCTTCTTTCTGTCCAACTAGTAATGCAAACTTCCTCTCTTGCTAAGTTCCAGTCCATCTAATGTTCAATGTGTTTTATCATCCAGTGGCCTACCACCTTTTGCAGAGACTCTTTTTACAGTCTACAATGTTCCCAGCCTGTTTAATCAATAAACAGTTGGGCAGTCCATCAAAATACTGCTGCTCTGAACAGTATAACCTGTACATGCCATATCAGTTTATTAACACTGCTTCATTTGTACAGTGTCCTTTTATAGTTCTGTCACACTACTTGCTCTTAATGTTCTTTGATGGAGGCATTGTGTTGCATATTGCCAAGCCTCCTCTGGGTCCACAAAGACCCTTTCATGGAAAAATCAGTGGACTTTTTATTAGTAAACTTTAGTGCATAGGTGTGTACATGTGAACGTGTAAATTAATTTCATATTAATGAACTACTGCAAAGTATTTCTTAATGTTAAATTTTTGCAAAAACAAGCACACAAAAAGGCTTTGTGGGCATCTTTTTTGCAGAAAGGATACTTACATCTCAATGAACAGCACATATGAGGTGTAGTTATCTTGGAAAATGGTACCGGTTGACACCTAGCAATGTAGATTAGCTGTTGCACTAGCAGCAGTGAAGCAGAAACGAGCGGAATTCACTCTTACCATCTTCAGGGGGACTTCTACATTGGTGTAAGATTTAGGAAGGCTAAAGGTGGCAGTAGGGGCCCATTAGAAGCTTTAGGCTTATTTTTGTAATGGGGTGGGGCTTCAAGAAAGCCGGGGTTTGGTAGCAGCAAGATTTATTTTTCAAATTTTTGAAGAATATGGGGCTGAGGGTAAGCTTGCAGGGTCCACTGACCCACCAGGGATCTCAGGCCCCACAGAAGTCTGGCATAGGAGTCAAGGATGGCCCAAGGGTGATGTGGGGCCATGTGCAGAGACTCATTGCGGGGCCTCATTTGCATATCCACTTGACCTCATTTGCACATCCACTTGACCTCATTTGCACAAATTTAATTTCTTTTATTTTAAAATGTATATGTTGCCCATCTAAACTTTTAGGTGGCTTTCAAAGGAGCCCTTCACAAGCCTCTTTTTTGTCTTGGCAATGATTTAGGGACATGTATACTAAATATTAATGTGCGTTAAGTGCCGCTGCACCAGTAGAAATAAATGGGTGTTCCTGCATGTAACGTGCATTAACGTTTAGTAAATATGCCTCTTAATGAATGTCTGAATACCATTTGCATGGGAAGTGAAAATAAAGAAAGACTACCAGACTTCTACATTACTATACTCCAGGGCCAACTGCCAGGCACATTACGAAGTACTATAAACCCTGCTCATTTAGAACTCAAAGCAAACCTGTTTATCATAACAGCACTACCAGGACTCACAAAGCACCAAACCCTACCTGTCAAAAGGCAACATTGCAAATATTAAACCAATACATCTCCTACTGCGGAAAGAGAATAAGTGGGACTGTCACATAGAAACCACATGAACAGAATACCACAACTCGGTCACACATGCAAAACACAGATCATCAGAAAATATAGAACATGGGATCACAACTTGTAAATATGAAGATAATAATTAAACTGGGAACCCCAAAAGCCACACTGTACAACACTGGAGAAATAAAACTATAAATTAATTTCCTCTTGTACTAAACAAAAAACAAAGATGTCAGCCATGCACATTTCCCAGAGCTGACATATTCGAGTTAATAAATTCAAAATAAAAAAGTATTTTTCTACCTTTTGTTGTTTGAGCGTTTTATTTTTCAGTCGCAATTGCCCCAGTTGCTTCCTTCTGCCTTTTTCGTGTCTTCTGCTAACTCTCCACTGTCCGTTATCCATTTGTCCTTTCTTCTCTCTTCTAGTTTTTTCCATTCTCTCTCTACATCTGCTGTAGCATGCTGATTTTTCACCTTTTGCTCTTTCCTCCATTTCTTTCTTTATTCCTTTTTCATCCATTTAAATTTCACCCCTCCATCCTCAATCCCCGGCCAATCATAGATTTTTCTTTCCGCCCACAAAATATCTGTTCCCCTCTCCATCCTCACTCCCCAAGTTTCTTTTTTTCTCTTGCCAGCCCCAGACACATCTCCTTCTAGTCCTCCCCCAGCATCAGTTCCCTTCTAGTTCCAGTCCCTCTCAGCATCCGCTCCCTGCCAGTCCCATTCTCCCATCCCCCAGCATCAGCCCATTTCCAGTCCTAGCCCCCAGTCTTCTTCCAGGGCTAGCAGCTCTTTCCTCCCCTCCCCCCCCCCATCAGCCTATTTCCAGTCCTAGCCCCCAGTCTTCTTCCAGGACCAGCAGCTCTTTCCTTCCTTCCCCCCCCCCCCATCAGCCTATTTCCAGTCCTAGCCCCAAGTCTTCCTGGGCCCCCATCAACCCATTTCCAATCCTCGCCCCCAGTCTTCTTCCAGGGCCAGCAGCTCTTTCCTCCCCTCCCCCCCCAGCAGCCTATTTCCAGTCCTAGCCCCAAGTCTTCTTCCAGCAGCTCTCTCCTCCCCCCTCCCCCATATCTGACTCCACACAAGAAGAGCCACGCGCCTGCCTGACCAGCTTCAGAGGGAGCCGGGGAGGCCCAAAACCCAGAAGCCTGCCTCATCTCTGCAGAACAGCGAGAGGCATTTTCCTTGTCTCCTTCAGCTCTGTTAATGTTCAGTCCAGTGACTCGCTGAGTGCCAGGAGGCTAAACAGGGGCATTTCCTGCTCAGGAGGGCTGAACGTTAATAGAGCCACAGGAGAGAAGGAAAATGCCACTCTTTATTCTCGCAGCTCTGCAGAGGTCAGCTGGGTTCCATGCCTCCTTGACTCCTTCTGAAGCAGGTCAGGCAGGCGCAGGGCCTCCCAAGGCTTGGGGCCATGTGTGAGCATCATTCCCGTACAATGGTCGAGCCAGCCCTGATAGGAGCCATGCAACCTCTTTAAATTAAAGCTGACAGAGCCCAGGGGGGCGGAGCCTGGTGTCCAGCGGGAAAGTCGCATAGCGCTGAGGCTCCTGAGAGGCCTACTAGGAATCCTGAATAAAACCACACTAAACCCCTGACTTACTTTACCAAATCTGCCACGGGTGTTTAGCAGGATGGCGGGACCCAAACCGGTGCGTCTGGATTATGGGAATCCGATCAATGCACACGGCAAACGCTCAAAGACTGAGCCCCCGTCCCCCCAAAAGATGGCGGCACCTCGAGAAGGGCCTGAGGGACTTCCAGAGATCCTGGCTGAAATACGGGGCGTCAAAGAGCTGGTGCAAACAAACGGGGAATCACTCCGGGCAGTAAGAGAAGATCTGGCCATGCTGCAAGAAAATTCGAAGGGATCTCTCTGCGACAAGACAAAATGGAAGGGATTCTTAATGCACACGAGGCTCGCTTGGTGAAACTGGACAGGGTTGAGCGGCAACTACGGGTGCTGCAAAGAGAAGTAGAAGAAGGAAACAACCGGTCCCGCAGAAACAACGTGCGGATCGTCGGTGTCCCTGAGGGAGCTGAAAATACTGATATGAAAGCCTTCCTTTGTAAATTGCTTCCCTCGCTGCTCAAAATCACATTTGAACGGGACCTAGAGATAGATCGAGCGCACAGAGTCCCTACAAGCCAGCCACTCAATCGCAAGACCCCGAGGCCAATTATCTTTCGGCTCCTCCGCTACCAACATGTGGAGCAGATATTGAGTGCGGCACGCACGAGGGGGCCTATGGAATTCGAGGGCCACAGAATCTCCTTTTACCCGGACCTAGCCAAGCCAACGGTAGAGCGCAGAAAGCGCTTCTTGGAATTTCGGCCGCGGCTACAACAACTGCAAGCTCGTTATGGCCTTATGTATCCAGCTAAGCTACGAGTAACGCTGCATAACCTGACCAGGACATTTGATGATCCGGAAGCCCTAGCCATCTACCTGGAGGCAAAGGAGGCCGACCAGATGCGCTGAAATCCCGTGTGGCAGCTCACTATATAACTGAGATCTCCATTGCCCTGCCACGGTGTGATACTTGTACTGGGGCTCCAGCGACCCTGGGTATGACTGTGTCTTGGTTTTGGGTTACTCGCATATATCGATCCAGTACCTGAGGGCTGCTAGACATCCGAAGGCAGAGCCGATATCTGCGGCTTGCAAAATGGCTCTCTCGGGCCTCTCCCTCTGGCACAAGCTCACCATAGTATGTTTGGGGTTTACTTCTCCTCTGGGGCACACTGGGGATTATTCAACACGATGGGATGTATGCATGTGTAATATAACTGTACCATTGTATTGTATTGGGGCGTATCCTTGTAGAGAGTATGTAATTTTCTATCATTCGCACATTCGAATTGTCTTATTCTGTATAAATGGCCCCATGTAAGGTTTTGTCCTTGAATGTAAAAGGGATAAACAACCCGATCAAAAGGAAAAAAATCCTTAATTATCTGTGTCATGAAAAAGCTGATCTGGTGCTGTTACAAGAAACTCACTTAAATCAAAAGGAAACCCTGAAACTTGGTATAAAACCTTACATGGTGGCCGCCTACTCTCCGGCTGTCTCCAAGAAATGTGGGGTTGCTATTTTGGTACGGAGATCCCTGAATGCTACCATCATAGATACCTGTGCTGATTCAGCAGGCAGATGGTCTAGAGCTCTCATTCGGTTCGGGAACCTGGAGGTGGCCTGTCTGTGCCTCTATGCTCCCAATATTGATGACCCTGCCTTTTTTGCTTCCATAGCTCAGGAGGCCCAAGCTTCTGCCCGAGTTCCTCTTATCATCGGAGGTGACTTTAATCAGGTCATAGATCCGTTAATTGATAGGCAGCCGCCCAGGACCTCGGGTGGCCTTAAGGGCCATCACATGCTCACCTCCATGATTAAGGAGCTCGCCCTCGTTGACATATGGCGGTTGCTGCACCCCTCTGAGCTAGAGTTTACATTTTTCTCCCCTCCCCATCACTCTCAATCGAGAATAGATTTCTTTCTTATATCTAAAACACTGGTTCCTATTGTAGAGGTGGCGATAATCCACCCCTTACATATTTCAGATCATACTGCCACCTCACTCACCTTAAGCGGGGATCAGGTAGTGGGGAAACAGGGGGTGTGGTTTTTTGATAGGACACTGCTGGACGACCAGGAGTTTCGAGCAGAAATTCGGCTGGCCATCCAAGACTATTTTCAGTTTAACTCACCCCAAGCCACCGCGGGATGGGCATGGTGGGAAGGTTTTAAAGCTGCTATACGAGCGGTCATTACCAGCTTTCAAATCCGTTTGGGGAAACAACGGAAACAGCAGATGTTAATATTAGAGCAACAAATTAAGGCGGGGGAACGGGTACTCACTTCCAGAACGGACTCCTGTGTTCTGATCAGATTACAGCGGCTACGTTTTCAGTATAACTTCCTCTCATCCACAGCAGCCTCGCAAAGTATTAAGGCACAGAGAGGGATTTACTACAGAGAGGGCAATCGAGCGGGAAGGCTGCTTGCCAATGCCTTGAAGGGGCAGCGCGAAGCAAAACGAGTAGCGGCTCTTAGGGATCCGCAGGGGCGCGGGATGATCACGAATGATGCAGACATAGTAGAGCTCTTTCGGGAATTCTACGCCCAGTTGTATCAATCTGAAAGTGATTTCGCACAAAGGGACTTTGAGTGCTTGATCTCAGGCTTGCAGCGGCCACGACTGTCCGCTGAGGACAGGGAGGACATGGATCGTCACTTTTCTGATAACGAAATCCAACAGGCCATTAAACGGGTGGCTACTGGTCGCGCGGCGGGTCCTGATGGCCTCCCGGCGGAATTTTATAAAACTTTTCATAAAGACCTAGCCCCTCAGCTACGCCAATATTATACCGCGCTTGTAGCGGATAACTCTCAAATTGAAGCCTTTTCGGAGGCCAATGTAGTGGTATTTGAAAAGGAAGGGCGGGATCCCCTACTTACAGCTAATTATCGTCCCATCTCGCTGCTCAACGTAGACTATAAGATATTTGCAACCATACTGGCCACTCGGCTCTCAGAGAAAATACCCATGTTAATTCATCCAGACCAATGTGGTTTTGTAGCCGGGAGGTCTACTGCGGATAACGCTAGAACTCTCTGTCATATACTAACAGGCTCTGCGATCCTGGAACAACCCCTAGTTGGCCTTTCCCTCGATGCTGAAAAGGCTTTCGATCGCTTAGAATGGCCCTTTTTATTTGCAACCCTTAAATGGTTTGGTTTTGGTGCAGGTTTCCTCCGCCATTTAGAAGTTATGTATGCTCAACCCAAGGCTAGCATCTGTGTCAATACTATTAAATCTCGGCAGTTTCGTCTTCAGCGGGGTACCCGTCAAGGGTGTCCGCTATCCCCTATGCTCTTTAACTTAGCACTAGAACCGCTGGCTCTCCTTCTTCGGCAATGTGCGGACATCCATGGAGTCCCCATTGCCAAGAGGGAGATTAAATTATCAGCATACACAGACGACCTCATGCTCTTCGTCTCCCTCACCTCGGTTCCCAAAGTACTCGAAAAGATAGACTGCTATTCTCGGCTATCTGGCTATAAAATCAACTGGAATAAATCTGTTGCGTTTCCACTCAATCATTGGGTACATAGGGAGGATATGAGTGCCTTCCCCTTTGTCTGGCAACCCCTTATGGTGAAGTATTTAGGGGTCCATTATTGCTATCCTTTAGAAGACACCATAACTTTTAATGCGAAAGCATTAGTGTCCAAAGTGCAGGAATTGACTACACGATGGTCCCCTTTGACGATATCCTGGTGGGGACGGGTTGAGACTATAAAGATGATGATTGTCCCTAAGGTGAACTACATCCTGGAAATGATGCCATGTCTACTACCCCCACAAACATATCGGGAGGTAGAGGGCATCCTTAGTCGGTATTTATGGCAGAACAAACCGCCACGATTAGCAAAACAAAAACTGAAACTAGACAAGGGGAGGGGTGGGGTTAGATTCCCGGATTTTATCTCATATCATAGAGCTTTCCTATTAAAACAGGGCTCCCGATGGCTGGAATCCTCTGTCGACAACCGACCAGTTTGGTTGGACATAGAGGAAGCCCTTGTCGCCCCGGTTCCACTGCCCCGCTTACCCGGCATGCGCCTTCCACTGGGCGCGGACTGCCCACGAATGATTGTTGACACGCTGGCGGCGTTTACCGCCCTCATTCATGTTAGGGGTCCCAAAGCGTGTCCCCCCTGTCATCTCCCGTTGTGGTTTAACCCTCTCTTTAAAATTCAGAATAACGTGATCACCTGGCGCCAATGGTATTCTCGGGGAATATGGATAGCCAGTCAACTCTTTGTAGGTACGCGTTGGAAGGCCTTTAGTGAGTTACAACGCGAGTTTGGTCTCCCATCTCAGCTTTACTTTCAATGGTTACAGCTTAAACATTGTCTTGAGAGTGCTCGGGTCACCCCGAGTCTGGATGGGAGTGAGGTAGGGGTAACTGAACTCATTCATTCGACCGGGATTAACCCAGGAGTTGCATCCAACTTTTATAAAATGTTGTGCCCAAGTGAAGATCAGAAGACGCTTCAGGTCCAGCAAGCCTGGGAACGAGAATTGCAGATCACCCTAACCGCTCAAAAATGGAGGATAGTCTGGAGCAAGTCAGTCCGGGTCTCCAGGTCCGCTTCTATTACCCAATCTCTTTTTCTCTTTACACATCGGTGCCTATATACCCCGGATAGAATGTCCAAATGGGATAATACTGTCAGTAACCTCTGTTGGACCTGTCATGAAGCAGTAGGCACGTTAGCTCATATGATTTATGAGTGTCCAAAATTGCGGCAATTCTGGGAGCGGGTGTGGGAACGCATACAGACTATCCTTCAATTTAATGAGCCTCTCAGCTGGAAAGTAGTGGGACTACGATCGGTGGTGGGGCTTCCCTCCTTACCAAAGGCGAGCAACTTTTTGTTGGATTTTATGGTGGGCCTGGCAATTTGCCTGGTTATACGTAACTGGAAGGATTGCGCCAATCTTAGTCTGCAGGAGTGGTGGAACTTGGTCTGTGTATACAGTAAATACGAGCAGATGCCCCGTAGGGCTCTCCTCCACCATGGCCCTCACGTACTGAAGTGGAAACTGCTAAATGATTATGTTAATGTTGCTAAATGTTCACAAAAGCTACATGGACCCACTTAATGGGGCTTATACCTGCTTGTATATCTACTTGTAGTACGGAGTTGACATGCATTCGACTTCTGCCATGATTTCCCCGGTTGTCCTAGAGGAGAGGGGGGGGGAGGGATGGGTAGTTTCTTCTCTGTATTAGTTAGATGTTAAGACTCTGTATGTTTTGTTATGTTTGATGTTTTATAAAATGAAAATAAACGCTTAAAAAAAAAAAAAAAAAAAAAAAAAAAAGCTAACAGAGCCCAAATGGGCAATTAAAAAAAATATTACATGCATTCCCATGACTGAGGATAATATGTATCAGTGGAGCTACAAAACTTTCCAAAACAATGAAAACCAACAGAAACTCACACTGCTGTTCATCCCTAAGGCTGGACATTTCGCAAAGTAACTGTAGAACTCATAGAATTCCATAACTTTTGCAAAGTAAGGCCATGATATCAGTCTTTGTTCCAACACCTCTACCCCACCCTACTACAGTCCTGAAACTTGGCCTTGATCTTATAGGAGGTCCATGTGTGACACCTTTGAATACTGTGTATAAATAAATAGCTCTTGGGCACTGTAGGCACAAGATGTTGTACACCGCTTTGGTTTCAGTAAATTTTTAGATGAATCACTTCAGAAACATGTACAAGAACCAGTGCAGAAACACAATTAGCCAACATATAACCTAAACTACATTAAACCGTTTCTTTCTGCAAATGAATGGGGTCCTAAATACCAGTTGGTTAAAAAGAGCACTTAGGTTTATTAAGTGCATAGCACATTAATCTGCTTGGCATACAATTAATTCAAAATTACATGAGCACTAAATGTGTAATTAAATCTGCAATGAATGTTTAGGCATTTTGGTGGCATTTATAAAAGAAGCTACAGTAAGTTTATTAACCAGCAATTTATTACTAAAATACGGGCACTTCAAGAGCATGAAGTCTGCAAGTCAACATGCTTTATATCCATAGTTATAGGCCAACTGAGGGTCTCAACAAATCTTTCAAGTAAACCAATCGATATGTAAGTGTAAGTCATTGAAATAAATGGTAATTATACAAACTGCTGGAATTTGGTATCTCACAACCTCAAGTATTGCTGCAGCATACGGCACTAGAAGGAAAATGCTGATTCTAAAGTTGCCCATTATCATTTATCGTTTATTTAGCATTTGATCTACCACCCTTTGTGGGGAATGCAGGGAGGTTTAAATAAAATAAAAAATAAAACCATTAAACAATAAGATAGGAAAGAGGATAGCAGACCACATGCAGCAACAATGCCATTCAAACCGTAAGCAGACAAGCAACTAAGGGCCTAAAGAGCAGCCAGACCTAAAGTTTGTTCAAATAGATGAGTTTTCATCAGGGCTTTGAATTTGGGAAAAGACGATTCTGACCAAATTTGAGCGGGTAAGCAGTTACAAAGGGAGGGGGCCAGGGAAAAAAAGGCAGAGCGTCTTGTGGATTCAAGCTTGATGCAAGCAGGGGAAGGGATAACAAACCCGTGATCATGAAGGAAGAAACATGTGAGGAAAGGTAGAGGGAGCATTTCCTGACAGAACCTTGTGTGCAAGAGTGAGAACCTTAAATTGAACTCACTGGGTGAAGGGAAGCCAGTGATGTTGAATGAAAAGGGGGGTGATCAAATTTGCAAGCGTGTGAAAGAGCATGGATGGCAGTATTCAGGATGGATTGCAATGTTTTCATCTGATGTTGAGGAAGACCAGTGTAGATCATGTTAAAGCAGTCCAAACATGATGTAACAGTAGAAAGAAGAATAGTAGTAAGGGCAGACTGATCAAGCAATGGACATAAAGCCCTGAAACGACACAGGGCTGCGAAGGTGGATCTAACAACTGCACTGATCTGGGGAGAAAAAGATAAGGCAGAATTGATGTAGATCCCCAAATACTTGAAAGATGAGTAGAGAGAGATGGGGGACTGGCCCAAGGTTGGTGCCAGGGTTGGAGTGATATCTGAATTGGTAAGCCAGGTAACTATAGACTTAGTGGGATTAGGTTTAAGGGAGTTAGTGAATAACCAGGTAGAGATGGCTTGGAGAGCTGAGTTTGCAGTAGAGAGGTCGGGGCAAAGATGTCAATCGGAAAGACGAGGAGAATGTTGTTGGCAAAAGATTTAGAAAGAATGCTGAGTGACTGCATGAGGGTTGCCAAAGGGCTAAGGAAAACATTGAACACAAGGGGGGAGAGTGCAAAGCCTTGAGGCACACCAGAAGAGAGGGAACTCTCGGAGGAGTAGGAATTGTGAAGGTAAATCTGATAGGAGCGAGCATAGAGAAAGGAGGTAAACCAGGTGAGAATAGTTCCACAAAGGCCACAGTCAGCAAGACAAGATATGAGGATATTATGGTCGACTAAGTCAAAGGCTGCAGTGAGATCCAGTGAAATGGTGTGAGCGAAGGAACCCTGGTCAAGAATATGGTGCAGATCATTGAGAACAGCAGTGAAGGCTGTCTCAGTGCTGTGGTGGGGACTGAAACTGGATTGACAGAGGTGAAGGGCAGAGGTGTGCTTGAGATGATCAGCAAATTGAGAGAGGACCAAACGTTCGGTAAGCTTAGCTAGAAACTGAAAGTTAGAGATGGGTCTGTAGTTGCTAGGGGCAGAGGGGTCAAGTTTCAGGCTTTTAAGACATGGCCGAATCAAAGCATGCTTCCAACTGGAGGGGACCACCCCGGATGAGAGGCTAGTGGTGACCATGGAATGAATAAAAGGGGTGAGGCAGACAGCTGGCAAAGGTAAACAAGATGAAGGAATAGGATCAAAGGTACAGATGGCTTTCTTAATAGTGCCTAGACGTTTAGACAATGCTTCCAGGTTGACTGGGGTGAAGGTGTGCCAAGAGTGTGCCATGGTGGTAGCACTTGAGGGAGGGGTGGAAATGGGAAGCAGTTGATATGGGGAGGCCCTGACGAGCAGAAATAGTCTTGGTCTCAAAGAAAGTGACTAAGAAGTCTGGGAGGGGACAATCGAGGGAGAGGCAAGGGAAGAAGTGGAAGGGGTGAATAGCTGAGCGGCTATAGTGAAGATACTTTTGGGATCTCGGGTAGAAGAAGTAATAAGAGATGAGAAGTAATTCCTTTTAGCAAAGAGAACCTGGGCTCGGTAATGAAGGTGGAAGTCTTTGAAGGTTTGAAGTGAGGAAGGGCTCCGTGAGTGATGCCATGCACTCTCGGAAGCCCTCAGTTGCCCCTTTAGAAGGTGAAGGCCCGGATGATTCCATAGGGCAGAGTGACGCTGGGGGTGGGAGTCAGAAGGGGAAGAAATGATTAATGTCCAACCAAGCAGTGGATGTTGTCTATTAACTAAATACTTGCTTTTTACAAGTTTGCTTTATAGTTTTTCTGTATTTACTGTGTTAAAAAATGAAGTATGCCTGCTATTTACAAAAATTATGTGAACTTCCTGTACCTGAATTACTGAAAGAGCCTGACAGGCATTCGCAATCTGTACTACTTCTGATAGCAGGAATGGTCAGAACACAAGGTAACATAAGTTTTCTTTTAAAATAGGGGCCTAATTACTAAGCCTTGTTAGCTGTTTGCTGCAGAAATTGATGTGTGCCAGTTTAACTGCCATGATAAACAGCTAACAAGGAAATCACCATTTTGGGGAATGGAATGGAAGTGGATTGTACCTTCCACTTCATGCAGAGGTCATAAAGACACATTAACTGATAATGCGGCAGATTACTTGTGCTATCAGTCATACCTCCAGAGATGTAGCTAACTGCCATGCAGTTAAGTGCCGTTAATCTGCAGCAGCAAACTTTGATCTGCATTGCAGCCCTCTTAGAATTGCTAAGAATGCCCCCAGCAGTAACCACCGTAATGTTGCACCTAATACATTTAACATTGTAGGTAAGGCACATCAAGTGTAACAATGATAACCCCAGCTATGAGAGCTCTCCCACCTCAATCATTCACCACTGCAGTATCCTGGTCATCCTTCCACCCCATAAGCACCAGCCACATTGAAACCATCATCTCCTCACTTAACACTACCACTTCCCCCTTTGATCCATGCCCAGTTTCCTGGATCAAGGCAACCAAATGGAACCATCCTAAATTCACCCAAGTATCTCTCACCCAAGGACTTATGCCCACCAGCCTCAAATCTGCCTATATTCACCCAGTCTTCAAAAAACCCTATCTCAACCCAATGGACCCAACTTCTTACAGACTCATTGCCAGCCTTCCGTTCATGGCCAAAATCATAGAAAAAGCAGCATGTCAACAGTTACAAGAACATATCAAAAATCATGCTCCATTTGACCCCCAACAAAATTGCTTCCATCCCTACCATGGAGTCGAAATCCTCCCCGTCTCCCTTCTAAAAAACTCATTCAAGGCATCCAGACTGTGCAACAAGGATTTATCTTTCTTGATATCTCAGCTGTATTTGACTCAGTAAACCACCCCATTCTTCTCCAATGCCTCCAACCCATTGGAGTTCAGAATACAGTACTGAATTGGTTCCAGTCCTTCCTGTCCAATCGTTAGCAGCAAATCAAGATGGGAGACATCCTCTCCACCACATTCACCCAAACGCAAGGCATCCCGCAAGCCTCCACCTTCTCTGCCCTGCTTTTCAACATATATCTACAACCATTTTGCTTGATTACACAGGTACACTAAAAAAGGTTTTTTTAAACTGCCTCTAATGTTTCGATTGATTTTTACGTTTTTTGGTGCGCTGAATCCAAATCTGGTAACCAATTTGCTCCATCATGTACAGATTTTTTGCTACATTGGGTTAGCAGTTTGAGGTGAACGTTTCAGATTGAGTGCGATCGAGATAAAAGTTTCTTGGATGAATTCTTTATACTAATTGTTTAGTAGTTATTCAAATAAGAATAAAGAAAATTGTAACAAGGCAGCACATAAGAATAGAGTAATGTCAACAAAACACACTGTGATGGTAGCAAAATTGTCTGCACTTAAAACAGCCACATACATGTGCACAAACATTGAGCATATAAGAGCGAGGTTAGACACAAAGCAAAGCAAAGAAATGTGCAAAAAATGTTGTACAGGTATGTATGTAAGAATAGAAAACGCAAACCGCACCATTGCAATACATGAAGACAAACACCCGATGGTGTGAAAATAAAATTCTAATAAATGAGATCCGACACTGTGGTAATAACTAGCAAATTTTTATTTCAAAGTTTAGTAAAAACACGATATTTGTCAACACAGTTTAGATTTTAAAGTCATTCTTGGGTCAATCAATCTCCTGGTGGGCCCGTTTCTTCTTCCCCCGAATGCTTCTCTTGGTGCGCTGCTTGGCGTATTTTTCATCTGGGGTTTCCCGCAGCAGCAACCAGCAGAAATCAGCCATCATAGTGGTGTTCCATCTTCCTTGGTACCTTCTCTCTGCGTCCTTGATGTCCTGGTGAAACCTTTCACCTTGTTCTTCACTGTACGCCCCCAAGTTTTCGGGAAAGTAGTTCACATGGGAGTGCAAGAAATGGACTTTCAGGCTCATGTTACAGCCTTGTTCTTTGAAGGCATTGAGCATCCTGGCAACAATATCCTTATAGTTCTCATCCCGCCTGTTCCCCAAGAATTTGAGAACAACATCCTTGAAGGAATCCCAGGCTTCTTTTTCCTTCTCAGACATCGTTTCAGCGAATGCTCCATCTGAAATGAGTTTCCTTATATCAGGGCCAACAAACACTCCTTCCTTTAGCTTTGCTTCAGAAAGTCGGGGGAACTTTGAGCAAAGGTACCGAAAGCACTCACCATCTTTTGGAAGGGACTTGATGAATTGCTTAATGAGACCCAACTTAATGTGGAGAGGTGGTAATAGAATTTTATCACGAGGTACCAAGCTCTCATGAAGAACATTTTTCTCACCGGGTCTCAAATACTCCCGAATTGGCCAGTCTTTTTTCCCCCAGTGTAGGTCGCGGGCCTGGCTATCCCACAAGCAAAGGAAGCAGGGATATTTGGTGAAACCGGATTGCTGCCCTAATAGCATGGATAGAATTTTAAAGTCTCCACAAATCATCCACTTATGCTCATCATAACGAATCTTCTGAAGAATCAGGACCAAATTCTCGTATTTTTCTTGGAGAATAACAGAGTGAGCAATAGGAACTGAAGCGAATGTGTTGCCATTATGAAGAAGAACACCTTTTATGCTGTCTTTTGACGAATCAATGAACAGCCGTCATTCAGCAGGATCATACTTGAGTTTAAACTTTTCCATCACTCCGTATATATCGTTGCAAAATACCAAATCTTCCTCTTTGCTGAAATACTTCAAAAATTGTGTCTCGCGGTTGCGGTACCAATAAAAAGTTGTTCTTGGTGACAATAGATTTTTCTGTTTAAGCCGAGAACCTAGCAGTTGGGCAGCATCTTTTGGGAGTCCTAAATCCCGGACTAAATCATTCAATTCAGCTTGAGAGAAAAGTTCAGGTTTCGGATCTGGTTCAGTTTCAAACTCGGAAGTACTGGACTCATTGGGAAAAGCCATCTGATGAGTCTCATCATGATCAGAACCGTCCACACAAATATGATCCAAAGATTTTGGTGGTTCAGGCACAGGTACTTTGTTGCTATGAGGCATAGGCCTAATTGCTGAGGGAAGGTTGGGGTAACTTATTACGTTCTTATTTTTTAAGTTGTATCCCTTCACAATGCAAGAGCAAAAATAGCAGTCACTGCTGTGGTCTCTTTGTTCACGCCAAGGTATTCCGAAACGAAATGCTTGTTTTTTACCTTTCATCCATAAGCGTAGATCTTCCTCACATGTCTTGCACACTTTGTGAGGAGCCCGCGGTTTGTCTTGATCGCCTAACTTCAAACCGAAATAGGCGAAATATACTTTTTTAATAAATGCAGAAATGTTCCTCTGCCGCTTTTTCACGGTATATTCCCCACAAATAAAACAAAAACTGTCCGGAGAGTTGACGCAACCTCTGGCTCTGTGAGCCATCACAAATACACAGCACTGCAAACTACAACTGTAGTGAACCACTTCGGAATAAAGCTGGATTACGACTGAGCAAACAAAAGGTAATAATGAACTTGCAAGAAACTGAAATTTGACAGGAACGTTCATGTCGCAACCACCGTGTTTGAGCGAGCGAATGAGGCGAGGCGAACAGGAAAGAACATGCGCCAGCGCGAGTACTGGATTTAGCCCCCCGCCTCCCAATTGTCCTGTTAATGTATAAAATGAATACAAAACACTCTAAAATATCATGAGGGAGTGTTTCTAGTTAGTTAACCATTACAACCTCTATTTTGGGCCAAGAAAATAAACTGCAGTCGGCTAAAAAGAAATTATGTGAACATTCCTTATATGGGTAAGAAATCTAATTTTGCAAGAAAACGTGATGTGATGGAACATTTTGGCTATTTTTCCTGGATTCAGCACCCCAAAATCTATAGGAATCAGTTGCAAAACTGGAGGCAGTTTTTTGGTAGTGTACCTGTGTTATCAAATCACACAACCTACTCTACCACCTCTGTGCTGATGATATCCTGATCTACACTCCCTTTGACACCAAACAACCCACCTACATGAAGTTATAGCACTGCTTCTCCGAAGTATCACAATGGCTCACTACTAACCACCTCTCTATCAATTACATAAAAGCTGAAGCCCTTTTCATTATCCAGGATAGCTCCTTTATTCCCCCTGCAACCATAATCTTAAACAACACCCACATCAAGGTACAAGAAGAAATAAAATATCTCTGAATCACTCTAGACCATAACCTCAAACCACAAGTGAAGAAAACAGTGAACTCAATCTACTACAAGATCCGCACCCTCCAATGCCTCTGCTCAATCCTGGACCCCCCCCCCCCCTACTTCAGATCAGCACTTCAAGCGACAATCCTCCCAATCTTTGATTACTGTAACTCTATCTATTAAGGACTCCCACAATCAACCATCCTCCCACTAATAATACCATCTTAATACCACTGCACGTACCCTTCTGGCAGCCCCCAAACAAGAAAACATTACACCCATTCTCAAGCAACTCCACTGGCTCCCACTCAACAGTCACATCAAATACAAAATATTGTTGACAACCCACAAAGCACTAACAGGCCTCTCCTCCTCCCACCTTCACAGCCTCCTCCACCCCTTTCAATCCAATAGAGTCAGCCACCAATCCAACAGAAACACCCTGATTGACCCTCACTCAAAAACATAGAGCACCCAACAGGCTTGCTAAAGAGCATTCGAAATATATGCACCAACCCTATGGAACTCACTCCCCGACACAGCCAGGAGCATCAAAGACCTTTCCACGTTCAGGAAGCATCTGAAGACCCATCTGTTCATTGATCACTTTGGCTTGGTTAGGTGGGATCACTTAATCCCACCTAACCAAGCCACCCCATCAATCTTCCCTATGCTGCAACTTTGCAGTGCCTCAACCACACTTCCATGCACCCCAACAAATACAAATCAATGTAAATAGTTAAGTTATTTGTACATAGTTAACGTCTATACTCCATGTTTTATTGTAACCTTGAGTTGTTTGTAAACCGCTTTGACCCATGAAAAGTGTTATAAAAGCACAGCTAAATAAATAAATAAGTGTAAAACTTTAGCACACTTTAATACACTCGTATATAAGGGCCATAATGTCTTTAACATGAATGTATTCCCAAATGCTTCACCTTTTCTGGAAAATTTAATAAGGCAGGACCTAGCTTTAGAGAACAAGTAGGCATCTACTTAGGCGCTATTTTATAAAGACACATAAGCGTCTACGTGCCTTTTGAAAATACTAGCGTAAGTAGCAGAAATTGTTCCTTCAATGGAAGTACAGATATTATGGTTTTTCCTGTTCATAAATGCTATTCTTCTCCCTTGATGTGGTCTTTTTATGTGGATATCTTTGTTCTTGAATTTATTGTATTACATTTGTAGTATTTCTTGATATTTTGTACCTTGTAGTCAGGGAAAACGTAAACAAAAGTAAAAAAAAAAGGAAGTTCAGATATTTACACTTGCTTGAGAACAGGTGTCAGTGCACATAAAATTCACTAGTATGTGTGTAAATTAAGGTATTTTATAATTTATGCATGGACTTGTGAACTCTGTCTATGCTCCACTCAGACCATGCCCCTGGCTATGCCTACCAACTAAATTTTAACGCACATTAAAAAATTTTAACATGTACAAATTAGTTGTGGACATGTGCATTTCATTTATTTTGCTCATACGACAATTTTTAAGGCAAGCTAAATAAATTGAAGTGATATTAATGAATGTGCATCCCTAATAAATTTCAGTGCCTGAGACTGTGACTGTTCTTGGTAGGCAGCAATAAAAGAGAAGCTATGTCAGACCATCGTTCCATCCACCTCTTCTTGTAATCTCAGTGTACCTGTGATGAGCTTCATATTCATCAATAGCCCAGGAATAAGATGTACTTTGATAGAACAGGATGCTTTTTTGATAAGGACTTAGGCCATTCACAGTATTCTGTTTGGGACTGATTAATCTTGAAACTGCAAAGTGAAGTGGGCAGCTCCTAGCTCCTCTTGCAGAACAACCCACAGAAGCACTCCTATTACTTCATATGCATTTGCTGTATATTAAAGCGGCAATATCAAAATAGCCCAAGTAAAATCTTTTTCAAGAAGAAAATTATATCTTTCTACAGTCTGCAAGAAATGACAACCACGGAACAACGTGCAGGGGTTTAGTAGCTGTATTGCTGTTTGAGATAACTGGAATCTTGGCAGGCTATGATATGTTTTAGAGGACCTTCCAAAACTAAGTCACACTGTATGAGCTTTCAAAACCACACAGACCTCTCGGACATTTGACGAAGGGATCTGTGAAGTCACAGAAGCTTCTTTACTACAACATCTGCTTTGTTGATCCTCTGAAGGTGTCACTATCACAAGCTATGAGACTTGGATGAAAAACAAGGAATGGTTTCAAAACCAATGAGGCCTACATAACCTGTGTATATATAAATACACACAAGCTTATGATTGCTACAGCAAAAACCGTTTGACTATCTAGTGCAGTGCTTCACAAACGTTTAGCCAATATAAATATAGCACTCGGCAAGCAAGAGTACTATGTCCATCAGACTAACTCTCTTGCCTCCGATCCTCACTGTCTCTTTACAAATCTCATCTCTCTCCTCAAAGTGCCTCCACCTTCATCTCCTCCTTCCCATTCTGCCCAGACTTTGGCTGACTACTTCCATGACAAAGTTCACAAGATTCCTCTTGCATTCCCCTCGGGGTCATCTCCATCCTCCCTTCCCCCTCTTCATTTCCTAACCCTTCCTTCAACTTCTGTCACTCTTTCATCCTTTTCTAAGATCACTGAGAAAGGAACCATGCATCTTTTTTCCTTCTCTAAACTTACTACCTGCTCCTATGATCCCATTCCCACCCACCTACTAAGCTCCATCTCCTCCACTGTTGTCCCTTCCATCTGTCATATCCTCAACCTATTGCTTTCTACTGCAACTGTTCCTGCAGCTTTAAAGCATGCTATGGTTACACAGCTTCTCAAGAACCCATCCCTTGATCCTACTTGTCCTTCTAATTCGATGAATCTCTCTTCTCCACATTATTTCTAAACTACTTGAATGTGCAGTTCACTCGCGGTTTTGACTTTCTCTCCTCTTGGTCCCTTCTGGATCCACTGCAATCTGGCTTTTGCACTCTACATTCTACTGAGACGGCTCTTCCCAAAGTCTCCAATGATTTTTTCCTCGCCAAATCCAAGGGCCTTTACTCGATCCTCATCCTTGTAGAACTTTCTGCTGCTTTTGATACTGTTGATCAGCACCTTTTCCTCGATACCCTGTCCTCACTTGAATTTACTCACTCCCTCATGACCTACGATCAACTGATGATCTGAAGGACTTCCGAAAGCACCTGAAGACTGTACTCTTCACAGAGCTCTACGGCCCAAATGTATAACCAAATTCCACAAACTGGAACCAATCTGGACTCAATGACAGCTCTCCCACAACCAGAAACGAACCCAGTAAACCCATGTATATACTGTACATAGCACACACTGTAAATAGCTCACTCTAATCAGCACATCCACACACATGCACCCCACTGTACATATTCCCACCTGACACACAAACACTTGCTAATGATTGTTTGCTGTGCTCACCGCCTTGATTACAGGATAAGGCGGGATAGAAATACCCTTAAATAAAATAAATAAAATTAGGGGTTCTGTCTTGTCCTAGTTTTCTTCCTATCTCTCTCACCACACTTTTAGTGTATGTTCTGGTGGATCCTCCTCTACTGCTATCCCACTTTCAGTCATTGTACCGCAAGGCTCTGCCTCTCCTTTTTACTCCCTACACCCAGCCCCTTGATGTGCTCATCTCCTCCCATGGTTTTCACTACCTTCTCTATGCTGATGATTCTCAGATCTACCAATCTGCACCTGAAATCTCTCCAGGAATCCAGGCCCAGATCTCTGCTCACTTATCTGATGTTAGTGCCAGGATGTCTCACCGCCATCTGAAATTGACATGGCCAAGACTGAGCTCCTTATATTTCCCCCTAAACCCTTCCCCCTTCCTCCTTTCTCTATTTCCATGGATAACACTCTACTCCTCCCTATTTCCTCAGCTCGCAACCTTGGGTTCATCTTCAGCTCCTCCCTCTCCTTCTGCACACACATCCAATAGATAGCTAAAACCAGCCATTTCTTTCTGTACAATATTGGCAAAATTCATCTCTTCCTTTCTGAACACACTACTAAGACCCTTATCCATTCTCTAGTCACCTCCCGACTAGACTATAGCAATATTCTCTTCACTGGTCTTCCTCTGAATCATCTCTCCACACTTCAATCTGTTCAAAACTCAGCTGCATGGCTAATGTTCCGCCAGTGTTGCTAAACTCATGTTATCATTCTTCTTGAGTCACTTCATTGGCTTCCTATCCGTTTCTGCATCCACTTTAAATTTCTACTACTGACTTATAAGTACCTTTATTCAGCTGTTCCTCACTACCTGTCCTCTCTCTCTCTCTCTCTCCCTACACCCTTTCTCGGGAACTCTACTCTTCTGGCAGATCCCTGCTATCTGTGCCCTTCTCTTCAACTGCCAACTCCAGACTTTGATCTTTCTACCTTGCTGCTCATTATGCCTGGAACAAACTATCCGAGCCGGTATGTCAGGCTCCATCTGTGGCCCTGTTCAAATCCAGGCTAAAAACTCACTTCTTTGAGATTGCTTTTGGATTCTGATCCCTTAAATCTTCTTGTCACCTTCTATGTGTTCCCTTACCAGTCCCCTAGATATATTCTAGTTCCCTGTTGTCTTGTATGTCTTGATGAGACTGTAAGCTCTTAGGAGAAGGGACTGTTTCTTACATGTCTCTGTACAGCACTGTGTTCACCTTGTAGCACTATATAAATGAGAAGTAGCATTATTAGTAATATGACCCCATTTTAATACTTAATGGGGCTGATTTTATGGGGTGTGGGACAGTACATGCGGGAAATGCATTTTAAAGGACTTACATGTGTGCTTAAGGGGTCACTCTTCTGTAAGCGTGTGTGTAAGTCCCACCTTCGGTTGAGGTGTGCATGAAGGTGGAGCTTGGGCGGAGCATAGGTGGGGCTTATGTCTATTCACATAAGCTATAGAATACTATAGCTTACGCACATCATTGTACCAATCTAGCTGCAGGCAGTTATGCCTGCTCTGGAGGAGGCGTAACCATGGTATCTAGGTTAAGACACATCTATATGACCCTGTTCTATAAAGTAAAGCCCATGCATGCTTTACTTTATAACAAGGGTTCTCAACCCAGTCCTCGGGACACACCTAGCCAATCAGGTTTTCAGGATAACTGCAATAAATATGCATGAGAGAGATTTGCATGCACTGCCTCCATTGTACCGCATCCACTTCCCTCTGCTGCCTGCAAGCCCTGATCGTTGATCGGGACTCACAGCATGCACCGAGAGAAGGTAAGCCCCTCCCCCGTGCTGAAGAACGGCCCACCAGCACAACTTTTAAATTAAACATGCTGCAGGAGTAGTGTTTAGAGGACTTCATCCACTTCCCCCTACTGCCTGCAAGCCCTGACCACCGACTGGAACCTACAGTGTGCACGGAGAGGAGGTAAGCACAACTTTTAAATTCAACACGCTGCCGGCACACCCACACCTAAGGGCCCTTGAGTATGGTCCAAATCAAAAACCAGGAAACATCCTAAGAATAATGGAAAGCACCCGAAAACAACCGATCGAGGTTTAAGCGCTGCAGCAATACCACCGAGTGCTGCATCAATACCTCGCCACCACAATAAAAAGGAGGAAACGCTACACAGACCCAAGCAGAAAAACACCAACTTCCAGGGCTAGGAGGTAAGCGAATCCCTGCTCTGCATCATCATGCCCCTGAATCACAGATGTAAATCGCAAGAACATAGCTTCGAGCATGCATGCTATTGCCTATATCCTTGGAAGGAACTCAGTCAATCCCACTCAACTCAGCAGAGAGAACATTCACCCCATTCAGTGCTACAGAAAACCAAACACCAGCTCAATTTTGCACATAAAACCATGTTCTCAGCCTACATTCTCACTTACATAATACTTATCCTCACATTCCTTTCCTTCACCCTTGGATTATTGCCTCCCTCCCCACATCCCCATTCTCTGGAAAGTTGACAGACCCATCTCCAGCACTCTACACTACAATTCAAGACAATGAATCAAAACCAACCTCATTAATCTTCACCCGCAAAAAACTCACCTCCATCCCACAAACTGCAATACCAAACCCACCCACGATCAACAAGTATGAATGGACAACAAGTTTTCAACCCCATCCCACAAACACAAGGTGTCCCACAAGGCTCATCACTATCAGCACTACTGTTCAACCTCTACCTACGACCACTATGCCAAATCATACAGTCCCACAATATCCACTTTCAAATCTATGCAGATGACATAATGATTTATGCACCCTTAAACACCTCCAAACCTACAAACAGTACAATGGCATACTAAATTGCTTCACTGATGTATCCAATTGGCCGGAAAAAACTCCCTAATGATCAACTACAGAAAAGTGGAAATATTCTTCATCACTAAGGACAAAACATTCACCCTACCATCATCATTAACTTTAAACAATGTCAATATGATGACAAGAAAGAAATCAAATACCTAGGCATTACTCTGAATCAACACCTCACATTGAAATCACACAAACAAATTATAACAAAGACCATATACAGTACTACAAAATTCATACCCTACAGCACCTACGCCCTCTGTTGGACCCTCCCGACTTCCACACAGCATCCCAAGTCTTTGTCTCACCACATTTCAACTATTTTAACTCAATCTTTCATTGACTGCCAAAATCAACTTTACTCCCATTGCATACCACCCTACACACAGCTGCTCGAGTCATAAAGGGAGCCTCAAAATTCAAACACATAACCCCTATCCCGAAACAACTCCACTGGCTCCCAATCCTAAGCCGCATCAAATACAAGATACTCCTACTTACCTTCAAAACCATCCATGACCAAACCTCATCCTACCTACAAACCCTGCTAGTTACACAGACCTCACCAGGACAAGAAGACAAAGCACAAAAAATATACTGGCCATCCCACTTGAGAAAACCAAAAGTAGCCAATATGCATGCACCAGAGCATTCAAACTCTATGCTCCCAGCTTCTGGAACTAACTATCTGTCAAACTCAGGAATATTACAGAACTGCTCACATTTCAATAACACCTCAAGACCCATTCATGGAACATTTTGGGCTGACTACATAACCCCCCTCCTCCCTACCCTTTCTCCCCAACCACTCCCTCCCCCCTATTGCACCCACTCTGCCATAACAAAACACCCACCAACTTTGTACATAAGTTCTCATGATGTCTATGTAACCTCAGTAAATATCTGCAAGTACTATGTAACCTTAGCAAATGTATATACTTCCACATTTGTACATAACTTAGTTCTCTGTTTCAATGTAGCATCTGCAACTGTTATTCTATGTGCAATGCTTTGACCCAGTGAAAAGTGGTATAAAAAAAAAAAAAAAAGTTAAATAAATAAATAAATAAATTTTATGCAAATCTTTCTCATGCATATTCATTGTGGTTATCCTGAAAAACTGACTGGCTAGGTGTGTCCCAAGGACTAGGCTGAGAATCCCTGCTTTATAGAATAGGCTCCTAATATGTGCATGACAACGTGCTTTACCTGCCTGCGATAGTATAGAATTACCCTCCAGATGTCATGTGATCCCAGGTGACAATGAAAAAAAAATAGAAGACCTCTACATCCCTCTCCTTTCTCAACCATTTCCTCTCCCTCCCTCCACTCATGTAAAGCTTGAAGGCAGCAGCCACAGTGGCACAGTAGGCCACAGTGGCTCAAGGTGCGCTCATAGACTCCAGTACTCTGTATGGGTTCCCAATCTAACAGGTGAGGGGGCATAGGTCACAGTGGAGGGAAGGAGAGCAGCCTGTTTCTGTGACCCCATTCACTGATGATGTGACCCCATTTGCGATTCCAACCCACAGTCTGCGACCCACTGATCTAATGTAATCCCAGAGGCAGCTATCTTGAATCTTTGGTGCTCAGTGGCTTTTTTCCATTTTGCTGCAAAGTATTTCCAACGTTTGTCAGTTGCACCACACATTTACAATGGTCCTGATTCCCTGCAAACAGTCTATCGCTGCCTAGTTGCAGCAACCTTTCTGTAGCAACAAACCTTGAGTACCAGACTTTTTGGAGGGGACAATCCATTATAGTCGCTGGATGCCTTCATGATCCTCCCGGCTCCACAAAGTCTTCATATTTCTGTGTAAGTCCCATTTCTGTGGCTGGAAAGGCACAACAACAAGGCTCTGCTTCTGTCAATATCTCCTTCGCACAATCCATAGGCAATTTCCATGGGTATGTGACCACATATGATTTTAAATAATATTAAATACTGGCCAACGTAGAAGTATGTGCTTTGGAATGTTAGTGCATACTTATCTAGTAGGCATAGCCAGAGACATCATGTGGGCAGAGCATGGGTAGAGTTCTTATTTATTTATTTATTCATTTGTACGCTTTTCTATACTGCCCCTTCCAGAGATCAGGGGCGGTTTACAGAGAACGTGGTAAACATTAAATTTGTAAGCACGTAGATTATAGAACACTTTAATCGACATATACATGCGTAACGTGCAAGTGAACATTTATACCGGTTCGCGCCTACATTCAAGGTGCATTCTCTACCACATATCCTAGTGTGTTGACAAGTAGGCACGTAATTGTCTTTATAAAATAGCACCTATGCAGGTGCCTTTGTAGGCACCTTCTTATAAAATCACCCTGCCCATGTTTGCATGAAATCCCTCCAGCTCCCTTGTTGCAGCAAGGGTGCCAACATGTCCAGTCATCTCTGAATGCTCCTTTGCTTCTTGCGGGTACCATGTTGCCCTCAGATCTCTGTTCAGGCATTATTTCTGTAACTCCTCAGGTGGTTATACAGGCTCTCAGGACTCTGATTACATCAAGTCCCTGGTGACACCATTTCAGTAATTGGTAGTCTTTCTATTGAGGCAAATACATGGGGCTTCAGAATATCTTTTGTATTTTAATGGGTCCAGAGGGTGTGAGGGGGAGAATTTGCCTCCGAAACCCTACAATGACTACCCTCTCTAACAACTCATCTCTTTTTCACTTGCAGGTCAGTATATTCTCCTGTCTCATCCTCTCTTCCAAGACTCTTGAAGGTGACCTCTTTCCTCAGACCACAGTTGCATTAGTTCTACATGGATCCCCCAGGACCCTGTTCGGTTAAGCTCTAGTTCCCTAGCACTGGGTTCCTCACTGGATCTGGGCGACAGAGTAACTTCCTGGGAAAAGCCTCCAGACTGTTTCTTGAATTCTCCTATAAGGTGAGGCTTAACCGGCACTCCCCCTTGCTCCCTTTCATTTCTCTCTGGCATAGGCCAATGCGAGAGACCCCCACTGACTGCAGACACGATCCCAAAGGAACTTCCACTGGTAATGACCAGGACAAGCACACATCAGGTACCAAGACTATGCATGGATGAGCAAATTCAATGTACTGTCCACAGTGTACTGTATGTATTATTTTGCCTTTCCAGTAGTGGTTCAAGGCACGTTAACTCAGATGCAGTCTTCCTGAGGCAGTGGATGTTAAGTGACTTTCCCAAGGCCACAAGCCCACTGCACAAACCACTAGGCTACTTTGCCCTTTGCCCTCCGAAACGGGGTGTTTTAATACCTAGTGCATTTCCAAGTCCTGGCTCCTCCTCTGAGCTCTTTCCTTCTTTGAGAACCCAGCTAGAAGATTTCTAGAGGCAAAGTTCCATATGCTGCTTTGAGGGCAAATCCACCTCAGAAAGGCATTTCAGGAAAAAAGCCCCTCCTGCTGCTACTGATATCCGAAGCACATTAACCTCAAGATTCGGGATGCGGTGAATGCAAAATATTTTGTTAACTTTTTATCAGCAGCATCTTTCTTTTCATATTTTCTCTTCCTCTCCATGTTTTTTCTCCCTCTTGCTCTCTATGTCTGCTTACAACCTAATTTCAACATACTGCTTAGCTAAAGAACACTCTCTGCAGTGTGAAATACTCTTAATATTCACTACTGCCATGATCTTATTTATTTTGTGATTGAACAGCCTTTCACAACACTTACCCTGATGAGTCCAGGTGCCGTAGATACACAAAAAATAAAATAGAAAAGCGCAAGGCCCACTGGAAAAGATGCTAAGAATCACAGGCCTTTGCGAACTACAAGCTCTCCTGCTAAAAACAAACATGATTCTATCTCTTTAAACCGGGAGCTTCCTAACCACAAACATGTATGTTTTTCATAAAGCTCTGGAAATTGCTCGGGGCTCTGGGGAAAGTAGGAAGCGGAAGATCTGGTACCTGGAGAATAGAACACTACAATTCCTGAGGTAGAATGCGCTGTTTGTAACAATTATAATAATACACCTGTACTACCATTGTCAACGTGGAGTAGCCACATGGGGTCTCATTAGTATTGTATCAGGGCTGCATAGGGAAACAGATAATGGCTCATAATGAAAAATGCCAAATTTTCTATATAATAAAAATGAACTTGATTAATGAAAATCACTTTCTGGGAAAGAGTTACAGCGTTGTTAGAAGTAAAAAATGATGTATTAATCCGCCACTCTTACAGATGGTCCCAACCTCCTGACAACTGCTATTCATTTGAGATGCTATTAGCATGCATAATTATGCTAATTAAGTTGTAATTAAGCACCAATTCTTCAGAGAGCTTTTTTTTGCTCTATCATTTAATACAACTCAGCTTCACTGAATGCTCAGAGCTGTATATTTTCTATGAAAGGGGTTCCCAAGTTTCTCAGCAAAGGTTTTCACCCTGGAACAGCAGAGCAGCATTTAATTTTTGTTTTGGTTTAGAACTGAGGCCAGTAAATGGAACGCCCGGTGTGCTGCTTATAGATAAAGATTAACATGTGTCTTCAAAAACGGTGCAGCAAAACAATTAGGAGAAAAAGGATAAAGCATTTCTCAGCGTGCAAAAGAACAAGGTCAGCTATTGATACATTTTCTGTTCACAGAATTTCCTGAAGTTTTTCTTAGCTAAGTCAACCACCAATAACCATATTTAATTTTTGGTCGGTTGGTATTTCAATGGAGTGGAGGAGTAGGCTAGTGTTTAGAAAACTAGTTTAGTAACCAAGGTATCAGGGTTCAATTCCCACTAGCACCCCTTGTGGCCTTGGGCGAGTCACTTAACCCTCGGAAGAAAGGCCTGGCAATCTACTTACGGTCACACTGCCAAGAAAACCCAGGAACCGCTGGGTTGCCAGGAATCAGGACTGCCTCAAAGGCACACATTGCATTTTTGGTATTTCAGTGCCAGCACTTAAAGAGGATCACTTAGTACTCTGAAGTGCAATTTTGAAGGAGATATATGTAGCCTCAAGGGTGTCATCAGGCAGTGACCCATGGGGCTTATGCCTGATTCTTTTGGTCAGTGCTCCAAATTTTGCTCGCACAAGTCCATGATACGCCTGTGTCTTTAAGAGGGTGGGTCGGATGGAATACTCCCGCCCAACTTGCCCCACACTAAAAGTCTCAAGAGCCAACTCAAAGCAATGCACATTGCATCAGAAAGGAGTCCGCATCTTCAAAAAGGGGATCCCACCCAATCCCACTCCTCCTGCTCACACCACTTCAAAGGGGCACCCCCTACCCCTGGTTCCCCAATTTGCAAATCTGGCAGGTATCCAGTAAGGCCTCTGTGCATCCAAGTCTAGTGTGAATGTCTGATAACACATTTCTGATGCCTGGATGCCACAAAATCTTCCAAAGGGAAGAGGAAAGATGGGATGACACTGATCTGGTACCACATAGATAAACCGAAGTTTAGGGAGATGCAAGTAATCTTCTTAAGTTCTGAAAACATCAGGTCAGTTTTTAATTGGGGTGGCCATTGTTTTGTTTAAATGCCAGCTGTAGTGTTTAAAAAATACATATGTTCAGTGTCACTATCCAGATAGACAGAGATGATTTGGTGATCGAAGGTAGTTAGACATAAAATAGCGATATTCAGCAGCTATATGTATATCTACTGTATGTAGTTTAATTTAGTGTAGTCTTTTTTCTGGTCTAAATTAAACAGATTAGCTGTACAGATAGCAGCTGTATTTGATTTATCGCCGCTGTTTGTATTGTTAGATAAAATGCCCTTGCTCCACCATATAGGATCACCACAGTTAGAGAGATTTTCAGTAGCACTATCTATATAGTGCCACCGAAAATCCATAGAGGGGGGACTTATACATCTAGCGGCCTCTGGTAAATGTATAATACCTTTGAAAACTAACCCACATATTTATAGCAGAGAGGAATTTAACATTTCTTTATTCTGACAGAACCTGTAGTAGAAGGCATATGAATTTTCATCACAACAATTGATGCACCATTAGATCAGTGTTTTTCAATCCATTCCTTGGGACACAACCATCTAGTCAGGTTTTCAGGATATCTACAATGAATATGCTTGATATAGACTTGATATATACTGCTTGGAGGAAATATATGCAAATCTACTTAATGCATTATAATTGTGGGAATTCTGAAAACCAGACTGCCTGGGGGTATCCTGAGGACTGGGAAGAGATTTATTTCCCTATTATGGTGGTATTTATAATCCCATAAAATGCTCAAAAGTAGGAGAGAGGAGAAGAGACTATCAATAAGATAAAGAGTTGTACAATAATGAAAGAAAAGCTTCCCAGGCACAGTTGAAACTCAAAGACTAAAGTTCCCAGAATCCTAAAGGAGTATGACACTATGGAGCTCCGAAGGGGGGTCTCTAAATAGGAGGAAGGGCGGAGATTCAAGAATATTCAATAAAAACTGGAAAAATGTAGTACAGCTACTTGAAAAACTAAAGAGCAGCAAATCACCTGGGCTGGATGGCATATATCCCAGGGTGCTGAAAGAACTGAAATATTAGATTGTATAACTACTATTAGTAATCTATCATTAAAATCATCTGTAGTCCCCGATGACTGGAGAGTGGCCAGTGTAACGCCAATTTTTAAAAAGGGGATGATCCAGGAAACTACAGACCAGTAAGCCTGGCATCAGTACCGGGCAAAATGGTAGAGACCATTATAAAAAACAAAATTACTGAACATGGTTTAATGGCAGAAAGCCAACATGGATTTAGCCAAGGAAAGTCTTGTCTCACCAATCTCTTATATTTTTTGGAAAGTGTGAATAAACAGGTATATACATTGATATGGTGTATCTCAATTTTCAGACAGCCTTTGATAAATGTCTCTTATGAGAAACTCTTGGGGAAACTAAAAAACCTTGGGATAGGAGACAATGGGGCATGTTTACTAAACATTCCTAACGTGCGGGGCCGCGCTAGTGTGCCTGTGCCATATAAGGAGTGGGCGGTTCAGGCAGAAAATAGAAAAAAAACGGTAGTAAGCAACCGGACGTGTGTGCGTCGCGCTAATGTGCGGGGGTCGACATTAGCGCGTGGAAAGGCAAAGTGGCGCGCTGCTGAGTATACAAAACAACAGAGCCGTGGTACAACGGTGAAGACACTGACCAATGGTGCAGGGGCCATGGGTTCAATCCCCCAGTGTGCGCAACGACAAAGGTCAGCTGAGGCAGTAACTGTAATGATTGACATTGTTTTAGGAGGCAAATTAATTTGGAACGGCATAAGGCGGTGCACAGTTATTTTTGGGCAGCAGAAGACGGCGCACTGGTCCCCTTGGGCGGCAGAAGGCGGCGCGCTGATAGGCACAAGGCGGCGCGCTGATGCACAAGCACAGGAACAGAGCCACAGCACAATGGTTAAAACACTGACCAATGGTGCAGGGATCAGGGGTTCAACTCCTCACAATGCCCAGTGAAAAATGCCTGCTGAGGCAGTATGTATTATGTTGTGGAGTGCTGTAGGAGGCTGTATAATTTTATTTTGTTATCACTACTAGCAAACGCACTCTCCCAGCATGTTAACATACGGCGGCCCATAAGGCACATGTTACAGTGCACTGTTCGCCAAGGCACCCTTGAATGACCCCTATAGGGCAGCATGTATGTTGCGACACAGGATAATGTATAGTGCACCCTATAGGGATGGCAACCATAAGGTGGCCTACAGGGCGTCCTATGAAGCACCCTCAGAGGCACCTAATGGGTATAGTAAGCTGAGGGTGGTCTTGCCGGCATAGACATATGTACAGTAAATAAAAATAAAGCTGTGGACAGCCCTACCAAAGGGCCCCACTGTGGGTTTGAACCCATGACCTCTGGCTGCACAGGCAGTGATGTAACCATTGCGCTACAGCTCCATAGCTGTAAGCAGGCCCCTGGCTGGCTGCAGATAGCCTACACGTCACCTCACAGATAGTCTGCTGGTGTCAACAGGATAGGGTTAGGCCACCCGTACCCATGATGCACTGCACATGCAAATTAGCTGTCCGCAGATGGACACAAGATGGGGAATGCACCCCCACAGCACCTCGGCCCTGTTGGGGGAAGTGACCGGGTGCACCCACACAGCACCTTGGCCTAGTAGGGGGCACTGACCGGGTGTTTTACTGGCACAGAGTAGCCACACACCGTTACATCGTGCG
Source organism: Ichthyophis bannanicus (assembly GCA_033557465.1). NCBI lineage: Eukaryota > Metazoa > Chordata > Amphibia > Gymnophiona > Ichthyophiidae > Ichthyophis > Ichthyophis bannanicus. The sequence goes on along the minus strand of CM066034.1, from coordinate 99,605,207 downwards.
GGTACTGTGCTCACCCTGAGTGTGCAATGAGGTGGCCAGGACCAGGTCAACAACACCTGCCATGGCTGATGGAGGCCAAGCGGGCATTCCAAAGCAGTGTTAATGTGTAAGATAGCTAGTTTCTGCACAAACACCATGGATATCCCTGTCTGCCGCCATCAGGCGCATCCCCCATGGCAAACATGGTCCCCATCAAGGGATGCACACTCTACCTCCCTGCAAAGGTGGCAGTAGAGGGCAACATCAACCCCCATCCTGCTGAGGACCACCACCCCTCCCCCCCAGGCAGGCAGCTCCATACACAGCCATAACACAATAGCAGACAGACATAAGCCCAGGGTATGGTAAGCTGCACTCCACCACCAGATATTCCCCTGCAGCACACCAACAGCCACTGCACCCTGCAAGCCATTATAGCAATACACTTACCAGCTACAAACAGTCTGCTGGTTAGTCCATAGTGCATGTACCCAATGGAGATGCATGCACCCAGAACTGGGCTATCTGCATACACAGCAAGCAGATAGATCAGTGACTGGGCCCCAAAGAGAAACCCACATCTATCACATGAGAGAACTACTATACAGCACTATGGGGGGGCCTAGCCATGCTGTGGGCACTGCACAGTCAGGGTGAGCGTGATCCCCCAGAAGGACATGCTTTGGCCACCCTGTCTGTGTAGGTGGTGGCCGGACACTACAATATCCCAGCCAATGTCCCTGCCAGGGCCCTATGCCCAGTGCAGATGCATCCTGGCCACGCCACCCTGCCCTGGCTATACCCATGGTACCTTGCACCTCATTATGCACATTGACTGGCCAATACTGGCAACAGTGCTGGCAGTGCGGGCTGTTGAAGGGGCTTGCAGCCAACACCCACTGTATAGACAGACACACACTTCCACACCTCTGCCATCATGGTGCTACGATTGAGGGGGTAAGTAGCCTTGCCCACCAAACCGGTCCTGAGCACGGCAAGGCATGGATATGGTACGCATTACAGCTGGTGGTCACTCCCCAGGGTGGTAAGCACCGTCAGAGGCCAGGCCTGGAGCATGCCCCGCAAACACCTAACAGATCGTTTGGATGGGGTCAACTAGCAGTATGTACGTAACGTATGGATAACTGCCTGCCTGTGCTCCTAGCAAACGTCTCCGAGCTGTGTACCGTATACCTCAGGTGTAGGGTGACATTGGTAAGTTATGCCAGTGCTAGTTTTGGGTGCTGCATGCACGGTCCAATGTTCTGCCTTTCCAGGAGACATTGGCCAATGGGGCCTGTGGGTGTGGGTGTGTCTGCCCTTGATGGCTGCTGCTTTACGGCACAGATTCCCAACTCCAGTCCAGGTTTGCATCACACTGTTCGGGTTTTCCTGCTATCCCTCATGAATATGCATGGGCTACATCTACATGCCATGGGGGTGGTGCATAGATATACAGCACAGGCATTTGTATGAGTGTCAGCATGGAACCTGACTGGTGTGTGGCCCACCAGGACTGCATTTGGGTGATTCTGCTCTAGGTACTGCCCCTGTTCATGGTGTCTGTGCTCAGTGGGGTAAAAGATAGATGTCTTACCATTGCATATGTCCCCGCCATGAAAGGTGTGTCCTTACTATCACTGTTTAGTTGTGGGAAAAATATGTGGGCAGGATTGGCAGTAGCCCCAGCTGGGCTTTGAACCTGTGACCTTCTGTTCTTGTATGCACTGTCTGTGTGCACTGCACCACTGTGTAGCCACAGATTGGTTGGATTCCCTGGACTGTCCATGACTGTGGATCCAGCAGGACCTGTCTGTTGCAGTGGACTGTGCCAGCCTGCACATGGCTAGGCCTCTGTCTTCTGTGGTTAGCAGCCACTGCCCCCTGCACCACATGTACTTGTCCGCCAACATGCTGGCATGAACTTCTCTCAGATAAAGCAGTTGACCTGATTGCAATGTGGCAGTATGGGACTGCATTTGGGGGACTTGGCTGTAGGTAATGCCCATTGTTGTGGTGTGTGTGCGGTGTTGGGTAAAATATGGGTGTTTTCCCCATGCATACAGGGGTGTCTGCGCTATCTTTATTTAGTGGTGGGTAAAATATAGGGACTGGGCTGGCAGGTGCCCCAGCTGGGTTTTGAACCTCTGCCCGCTGGTCCTAGAGGTAATGACTCTGTCCGCTGTACCACACTTTGGCCACAGAGACAGTGCAGCCCCTGGAGGCAGTAAGCCTGGCAGGATGGAGTCACAAACCCTGCTCTACGCAATTCTACTGTGGGCATATGCACCCTGTCTGGTGACAAACGTGCACATAAACCCCGGAAATGACCACGGGAAATGTGGGACAAAATATCACCACGCTGGGCAACAGTGATATTAATGGGCAACCATAGCAAACACTCCCAGGAAAGCTCCAAAACGTGGAAATGTTTTTTGGAAGAGTCTCCTCTCAGTAGACCCTTCCAAAATTCTTTTTTTTTTCTGGAGCTTTGCTGGGTGTGATTTCTGTATTTGCCCATCACTATAACTGTTCCCCAGCTGAATTACTCTTTTTAATGGTTCTGTTGTGGTCATTTTCTATTTTTATTTTCACTTTTGTGCTGTGCACATATATCACACTGCTCACGTTTTGCTGGTTTCCCCGGTTTTCCTGAACATTGCTGACGGAAATGGTTTCTCTTCCCTTTAAATGCTTTCTACCGCGAGTGTTTCACTCGCGGTAGTTTTTACATGCAAATTCGGGCCCGGTACTGTGCGGGGAGCCTCTCCCCTCCCACTCTCCACCCATTGACCCCGTCCCTCCGCCCCTCCGGAGCCTTCCTCCGCCCTCCTTTCGCCGTTCCACGCCTCTATCGGACATTTGCGGGCCCGCACTTGTACGGGGCCCGTTAGTGAGCCGCGTACCTGTGCGGGGTGACACGCACGTGTGCGGGGTGTTTAAACGCGTTTCTGCGCGTTTCAGTGCCGCGTTGCCGTGCGCTATTTTGCGGCGCGCTATTTTGCGGATTTTAGTAAACATGCCCCAATGTATTGTAGGATGTGGTTGAAAGATAGAAAACAGAGAGTAGGGCTAAATAGCCAATTTTCTCAATGGAGAAAGGTGGAGTATGCCAGGGATCTCTGCTGGGGCTGCTGATTTTTTAAATATTTATAAATTGCCTTGAAATGGGAATAACGAGTAAAGTGATCAAATTTGCAGATGACATCAAATTATTCAAAGTTGTTAAAACACAAGAGGATTGTAAAAAATTGCAAAAGGACCTTGATAAATTGGGAGACTGAGCATCTAAATGACAGATGACATTTAATTTAGACAAGTAGAAAGGTATGCATTTAAGGAAGAACAACCCAAACTACAGTTACATGACGCAAGATTCCACATTAGAAACCACCACCAAGGAAAAGGATCTGGACATCATTGTAGATAATACATTGAAACCCTCAGTTCAGTGTGCAGCAGTGGCCAAGAAAGCAAATAGAATGCTAGGAATCATAAAGAAAGGAATGGAGAATAAAACAAAGGATATTATAATGTCTCTGAATCACTCCATGGTGCGACCACACCTTGAGTATTGTGTGCAATTGTGGTCACCATATCTTAAAAAAGGATATAGCAGAATTAGAAAAGGTACAGAGAAGAGCGACAAAAATGGTAAAGGGGATGGAAATATATCCCTATGTTGAAAGGTTTAACACTAGATGCCCCAAAGTGCGTCAATTGACGCAAATGCATCTTCAAAGTTGTATACCAGCGCCACTGCTAGAACCATTTATTTATTTATTTAACCATGTCAGTCATGTTCCATGACTTTGTTAGCAAGGTCAAGATGTTCAAATATGTGCATCGAAAATTAATGACAGATACACCACCTAGTGGGAAAATGAATTTAAACCTAGAAGCCCCAAAGTACGTCAATTGACGCACTCAATTGTCTTGGATGCGTCAATTGACGTACTTTGGGGCTTCTAGGTATAAATTCATGTTCCCACTAGGTGGCGCATCTCAATCACTGTTTACAGTTTTACTCCGACATTACAAACAATAAACACATGATGACGTCATGTAATGACGTCACATACTGTACGTATTTAACAAATAAGTAACTTCACATTCACTTCTGCATTTCATGCTAAACGCAGTCGTCGTGATAATGCGCCAATTGACGCACTTTGGGGTTTCTAGGTAAAATTCCTTTTGGGGCTTCTAGTGTTAAAAGGTTAGGGCTCTTCAACTTAGAAAAGAGACCGCTGAGGGGAGATATGATAGAGGTCTATAAAATAACGAATGGAGTAGAGTGGGCAAATGTGGATCGGTTGTTTACTCCTTCAAAAAGTAGAAAGACTAGGGGACGCGCAATGAAGCTACAATGTGGCACATTGAAGACTAATCGGAGAAAATATTTTAACATCAATGCATTGTGGAACCTTTGTCTCTTTTTGGGAATATGTCAGGTAATTGTGACCTGGATTGGCCACTGTTGGAAACAGGATGCTGGGCTTGATGGACCATTGATCTGACTCAGTTTGGCATATCTTATGTTCTAAAATGGGGCAATGATGAGGTGGGTAGCACAGATGAGGAACAAGAAAGTGTCTGAAATTGTGACATGTAGATGCAACTCCAGCACAGCATTCTGCTTGTTATTTTTCTATGCTAGTCTTGCTCCCTGATGTAGAAAGCAAGCTAGAACCGTTGAATTCAGAACAAAAATGCTACACTAAAGCATAGCAAAGTAGGCACACTAATTCCATGCAAAAGAGTGAGGGCCCGATTCTGTCCTGGACATCCCAGCTCTCTGTTGCGCCTGGTTGGAACCGGACGCACAGAGTCAGAAGGGATTCTTATCCCGCGGGGCACATCTAGCTTCACAGGATCAGAATCGTGCCCAGGCCTGTACGTGCAGACCCTGACCCTGATCCTGGTCAGCCTGCACATGCAAGCCTTGCCCGGCTAACTCAGTCAAGGCTCCTGAATGGAGCAGCGGTGCCATAGCATCTGGTTGTCATAGCACCATGGCTCCACTCAGGAGCTGCGATCCCGGCCGCCGAACAGATTCTTGCATTCCCCGCAGCCTGACCCCCGATCTGGCCTCCCAAGGCCAGGGTCAGGCTACAGAGAATCCCCTCTACCACCTCCTACCTCTTCCGATGCCTGTGCCTGCCATCCCATGCCGACTAGGGGAACTTATTCCACCTCAGATGTGGAATAAGTTCTCTGTTCAGTCTGTAGGCCCCGGATGTACAGGGCCGACATTGGAATTAGTCTTGTATGTCCAGGGCCACAGACTGTCCACTGCCCGCCCTAACTCTGCCCCCGGGGATGGCAGAGGGGCCGAATAGTGGGAATGGATGTTCCAATGGGACATCCATCCCCGCTATTCGCAGCTCAGAATGACCCCGAGTCTTTAATTGTTCCTGATGTAAAAAGCTGCACTGAAACATAGCACAGTTTTTTATTTTTTGCATAATGCTGGATCTTTGGAAGAATGTAATACAGCTACTTGATAACTAAAGAGCAGCAAATCACCTGAGCTGGATGGCATACATCCCAGAGTGCTGAAAGAACTGAAATATTAAACTGTAGACATAAAGATGCAGTGGAGAGCAAAAGATCATCTGAGTTGAAGTTTAACATTTCACCTTAGATGATCTAATCATGCCCAGTCCCCCTGCTGCAACTGCTTGAACTTCTGTTTGAAACACTTCAGTGGGAGAAGGGGCTGTGGACAAAGAATGTAGCTGACTTTTGGAGAAAATATGCTTTTAACTTCTACTTGAATTGCTTCAGTAGGGGAGAAGAGTGGTTATGAGAGAAGTACTATAACTGACTAAAGTGAAGAAAATAGACTTTGAACTTGTGATTATAAGGGATAGTGCCAAAAACCATAGCATATTTTAAGCTAAAGTAGTTGCATATCCAGAGATTGCAATTTAAACAGAGAGAGAAGGACAGAATACTGCATACTGAATTCTAAGAGTCTCATCTGTCAGTGTACAGTATCAGTCTAATCCATGGAAGTTCAAACCTAATCTGTACTGATAAATTCAAGCAGGGTTGGTAACGCGCTACCAAAGACAATGGAATCCAACACTGTGACTGCACATTCTACTTCTAAACATACCAAAATTATTTCTCCTGACTTTCTTTTTCTTAAAGTTTGTGGAAGGTCCTAACTTCAAAGGAAACTTGGGCTGCAATGAAAAAAATCTGTGCTGAGGAATATTTACAGTATGTTAAAATTTAGGAGCTAACTGTGCTGCTTATTCACAGCAAAAGAGTTACTCCAAGGTCAAGTCTACTGTATTTGCAATTCTTTTTACACTTCAGTTGATCAAAAGGAAGACATTTTTTCCTTATTTCTAGTGTTGAAGAGGTACAACTACTCACACCACTGGCAGCCATGAAGAATTATTTCAGTGCGTAAAAGGAAGAATTTAAATGTGCAAGTCCTGGAAATCACAATTACCCTGGTATTTTGCAAAAGGCTCGGATGAACATGAGGCCTCATGTAAAATACCATAAAAAATGTTGCCACCACCTCCAGTAGCAGCAATGCTTTTACAAAAAAGCACGTTGTAAAAAGAATCCATATCTTCTTTACACTGCTACAGCCAAGAACATTGCAGATTCCTGGATGCAGGAACACAGATAGGGCCACTGGTGGGGTAGCTAACCCACCCCCTACCCATATACCCCCTGACATCACTCAATCAATCCTCCACCCCGCAAAACGAGCACCCCTTATTTGACAGCTTGACACCCTAGCAATGGTACCAAGAGACTAACACTAGGGGGTCAGGGGTGCTAGTTTGATTTCAAGCGACCAATAAATATGAAATCAGAGTTTACTCCTGACCCCTACTATACATCAAGGAGACCCCTAGTAACAGCCAGGTGGGATCAGAACTGAGGGGGCCTGGGTACTCATGATGCATGGAGGGAATCCGGGGAAGGTCAGGGATGAGGGTGTTCCATCAGCTTTTTCATCTACCCCTTGATTTAGACCCCAAATCTAAATTGGGAGCTGGCATTTGCACATGCCTCAGGACAGGTGCAAAAGCTGACATGGAAATTATTTCAAATAGATGGGTGTTCCCACTGTAAAACAGGCATTTCTATCTATTTTTCGGGACTACTTAAACCATGCCCTCTAGAAAGCTATGTGTTCCAGGGAGGTACACATACAATAGCAGCTTTTAAAAATCACTATTTGCAGTGTGTGCAATCTACATGTGTAAATCTTGCTATTTACATGTGTAGATTCTTCAAAAATAAGAGCCTACATATGCCATTCTTCTGATCTTTAAACTTTGTTAGGAACACATTACTAAATAATTCACTAGAAGCTGAGCACACTCTCACAAGAGCCTGGTGCCAACAGGTACCTACAAAAGCACAAAAAAAAGAGATTAGGAAACTATTGCATTCACCACTGTTCTGATAATCCCCTGGCCTTCAATACAGAGTACACAAATAAAGAGGAGGTGAAAAAAAGTCCAAAGAAACAGTAGCGATAATTGCGATCTTTATTGAAGCATGTGGTAGTCCTACCCTACATAGCTGTGTATCATCAGCAACCTTCGTCAAGGCTGTAGGGACCTTAATTACACAACTAAAAACACAGAAATAACAATAACTGTATGAAGTTCTCAAAAGGAACACATTAAAAATATTGAACAAAGAGGATAAGAAGATCAATGAGTATAAATTAAAGTAAAATCAAACTTATATAATCATAATGGATAAAACACAGTGAAATCATAAACGTAATATATGTTAATGGGGGACCAATTAAAATATTATAAAATATGAATGCCATAACATAATAAAATTATGAAACATGGACCAAGCATTAATTGTAGGCAAATCATAATGGCCTGACATCAACATAGAAATCAAAACTGGCTGTAAACACGGCAGCCATATTTAAAGTAAAAAGCCAGCCAAACTGTTAAATGACAGGTACCATGGCAACCCTTCAGGAATGTGAGCAGGGGAGTGGCACTGTGCTAACTGAATACTAATGAACAAAAAGTATGTTTTTTCATGCGGACCCAGGACAAGTGAACGGGGCCATCAGGGGCAAAAATTAAAAAACAAATAAGAAGAACATTGTAAGAAAAAATATAAATATAAAAGGGTAAAAGACTGAGTAGTATTGCTGCAGAAGCACAAAAAGGAAGCAAGAGCTAAAACAAAGTAAAAACCGAATAGAAATAGTAAAATGAAAATTAAAAACTAAATGGGCAAGGACGTAAACCATAAAAATAGCATAAGATATTTAAAGTATTTAAATTATGAAAAAAAGCAGTTACTCACCTGTAACAGGCGTTCTCCAGGGATAGCAGGAATCAGTCCTCACATATGGGTGATGTTGGCACCGATGGAGCCCGCGCGGAGCATTTCCCCAGCTTTAAGCCTTTGGGAATACCACCATGCATGCGTGGTCCCCTTCCCGCCCAAAGGTGCTATCTTACTCAGTCAGGTACCATAGCTATAGCCCCTTCAAGAAGATGGCAAAAATATACAGCAACTCCAAGGGGAGAAGGAAGGGTTGTGAGGACTGATTACTGCTGTCCCTGGAGAACGCCTGTTACAGGTGAGTAACTACGCTTCTTCCAGGAATAAGCAAGAAGTCAGTCCTCACATATGAGACTCACTAGCTACAGGCTACCAAGGACCTGTAGGAAAAAGCACAGCAGCACCGTGAGCCATCACCATTGAAAGCCGAAGGCAGCCCGAGGACCCCGAGTCCATTAATAGCCACACTCCCAGTAGCCGGAACAAGAAGGGTCAGAGGGCAGGAGTTGCTTAAACCCCAAACAGATTACGGAGTACAGCCTGGACGAAGGCAGCATCCCGATGGGACTCTCTCTCCAGGCAGTAATGCACTACGAAGGTGTGAGTGGAAGACCAGGTGGTGGCCCAGCAGATGTCTGCCAGTGGCACGAAGCGCAGGTTGGCAACCAACATTGCCATTGCATGGACATTTTGAGCCGTGACTCGGTGGTCCAGGAAAAACCTGGCCTGGGCCTGGGCAAAGGCGATGCAATCCACCACCCAGATGGATAAGGTATGCTTGGTGACCGCCAGCCCCAGATGGCTGGGATCGAAGGAGACAAAGAGCTGCCCGGATCTGCAGTGGTCCCGAGTCTGTGGCAGGTAGAAAAAGAGAGCCTTCTTACAATCCAAGGTGTGGAGAATCACCAACGCCTGGTCAGCATGGGGCTTCGTGAAGAAAGTGGGCAGCTCTATCTCTTGATTGAGATGAAAATCTGAGACAACCTTAGGAAGGAACTTAGGGTGAGTCCGCAAGACCACCCTGTTCCTATAAACCCTCATGTATGGTGCCTCGGCCATTAGCGCCTGGAGTTCGCTGACTCTCTGGGCGGAGGTGAAAGCTACCAGGAAGGCCACCTACCACAACAGATGCCACAACAGGCAGGTAGCCATGGGCTCAAAGGCTGGCTTCGTCAGCTTCATGAGGACCACATTGAGGTCCCATTCAACGAAGGAGGGCGGGTAGGAGGCCTAGAAAGGAGCAAGCCTCGCATGAAACAAGAGACAAGCCGTTGCCCCGAAAGAGGCTTGCCTTTGATGTGGTGGTGGTTCGCTGAGATGGCATTCAGGTGAACCCTGACCGAGTTAGACTTCAGCCCTGACTGTGAGAGGTGGAGCAGGTACTACAAGACCAAACTGGTAGGGCATGAGAATGGGTTCGCTTGGAGCTCCAAGCACCACACAGAGAACCGACGCCACTTGAAGGCGTAAGCCTGTCTGATAGAGTCCTTTCGTGAGGCCAAAAGAATGTCCTCGATCTCCACGGGAAGATGATAGGAGGCTAGAGTGACCTACTCAACTGCCAAACCGTGAGGGACAGGGACCTCAGATTGGGATGAAGAAACAGCCCCTCCTCCTGCGTCAGCAGCTCCGGTGAGAACCCAAGAGGGACCAGGAGCTCCGTCGAGAGACGGAGCAGCAGGGGAAACCAAGGCTGCCTGGGCCACCTCAGGGCTATGAGGATCATCGAGGTCCTCTCCCGCTGGACTTTGAGAAGGGTCTGGGCAATGAAGGACATGGGGGGAAAGGTATACTGCAGGCCCATTTCCCATGAGATGAGGAAGGCATCGGAGGCCACCCTTTCCGGGTGCTGGAGGGAACCGCAGAACCAGGGGAGCTGCAAATTCGCAGGACTGGCGAAGAGATCCAGGTCTAGAATCCCCCAATGCTGTAAGAGCCGCTACACTGTCCTGGGACACAGGCACCACTTGTGCGGCTGGAGGACTCTGCTGAGCTGGCCCACCAATGCATTGTCCTGGCCGGGGAGGTAAGTAGCCTTTACAGTCATACCCTGACTCACCACAAAGGAGCATAGGGCTGTCATCTCTGAGCAGATGCCGTAGGAGCCGGTACCTCTTTGCTTGTTCACATAGAACATCGTGACATGGTTGTCCATCTGGACCAGCATGGCTTGGTGCTGCAGGCGGTGCCTGAAAAACCTGAGTGCAAGGCGGATGGCCCGGAGCTCTAGCAGGTTGATCTGCTGCCAGGACTCCTAGAGGGACCAGGTCCCCTGCGTGCACCGCCCCACGCAGTGGGCTCCCTAGCCCGCCAGGGAGGCATTTGTCGTCAGGACCACCTGATGCTCCAGAGCTTGGAAGGGCATGCCTCGAAGCAGGTTCTGAGACTCCTGCCACCAAGTGAGAGACTCCACCATGCTGGGAGAGATCGAAATTGGGTCTTGGATGTGCCGGTCGACTGCACCCACTGCGCTTGGAGACACCTCTGCGCCAACCGCATGTTGAGACAGGCATTGGGCATGACATAGACCATGGAGGACATGTGTCCGAGAAGGCGAAGCATCATCTGGGCTGAGACGGCACTGCGGCACCACATCTCGGACGCCAGGGACACGAGGAGGTCTGCCCTGTCCTAAGGAAGGAAAGCCAAGTCCTGGAGGGTGTCCAAGCGAGCCCCGATGAACTCCAGGGATTGAACTGGAGTGAGGTGGGATTTTGGGTAATTGATCAAGAACCCCAGATGCTCCAGGAGGCGAATAGTGCAGTCCACGGCCTGCCGGGCTTCGGAGGCTTTGCCTCCTGTTATGAGCCAGTCATCTAGATATGGATAGAAGAAGGTGCCCTGCAGCCGAAGGTGGGCCGCAGCCATGGCTAGGCATTTCGTGAAGACCCGCAGGGCGGACATGAAGCTGAAAGGAAGCGCCCTGTACTGGTAATGGTTTCCCTGAACCATGAAGCGGGAGTACTTTCTGTATTTGGGATGGATGAGGATGTGAGCAAAAGCATCCTTTAAGTCCAAGGAGCATAGCCAATCGCCCTGGAACTTGCTTAGGTTCCACAGGTCGAGGATGGGCCGAAGGCCCCCTGTGCACTTTGGGACAAGGAAGTACCGGGAGTAAAACCCCTGTCCTCAGAAGTGCAGTGGGACTGGTTCTACCGACCCATCCTCGAGGAGACCTGCAAGCTCCTGACTCAGGAGGGCCTGGTGCTGTGGAAGCTGACTTGGCTCCTCTGGGAAGTACGGGGGTGGGACCTGGTCCAGATGGAGGAGATAGCCCTCCCGAACAACCTGGAGGACCCAGGTGTTGGTGGAAATGGACTCCCACCTGTTGTGGGAGAAGTGGACCAGACGCCCCCCCGACGGACAGCCGCCCTGCCAGCGGACAAGAGGTTCTGCCAATGGCATCAGAACCCTAGGGACAGCTGAGCCAATGCCAGGGGTTGGGCCTTGGGACTGTTCGGCTTACAAGGGCCATGGCCCGTTGCTTTGCCCTGGCAACCCTGAACAGGGGTCGAAGCTGGCAGGTAGGGAAGATAGCTCCTGTACGGGAGCCCCTTTCAGTGGAAGAAAGGCTTTTTGCTCTGCTGTTTCTTCCTGGGGAGGAAGGACGTTTTCCAGGAGAGGCGAGTATGAGTCACGTACTCCATTTCCATCTCTGCTGCCTTATCCTCCATGGGCTTGCCGAATAGTTGCTCCCCAAGGTAGGGAATATCCAGGAGCTTCTCATGGACCCACTGCTCCAGGTCCGAAGACTGGAGCCAAGCCTCCTGGTGGGCTCCAATGTCAGCTGCCACCACCCGGGCAGAAGACTCGAAGCCATCATATGCCACTCGTGAGAGGTACTTCGAGCATTTTCTGACGGACTTCAAGAGGGCCTGAAAATGCTGGAGATGGTCTCCGTCAAGGCCCACCGCAAAGACTCCGAGCTCTCTAGTGAGAGCACGGAGGAACATCCCAATGTATAATTAGTAAACTTGGATGCGGCATGAGAGCATGGAGCCCTGATATGCCTTGTGCCCGACGGCATCAACGATACAAGACTCTTTGCCCAGTGGGACCAAAGATTGAGTCTTCAGGCTCTTTAGCTTCTGCATGGCCTATTCAACCACCATTAAGGTGTGCAGAAGCTGGGTTTTCCGAAACCCCAGACCCTGCTGAACCCTATACATAGTATCCAGGTGCTGGCTCACGACAGGGACTGAGGCCGGGGTCTCCTACATGCAGAGGAGGAGTCGGTTCAGAATGGGAGGAACCGGCACCAAGAGAGCTTTTCTCTGAAGGGCCTCATATTGCAGAATATCAAACTCTCCTGCGCAGGCTCCTTCTCCGACTTGGTGGCGAGCGCTAGGGCCTTTGCCATGTCCTGGACGAACTCCAGAAAGGAGGTTTCCTTGGGAGGTGACCACCGCCTCTGGGTCAACAGGGAGGGGTCCAATGGGAAATCTCGGTGGGACCGAGTCTCCGGAGAAGTCTCCCCGTCAGACTCACTCTGAGCAATCTGTCGAGGACTCGAGGTCGGGCAGCTCAATATGGGTCAGTGACCCACGCTGGGCTTCTGAGGCCCTTTTAAAACTAATTAACACAATATAGGGGTATGTTTACTAAAACCCCGGTAATGTGCGGGCCGCACTAGTGTGCGGGTGCCATATAAAGAGTGGGCGTTTCTTTCTGAAAAAGCAAAACCGGGATTTAAATATGCGCTAAGGTGCGTGGCGCCCATGTGCTCCCCGCACATTAGCACATGAGAAAGCTGCGCGGGAGGCATAAGCAGCGTGCTGATGTGCAAGCAGAAGAGCAGAGCCACAGCACAATGGTTAAGACACTTACCAATGGTGCAGAGATCAGGGGTTCAATCCCCCACAGTGCCCAATGAAGAGGGCTGGCTGAGGCATTACTTTAGGAGCCAGTTTAATATTGGGCGGCATAAGGCAGCGCGCTATTGCTTTAGGAGGCATTTTAATATTGGGTGGCATAAGGCGGCACGCTGATATGCAAGCACAGGAACAGAACCACAGCACAATGGTTAAGACACTGGCCAATGGTACGGGGTTCAATCCCCCACAGTGCCCAATGAACAAGGCTGGCTGAGGCATTACATATTATGGGGAAGATTGCTTTAGGAGGCATTTTATTTTTATTTTAATTATCACTAATAGCAAAGGCACTCTCAAAGCGTGTTAACATAAGGCGCCCCATAAGGCACATTTTAAAGTGCACTGTCCGCCAAGGCACCCTAGAATGTTGCTTATAGGGCGCTTTATAGGGTGCCGTATGAGGTACCGCAAGGTCAGAGTACTGTTTTTGATGGCAGCACTGTGCAGTTTAAGGAATGAAAAGCATAAATAGGTGCGCTGCCATGCAAGGAGGAGCAGCAGTGGAGCACAATGGTTAAGGCACTGACTGCTGATACAGGGGTCATGAGTTTGCTCCCCAGTGTGCCTAATACATAAGGCTGGCTGAGGCATCAGCTTTGCAATGTACGTTTTGTTTCTTGCAGCACTTTAGTTTTATTTTATTAATTGCTGCCAGCAAACACGCCCTCACGTGCCGTAATTGAAGGTGCCGTAATTGAAGGTGCCGTATAAGGCACCCTATAAGGCACTCCATAAGGCACATTATAAAGTGCACTGTCCGCCACGGCACCCTAAAATGTCCCCTACAGGGCACCCTATAAGTTGCGTCACAGGATAATGTATAGTGCACCTTATATGGACGGGAACCATAAGGTGCCCTATAGGGCGCCCTATAAAGCGCCCTCAGAGGCACCTTATGGGTACAGTACGCTGAGGGTGTTTTTGCTGGCAGCAAAAATGTACATTAAAAAGAGATAATGCTTTGAGCAATCCTATCAAATAATCCCACTGTAGGTTTGAACTCATGACTGTTAGCTTCACAGGCAGTGAAGTAACCATTGGGCTACAGCTCTATAGCTACTAGCAAGCCCCTGACTGGCTGCAGAGAGCCTGCATGTCACCACACAGACAGTCTGTTGTGGACACCAGGATAGGGTTAGCACACTCGTACCCATGATGCACTGCACATGCAAATCAGCTGTCCACAGATGAACACAAGATGGGGTATGCACCCCCACAACACCTCGGCCTGGTAGGGGGAACTGACCATGTGCACCCTCACAGCACCTCAGCCTTGTAGGGGGTACAGACCGTGTGTTTTACTGGCACAGAGTAGCTACACACTGTCACATTGTGCGGGTACTGTGCTCACCCTGATGGTGTGGTGAGGCGCCCAGCACCAGGTCCACAGCACCTTCCAGGGCAGAAATAGGCCATGATGCAGGTTCAAAGCAGTGTTAATGTGTGAGATAGGTAGTTTCTGCAGAAACACCTTGGATATATCTGTCTGTCTTAGTCAGGTGTAGCCCCCATGGACCCCCAGGAGAATCATGTACCATCACCCTCCTCCTCCAGGGATGAGCGTGGCAAACAGGGTCTCCCATCAACAGACCCACATTCTACCTCTCTGCAATGGCGGCAGTAAAGGGGACCATCAACCCTGGTCCTGCTGTGGAAAAGACACCCTTCACAGAAGTCAATGCAGCTCTGCACATATCCATAACACAATAGCACACAGACATTAGGCCTGTATATGCTAAGCTGCACCCCACCACTCTCTGATATTCTCCTACAGCAAGCCTTCAGCCGCTGCACCCTGCAAGGCGCTCCATCAAGACACATACCAGCAGCAAACAGTCTGCTAGTTAGTCCATAGTGCATGTTCCTGGTGGAAATGCATGCACCCAGAACTGGGATGGCAGCACACACAACAAGCAGATAAGTCAGTGACTGGTCCCCAAAAGGAAACCCATAAATATCACATGACAAAAATACTATATAGCACTATGGGGGTGCCTAGCCATGCTGTCGTCACTGCACAGTCAGGGTAAGAGTGATCTCCCAGCAGGACATACTGAGGTCACCCTGTCTGTGTAGGTGGTGGCCAAGCACTAAAATGTCCCAGTCAGTGCCCTATGCCCTGTGCAGATGCACCCTGGCTAGGCCACCCTGTCTGGGCTATACCCATGGTACCTTGCTCCTCATTATGCACATTGGCAGGCCAATACTGGCAACAGTGCTGGCAGTGTGGGCTGTGGAAGGTGTTTGCAGCCACTACACACTGTATAGACAGACACACACTCCGACACCTATGCCAGCATTGTGCTACTATAGAGGAGTCTATCAGCCCTGGCCACCACACTAGTCCTGGGCACAGTACAGGCATGGATATGGTACACAATACTGTTGGGGGGCACTCCCCAGGGTGGTAAACACTGTCAGAGACCAGACCTGAAGCACACACCACAGACATCCAAAAGATTGTTATGATGGAGCTCAAACAGCAAACTGTGCTTAACGTAGAAATCGCTATCTGGCAGTAATCATAAAAAACGTTTGATAGCTGTGTACCGTATACCCAGGTGTAGGGTGGCTTTGCTAAGGTGTGCAAGTGCTAGTATTGGGGGATGCACGCAGGGCCCAATGTCCTGCCCCTCCAGGAGGCATTGGCTAATGGGGCCTGTGGGTGTGGGTGTGGGTGTGTCTGCCCCTGTTGGCTGCTGCTTTACGGCAGAGGTTCCCAACTCCAGTCCTGGTGTGCCTAACACTGTTCGGGTTTTCATGCTGTCCCTCATGAATATGCATGAGCTACATCTGCATACCATGAGGGTGGTGCATAGATATGCAGCACAGGCATCTTTATTAGAGGCAGCATGGAACCTGAATGGTGTTTGGCCCTCCAGGACTGCATTTGGGAGACTCTGCTCTAGGTAATGCACATTTCTATGATGTTTGTGCTGTGTGGGGTAAACTATAGGTGTTTGACCCATGCTTATGTTTTCAGCAATAAAGGTTCAGTCTTTACTACCATGTTTTCTGCATAGGTAAAATAAAGGGACTGGGTTGTCTGGAGCCCCAGCTGGGATTTGAACCTGTGACCTTCTGGTCCTAAAGGCACTGGCTGTGTTCGCTGCACCACCGTCTTAGCACGACAACAGTGCATTCCCTGGGGAGTCCATGGTTGTTTGTCAGACAGGGCCTGTCTGTTGGAGTGCACTGCACCCACGTGAAGGGGGCTAGGCCACCGTCTGCTGTGGGCAGCAGCCACTGCCCCCTCCACCAACGGTACCTCTCCACCACCATGCTGACATGGCCTTATATTGGAGACAGCATCACAGCTGTATGATATGTGGCCCTCCAGGACTGCATTTAGGGGACTGTGGTCTAGGTAATGTACATGTTTCTGGTGTCTGTGCTCTGTAGGGTAAAATACAGGTGTTTGGACCATGCTTATGTTCTCTGCAAAATAGGTTGGTCGTTACTATCACGGTTTAGTGGTGGGTAAAATATGGGGATTGGGTTTGCAGGGGCCCCAGCTGGGACTTGAGCTGCTGACCTTTGGCTCTTGAACACACTGTCTGTGTTCATTGCACCACACTGTGGCCACAGAGACAGTGCAGTCCTTGGAGATAGGAAACCTGGCCAAAGAAATCAGAAACCCTGCTCTGCACAATTTCACTGTGGGCTCATTCACCTTGTATGGAGACAAAAGGGCAAATAAACTTTGGAAATGGCCTCGAAAAAAAGGGAAATAAAACATAACCAAGCTGGGCAAAAGTGATATCAATGGGCCACAGTAAAAAACACTCCCAGGAAAGCTCCAAAAAAAAGAGTTTTTTGAAAGGGTCTACGGAGCGTAGACCTTTCCAAAAATAATTTCCTTTTTTTTGGAGCTTTCCTGGGAGTGTTTTTTATTGTTGCCCATTGATATCACTGTTGCCCAGCTGGATTATCATTTTTTAGAATTTTGGTGTGGTCATTTTCTATTTTTATTTGCTATTTTGTTCTGTGCACATGTATCACACTGCTCACGTTTTGTAGGTTTCCCTGGTTTTGCTGTACATTGCTGACAGAAATTGTTTCTCTTCCCTTTACATCGGCTCTACCGCGAGGTTTTCACTCACGGTATTTTTTTAGTTGAATTTCAGCCCCGCTCCTGTGCGGGGAGCCTCTCCCCTCCCACTCTCCACCCATTGACCCCGTCCCTCCGCCCCTCGGGAGCCTTCCTCCGCCCTCAGAATGCCTTTCCACCCCCCTATCGCACATCAGCGCACCGCGCATTTGTGCGGGCCCGTTAGTGTAGCGCGCACGTGTGCGGGGCACAAAAAAGCACTATTAACGTGCGCTAAGGTACCTTAGCGCACGCTCAAGTGCGCCCCGCATAATTCTGCGGTTTAGTAAACATACCCCATAGGGTCACTAGATTCATACAACACAGAATATTCCTCTGTATAGACAGTAAATAAGCTTAAAGTTGGTTTGGAAAAGTATTATATTGAATGGCATGGAAATGGAACTTTTAACAGTGCTCAAATTTTACGCACGTGGAAGCCGATTCTGCTCCGGGCCTGCATTGTACCCGATTCTGCTCCTGTGGGGGCTAGTCATGCCTGCAGGAGCAGAATCGAGTGCAACTGGCTGGACGTGCCCTGATTCTGGGCACCTAGACATCCAGCCCACTACCTGACTAGCTCAGTCAGGCTCCTGCATGGAGCCACAGTGCCCTGTTGCCATGCAGGAGCCACAATCGCCTGCAGCCCAGCAAAGTTCTTTTCCCTGCAGCCCAACCCCCAATTGGGCTGCCGGGGTCAGGGTCAGGCTGAGGGGAACCTTCTGCACCCCTCACCTTCTTTTCCAGTCCCGGATCCATCATCCTGCTCTGTCTCTGTCTGTGCAAAAGGCAGACCCCGGACATACAGGGCCGACCCTGGAATTAGCCCTGTACATCCAGGGTCAGGTTCCTGCCCACTCCCCGCCCTTGCTCCTCCTCCAGCCCACCCCCTCCCATCCATGAACAAAGCTCTCGCACAACTTGCCTATACGTGCGGGGAGCTCTGTCTTCCGGATCGGCAACCCGGCGTTTAGTGCCTCTGGACGTCCAGATTGGACATCCAGACCTGCTAAACAAGGGTCAGAATGAGCACTATGGTGCATAATATAGCCATGTGCTGTCCTTTGCATGTGTGGTGTCATGTGTGTACATGCATATCCATGATAAAGGGTAAGGCATTCCCTGCTCAGAAGCCAAGGGTTTTGTGATATAAGCTGTTGGCATGTCATAGTAGGCACTGGCTTACGATTCTCTTATCACAATCCCGCTTCATAAAGGCGGCAGGCATGGAGCCAGCATGTTTGATACACAGAGGATCATTTAATGGATTTGGAGAGTGAATTGGATAAGTCTACAGTTCATTCTAACGAAGATCTGCTTCTAAAGGTTCATTTTATACATCTGAACTCTGAGGCCACGCATTCTTAAATTTTCATTTCTTTAATATTTTTTTGTTGAAGGTTTCTTTGCGAGGATGAGGAAGGGATTAGGACAAATAACCCTGAAATGACATGAACCATAATAAATGTTAAAACATGACAGAGGGACAGGACCAGCCCTTCTTGTTACAGACCTACTTGCTATTTTTTCTTTCTTGTTAAATGATTACTCTTTTGTGAATAATCCAATCAAATTCAATTTTTTGCTAAGTGAATTAAAAATGATCACCAGCTTGAGCTTAACGAAGCTACCCAGAGGTGGACGAATTCGCAGTTATGTTCCTAGCTTATCTGGAAAGAGATGGATATGCTAGGTTCTAGGCAACGGAAAGATTATCCAAGTTGAATTTAACACCTAAATTAAAAAGTATGATAACTAAGATGAATAAGGCCAGAACCCATATAAAGGGAACATCTACTGACATCAAAAAATAAATCAAATACAATACAGCAAAAAAAAAAAATTGCTAAACAATTTTACCGATGGAAACTCAGGGCCAGAAGAAAAGATGAACAACTCCCTCTTGCAAAAAGCATATTGAAGGGAACATAAAATGACTTCATGCAGACTTATCCCTGATAGACAAGTATCTAAAAGGATTAAGACTATCAATATAATGAGAAAGATCCGAAACACCAAATTGAAACATGCTGCATTAACAGAAGGCCTTGTTTGCATGTTCCAATAACAGGAGGAGGAATTTAACAAATCCTGAAGAGTGGTCAAGATTTTGGCAGCTGAGATTTAATGCTAAAAAATGCAGGGTCATGAATTTGGCCACAAAAAATCCAAGGGAGCAGTGCAGTATAGAGGTTGAAGTACTACTGTGCACAAAAGAAGAGCAGGGCCTGGAGGTGATTAGCCACCTTGATATCATCAGAAACAAACAGGTAGAGAAGGCAATGGCGAAGGCCAGAAGGATGCTTGGGTGCATAGGGAGAGGAATGGTAAGCAGGAAGAAGGAGATGATAGTGTCTCTGTATAAGCCTTTGGTGAGACCTCATTTGGAGTACTAAGTGCAATTCTGGAGACCACACCTTCAAAAGGATATAAACAGGATGGAATCGGTGCAGAGGTTGGCTGCCAATATGGTCAGTGGACAGATCGCTATATGTATAGTTTGGAGGAAAGGCAGGAGATATGACAGAGATGTTTAAATACCTCCATGGCATAAATGCACAGGAGGAGAGCCCATTTCATTTAAAAGAAAGCTCTCCAACGAGAAGGCATAGGATGAAGGTGAAAAGGGATAGATTTAGGAGTAATTGGAAATATTTCTTTATGGAAAGACTGGTAGATGCATGGAAAAGTCTACCAGTGAAGATAGTAGAAACTAGGACGGTATCTGAATTCAAGAAAACATAGGACCAACACAGAAAATCTCTAAAGGAAAAAAAGGAACTATAGTAGATAGTATGGAAGGGCAGACTAGATAGGCCACATGGTCTTTTTCTGCCATCATGTTTCTATCTTTTTGTATTTTGATGGCATCCTGCATTCTTGGATAATAACCCTGCCTTGAAATATACAAATAAACCATGGATTGATCGACAGTGATTCCTAACATCAGGATCCAGCAAGGAATATTTGAGGGATACTCTTTGTCACCCATTTTGTTTTGAATGGCCTTCATCCTAAAGATGTTAACAATCCAGAGATATCACACTTATTGTATGTAGATGATTTAAAGCTCTACAATTCAAGTGGCTAATAAAGTGAACAACTCCTTGTAATGAAAGGCTTCTCAAATGACATCAAGATGACATTTTGACTTGACTAATGTACTAAAGCAACCTTCCACAGAGAAGGGCTCGACAAACCCCAGGTGCCAGGTCGCCATGGCAACTGAAAAATCAGACCTGGCGCCTGGGACAGAGCACATGTGGGCAGAAGGATTACAAAGGCAGAGAGTAGCACTGCCTGTGTAGAGGGATCCCATCTCCCACGGACAGACATCGCCAGTCTCTACCGTGATCACAGCCTTTTGCAGCACTTCTGCCCACAAAAGATGGGATCCCTATGGGCAGAAATGCTGCTAAAGGACATGATCACAGCTGAGAGTGGCAGAGTCTGCCTGCAGGAAATGGGATCTCCCCAGGCAGACAGCACTGATCTTGCACAGCCCTTCTGCCCACCGTGATCCTATCTCCCATGGGCAGAAGTGTTGCAAAAGGCTTTGACTGAGGCAAAAGTATTGCAACTGCCAGGAGCCTGCAAAACAACCCCCAAAAGGTTAGATTGCAGAGAGGCTGAAGGAATTTAAAGGGGCAGCAGGTTTTGTTTAAGAATGAATGGTGGGGTGGCCAGGGCTGGTGGTATCATTATGAGAACTAGGAAGTTGCCTAGAGTGCCCGCCCTCCAAGAGTACCCATTGCCGCCACTGTCCTCCTCTTGAGACCTTCAGCATTGGCAATGGCCACCAACTGCCTTGCGGCACTTACCTTAAACGTTTGGCACCAGAGAGCAGAAGTTGGAGAGAAGCATTCTGCTGTAGAGCACACTGACATCCCCCAGTTTCCCGGCACATGTTGGAGAAGCACTGGAGAAGCGCTTGAGCTGACATCATCAAGGGCTGACCAGGTGCCGTATTTACATCCCCGCAGCTGCTCCACTCATTGAGAGCAGGAGTTGGAGAGGAGCGTACTGCTGTGGAGCAGTGCTGGAGAAATGCTTGTGCTGACATCATCAAGGGGTGACCAGATGCCCTATTTACATCCCCACAGTTGTTCCACAGCCGCGGACATGACCCGCAGTCACGTGACCAAAGGGGCACACGCCCCTTTAGTGCCCCTTTGGGACCACTTCAGGCCTTCGGGCCTGAGTATTGTTACAGGAGATACCCAAGGACAGGGGGAAGAGGAAGGCTAAGCAAGCAGGAGCTAAGGCTACAATGTTTATGTTTATGTTTATTATAAATTTGATATACCGCTCAGGCCAATACTATATCATTTTAGAAAATAGGAAAAGAATGCCATTTATGAGATAGGACAGAATAGAGGACAGAAACAGTCAAACAGATAAGAGGAAGAGAAGAACAAGGAACAGCAAGTTACCACGATATATAAGCATGACAAACCAGTCCATGTCATCAGTGTAAACTCCAGAAACAGACGCCACGGTCCAATGCCAAAAGATGTGGTAGGACCTATGGATTTACATTTAATTTCTTTAACAGGCGTGGGGGCTGGGTCCGACTCACAGCAGGTGGAGTCATCCTCCCTCGAATCTGTGGCAGCGTCTCTTGGTCCCATCATAAGGACTCCTAATCCAGGTATTGCACTGTTGGCTGACAGTGAGGGGGGTTTTCTCTCTCAGGGGATTGTCTCCAGGGCTGAAGGTCGAGTTCCATTTGAAGAGTCCTCACAGACCCAGACTGTTACTATTTTAAAGCCTATTTGCTTAGTTGGAAAAATACCTGGGCAAGTTTCGGGACTGATGGTACCTCCTACTGATGTTACCTTATTGGATATTTGGAAACTTGTTTCAGAAACAAAGAAACTTTTGCATGGTTTCATTGATCAGACAGTTCAATTTTCAGAACGGGTTGTACAAAACGTTACGGAGATTGAGGTTTGGTTAACTGGTACTACTCAATGTGTTGATAAATTAGAGGGGCAGATGGCTGTGACCCATTCAGCCAGCACTCAAGATATTAAGGACAAATATGTATTGTTTAAACAAATAGCATCTCTGGAAAATGTAATCAGGGCCAAGAATTTGCGTTGTTTGAATTTCCCTAAGACATGATTACTTACTCCTTTAACTCTGTTTAAAAATTATTGCAAAGATGTATTATGTTTAGCAGATGTTGATAGTATTGTGGTACTGAAAATTTTCTATCTGCTCGTATGCGGCTTGTCATGGAGTGATGATGAGGCGCAGGTGGAGGAAGGAATTGAACCTGATTTGACTGATTTCTTAGAATCCTCTAATGCTCTTAACCCCTCCCGTGCCACCTTGATAGTTACCCTGCTAGCCGAGGATGATAAATAGCGAATTTTGAAAGGTTATTTCTTAAAAAAAAGATTTTACTTTCCATGGTCATAAGGTATCTTTGTTTCCTGATGTTTCTTGAGCTACACAACTAAGGAGAAAGTCCTTTTTGCAGCTGAAACCCAGGGACTTTCTTCCTCCATTTTCCTTGTAAGTATTTAGTTATGGTCGATGGGGTTAGGTATGTCTTTATTGACCACTTGCAGTTGGAAACATTTCTGACTAATAGACCAGGTGCTGTGTCAGATACAGTATAATTTTCTTATTTGATGGTTTTTTATTATTTTTGGTGATTGGGGTTCCTAAATAATGTTTTGTTACGTCTCTTCTCAAATGTTTGATTGCTCTCTGATATGTGGGCTGCTAAGCCAGAATTTTTGTGGGTTGTTTTTTAATTACTTTTACTTATTTCCTGTGTCTGGTCATTTCATGACAATTTGGTGTATTGTAATTGTATTTGTAAAATCACATAAATTTAAAAAAAACAAAAAAAACCCTTGGCATTGTGGGGCTGTTTGCTTCCACCCCCTCTGACATCCAATGCTGACTTTGTGTTTCCAATATTCAAGCTACAATTGCACTAGAGACCTATACAGACATGTGGAGCCCGATTCTGAAAGGGGCACATCTGGGCCCGGTGCATGTCTCCAGATAGGATATGCACGCAGAGGCCCAATTCTACAACCCAGTGCAGATATGTACAGGGTGTTGTAAAATCAGTGTGTGGCCATGGCCGGCAAAGCACTCCAACTGGCGGCCTATCAGCTCACCTTGCGCCATGCACACATGTAGGCTGTGCACACACTGCCCAGCTGCTCAGTGCACCTGTAACCCCAAAAATGCCCCAACCCCATGTCCTCCAGCCCACAACTGGATCCAGGAAGAAGGCGCCCCCTCCCCCCAACATAACACACACATCAACTTCAGCAAGGTGTAGACAAGGCTGCTGGTGACCATGGTCATCGAGCAAGAGGAGATTCTCCTTCCCACTGGGCAGAGACAGCCAGCCCACACAGCAGCACGCAGGGGCTGGGAACATATCAGGACCACCCTCGTCCAGTAAGCACATCACAAAAGAGGCAGACAAACGTGGAAGCAGAGAGAAGTGGGCAGGCTGGATCAGCACCCAAGTTGGCACAGAGACAGCATGCACCAAGGTAGAGAGGAGGAAGGACAGGGGAAGTAAGGATCTGACACAGGCAGAAAGCTGGCAGGCTGCACAATGACAGGACAGCACAGCACAGAGAGAGCAATCCGACAGCAGTGGCCCAGGAAACAAGGGAGAACAGGATGCATGCAGGCCCACAGTGAAGGCACAGGGGGACACAAAGACAGATGAAAAGGACACGCATAGCTGTAAGCAGTCCCAGAATGTCAGCTGCATCCCCAGGTCACACAGATGCCCCCTCAAGAAGCAAAATAAAGGGCCCTGTACATGCCCCGAGGTAGGAGGCAAACCCAGATCCTGAGCACTGTGGTTCAGGGCCAGAACCATCAGGCTACAGCTGTCAGTGCTCCAAAGCCCCTAGAGGTGAGGGAACATGGCCCTATGCAGATACACCAAATGCAATGACCAGCTGCTAATCCCCCCCTGGCATGGCATGGCAGGGTGATGTGCCACTGAGAGCAGATGGGAACACAGCACATGATGGGCATGTGCAGAGTGCCAGCAGAACCACCGCATAGACAGGTCTGTGCTCTGGCACAGGTGAATGATGAGATGTGACTTTACCCTACAGACGTTTCTGGATCCTGTGTGACACGGAAGCCTATCATGTGTGTGCTGCTCAATCTGCTGCACACACCCGTGGCTGATACGATGTATCTGGCAGCAGCTTCAGGAGGAGCAGGGTGAGTAGTGTCATACCCCGCCCTCTGCCTTAGGCTTGGATGGCTGGGGTAGCCATTATTTTTCTCTATTGAAGGTTAAATCAACCAACTTTCCTCTTGTGATGCATGCTGGGAAAAGTAGTTTTCCTTCTGATAGAAAATAGTCATGAAGCCAGAGTTATAGGCAAAACTATAACAAAGTTTATTTCTCCCAAAAGCAAAGGTTCAAAGTAAGTTGCACCAGGATACTTCTCCAGTATTTGTTCAAAAAGGTTCTTTATACAAGTGTGCTGGCTGAGCTTTTACATTCATTTAATCCAAATGCAGCTGCTTCTCACGTATACAGAAAAGAACAAAACATGGCAGCTTCCTTTCCCAAAGAAAATATCTTCTTTTCTTTAGGTTACACTCAGCTTATACTATACAGTTTAGCAAAGGCTTTCAATACTGTCTGCAAAGCACAAAGTACAATCCATAGGTTGTTCTGGCTGTAAGGAATCACTCTCCTTAGAGTCCACCTGCATTGCTTCAGGTTCTTGTGCTGCACTGCCTTGCTTTAAACTACTGGCGAATGCCTCAGGGTGTTTTCTCCCTAAAACTCCCTGTGGGTCTTTTAAACACAGCTCTAGTGAATAGGGATAAGCAGTACCTGAGCCTGAGGAAACTCCTCTCTGCAGCTGTGTGGCTATCTCTTGCCAGCTCTGGGGAAACAGTCCCTTGTCCCTTAGTTTAGGTTCCTCCCTGGAGCTCTGCCACGGTTCACCGTTCAAGGCTGGGCTCTGCAGACTTCTGCACTGAGTCTTGGGCACCCACCTATTGAACTCTCTGAACCTTTTCCTTCAGTGCTGGGGTTTGAAGGTTTTCCTGCTCTTTCTCTCTGAGCACGCCAGACCACCTTCGTGTACTCTCCCCTTCTGCTTTGCTTGCTTCAGTTCCTTTCCTCCACGTGGCTTCCTTCCTCCAGCTACTGTGTTTCCTCCAACTGTGCTCCCATCTGGGCTGCCTTCCATGCTGTTCTCTCTCGTGCTGCTCTCTCTCGTGCTGCTCTCCCTCATGCTGCTCTCTCTTGAGCTGTTCCTGCTGCTCTCCCTTGTGCTGCTCTCTCTCAGGCTGCTCCCTCTCGGGCTGCTTTTTTAACTCACTCTCCAGCCCTGGTTTATATCCCTGTTTTCTGATCAACCTCCTTGACTCTCTAGACAGGTGTTTGTAATCAGTTTCCAAGCCTGTTGCTACATCATCAGGGCTTGGGTGTGTCAGCTTAGCTTTTGAATCCCTGTGTTTGTTTTCTCCAGAGAACTGCTGGAATGTGTGCTTTTCAGGGCTGTGATCTTTCCTAAAGGTAGAATCATTCTTTTCCTCTACTTCCATGAGCTCACTAGAGTCTTCCTTATCACAGTAGTCATGTAGATACCCTGTCCGAGCAGCAGGCCGACAGGCCCTACAACACTGAGGTGGGCCAACACATGTAAGAGCAGACACTGCTGTGACATGGACTCCACAGAAACAGCACACCCTCACCCCAGGGTCCCAGAACACATATTCTCAGCCCATGTTGTAAGGAGATGGGATGTGCTGGAACACCTGTGTGTGTGGCTGGCCCCCCAGCAACCACAGTCATGCAGCTAACCAAAATCTCCTTCCCCCACAGTAGCAGCACAGCGGAAAGAGGACTTTCCAACCCTGTCCCCAGATGGCTCCACCACTGACAACATGGAGGATGCCGGTGCAGATACACTTCCCAGCCACAGTGGAAGCAACAGCACGAACAGCAGCAGGAGCAGCAGCAGTGTACAACAAAGCTCCACCCTCCTGTCCAGCCCAACACCATCTGCAGATGACAAGGAGGATGATAAGGGGCTGGCAGGGGAGGCAGAATTCTCCTCCTCTACCCCCCTGAAGGGGCCAGAACCAATGGCAGTGGGCAGGGGGGGCCTATGTCCCACAGCACACCCGAGGGATAGTGTGCAACAGGGCGGTGGTCAGGTCCCAAAGGTGCCATGTGTAGAAGCCCTGGAGACCCTCATCCTCCAGCCCATGGTTGAGGGTGCATGTGGCGTAGCAGGGCAGGCGGCTGGGGAGGCCCCATGGAGTGTGTTTGGTGAGGCTGTAGCGACACAGACTGAGGGGTCAGGCAGGGGTTGGGAGGGTGTTGCAGCTGAGTGCATGCAGGAAGGTGAGTGGTTGGAGGGTGATGATGAGGGTGAGGTGTCTGTGTGCCAGCAGGGGGAGCATGTGGGGGAGTATGAGTGGCAGGAGGGGGGTAGTGAAAGAGAAGGCTCAAGAGTGCATGCAGGGGGAGCATGTGGGGGTGTATAAGTGGCAAAAGCGGGGTAGTGAAGGAGAGGGCTCGTAGTGGATGAAGGGGGAGCATGTGGGGGGGTGTGAGTGGCAGGAGGGGGGAGCAAGGGTGTCTGGACAGAGGAGAGGCAGGGTGTGGGTGCGGGCGAGGGTGAGTGGGTAGATTAGATGTTGGATCTGAGTGGGGGTGTGGGAAGGAATGTGACAGTGCAGCTGGGGGGAATGCGGATGGTGAGGAGGCAGTAGGTGGCCCAAGTTATGGAAGCTGGGGTTGTCAGGAGGCAGTGGCGGTGCCGGATCATGTCAGTGACAAGGGTGGAGATGCTGCAGAGATGCCATCATCCATGTCCATATAGGAGCAGCATGCCCATGTTGGTGGGCTACATAGTCCATATCTATCTGAAGTGGGACCTGATATGGGGGCCCAAGAGGCAGTCAGAGGCCCCAAGGACTGGAGCATGTGCTGGCATGCAGCCTTGCACAGCTGTGCAGGCCCCTCTCACACCTCTTGTGCCATGTGGAGGGTCTCAGGGACAATGTTCCCTCTAATTTTCTGTAGGCTGTGTGCGCATAAAATATCAGCTGTGCAGCTTTTGAAGGAAGGTTAAATTTTTGTGCGCCACATAACGACACTCGGAGTTATATACTTTAAAATTTGACTACACGTCAGAATACAGTATGTACACCACATTGATTGCACTAGAAAATACTGTAGAACTTGTGAAAACCGTAAATACACAACAACTTTTAAATTTTAAGATGTCTGTGCTGTTTTCTATCAGAATCAGAACTGTAATTTTTGTGCGCTCTGTTATAAAGTATGTGCGCACGCTCGGCGAGGTGTGTGCGCGCGCACACGCACACAGCTTAGAGGGAACAGTGCTCAGGGGTGAGGTGTGGGGCCTGAGGGGTGAGCTCAGGGGCCTGTGCCTGCTGCTGGAGGCCCATCTGCAGCCCCACACACCACCCCCAAATCACACAGCAGGCAACCCTGTGGGTCACTGAGGGGACCATGCTATCTGGGAGGTGCCCAGAGGCAACAGTAGCATTAAGTGGCATGGTCAGCACTAGTGGCTGCTGGTGTAGTGACAGCCACCAGGGCAGACTGGCAGCCAATGTTAATGGCCCTGTAGGTGTGGCAAAGGTGGGGCTGGATCCCAGGGGGCACACCTGTTGGCCAGTCTGTGTGGGCACTGTTCGCCCATATTCTGTCTGTCCACTGCATGTTGGCTGGGAAAATAAAGTGTTATGCAATTCACCATGTGTGCTTTGTGTGCCTATGTGTGCCAAAGCAGCCATGGACATATGTGTCATGCCAAAGGGGGTACGCTGTGCTGCACGCCACATGTAAATGGCATATAGCCAGGTAGACTGGCCAACACAGTAGCAGGAGATGGTGCAAACATCCAGGGGGTTTGGGGAGGGGTCATGGGGGTAGGTGAGCCATGAACATGTGGCAGCAGCACAACTAGTGGCCCATGGGGGTGGCACAGGCCAGGGCAGATAGACGGTGCCGTGCTGGGAGTACCATGTGTATGTGGTACACTATGCGCCTGTCCCATGCCTTCCATGGTAGCCATAGGTGTGCACCACCTGCAGCAGGCAATGGGCAGGTGCCAGATTGCCAAAGGACAGGTGGACCATGCAATGTGTGCATCCCTGTTGCATCAGCCGTGGACACCATGCCATGGATGCCAATGTCCCGACATAGGGGCACCATGCAGGACAACATTGGTGAATGCCCCCGAACACATTCCATGCCATACACTGGATCAGGAAGGGTACATTATGTGGCTGGGCAGCCACCACACACCTGGCACATGTCAGCAAAAATAGTCACAGGGTAGGACATGAACCCACCACTGCTGGACCCAGCGGACCACTGTGGAGCACTGTTGTGAGCAATGTCATAGACAGGCAATGTGCACAATGAACAGGGGCATGACCTTGACACACAGGCCATGTCTGGCCGGTACGGTCATACACAGGACCTTGGCGGCTGCGGCACATATCCCATCCCCTCCCCATTCGCTGTCATGTGCTTTGGTTGTTATGGGTGGGATACATATGTACCAGGCTGTCAGGCAAAGTGTGCCTGAACAAGGCTAGCATGAATCAACACACCCTGTCTAGATGGTCCATGCACCTGTTGTGATAAGGAAGCTTATCATAGCTCAGGAAGGAGCTATAGAAAAGGTGAAGTGACTCTGAACAAGCAACCTGTCAGTTCTGGTAGAAATAAGAAAACAGAATTTTCCCATAAAAGACTACCAGTCCCAGAATGCACCAGGTTTCCAACAGCCATTAGAGGAGCTGAAGTGGGGAAACGTGTGTTCAATCAGGAGGGCTATGAGGTAATCCCCAAGCACTCATCTCAAAGGGCAGGGCCTGATTCAGCACAGCTGCGCTGTGTTAGGGAGGAGCACTCATCTAAGCAGAATAAGGGTAGAGTTTATTCTACAGAGAATTATCCTCATTATCCTGAGAATCAGCTTGAGCTTGATCATCAGTTTCATCTGAAGGATCATCAGAAGCAGAAGCCAAACCGGACGGACAGAGAAGGAAAGAAACCCTTTGGAAGAAGGAAGAGAAAAGCCTTTGAGAGGTCTAGAAGAGTCCAGAGCAGTACGTATACTGGGAGGCATTTCAAGGGCCAGCATACACCATTGGACTGGGGAAAGCCAGAGGAATGGTGCTGCAGAGCTAGGAATCTCCAGACGCTACCTGTGAGGGAGACGGCTGCACGTGGAAGGGACCCTAAGACCTGTGCCAGAAGGTATGTGAAGAGAGATCCAGTGTCCAGGGATCTGGATTGGAAGGCTGGACATAAGAACTGGACTACATACTGGCCAGGCTATATAGAGAGGAACTCTAACAGCAATGGAAGCTCAGGTATGAACACTGATCTATGCCCTAGCTATAACCTTGAAAGACAGCAGGGAAACAAGTATTCTCCTGAAAGTGCTCCACTGAGAGATTCATCTGTGCCAATCCATGATATTGAACCCATGCTTGTTGAAGAAGGGGGAATGATTGCAGATGAAGAATGTGTTTATATGGACTGCTCTCTGTCCAAACTCCTTTGGTGATTTTCTGTTATAAAGTACAGCAACCATCACAAAGAAATACAAACTTGTTCTTTAATCTACTCAGAAAAGCTCCTGAAGCAGGATTTGACCCACACAGTAGAAAGCAAGCCAGCTAAGGGGTTTCAGCTGGATAACTGCTAGCAATTGAGCCTTACCTAATTGCTTGTGAGCTAGGAGAGAATCACTTCTGAATTTATGTGGGAAGATATAAGAAGTTAACCTGAAAAGAACAGTTTTTTTTCTCTTTGTAGCTTTTGGTTTGTTGTTTGATACTTGCTGAGAGGATATTAGCTAAGCCTACAGAAAAAGACCAGTTTTGTTATCAACCAGGTCTTATTTCTTTTGCTTTTGATTGCCTGATAAGTTAAAAATGTTGTTTTCCTTATTTTGTTTTTCCAAGTTTAACACTGAAAGCAAGTAACCTGATTTATGTGCTACCAAGCATATCTGTGTTGGGAGAAATAACCCCATAAATAAATATCTTATTGGCTTTAACACTTGGGCACAACTAAATTATTGTCAGCAGCTGTGTCTGGTGTGAATGAACTACATTGCCCACAATCCCTTGCAAATCATATAGATATATGCACTTGCCAAGACTGTGAAGATTCTCAGCCAGGCAGCCGTCTGACACTGTGCATCTGTGACAGCATCGGGCTCATCCCCATCATCCATGGCTGGCTCGGGCTCATCAGACATTGGTTTCCTGTTCCACAGGGCAAAGTTATGGAGCATGCAGCATGCCTTGGTGATCTCTCATACCTTGCGAGGTCTGTATAGCAGCTCCTCCCCGGATCAGTCCAGGCAGCGCAACCGGCACTTCGGTTAGCCAAAAGTCCTCTCTATGATGATCCTTGTGGTCCAGTGCACATGGTTGTACCGGTGCTGTGCTAGGCTGCTGGGGTGAAGTATGGGGGTCATCAGCCAGTCGCGAAGGGAGTAGTCCTGGTCATCTGACCCATAAAATTAGAGGACGTCCCAAGCACTGTTCCCTCTAAGCTGTGCGTGTGTGCGCGCGCACACACCTCGCCGAGTGAGCGCACATACTTTACAACAGAGCGCACAAAAATTACGGCTCTGATTCTGATAGAAAACAACACAAATGTCTTAAAATTTAAAAGTTATGATTGTAATTACTAGAAATTTCCCGCTTCATTTAGTCATCGTCTATTTTCATTTAATTTGATTAAAATCAATTTGGTGTACATACTGTATTCTGACGTGTAGTCAAATTTTAAAGTATATAACTCCGAGTGTCGTTATGTGGCGCACAAAAATTTAACCTTCCTTCAAAAGCTGCATACAGCTGATATTTTATGCGCACATAGCCTACAGAAAATTAGAGGGAACATTGGTCCCAAGGGTAAGTGCTGGGAAAGGAAAGAACAGATACCCTCACACAGAGGGAGACAGAACAGCAAACCATTAATCAACTGGAGTGGAGTGGAGGAATGGCCTAGTGGTTGGGACAAGGTACTTCAGGCCGGAAGGTCAGGGGTTCAAATCCCACTAGAGGACAGCAACCTTGGGCCGGAAGGACTGGGGTTTCTAGTCCCACAGGTGTTCCTTGTGGTCTTGGGCAAGCCACTTAACCCTCCATAGCCCATGTTCCCTGTAAAAATAGTTGTCTCCAAGTTATAATGCCCTGTTCAATGTAATTTTAGTTTGTTCAATGTAAACCGCACTGATGCAGAATAGCGTGGTATATAAGAGAATGTAAATAAATAAATAAATAACTAGTGTGCCGGTGAAGGGGCCATGTGTGCCAGGTAAGTAGTGGGCTGTGGACAGCTGACTGTGCAGAATCAAGTCTATGGACACCATCTGCAGGGTCTTGGGGTGACAGTGGGCCCCTGTGTGTCTGCAGCCCACCATGTGTGCATAGCTGCCCCCAAAGACAGTATGGTCTCTGCTGGGGGGTGTGCTTGGGCACTGTGTGTATGTCTGGTCCCCCTGCCCTATGCCTGTCCATAGCAGGCACACCTCTGGGTGGCAGTAGATGGATCTGCATGTCACACCACCACGTGCAGGCCACCCTGGTCAACTGCCTTGGTCCCCCACTACATGCACAGGGCCACTATGCCTATTGTAGGAGACCGGGGTGTGACATGCATGGAGGGTGTGTGTGGGGTGGGCAGGGACTTACCCCCAGATGGACAGGGACAGGGTATACCATGCCCATGTATGTGGGGGCTTCCCAGGTGAGTGACCCATGCATACCCCCACCAAGGTGTCAGGGGGGTAGGCCACCCCCTGTACATGCTCAGCCCACCCTCCATGGCCAGGGGGTCATCACACAGGGCCCTGGGATCACAGGGGGCCAACACCACCTGCCCAGCAGACCTACCACCCTGCCTCCTAGTCCCAGGGTGTCTGTATGTATGCCCACCTAACATCCAGCCACCACTGATGTGGTGCCCCTTGAAATGTGAATAGATCCCTGACTGGCTCAGGACATAGGCATCACGGCAGGAACCTGGATACCTGGTGCATATATATGTAATCTCCCTATTTGCACTGCAGATCACCTGCACATTGACAGAGTGGAATGCCTTGCAGTTGTGGTATGCAACCTCACTCTGTTGCAATGGCTGAAGAATGATGTGGGTGCCGTCCACCACACCTAGGATTGACAGGAACCCTGCCACATGTATAATTACTTCATGGTCTAGTGCTGTTCCTGCTGTGTTGATGGGAAGCAGACGTTCTGCACCATGGACTGCAAGTAGGTACTCAGAAACTAGGGGAGGCACTGTGAAACTGCTGGCTGGCTGAGTCTCCCCACAGCAGAGAGTACCATCACCAGGAAGGCCAGTGCTGTCATCACCTTCAGGTGCACTGGAATGATCCCGTCACCAGGAAGGCCAGTGCTGTCATCACCTTCAGGTGCACTGGAATCAGATCGCCCCTCTGAGTGGGGCTTTCTTGCCATGGCTCAAGCTGCTGGCAGAGATCATGTATGACAGCCCTGTCAAAATGGTATCTTGCCACACATACCGCATTGCTCATGACCATATACTAGACCCTCTGCCATGGGACATGGGCGTGGGGATGCCTGCGACCCATGTCCTGCCCACCACGGGTGCAGCTGTGCAGCAGGGCAAGAGCATACCTGCCCTGGATGTCCTGCATGTTGTCTTCATCCAGCCAGCCGGCTGCACAATAATTAGCGGCCATCTCACACATAGAGTGTTACAGACAGCTGCAGGTGGCACCATCACTGTCACACACTGTGTTTGTCCTGCCGCAAAGCAATTTGGGCTGGCTGTGCAAAGACATATACACGGCACATATAGAGAGACGCACGTTCACAGCCATGTGCATGTGTGGTGACATGCAGACGAGCATGCACATGCATGTCCACGCACCATAAAGTTTACATATGGCCTGGCCTGACCTCACCATGTCCTTTATTGCCAAAATACCATGCCTGCTCCCCCCTGTGGCCGCTGACTGTTCATTCATAGTCTCTGCCATTGTGCCGGCTGTGGGAGGTGAACCACTGACTCTTTACAACCCATGCACATGGCATCCCCTCCATTCTGTGCAGCTGCATTACCTTTGTGGTCATGCAGGTGCAGATACGTGTGCAGGTGGGCGTGGTCACATCGGCGCTGGGACATTCGCATTTGCATGTCCTGGCATGAATGTCCAAATGAGCCTGTCACAGGCCCCCATGCATTGCCTCCGCGACATAGTCCATGTCATGGCACCTAAGGTCACTACAAGGAAGGCAAGGTTCTCCAAGAGTGAGGTGACCCTCATGCTAGAGGACATCCTCCAGTGGCTGCCACAATTGATGGGAATACATCCACATGTGTGGGTGCCTATGAGAAGCAGCAGCTATGGCTTGATGTGTGCTGCTGTATCAATGCCATATATCACCGGAACTGGGATATCGAGGATGTGCAGCACAGATGGCATCAGGCGCAATGCAACACTGCCCAGAAGGCACAGCAAGGGTCTACGGGTGTGCAGGAGGAGCAGCTGACTAACCTGGAACAGCACATCCTCACTACAATTGTACCTGCCACTTCAGGGGGGATAGGCCCTCTGGATACATCTGAGCCATCCCAGGAGCAAGGTACATGTGTGATGTGTATATCCCTGCCCCTTACCCCTTATACTCCCCTCCCGCTGTGTGCATGCACACACTTGCACACAGCCACCACCACTGGCTGCCATGGTGTCCTAGTCATGCTGTCGCTGCCAGGTGCACTGACAATGCATGTGGTCACTCCACTGCTGGACTGTGTGTCAGAAGCATTGGCAGTGTAGCTGCCAGCTGGTGGTAGCAGGGCTGGGTACACAGGCCACCAGAGTGTGTGTCTGTGCACGCGCATCTGTGTCCATCTGGCTCTGCACAGGGGAATAGGGTGTGTCACATACTATGGCAGCAGCCCCTCTCAGCCTGTGTAGCCTCATGCCCATCCCACATGGCTGCGACACTACTACCCTGTTAGTGGCACCATTGCCAGGTGCAGGTATGACACACAATGTTGTCTGTGTCTTCACAGGTGCCCCTGCTCTAGCTTCACAGGCAGTGGTGACTGTTCTGTTGACAGTGTCTGTGGAGGATGCCACAGGTAAGGGCAGGGAGGCCCTGGATGATGCCCCACCACCATGCACCACTGCTGACATTCCACTGCAGCACCCACATGATCTCCCAGGGCCGGATGATCTAGAGCTCCATGTCCCCTCCCCATCGCCTCTGCCACAGTGCACTACTGATGGCAGCAATGACCAGAAGAGGCACACCCACAGGGGTGCACAGCATCACCTGCATCGCTGTGCTGAGTGTCTGCTGGCACAAAGCACTGCCCAGCAGGCACTGTCCAAGCAACAGCTGGAGCTGCTGCGACAGTCCATGGCATTGCAAGAAAGGCATGTTGTGGCCACAGAGCAGCTAATCGTAGCTACCAGCACCCTCCAGGCAACCATGGTGGAGATCCTGATGGAGCTGCAGTGTGTCCCTTGCCAGTCCATTTCTGCAATGCCCTGTGCACACTCCAGTCTGCCTCCCATGTGGTCTGGACAGGGACATGGTAGGGCAACTCCCAGGGCTGCAGCATCCTCAGCAGCATGTGCACCTGTGCCACCACCAGTGGTGTCAAAACATGGGACTCAGCATGTACCCGCACCACTGTTGGTCTGCCCGCCACACAGACACACCTTCTCCTTGGGCAAGTTCCAACGGGTAACGATCCCTGGATGGTGTTTCCCCCATTCCATGAGGGTATCATGGAGTCAGGGAGCATGAGCTGTGACACCTTGGGGTCTGAGGAAATGCCACCTTGCACACCAGTGACTTGTGACTGAGGCACAGCTGCATGTGCCCTCAGGGAAGGGGAGGGGCAAGGGCCAGGCATGGGGAAGGGGATGCAGGGATGTCATCTAGCACCAGGATTGTGGTGCATAATGCTTGGTGTGTGCGCTTGGGTCCCAAGTGGGTGCATAAGAGGCGTAGGTTTGTGTAGGGGTATGTGGTCTGGGTGTCAGTCACATTCCAAGGCTGTTTGTGTGACATTGTGCCATGTGGGTGAGCATGGGTAGTTGGGGGGGATCCATGGGGTGGCATTGCCTCATAGGTCTGGCATTCGGTGTGTCAGGAAACACAGCACTCTGCATGACATAGACACATATGTCCATGTGTTGCTGCATGAATCACACATGTACATGTCTGCAACATCCACACACTGTCCAGCACAGAATCCTGATGTGTGTGGTATTGGTCTGCTGGCCAGTGCCCCTCTGTGCCACCTGAGGCGGACACTGTGGGGGGCATTGCCAGCATCAACGCATGCATGGGGCACCTGTCTGTGCTGTGCCCACTGTCACATTTGCCATGCCCTCCTCTCATCTCAGTCTTCTTAGGGACACATCCATTGCCATAAAATTTGGTGCTTGCTCTGGGGCACCCTCCACAACTGATCTTGCTAAGGTGTTAGGAGACCCTTTACCCCCTCGGGGACACTGGTGGTGCTGTGACAAATTCAGGGGCTTCCTGTCCTACTTGTTAACCAGTGATGGCTATCTTGCACACATTTACTTGTCTTTGGCTGTGCATTGAAGATATCTTCCTAGGCCTGGTGTGACACATGGTGTGGTGGCTGCATGTGGTAACACACGTGCACCTCTGATGTTGCATGGCATGGTACTGTGGATGTTACATTGCCACATTGGGTTGTGGTGGGTCAGGAACCCATGACTTTTGGATTCCCAGATAGTGCTGTTTCGAGTGTGCTACTCATCCACTATGTGATATACATAGCTGACTGTAACTATAGCCCACATTGATGGCATCATAGTTGGCAGGTTTTGCCCCTCATGGACAGGTAGATGGGTGTTGTGGTGCCTTGTCCAGTATCCGGTCCTATACCTCTGGCCACTGGCATTTCCATGGGCCTACAGTGTTGGGTCTGGTCAGCCATGTGCTATGTCAAGCCAGCCCCCATACTAGCTCTTGGCATCCACAACTCTCATTCATTCTGTTCATGAATGGGTTACACCCAGGGGGCCATTGGTGTGTTCAGGACACAGACCCTACATACTGTATCTTACACCTGCAAATCTGTCAGTCCATCATGACACAATGTGGATGGTGCATGGGTGGGATTCCCTCCTACTAGCCTCTACTGCATGTGTCCACATATGGCAGCCACATACTGCCACTCTACATCTAATTCACTGCAGTCACACTATGGACATCTCTCCATTTGTATCACATAGTGTGATCCCTCCCCTTTCCAGTACCCGTAGGTAGGGGTTAAGGAGTTTAAGTTCCTTCTTTAAACCAATGTTCTGCTACTTCCTGGAGCAGTGCTCGTAGGGAAATGTAGTTTACCACCAGTTCAAATGAAGAGTAGTGTGACTCAGAATGTTTGCAAGCAAAAAGGGATTTATTTCCCCTCCCGGGGTTGGACTTCACAAGGATAAAAAGGTAACACAAAATATCTGCTCTCTGGCAGCAAAAAGGACAAACATAAGAATAGCTTTCTTCAGCGTGAAATAAACATTTTCTTTCCAGCAGGTTGAAATTCAGCACATGGTTTCATACAGCTCTGTTTCCCTCACAGCCAGCTTGTACTTTCTTCACCATAAATTCCTAACATAAAGATATTATCTGTTCAGATAAAGTAATCGTGCAATCCATTTCTTCTGTGGGATAATTCATACAAGGTGGTTCTGTGTCCATAAGTTCCACCTCTGAGCTAGGATTAGTTTGGCCAGTTCTTTCTAGGGCCGCGCCCTTTTCTCCAACCCTGAGCCTTTCAATACATTCAGGGTTTAAGTATTGCCTAAAGCCAGTACCGTAGCCCCAACCTTCCAGGCTGTTAAATTCACATGGATTCCTGTAATCCCAGCCCTTGGGCTTACCTGGGGACCTGGCTGTGGAGGCCTTCCTCTGAGGTTTAAAAATACCGGTTGGTTCCCTGCTGAACCTGTGTGAGGCAGTTTCCAAATGCCTTCCTGGCTGCTTATAATCCCGTGTATGCTTCAGCTGGTCTGGTATGCTCCTTCGATAGCTCCCAGCCGGAGCCTCTGACCTCCCTTCAGCTGAAAACTCCTTCCAACTTCTGACCGGAAGTCTGCTTTCCTCTCTCTCTTCACCCCCTCTGCCTGCTGGGGCCTCCTTATGAGACAGCCTTCCTGGGTAGGGCCTGGCTCCACCCCTTAGCAGGTGTTCAGACTTTCCCCGTGACTCTTTGCTAAACTGATAGCAGGGGCGTGTTTCCTTCTCTCGTGCCTTGTTTCCCTGACAACTGGTAGCCATGTGCCTTTGTTTATCTTGCAGCCCTGCACTTTCTACCTGGTTTTCAAGCATTTCTACCGGGCCAGAAGGACTTGCTATGTCACAATAGCCATGTCACAGCTCTGGTATGCATCATTCTCGGAGGCCATGGCTGGAAGTGTAGACATTGGGCATCCATCTACCAATGGAAGTTGATATCTGTGTATTTCAGGCCTGCCCCCAGGGGATAATGTACTTGGTAATATGATTATAGTGGCACAATTCACAATTGTGGGGCACAGCTCAATCTCTGTGTATCCTCTTTGTCCATTTCTTTGTTACATATGTCATGTATGCCTGGTAGCACACATCTTTTCAGACATGTTTGGGGAGTTGTTTCAGAGGTGTGCCCACATCACAGCAGCAGCAGTGACATGTGTGGACTGTTATTAACATGGGTTTGCCCTCTTCACCATCACATTGCTGTCAGGCAGTGTACCACGTTAATATTCCCCAGAGAGGGGGTGTGGGCAGTCCAAGGGAGAGTCTTGGACAGGCCCACGGTATGGACATGGATTCCCCTGGTCACATAGCATGCTATGGTTGCATTATGTGCACATCCAGCCCATGGACATGTCTGGAGCGGACATGGTGACCATTTGCACCCAACTCTGCATCCACGGGTGAGCATGTGCTCGGAGACATGTTCTTCAGGGCTCATGCAGGTGCTCTTCAGCCGCCCCGGCCTTCGGACACGAGGAATGTTTTGGGACATCCACATGCATACCTTATTCTAGGACATTAGATGTTTCCCATTCCTACACATCCCCATGCTGTATCCACTGATGCCACACCCCTCAGGTAGAACATGCATCTCCTAGACTGGCCGTCACAGCCAACAGTGTGTTGATGCACAGTGGACATTACTAACACTGTGCTATTGCAGCTGCATCAGCTTGCCCATCTCTCAGTTCTGCCTCCTGCCCTGTGGGGCAATGCCTAGGCCCAACGCACACCTGTATAGGGTTCTAAATTGAAAATATCAACATGTATGTCAGGACATAACTACCATCACATGGTATATCACATTTTGGGGCAATCATGGTGATTTCCACCATGGTCATCTGTACAGACCCGCCTTCAGTGGCTTCAGGTGGACACTTATCCTCACCGCTACCTGCTCAACAGCACACTGTGCATCATGGGTATGCATTAGTGTTGTTTGCAATGTTAGGTGCCCCTATTATGGGGCCGCCTTTATCTTTGGATATTTGGCTATGGTGGGCCCTCTCTGGATTTGCCTACCTCTTCACACTGATATCTGGTAACACTGTGCTCATCCATATGATCCAGGTACTGGCCAGGCTTTAATGTCCCTCCTGCTCTGCTGCTGGCCAAACCAGGACCCCCCCCCCCCCCCGTGCACTCCTCAGGCCACACCCACATCCTCTCTCACTTTCTGCACAAGCAACATGATTCCACGGGGGGCTGCCCATGATTCAGCTATGACATAAAATACGCACATGGGGTACCAGGGCTACATATCTGCTCTCCCATTCTCACCCCAAAAGGTATCCTTTCCCTGTTCACATCCATTCTCTCCCTGACTCTGCAGTCCCATCTATGTGCCTAGTTTTGATGGCGTCCTGTGGATTGTCTCCTTTCGCACATATATCACATAGGTGCATGGCATGATTGGTCACTGGTATTCTCAGTTGCATCACTGCATATCTGTTTAGTTAGTTTCTTTGCTCGACAACAGTCACTCAGTTCTGCTCCCTATACCTTCTGCATGCATCTTGTATTTGTTCTGTCTGCGGTGGCGCCACTTCAGACTCAACCTGTCACATCCATTCATCTCTATGGGATGCATTGCAAGGCAGAGCTGAATTTTTTTTAAGTCAGACTTTTATATCTGGTTTCAGCAGGTCTAACATAGATGTTTCCAGATTACACCTCATATGTACATGGCCCATTGGGGAAAAAGCTTTCTATGTCACGGCAGCTGACTATGCCCTTGTTCTGCCCTCTCCCGCCCACGTTCTTAACTCCCTGTGCTAACACTCAGGATGTGCATGTCTGCGGTGTTGTGGAATACGGTGGGGGATATATTTGCCACTTACACATCCATGCCACACATGGACGTATAAGCCACACATGCCACACATGGACACCTGGACGTATAAGCCCTTATTCGTGTTTTAGAATGAGGGGCATAGTCATGGATGGTACTGCTGGTGGGTTTAGGCATGCTCGCCAGTTCTGAAATCGGGGGCACACATATCTTTTTTGGAATGCCCTGGGCACACCCCTACCATGCCTTCACACAACACAGATGTGTTCATCCCAGAGATATCCATACACCTGGCTTTCTAAAATGGCTTCGGGGCATGTTTGTGATTTGCCAACTCACGAATAGGGCTTCTAAAATGAGCCCCTTAGTGGTGCTGAATATACATATTCATTCAAACACCAGCACAGGTCTTTAATAGTTAGTTGCTGTTGCTGCTGCTGCTGCTGCTACAGACTATCGGTTCCATAATTTACTGGGTGAATCAGGCAATTAAGAACAGGCACCTATTTTCTTTTCAATAAATTAGGCACCTACTTAGACTTCCTAGTTAGGTTTATGTTTATTTATGTTTATTTTGAATTTGATATACCTCTCAGGCCAAAGGCATTAGAGCGGTTTACAATGCTATATCATTCAAGGAAATAAAAAGGAAAGGAACGCCATTTATATGATAGGACAGAATAGAGGACAGAGACAGTCAAAGAGAATATGAGAAGGAGAGGAACATGGAATAGTGAGTTACCATACAATAGAAGCTAGTCAGCCCAGTCCAGGACTTCAGATCAACCCCCAGCATCAAACGCCACGGCCCTACGCCTAAGGGCCACGCCAAAGGGCCCTCTGGCGAGGCCCTCAGGCACAGGCCCTCAGGCACAGGCCCGCAAGGCGCGGGCGCGCCTCGGAAGCGGCGGTTTAAGTGCCGATGTTCTGGGCCGCTGATAGGCAGGCAGGGGATGCGAGGAGGAGCTCCTGCTCACTCCCCCTGAAGATGGCTGCTGCTCCCGTAACCTGTAACCTGTAATAAAATTACCCTTCAAATGGCCAGCGCCACACTATTATCAATATCCTCATGAAACATTATAAAGCAGTGAACCCACTTGCCTCTTTTGTCCTCAACTTATATGTGCACATACACAGACATATACCCACACTGAAATATTCACAGCCGAGCATTTTGAAGGACATATCTGGTTAGCAGTGTCTACTAACCAGATAAGTCCCGCAAGAGGAACATTCATTGGCATTGTCTGGATAGTACCAGGGCTATCCCAAGGCGAAGCTGGGATTTATCCAGATAGCAGTGACTTATTCATGTCATTATTCATGCAACTATCCACATAACACAGGACAACAGAAATGATTTCCTCATGGTATGTAAGTAGCCTCTTTAGATAGGGGCCGAATATTGCTGCAATCCAGATAGCATCGCCACCGACCATAGTATCCAAATATTCGGCACTAGGTGCTATCTGGATACTGGTGCTGTATATTCAGATTTCAATGAACTGTGGCGGCTGGCATTTGAACAAAATGGTGAGTCTCTATGGGAATAGTGCAGAGTTGCAACTCTTGCTCTCTCAAGTTCGTTCGAGACCAGGCAAATCAGTGATCAAGCAGCAATTAAGTTTCACGAAATGTACTTTAATTAAGGAGGTGCTGATAACAAAGTATGAGTGAAAATTAGTCAGCTGCAAAAACAGTAAAAATATGGGCGGGGGAGTATTTAAAATTTTACATTTAAAATAATGTAGAAATGCTTAAATTATTTCAGCTTCTTAAAGGTGGTAAAATGAATAATGCATTTGCTGAATAGGAAAAGCAGAGCACAGGTGACATGTTCAGAAGCAATCCATTTATCTCCCCATCTAAGGTCACAGAAAATCTTTAGTTTCTCTATGGTGTTCATATCATATAGTCCTTTTAAACATGAATTTATAGGTATTTCATTCAGGGTATGTGTGCACTCATACTGCTAAAAAAATATATTTGCCTTTGAGTCAGTGCTTACTCCTGGCAACCCAGCAGCATCTCAGTTTTCTTGACAGTGTGACTAGAAGTAGGTTTCCAGGCTTTTCTTCCAAGGCAAAAGAGGGTTAAGTGATTTGCCCAAGGCGCGCTACTGAGAACTGAACCTTGGTTTCTTGTTTAGCAAGCCAGCGCTCTAACCACTAGGCTACTCCTCCACTCTAGTATTGTTAAATTGACCTGTAAAATGCTTTGGATTTAAAGCACGCTGGATAAAGTATATGGGCCTGATATTTGAAAGGCATTTACACAGTTTTTGCACTTATGGGTATATTTAATAAACTGCATTAAGGGTTCGCTCTTGTAAAGTAGCATTTTAAAAAGGGCATCTAAGTGCAACTTAGAATATTATGTATTTATTTATTATTTTATTTAACAGCTCTTATATACCGCGCTATTTGACATCAGTGCGGTTTACATTAAACAAAATACACTCAGATTTAGAGAACTTGTCCAAGTTACAGGTAACAGGGGAATAAAATAAGGATTAACTGGGGAATAGCATATAAATAATTAAATAAAATCAATTACATCAGACTAGAGATCTTGAGTGGGTATAGAGACATGTCATAAATAACATTTAACAGAGCAGGTATATACAGTGAAATATCATAAGGTGGAACGGTCTAACATCATCATTTAACTATTATTGCTGAGTTGAGATAATGGGGTGAGAGGGGGGAAATATTGATGTAAGAGAAGTGCTGTAAAAAAAGGTGGGTTTTTAAAGCTTTTCTAAATTGTGATATATCTTTTATCAATCTGATGTTTAATGGAAGCTTATTCCAGCACCTTGGAGCAAAGGATGAAAATGATCTGTTAATGGTAGTTTGAGTACATTTTACTAATTTATTTGGAATCACTAGAGTATTTTCAGTTGTAGATCTTCTTGATCTGTTGTTTTGGGTATGAATGAGTAAATCAGAGATTGAAGGAGGTGAAATATTATGGAACGCTTTGAAGGTCATAAGAAGTGTTTTATAAGATAATCTACAAATTATTGGGAGCCAGTGAAGCTCCATTAGAATGGGGGTTATGTGTTGTCTCCTTGTAATTCCGTATAGTGATCTAGCTGCTGCATTCATAGCAAGCTGTAATGGATTAAGCGTAGATTTAGGTAGGCCTTGCAGGATAATATTCGCATAGTCAAAATGTGGGGTGACTAGTGCTTGGAATGTTGTGAGCAAATCATCAGGGTCTAACATGGGTTTTAGGTGTCGTAGAGTATTAATCTTGTGATAAATAGATTTTACTGTGGACTTTATATGCTCATTAAATTCAAGTCGTTGGTCGAGAATGACACCTAAGTATCAAATGGTGGATTTAATAGGTAAATCAGCGTCTCGTACTTTTAATGAAGGTGGTGAAGAGAAGTCATTGTTTCTTGCAACGATAAGGACTTCAGTATTTTTAAAATTTATTTGAAGGTTCTGAGTGAGCAGCCAATCGGTTATTGAATTGAAACAGTTAATTAAAATTGTGTAATCAGGGCTAATCACATTAATAGGTGTGAACAACAGCACATCATCAGCATAAATAAGACAAGATATACCAAAGGTATGGGCAATATTACAGATTGGTTGCATATAGATGTTAAAAAGCAATGCTGATAGTGAGGAACCCTGTGGAACACCTTGTTTCTGTTGGAATGGATAAGATGTATTGTTATCAATTCGAACTTGTTGCCATCGGTCTTCTAGATAAGACTTGCACCAGTCCCATGCAATTCCTTGTATTCCCTTCTCATGGAGGCATACTAGAAGTTGTTCATGATTAACTGAATCAAATGCTGCTGCAATATCTAGGAAGACCAATGCAACTCCGGTCTTGATATTATCTATAGCAATGATAAGGGAATTCATTAAAGAGGCAAGAAGAGTC
Organism: Ichthyophis bannanicus; assembly: GCA_033557465.1. Taxonomy (NCBI): domain Eukaryota; kingdom Metazoa; phylum Chordata; class Amphibia; order Gymnophiona; family Ichthyophiidae; genus Ichthyophis; species Ichthyophis bannanicus. The sequence continues at coordinate 99,561,658 of CM066034.1, read as the reverse complement.
TCAACTCCATGTGCTTCCCTAAAACCGTGTTGGCTTGAGTCTAAAGGGGCTTCAGTATCAATATGTTGTTGGATCTGTCTCAAGGTCAACTTTTCTAGAATTTTAGCTAATAGGGGAATACTAGAAATTGGACGATAAGAGTCCTCCTTCTTTGGGTCAAGTTTGTTATTTTTCAGCAATGGTCGAATATCGAATATCCGGGGCCAAATGTGCAGAAAAACACCGGGGACCTCTGAGTTTCAGCCTGATGACAGAAACATAGATATCCTTGATGTAGACCCCTGTGCCAGAATCCACATAGATGTCTGTGCTACAAGAACTTGGAGCAGGGACGTCTATCATATACTAATTTGCAGAGGGGGATATCCATCGGCGTGGCTGTCAAAACGAGCACTTTTCTAATGCCTAGTTATGCCTGGAGCAAGTATGATGCAGCTCGAAATATGCAGGGTGTTTCTGAAATTGGGCGAGAACATCCAAGTTCTTGGCAACACCTACACCATATCCCCATTCTGACTTGATCATCCTCACGCCAGAGATGCCTTTAAAACTGCTTTCTAAAATGGCTCTGGATATATCCCCATGCTTTGGACGTCTGTATGTCTGCTTTTGGATGTCCAAAGCATGAATAGGGTTTCTAAAATAACTCCCAATATGCATTGGGAGTTAAAACTAACACGCAATAAGTGAGATGACACTAAGCTAAAAGCTGGGGGGGCATGCCCATAATGTTCCCAGCAGTTCCCACACTGAACAGTTCCCTAATGCATGGCGGTGTCATTCACAATTAACGTGGGCGCAGTTAACACGCACCATTGAGGTAGTGCCGTGTTACATGCATACACGTTAATTGCAACATTGACAGTTGGTATATGTTAATAACCACTGCACGAACAGCAATGTGCCCTCAGTGCCCACTCTCTACCTCTAACCTGCCCATTTCCTGCCCTGTGACATACAATGTGGTTAGTACAGAAGTTTGAACGCACTAACTGCTTTAGCATGCGGAAGCAGCTATTATGGCTCCATGCCAGCTGATTAGTATATGCTAAAATACAAATTGACTGTACCAAACTGCAGTTTAGTAAATGTGCCCTTGAGTTGCAAAGTACATTAGATGGTAATTATATAAAGCCATTACCACAGGTAAATAAATGGCCTTTTATAAAATAATAACCAGTGTAAAAGTTTGCACTTTGGCATAATGCCACATACTTTGCTGGTAGGCGTGCACATGGATGGAGTTTGGATATAACATGGGCAGAACACCCAAGTACACACAGAGATTATAAAATATGGTCATCTATGTACTGAAAAATTATAGGTGCGGACTTTTACTCTTGCCCCAGGACAGGTGTAAGGTATCTGTACCTGCAATATAGACACACATTATGCTACTTATTCTAGTATTCTATAAAGATACATTGGGGTCTATTCCATCCCGTGAATAGCGGGGATGGATGTCCCGTCTCTAACCCCCCCGTACAGTGTGTTTGTACATGTAGGCCTAGACAGGGGCATTCTGGAGGAGCAGCAAGGGCGTGATGTGGGTGGCCCTTGACCCCGGACATACAGGGCCGATTCCGAGGTCCCCTGGACAGAGGGGGACCAAGGCACGAGACACGGGCAGGTAGGTGAGGGAATTCAGGGAGTTCCCCGCAGCCCGACACAAGCCTTGGAATGCCAGAACGAGGGCTGGGCTGTGGGGAATAGGAGTCCCTCCAGGGTGGTCAGCACTGTGATGGGATGACATGGCACTGCAGCACATGGTGATGACGCCATGGCACTGTGGCTCCATTCTTGAGCCCGGCAGAGTTAGCCGGGTAATCGCTGAGATGTACAGCCAGGCAGAATCGTGTCCTGGCCTGCACGTCCAGGTTATAGACCCGATTCTGACCCCGCATGGGCCATGGGATCAGAATCGGGTCTAACTTTGTATGGCCCGATTCTGCCCGGCCATACAGGGGGCTGGACATCCTATTGTGAATAACCATCAATGTGTCTTTATACAATCATGCCTAAGTAGGTGGCCTCTTATAAAATTATCCTCTTACTGCATATATTTTGCATCTTATTTTCAAAGAGAAACTGTGCAGATAGCTTCCCTTTGAAAATTAGCTAGCACAATAGCTCCAATGCTTGTTCTGGAGGACACCCCCTCCCCCCTCCCCCGAAAGGTGGTTTTTCAGGCTATTTGTAAGAGATAAGCATGGATAAATCTTTATGCAGTGGATAAATCTTACGTATATCGAATGAGATGAAACTCACGAAGGACTAGTTTGCAGATGGAAGTAGCAATTGGTAGATGTAATTTTTAAGCACTGCCATGTCCTTACCCTGCATTTAGAATTAAGTGAGACTCCAAAGATAGCCTATTGAAGAAGTGAAAATATTTGTGAATATTTTGCTCAATTTAAATTTAAAGAAAATAGAGATGGGATTCATGAGACTTGTGGAAACTGTAGATGATGCAATCTTACATTGAAAGGAGCAAAATGACAACATCCTAGAACCGGAAAATATAAAGCTTGACATCATACAGATTGTAATTTGGATTTTGTTTATAAAATAGCTTCTTAATTAATGTTGGATGTACTAAGTGGACAATATGACTTTGTTAGAATTAGCACCATAGTCATATCACCACAAAAAATGTATCTGTGCCAATTGTGGAACACTGGCTGGCTAAAAATCATATGGCGGGTGATCTGAAATGGAGAATTATTGATAGAAGTGATTCATATTGGTGGGGAGGTGACAGATAATATTGGCTGAATTATAAAACAGCTCTGGATATTTAATTTAGATATGATTGCACCCGAAGGTCTTAATCTGGAAGATGAATGGTTAACATCACCTTAGATTGTGATTGGCTGCTTGAATCATGTGAAATGGGGAGATTAAAATGCCAGCGCCAAATTGTTTTTTCTGATATATCAAGATTGTTGAAGAAATGAAGTGATTTGGGCTGTGAAGTTAAATGCCTGATATTCCTTTTTGTAATTAGGCTGATAATCGAGAACTGATCCCTGAAGCAGAAGCATACCTTCGAAGCATGATGTCATGTCGGAGTACTTGGAAGAGTTACAGCAATGAGTTTTCAATGGAAGAACCTACATATAAGTTTCACTGTTTGATTAATTCTTGTTGGAAAATATGAACTGAATATATATGTTATTGTTTGAGGACCGATGATGAAATTTATGAGCTGCAAGCAAAGTCTAAGATCCACTGTGCTCTCTGTTATGAATTTGATGGTTTGTTTAAATATTATACAAGGAGGTCATTTTAGAAGCTGTTTTTGTGAGGTGGACATCAAAAAATGGGCACATAGACGTGCAAATCATGGAGACATTGCTGGAGCCATTTTAGAAAATGGTTCTATAGACGTCCCCAACGTGAGAATATCCATGTTATTGAGAAATGCAGACACTTGTTTTCTAGTCGGCACACCAATACATGTCTCTGCTTAAAAAATTGCAGGTAGGGAAGTACACTCAGCATGGGATAGATGTCTCTGTGCACAGTTTGATTTGTGATCTGTCCAGAGGCTTAGCTCTGGGTCTTCTTTTATTTTATTTTTGGCCAGTGTGGATTTAGCCCCTAGAATTGTGAATTGTCTACTTGTGGAGATCGGAGAGCCTGTCAGAGGTGGAAGAGAGACTGGAGGTTCTGGTTTGCTTCCCAAGCTAACCGAAGAATCTGCAGTGCTGGAGAGAACTTTGCTTGCTAGAGAAGGCATGGTGGGACGATGCTTCCAAGTTTTGAAAGGAGAGGAGTAGGATCCCAGAGAGGAGGGAGTAAGGACATTTTGGTCCACTCAGTGCTCAGAAGCCTTCAATCAGGATTCCTTTGCTTGAGGCAGAACAGATAAATCTTTCAACTGGGATCACAAATACCTCAAAGATGTTACCACAAACTTTGTAGTCGGTGCATTGAACATTACAGAATGTTGCTGCTTGAGTTGGACATTTTACACATAAAAAGAATTAGGATACCCAGCCAGAGGTCAGAGATGCTGATTTATGTGCCATGGGCCTTGAAGAGATTTTCCTTCCTCTCATGGAGAATCTGCTCCCTAGCACTAAGAGTATGTGCTGGCTGAGTAAAAGAGTAAGAAAGAGCCTGAGATATATTTGTTCTGTGATGTGGCCATGATATGACCTGCCTGCCACCTACAGGACCTTAAATATGGGTGTGATAAAAAAGCAGACACAAATGTTCACAAGTACTTTACGCACGTGCATACATGTAAACTCTGGCTGCAGTTTGCCCAGGTCAGTAACCCGGCTGCGTCTTCTGGCAAAGCGTGCACGTATGCTGGCTGGCATTTCCAATGCCTCGTTGGAGTCAGGAGTGGTGCCAAAGGACTGGAGAGAGGCTCATGTGGTGCCTTTACACAAAAGCGGAAGTAAGGATGTAGTTGAAAACTACAGGCCGGTTAGTTTAACTTCAGTGGTGGGTAAATTATTGGAAATGCTGCTGAAAGAGAAAATAGTGAGGTTTCTGAAGTCCAGCGGATTACCAGATCCGAAGCAGCATGGATTCACCAGAGGCAGGTCTTGTCAGACAAATCTGATTGATTTCTTTGACTGGGTGACCAGGGAGTTGGACCGAGGGAGAGCCCTAGATGTGGTGTATTTAGATTTCAGTAAAGCCTTTGACAATGTTCCTCAAAGGTGACTTATAAACAAACTGAGCACCCTAGGGATGGACCCTAAAGTTACTGCTTGGGTTAGAAATTGGTAGAGTGGGAGGCGACAAAGAGTACAGGTAAATGGAGCTCACTCTGAGGAGAAGGAAGTTACCAGTGGTGTTCCCCAGGGATACGTCCTTGGTCCGATTCTTTTTAACATCTTTGTTAGTGATATAGTGGAAGGGCTGTCGGGCAAGGTTTGCCTCTTTGCGGATGATACCAAAATCTGCAATAGAGTAGACACCCAGGAAGGTGTAGATAACATGAGGAGGGATCTAGCTTAGCTTGAAGAATGGTCTAGAATTTGGCAGCTGGGATTTAATGTTAAAATATGCAAGGTCATGCATTTGGCCTGCAGCAATCCAAGGGAGCAATATAGTATAGGGGGTGAAATACCTTTGTCCACCAAAGACGAGCGGGACCTCGGTGTGGTTGTGACTGATGATCTTAAAGTAGCTAAACAGGTAGAAAAGGCAACAGCAAAAGCTAGAAGGATGCTTGTGTGCATAGGGGGAGGAATGACCAGCAGAAGAAAGGAGGTGATAGTGCCTCTGCATAAATCTTTGGTGCGACCTCATTTGGAGTATAGTGTGCAGTTCTGGAGACCGCACCTTCAAAAGGATATAAACAGGATGGAGTCGGTGCAGAGGGTGGCTACTAAAATGGTTAGTGGTCTTCATTATAAAGCATATGAGGACAGACTTAAGGATCTTAATATGTACACCTTAGAGGAAAGGCGGGATAGAGGTGATATGATTGAGACATTTAAATTCCTCTGTGGCATAAATGCACAGGGAGAGAACCTCTTTTGATTGAAAGCAAGTTCTGCTCTGAGTGGACATGGGATGAGGGTGAAAGGAGATAGATTCAGAAGTGATATGCGGAAATATTTCTTTACGGAAAGAGTGGTGGATCCGTGGAATTGTCTCCCAGTGGAGGTGGTAGCGATGAGGATGGTATCTGAAGCATGGGACAAACACAGAGGATCTCTAAAGGAAAAAGGGGGACTGTTGTAGTTGTTGATATGGAAGGACAGACTAGATAGGCCATGTGGTCTTTTTCTGTCGTCATTTTTCTGTTTCTATTTTATAAGAGGTCATTTATGTGTGTATGTGGCCACATAAGAATGGGAATGACTTCATAGGATTACCAATATCACCAAAATTGTAGGTAAAAAAACATGTTTATCTTTTCTTTTTGTTCATACAATATTCAACTAATCACAATTATGTATCAATGTGTGAAACAATATTGCTAGTCTTTCATTATGCCAGTATATTCAATTAGCTTCAACCGGGGTATTAAGGAAACACTTCTAAAATAAATAATGATAGAGCTCATACATAGACAATAATCCCTTATGTAGATTTCATACCCGTCTCATTATCACTCCAGAATTGTTATTTTTTTAACATATATTTTCAATGTTTGCAATTAAAAATAGTCCATCTCTAACCATTGAGAGTTAAAACTTATCTCTGTTAGCTGATATTATGATCTGCTTCATTCATTCCAATGGTAGACAAAATTGTACCTGGCACTGTACACACTGCTCTCAGCCTCATTCACAGGCTTCCTCAGGGAGCTCTACAAAAACTGGCCCTGCCAAGCAGTTACCTCCACGGTGCTGCACATGCATACTTTTATCTGCAGCAAACAGAGGCATCCCTAGGAGTGAGGTTAGGGCTGGGCTGGCATTTATGTGCTTACTTTTGAAAATTAAATTGGTCAGCATAAATTAACCCAGAAAATTTGGGCACCCCAAAGAGCAGGTGTACAGTAAATATAAGCACGTCATTTTCCTGGGGTCATTTGCAAAGTGGAAGCACAGGTATACTCTTGTACTGAAAATCTAGAAAGATCCACACAGAGAAAAGTAAACATATATTTTTGCCCATCCATGTGGTTATAAAATTACACACAATGGAGCTAATGCTAGAAACAATTTCTGTTGGTGAAAGAGCACTTTATGCACAGATATAAGCTTTTTAAAACTGCCTGGACCTTACATTGGTAAACGTTTGCAATAATAACCTCCTGCACTAATAACCCAGAGGCATTCCCAAGGACAGAGCTAAGACTTATGTGCATAAATTATACAACGCATGAAGATACAGATAAAATTTCCTAGGGCATCTGCACCAGCCTCAAAGCAGGTATCCGTGTCTATAGCTACCTTTCTGGGAGAAATATTTTGAAGACATTTATTCACATAAGTTCCTTTTATAAAATAGGTATAAGTTATGTACATATCTGCCACACAAGTTAGGCACCCTGTTATAAAATTACCCACTATACATATCCTAATAATTTGCAGTTTTGGTTTAAAGATACAATACCTGGGTTGATTCCCATAATTTTAGAGGAATGCTATTTAATTATATTTTCATAGAGAAATTCTTAAACCCCCATTTTGTCTGTCCTATCAATATTTTTTGTCAGCAGGTTAAACTATACAGTGTGTACTCAGTAAGGATTTTTTTTACTTGCAGAAAGGGGGTTTTATTATTAGAATGTTTGTCTCGTGTTTTTTGTTTCTTTGTTCATTTTGAGCCTGGTTCTATAATATCTATGTCCTGCTGGCAGAAAGGTCCAAAGTGAAAATGGGCACATAATTTACCCGATTCCGACACCGCAGATATAGATATGCCCGTGGTTCCGGAATCAGGGAGATAAACGTTTTCGGCATGGCACGAATAACACGTCTGGGGAAACACAGGCCCTCATTGCTATAATGGGACATGAATAAATGCAGCCAATGGCCTGTACGTCCCCGTGCTTGGCGTATTCTGAAAAGATAGATGTTTGTGAAACTTCCCGTCTCCGTGTGGCCACACCTCCGCCAGCAAAGGTTGATGCTCACACTGACAGTGTTGTGCCCATGCAAATAACACATTAATACTGATGAAACAGATAAGGTCATACAGGATACATTATGTCTGTTGTATGCCCATAACACTACAAGGTTATCCAAGTGCACTAAAGCTAATGTAAATGAAAGTGGAAAGTGAGATGTTTGTCCTAATAGACCCTGCAGCAAAACATACATGACATTTGATGAACACCTTAGTTAGTCATTCAGTAGTCATTGCTGAAAACAGTATTTGCAATGCTAAGAATAATCGGCCAGCATTGGGTCCGTACAGCAACATGTCAAAAAACATATCTCTGTCATTCAAAGGAGACCATTAGGACGAGAACATGCAACCGAGCAAACATCAGAAATACATGCCCAAATGCACCATCATCTGTCCTGACAAATGTGCAATGTTAGACACACATATGTGCATGCACATGCACACACATACACACACACCCCTTGGAGCAAGCTCCTTCAGGCTAGATGGCTGGGGGTTCAAATCCTGCTACAGGACAGCAACCTTGGACTGGAGGGACTGGGGTTTCTAGTCCCATAGGTGCTCCTTGTGGCCTTGGAAAGCCACTTAACCCTCCGTTGCCTCAGATATAAAAACATAGATTGTGAGCCCTTTCGGAACAAGGGAAATTTATATACAGTATCTGAATGTACACAGCTTTGACTTGTAGAAAAGTGGTATATAAGCCTAGTTAAATAAATAAATACCCCTGCCAAAAACATTGGCTGGCACCTATAAGCAACTGCTGGTAATACATAATAGCAGGGCGTCTCAGGACCACACTTCTCTGCCAGACATGCTTCTGCTCCATACTAACTCACCTAACATCCCTACATCTACATTCCCATTTCTCCAAACACAGGAATTGTTAGAGAAACCTAGAATTGCACTTCTCACACAATGAACATAGCCAGAATCTAGACCATTGCAGTGCTTTATATTTCTGTGGGGGTGTTTTTTCTTGTAACTTCTCCATACAAACGTCCCTCACCTGTGCATTCTATTCTTTACCACTGCATCTCGTGCCCTCCCAGACAGCAGACACACCAGGTCAATACAGACTTGTCATGGCCATTCACCTCTATGGGATGTGTTGAAGATCAGAGCTGGAAATCTTCTTGAAAAAATATGTACTCTGCTTCACCCCTCACCAGCAACAGAACCCTGAAAGATCCGTGAATGGCACCAGCTGAATGGATCTCTTAGTCTATAGCCTACTTCTGACCGGATAGCAAATTCAACCTCGATCCTTGGAATTCAGTTCACTAAATTCAACTGCAAAGAAAGAAAGCACACAGACACAGAGTTATATAAAATGGTACAACTTAAGCTTAAGTGAGGAATTCATAGCTGTGCACACTTGTGCAGGTTCCCATGATCCCCCCCCCCCCCTCGGCTAGGCCATCACACCTCCTTTTATTAGGGAAAAACGCTTACATTGTACAAATTCAACTCTATGTCAAGCTTTTTTTATCTAGATGTTCTAGTTCAGAGCAGAGACATTTCTGCTCCAGCATTCTAAGAACAAAAGCATCCTGTCTCGTTCTCGCAAACAATGTCATCTCAAAGTAAAACCTTGGTTTTTATAGAATCTCTCTCTACAGGCTGCTGGACTTCAGACTGTCAGCAACATTCCAAGCCATTTACCATGTTAAAACCCTTTTCAGAGGGCCCTGGGACCCCACTTCAAGTTACTTCAAACACTTCTAAGCGCTGGCCTTATTCCACTTTGAAGCTGGTATAACATAGGCATCAGCGGGTTACACTCAGGATGTACATGGGCCTTTCCTGAATATGCTTTATACATCTCCGTAGTTTGTCATGCCCCCGGTCCGCCTCCTCCCACCCATGTTCTGAGATCTCCATTTTAGTGCCGTGTGCATGCAGGGCCACGTGGTTTCAGAATATGGTTCTAGACGTTTTCACGAGAAAAATGTCCAGGCGGCCTATTTGTGTTTCGGAATGACCCCGTTTACGTTTAGTGATTGATGGACTTAGCTAAGCTTAACTAAGCTTTAGTCTAGTAATTTATATCTATTCTATTGTATGTTATAAAGTTGTACCGTTGCACACACATGTAGAAGTACACACTTGGAAATCTTGCCTTCTGTTGCGTTCTGTGCATGGGCATTCCGTGGAGAGTGGTTTGGGTGGAGCAGAGGCAGGGATGCAGTGCATGCATGCATTTTATAAAATGCACATGTACACACATGCATTTACACCTTCTTTGGAGCAGGTGTAAATTTATGCATCAACATTTGTGCACTGTCAAGGCTGGACTTTGGAAGCTATTTTACAAAGTCACATAGGCCTCTGTGTTGCCTCTTTGGCCTTCCCTTGTAGATGTCCTGCTATAAATTCCCCTCCCCCCGCCAAATGTCTGAATGTTTTGAGAAATCTTATTTTCCTGGAGTCCTGTAGTTTCAAGAGAGCCTGTGCAAGGATTAGAGGTGCCCTAGGTGGGCCCCTCCATCCTCCTGCTGTGCCGCGTCCTCATTGCCGCCCCTCTCCAGAGCCAGCAGTGGTGGCATTGGCAAAGGAACTGTGGCATAGCACTTATCAAAGGCTCTGGTGCTGCATCGCAGTTCCTGCCAAACCTTAAGTCTGCGTTGGGGGTGGGGGGAAGCACCCAAAGATAGCAGACAGGAAATGCGACACAGTGCCAGAGCCTTGGTGCTCCCAAAGAGCTGGTGCTCTAAGCAACAGCCTAGTTCACCTAATGGTGGCACGGCCCTGTTCTGCATATTTTTTGAAAAGTATAAAATCATTTCAAACATGAACATTATTAATTGGGAAGGAGAGAACTGCTCAAAGTTTACATATAGCCTCATTCACAGTTGATACACCATCATTCAGTGCAAAGCAGAAACATTGCATAATGCGATAACATGACAATAAAACATAGCAAGTAAAAGTCTTTTATTTAAAGCAGAAGGGACGTCAGTATACCATGGGCTAAGGTAGACCAAGTGTCATCAGAACATATCTCTTCAATATGACCTGAACTGAATATATTCTATCAAGTGAAAACAATGTTTGGCAGAAAAACTATTCAACTCTCAGTCCGCTCCTGCAGGAATAACTTCTCTGCAGAACCCAATTTGCAAAGGATTTCCACCATTGTTAATGGATAAGCCAACACTGTTTGCTCAGTGTTATATAAGCTTTGCATCACACAGTTGTAAATTAATTTATAGCATTAGCTCCGTCCTGTGAAAGGGAGAAAGTCTCTGAAGCTAAGGTTGACACTCTGATCTCAGTACAAAGATGACTGCAGTTCAGAGCAATAAAACCCAGGCCAACGTGCAAATCTGCACATTGTGAAAACAGGCAATCAAGAAACCAGGGCCTGACCTCAAGATACTTGATCCGTAACGGGAGAAAAGACCACTTCACTCATGATATCAAAACTGTAAAATGAGATGGATGTGTGTGTGTGATTTAATCAGTTTTTTGGCAAAACAACACATAAATCTTCAAACTAAAACAAAATCTGTAAGTGCTATTAACAAACTTTAAGTATGATGTGCAGTAATCCTCAGTCTCCTTCCTCCAAGCATTCACTGACCCAGTCATCCTGTCTACACTAACACTTATTTTTCATGTGCTGGGAAAAAGGTCAAATATAAGCACAGCAAAATGCACGATTTACATACTGTATGATTTTCATTTCTTTTACTTGGCTGTTTTTAATAGAGATGCTATACATAATAATTTAAAATTTCTGTAGTATAGCATAATACAGACAGAAAACACAAAACTACCACAAGGGCTGAAAGAAGTCTAGATTTCATTGACTTTTCAGCTGACAATGTAGCTACTTAACTTCCACAATCCGCATACTTTTATCCATGGGGTTTAAGAGGTGTTTCAAGAGTCAGCCTACTGGGCTGGGGGGTGCATTGTCTGGATCAGTTTTTTCAGGGGCCTTGGTTACCCCAGGAAGCTTCCTGCTCGATCAGCACCCTTAGAAAGCACTGCCTGAGTGCCGAAGGCAGGGCCAGCGCTAACCAGTAAGCAGGATAAGCACTGCAGGGGAGTGCCAATTTCAAAGGGCACTGCACCTACTTCCCCCTCCCCCCCCCCCCGCCCGACCCGCTCATCCATCTCCTGCCAAGCCCAGAAAGGAAGAGCTCTGCTGTTCGCAGGACTTGCTGCTCCCATGAGCACGCTCTTCCCTTCGAGACCGCGAATGTGGCCCTGCATGCAGAGCTCTGCTGCCTGGGTTACTTGCTACTCCTGTGCGATTGCGGTCCAGAGAGGAAGATCGTGCCTTGGGAGTAGCAAGTCCCGTGGGCAGCAGAGCTCTTCAAGGCCACATTTACAGCCCAGAAGGGAAGATCATGCTCGTGGGAGCAACAAGCCCCTCAGGCAGCAGAGCTCCGCATGCAAGGCCGCAAAGACAAAAAGATTGTGCCATGCTGAACCAGTGTGCAGTTTCAGAGGAGTTACGTTGGGGTTGCCAAGCCCTTCTTGTAGTTTGGTATCATGTAAAATTAGTTCAAAAATGAGCTTTGGGAAAAAGGGGGTGAGGTGTAGACAAGCATTAATAGTAATGAGGGAGGGGGCACTGATCTATAGGTCGCAGTGGGGTGCCAGAAACCCTAGCACTGCCCTCGGCCCAAGGCTGAAAACATGAAGATATTTTTGAAGAGGGTTTCTACCCTGCTATCATGAGTCTCCTTTAGTGCAGCACCATCTTTCATTGGAATGGTCGTGCGCTTCATCACCACCATGACCAGGGCATCCGACTTAGGGAGGCTGAAAAGCTGTCCCATCTCCCCTTGGGGTAGACGATACAGCCAAGCCAGTAGTACTCCTCAGCCCCAGATCCAGCATCTCCCACTGAGAGAACATGAGTTTTCGTAAGGGCTCAAGGAGGTGAAAGAAGCCAGAGGGATGCCGCAATTCCTCTATGATAGGGTCAACTTGTGAAATCTCCACCAGAGGTGGCTCTGTAATGTGCAGAGCCATCATGGAATCCTGAACAAGGGTGGAAAGGTCCTCTCTATGAAAAAGACAGATCACTGATGTATCCTCTCCCTCTGCCAGAGGAACCTCCCCTTCCTCTAGTGACGCTTCCATTGGAGACAGTCTTCTTCTTCCCAGCCTTCCCACAGAGGGGACAGGCTGAGCTCTTGGAGGAATGGACAAGCAAAAATGAAAGGTGGGGTTCTTAACTCCTTTGCTGCCAGAGGGCCCCAAGTTCCCCATAGGGGAGGTCAGAAACTCTGACCCTGAGAGGTGGCTGCCACAAAGCTAACAGAGACTGAAAGCAACCTGTGAGATGTTACAGGAGCTACTTCTGAGCCTTGGAGGACCCTTGGGGTATTGGGTCCAAGGCCCCTGTGGAGGGGGGAGTCCTAACATTGCCAAAAGAAAGTGCCCTCAGGCTTTTCCACTGCACCTGGGACAAAAAGAACCAGCTGAAGAGCTCACTCAATGGCAGCAGCAAGCAGCACACCTCCATGCATCTGGTATTGCAGCAGAGCTTAAAGAAAAACGCACAAAGGAAAAACCTCTACAAAGAGAGGCAACTGTGGTGAAAAAAGGAACCCCTTATCAGTAAGGGAATCCCTGCACATGATAGCCTAGCTGGAGAAACCTGAGAAGGGCCTACCCAGTTGCCCACACACGCCTAGGAAGGCTCAGCTGTCTGAAAGGAGTGTTTTTAAGCTGCTTTATTCAAGCAGCAAAGACAGAGAGCCAATTTAAAAAAAAAACAGGACAACAATGAAAAATTGGAAGAAATATGCAGAACATGCAGAAATAGGACAGCAAGAGGGAAAGGAGGCCTAGGCCCTGACTTACCAACCCTCCTCAGGGGCCTCATGGAGTCATCCTATCCATTCTCTGGCACACCAGTGCTGGAACCTGTGGGTAAGAGTGCTGGACACAGGGAACTGTTGGCTTGAGGAGACAATTGGCATATCTAAAATTGAGTAAACACTGGGCCAAGGTCTCAAACACAAGCAACAAAATCAAGATCTGTGCCAGGTGAAACAGGCCTATAAAATTGCTGCATCAGTCCACATATCTTGCCACCTGTTGGAGGGCAGATAATACTGGCTTTTCTCAGTGCTGCAGCAGTGCATAGACAAGTGATGACATCACATAATGTTTTTCAGTTCTGCCTCCACCTGCTGGTTGGGGAGAGGACTGTTCTAGCTAGCATTGCTGATTAGAAGTCATACTCCACTGGGAATAGCTCCTCATTGACAAAAAGTAAAACTTGATCATTCTGCATTGTATTTTGAAAGAAGAACTATTTCCATCATAGATCAAGGCATGGTGCCAAGAATGGAGGTGCTGCATGCATAACTTTCGTAAGTTCCCCATTCAGTCCTAAATTTTATTATAGACCGGTCCATCTAGACTAGATCCTTGGGTCAGGAACGCAGCACTAATTTTCCTTTGATAGATCGCCGTACTATTTACTTGTTTTACTTACATCTTTAAGTGGCCTTCTAATTAATAACTTTCCAAAACTACCATATAGCCTCTTGCACAACTTAATGCAAAGTGCAATTACAAAAAATAAAATTTCCTAAACACAGCTGCCCACTGTCACTCTTTGAGAACTTGCACAAGTCACTTAACCCTCTATTACCTCAGGCACAAACTTAGATTGCGAACCTTCCAGGGACAGGAAAATACCTACTGTACATGAATGTAATTCGCCTTGAGCTTCTACTTAAAAAGGCATGAGTTAAATCCAAAAAAATCCTTCACTTCTCAGCACAACTGTTCTGACCTTCAATAGTTCATATTACTACCTTGGCCTTTAATATGCTATCTGACTTCTTCTCTCAGCTCCTTAAATGCAGCTCAGGCTTGTCTGCCTCTCTGTATTACAGATCTTCGCCTCAGCATTGATCTAATCAGGAAGTTATTTTCCTGGGTCCTTAGTGAGTAGTATTTCCAGCCATCATTCAGCCTTCTGACGTAACTTTAAATTAGCGTATATTTCTACTGATACTGTAGCTACCTTTCTTAGTTTCTCTGTCTGTTCCCCAAGCACAGACTACCTGTCCAGATATTTAAAGTTCTCGGTGAATGCTTTTCTATGGCTTCTAATCAGGACCCTTTGGACTGCAACTGTATTGCTCTTCTGTCAACCTCCTAAATCCTGACAGTTCCTTAATTCCTTAATCCCAAAATCTGTAATAGCATATCAATTTCCTACCTCATTTCAGAGTCTGACAATTAACCTCAAACATTTCCACCTGTGTTTTTCCTCCTGAGATCATCCTTTAGCTTTGCAACAGTTGTCCTTCTGCTCTCTTCTGGTTCTCTTCTCTGCAAAGAGTCTGGACCTTTCTTGTCAGTTCAAGGACTACATCTCCCAGCACTTCCATAAGTTCACTTCCTTTCAGAGCTCTTATTTATTTATTTATATTTCTTATATACCGCACTATTTGCAATCAGCGCGGTTCACATGGAACAGAAACATCCGACAACTTAAATATGTCTGGTCATTACATTAAACAGGAAATGCAACTTGGAAAAAGGGTACACTATATACATATGAGGTGTACTGAGAAAGGATAATGTTTGGTGTTTACATTGTAGGGGACGCCTGTTGCGAGGGCTTGCCTAGTTGACTACTATTATTGTTGAGGTGCTCGTTATTCGAGTGGGACTGAGGATCGGAGATGTCAGTGAGATATTTGGTGAAGAGGAAATGTTTAAGGGCCTTTCTAAATTGGCTCAAGTTGGGGATTGCTCTGATATGTGCTTATATACTTTGGAGTTGCCTCAAGCACCAAAGCACTACATAAACAGTGAAACAATGCCCACTATGTCATAATTTCTAGAAATGAACCTAAACTTCTAGAGCTACAATGGGTCCATTACCCCTCATGCCTTTTCAATATGGATATCCTGAAAACCAAATTGGTTAACTGGTACATCAGGACTGGTTTGAGAAATGCCAACCCATGAAATAATCGACATAAAACTATAGAGAAATTTTTTTATAAACTCTGTTATAATCCAGAATGTTGTTTTTTTTCAATTACTGTTATAGGTTCTTTTTAATCCAAAATCCATGATCTAATAAATCCCATCCAGTATTAAGGAAAAATCACAATTTAAGACCAAAAGACCACCCATTTTGTAGAGCTAGATTTATTAACGTATGCTACTCTGTTAGCGCGTGCTAACATACATTTAGGTGTGCTATTTATTGCAGACCCCATTTTATTTACCACAGGCCCCATTTCCTAATAATGGGCATATTTACTAAAGTGTGCTAACAGTTAGTGCAGCGTTTAGCATACAGTAAGAACACTGTGCTAACAGAGTGGGGCCCCATGCTAACTAGTTAGCATGCAGTTATGCAGGGAGGGTGAGTTAAGGGTGGAACATGGGCGCTGTCAGCGCAGCAGAGTTAATTGTGCATCTTTGTCGTGTGCTAACTATGGGCTGCCATTAACATGGGTGCACTTAACGCCACCTCTGTGAGTGGCGTTACGTGCACCTATGTGCCATTTAGTATGGCGTTACATGGTTGCAACATGTTAAAAGGCAGAGGGACAGACACACATGGCCCCTGAGGTTATCACAAGCCTCTGCGCTAGTTTCACAGCCCAGTCATATGCTAACTTAATGTACTTTAGTAAACATGCTTCAATGTGCTATAACAATGTTAGCGCATGCTAGTGCACTTTTGCAAATCTAGCAAGCATGGGTGGTATCTTGAGTTAAATTATGATTTTTCATCTCCTGATCTGTATTCCTCATTTGTTTGAAGGAGGAATCTGCACATGAGTGTGCATGGAAGGAAAAGAAGGCAGTATGCAGCACTGAGGCACACTTGCAGATCTTGGTGGCAATAGCTTAAGCTCATCTTCTGCAAATTATTGACAGCTCTGCAACCTCTCTGTAAAATAATGGTTAAATTCTTTGATAACTCACTTAAGGGACTAGTTAATAATCCTCAATCCTCTGTGACATTTACAGAAGAGGTCACCAAGTGATATTGCAGGAGGGAGGGAAGACCCGCATAATTTGATGTAATCATTAAATAGGTTAAAAATAAAATCAGGGCAACAGCTTTAAAAGTGATCTAACTATCTGAGATGCCTAGTTTCTCTTTAGAGAAAACACAAGTGTATCCTAACTAATGGGCCTTGAAATCTTGCACAAACAGATTCAGAGTCCAAAGAGGAGGCAAGCAGAGGACAGGGGGTGAGAGGATCATGAGATAACCTGGGATTGCACCAGCGGGGAAACAAAGAGCAAACTGCAAAGTCTTCTTTCTGTGCTCAAGGATTCTTACATCAGTGGTCTACCTAGAGATTCACTGTGGGTTCTTTAAGAAACCCCATATTAGTTGTGTCTCTTTGCCGATAGCATCAAAAACTGAAAGGTTCAAAAAAATATAAAGATATCTTCAAAAGAGTGAGCCCAAACCAACTTCTTTCTTACATATGTTTATATTTATATTTTTTATTGTAAACTGTACTGATATCTTATAAAGTACAGAATATCAAAATTGCAAAAAATTGAACTGGGTCCTGTCTCATAAGAAATTCTTTGAACCAATGACCTCTTATTTGCTATTACTCAAAAACTCAGCACAAGATATAAAAAAAAAACCCTTGGGCCTCCAAGTTCACTAAGCCCAAAAACCAAGAAAGAACAACAAAATGTGAACTCAATAAACAGGACCAATTCCCCCCCCCCCCCCCCAAAAAAATTATTTTTTTGTCGGACCAATACACCCCAGACCGAAGCTCTCATTAGTGATCCACGTGTTCTAATATATTTCGCCTAAAATTGCAGTTAAGTAAATGGTCTCTGGACCAGATTTAGATCTGGCGGTTACAAATGCTCACTGCTTTTTGATTAAAATGGACTTTTTCTTCCCTTTACCATAGTTTTCACTAACGGTAGCTTCGGTCTGGGGTATATTGGTCCGACAAAAAATAATTTTTGGGGGGGATTGGTCCTGTTTATTGAGTTCACATTTTGTTGTTCTTTATTACACAAAAACTGACATGATAATGGATAGCCAAATGTTGCCAAGGCCTTTAAAGAGAATATCTGTTACCTTTCAATATGGCCACCCACCCTAGCAAAATTGGATTTAAATGCTGGGCTCTAAACCCAGAGGCATCCAAGGTATGCCCACTTACCAGCAACCTCTCAGTTCATCTCTGCTACTGGTACAGTGAATGTTCCATAGAGACTGGATCACACTGCTTCAGTTGCTGGGTACAACAAGAATAAACTCAGAGGATGAGAATTTGCTGACAATTTGCTGTCCTTCCCTTTCAAATCCAGTCAAGAAGCTAATTTCTTCTGGCTGAATTGTAGGCCTGCCTCCCTTTTAATTCTAATACTACCTTGAGCTGAAGGCGTAACGACAGTAGGCCTGTCTCAGTCATTCTTTTCCCAAGATTCAGTCGTAAGTTTTGCACACCAGAAAATAAATTCAGTCGTAAGTTTTGCACACCAGAAAATAAATTCATAACATTTTTTTAATCTACTGCTTATGATTTGCTGACGTAAGTATCCTGGAAAAGGAACGGAGGAAGTATATGTGCATTTATTTTAGAAATGATCTTTAGCTTTCATGAAGGAAAAGGTGTTTCTTAATGGTTCATCTGCACACAGCTTTAACAGGCAGTGATGATAGGGCTGGCAAAGACATCAAAAATTAGCATTAACTTTGACAGGATGAAGCCTTTTTACCATATCATCCCTGGAGCAGTCTGTTATCATTGCATGAGTTCGAACCTTTAAAATAACACTCACAAAAGGCTGCAATTATCACTTTCTTACCTATAGAATGTGTTTTATGTACTTATGTTTATTTTTTAACATAAAAACTCAAAGCGTGCCTCAGAAAAATATATCGAAGAAGGCCGACATTGCAAGATCAAGGGGCAACGAGAAAGGGCATTAAACTTAATGCTCTTTGTGAGGGAACCTGCTTAATTAAAAACTAGCCTTCTCTACATGAAGCTGCATGATAAAATATCATTCCAGAGTACAGGGGGGAGGGGCTTTACCCGACTCTGATAGCGCCACCAAAATCTAATTAGAAATTCATCTTGAATTATAAATCAATATTATTGTGTCAAGCGGCTACAATGTATCAAGTCTAAGTGGAATTTTAACTGTCCAAAGCCGTCTGTCTAAACAACATAATAAAGGGAAACAAATCAAAGGAACGGTTACACTAATAAGAAAGATGTTTATTTATTGTAATATACTGTTCATTCCATTAATGTGTATAGCAGTAGCAAAAACAGAGGAGTCGGATTTTGCAATGCATGGCTGAGCAGGGTTATTTCATCACAAATATGAGAGGCCTTGTGCAACTAATGTGCTTGTCTTTTTCATTGTCCCCCCCCCCCCTCCTATGATTAAAAACCAGTAAGTGTCATAAGCAAAGTCTTCCCAGATGCTGTAGAGCAGCAGATGATATCCCAGAGCTGCAATGTGTGTTTTGCATAGAATTTTACCAGCTCTTTCTTCTCATGGAAACAGGGACCGATACCACTGTACACAAACCTACTTGATAGATAGTGATAAATCAGTTGTGATTACACAGTATGGTTTTAAAGTCTGGAAGTAATAAATAATAACAAGTTAAAGTCGGATTGGATTTCTGCTACTAAATCGTACTGCAAGTGGTGTTTAACCTGTATTTACACAGGCTGTACTTATTTATAGGAAAGTGTTTGCAGCTATTCTGCTGTAAATACTTCAAATATGTTAAGAAAGAAAACATAACTAATGGATAATTTTTAATAAGATGTATCACAAATTCACTTGACCAAATCAAACCACGCGGAGGAGTTGGCTCGCTGCAGTATAATAGATCAACACATAGAAAAAGTGGAAAACAGACCAGGCCTTGTGAATACAAATCACTATTCCGAAAAGCCCGACTTGGCCAAGTTTCGGTGGTTAAGCCTTCATCAGGGGTCTATAACAATAGCAATAAGTAAATATAAAAATTCACACAAAATAAAATGGCAAAAACAAATTATCATCATGTATAAGTGTAAAACATCAAAAAATATATATTAGGGCACTACAAATTGTGATGAGTAACAATAAAGAGCAATAAAAAAGAACAACAGGGACTGAAAAAAGGGGCTCGAAGGATAGAAATAATATAATATATAAAAAGAATGCATGAATGTGAAGCCTTGCCAATACAAACCATGCTTTTTGACATAAAATAGATGGGAATTAGAAACTATTAAAAAATATATTAGATATGCTACAAAAAACAAAATCCTTCATATAAATGTCTACATATAGTAATTCTCTAGACAACAAATGTAAAAAATACTAAGTTCAGTAAAAGGCACCTCCAAAAAATAAATTCTGCACCACATAAGGAAAGAAAGGGGGAAGGGGAATAGATGGAAGGGATAGAGAGAAAGGGAAAAAGAGGTAGGAGGGAAGGGGGAGAATAATGGAGGAGGGGGAAAGGAACAGAGACTGGGAAAAAAGGGGGAAAAGGAGGAAAAGAAAAAAACAAAAAGAAGAAAAAAGAACAAAGATCAAAGAAAAACTTGATAGTCAATCTCAGTATTCTGCCCTGCAGGTACCACTGTGTTCAAATCGTATATGTATTATTTCAATCTTAACAGAGCTCTATCAAGATTGCCTCCTCTCCAACTGGGTAACAAGGTTCTATGAGTTAATAACAAAACCTCTTAGATCATCAAAGGAGTGACCAACACCAATACAGTGTCTCACCAATGGAGCAGTCTTATACAACTCCTGTGTTCTATTGATCTTCTCTTTAACAGTCTGATTGTTTTTCCCACATACAGCAGTATACATGGACAAATAACATAAAGGACGTTAAGGGGGTTATTCTATGCCACGAATAGCGGGGATGGACATCCAACAAGATGTTCACCCTTGCTATTCGTGCCCCACCCCGCCGTGTCTAACCTCCCCGCCAGTTGGGCGGGGAAGTTAGATGGGGGCTGGGAAGGGGCAACTCGGGGGTGGAGTCTATATGGGCAGTGGGCGGTCGCTGGCCCTGGATGTACAGGACCGATTCTAATGTCGGCCCTGTATGCCCAGGGCAGGTGACTTGTACGGGGAAGTCATTCTACCTCGGAGGTGGAATAACTTCCCCATATGCCCAGGATTGGTGGCCCAGGGCGCGGATGGTGCAAGGAGGGCCTGAAGACATTCCCACAGCCCAACCCTGGCCTTAGGAGGCCAGATTGGGGGCCGGGCTGCGGGGAATGCAGCATTAGAGTCCGGCTGCCAGCATCGCGGCTCTTCAATGGAGCTGCGGTGCCATGGCAACATGATGCCATGGCTCCATTGAAGAGCCTTGACTGAGTTAGCTGGGAAGTTCCTGCACATGCAGGCTGGGCTGAATCGTAGTCCCAGCCTGTAGCTACAGGACTGTTCACGATTCTGTTCTTGAGGGGCTAGTGGGATCGTGCCCATGGGATCGGAATCGTGATCCCCTCTGTACGTCTGGCTCAGACCGGATGTACAGAGGGGATCTACAACAGGACAGAATGAGCCTGTAAGTGTATTGCAATCTGATTTCTGTCTCCAGGTGTATAAAGGAATCAAGTTCTAATGTCATTGAGCAAACACTGCATTTACTACATTTAAAATACCCAAACGTTGCAACAGTATCAGGACAAGTAAGGGGCAACTCAGATGGCACTAGTAGGCCCCCAAGATTCCTTTCTCTTGTATATGCAACAATGAATTTCGGGCCCGATATTGAATTATGACGGCTATGCACCGCTACAATGTCTAGCCATCTGTGCCGACCTTTAACCCAGGATATTCAATGCCAGGCCCCGGCATTGAATATCCAGCATCGCAGTACAGCCTCCCAGCTGCAGTAGCTAACCAGATAGCGGCAATATTGCATGCTGGCCAGTTAGCCCCTGCCGCTAAAAGACAGGTGAACTTTTGCTACACCTAGCTTTTAGCTACAGGTTGCTAAGCAGGCAGCATGAAATATCCCCACTGCCCGGTTAGCGACGGTTGCTGCCTCCACTCTTCATCGGAGCATGTAGGGGAGAATATCGGGACTATTCAGAGGCACTAACCATGTTAGTGCCATTGAATATCCCGCTGAGCTGCAATTATACAGTTTACGGAACTGTAAACCGTGTAAATGCCTTTCGAAGATCGAACCTTTCGTTTCTTTAAACATAGTAAACATAGGGGTATGTTTACTAAACCGTCTTAATGTTACCGGCGTTAGTTGCAGTCTTACTGTGACGAATGCCATATAAGGTAGTGGGCGTTCCGGACTTAAAGTAGCATTTCTGGTTATCGCGCGATAAAGTCTGTTATCGCGCGATAGAGGGAGCCGTAGCACGTTAACGCACGTTAGCCTTAATTAGGCGCGCTGACCTAGAAACACAGCAACAGAGGTGTAGCACAATGGTAAATATGCTGACTAATGAAACAGAGGTCATGAGTTCAATCCCCCAGTGGGCTTAATGAGTAAGGCTGTCACACTTTAAATCAGTGCTTTCTGAGGCATTTTCTTTTTTAATTTAAATTAGTGCTGCCAGCAAACACACCCTCAAAGTGCCGTAACCTAAAGTGCCGCATAAGGCGCCCTATAAGGCACTCCAGAGGGCACATTATAAAGTGCACCGTCTGCCAAGGCACCTTATAATGTTCCCTATAGGGTGCCTTATAAGGCGCCTTATGAGGCACCTTAAGGTTACAGCACTGTGAGGGTGTTTTTGCTGGCAGCACTAATTTAAATTAAAAAAATAAATGCCTCAGACCGCCCTATCAAATAACACCACTGTGGGCTCAAATCCATGACCTCTGCCTCCACAGTCAGTGAAGTAACCAGTGGGCTACATCTCTATAGCTACTAACAAACTCCTGGCTGGCTACAGAAAGACTGCAGGTCATCACACACACTGTCTGCTGTGGTTACCAGGATAGGGTTAACCCACCCGTACCCATGATGCACTGCACATGCAGATCAGCAGTCTACAGATGATCACAAGATGGGGTATGCACCCCCACAGCACCTCGGCCTGGTAGGGGGAACTGACCGTGTGTGTTACTGGCACAGAGTAGCCACAGACCATCACATTGTGGGGGGTACTGTGCTCACCCTGAGGGCGAGGTGGGGCGCCCAGCACCAGGTCCGCAGCATCTAGTTTAGCTGAGATAGGCTATGCTGCAAGTTGCCATTGTTGCCAGTGTGTGATAGGTAGTCCTTGCAGACACACCTAGGAAACACCTGTGTCCATCTGTATTTCCCAGTCAGGTCTAGCCCTTGTGGACTATGATCAACAATCTTAGTAGGTCACTAGACTTCAGAGTAATATGACAGTTAAGCCACAAAAATTCAATTACTCCAATAGGTAAATATTTCCCAAACAAATCTCCACGTTATTTATCTTGTTCAGATTTGTAAAGCCGGGTCTCAGACTATTAGGGAGCTATTGTGATAACAAAACCACTCATTGCTCCTTGTTTGCATCAATGACCCATTTTTATATTTTCAATTCACTTGATTTAACGTTTCTTTAAAGTTTCTTTCCAGATAAACAATAGAACAGTATAAAAGTCAGGCTTATCCTTTTGTTGATGTCCCAACGCCAGACTCAGCGCCACTGCGTTTCACGCTAGGTTCGTTTCTTCAGGGGCTTTCAAGCCGACTTAAAATGTTACCAACAATTTCTACTGCTTTGACCCGAGACATACATCTCACCGGATACAAAAACGCCGCGCATGCCCGGCTTTACAAATCTGAACAAGATAAAAAACGTGGAGATTTGTTTGGGAAATATTTACCTATTGGAGTAATTGAATTTTTGTGGCTTACTTGTGGACTATGATAGTTGTGGAATAGTGCATATCCTGTGTGGGTGCCATGGTCACATGATTTAAGTGAAGGGGGGTGTTTGGACCCATAGGAGGATTATGTAGCACCACCCAACCCGCCCTCTGGGGCTCTGGGTGGGGGACAGGATCTCCCACCAACAGATCCACATTCTACATCCCTGCAATGGTGGCAGTAGAGGGGACCATCAACCCCAATCCTGCTGGGGAACAGTCACCCTACAGGGCAGTCAATGCAGATCTGTACATATCCATAAGGCAATGGCAGACAGACAGTAGGCCTGAAAATGCTCAGCTGCCCCCCACCACTATCTGACATTCTCCAGTCACTGCACCCTGTAAGGTGCTCCAACCATACACATACTAACTACAGACAGTCTGCTAGCTAGTCTATAGTGCATGTTCCTGGAGGAGATGCATTCACACAAAACTGGGATGTGAACACACACACCAAGCAGATAAGTCAGTGATTGGGCCCCAGAAAAGAGAACCCATAAATATCACTTGAGAGAATTACTATATAGCACTATGGGGGAATCTAGCCATGCCATGGTCACTGCTTAGTCAGGGTGAGAGTGACCTCCCAGCAGGACATGCTGTGGCCACCCTGTCCGTGCAGGTGGTGGCCGGGCACTACAATGTCCCAGCCATTGCCCTATGCCCTGCGCAGATGCATCCTGCCCAGGCCACCCTGTCTGGGCCATACCCACAGTACCTTGCTCCTCATTATGCACATTGGCAGGCTAACACTGGAAACAGTGGAACCAGTGTAGGCTCAGTAAGGTGTAAGCAGCCACAACACACTGGATAGACAGACACACACTCCCACACCTATGCCAGCATTGTGCCAATATAGAGGCTTTTGGGAGCCCTGGCCACCACACCAGTCCTGGGCACAGTGCAGGCATGGCTAAGGTATGCAATACTGTTGGGGTCACTCGCCGGGGTGGTAAACACTGTCAGAAACCAAAACTGAAACACACTCCACAGATATCAGAAAGGTTGCTATGATGCAGCTCTATCAGCAAATTGTGCTTAACTTAGGAATTTCTATCTGCCATTAATCATAGCAACCTTTTGATATATGTGCAACGTATTCCCAAGTTTAGGGCGGCATTGCTAAGGTATGCTAGTGCTAGTATTGGGAGATGCTAATGCACGCAGGGCCCAACAGCCTGATTCTCCGTGAGGCTTTGGATAGTGGAGCCTGTGGGTGTGGGTGTTTATGCCCCTGTTGGCTGCTGCTCTAGGGCAGAGGTTCCCAACTCCGATCCAGGTGGGCCAAACACTGTTCAGGATTTCATGCTGTCCCTAATGAATATGCATGAGATACATTTGCATACAATGGGGGGCGGCGCATACTAATGCAGTACAGGCATATTTATTAGGGACAGCATGAAACCTGAATGGTGTTTGGACCTCCAGGACTGCAGTTGGGAAACTCTGCTCTAGGAATTGCACATGTTTATGGTGTCTGTGCTCTGTAGGGTAAAATATAGGTGTTTCAGGCATGTTTATTTTATCTGCAATAAAGGTTCCATCTTTATTACCACGGTTTAGTACTGGGTAAAATATAGGGAAAGGGTTAGCAGGAGCCACAGCTGGGACTTGAACTTGTGACCTTCTGCTCCTGAACACACTGGTTGTGTGTACTGCACCACACTGTTGCCACAGGGACAGTCCATTCCCTGGGGATACCATGACTGTTCATCAGACAGACCCTGTCTGTTGCATTGCATGGCACACACCTAAACGGGGCTAGGCCATGGTCTGCTGTGGGCAGATGCCACTGCCCCCTCCGCCACCATGCTGCCATGCCATTATGCCAGTGGTGCTGGTGGTGCGCAGTCCCAGACCATCCAGTATGCCGGTAGGCAGCTTCCTATGGTGTGGGTTCTCGGGTAGGGGTGCCTACATGAATATGCGTGCTTCCCCCCCTCCCCCCCCCCCCGCACTGCCTGCCAATGTCCTGTGCCTTCTTACGGGGGTGTACCAAAGTCTTCTTCAAGAGTCTGGTTCTGGTCAGAAACTCAGTCTCTATCTCAACAGCCTTGTCTGACATGGGCTTCCAAAGAGGTTTTCTTTGTCCTGGACCCATTGCTCAAGGTGAGACGACTGCAGCCATGCCTGGTGTTGGGACACGATGCCTGCAGCGGCCACTCTAGCTGAGGATTCCAAGCTATCATATGCTGCTCAAGACAGGAACGTCGAGCACTCCTTGACTGCCAAGGCCAATGACTTGAACCGTTGAAGGGGTTCTCCATCGAGGCCTGCAGAGAAACCAGTGAACTCTGGAAGAATTGAAAGAAATATCGATATACCGGGAAGATGTATTACAACTATTTGATAAACTGAAGAGTAGCAAATCACCTGGACCGCATGGTATACATCTAAGGGTGTTGAAAGAAATGAAATATGAGACTGCAGACCTGCTATTAGTAATCTGTGAACTATCATTAAAATCATCTGTAATACCTGAAGATTGGAGAATCACCAATGTAATGGCAATTTTTAAAAAGGGTTCCAGCGGTGATCTGGGAAACTACAGACCGGTGAGCATGACATCAGTACCGGGAAAAATGGTAGAAACCATCATAAAGAACAAAATTACTCAACATGCAGATAGTCATGGCTTAATGGGAGACAGCCAACATGGCTTTAGACAAGGAAGATCTTGTCTTACTAATCTGTTATGTTTTTTTGAAGGTGTGAATAAACAGGTAGACAAAGGTGAGTCAGTTGATATAGTGTATCTGGACTTTCAGAAAGCCTTTGACAAGGTCCCTCATCAGACTTTTGGCAAAACTAAAAAATCATGGGATAGGAGGCAGTGTTGTGGATCAGAAACTGGTTAAAAGAAAGCAGAGGGTAGGGCTAAATGGCCAATTTTCCCAATGGAAAAAGATGTATAGTGGAGTACCCCAGGGATCTGTGCTGGATCCGCTGCTTTTTGACATATTCATAAATGACCTGGACAAGGGAATAACGAGTGAGGTTATCAAATTTGCAGATGACACAACACTATTTAAAGTTGTTAAAACCCAAGAGAATTGTAGAAAATTGCAAGTGGATCTTGATAAATTGGAAGACTGGACATTCAAATGGCAGATGAAATTTAATGTGGATAAATGCAAAGTTATGCACCTAGGAAAGAACAACCCAAACTATGGTTACACGATGCAAGGTTCCACATTGGGAACCACTACCCAGGAAAAAGATTTAGGTGTTATTGTGGATAACATGTTAAAACCCTCCGCCCAGTGTACAGCAGCGGCCAAGAGAGCAAATAAAATGCTAGGTATCATAAGGAAAGAAATGGAAAATAAAACAAAGGATATTATAATGCCTCTGTATCATTCCATGGTGCGACCGCACCTTGAATATTGTGTGCAATTCTGGTTGCTGTATCTTAAAAAGGATATAGCGTTATTAGAAAAGGTACAGAGAAGAGCCACCAAAATGGTAAAGGGGATGGAAGGATACTCCTATGAAGAGAGGTTAAAAAGGTTAGGGCTCTTCAACATGGAAAAGAGACGGCTGAGGGGAGATATGATAGAGGTCTATAAATTAATGAATGGAATGGAACGGGTAAATGTAGATCGTTTGTTTACGTCACCAAAATATAAAAAGACTAGGGGATATGCAATGAAGCTACAGGGTAATCTATTTAAGACTAATAAGAAAAAATATTTTTTCACTCAATGTGTAATCAAACTCTGGAATTTGTTACCGGAGGATGTAGTAAAAGCTGTTAATGTAGCTGGGTTTAAAAAAGCTTTGGAGAAGTTCCTGGAGGAAAGGTCCATAAACCATTATTAAAAGGGACCCAGGATATCTCTGCTTGACTCAATCCAAGCATTGAGGAACCTGTGTCTTTTGGGGAGACTGCTAACTACTTATGACCTAGATTGGCCACTGTTGGAAACAGGATACTGGGCTTGTTGGACCTTGAACTGACCCAGTATGGCATATCTTATGTTCTTATGTTCTCCCTCACCAGTTCCTTTAGGTACATGCCGATGTACAGCTGATAGGATTGAACTCGGCAAACCAGTATTGAGCCCTTGTAGCATTTTCGGCTGAGGGTGTCCAAGGTCCAGGCCTTCCTACCAAGGGAATGAGTCTTTTGGCTCTTGAGTCACCACATGGCTGACTCGACAACCATAGAAATTAGAAGGAGCTGGGTTTTTTGGAACCCCGGGTTTCAGTGGACTTAATTCATGGAGTTGAACTGTCTGCTCACAATGGGCACTGACACCGGCATTTCCAACATATGGAGGAGGAAGTGCTCAAGGATTGGAGGGACGGGCATCATGAGGGCTTCCTTTGGAGGGGCCTCATACTGGAAGATCTCAAGTTCCTCCGTGTGGGGGTCCTCCTCCTCCTCGGTTTCAAACATGAATGCCTTTGCCATATCCCACACAAAGTTGAGGAAGGCAATGTCCTCAGGGAGGGAACAGCACAGGGACACCGGTGGAGATGGGTCTGAGGGCACCTCTCGGTGTCACCAAGTGTCCAGGGACTCCTCATCCTCGATCTCCCAGTCTGACTCAAAGTCAGAAGAATCCAAGGCTCCATGGCTCCATAGTCGTGCCCTGTGCCTGAAAGCCCGTGACCCCCAGAGGACCTGCGATCCAAGCTGCATGCACTCGCTGGAGAGGACCAGTGTCCCAAAGAATGGGACCGAGACCCTGTCCACTGCCAATAGCTCTCTCAAGGTCGGTGGTGCTCAAGTATTGGCTCAACGACCAGGGAAGCACTCGAGGTCGAGGATCCGGTCATCAGAGCGGATAAACTGGAGGAAGCAGACATCAATGCCTGCTGATGGGCAGAAGGGCAGTGATACTGCGCTCCAAGGCTGCCATCCTGGTCTCCATGCCAGGTGGCTCCGCAGCCTTTAACATGGGCACCAATGGCATTGGGCCCGGTGTTTGGTTCCGTTGAAGTGGGGTCCTCAACCAGGATGGCCTTGGAGGTCCGAGGCCGGTCACCCAAAGCTGATGACTCCTTCCAGAGCAGTTTGTGAGGTCATTCCTGCTCCGACCCCTCGGACTCATGCCACCAAAATGGTAAAGGGGATGGAAGGATACCCCTATGAAAAAAGGCTTAAAAGGTTAGGTCTCTTCACCTTGGAAAAGAGACTGCTGAGGGGAGATATAATAAAGGTCTATAAATTAATGAATGGAGTGGAATGGGTAAATATAGATCAATTGTTTACACCATCAAAAAGTAGAAAGACCAGGGGACATGCAATGAAGCTACAATGCAACCTAATTAAGATTAATTGGAGAAAATATTTTTTCACTCAACGCATAATCAAACTCTGCAATTCGTTACCAGAGGATGTAGTAAAAGCTGTCAGTGTAGTTGGTTTAAAAAAGGTTTGGACAAGTTCCTGGAGGAAAGGTCTATAAACCATTATTAAAGAGAACCCGCAAAATCCACTGCTTGCCTCAGAACAAGCATTGTGGAACTGTGTGCTTTTTTTTGGACCTCGATTGGCCACTGTTGGAAACAGGATACTGGGCTTGATGGACCTTGGTCTGATCCAGTATGGCATTTCTTATGTTCTTATGTCTCTCATGGGAGACCTTGTCAAAGGTTTTCTGAAAATCCAGATGCACTATATCGACCAGTTTACCTTTATCTGCCTATTTATTCACACCTTCAAAAAAATGTAACAGATTAATAAGACAAGACTTTCCTTGGCTAAAGACATGTTGGCTTTCTCCCATTAAATCATGACTATCTACATGTTCAGTAATTTTATTCTTTATAATGGTTTTTACCATTTTGTCTGGTACTGATGTCAGGCTTATCGATCTGTAGTTTCCCGGATCATCCCTGGAACCCCTTCTGAAAATTGGTGTTAGATTGGCCATTCTCCAATCTTTAGGTACTACAGATAATTTTAATGATAGTTCACAGATTACTAATAGTAGGTCTGCAATCTCATATTTCAGGTCTTTCAATACTCTTGGATGTATACCATCCGGCCAGATGATTTTCTACTCTTCAGTTTATCAAATTGTTGTAATACATCTTCCCAGTTTATAAATATTTCTTTTAATTTTTCTGATACATTTTCTTCACTAAAGACTGAAGCAAAGAATTCATTCAATCTCTCCGCTATGGCCTTCTTCTCCTTTAGTGCCCCTTTTACCACTCCATTATCTAATGGTCCAACTGACTCGCTCACAGGAGTTTTGCTATAAATGTACTTTTAAAAGTTTTTATTATGCATTTTTGCTTCCATGGCAAGCTTTTTTTCAAATTGTCTCTTTGCCTGCCTTTTCAATGCCTTGCATCTAACAACTTGCCAGTGCTTATGCTGTTTCCCATTTTCATCATTTGGCTCCATTTTCCATTTCTTGAAAGATGCTTTTTTGGCTACTACAGCCTCTCTGACCTCACCTTTAAACCATGCTAGCAGTTTTTTGGCCCTCCTTCCACTTTTCATCAAGCATGGAATACATCTGGCATGGGCTTCCAAGATAGTATTTTTAAACAACACCCATACTTGTTGTCAATCTTTAGTAATCTAAACATATGCATAGCATGATATTCTAAAAAAGCTGAGCACCTAAATTTAGGCCCCTAATACAGGCCCCTAAATCTCTGCCCTATTTTCAACTACACTTAGGAGCCTAAGTGGATCTTTTACTAAAGAGCATTAGCTGTCAACATGTGTTCCAGTGCACTCTGAATGTGTGTTGGGACACATGTTGCAAGTTAGCGTGGGAACATGACAGTGCAACCCATGTTAGGGTCACAAGTGGGCAGGTTAGGGGTGGAGAGTGGGTGTGTTGTGCTCAGCGTAGTTAGTGATGGGTTCCCACAGTGTGCTAACCGCATTAGTGCAGGTTAACCTAACACCAACCCAATAGGTGGAGTTTAATGCACCCGCACTAATGTGGTCCATGTTAGGGCACTATGCGCCATGTTAACTGCTTGGAAAATGCTTTTCACACCCCCGACAGCTAATGTGGTGGTGTTGCACCTAATGTGCTATAGTTTTTATGCTTTTCTTGAAACCCCTTAGTAGCCTTTGGTAAAAGACTCCCTAGTTTTTCAGATGAAAATTTATGCTCCTAAATTTAGGACTGTCATTCATTGGCCTAGATTTATGAGCCTAATTTAGTTGTCTAGCACTGAAAATTAGTGTTAAACTCCGAACTTCTTTTCCCCACCCTAAATCTGCTTCCATTGCCACCCGCTTTTTACGCTCCTAAATTAGGAGTCTAGTGAAATTTTAAGAAAATATTTACGCATTCAGCCCTAGTAAATTTTCAGAGATGCTAATTTAGAAGCATAATGCTCAAAGTTAGAACATAAATCCTTTGACTATCAGACCTCGAGAGCATTCATTAAGGGTATTGCCCCTGCTATATTGAATTTGGATTTTAGATTGAATTAATCACCTTACCATACCCATGCTCAAGGCATATTAGATTCATATGTAGTAGCTATGTCCCTGCCCAGGGGAATTACAGTCTAAAGGCCTTATTTACTAATGTGTGTGAACATACATTAATGTGAGGTATGTGCTTAGTTAGTAAAGCAACCCCATGACAATGGGGTGTGCATTAAATAATGTTTTAAATTGCATTAATGTGCAATAACACATTATGATCGGTGTAACACATGTGCTCTGTGTTTTCTTTCTGGTTTACAGACTCAGTTTCTTCAGAAAATTAGGCTATTATTGTCGTTGCTATGTGGTAGAGGGGAGTTCTGGATCCAGGCATGGAAGTTGGCTTGTACAGAGGAGAGGAGTAGGCAGTTGATTTATTACAATTACTGCTTGTAGTGCCTTTTCTCTTTCACCAATTTTATTTAGATTCAGGAGTGATATGAGGAAATATTTCTTTACGGAAAGAGTGGTGGATCCGTGGAATAGTCTCCCGGTGGAGGTGGTAGAGATGAGGACAGTATCTGAATTCAAAGAAGCATGGGACAAACACAGAGGATCTCTAAAGGAAAAAAGGGGACTGTTGAAGTGGTTGATATGGAAGGACAGACTAGATAGGCCATATGGTCTTTTTCTATCGTCATGTTTCTATATTTCTATTTATTTAACCGGTTTTACGAGGTGTGACAAAAAAGAAACGAGACTGTGGCAGTCATGCCCATGAATCAATGCCAATTCGCTAACCGTTTATGTCACTGTGTTGTGCAACATCTCGCCACTATTTTTCTATATTTTTCATCTCTCTCATTCTGTTTTTCTTTTTCAGGATTTTTTGTAGCACACTGCTCCATCACTTTGTCACGCAACTGGAGGTGGCAGAAATATGGAGCAAAGAATCAACGTGAAATTTCTGGTTAAGTTGGAAAAGATCCCAACTGAGTGTCTCCAACTTCTCCAAAAGGCTTATGAAAAGGATGCAATGTCAAGGCCGCAAGTCTTTGAGTGGCACAAACGCTTCAAGACTAGCCGTGAGGAGGTGGAGGATGACCCCAAGTCAGGATGGCCTTCCGACAAAGTTGGCTGAGAATATTGACAGAGTGAACCAGCTGGTGTGGAGTGATCGCAGATTGGCGGTGCGGATGATAGCTGATGAGCTCAGCCTGAACAGGGAGTCAGTGCGGACCATCTTGGTGCAGGAGCTGGGGATGAGGAAGATGTGTGCCAAGATGGTGCCCAAGCTTTTATCGGACGACCAGAAGGAGCACCGGGTCAATGTTTGTCAAGACTTGCTAGAGAAGATCGGAGAAGATCCAGCGTTCATTGGCCGAGTCATCACAGAAGACAAGACTTGGGTCTTCCAGTATGACCCTGAAAGCAAGAGATAGAGCCTGCAGTGGAAGACTCAACTGTCACCTAGACCCAAGAAGGCGTGCATGTCCAAATCAAGGATCAAGGTCATGCTGATCGCATTCTTCGACCCGAAGGGAGTGGTCCATCATGGGTTTGTGCCTGAGGGTCAGACAGTCAACCAGCACTTCTACCAGCAGGCCCTCAATCGCCTCCATGACCAGGTTCGGCACAGCAGACAGGCTCTGTGGAGAGACAAGTCGTGACTGCTCCACCACAACGCGCCTGCACACACTGCGCTCAATGTGAGGCAGTTCTTGGCCAACAAACAGATCACAGCTCTCGACCACCCTCCTTATTCCGCAGATCTCGCACCGTGCGACTTCTGGCTCTTCATCAGGCTGAAGATTGTGCTCAAAGGAACTCATTTCGCCTCTGTAGAAGAGATCAACGCCACTGTGACGAGGGAGCTAAGGGACCTCAAGAAGGAGGACTTTACCCATTGCTTCCATACGTGGCAGAAGCGAATGCAGAAGTGCATTAACTCGGGGGGGGATTACTTTGAAGGGGACAATTGTTTCTTTTTTGTCACTCCTCGTATATACCACCACAGATAACTATATACAGTAAAATGTGCAACTATATAAATATGAGATGAGGAACAGGTTTTAGACTCAGGTGGAGATTAAGCTGGGGGGAGGGGCATGTTAGGGAATGGCTAGTCTGGTACCTTGGAGAAATGCTCATAGAACAGGTAAGTTTTTATTTTCTTTCAGAAATCTTTGAGATCTTGTAGTGCGCGAATGTCATCTGGTAGAGCATTCCAGAGTCTCGGAGCGAACAGGGAGAAAGCCCTACTTGATGTTCGAGCATAGTGTTTCCAGTTGTTTGTAGGGATAACAAGAGTAGTTTGGGTGCTGGTCCTTCTGGGTCGGTTGTCAGGTGGTCTTTCTATAAGTGTTTCTAGATGATCTGGTGATAGATGGTGGAGCACTTTAAAGGCACTGATCAATGCTTTTTACTTAACACAGGCTCTTATTGGAAGCCAATGGAGGTTACTGAGTATTTGGCTAATATATTCATTTTTGGGGGTACCGGTTAATACTCTTGCAGTGGTGCTCATGGCCATCTGCAGCGGATGGATTGATGAGGCTGGTAATTCCTGTAGCAGGATGTTACAGAAATCAAGATGAGGCAGAGTTAAGGCTTGGAAAACTGTCCGAAAGTGGGTTTGGTCCGGGAGTGGTTTGAAAGCTTTCACTGTTCCGATTTTCTGGTAGAAGAGGCTTATAGTGGGGTTTATGTGCTGAGTTAGAGTAAGACCCTGGTCCAGTATGATCCCAACGTATCTTACATTAGATTTAGTGTGGATTTTTTCTTTACCCATATCTACATATAGTGGAGGTGAGAAGCAGGGATCTCAGGTGACATGAAGTAGCTCAGTCTTTTGGAAGTTTAAGTTAAGGTTATGTGTTTTAAGTCATTGCAAGACAGCATTGAAGTAGTCTATCAGAGGGGTGTATACTGGAGTAAGGGTGGAGATAGGGATATACAACATAATCTCATCCGCATATAAGTGATACAGGACATTATGAGAGTGGATGATATTACAGATTGGTTGAATGAATAGTTAAACAGGAGTGCAGGCAATGCAGATCTTTGAGGTACCCCTTGGGTTATGTTGGAAGAGGTGGCGGCTAACTCATTTACATGTACTTGTTGTTGCCTCAAAGCGAGATGAGGCAAGGCAAGGAAAGAACCATTTGAGGGTGGTGCTGCACAGACCAATTGCTTGAAGTTGAAGTAGTAGAGCATTGTGGGGTAATGAGTCAAAGGCAGTTTTTACATCAAGGAAAATGAGGGCAAATCCTTGATGGGGTTTCCCAGTGCCCAAGATGAGCTTGTCCATGAGTATGGTGATAAGATATTTGACCCCGTGGTTAGTTCTAAAACCGTGCTGTTGTTCGTCAATCTGATCTTGCAGCTGCATTTGGACTGCTTTTTCAATTATCTTGGCTAGGAAGGGTAAGCTAGAGATGGGCCTGTACGAGCTTCGTAGTGTTGGGTTCAGTCTTAGGCTTTTAAGGATTGGGCGTATGGATGCATGTTTAAGGTGTTTTGGTGGATAGCTTTGGGAGAGGGAGCTGTTTAGGAACAGTAGAATTATTGGGGCTAGCTCTGCGGAGATTGATTTGATCCATTGTACCGGGCATGGGTCAAGCTGGAAAGTTGTTGTATTAAGGCCTGTAATAATATTTTTAAGCTGGCTTTCCGATATGGGGCTAAACTCGCTCCAGAGGCAGGGCGAAGGGATTTCATATGTAGTCAGAAGTATAGAGGGCATAGGGTTCTTAGCTTGTGAGATAGTGCCCTGAAAGTGATTTGAGAATGTTTGTGGTGAGGGGGAGTCAGGGTTAGTCTCTGTTGTAGGATTCTCCAGTGTTGCACTTACTATGTTGAAGAGTTCCCATGGACAATTAATTGATTTAAATATTAGCTTTGTGTGATATTTTTTTCTGGTTCTGTTGATGGTATCCTGTTATTCTTGCAGCTTGCTCATTTTGGAGATGTTACACAGCAAGACCCCATAACACAGCCCCACTCAATTAATTAACAAGCATTGTACTATAATGTAAATAGCTCATTCTGTAAATAGTTGAAACCAATCCCATGCATGCCCGCTCTCCCAATGTTTTATGTAAAAGTTGAAATGTTGATCTGTATACCGCTTTGATTATAAGTTAAGGCGGTATAGAAAACCTACTAAATAAATAAATGTATGCCGGACAGCCTGATGAGGATTTGGAATGTCGCCATTTTCTTTCAGTCTTTTGAAGCTTACGCTTTAAGTACCTCAGATCTGTTGTGTACAATGCAGCCCGACGGTGTCATGCAATGGTACTAGGGGAGAGAGGGGCTAAAACAGCATGATATAGGGTGTTATGCCAATTCTCCACTAATGTGTCCAGGTCATGGTCAACTTAGGAAGGATAGTGTTAAGGAATGTTTCATTGTTCCAGCTCTTGAATTGTCTTAGTGGGAATAGGGGGTTGAGAGATTGTGCTTGGTCATGGGATGTAGGTATGGTAAAGTTGAGGATCATGTGGTCTGACCAGGGGACTCTATGTATGGTAGGTTGAGGAAGTTGGTGGGAGGGATCGTGTTTTACTTGTTGGTGAAGATGAGGTCCAGTCTCCTTCCTTTTTCATGTGTGGGCTCTTCTACAATTTGGTGGTAATCAAGGGCTTCCATCGTCTCCAGAAAAGCATTTTATGTTCCACACTGAGTTGATAGTAGATTGAAATCCTCAAGGAGGATAGCATGTTTGCTAAGGGTGGATATATTGCAAGCTGACTGAAGTAGGGTGGTGAGTTGGTCACCCAAAGGGGTGAGTGATCTGTACATTAGGCAGATCGTCAGGAGCTTATTTTACTTTTTACCTTTTCATCTCATAATCTTCTATTTGTGTTGTGGAGAGAATCCTTTGTGTGAAAAAATTCTTTGGGGTTTTTTTAGTCTTTGTATTGCATAATCCTTATTTAGAGTTGCACAACAGTGGAGCAAGTATGTTTACTGGACTGGAGTATGGAAAATGGCAGAAGGATGTGAGTCAGGAGTGGATGGGTGTAAGAGAAGAGCAAATGATAAGCAAGAGGTTGGAGAAGATGTATGAAGAGGTGGAAGAAAAAGAGTAGATCGGGGGTGGAAATGAAGTAGGAGGAAGAGCTGAGGGTTCAAAGGAAGAGAGTAGAGGAAGGGAATGACAGAGGAGAATTTGAGATCTAGGAATAAACCTAAAGATTAACACGCTGGAAGGAGGAATGAGTTAGAAGGGGGAAAAAAGGCTGGTGGAAGTGATGGAGCAGAAAGCGATGGAAGTGTGGGGGAGAAAATGAAAGTAATCAGACAGAAAGGGACCTGCAGCTGCTAAATGAGGTAGGGAACAATGTAGAGGCAGGAGCCATTAGCTAGTAGCAGAGAGACCAAGGAGAAGAAGCAAATTTTTGAGGTCCATTTTTCTGCAGAGGAGAAGAACCTTTTTAATTGTTATGTGCATTCATTAGAATGCATTTGGTTCTTTATGTGCATTAAATCTATTTAATCTCAAGTGAAAGAACCCAAAATTTAAATTGGTAACCAAATAGCAATCAGTATTATATAGAGGCTTCCAATTCTATTGTCAATGGGTGAGAGTAAAACTAAAAATTTGTCAGAGCCTCATTCAAAAGAGGGTAAAAGAAATAGTTCACCTCCCCACTGTAGAGGCTTCTTTTGCTTAATTTCTTCAAAATTCAGACTAAATATGCAATAACTTATCTTGTGAAAACACCAAAGTCTTATTTTCCATCACCAACGATGATTTTGGACCGTCCAGATATGGTTCTGCTTCAGTTGAATGGATCTAACAGGTACTGCTTCATTCATACAAAAGAATCCAACCCACAGACATTTTAACGAAATGGTCCGAAACGTGGCACGTCGCTGGTGATGGAAAATAAGGTTTCGGTGTTTTCACAAGATAAGTTATTGTATATTTATTTTGAATTTTGAAGAAATTAAGTAAAAGGAGCCTCTACAGCAGGAAGGTGAACTATTTCTTTTACCCTCCTTTGAATGAGGCTCCGACAAATTTTTAGAGTTTTACTCTCACCCGTTGACAATAGAATTGGAAGCCTCTATATAATACTTAAATCTACTTAAGGCAGATAACTTATGAATTAATACACAAGTCAAATTGTGTGTGTTAAAACCTTTAATGTGTCAAAATGTTTTTATTAAAACAAATGTGTAAAACAAACTGAAAATACATCCAAAGGTCAAGAAAAAAACATCAG
Organism: Ichthyophis bannanicus; assembly: GCA_033557465.1. Taxonomy (NCBI): domain Eukaryota; kingdom Metazoa; phylum Chordata; class Amphibia; order Gymnophiona; family Ichthyophiidae; genus Ichthyophis; species Ichthyophis bannanicus. The sequence goes on along the minus strand of CM066034.1, from coordinate 99,524,656 downwards.
AAATTGTTGCACTGTGTACATGCTTATGGGGTCATTCTGAGGCACGAATAGCGGGGATGGATGTCCCATCCCTGCTATTCGGCCCCCTTTCGACCCTGACTAACTTTCCCACTCGTTGTATGGGGAAGTTAGATGGGGGCGGCATTAGGGCGGGCAGTGGGCGATCATTGGCCTTGGACATACATGGCTGATTCCAATGTCGGCCCTGTATGTCTGGGCTGGTGGCTTAAATGGGGAACTTATTCCACCTCTGAGTTGGAATAAGTTCCCCGAGTCGGCGAGGATGGCAGGCCCAGGGCTGGAAAGTGGAGGAGGGGGCAGAGGAGATTATCTCAACCCTGGCCTTGGGAGGCCAGATCAGCGGTTGGGCTGCAGGGAATGCAGTTTTCAGTCCAGCGGCCGAGGATCACAGCTTTTGAATGGAGCTGCAGTGCCTTTGCAACTAGATGCCATGGTGCCGCGGCTCCATTCAAAGGCCTGACTGAGCTATCTGGGCAAGGCCTGTACACGCAGGCCGACCTGAATTGGGGTCCCAGCCTGCACGTACAGGCATGGACGTGATTCTGATCCCGCGGGGTTAGACAGGCGCACAGAGGGCCGGGACATCCATGTCTGAGTCGGGCTCCATCTGTTCAATGTGTAAGGTGTGCAAGCAGTACATTGTGGTCATTGAGGAATGGTCAGCAAGAACCCTGTCAGCAGGAAAAGCCAAGATATTTAGCTGCATCACCAGTGATGGGAGCAACTTACAGTACATAGAAACATAGAAATATGATGACAGAAAAAGACCACATGGCCTATATAGTCTGTCCTTCCATAACAACTACAACAGTCCCCTTGATTCTTAGCTCTGTAGGGCCCGATATTCAGTTGGACGGGCTATGTGCTATGTCGGCGCATAGCCCTACCCATGACCTCTAAACCCAGATATTCAATGCCATGGTAATCGCATTGAATATCCAACTTAGGCGCCGAGGGGATTCACCTGCAGATCCTAACCGGGTAGCGGCGATATTGAATTGCTACCCTGTTAGCCATCCATGGCTAAAACTAGGCGAGCCAAAAGCTCATCTAGATTTAGCCATGGATGGCTAACCAGGTAGCGGTCCAATATCGCCGCTACCTGGTTACCAGGACTCCTCTCAGCCCTAATCTGCCTAGAAGGTATGATACTCTCATTATTTATTACTATATCTTTCTGATGAGTTCAGACCGGATCAACATCATACACACTCACCCCAATAATTCTATTAACTTTTTCAGCCTGTGAAGCAGGCACAGGTCTTGCAATTTTGGTGGCAACAATCCGAACACATTGCACAGACACTGTAGCAGCAAAGTGCATGCAATAAATAATACCAGGAGTCAGTTGCAGGGTCCAAGCCAATTTATTGTGCACAGGCTCAGACAGGAGCGTGTCCGAAAGGGACTGAGCCCCGAAGTACTACAGCAGATTCCTTATATACAATTTTTACAATTTGATAGAGGCAAACTTTCTATTGGTCCCAACGCCCCTCGTACCTATCCAATCGGTGACCCTCTCTGGGCCCCATTCCCTGTTCCCCCTTCTCAAACTGTTCTAACAAAGGCATAGTCTTAGACATGGTTACATTTCTACTTCAAGGACATTTCTAGCTCAGAGAATGTAAGGACAATTCAAGATTAAAAGAACTTGTACAAACTTCATAAGGGGAGACAGGGGACTTTCAAAAGTAGTTTAAAGCAGATTCTTAAACTCTGGTTCTTTCCAGCACTAATCCCAGGTGGGGGTTGAAATCCAGGCCTAGTTTGCAGGCCATAGCCTACCACAACACGATACAAAACCTAAACCTATTACAATGCTAAAAATTCTAATTCCAACCATTATACTAATCCCAACAACATGATTAACCAAACCAGTATCAATAGTCCACAGTCTTATAATTGCATCACTTAGCCTAACATTATTCCACTATCCATCAGAAACCATACAATTTACAAATACACTACAATCGACCAACTATCGGCACCCCTCATAATCCTAACCTGCTGACTAACACCCCTAATAATACTAGCCAGCCAAAATCACATAAACAACAATACAATTAACCGCCAACGAACCTATATCTCAATATTCATCTCCTTACAGATCGCACTAATCCTTGCATTCTCTGCTTTACATTATTTATTATCCTAATCTCACTAATTGGACTCGCAGAAAACAAATCATTAAATTAATGTTTAAGTAGTTTAATAAAAGCATTAGTCTTGTAAACTAAAGACAGAGGTTAACCCCTCTCTTAAACTACCCGAGAGCCACCACATAATAATACAAATTTTATTTTCAAGAAGGAGGATTTTTCACCCTCGCCAATGGCACCCAAGGCCAAAATTCTTTTTAAACTACTTCCAGCTAAACCCCTAGAATTTTTCATACTATGTATAAATGTGCATTCATCTATATTCCATATGAATATTATCAAATACTGCTAAAAGATATCAGTAACATGGGTACGGGAAACCACCATCCCGACAAACAGGGATCCTTTCGTGAAATTTCTCGGGCAGATTACCTAAGAGTGTCATTTCAGTTACATATCAACAGCTGATTGATGCTTGAATTACTATATGGCCCGTGAAGAAGCATAACTTTAATCTCGCACCTTCATAATTTTTTTTATTTTCACCTTTCAGCCAACATCTCAGAGTGCCTAACAGCATTTTAGTCTAAAACGTGAACATGTATTACATAATTATTTATCCGCTGAACAATTATAAAAGTTGATAATAAATGAATGATTTACAGACATAAATTGATATTTAATGCTGCTTTATCACACATTCTACCTATATTATTCCCCCCCAACAAAAAAAAAATGTGTCCAGCTAAACCCCCCTTACCCCCCATAACATGCTATCTACCTCTCGCCAAACCCCTAAATCCAAGTCTCAACTAACATGCCTTACCTGAAGAGCAATCTTACTGTCGGGCCACTAATCCCACCCAAACAATATATATATTATGTAAGTTGTCCACGTAGCTAAACTTATAGCGCAACACTGAAGATGCTGAGATGAAACATTAAAAATTTCCGTCGACATTAAAAGTTTTGTCCCAGCTTTATAATCAACTACAACCTGTATTACACATCCAAGCATCCACAAACCAGTGAGAAAGCCAATATAATTTGGAGCTGATATTAGGCACAACGAAAGTTAGCCAATAACATCTAGCTCAGCCACACCCCTAAGGGTAAACAGCAGTGATAAACATTAGTAAATGAGCACACAAGCTCGAACTAGACATGGCCAAAAGGGTTGGCCAATCTCGTGCCAGCTGCCTCGGTTATACAAGGAACCCGAGTTGACAGCCTACGGTGTAAATTTTATTTATATTCTCTTATATACTGCACTATTCTGCATCAGTGTGGTTTACATTGAACAAACTGAAATTACATTGAACAGGGCATTATAACTTGGAGATAACTATTTTACAGGGAACATGGGCTATGGAGGGTTAAGTGGCTTGCCCAAGACCACAAGGAGCACCTGTGGGACTAGAAACCCCAGTCCTTCTGGCCCAAGGTTGCTGTCCTCTAGTGGGATTTGAACCCCGACCTTCTGGCCTGAAGTACCTTGCCCCAACCACTAGGCCACTCCTCCACTCCACTCAGTAAAGTGTGATAAAGAATAAGTCTGCGACATAAGACTGAAGCCCAACTAAACTGTCATACATATTAGTAGGTGATAAATCCAATTATACAAAAGTAGTCTTAACTAAAAGACCTTTCATCATCACGACCGCTAAGACACAAACTGGGATTAGCTACCCCACTATGCCTAGCTACAAACTGAAAACTTACAAATCTTTTCCGCCAGAACACTACGAGTAAACACTTAAAAATCAAAGGACTTGGCGGTGCCCAAAATACACCCAGAGGAACCTGTTCTATAATCGATAATCCACACTAAACCTCACCACTCTTTGCCAAAACAGCCTATATACCACCGTCTACAGCTCACCCTACTGAAGGAATGAACCTACTAAAAACGTCAGGTCAAGGTGTAGCACATAGAGCGGAAAGAAATGAGCTACATTTTCTTACTAAGAACAAACGAAAAAGCAAATGAAGAATTCTTAGAAGGCAGATTTGGCAGTAAAAAGAAACAATCAAATTCTTTTTAACACAGCCTTTGGGCGCGCACACACCGCCTGTCACCCTCATCAACTTAATTATACAAACTTAATAAACATACAAAAACATAAAGATGAGGAAAGTCGTAACATGGTAAGCGTACTGGAAAGTGCTCTTGGAATCAAAATGTAGTTTAAAAAAAACATTCCGCTTACACCAGAAAAAATCTGACAAACCAGGACATTTTTAACTACACAGCTAGCTCAAACACTAGCTCAAACACTAAACTTCCACACAAAAGATCTAAAACATTTACCATAATAGTATAGGTGATAGAAATAAACACCGAAGCAATAGAGAAAGTACTGCAAGGGAAAGCTGAAAAAGAAATTAAATAAACCATAAAAGTATAAAAAAGCAAGGATCAGCCCCTGTACCTTTTGCATCATGGTCTAGTAAGTAAACTAGAGGAAAAAAGACCTTTAGGGGCATGTTTACTAAACTGCGGTAACGGTACATAACACACGTAATGTAACGTTAACGATCGTTAAGTAACGTTAACGCGCGTTATGATGCGTTAACGATCATTAACATCTCATAACGCGCGTTAACATAAGTTAACGATCGTAAAGTTCCGCGGCGCGGTAAAACACCGCAGAGGGTGGAGAGAGGGCGGAGAGAAGGGGTCAATGGGCGGAGTGTGGGCGGGGAGAGGCTCCAGGCATACCAACGCGCTGAACTCAAGGGCTGAATCCTACCGCGATTGAAAACCTGCTGGTAGATGCACATTTGCAGGGGAGGAAAACCATTTCAGCGTCAGCAATGTACAGCATAGGCAGGGAAACCCACAAAACGTGATAAGTGTGATACATGTGCACGGAACAAAAGGGCAAATAAGCAGTGAAAATGACCATAAGAAACGAGGAAAATAACATAACCAAGCTAGCCAATAGTGATATCAATGGGAAACAGCCAAAAATACCACTGAGAAAGCCTCAGAAAAAGATATTAACTGTGGAAGGGTGTATGCTCTGTCACCATAGAAGGTGAATGATGCCACAGTGAAATAGTGCAGATCAGGGCTTCCCCTTGTTACTGAACAGGTTCCCCATGGCGTGCACATGTTCTGCAACAGCAGGGTGGGCATGTCGGAACGGGAAACTGGGAAGATTCTGGAAAAGGGGATACAGAGGGCTGCAGGCGGCACATGCTGTTGTGCATGATGCTCAGTTTGGCCCATAGGAATGCATAAACAGTAGAGCCAGACTGCAACTGTTGAGGGCCCAACATGGGCATGAGTGTGTCCCCTGCAGTGTCACAGGGGACAGTACCCAGCAGCCATCCCTAAGGGCACAGAACAGTGGCAGGCGGTGCTGGGGGGAAGTGTGGGCGTCCATCCAGGCACCCCTACCCCACCACCCATACCATAGGCAGCTGCCTACACGCACACTGGATGGCCCGAGACTGCTCACCACCAGCACCACCAGCAGAAGGGCATGGCAGCATGGTGGCGGAGGGGTACCAGTGGCGGAGGGGGCAGTGACATCTGACCATAGCAGGCCACGGCCCAGACCCATGTAGGTGGGTGCCATGCACTGCAACAGACAGGCTCAGTAGGACAAACAGTCATGGTACCTCCAGGGAATGATCTGCCCCTGTGGCATCAGTGTGGCGCAGTAAGCACAGCCAGTGCGCTCAGGAGCTGAAGGTCACAGGCTCAATCCCGAGCTGTGGTTCCTGCCAACTCTGTTCCCATACTTTTTACCAGTGATAAACCGCGGTAAGAAAGATGGAACCTTGTATTGCTGATAGAATAAACATGCTTGGAACACCTACATTGTATCACACAGAGCACAGACACCACAAACAGGTGCATTACCGAGAGCAGAGTCTGCCAAATGCAGCCCGGGAGGGCTACAAATCATGCAGGTGTCATGCTGTTTCCAATAGAAGGACATGTTAGCATGGTGGCGGAGGATGTACAGATGGTGGAGGGGGCAGTGGCACCTGGCTGCAGCAGACCATGACCTAGCCCGGTCCATGTGGGTGCCTTGCACTGCAGCAGACAGGCTCAGTATGACAAACAGTCATGGTACCTCCAGGGAATGATCTGTCCCTGTGGCGCAGTAAGCACAGCCAGTGCGCTCAGGAGCTGAAGGTCACAGGTTCAATCCCGAGCTGTGGTCCCTGCCAACTCTGTCCCCATACCTTTTACCAGTAATAAACCGTGGTAAGAAAGATGGAACCGTGTATTGCTGATAGAATAAACATGCTTGGAACACCTGCATTTTACCGTACAGAGCACAGACACCACAAACAGGCGCATTACCGAGAGCAGAGTCTTCCAAAGGCAGTCATGGAGGTCCAAACAACATTCAGGTTCCATGCTGTCTGCAATAAAGATGCCTGTGCTGTATGTCGATGCGCCGCCCCCATGGTATGCAGATGTATCTCATGCATATTCATCAGGAACATCATGAAAACCCGAACATGGTGCGGCCCACCAGGATCGGAGTTGGGAACCCCTGTCCAAGAGCATTGATCTACAGGGGCGGAAACACCCGCACCCACTGGCCCCATTAGCCACTGCGTCCTGGAGAGGCAGGATGTTGGGCCCTGTGTGCATCCCCTAATACTAGCACATGCATACCCTAGCAATGACACCCAAAACCAGGGAATACGGTACAGAGATAACAAAAGGTTGCTATGATAACTGGCACATAGCAATCCCTAATGTTAGCACAAGTGGCCCAGTGTGCTGTACCATACCAACCTCTGTGATGTCTCTGGAGTGTGTGTCACGTCTGGAACCTGACAGTGTCCACCACCTTGGGAAGAGACCCCAACAGTACAGCATACCATAGCCATGCCTGCACTGTGCCCAGGACTGGTGCGGTGTCCTGGGCTGTCAAAAGCCTATATTGGTGCACTATACTGGCATAGGTGTGGGGGTGTGCGTCAATCTATCCAGTGTGTTGTGTTTGCCAACACCCTCTGCAGCACACACCGCTAGCACTGTTGCTAGTATTGGCCTGCCAATGACCATAATGAGGCACAAGGTACTGTGGGTATAGCCAGAGAGGGCGGCCTGGGCAGGATGCACCTGCACAGGGCCCAGGGCAATGGCTGGGACATTGTAGGGCTTGCCCACCACCTACCCGGACAGGGTGGCCACGGCATGTTCTGCTGTGTGGTCATGCTCACCCTGACTGTGCAGTGACCACGGCATGGCTGAGTTCCCCCATAGTGCTACATAGTGTCCTTCTGAAGTGAGATATATGGGCTCCATCCTCTGGAGCCCTATCACTGACCCATCTGCTTGGTGGGTGTGTGCACATCCCAGGTGTGGGTGCATACGTCACCTCCAGGAACATGCACTATGGACTAGCAAGCAGGCTGTCTGCAGTTTGTATGTGTGTGGCTGGAACACCTTGCAGGGTGCAGCGGCTGGTGACTCACTTTGCTTGCTGCTGGAGGATGTCAGATAGTGGTGTGGGGCAGCTGTGCAGTGCCAGGTCTACTGTCTGTCTGTCACTGCCCAATGTATCGAGGCGTACAGATCTGCATAGACTGCCCTGGTGGAGTGTCCATTCCCCGGCAGGACTGGGGTGAATGGTACCCTCTACTGTCCCAGGTGTAGGGGGGTAAAATGTCGAGCTGTTATTTGGAAACCATGTTTCCCACCCTGAGCCACAGAAGGTGGGTTGGGTGTTGGTACGTAAACCGCCTATGGGCCCAAACCCCCCCCCCCCTTGAACCTGAAATCATGTGACCATGACACCTACACAGTGTATGAACTATTCAGGGTGCATCATAGTCCACACAGGCAAGACGTGATGTACAGATGGACACAGGCAAATGCTAAGGGTATCTGCAGGGGCCACCTATCACACAGAGGCACCGATGGGGACCTGTAGCATAGCCCATTGCAGAAATGCCAGGTGCAGCGGAAATGGTGCTGGGCACCCCACCTCACCCTCAGGGTGAACACAGGACCCGTCCACTGTGATGGACGGTAGCCACTCTGTGGCAGTAACACACACGGTCAGAACCCCCACCAGGCTGAGGTGCTGTGGGGTTGCACATGGTCAGGACACACAACCAGGCCGAGGTGCTGGGAGGGTGCATCCTGCAACACGGGACCCTCTGTAGACTGCTGATCTGCATGTGCAGTGCATCATGGGTGTGGCTGGTCCAATCCAAACCTGGCAACCACAGCAGATGGTTGGAGTGGTGACCTGCAGTCCCTCTGTAGACAGCCAGGCATGTAGCAGGAGCTATAGAGATGTAGGCCACTGGCAAATGCACTGGCTGTGCAGATAGAGGTTAGGGGTCTGTACCTACTGTGGTGATATGTGGTAGGGCTGTCTGAGGCTACTCCTTTTGTAGCAGCGGAGTGTATGCAACCAATTAATACCAGGAGTCACTTACAGAATCCAAGCCAATGGAATGTGCACAAGGCCCAGACAGAAATGAGTCCAAAAGTGACTGAGCAAGCTTGAACAGGAGCAAATTCCTTATATACATTTGCTAACAGTCAAATACACACAAGCTCTCCATTGGTGCAAATACCCCCCCTCCCCTTTATCCAATCAGGGTCTCCCTCTGGGCCTCTCTCTCTATTTCCCCCTCTCAAGCCAGCTGATCAAAAGGCACATGAAAAGTGATAGATACATCTCCACATCGAGGACATCTCTGGGCAAAGGAATGTGAATGTATCTTAATGAGAAATGTCTGAAGCAGACTGTTTTGTACGGAATCATGCAGACTCTGCAATAAGCAGACATCTCTAACAGGCAATTCTGAGTCTTAGCAGCAATACTAAAGGGTAGGGGGTTTAAAATCAAGGTCTAACATACAGGCTCTTAGAGGCCATAGCCTATCACACGTTTAGTTGGTAGCATCAATCAAAACTGTAAAACACCCTCAAGCTGTTATAATCACAAATGCCCACGCACGCGGCTACGCACGTACCCATGCATGCGGGTATGCACGTACCCACGCATGTGGGTACGCATGCACCTACGCAGCACAAACAATTCTGGAGGAGATGGCTGCCATGTCCAGGAAGCCTGCCTTCACCATGGCAGATCTCTACCTGCTAACTGAGCTATTCTGCCTCCGCCAGGATCGCCTCTTCCCTGGCTCATTCCGGAGGCAGAATCTGGCCAGAGTAAGGAGGGCCTGGGAGCGCCTCACCAGGAGGTATAATAGAGGTTCTGACTACCCACATGAGGTAAGTGCATGGGGACAGGCACCCCAACCTAGGATGTGAAGGAGAACACCTGGTAACCAAACCACCTATCAGCCACACACTGCCAGGGAATGTCATGTGTTGGTGTGTCCAGCTGGGAGTAACATCAACCCCCCCTCCCACAAAAAAATAGAACCACCCTGCCCCCAGGGGGTAGCTGTGACCACCACAGAGATGGAGTACCCAGTACAATGTAATGGTATATGGTGCAGTTGCAGCCTCAGTGATGTGCCCTATCCACACAACACCACAGGTCTATCACAGAGGCCAAGAGACACATAGGGGTATGTCCCTGCCCCTGTTTGTGATCACAAGGCTCAACTATATCCCCAGGATGCAGAAGGCCTCGCTTCAGGGCTCTATCCACCATCCTGGTGCTATGGTGACGGCCCCTGTGTAGGAGTACAAGGCCCAACTATATCCCTAGGATGCAGCAGGCCTCACTTCAGGGCTCTATCCCCCATCCTGGTGCTATGGTGACTGCCCCTGTTTGTGATCACAAGGCTCAACTATATCCTCAGGATGCAGCAGGCCTCACTTCAGGGGTCCATCCCCCATCCTCACTTCCTGTCGGGTCACTTCCTGTTTCCTGTTCTGGAGTGAGTGCGAGTGGGAGGTTGCTGTGGTTGGAGCTCCTGCTGGGGAGTAGGCCCTACCTGCTTGCGTGAGCCAGGATGTCGGGTCCTGGGCCGCCTCCGGCGGGAGAGGCCCAGGGCCAGGGGCCTGCCAAGCCTGGTGGGCCCCTGCCTATCATTTCGGATCCTGGCTCTGGTGTGGGATCGTTGCCCCAGGCGGGGGCCCCTGGTGTGCCAGGTAGGACTGCGGTGGGCCGTTGGGGAGGGACCCACACGCCCAGGGGGCTAGGCCAGTTGCCCCCTGGAGAGGGCCCGCTTGGCCCGGCCGGTGGGAGCGTGAAGGCCGGGTGGTGGCAGGGGGAGGCCCTGGAGGGGCCCTGGAGCTCTGTTCCGAGCCGCCGGGGCAGCAGTAGTGATGGTGGTGGGTTTCCCCCTCCGCCTCGGGTCCTGGAGGAGGCCTCTACCTCCTCTAGTGAGGATGAGGCGGAGGGGATGGGCCCACCGCCTTTCCCGGGGCCCGCAAGGGCTCCGGAGGAAGTGGTGGCTGCGGTCAGGATGCTTCAGGGTCTCCAGGAGGAGGCCACCCTGCTGCAGGCCCAGCTCTCCCATCTAGAGAGCATGCAGGCCCTGGTGCCTGGGGAGGGCTGGCTGCCGTACTGTCAGCGAGTACGTACCGTGAAGCGGGCCCTTAAGGGTAAGCGCCGGTGGGTGGCTTACTTAAGAGCACAGGGATGTGGGTCCCTCACAGAGGTCTTTCAAAATCAAGACCGTTGGGCCGCTATAGGTGCCGCAGTCCGGGGGGGGCCCTCGGGGGTAGGCAGGCAGGCTAGGGCTCGCTATCCCCCCTTGGAGTTCCTGGCTGCTGGGGGTAGGGGTGAGCAATGGATGCCTTCGGGTGCCCCACCGGCCCTTTTGGAGAACGCCCCCACTTACCGGAGGAAGGTTGTGGACCCTCGGCGTTTGAATGAGGAACCGGTTACTGCTGCTGTTGAGTTGTCTTCCCTGCTGCAGCCCGTGCTCCAAGATGGCGCCTCGGCGTCTGGGGGAGGAGTCTCTGCTAGCTCTGCCTCCCTGGAGTCCGGTGCTGCTCTCCTGATGGATGATCGAGGGATGGAATCGCTGGAAGTAATCCACGGCCCAGGAAGGGAGGGGAAGTGGAGTGGAGCTGATCCCCACTATCAGCAGAGGGCTCCGATGAAGTTTGCCGCTGTTCCGATGCTTCGTTCTGCTGCCGGGGTTTCCCAAGATGGCCGCCGGGTGGGAGCTGGTTGTGACGTCATTTGCTCAGACGTCGGTTTCCCTGCGACCAATCGTCCAGAGGCTGCCTCAGCAACTGAGGGGTTTCCCGGGCTTCCCCAAGCCCCAGCCCGTTTCCAAGATGGCCGCCGGAGGATCGCTGATGTCACTTCCGGGTCCTGTTCCCGATATGGCTTTCGCTGCTTCAGGTCGGAGGGGGTCCGTTGAGGCTCTGGCCGAGCTCCCCCGAGGCTCCGGAGGTGCGTTTTTGCCTCGGGGGAGTGAAGATCTTCAGGGAGTCTTGGGGAGGGGGGGGTTGGGTGGAGGATCACCGGAGGGGGGGTTGGTTCGTCTCCCTGCCTCCGTCCCAACAACATTGGTGGTCCCCAGTCCCACCGAGTCCTCTTCCCCAGTGGTTGGCGCCCCTGGGAAGTCACGGGGATCTTCCCAGAAGTCGGTCCCCCGGGCTTCGGGGTCGCGGCAGTCAGTGGGGGGTCCCGCTGCTACTCCAGCGGGGCCCTCTCGGTCGTTTGCGGAGGCCCTGAAGGGGCCTGCGGGGTCTGCTTCTGTGGGAGGGGGTGGGGGAGCTCCTCCTCGGAGAGGTTCTTTTGGGGGAGAGGGGGGTGGGGGAGGATTGCGCGGAGAGGGGGGTGAGACCAGGCGTCGCAACGTGGCGCAGATCCGGTGGGCCGGGGAGGGGCCCCCTCCAGCCAGGGAAGAAGTCCTGAGGATGGTCCTTGGGCTGGGGTTTCTCCCAGGGGACCTGTATGCCTTCATCCACATGAGCAACAGCGTGGAATACGATGTTAGCTTCATGCTGAGACGGGGGCTGGAGGTCTTCTGGGACAAATACCAGCAGCAGAGGGGGCAGGGGGGGTGGGTCAACTTTCGCGTTGTGCCTATCTCTCGCCAGGGGGCGGTACCTGTGACCATCTTATCCCGGAATGAGTCGCTCCCAGGGCAGGACATTCAGTTTTGGCTGTCGCGTCATGCGGTGCTTCTCGCACCCCTGGTTAAGGGCGCTGGGCCCCTAGGGGTGTGGGACGGGTCGTGGAAAGGTCGGATCCGTTTGCGTGAGGTGGGTAACGTCGTGCAGCACGTGCCCTCGGCCGGTTTCCTCGGTCGGGATCGCATCTTGTGCTACTACCCCGGGCAACCTCGCGAGTGTCACCGCTGTGGCTCATTCCGCCATCTGAGCATGAACTGTCCCGAGCAGGTCTGCACTCGTTGTGGTGGATGGGGTCATGCCTCGGCCGGGTGTTTGCTCATTCGCTGCAACCTTTGCGGGGAGTTGGGCCACCCCTTTGCCCGCTGCCCCTCCGCGTCACACAATGGACCGGGGGGGGGTTGCCGTCACTCCACCTCGGGCTCCTGTGCGGGAGGAGGCTATGGAGGCCCCTCTCCCGCAGGAGGAGACCGGGGGGGCCCTAGTGCAGAGGAGTCCATCGAGCCGAGGGAGCCACCCGGGGGAGGGGATTTGGGTAGGTCGGAGGAGAGGGTTGATGTGGTGGAGGTTGCTGTTGCACAACAGGATAGGGGGTTGCGGGTGGTGCCGCCTGAGGAATGGACTACCGTCCCTTCCAAGGGTGGCAAGTCCAAGAGGAAGAAACGGGAGACCTCCCCATTGCTGGAGGTAGAGCCCGTGTTGGACGTCAATCGTTTCGTCTTCTTGGCTACTGATGTGGCTGAGGCGAACGAGGGCTTGCCTGTGGAGGCAGGGCCTCCTGTGCGGCGTTCGGTACGGTTAGCGGCGGAGGCGGCCCCTCTTCCTCAGCGGCGGCCTCAGAAGACCCAGAAGGCACGCCGCGGTCAGGGTCCGCCTAAGGGTCTGGATACTGGCGCCCGGCTTCCGGTAGTTGCCCTGGAGAAGCTGCCGGAGCAGGTGAGGGAGGATGGGCCTTTGCCTCCGCAGTTGGGTGCTGGGCCTTCGCAGGAGCCCCCTGCTGACCCGGCCGCCCCGGCCTCCCCCGCGAGGGTGGGCACTGGTCTATTGTCGCAGTCTCTGTCTGGGGACGGGAAGGGGGCGGCGGCACCGGTGGTGGACCCCACGGAGGAGGTCATTCCTCCAACCCCTGACCTGTTTTTGCCCCCTCATTCCGTGGGGACTGGACATGCCCTCGCGACAGCTTTGCCTGGTGGTCCCGAGGGCACCAGCACCCACTGGGGTGATAGGGTCGAACAGGAGGACGGGGAGATCCTCGAGGTGGTCGACGTGGACCCTGACGAGCCGCTCCAGCTTGCAGGCTTGTCCTGCAAGCGGGATTCTGGGGATCCCGGGGTTGGGGAGAAGAGGAGGAAGGGGACACGGCACTTGAAATAGGTATGGCGGGCACTCCTGTGTTCTCGTGCGTCACTATCAACGTGGCCAGTATTTTGACGGACCAGGCGAGGGCTGCGGCCTATGATTTTCTTTCCACGAGTGGGCTGGATGTCATTTTCGTGCAGGAGACCAGGCTCACCTCGCTCGCTAGCCTTCATCGGGCGAAGCGGGAGTGGAGGTGGGGTCCTTCGTACTGGTCCCTTGCGGCCCAGCCCTACGCAGGAGTGGCGGTTTTGTTCACGTCTAACCGATTTCAGGTGCAGTATGTGTGGGAACTGGAGCAGGGCCGGTGTTTGCTCTTAGACGGCTTCTGTGGGCCTCACCGGTTTCGTTTTGTGGTGGTCTATGGCCCCCAGTCTAGGTGGGAGCGGAAGGCCCTTTTTCGGGTCATTCGCCCTTACTTACACACCTCTCGTTTGGTGGTCCTGGCAGGGGATTTTAACACCACCACCTTGCGTCAGGACCGAGGGGGGGAGCATTGCCCTCCACATTACGATGGCCATTTTTTGGCTGAGGTGACCCGGATGGCCGATCTGGCGGACGTTTACCACCGGGCTTTTCCACGGTCACCGGGTTACACCTATTCCGGGGGGACCTGCAGGAGTCGTATCGATCGGATATATGTGAGTGCTCGGGTGGAGTGTTCCCCGCCGCAGTTGCAGGCGGTTGACTTCTCGGATCATTGCGTCCTCTCCGTGTCCTTCCTGGCTCACGAGGAGCTCAGCAGGGGTCCTGGCCTGTGGCAACTGAATGTGCAGTTGTTAGCTACATCAGAGGTGGTCCAGGAGTTCTTGGCCTTTCTCGCAGACCAGGAGACCCTGTTGGGCATTTTCCCTTCCCGTGGCGCGTGGTGGGATGAGGTGAAGATGCGTGCCTGCGAACTCTTCCGCTCCCGGGGCACCTCCATTGCTCGGTCCCGCTACCTCACTTATACTGTCCTCCGGAGGTCGCTGGATCATTTGGTGTCTCGAGGGGCAGCGCGGGAGGAGGTGGAGGAGGTGCGCGTCCAGCTCCGTGGCCTGCTTTGCGATCGCCACGCCTCCCTTTGCTTCGAGGGGGCGGCCGGTAGGGTCTCCCCCCCTGACCCCTTCCTAACTTGCAGGGAGAAGGTTCAGCGTAGGGAGGTGATGGCCCTGCGGGGCGCGGACGGCACCTTTTACACCTCTCAGGAGGACCTTTTACGTATGGTGGGGGAATACTTTTCAGACCTGTTTGGGGATCGTCCCGTAGACCTCACACGTATCCGCGAGTATTTGGGCCTTCCCCCGGTGTATTCGGCTGTGGTTCAGGCGCAGGTCAATGCACTGGCTGCTCCAATTCAGCAGGTGGAGGTAGAGAGGGCGATTCGTGCCATGCCATTGGGGAAGGTGCCTGGGCGCGATGGGCTCCCGGTGGAGTTCTATCGTACTTTCATCGCCCAGCTGGCCCCCTTCCTGACCTCCCTGTTTCAGGAGATCATGGATACGGGGTTTCTCCCGCGGTCATTTCGCGAGTCTGTCCTGGGACGGACGATAGCTCTTTGGACTGTTGGCGGCCGCTCTCTCTGTTGAACGCGGACCGGAAAATCCTGGCCAAGTGTTTGGCCAACCGACTGGTGGAGGTGTCGGGTGTTTTGCTGTCACCTTCCCAGTATTGTTCGGTTCAGGGGAGAGGGGTTCTGGACGCCGCCGTCACAGTTCGGGAGATGGTCGAGAGGGGCCGGTCTGTTCAACGGGACCACTGGTTGGTCTCCTTGGATCAGTCCAAGGCTTTTGACCGGGTCAATCACCGGTACCTGTGGGTGGTGCTTCAGTACTTCGGCCTCCCCGCAGGTTTCCTCTTCGTCTTGCAGGTGCTGTACCGAGGGGGGGTGAGCTTCCCGTTTATCAGCGGGTGGCTCGGACGGCCTATTCGTGTCGCCTCGGGGGTGCGGCAGGGGTGTCCTTTGAGCCCCCTGCTGTATGTTTTCTCCCTCGACCCTTTCCTCAGGAGATTGTCCTCGGGTGGGTTGCGAGGCCTGGAGGCGCCTGGTGCGTCTCCAGTGTCCGTCGTGTTGAATCTGCACGTGTCGGGTGCTGCGGTGGAGGGGGCGGAGGTATACGTTTGAGGAGAAGGTCTCCCTCCTCAAGACGTTTTTGCTTCCCCTCTTTCTGCACGTGGCCACGGTCTTTGTTCTTCCGTCGTCTTGTCAGGCGTCCGTCAGTGCTGTTTTTTCTGTTTTCTGTGGGGTAACCGCATGAACCCTGTCCAGCGCAACATCATTTGCCTGGGCCGGGAGCAGGGCGGTTTGGGTATGTTGCACCCTCTTGTCTTTTTGTCTGTCTTGTCTATTGCGTATCACCTTCATCGGATACGGGAGGGGGGTGGGGTTTGGTGGGTGGCCTCCTACCGGGCATGGTTTTCTCGCTTCTGGGAGCAGTGGGAGGGGGCGTCCTCGGTCCCACGTGTGCGTCGGAGCAGGGAACAGGCCCCATCATATGTGTTTCAGATGGTGGGGCTCATTCGGCGGTGGGAGGTGACCGACCCGCTCGCCCAAGCTCAAGGGCAGAAAGGCTTGTATCGGATGGTTCTCGCCTCCCACTTTCAACCACGGTGGGCCCTGCGGGACTGTCCAGCGGACGTGATGCAGCGGGGCCTTCAGCAGTTGAACTCCCCTCGGCTGCCGAAGAAAGTTCGGGATGTAGCCTGGTTGTCTTTCCACGGGCGTTTGTACGTGAGGGACAACCTCAAGTACAGGTCACAGGCCGAGCGGAACTGTCCGAGGGCGGGTTGTGAAGAGCAGCCGGAGACCATGGAACATTTCCTCCGGCAGTGCCCTTATAATGTAGAAGCCTGCCGGTTGGTGTCCGCTGCTCTTCACCTGCCTGATCTTTCCCTCCTCACGTATGCGGAGTGGGTGTACGGGGCCTGGTCCTTTCCCCCAAGGCAGGACTCCGGGACCCTCTACCTTGTCACGGCCGTAGTGCGCTACCACCTGTGGCGTGCGCGCGGTTATGCCTCGGCCCGGGGGTTGGTCCTGCCCCTCGACGAGGTGGTGCGGGACATTCTGGAGGACGTGTCCGGCATGGCGCAACGCGAGAGGAGGGTGGTTGCGGCCCATCGTTGGGAGCGTCTGTGGCGTCACCTCACCTTCCGCCCCCCGTGAATCCAGGGGTGGGAGGGGGTAGGCTAGGCTAGCTGCTCCTCAGTTCCAGGGGGGAGTTAAGGGAGGGGAGCCCTCATGGGTTGGGGGGGGGGGAGGGTTGTATCAGGAAAACACAGCTGGCCGTTGCTCCTCCGTGCATCCTGCTCCACCATCCGGCATCGTCAGCTTAGTATTGTTCTGTTTTGTTTATATTGTTTCGTTGTTTTACTTTGATTTCTTTCTGTGGGCTTTTGTTAAGGGCCAGGGGATACTGTTTTTGTTGCTTATGTTTGTGTGGGGTGGGTATTGCTCCTTTGGGGAGGGTAATGTATGTGGGGCAGGGGGTTCTTGGGTGGTCTTGGGGCAGGGGATTGCTGTTCTGTGCGAGATGCTTGAGGGGTGGGTGGTTTTGGGGATGTGGGTGGGGGGGGTTTGTGGGTCTACATTCTGTTTTGTGGGATTGTGTTGGGTGTTGTTGGGGGTGGGTGTTTGATTGTGGTACAATGTTGTGGTATTTCTTGTATATATTGCTGACCTTTGTTTTGTTGGGGTGGGTGGGGATGTGGGGGAGTCCGGGACTTATGGACAAGGACGATACTGCCTTTTGTTTTGTTTTTTGTTGGGGTGGGTGGGGATGTGGGGGAGTCCGGGACTAATGTAAAAGAACGATAATGCCTTTTGTTTTGTTTTTGTTGGGGTGGGTGGGGATGTGGGGGGGTCCGGGACTTATGGAGAAGGACAATGGTGGGATTTGGTTTTGTGGGGGTGGGGGGGGGTTTTGAGGGGAGCTGGGTTATTTGGACATTGGACTTTCATTGGACTGCCATTGGACTGATGTGTGCTGCTGTTTGGGGGGGTTGGGCACAGGGGGCTGGTTTGCTGGGTGTGGTGGTGGGTTGGGGTGGGTCACGGGGGGGGGGTTGGGTCCTTGTCTGTGCTTTGTCGGGGTGGGTGGGGGTTTTTGGGGGGTCTGGGACTGTTTTGCATTTATGTGTTTTTCATTTGTTTTTGTATCTTGTTGCATGTTTCCAATTAAAAATTTCCCCCATCCTGGTGCTATGGTGACTATGTGTAGGAGTACAAGGCTCAACTACATCCCCAGGATGCAGCAGGGAGCACTGCAGAGGCCCACCTCCCATCCCAGCATTGGCTGATGGGCACTGGCAGATGTGTGGAGGTGACCCACAGAGGTGTGCTGTGTCTGGGTCGCAGGGGCCCACACACACAGGGCACGTAGGGTCCAAGCCAGACATGCTTTGGCGCGGTGCACACATGGGGGCGGCCCTGGCAAAAGCATGGGGCCTGAATGTATCACACAATAGGGGCGGGCACCTGTTGCACACAGAGATATATATGTGTTGCGTCGGAGGCCCCTACAGGGTTTGTGTCCGCTAATGTCAATGTGTGTTGTAAGCTCGACAGGTGGAGGACCTCTGGAAGAAGGCACGAGAGATAAGGGCGAGGTACCCGTGCTTCGTAGTGCATGTCCAGCGGGAGCGGATGGCCCAACGGGACGGTGACTGATGTGACATGGCACTGTGGGGCAATGGCTGGCAGATCCACAGGACGCATGTGACTGCCGTGGCTGATGTGTGACTATGGAGATGATATGTGTTCCCCTCTCCCACAGCGGATGCACGTGCTACCGTGGAGCCAGCGGGGCCGGAGGAGCCGGATGCCGCAGCGGGGATGGAGGAGGCACACGGCGACGTTGGCCAGGAGGAGGACAACGCCCCGAAGCACATGTCAGATGACAACGGTGGGGGGGCCGACGTGGAGGGTGCCACAGCCTACACCGAGGGTGAGGAGGGGGACAGGGAGGAGGAGGGGGAGGTGGGAGCGGGGGAGATGGAGGTGGAGGGGTGGTGGGATTGGGGGAGGTGGGAGTGGGGGAGGAGGCGGAGGGGCGGGGGAGGAGGGGCGGGTGGGGGCAGATGGGGAGGAGGGGGAGGAGGGGGGTTCTGCGGTTGGGAGCCAGGGGCCAGAGGGGGACCAGGTGGCCGGGGTGGGGGTGGAGCAGGTGGGGGCCGGGGGGGAAGGGGATGGGGTGGGTGCGGGGACGGGGGTGGCGACTGTGGCAAGTCCCCATCAGCACGGGCTGCCACAGGGCAATGGGGGTACCAGTTACCTGCCCTATGATGCCGCCGATGCACCCCTCCTGAACGTGTGCCTGCCACACATAGCTGCTGACAGGCGCACTGTGCATGCAGCCACACAGACAAGGGGAGATGTGTGTCTGTGCAGCTGCATGTGTGGGCTACGCCTGGCTGCGGCTGTGCGTGCTCAGGCACATGCCCAGAGGCAGCACGCTGTCATCATGGGGCAGGTACTGGCAACCCTGACCGTGGTGGCTGACCGGCTGTGTGTGCTGGAGGAGCACGTCGCCAGTGGCGCACCTGGCCAGCCACCATGTGACGGGGGTCCCCGGGGTGTGTAGTGTGGGGATACGCATGGCACACCCGTCCTGTGACGGCCCGTGCCATGGCCTGCCACAACCACCAACGACAGGGATGACTGGGCCCCTCAAATGTCACCATGGGCGTCCATGTCCATAGTGGGCACTGTAAATAAAGGTGTACATATTTTGCACGTTCCTAGGGTGGCCAGATGTCTCTCATTGCTATGTGTCAGTGTTGTGCGAGTGACAGGTGTGTCTGTGTGCACTCCAAAAGGTGAGAGTGGAATTGGACCAGTTAAGGGCAGTGGAGACAGCATTTTCCCTGACTAAATTGCAGCAGGGGTGGAATGAAGGGGGGAACCGAGCAGGGGGGAGAATGGCCTGCAGGATGAAAGCGTGACGGCAGCTATCCACGATAGGAGGGGTGCACAACACAGAGGGGACAATGGTGTATACAGAAGAGGACATTAAAAAGGCCTTTGTAGCGTATCATACTAAACTCCACAGTGGTGAGGTGCGAGGGGAAGGGAAGATGGGGGAGGAGTTTGTGGCGAGGTGTAGTCTGAGTAAGCTCACGGAGGGTGCGGCGGAAGAATTGGGGAAGCTGGTGACCTATGAGGAGGTAAAGGGAGCGATGAAGACCTTTAAGGACGGGAAGGCTCCGGGCCTGGATGGCTACATGGCAAACTCGTATAACGTCATGCAGGGTGAGATAGGGGGGTTGTCAATGGAGGTCTGCAATGGGGTGCTGCAGGGTGCGGAACCACCCCGGTCTATGGAGGAGGTGGGTGTAACAATTCTCCTTAAGGAGGGGATCAATCATACTGTCTGTGGAGCGTACCGGCCCATCTGGCTTATTCATGTGGATGCTAAGGTGTTGGCTAGGATTATGGCGGGTAGGTTGCAGAAAGTACTGCAGGAACCTGTGCATACGGATCAGATGGGCTCATTACAGGGAGGCATGGGGCGATAACATTCAGAAGCTGTTAGATGTTATCTTGTCTTTGCAAACAACAGGGAGGAAAGCAGTATGTCTGTCGGTTGACAATGACAGGTATTATGACAGGGCAGAGTGGGGATTTATGTTGCAGGTGTTAGACAAGGTAGGGGTGGGAGAGTCATTCCTAAGGAGGGTGAGAGCGCTGTATGCCTGTCCACGGGCGCAAATACGGGTGAGGGGGGATACCCTGAGAGCATTTGGCTGGGCAGAGGAACAAGGCAAGGGTGCCCTCTGTCGCCCCTATTGTATCCCTTGGTTATTGGACCGTTGGCAGCCTACGTCCGAGGGGAGGTAGATATTGGTGGAACTGAGGTGCAGGGGCAGCTCAGTAAGGTAGCACTTTTTGCGGATGATGTTATCCATACTTTGGGGCACCCTTTGGTTAGCCTGCCAAATCTGCTAAAGGCAGTAGTAGGGCAGTATGGTGAAGTGTCGGGCTATCAGTTGAACGTAGATAAGTCGAAAATATTGAGTTCTAGTATGGATAGGGGGTTGGAGGAGAGGTGGGGGGGCACATGTCCATTTAAATGGGTGCGTGTAGGTTCCCGGTATGTGGGGATACAGTTGGGAGCAGCTCCAGACTGTGTACAGGAGTGGAATTATAAACCCCTGATGGTGGAGGGGGCGGAGCCTGATGTCCAGCGGGATAGTCGCATAGCGCTGAGGCTCTCGAGAGGCCTACCAAGACTCCTGAATTTTGAACCGTTTTATTCCTGAATATTGCTTTGACTCCACCGGGGTACCTTGAGGTGATGGCGGGGACCAAACCAGCACGTCTGGATTTCGGGACCCCAACGAATTCCCATGGTAAACGCTCCAAAACCGAGCCCCCGTCTCCGCAGAAGCAGCCCGCACCTCGGGAAGGTCCCGAGATGCAGCAGGAGATCCTCACTGAAATACGAGGGGTAAAAGACCTTGTGCAATCCAACGGGGAGTCACTCCGAGCGCTGCGTGAAGATTTCGGCATGCTGCAAAGCAAACTTGAAGGGCTTTCCCTACGTCAAGATAAAATGGAAGGCATACTGGACTCACACACGGTCCGGTTGGCGAAACTTGACAAAGTAGAGCGCCAGATACGGGCCTTGCAGAAAGAAGTGGAAGATGGCAACAATCGGGCCCGCCGCAATAACATACGGCTCGTGGGCATACCGGAGGGAGCTGAGTCTGGAGACATGAAGGAGTTTCTTTGTAAGGCGCTTCCTTCCCTACTTCGGATCACATTTGCTAAAGACCTGGAGATCGACCGGGCTCATCGAGTGCCCTCAAACATGGCGCTCAATCGGAAGACTCCGAGGCCTATTATCTTTCGGCTCTTAAGATACCAACATGTTGAGCAAATTCAGAACGCCGCTCGCGCAAAAGGCCCCATCGAGTTTGAGGGCCACCGGATATCCTTCTTTCCTGACTTGGCCAAGCCCACGGTTGACCGTAGAAAGCGATTCCTGGAATTTCGACCGAGGCTACAACAACTGCAAGCTCGCTATGGCCTGATGTACCCAGCTAAACTTAGGGTGACGCTGCACAACCAGACCAGAACATTTGATGATCCTGAATTACTTGCGGAATTTTTGGAGTCCAAAGAGGCAGATCAGATGCGTTGATCCAAGGAACACTTAGCTAATTGACCTTATATTGGTAACACCCGCCATATTGTTGTCGGACGCTCTCTACCCTGGAAACCGCCTTGGCAATTCACAACCTTGGCTTTCACTAGCCTTGATGGCCCTGCTCTATCATGCCCACAGCTACTTCGGTGGAGATCGGAGACTATCATAACAGAAGGGTTCGAATTTTACATTCGCACTCTCTTGGGCCTCCTCCCGCAGACATATGGTCGCCATTTATAGTTGGGGTTATGCTTCTTCTCTGGGGCACTTCGGTGCCTGTTTTCTCATATGGGGTGTATCTGGTATCTTAATTGATGTGTATGAAATAGATGTACAGATGCGGTATATATTCCATATTCGCATGCGCTTTTACTTCAAATGTATGACAATGTTTTATGGCCCTATGTAAGGTTTTTTCATTGAACGTAAAAGGAATCAACAACCCGATTAAAAGAAAGAAAATCCTTAGTTACTTGAGTCATGAAAAGGCGGATTTGGTTTTTCTTCAGGAAACGCACTTAAATTCTAACCGAAACTCTGAAACTCAATATTAAACCTTACATGGTAGCTGCCTACTCTCCGGCTGTTTCTAAGAAATGTGGGGTAGCTATTCTGGTGAAGAAATCCTTGCCTGTCACCATTATTGCCACTAGCTCTGACACGGAGGGCAGATGGTCCCGTGTCCACCTTAAAATTGGTCACCTTGAACTAACATGTATATGTATATATGCCCCCAATGTGGATAATCCTGCCTTTTTTGCTACCATTGCTCAGGTTGCGCAGGCCTCTGCTAGCACCCCAATGATAATAGGTGGCGACTTTAATCAAGTCGTCGATCCTCTGACAGACAGGCAACCGCCTAGAACGAGTGGCCTGCCCAAGAGCTCCCTCACACTCACCTCCTTGATCAAAGATCTCGCTTTAGTAGATCTTTGGAGATTGTTGCATCCTGCTGAACTGGAATTTACTTACTATTCTCCCCCCCATCTATCACAGTCCAGAATAGATTTTTTCCTAATATCTAAAGTGCTGGTATCTCAGGTAGACACTGCGATGATTCACCCATTACATATCTCAGACCATGCTGCCATTTCCTTCCAGTTGCACGCTAACCTGCCCAGTGTGAATCCGGGGAATTGGTTTTTTGATAGGACCCTGTTAGAGCAACAAGAGTTTCAGTTAGACATACGGGCCGCCATTCAGGACTACTTCCATTTTAACTTACCACATGATACCACGGGTTGGGCTTGGTGGGAGGGCTTTAAAGCTGCCATTCGTGCAATCATTACTAGCTATCAAATTCGCTTGGGGAAAAAGCGTAAGCAACAGTTATTAATATTAGAGCAAACAAATTAAAGCTGGGGAACGGGTTCTTACTTCCCGCACTGATCCTTGTGTGTTGTTACGTTTGCAACGCCTACGCTTTCAATATAACTCGATCCTGTCTGCTGCAGCTTCTAAAAATATCGCATCGCAGCAAGGGATTGTACTATCGGGAAAGCAACCGTGCTGGTAGACTCTTAGCTAATGCCTTGAAAGGTCAAAAAGAAGCCAAACGAGGTAGCGGCTCTCCGAAACCCGGTAGGAGGGGACATAGTGACAAATAATACAGAGATAGTAGAGCTCTTCCGGGATTTTTACACTCGTCTTTATAAATCAGAATGTGACTTCACGTCAGAGGCTTTTGAGCGATTATTGTCCGGAATACAACGGCCGACCCTCTCCGAAGAGGATAGGGTTGCAATGGATAAACCCTTCTCTACTAATGAAATTCACTCTGCCCTTAAACGTGTGGCCTCGGGACGCGCCGCAGGCCCTGACGGACTTCCGGCCGAATTTTATAAAACGTTCAGTGCTGATCTAGCCCCCCACCTAAAACTCTATTTCACTGCTCTGGCTGAAGACACATCTTGCTTGGGATCCTTTTCGGCGGCGAATGTAGTAGTATTTGAAAAAGAAGGGAGGGATCCGCTGTTAACAGCTAACTACCGCCCAATCTCCCTTCTTAACGCAGACTATAAAATTTTTGCGACTATCTTAGCCTCTCGACTATCTGACCAAATGTCCACACTAATTCACCCTGATCAATGTGGTTTTATACCCGGAAGATCCACTGCCGACAACGCTAGGACTTTATGTCATGTGTTGACTAATGCTGCAAGCCTAGATCTACCACTAGTTGGCCTCTCCCTAGACGCCGAGAAAGCCTTCGACCGTCTCGAATGGCCCTTCTTATTTGCTGTTCTCCGTTGGTACGGCTTTGGGGAGGGCTTTCTCCGGTTTCTTCAAGTCATGTATGCCGAACCCACAGCCAGTATATGTGTGAATGCTATCAAATCTCAGCCATTCAGCCTTCAAAGAGATACACGCCAAGGGTGCCCCTATCCCCTTGCTCTTTGACTTGGCACTTGAACCTCTCGCCCTGTTACTTAGGCAGTCCGCAGACATCCGAGGTGCCCCCTTTAGACACAGAGAGATCAAACTCTCCGCTTATGCAGATGATCTTATGCTTTTTATAACTTTGGACTCGGTCCCAGTAGTCTTAGAATTACTAGACAGGTATTCGCAGCTCTCGGGCTATAAGATCAACTGGACCAAATCGGTTGCTTTCCCACTTAACCACCGGGTACATGCAGCCGACATGCAAACCTTTCCCTTTCTCTGGCAGCATAGTATGGTGAAATATCTCGGGGTCCATTATTGCTATCCCCTAGAGCAGTGTTTCCCAACCCAGTCCTACGGGGCACACCAGCCAGTCAGGTTTTCGGGATATCCCTAATGACTATGCATGAGATATATATGCATTAGAGATATCCTGCCAACCTGACTGGTTTGTGGCCCTCCAGGGCTGGATTTGGAGACCCCTGCCTTACACCTCTGTCATTTAAGATTGTGAGTGGGCAAGGTGCAGATGTCCTAGACATCGAAAGGGTATATAGAATGTGACACATTCCTCCTCGATTCTCACCACCACCAAAATATTGTCTATTAGACAACTTTTTGGTGGTGGTGAGAATTGAGGAGGAATGTGTCACATTCTATATACCCTTTCGATGTCTAGGACATCTGCACCTTGCCCACTCACAATCTTAAATGACAGAGGTGTAAGGCAGGGGTCTCCAAATCCAGCCCTGGAGGGCCACAAACCAGTCAGGTTGGCAGGATATCTCTAATGCATATATATCTCAGGCATAGTCATTAGGGATATCCCGAAAACCTGACTGGCCGGTGTGCCCCGTAGGACTGGGTTGGGAAACACTGCCCTAGAGGATACTATTAGTTTCAACGCCAAGGCGCTAATCTCCAAAGTCCGTGAACTTACCAATCGGTGGTCTCCACTAACCCTTACATGGTGGGGCCGCTTGGAAACAGTGAAAATGATGATAGTTCCTAAAGTGAACTACATTCTCGAAATGCTACCATGTTTACTGCCCCGACACATCTACAAAGATATAGAAGGCCTTCTTATTCGCTATCTATGGCAGGGTAAAACACCCAGGATAGCTAAACGACACTTGCAATCTGATAAAGCGAGCGGAGGAGCTAGATTTCCAGATTTTCTCAATTATCATAAAGCCTTCCTCTTAAAGCAAGGTTGCCCGTTGGTTGGATACCCCGGCAGCAGGCCGCCCGGTGTGGCTAGATATTGAAGAAGAGCTTAGTGGACCAGTTCCGCTGCCTACTTCCCCGGAATGTGCCATCATTCAGACTCCCGCCATTCACCAATGGTTGTAGACACTCTAGTGGCCTTTAATGCCCTCATTCAATCTCTGGGTCCGCAGGCATGCCCCCCGGACCATCTCCCGATATGGCATAACTCACGATTTCAAATTAACAAAAAAACGATAGCATGGAGACCCTGGTACTCTAGGGGGATTTGGACACCTAAGCAGCTGTTTTATGTGGATCGATGTAAAACCTAAAATGCTTTTCAAACGTAATTTGGTCTACCAGCGAAATATTACAATCAATGTGTGCAGCTCCAACAATTCCTTAAAGGCGCTCGGGTCCTTCCGCGCTCTGATACTAGCGTGGAAGGGCTGTCAGAGGTGATTCGTTGTATCGGGAGTTTGCCAGGGGTGGCATCTAACTTTTACAAACTCCTCACTCATAGTCCAGGCAGGGACACCCCTAGGGCCCAGCAGGCCTGGGAGCGCGAATTGCACATCACTTGAACTCCCCAGCAATGGAAGATGTCTGGAGCAAAGTGGTGCGGGTCTCTAGATCCGCCTCTGTCACTCAAACGCTCTTCTATTTGCCCACAGATGCTTTTATACTCCTGAGAAGATGGCCAAATGGAATGTCCAATACAAGCTATCGATGTTGGTCCTGCCATACAGCGGTGGGTACCTTCGCCCATGTTATCTATGAATGTCCAGCACTACAGCAATATTGGGGGCGGGTTTGGGACCGGATTCAAAGTATCCTACACTTCCGGGAGCCCCTTTCTTGGAAGATTGTGGGACTCCGCTCTGTGGCGGAGATCCCCTCTCTTCCCAGGACAGGCCGCTTCCTCCTAGATTTTATGTTGGGTATGGCTGTATGCTTTAGTCACGAAGAATTGGAAGAATGGCTCCCGCCTAACTTTTACCGAATGGTGGAATTCTGTCTGCTTATATAGTAACATATGAGCAGATACCCCGTCGGATGGCATTCCAGGTTCAGGACTGCTCTCACTTGTCTAAGTGGCAGATGCTTAATGACTATATCCAGATTGCCAGATGCTCCAATATAGCCGCATAGCTACACTCATCATGTTGCAGATAATTATATTACCTCGATAGATAATAATGTTATATATAACAACACCCGCTACTGGATTGTTACGTATCCCAGAGAAGAAGCAGGGGGGGAGGGGGGTGGTGGGGGTTTTATTGTCCGTGATTGTATAATATTATTTGTCATGTCTTCTATTCTGTATGTCCTTTTGTTTTCGATGTTCCAAAATGAAAATAAAAGTTTAAAAAAAAAAAAAAAAACCCTGATGGTGGCGACAGGGAGGGACGTAGAAAGATGGAAGGGGCTCCCCCTGACGTGGATGGGGATAATAGCTACAATAAGGATGAATGTGCTACCACGGGGTTTGTTTGTCCCTATGGCCCTACCGTCTAACGTGCCGATGAAGTGCCTTAGGGGGATGCACGATCCGATAATGAGGTGTATTCCGGAGGGCAAGGGTAGATAGGCTTGCCATGCTTCGACTGCAGGAGGAAGGGGTCTGGGAGCTCCCCATCTGGACACCCACCACGTGGCCGCCCAGCATCGGGCATTGTTGGGGTGGAGAGCGTGGGGGGAACCCCCGCATGGGTGTGGGCCGTGGGAGTGTGTGTAGCGGCTGTGGTTTGGGGTGGGGTGGGGACGGGTCGGGTAGGGGACCGTGAACCCATACCGGAGGTTAACCTTGCAGATATGGGGGAAATGGAAGGGTTAATAACTGCAAGGGAGGTGCCTGCCCTGGTCCACATACGTACAGAACATAGTTGCCTTCACCATGGGGTAAGACTAATAAAGAAAATATTTTTTCACTCAACATGTAATCAAAATTTGGAATTTTGTTACCAGAGGCTGTAGTAAAGGCTGTTAGTGTAGCTGGGTTTAAAAAAGGTTTGGACAAGTTCCTGGAGGAAAGGTCCATAAACCATTATTAAGAAGGGACCCAGGATATCAATGCTTGACCCCGTACAAGCATTGCGGAACCTGTGTCTTTTGGGGAAACTACTAGGTATGTACGACCTAGATTGGCCACTGTTGGAAACAGGATACTGGACTTGATGGACCTTGGTCTGACCCAGTATGGCCTATCTTATGTTCTTATGAGGTGGGAGGGGGGGTTTACAACGTTGGGCTGAGAAGGGGTTGGAGAGGATGGGGCAGGTGGTGGATGCGATAGTGGGTTTACGCCCTATGCAGAGCTCATAAAAGAGTTTGGGGTGAGGGATACCGACCTATATTCGTATATGCAGCTTTGGTACTATCTGCAAAGGTAGGGGGGTACAGAGGGATCTACAGGGCTGGCTAACGGGGTATGTGTAAATGATGGACCAGCAAGGTTTAAATGAGGGGTCTGGTGTCCAAACCTTAGCACTTACTGAATGCACGGGCAAGAGGGTAAAAGGCCTGATGGCAGGAACAAGTGGGGAGGGGGACTTGGGGGGGGTACCTGGGAGGTGGAGGCGTCTGTCAGCCCCCCCCCCCTCTCTGGTAGGGGAACGGAGGCTTGCATGGGGAACTGCTTGGGTAGACAGGCCCCCCTAAATACCGGCTTTCGAAGTCGAAATCAGGATGATCTGGAACCCCCAGCTAGGCTGCAGAACCATATCTATCCTGGAGCAAGCGGAATACCTGTTGGAGGGGGTGTGGGGAGAGGGGTGACCTTTTGTAGTAGAAATAGTGTGGGAAAGAAAATAAATGCCCCATAAGTGAAACCAGTGTGGAGGGGAAAACAAGCTAGGACGGTTTTATAGAGGGACTACAGGTATAAATGGATGGAAGTGGCCTCCAAATCCCACGTGGAATTTGCTGAGGGGGGAGGGGGATGGGATCCTGGGGAGTTGGGGCTCTTTTTTCTTGTTTTTTTCCCCGTAACTATTGTGTTTCAGGGACGGCTAGACCCGGCCATGTTTAAAGAAAATGATACGAGTGGCGGATGTACCGAGGATGAGGGGAAAGTATTGGAAAGGTTGGTGATTTTCTATGTGGGTACTCGTAAGGTGGGTGCACGTGGTCGAGCAAAGATGGGGCTTGCAACATGAGGAGACCTGGGGGGAGTATTGCAAACTGGAGGGAGGGGTGTGGCCCAAGCTATGGAATGGCGAGGTAGAGGGGATATGCAGGGAGGGGGGGGACAGGGAGTTTGGAGTGGTACCCATTTTGGGAAGTGAGGGGTGGGGAGTAGGAGGGTTGGTGGCCCATCATAGAGGGAGGGTACGCGGGGGGAGAGTGGTTGGAGGGAGTTTATTGGGAGCGCCAACCAGGGTGCCAGGGGCATGGATGCGGGTTGGGGGGGTTGGAGTGGAGTGTGGATGGTTGTGTGTGACTGTTGACAGGTGGGTTGGTGAATATACCCTACGGGGGCTTACTAAGGTACAGGGGGGGCTTAACGGGGGGGCCTAGAGGGGGTAGGAGGATGGGATGGGCCACGGGTGGTACAGGGTTGTGGGTGGGGGGCGGGAAGGGGTGGCAACCTGTGGAGGGGGCGCAACAAGGGGTTGTCGGGGGCCCATAGTGGGGCAGTTGGTAGTGGGGATGCGATGTGGGGAGGGGATCAGGCCACCTGGTGAACCGAAGGTTAACTCAGGACATGTGCAGTTTAACAGTTTGTTTCAGTTCAGGGTGGTGGCAAGAGTGCCATGTGGATACCCATGCAGGATACACAGTGCACCTATACTGGACCCATGTACATCAGGAGTGTCAGAGCGTCCCAGGGGATTGGGCCTATGGTGTCGGTGTTACCCCATGGGCCCACAGAGCATGAAACCAGGGCACGGGGGTGTACATAGTACCAGAGGTGCGCCATACCAGTGTGATACTAGGGTTGGGCGTGGGGACAGGGCCAGACAGCCATGCACACGTCAACAGAACATTGTGGCAAGGGGGCCTATCAGCGCTATAGAGGGGGGGCCAGGTGCCCAGGGGGGGGCACCCTTGTGCAGGGTCCCATTCCATACATGCAGGGTCCCCTACGTACATGGGGGATGACACATTAACCCCCGGGAAGGCAATGGCCTCCTACGGGCCAAAACCGCAGGGTCCCCGTGTTGGACAGATGGGGGAGGTGCACAGAGGCACGGAGACCCATAGGCAGGGCATGCCTGGCCACGTATGCCGGTGCGGGAGGGCAGGACGATTGTCCACCACCTGGGTGGGGGGGGGCGAAAGAAGAGCCCCTGGTACAGCAGCAAGCCGGGGCCAGGAATATGAATAGGGAGAGCCAAGGAAGGAAACCAGGATAGAGGGCCAGAGGACAGCAGCAGGGGGGCAGGTTTTTTTTTTTTTTTTTTGGTGTCTTTTGTTTGGTTTGGGGGGGGGGGGGGCGGGGAGGGGAGCAGTGCGCCAGGACGGCCATAGGCCGTAGCACAGCCACAGGATGGAGGTGGGGTCGGTACCACTGCAGAGCAGAGCAAGGCCATGGGAGCCCCCAGGAAAGCGGGTACCGTCTAAGTGGGTATGTAGCACGTCCACAGGAGGGTTTGGACAGCCACACACAGGAGGGATACCAGGCTCACCTGGGAGGCTGGTAGCTGCGGGACAGTGCAAAAGGACAAAGAACCAGTGCCTATGCAGCTGGGGGAGGCTGCGGAACACCTAATAGTGGAGGGCCACTAGTCATGGACTGTGCGCTGTTGGCGGATTGCTCCAGAAGCCTGCGGAACATGGATGAATACATGCCTGTCCTGTGAGGGGGTTGGCACCCAGGGAGGGGTTAAACCCATAGATGCCCAGGTGGGTGGCCCTGGATCACCCCTGGACGCTGGGGGGACAGTCAGCGTGACTACAGATATTCACAGCTAGAAGGGGAGGAGGCTGCGAACGAACATGCCTGCAGGGGACCGATGAGCACTCGGGTAGGAAACGTAGGCTCTCTAAACACAGCTTTAAACCTACCCCGCAATCAGTATTCGTAGGTCACAGTTACCTGTTGCTTGGGGGGGGGCTATCGCAATCGTGGCAATGATGGTACATGTTGGTCACCTTGCCACAGGCAGCAGGACTAGAGGGGAACAAGATAATTCCCCGCTGCAACGGACCGGTGTATCTTGCACTATGGTGGCACCAGAAACACACATTGCTGGGTGTTTGGTGTGTTTCCGGGGGAATGCTCTGGGTCCCTTGAAACCTGGACACCTATCCTGTAGGTGGTTGTACATCCGGGACAATTGTGTAACATACAGATCTGTCATGTGCCTCACCCCTTGGCAGCATGACTACACTGTCCCCCTGTGAGATGCAAACCTACCGCCAAGCAATGACTACCGATAGGTGAGAGAGGCTGGTGATACACCGACCGCGGAGTGGCCCTTATGGTGACCCATGCCCCCCTTAGACAGGGCAAGGGGTGCCAGCAGTTGACAAGGTACAACAATCTTGTAGTTCTACCCATGGTGGACAACAGCTGGGGACAGGGGGGAAACAGCCCAGTTGCGTCAGTGGCAACGGGGTCCAAAGCCTTCCCTGGCGGTGCGACATGGGGGGATATGTGTATAGGGGCACCAACACAAGCAACACAGGACACATAGGCATCAGCTACAGGCTGGCAATTTATTCAACGCCTCCCCCCGCCCGGAGGCCGGGGCCTTGGGCTGCAGCAATAATATTTCCCCCTCCCCCTGCCCACGCCTTGCCGCGGCCCCTACCACCCGTGGCGCTGGTGGCACGCCTGCTGCCCGTGTTGCTGCTGCCACTGGTGGTTGGCTGGCATGGTGGCCGGTGGTGGTTGGGGTGGCCACTGCTGTCCAGTGGGTGGCCCTCTGCCTGCCGCCAGCAGCTCCAGGCTGGCAGCCATGCGCTGGGGCGATATGCAGCCAGGGTCCATGGACCTCCCACCAGGGCCACTGAACATGGTGCGCTGCCGGCTGGCGTGCCCGCACGGCGTTGGCGGCGCTGTTTCTCCTAACCACCGCCCGCAGTACATGACGTATACCTGGGGGGACAGCAGGTTGGGCACTGTGAGACAGGGAACCATCCACCACCTGTACAGAAAGGGCATCGCCTACCCTAACACCAGTTTGGACACTCACCCTCTGCATACCTCTGTGCGCCGCCACCCCTCTTGAGGGGGGGGGTTGCGCCGGCATCTCTCCAATCACCTCTGCCACTGCAGCCAGCGCGATCTGGCCTGGTCCCACTGTTCCTCATCCACAGCCACCTACCACCGTTGGCTGGCAGTGGTGGGTGGTTGCGCTGTCCCGTGAAGGTTGTGTGGGCCCTGCATGATGTACTCCCCCGGGGGGGGGGCTGGACCCCCTGCTCACACATGGGCCACCTATGGGCACAGGGTCCATCCTGGAAGCACGCCCAGGGTCCTGTGGTCCTCTGGCGCCTCCTAGGCACGCAATGGCGCACATGTCACCTGTAGGGCACAATGTTACATAGGTCAGA